>CP136055.1:409980708-411460878 GCA_032464435.1 Aegilops umbellulata
TTACGTTGTTGGAGGCATTGCTCGGATATGTTCAGACTGATTCTTCTGGGTGAAAACTTTGATTCTGACCTTTGTGATTAGATCCTGCGACGACGGCGCTTGAGTGTCGCTTCCTTCCTGAAGGCATTGCTGTTGAAGATCCTGGTAATCCATGTGGTGTCAATGATTGGTACGAATATAGTCTCAGTTATAGTTTGTCTGATCGCTTTGGGGCTTTTTCTTTTTTTTCCACATCTAAGCATACTTTTGGTCTTAGGACTTTGCTAGTGGCTGGTGTATTTTTGCGTGCATGTACGTTAGGTTGGATGTGTGCATCCTACTTATGTAGAGGCCAGGTATGTGCTCATTATATTGCATCCTCTTGATGCTCTTTTGAGTCAATAGAATCACCCTTTGTCGAAAAAAGTTGTATTTTCTTCAGTAAGAATATTAAGGGTCAATACTTCATGAAACTTCACACGTGAGTACAATGGTCAACCAAGTTTAATATCCCAAATTTTGAGTTTATTTTTTTATAAATTTCCTGGTATTTTTTTTCTGAATTTACTATTCACCTGAGTGCGCATGGAACCATATTCACCTTTGTATTTCGAATAGTCCATATATACTTGCTTTCTTACCACATAATAGAAACTCTAGCATAGTTGTTATATTTGTAGCTGCATAACATATATAGAACGCGCTTCATGATGTTCAGTAAGTTGCAGAGGCTGTGCGCAAACAAAAAGTCACCATAATGCGGCCTTCATTTTTTTTGTTTTCTTATTTCTACACCATTGCAATAATTTAGATCAAATAATTTAATTATTCAAATCATTAATATGAATACATCAAATAATCTAAATTAATAGATAATCCAAATGCCACAAATAATCCACTCAAATCAAATAAAGAAAAAATTCAAGTATAAATAAATAGAAATTTTAGTAATTTGAACACACTATCTCCCACCTAGCTTCCAATGATGCTCAATGAGATCCTCCTTCATCTCGTGATGAGGGGTCTGATCTTTAATCATTCGGTACACCTCAAGAAATGCTTGAGTGCGGCTTGTGTGCCTGTGATGCCTGACAATTGTTGCAATATCATCATAGTCAATGGGCTTGACATATCCGTCTCATCCTCTATGATCATCTTGTGTAGGATCACACACTATGTCATGATATTTGCCAAGGCATCCTTGTTTCAGAAACGAGCAGCCCCCCGGGCAATTGAAAATCTTACTTGCAACACTCCAAATGCCCTATGAACTTCTTTCATATGAGCTTCTTGCACCTTGGAAAAATGCTTATTCTAGATCTCAAGATTAGAAATTGTTCACAAATTGACCAAGATGGATAGATGCCATCGGCTAGGTAGCAGCCTTGGCCATACTAATGACCATTCACCATGAAGTTGCAAGGTGGAGAAGTACCAACAACTAGCCTTGCAAATCGATGAGATCTTGACAAGACAATGATGTCATTATGAGATCCAGACAACCTAAAGTAGTAATGCCAAATTCACAAATCTTTGGAGGCATAAACTTCCAAAGTTATTATTAGATCATGAGAATGCCCGACGAATTGGCTATGCCAAGCTGCAGGGCGATTCTTGCAGTCAAGTGCATACAATCAACACTCCCTAGCATCCTAGGCCAGTCTTTTTTACTTCAGGTATTGCTAGAAGCCTCTCCATACACCCCACCACAGTTTCAACGAACACTTTCATACACTTTATGGTTATAACTCTGGCCATTAGAAGATTGTGATCCAATTCATATGTGGGAACGCTATAATCAGAAGTGTCGTGGTCACCTTCCAAAAAGGGGATAAAACCTAGGAAAATGGTGGCATTTCACCGTTGTTGAAAGAAAGGTTCGTTGGCTTCGCTATCATCGGCAATTCGACGGAACAGTCGTTCGGTCACGCGGAAGTGCCGCATGAACACATACGACGAGAAGATACAACCTTATAGAAATTTGTGGAGCTTAAACTTCTCGTGGCCTTCGATTATGTTCTGGTGAAATGTTGCACAATCAACCTATGACTTGGAAACTTCCTCTTCGTTCGGTTGCCGCCATCCATTCAACAATCATCAATATTACCTCGTCTTCTTTGACGTCCATGATTTCACTCTCGAACTTGAAGCTTGAACCCGACAATGGATCTTTTTTTTCTTACATTGGAGTAGTACTCCCTCCCTCCGGAAATATTTGTCCTAAAAATGGTTGTATCTAGACTTATTTTAGTTATAGATACATCCATTTTTATCCATTTCTAGAACAAGTATTTCCGGACGGAGGGACTATTTAACAACTCATGCCAATCTAAGAGTATTCTAACATATAGTGGGAGAGCGTCACCGGGACCATCCCATGGCGCGGTCTCCATTCTGAGAGAAATATTTGCAAGGATAAGCTCTTATTCATGCTAAACTCTCTACTAATCTTTTGCCCTCTCTGGCCTCCCTAGACGTTTCTAATACTCAAAAGAAAAGCATTAAAGAAAGAGAAAAAAATACCACAAAGTTGTTGGTAGCTTAGGTGATTTGCGGTGAAGTAAGATGGCACGCGGTAGCAGTCAGGGCATCCACCATGAGTCCAAGCCGGTGGCGATCCCACTGCCTAGAGAGCGAGTGCTAGTGCTGCAAAAATGCGTTAGAGGCCCACCTAAAAAAGACCCGCTCAATCACCATGTTGTTACACATCGTCCACAAAGTCCAAGTTAGAGCCACAAACACTAGTCTGAAGATGCATCTCCTCCTCCCGGCCTGGTTGGCACGGGTTTATAGGAACCCGGTCAGGTCCAGGGCTTCCCAGTTAGGCCTCAGAGCCTCGTGGACAAAGCTCCACATGAATATTGCCATAGGGCATGACAAGAAGATGTGTGTCCCCGTCTCCGGAACACCACAAAGGGGGCACAACCGGTCACCAGGGCCGTGCCGCTTGAGCACCTCTGTCCTAGATGGGAGGTGAACCCGTTGCAGCTGGCCAAACAAAAATTCTCAATCTTCAGCTGAATGAGCGCTCTTCCTAGTGAAAAAGTTCAAGATAGAGACGGCCGTCGGCACAAGGCGTGATATGTCAAGCCAACCGAGAAGATCTCCGAGGGAGTCAGCTGCCAAGACATGGTGTCCGGATAGTCTGCGAGCACCGGCGATAGGGCAGCCTAACTAGCCCACTCAACGATCTCCACAGGCCCGCAAGCTATTTCTAATACTGCTAAAAAAACTTAAGGAATCACCATTTTTGTCGTTTTACAGACAACCTTCTCCCGGAAGGAAACTTAAGAAGAGAACGCAAAGCCAAATCTATGGAAAAATGCTAAAAAATCGACTAGAGTAGTAAGGTTATCAACAAAAGTCATCTTGAAATGAAAGATTCTTGAGAAAAGCGACACCTTTTTGTTGGCAACAAGAGACTCTATACTACTTTGAGTTACGTGCAGCATCTTGAAACACGGACTTAGGCTAGTCATAGTGGGAGTAACTTAGCAAGTAACATAGCGCACTCCGAGAAAATTTTGCTTATGTGGCATGTAGTTAATGAGAAGTGGTAACATAATATGTTACTGTAACATAGCGCTTTTCAAGACAAGATGAGTCTATAAGCTAATTAATGAAGTCCTCTATGACACTACTACTATGTTACTTTGCACTATGAAGATAGTAACTTAGACTAGTGTCATATGCATGACACTAGTATAAGTTACTCCCCACTATGACCAGCCTTACGTTCGTTAGCGCTTTCCAAAACGAACTACTGGTTACCGCAAATATTTCAGCAAAGAATCATGGTGGCGACCCGAGTCAAAGACATGTGCACTGATGGAACTCCAGTTCCAGACAATGAAAAGTCAGTTCGGTGAAAAATGTACATGTATTCATATTTTATCATAGAAGCATGCCACCTGTCACGAACCATAGACTAACATTCAACACACGTCTCAGAGGACCAGCACATCTGCTCCACCATCGTTATAATCAATTATTTGAAATTTGGACGAGAGCTAGTGAACAGTGGGGAGCAAAGTCTTTTTTGAAGAAAACGAAAAATATCTGTAGGATTCGAAGTTGCTGTCGATCTTTTGTCCCATACCTACTACGGCCATAGCATTGATCTGGACTTGGCCCCCGTCACAGCAGTCGACTAGTAGTACTAGTACAGATTCTCTTCTTTTTCTCCCACAAAGAATGTCACAGAATCCAGCTGCCTGGGCGCGTCTCACACATAGTAATCCGGAGTAATAATCTATCCATCTGTCGCGAACGACAGAAAAACTATTCTGTAATATCGATCAGTTATGCTCCCTGACTCACTGCCTGCCTCTGGGCGCCTCTCAGGATGAGAACAGACGATTCCCCACAAGAGCACGCATGCAGGCCCTCTATCACGGACATATTCCTCCGTCAATATCTTCGGTTCTCCATGGTGATTTTTTGAGGGTAAGAGCAACTCCAACGGGCCAACCCAAATGGACGCGCGCTTTGTCCGTTTTTTATCCGTTTAGATCGGCTAGCCGGACGTGCGCGTTCGCATTTTAAAATGGATCGGCTTCACCGCTCAACGGGGAGGCCGACTCAAATGTGCCTTCGTGAAAAAAAACAAGTTGCATGAAATAAACATAATTAAACATAAAAGTGGCCGGTCAAACGCTGGCCAAAGTCCACCTAAATCTAATAAACATTAGATAAAACATTAAAAAAAGTCTGCGTCCGCCTGCTGCCGCCCGGCACGTTGCCCTAGACGTCGTCGGCCTTGCTCTTGCCCTTGCCGTCGCCGCTGCCACGCGACGGCTCCGGCTCCGGCTTGGGCTGGACGGGCGGCGACGGTGGAGGCGGCGACACGAAGAGCGGGGTGTGGACGAAGCTCCCCGCCGCCGACAGGGCAAGGGCTTGCTCCAGCCCATCCCAGTGCACGTCCTCCTCGATGCGGCTAGCCTCCAGCGCATGCTGCAGGGCCTCCTCGAGGGCGGCTTGATACTCCGCCTTCGCCTCCATGTCCTCCGGCTCTACCTCCGGGGGCGGCGGTGGGAACGGCGGCGGGACGGCGTCGACACCCAAGCGCCGTTGCTCCTCGTGTTCGAGGGCGAACCAAGCCTCCCAGTTATGAGAGTCGGCGGCGTACTCGGGCAGCAGACACTGCTCCGGCGTGAGCAGCGCACGGCGTCGACGCACCTCGTCGTCGTGCGCCCGCTGGGACCGCGGAACCGCCGGCACCGGGATCCGGTTTGGATCCAAATGCCAACGGTGCGGCAGCGTCACGTCGGGGTAGGGAAGGGGCTGCCTGTACTCCCAGTGCCACCGCGCTTGGTGCACCGGGATGTGCAGGCGCCGGCGTTCAGGGCGGAACCGCGCCGGCGGTGGAGGGCGAGGGGGAGCACGGGATGACGAGGTGCCGGGGGTGCCCTTACCCTTGCCCTTGCCATTGCTGCTGCCGAAGAGGCCTATGACGCGCGCTAGGGTTTGCGGTCGCCGGCGAGGAAGCAAAGGGAGTGGTGGGGGCCCAGATGTGGACGGGAGAAGTGGATGAGGCCGACCCCGCCGCACGCGTGGTTAAAAAAGAACGCGTGCACTGGCTGACACGCGGGCCCGCTGTCGGTGGTCGTCATAAATAAGACGACCAGTGGCGGTGGGGTGGCCGTCAGGTGGGGACGCGGCGGACGGCAAGGAGACGCGCGGCGCTTCCGTTTCGCGTCCGCGCCGACGCATTCCAGACGTAATTTTGGGCCGGAAATTGGTCGGCGCGGACGCCAGGCGGACACGATTTGAGTTTGGTTCGGCGCGTTGGACCGTTATTTTTGTACGCGCCGATCCAAACGAACGCGGGCGGACGAAATGGGTCGCCCCATTGGGGTTGCTCTAAAAGGTCCAGCTGGAGGCCGAGTTAGTAATATTAGTATTGGTTTGTCCATGCTTGTGCGAACTGTCTTTTCGCAATAATGCGTGTGATCGCACATGGAACCTTTCAAGATCATGGAGGAGAGGGAGACGCTCGGCCGTTTTGCTTGCAGCAACTTGCACACTGGCTGGCATCTCCCCGCGCCTACAGGGAAGGACAGGGCAGCCGCCGGGACGCAACCACTGCGCCTGCGTGCAGGCGCGGTGTGAACGTTCCCGTTGTCGCTTGCGGTCGTGGCCCGTTCCTTGCTTGGTCAGATCCGCCGTGGCTTTGGAACTAGCGCTGTATTTGGCCGTAGGTTCGTAGTCGACTGCGCTGCAGAGGCACCCGGGCGGCGAACGAGAGCCAACGGGAAGCCTACGCAGCGCGCTGCATCGGGGACGACGGACTGGGGCTGCAGCGATCAAGTGCTCGCACACACGGATCCCACGCGCACGTGAATCCGTCTGGCGTCCCCTCACAGGCTGGGGAAAGCGTCGAGTACTCGGTAATTGCTTTCTGAGCGTGGGTTAGTCTCCTAGTGAACAATAAAATAAAATAAAAACAGCGGAAAATTCGAAAACTTCCGATTTTTTGCATGCAACATGTTTAGTGCGTGATGCCTGTGCAAAGTTTGGTTGTGTTTCATCATTAGAGGAGGTCGATGTAAAGAAGACAAAATGAGCTCCGAATAATGCATTTTTTCAAACTTTCTTAAATGCCAAAATTTTGTTCTTTTTCCTGAGAGCTACTCAAATGCCGAAACACCACCAAATTTGGCACAGGCATCACGCGTTCGAGCATCTTGCATGTCAAAAATAATAATCAGAATTTTCTATTTTTTATTTATTTTACTGTTTTTCCATGGGAGCAAATGACCCCGGGAGCCAAATTGCCTCGTTCGAGAGTACGTTTGCAACCGTATAAACACTCTGGTAGTTGGATGGAGAGATGTGTTCTTTTTTCCGGAGGAAAACATTTGGCGACCTTTTTTTATTAGATAAAATTGTTTTTATAGGGATAAGATAAAATAGTTTCAATTTTCATCAAATAAGAAAAATAAAACCATGAGGCTCATCGATCAAATACACGAACTATTAAAAATATGAAAACAATCCTACCTAGCTCACGTGCCCGCCGCTGTGTCTTCCCCCTCCCTCGGCTCTCTCGCCTCGCTGCCACAGGATGCGCCGGACGATGAAGCTACCGCAAGGTGGACGCTTGGTCGTGTCGTGCTGTGGCGCTTGATTTGGAGCGATGTGGTGGACACTGCTCAGAGGCGCAGTTGTGTGGGTGTGTGGGTGGGGGGAGGCTTCTGACGCCTCAGATGTTAATCATGTGGCGGGTGGTACGTGTGCATTCCCTCGTTGGATCTCCCCATCTCCTCCTGCCGCTGCTGCCACCAGCCCTTGTCGTGGTGGCATGAACCCCGATAACCTATGGGGGTGGGATGCTCTGGTCCTTTGCGCACTGATGGCCAGCAAACGCACTGGGTTTAGTTATAGCCTTTTCGAAGTAAGAGTATCGATCCCATAAGAAGCACATGAATTAATCTTTTCTCTTGTAGAGTTTGAATCGCAATGCCTACAAGTTAAATGCAAACCAAAGCAATAGTAATATGGATGAAAGTAGTGTAGCGCATAGTGAAATAAATTGTAGAAATAAAATAAAGTAGCGCGAGACGTCAACGAAAGTTGTTGGACTCGATAGTACTAAGGTGTTTCCAGGGAGTCTGGATTCTCCACGTATGTGTCTAAACGACCAATGCCTAAGCATAATGCTACGTCGGATTCCTAAGCCATTTTATATGTTTCTATTTGTGGATGAAGCTGGTACATGATTAAGGGGAAAAAAAGTCCCCGGGGACGTAGCCTATAAGTGGTCTTCGTTTATCCCATGCTACAATAATTCGAGACGGGGAGATAGGCCCTGACACTAACCTACCTCCGCAACCAGGCGGTTCACCAACAATAATAACCTTTCGTCCAAAATTGGCATATGTTGGATGGTCGACTTACCCAACATCAAGAAGACTGTTAACATAAGCATACAAAGACGATATTAAATCCTAATATCAAAAAAATCTATTACATACTAGGGTTCCTCCATGTACCCGAGAACTAGGAAAATTACTTTCATACAAATGAGATGAGATGAATTATGATGAACATGGTGGTCTCACACAAGTAACACAAGATTGAATCCACCTCAATTATTGTATTACAAATGGATGGGGACGAGGTGATAACGGTGGTGGTGATGATGATGAAACCTTATTGATGCAGCGTTGTGGCAACGAAGTACTTGAATCAATTCCCTCTCCGGAGGCTAGGGTTCTGAGTTCTGGACGTGTTTATGGAGGCTGTGTATGTCTAATCCCCAATCCGACCTCACGGGGTCAGCGTAGTCGGCCAGGAGGCGGCCTTGGCAGGTCATACGACCGCGCATACGAGTGCATGCGCTCGTATGCTAGGTCATCTTGCACTCTGGACTACCTGCACAGATCCCAAATGATTACAATGCTTTTGCAACTTTTATGGTAGGTGATAACATATTGATTGGTGTGATTTCATCATAATTTTCTGAGTTTTCTTCCATAATAGTCCTTTTACTCCAGAAGACGTTTCCTGGGAAAACCGACAAAAAGCAACGATGAACAGTAAAATTTCACAAAGCCTACTGCGTAAGCACAAAATAAAAGGTAAAAAATTCACATAAATTGAACTCATCACACACGGTGACATGATACGATATGAGTGCGGCAGTTTGTGGCACTAGTGGCGGCTGTGAAGCATCGATCGGGAACGTTGTTTCATGACAATTTGGAGAGGGTGTCTTCTAGCCTCATACCGAAGGTCATTTTTGCGATGGAGGTCGTGATCTTGTGATATGCAGGTTCTCGGGCGACAACCATCTGCAATCCTGTGAAACGATCCTCCGCTGTTTGCGAGGATGGTGGAGCAAGAGATGGCGTGTGGTGGTGTCGCCTGATGTTAATCTTCCAGTTGTGAGGATAGTGCGGGGCTTACTGGGTGTTTGCCCGAATTAGGATTTTGGCGGTACCGGTGACCTTCCTCCCTTATCAATGACTTCGTCACATGTGTGACAGTGAGGTTTTGTTGTTCGACACATTTTGTGGCGAATGCTCTTGTAACGGCTCGACCAACTATTTGTGCAGGTATGGTCATCACTCGCGCGAAATCTCATGTCGAGACTGTGTGCTATGTAACTACTAGGATCAGGGAAAGTGAAGGTGACAACACAAGATGACTTTAGTTTGGTTGTACTTCTTGAGTACCCAGCCTTGAGATCTGAGGTATGATGGAATTTTTGCGTCATTACCTTATCGAGGACACTGCTTGGAGTTTGCTCGAACTTGATCTTTAGGGTGCCTTCGTTCGACAACAAAGGTGCTTGGGTGTTGTTCTCCTCCTGGAGGCGTTGCTTTCGAAACTTTTCCTGTAGTCCTTGTTTTGTCAAAAGATGATTAATGACGATGGTTATTACTGTATTACGTCGCTCACCTTTTTGGTTGCTTTGAGGTATTTTGTTTTCATCCACCTAGATAGAGCTTTGGTCTTTTACGACTTTGCCCTTCGTTGTTGTGATCTTTTTGTGTGTGTGTGTACGCGCACGCGCGTGTTGGTTCTATGCATCCTACATATGCATAGGTCGGAGTGTGCTCATCCATTATCGCTAGAACTTCCTTAGACGCTGGCCAAGCTATCGCTTCTGAACCCCTAAACAGAGAGGAGCAACTCAGGAGGTGCGACAACATGTAGGCGGCCGGCATCCACGAGTCCGCAAATGTCCGCATGATAAGAATTAAGTCTAGCATGATAATTAAAGTAACTGAGGTTAGTGTATTTAGGCTTGCGGATGGATGCAGACGCGTCTGCCCGCAGCCTAACCCCCTCATCGAGACCAGTTCATGCGCAAATGCACCCCTTGTCTTGTCGGTCACGCACAAGAGAAATACGCCTCTGAGCTATTAGTTTAGTCAGCTCACACAAGGCCTGACGATGAGCCCGTCTAATAGAATGAGAAAGATGGTTGTTAGGAGTAAAACCTGGAACAATATTGTTCAGGGCATCGGCAACGCTGACTCGTAATTGGACATCGTAAATGTTCGTTTTTACGTCCGGACGTGGTCCACTGATACGATGTGGAAGGGAGCCATCCAACGCTATTTACAAATTAACCCGGTTGGGAGGAGAGAGAGGAGAGGGATCATGCATGTAAAGAGAGAAAAAAAGAGAAGGACCACGTGGGGCTATTTGTTGGTCAATTGCATGTCTGGACTTCCCCATAGCTCCTTAAATTTGTCTTGAATTTGCCGGAAAACGGAGGTCTAGACTGATCTGCCGACGTTTAAGGGTCCCCATTTAATAACAAAAAATAGCAAAAGTGGCCCGGACACCATGGTCCAAACGTATACTGAAGCTTTGAGGGTTCGCTCTGAAGATATTCTTAAACGGCGCAAGCGGAGGATTTTTTGTCGAGAGACGCACACATGATTTGAGCTTTGTTAAACACACGATCCATGCTCTAGGAATGTTAGCTAAACCTTCGAATACAAAATATTGTGAAATAGGAAGATTCTTATGTACTCCCTCTATTCATTATGTGTGTGTGTGTTCATTTATTTCAATTCGTATGTAGTTTATATTTAAATATCCAAAATATCTTACATTGGTGAACGAGACGGGTATTAACTAAAAAAATGTAGATTCATATTGTTACGCAGGAAACCAGCTAACTACTAACTGCACACATAGCGAGCCTTATTTGCCCCACTGAACATATTCCTTAAGTGGTCTCAAGGTATTAACTTACACAACACATAAATCCTGGTTGGTCGCTGCAAAAATGGTTCTGTATACATCTGACTCATATCACCTCACGATACTTTATAGTGAGGTCCCCTCGTTTTAATGGCTATGGTTGATTTACTAACGAGCAGACGGATCAACCTGATGTACTGAACAGATGCCCTACAGACTGTAGGCGGCCTAGTGGAGGGGGAACACGCGCAAATTGCATGTTGCTTTCATGTACAGTATAGTTTGGTTCTGTAAAATTAGTAGGATCCGGTTCCATGTCCACAATGAAATAAGAAAAGAGAGATCCACTGAGGGAGTGATGGGCACCTAATCTCTACTTGCATTTAGAAAACAACAAGTGAAAGAAGGCAATGCAAATGTTTGTTTCACATGAGTGACACGAAGTAAGAAAGTGAAACAGGTAGACATAAAGAACCGTTCTTTTTTTGTTGTTGCGGGGAATCATTAAAGAACTGTTGCAATGGCTAACTTAGGACTACCCCCCCTCAAGTTAGACTTCTTAAACATAGTCATAGTCATTAATACCCTAGTATGTAAATAATTTTCACGACAAACCTATATTAGCATGTAACTAACCTATGTTATTTTCTACTCCTTCCATCCCAAATTTTGAACTAAAACGACGACACTTATTTTGGGACGGAGGGAGTATTTATTAGTGGTTAAAATAGACAAAACTGAAGGTTGGTACCATAATTTTAAATGCTCCTCTATTTCTAACCATACGTGGTGTACAAGATTTATGGTGATTTGTTACATATATATGACTATCAATTACCATATGGTTAGAACTTTAGATAGGTTCACATAAGTGAGAGACATAATTATCAATGGTTGCCACTGATTCAAACACAATGGTTAACTCTCTCTGTTCCTGAATATATGTCATTCTAGCATTCATATTTTGTTTCTGAACCTGGGGCACTTTTGTTTTGTTTTATAATCAATACATTTTATCATTTTGAGGAAACTTTACACCGTTTCCCCCCTTGTATACCTCTCCCTTTGAAATGTCAAGCAACACACATCTTTTAGAAGCAGTAAGTGGTCAACAGGGATAGTGTTGTTTAGAAGCGTAAAATTCGAAATGACATCATGAAAGCGGAGCGTGTGGTTTAAGTGTTATCTTTATCTATCACTTAATAGTAGCATTGATACAAGATTTTTTGGCGCACATGAAAGTTTTTTCCTGGTGCATTAATATGAAGATATATGACACCGGAAAATGCGTGACGAAAAGAAATTAGATTCAAGATGAAAATGCTTTGGGCGTCCAAATGCAGCACAAACTTGCCTAGGGTCTTTTTTTCAACAAAACTACAACCGTGTCACGAGCCCTCTGCTCTGCTTTTGAATGGAAAAGAGGGAGTAAACCTAAGATGAGTAGTTTACCACAGACCTACGGATCCACAGTGATTAGCTAGATGACTTCTTCTCTCTTTTTGATCTTCAATACAATGTTCTCCTCGGAGTTCTATCTGATGTAACCGTATTTTGCCGTGTGTTTGTTGGGATCTGATGAATTATGGGTTTATTATGGCAATTATTTTATTAGTCACCGCCTCTACATGCCTCCATCAGTTCTGATCTTCATTCTGGCATTCATATTTTTTTGAACAAGTTTAAGTTTTGTTTTGTTTTGTTTTATCACTGCATTCTATTGATAACCCATAAGTATAGGGGATCGCAACCGTTTTCGAGGGTAGAGTATTCAACCCAAATTTATTGATTCGACACAAGGGGAGCCAAAAAATATTCTCAAGTATTAGCAGTTGAGTTGTCAATTCAACCACACCTGGAAAACTTAATATCTGCAGCAAAGTATTTAGTAGCAAAGTAGTATGGAAGTAATAGTAACAGTGGCAAAAGTAACAGTAGCAGTTTTGTAGTAATTGTAACAGTGGCAACGGTAAAGTTACTAAGCAAAGATCAATATGTGAAAAGCTCGTAGGCATTGGATCAATGATGGATAATTATGTCGGATGCGATTCTTCATGCAACAGTTATAACATAGGGTAACACAGAACTAGCTCCAGTTCATCAATGTAATGTAGTCATGTATTCCGAATATAGTCATACATGCTTATGGAAAAGAACTTGCATGACATCTTTTGTCCTACCCTCCCGTGGCAGCGGGGTCCTATTGGAAACTAAGGGATATTAAGGCCTCCTTTTAATAGAGTACCGGACCAAAGCATTAACACTTAGTGAATACATGAACTCCTCAAACTATGGTCATCACCGGGAGTGGTCCCAAGTATTGTCACTTCGGGATTACTGCATCATAACACATAATAGGTGACTATTGACTTGCAAGATAGGATCAAGAACTCACATATATTCATGAAAACATAATAGGTTCAGATCTGAATTCATGGCACTCGGGCCCTAGTGAGAAGCATTAAGCATAGCAAAGTCATAGCAACATCAATCTCAGAACATAATGGATACTAGGGATCAAACCCTAACAAAACTAACTCGATTACATGATAAACCTCATCCAAACCGTCACCATCCAGCAAGCCTACGATGGAATTGCTCACGCACGGCGGTGAGCATCATGAAATTGGTGATGGAGGAAGGTTGGTGATGACGACGACGACGAATATCCCTCTCCAGAGCCCCGAACAGACTCCAGATCAGCCCTCCTGAGAGAGTTTAGGGCTTGGCGGCGGCTCTGTATCGTAAAACGCGATGAATCCTTCTCTCTAATTTTTTCTCCCCGAACGTGGATATATAAAGTTGAAGTTGAGGTCGGTGGAGCCTCAGGGGGCCCATGAGACAGGGGCGCGCCCAGGGGGGTAGGCGCGCCCCCCACCCTCGTGGACAGGGTGTGGGCCCCCTGGTCTTGATTCTTTCGCTAGTGTTTTTTATATATTCCAAAAATATTCTCCGTGAAGTTTCAGTTCATTCCAAGAACTTTTATTTCTGCACAAAAATAACACCATGGCAATTCTGCTGAAAACAGCGTCAGTCCGGGTCAGTTCCATTCAAATCATGCAAGTTAGAGTCCAAAACAAGGGCAAAAGTGTTTGGAAAATTAGATACGATGGAGACGTATCAACTCCCCCAAGCTTAAACCTTTGCTTGTCCTCAAGCAATTTAGTTGACAAACTGAAAGTGATAAAGAAAACTTTTACAAACTCTATTTTCTCTTGTTGTTGTAAATATGTAAAGCTAGCATTCAAATTTTCAGCAAAGATTATGAACTAACTCAAGGAAATATGCCCTAGAGGCAATAATAAAGTTATTATCTATTTCCTTATATCATGATAAATGTTTATTATTCATGCTAGAATTGTATTAACCGGAAACATAATACTTGTGTGAATACATAGACAAACAGAGTGTCACTAGTATGCACCTACTTGACTAGCTCGTTGATCAAATATGGTTATGTTTCCTAGCAATTGACATGAGTTGTCATTTGATTAACGGGATCACATCATTAGGAGAATGATGTGATTGACTTGACCCATTCCGTTAGCTTAGTGATGTCTACTACACACCCTTCTTCTTGTAGACGTTGTTGGACCTGCAAGTGCAGAGGTTTGTAGGACAGTAGCAAATTTCCCTCAAGTGGATGACCTAAGGTTTATCAATCCGTGGGAGGAGTAGGATGAAAATGGTCTCTCTCAAGCAACCCTGCAACCAAATAACAAAGAGTCTCTTGTATCCCCAACACACCCAATACAATGGTAAATTGTATAGGTGCACTAGTTCGGTGAAGAGATGGTGATACAAGTGCAATATGGATGGTAGATATAGGTTTTGGTAATCTGAAAATATAAAAACAGCAAGGTAACTAATGATAAAAGTGAGCACAAAACGGTATTGCAATGCTAGGAAACAAGGCCAGGGTTCATACTTTCACTAGTGCAAGTTCTCTCAACAATAATAACATAATTGGATCATATAACTATCCCTCAACATGCAACAAAGAGTCACTCCAAAGTCACTAATAGCGGAGAACAAACGAAGAGATTATGGTAGGGTACGAAACCACCTCAAAGTTATTCTTTCCAATCAATCCGTTGGGCTATTCCTATAAGTGTCACAAACAGCCCTAGAGTTCGTACTAGAATAACACCTTAAGACACAAATCAACCAAAACCCTAATGTCACCTAGATACTCCAATGTCACCTCAAGTATCCGTGGGTATGATTATACGATATGCATCACACAATCTCAGATTCATCTATTCAACCAACACAAAGAACTTCAAAGAGTGCCCCAAAGTTTCTACCGGAGAATCAAGATGAAAACGTGTGCCAATCCCTATGCATAAGTTCATGGGCAGAACCCGCAAGTTGATCACGAAAACATACATCAAGTGAATCATGTGATATCCCACTGACACCACAGATACGCACGACAAGACATACATCAAGTGTTCTCAAATCATTAAAGACTCAATCCGATAAGATTACTTCAAAGGGAAAACTCAATCCATTACAAGAGTGTAGAGGGGGAGAAGAAACATAAGATCCAACTATAATAGCAAAGCTCGATCGTGCCAAATCAAGAACACGAGAGAGAGAGAGAGAGAGAGAGAGAGAGAGAGAGAGAGATCAAACACATAGCTACTGGTACATACCCTCAGCCCTGAGGGTGAACTACTCCCTCCTCGTCATGGAAAGCGCCGGGATGATGAAGATGGCCACCGTGAAGGAAATATGCCCTAGAGGCAATAATAAAGTTATTATTTATTTCCTTATATCATGATAAATGTTTATTATTCATGCTAGAATTGTATTACCTGGAAACATAATACATGTGTGAATACATAGACAAACAGAGTGTCACTAGTATGCCTCTACTTGACTAGCTCATTAATCAAAGATGGTTATGTTTCCTAGCCATGAACAAAGAGTTGTTATTTGATTAACGAGATCACATCATTAGTTGAATGATCTGATTGACATGACCCATTCCATTAGCATAGCACCCGATCGTTTAGTATGTTGCTATTGCTTTTATCCATGACTTATACATGTTCCTTTAACTATGAGATTATGCAACTCCCATTTACCGTAGGAACACTTTGTGTGCTACCAAACGTCACAACGTAACTGGGTGATTATAAAGGTGCTCTACAGGTGTCTCCGAAGGTACATATTGGGTTGGCATATTTCGAGATTAGGATTTGTCACTCCGATTGTCGGAGAGGTATCTCAGGGCCTTCTCGGTAATGCACATCACATAAAGCCTTGCAAGCATTGCAACCAATGAGTTAGTTGCGAGATGATGTATTACAGAACGAGTAAAGAGACTTGCCGGTAACGAGATTGAACTAGGTATTGGATACCGACGATCGAATCTCGGGCAAGTAACATACCGATGACAAAGGGAACAACGTATGTTGTTATGCGGTCTGACCGATAAAGATCTTCGTAGAATATGTAGGAGCCAATATGGGCATCCAGGTCCCGCTATTGGTTATTGACCGGAGACGTGTCTCGGTCATGTCTACATTGTTCTCGAACCATAGGGTCCGCACGCTTAACGTTACGATGACAGTTATTATGAGTTTATGCATTTTGATGTACCGAAGGAGTTCGGAGTCCCGGATGTGATCACGGACATGACGAGGAGTCTCTAAATGGTCGAGACGTAAAGAATGATATATTGGAAGCCTATGTTTGGACATCGGATGCATTCCAGGTGAAATCAGGATTTTACCGGAATACCGGGAGGGTTACCGGAACCCCCCGGGAGCATAATGGGCCAACATGGGCCTTGGAGGAGAGGTGAGAGGGCTGCCCTCATGGGCTGCGCGCCTCCCCCCTTCCCCTAGTCCTATTAGGACTAGGAGAGGTGGGCGCCCCCTCTCTCTCTCCCTCCCCCTTGGAGAATCCTAGTCCAACTAGGATTGGGGGGGGGGGGGGAATCCTACTCCCAGAGGGAGTAGGACTCTCCTGGCGCGCCAGGCTTGGCCGGCCAGCCCCTCCCCCTTGGCTCCTTTATATACGGGGGCCGGGGGCACCCCAAAGACACACAAGTTGATCTACGGATCGTTCCTTAGCCGTGTGCGGTGCCCCCTTCCACCAAATTCCACCTCGATCATATCGTTGCAGTGCTTAGGCGAAGCCCTGCGCCGGTAACACATCAAGATCGTCACCGCGCCGTCGTGCTGACGGAACTCTTCCTCGACGCTTTGCTGGATCGGAGCCCGGGGATCGTCATCGAGCTGAACGTGTGCCAAGAACTCGGAGGTGCCGGAGTAACGGTGCTGTGATCGGTTGGATCGCGAGGAGAACGTACGACTACTTCCTCTATGTTGTGTCAATGCTTCCGCTTCGGTCTACGAGGGTACGTGGACAACACTCTCCCCTCTCGTTGCTATGCATCACCATGATCTTGCGTGTGCGTAGGAATTTTTTTTGAAATTACTACGTTCCCCAACAGTGGTATCAGAGCCTAGGTTTTATGGTTTGATGTTATTTGCACGAGTAGAACACAAGTGAGTTGTGGACGATACAAGTCATACTGCCTACCAGCATGTCATACTTTGGTTCAGCGGTATTGTTGGACGAGACGATCCGGACCAACCTTACGTGTACGCTTACGCGAGACCAGTTCCCTCGACGTGCTTTGCACATAGATGGCTTGCGGAAGACTGTCTCCCCAACTTTAGTTGAACCGAGTGTGGCTACGCCCGGTCCTTGAGAAGGTTAAAACGGAGTCTATTTGACAAACTATCGTTGTGGTTTTGATGCGTAGGTAAGATGAGTTCTTGCTTAAAGCCCGTAGCAGCCACGTAAAACTTGCAACAACAAAGTAGAGGACGTCTAACTTGTTTTTGCAGGGCATGTTGTGATGTGATATGGTCAAGACATGATGCTAAATTTTATTGTATGAGATGACCATGTTTTGTAATCGAGTTATCGGCAACTGGCAGGAGCCATATGGTTGTCGCTTTATTGTATGCAATGCAATCGCGATGTAATGCTTTACTTTATTACTAAGCGGTAGTGATAGTCGTGGAAGCATAAGATTGGCGAGACGACAACGATGCTGCGATGAAGATCAAGGTGTCGCGCCGGTGACGATGGTGATCATGACGGTGCTTCGAAGATGGAGATCACAAGCACAAGATGATGATGGCCATATCATATCACTTATATTGATTGCATGTGATATTTATCCTTTTATGCATCTTATCTTGCTTTGATTGACGGTAGCATTATAAGATGATCTCTCACTAAATTATCAAGAAGTGTTCTCCCTGAGTATGCACCGTTGCGAAAGTTCTTCGTGCTGAGACACCACGTGATGATCGGGTGTGATAGGCTCTACGTTCAAATACAACGGGTGCAAAACAGTTGCACACGCGGAATACTCAGGTTTAACTTGACGAGCCTAGCATATAACAGATATGGCCTCGGAACACGGAGACCGAAAGGTCGAGCGTGAATCATATAGTAGATATGATCAACATAGTGATGTTCACCATTGAAACTACTCCATCTCACGTGATGATCGGACATGGTTTAGTTGATTTGGATCACGTGATCACTTAGAAGATTAGACGGATGTCTATCTAAGTGGGAGTTCTTAAGTAATATGATTAATTGAACTTAAATTTATCATGAACTTAGTACCTGATAGTATCTTGCTTGTCTATGTTGTGTAGATAGATGGCTCGTGCTGTTGTTCCGTTGAATTTTAATGCGTTCCTTGAGAAAGCAAAGTTGAAAGATGATGGTAGCAATTACACGGACTGGGTCCGTAACTTGAGGATTATCCTCATTGCTGCACAGAAGAATTACGTCCTAGAAGCACCGCTGGGTGCCAGGCCTGGTGCAAGAGCTACGCCAGATGTTGTGAACGTCTGGCAAAGCAAAGCTGATGACTACTCTATAGTTCAGTGTGCCATGCTTTACGGCTTAGAACCGGGACTTCAACGACGTTTTGAACACCATGGAGCATATGAGATGTTCCAGGAGTTGAAGTTAATATTTCAAGCAAATGCCCGGATTGAGAGATATGAAGTCTCCAATAAGTTCTATAGCTGTAAAATGGAGGAGAACGGTTCTGTCAGTGAGCATATACTCAGAATGTCTGGGTATAACAATCACTTGATTCAACTAGGAGTTAATCTTCCGGATGATTGCGTCATTGACAGAATTGTCCAATCACTGCCACCAAGCTACAAGAGCTTCGTGATGAACTATAATATGCAAGGGATGACCAAAACTATGCCCGAGCTCTTCGCGATGCTAAAAGCCGCGGAGGTAGAAATCAAAAAGGAGCATCAAGTGTTGATGGTTAACAAAACCACTAGTTTCAAGAAAAAGGGCAAAGGGAAGAAAAAGGGGAACTTCAAAAAGAACAGCAAGCAAGTTGCTACTCAAGAGAAGAAACCCAAGTCTGGACCTAAGCCTGAAACTGAGTGCTTCTATTGCAAGCAGACTGGTCACTGGAAGCGGAACTGCCCCAAGTATTTGGCGGATAAGAAGGATGGCAAGGTTAACAAAGGTATATATGATATACATGTTATTGATGTGTACCTTACTAATTCTCGCAGTAGCACCTAGGTATTTGATACTGGTTCTGTTGCTAATATTTGCAACTCAAAACAGGGGCTACGGATTAAGCGAAGATTGGCTAAGGACGAGGTGACGATGCGCGTGGGAAATGGTTCCAAAGTCGATGTGATCGCGGTCGGCACGCTACCTCTACATCTACCTTCGGGATTAATATTAGATCTAAATAATTGTTATTTAGTACCAGCGTTGAGCATGAACATTATATCTTGATCTTGTTTGATGCGAGACGGTTATTCATTTAAATCAGAGAATAATGGTTGTTCTATTTATATGAGTAATATCTTTTATGGTCATGCGCCATTAAAGAATGGTTTGTTCTTACTTAATCTCGATAGTAGTAATACACATATTCATAATGTTGAAGCCAAAAGATGCAGAGTTGATAATGATAGTGCAACTTATTTGTGGCACTGCCGTTTAGGTCATATCGGTGTAAAACGCATGAAGAAACTCCATACTGATGGACTTTTGGAGTCACTTGATTATGAATCACTTGGCACTTGCGAACCGTGCCTTATGGGCAAGATGACTAAAACACCGTTCTCCGGTACTGTGGAGAGAGCAACAGATTTATTGGAAATCATACATACTGATGTATGTGGTCCAATGAATGTTGAGGCTCGTGGCGGATATCGTTATTTTCTCACCTTCACTGATGATTTAAGCAGATATGGGTATATCTACTTAATGAAACACAAGTCTGAAACCTTTGAAAAGTTCAAAGAATTTCAGAGTGAAGTGGAAAATCATCGTAACAAGAAAATAAAGTTTCTACGATCTGATCGTGGAGGAGAATATTTGAGTTACGAGTTTGGTCTACATTTGAAACAATGCGGAATATTTTCGCAACTCACGCCACCCGGAACACCACAACGTAATGGTGTGTCCGAACGTCGTAATCGTACTTTACTGGATATGGTGCGATCTATGATGTCTCTTACCGATTTACCGCTATCTTTTTGGGGTTATGCTCTAGAGACGGCCGCATTCACGTTAAATAGGGCACCATCAAAATCCGTTGAGATGACGCCTTATGAACTGTGGTTTGGCAAGAAACCAAAGTTGTCGTTTCTTAAAGTTTGGGGCTGCGATGCTTATGTGAAAAAACTTCAACCTGATAAGCTCGAACCCAAATCGGAAAAATGTGTCTTCATAGGATACCCAAAGGAGACTATTGGGTATACCTTCTATCACAGATCCGAAGGCAAAAATTTTGTTGCTAAAGTCGGAAACTTTCTAGAGAAGGAGTTTCTCTCGAAAGAAGTGAGTGGGAGGAAAGTAGAACTTGATGAGATAACAGTATCTACTCCCTTATTGAGAAGTAGTACATCACAGAAATCTGTTTCTGTGACACCTACATCAAATAGGGAGGAAGCTAATGATAATGATCATGAAACTTCAGATCAAGTTTCTACTGAACTTCGTAGATCAACCAGAGTAAGATCCGCACCAGAGTGGTACGGTAATCCTATTTTGGAAGTCATGTTACTAGACCATGATGAACCTACGAACTATGAAGAAGCGATGGTGAGCCCAGATTCCGCAAAGTGGCTTGAGGCCATGAAATCTGAGATGGGATCCATGTATGAGAACAAAGTGTGGACTTTGGTTGACTTGCCCGATGATCGGCAAGCAATTGAGAATAAATGGATTTTTAAGAAGAAGACTGACGCTGATGGTAATGTTACTGTCTATAAAGCTCGACTTGTTGCAAAAGGTTTTCGACAAGTTCAAGGGATTGACTACGATGAGAATTTCTCACCCGTAGCGATGCTTAAGTCTGTCCGAATCATGTTAGCAGTTGCCGCATTTTATGATTATGAAATTTGGCAAATGGATGTCAAAACTGCATTCCTGAATGGATTTCTGGAAGAAGAGTTGTATATGATGCAACCAGAAGGTTTTGTCGATCCAAAGGGAGCTAACAAAGTGTGCAAGCTCCAGCGATCCATTTATGGACTGGTGCAAGCCTCTCGGAGTTGGAATAAACGCTTTGATAGTGTGATCAAAGCATTTGGTTTTATACAGACTTTTGGAGAAGCCTGTATTTACAAGAAAGTGAGTGGGAGCTCTGTAGCATTTCTGATATTATATGTGGATGACATATTGCTGATCGGAAATAATATAGAATTTCTGGATAGCATAAAGGGATACTTGAATAAGAGTTTTTCAATGAAAGACCTCGGTGAAGCTGCTTACATATTGGGCATTAAGATCTATAGAGATAGATCAAGACGCTTAATAGGACTTTCACAAAGCACATACCTTGACAAAGTTTTGAAAAAGTTCAAAATGGATCAGGCAAAGAAAGGGTTCTTGCCTGTGGCACAAGGTGTGAAGTTGAGTAAGACTCAATGCCCGACCACCGCAGAAGATAGAGAGAAAATGAAAAATGTTCCCTATGCTTCAGCCATAGGCTCTATCATGTATGCAATGCTGTGTACCAGACCTGATGTGTGCCTTGCTGTAAGTTTAGCAGGCAGGTACCAAAGTAATCCAGGAGTGGATCACTGGACAGCGGTCAAGAACATCCTTAAGTACTTGAGAAGGACTAAGGATATGTTTCTCATTTATGGAGGTGACAAAGAGCTCGTCGTAAACGGTTACGTCGATGCAAGCTTTGACACTGATCCGGACGATTCCAAATCGCAAACCGGATACATATTTACATTAAACGGTGGAGCTGTCAGTTGGTGTAGTTCTAAACAAAGCGTCGTGGCGGGATCTACATGTGAAGCTGAGTACATAGCCGCTTCAGAAGCAGCTAATGAAGGAGTCTGGATGAAGGAGTTCATATCCGATCTAGGTGTTGTACCTAGCGTATCGGGTCCAATGAAAATCTTTTGTGACAATACTGGTGCAATTGCCTTGGCAAAGGAATCCAGATTTCACAAAAGAACCAAACACATCAAAAGACGCTTCAACTCCATCCGGGATTTGGTCCAGGTGGGAGACATAGAGATATGCAAGATACATACGGATCTGAATGTTGCAGACCCGTTGACTAAGCCTCTTCCACGAGCAAAACATGATCAGCACCAAGACTCCAT
The DNA here is from genome assembly GCA_032464435.1 of Aegilops umbellulata. Taxonomy (NCBI): domain Eukaryota; kingdom Viridiplantae; phylum Streptophyta; class Magnoliopsida; order Poales; family Poaceae; genus Aegilops; species Aegilops umbellulata. The sequence goes on from CP136055.1 coordinate 410,003,016, forward strand.
GGGTGTTAGAATCATTACTTTGTAATCTAGATTATTGACTCTAGTGCAAGTGGGAGACTGAAGGAAATATGCCCTAGAGGCAATAATAAAGTTATTATTTATTTCCTTATATCATGATAAATGTTTATTATTCATGCTAGAATTGTATTAACTGGAAACATAATACATGTGTGAATACATAGACAAACAGAGTGTCACTAGTATGCCTCTACTTGACTAGCTCATTAATCAAAGATGGTTATGTTTCCTAGCCATGAACAAAGAGTTGTTATTTGATTAATGAGATCACATCATTAGTTGAATGATCTGATTGACATGACCCATTCCATTAGCATAGCACCCGATCGTTTAGTATGTTGCTATTGCTTTTATCCATGACTTATACATGTTCCTTTAACTATGAGATTATGCAACTCCCATTTACCGTAGGAACACTTTGTGTGCTACCAAACGTCACAACGTAACTGGGTGATTATAAAGGTGCTCTACAGGTGTCTCCGAAGGTACATATTGGGTTGGCGTATTTCGAGATTAGGATTTGTCACTCCGATTGTCGGAGAGGTATCTCAGGGCCTTCTCGGTAATGCACATCACATAAAGCCTTGCAAGCATTGCAACCAATGAGTTAGTTGCGAGATGATGTATTACAGAACGAGTAAAGAGACTTGCCGGTAACGAGATTGAACTAGGTATTGGATACCGACGATCGAATCTCGGGCAAGTAACATACCGATGACAAAGGGAACAACGTATGTTGTTATGCGGTCTGACCGATAAAGATCTTCGTAGAATATGTAGGAGCCAATATGGGCATCCAGGTCCCGCTATTGGTTAGTGACCGGAGACATGTCTCGGTCATGTCTACATTGTTCTCGAACCGTAGGGTCCGCACGCTTAACGTTACGATGACAGTTATTATGAGTTTATGCATTTTGATGTACCGAAGGAGTTCGGAGTCCCGGATGTGATCACGGACATGACGAGGAGTCTCGAAATGGTCGAGACGTAAAGAATGATATATTGGAAGCCTATGTTTGGACATCGGATGCATTCCAGGTGAAATCAGGATTTTACCGGAATACCGGGAGGGTTACCGGAACCCCCCGGGAGCATAATGGGCCAACATGGGCCTTGGAGGAGAGGTGAGAGGGCTGCCCTCATGGGCTGCGCGCCTCCCCCCTTCCCCTAGTCCTATTAGGACTAGGAGAGGTGGGCGCCCCCTCTCTCTCTCCCTCCCCCTTGGAGAATCCTAGTCCAACTAGGATTGGGGGGGGGGGGAATCCTACTCCCAGAGGGAGTAGGACTCTCCTGGCGCGCCAGGCTTGGCCGGCCAGCCCCTCCCCCTTGGCTCCTTTATATACGGGGGCCGGGGGAACCCCAAAGACACACAAGTTGATCTACGGATCGTTCCTTAGCCGTGTGCGGTGCCCCCTTCCACCAAATTCCACCTCGATCATATCGTTGCAGTGCTTAGGCGAAGCCCTGCGCCGGTAACACATCAAGATCGTCACCACGCCGTCGTGCTGACGGAACTCTTCCTCGACGCTTTGCTGGATCGGAGCCCGGGGATCGTCATCGAGCTGAACGTGTGCCAAGAACTCGGAGGTGCCGGAGTAACGGTGTTGTGATCGGTTGGATCGCGAGGAGAACGTACGACTACTTCCTCTACGTTGTGTCAACACTTCCGCTTCGGTCTACAAGGGTACGTGGACAACACTCTCCCCTCTCGTTGCTATTCATCACCATGATCTTGCGTGTGCGTAGGAATTTTTTTTGAAATTACTACGTTCCCCAACACACCGGTGAGGGTTCCCCCCTCCGGCAAGGTGCCGGAACAGGGTCCCGATTGGTTTTTGGTGGCTACAAAGGCTTGCGGCGGCGGAACTCCCGATCTCTTCTGTTCCCCGATCGTTTTAGGGTATATGGATATATATTGGCGGAAGAAATTCGTCAGGGGAGCCACGAGGGGCCCACGAGGGTGGAGGGAGCGCCCTGGGGGGTGGGCGCGCCCCCCTACCACGTGCCTTCCTCATTGCTTCCTTGACGTGGACTCCAAGTCTCCCGGGTTGCTTTCCTTCCAAAAATAACTTCTTCAGAAGGTTTCATTCCGTTTCGACTCTGTTTGATATTCCTTTTCTTTGAAACACTAAAACAAGGGAAAAAACAGGAACTGGCACTGGGCTCTGGGTCAATAGGTTAGTCCCAAAAATAATATAAAAGTGCATAGTAAAGCCCATAAAACATCCAAGATGGATAATATAATAGCATGAATACTTCATAAATTATAGATTCGTTGGAGACGTATCAGCATCCCCAAGCTTAATTCCTGCTCGTCCTCGAGTAGGTAAATGATAAAAGAAAGAATTTATGAAGTGTGAATGCTAGCAGGTGCACTAGTTTGTTCAATGATAATTTCAATCACCTTTTCTAGCATCATTATATGTCATAACAGTAGTTCAACTCATATAACTTTTCATGATCAAGTAACAAGCTATTCACATGTTAAAGTATAGATCATAAACTTTCTTGAAAACTAACAAACTGTGTTATTATTCATCAAAAAATTACAATTCATCTTATTTTCAGGAAGAGTCGATGTCAGAGCTTTGATTTAGCAAACTCCACATACTCAACTATCATTTAGTCTTCCATGATTGCTACCACTCAAAGCATATTTTTAGAACAAATTGTATTCATCGAACACAGAGAAAGATAGGGGCTTAATGTTTTGCCTCCCAACCTTTTACCTCAAGGGTAATGTCAACAATAATAATTCATGCTCAAATATATTTGAATGGCCATATATGCTTAGATCTTTCCATCACATGGTGCTTGCCAACTAAAGAGTAGGTTGGAATGAGAAGGAATACTACTGAGTCTTGCATAAAAGTAAAAGATAGGCCCTTCGCAGAGGGAAGCAGGGATTTACAGAGGAGCTAGAGCTCGAAGCAAAAATAGAGATGAAAATAATTTTGAGAGGTATGCTTTCATTCTCAACATAACAACCAAGAGTTCCCAATATCTTCCATACTACATACATTATAGGCGGTTCCCAAATAGAAAGGTAAAGATTTTACTCCCCCTCCACCAACAATCATCAATCCATCACTACTAGGGAAAAGCCTAGCAACAGCGAGGGTTTTGGGCCTCTTAGTAGCGCGGGTACCGGCGCTACTAATAAGGCACTACAGCTAGCGTACAGTAGTAGCGCCTGTTGTCCCACGCTACTGCTATACATGAATAGCTGTAGCGCTCTTTGGGAAAGGGCGCTGCTGATATTATCTGCAGCGCTGTTTGCTGGGACGCGCTACTGGTAAGGCGGCGCTACTGCTAAATTTCCCCCCTCACTACTACTAGTTTATTTATTAGTTTTGTTCCTGCATATTTGTTTTGTATTTGTTTTGTATTTGAATAGGCTTTATACAATAATCTTTAGCATATCATACACATACAAATGTAATCTTAGCATATACATACAATTAGTCTCATCAAATCATGTCATCATCATAATCATCATCCAACACAAAGTGGTCTCTCGTCATCATCTCGAAAATAGCGATACAAGTCTCGATTACTTCCAAATACAACGTCATCCATCTAAACAATGATATACGCGAGAAGAGCTATCACTTTGAGAACATGAGTTCGTATCCCTCTCTCGCATTAGCGTGAACCTAAACTAACTACTGCCTGTCGCTCGGAAACCGGAAACCGGTACACCTGGGCCTGACACTCCGGCCACTTGTCGTATATATACTCCTGGCGTAGCACTTCTTCGCCATCTATGATCTATGCACCTGCATCATCACATTAGTCGATGATATGCAACATATATAGTTGAGCAACAAAAAGAGACAGACTTGGCAAAAATAGAAACAACATATCATAAGCATAAATAACAAAGTTCATCCTACCCCAAAATGCCCTAACTAGAGTGATTTTCGCTAGTCGAGGAGGAGGACGGTTTAATTACATCACAAATAAAGTTTCACCGTGCATAACTCAAGGTTTTGTCATACAGAAAGTATGGACTAAACGGACACATTGTCATATATCGACAATCACTCCAACATGTCGTTCCATCATCCAAGTCAGGGAGATAGTCCTCGAGCCTAGTGAAAGGCTTTAGGTCGAGACACTGAGAGGCTATCCATGTTCGGACGTCTTCCCGCGACATTTGTCCTTCTCCGTAGAACATCCCTGTTTTTCCGACGAGCTCCTTCATGATGATTTGGGCAAGTTCGCGCTGGATGTTATAGAACTCAGCTCGAAGTCCATGATCCTCGATATCTCCTATGTCATTTGCCCATTGCCGAATATGGGCATCGCCGGAAGAAGGTGCCATGCGAAGGTTCTGGTGATCCCGTCTGTACTCCAGCATGTGGTGTAGGACATAGAATCCATCATTAAGAGAATCGTTCGGTTGCTGGATGCACTAGAAGTCGGTCTTATGGTCGAAGGCGACCCTGCCGCCCCTTATCTTCTTGTCCCCGACCTCTCCACCCATTGGTTGGTAGTAATACATTGCACTGTCGAGAACATCCTTGATGTGGGTGTAATCCTTTTTGTGAATGTTCTTCGACGAGTCCAAGTAAAGAGCGTGGGAGAATCAGGGGTAGAGGATGATGAGGACGGCGCGCCCGCCGCTGCGCAAAATAAGTCCTCAAATTAATTAGCCTCCACCGTGCAAATGAATGATTGAAATCGAAGGAAGGATAGCAGCGCGAATGACTTACACGGGATGATAAGGCACGAGAATCGCCCCCTTGTCCTTATTGGCGAGCATGAAGCTGGCGATGTAATCCCTCGCGTATTCACGGTGCTTTGTGCAGACTCCCAAGAAGCCCTCGTGCATGTAGTACGGGTCAGCGACATAGATATGAGATATCTGCTCAACCCCGATGGTGTAGTTCATGTGCAAGGCATAAAGGCGGACAAACGTAAAATCCAGCTTCTTCACGTGAAACATGTCGAATATGTAATCAAATCGGAGGAAGAACTTATCCGCGGGGAAGCTGTCGACGTACGACATTTGCCGCGGAACGTTAACCACGTAGAGTGGGTATCCTGGATCTTTCGAGGCGATGAGGTCTTTCTCTACCCTCAACACATCGTCATGAAGTCTCTTTAGATCACCGAATCTGACCCGTAGCGCTGTTGCAGGTAGGATTGGTTGACCGGGGATATGCCATTTATCCGCATCGGGGATATCTATACGGTCCTGAAGTCGAGGCTGCTGAGGCGGCTGGATCATAGAATCAGCTTTTTTGCCTTTCCTCGCTCTCTTCCTAAACTTCTTTACTACCGGAAGGTCGTCCATAATACGTTGAGACGACAATTCAAGCACCGACTCATGACACTCAAACCCTGAGGAGGCGCCAGTATAGACATACTGTTCAGCAGCGCCATCGTCGTCCTCATCCTCATCCATGGCGACGTCATCAGCGACTAATGGAGCCTCCTCCTTACCCCATCCGCTATCACCCAACCCGACACCCGACGCTAATTGGGTAGGTGGGGTGTTGATGTTCGTACCTTGCTGAGGTTGCGTGCTCGTGGGTGTGCTCCCGGCCACCTCCAGACGAAGCAGACTCTTTGGCCACAACAGGACCCACCCAGCATTGCAACAATCACCAAGCCGCCGCGGTGTCTCGTCGTCATCCCCCAGTAGTACTGGAGGAGGCAAATTCTCGTGGCCCGGTTTGACACTGGCCACGGAAACCTTGAAGACGTTCGGGGGGATCGGCCGGCTGTGGAACAATGGTTCGTTCGGCTCCATTATCGTCGCCTTCCCCACGTCCACCTTCTGGTCGCCGATGGTGTACAATATGGTGCACGGGGTTTCGTCGGCCTGAAAAGAAAAGTCTGCGACGTGAGACATCTGAAAGGCAACAAAAAGGGGAGATTATACATTTATATTGAAGGGGGCCGGTGTGACAGATACCGTGAGGGCGTCGAGCTCAGCCAAAGACGAAGCACCGCCTAGCACGTCCAGCGCGGGAGCCGATGCGGGAGCAGGTGCAGCTGCAGGTGCTGGTGCAACGCTAGTCGAGTTGCTCCCCGCCAAGAAGTCAGCAAGGGGAAAGTCCGCTGCATTTTTTTCTGGATTTTGCCTGGTCCAATTGAAAACGGCCAGAACCAAGGTAGTAGAAATATCTACAACACCTGTTTTGCGGCAGCTACCGCTGTTGCGACTGTCTGAGTTGATTTCTTCTCAACCGCAATCTCAACCCTCTTGTCGATGTTTTCTTCATTTAACCTCCGTCTTTCCTTTCTCTCCTCCGTGGTCTCATGGTAGTACTTCTTCCACGTGGCGCCGTCTCCGACACCGTGCACGCGTCCATACGACAGTCGAGTATCCACCGGTTGTTGTTTCAATATGTTCAATGCCCGGTTGAATGGAGTGTCGCACTTGGGCCTCGCCAATGCCTCAGACGGCGAGTCGCTTTCGGCTGCAATCCTGTGCTGCTCTCTCTGCAAAAGGCACAACGATCGTTTACAAATATGACTAACGTGTGCAGTCGAATTGATTAGAAACTAAAATTACCAGCAGTCTCAAGAACTCCGTAATGACCGGTGTTGTCTCGTAAACCTTCTTCACTGGGTTCCAACGGTGCCGGGCCCTGAGGACGTCACGCTCCTGCGGGACGGTGAACTCCGCCAAGGGGTCTGGGATGCCCAGACTCGTGGCTTCCGCGTCCTCCTTGGCCCATTTGGACCTCTTTCCGCCGTAACCACGGCTTCCGAGGTGGTGGCTCCCAAAGTTCCTCTCTTGAAGCCCCTTCATGTACTTAGACTTTTTTTTTGGCATCTTCGGCCTCGCAAGGCTCCTTGAATATTTGAAACTGCTCTTCTGTGATTGTCGGATTATCCTTTACAATCTCGGAGTAGGGTTCCTTCTTGTCGATGATCCTTGCTTTCACTCGATTTTTCCAGGCGGCCAACGCGTCGCTAAGCTTGGTCGTGGCGTGTTTGTTTATCTTCTTCATTGTCGGGTCCTCATCTGGATCTTTATAATCCTTCTCATTCCGGCCCGGGAACAAGAATATCTGGTGAAACTTCTTTAGGAGGGAGCTCCTCATATTTTCTATCTTCTGTAGTTTCTCATCGTTGATGGTGGCGGTTTTCCGTACGATGCAGCCTATTTGATTGCTGTAGCATTGGCGCGCTTCCTCGGGCGCCGTTGGCTCAAAATTGCCGTCGTCCACCTCCGTGACCACCACTCTAGTAGTCCTGAGTTTGTTAGGAACCCGTTGCCTCTTTGCTTTCGGTTCTACACCGGCTTCGCTCCCCGAGGCAGCGCCGGTCTCAGTCTCAGCACCGGTCTGCGTGTCGGTCTCAGTCCTCGATGCCACCGGTGGGCCCAGCAATAACATGGGTTGATCGTCGGTAAGGCTAAAAAATTCGTCTGCCGCCCGGTAGGCGTCGTCGCAATCACCAGAACCCTGTCCTTCATCGTTGCTAGCCATGTTTCCTATGATTAAATCTAGTCAATTAATTCTAGACCTAATAAAATGAATAATGACATAAAAAAGGCCTATTGTTTTGCAGGAATGTTGACTCCTTCCTGGTGCGGCAAATCACGGGCACTCGATATGTCCTAGTTTGTAGCACAAGTCATGCCGAAATTCAAGGAAAATTTCGTCATGACCTTTGCTAAAAAGTGGATAAATCGAGAACCTAAAATTTGCCGGAAAAGAAATGAATCAACATTCCGGCAAAACATAGGCCACTCAGCATCATTCCCTGGAAACAGTGTTCAAATATCCCTCTTTGACACCGCAACACATGTCCAAATATACACGAGCAAATTAACATCTAATTAACATCTACTAGTACCACTATTGCCCTAACCTAATTAACATCTACTAGTATCACTATATACTATACAAGCAGCATCTACTACTTAACATCCTTTGCTCTAAACTAATTTTTTTGCTATAAACAAACTTTTGCTCTACTAATTTTTTCTCTAAAATGCAGAGAGAGAGGAGTGGGGGGGAGGGGTGGGGGACTTACAGAGAGGGGAGAGACGGTGGCAGGGAGGTGCTCGGTGACAGAGGCAAGGGCGGAGAGGGCAGGCTCGGGCACGGGCAATGGCGGTCCTGGGCGGGCTCGGGCAGCGGTGAGGTGGAGGGCACCGACGGTGACGTCGAGGGCGGCCTCGGGCGGCGGCGGTGAGGCTGAGGGCGGCCTCGGGCGGAGGCGGTGAGGATGACGGCGGCCTCGGGGGGAGACGGTGAGGTTGCAAGCGTCCACACCGGTAGAAGACGACGGCGAAGTGGGGCGACGGCGAATTGGGGAGACGGCGGCGAGGGCGAGGGATTTGGGGAAGAAATGTGGTGGCCCAGGGGCGGGGGGGGGGACCGCAGTTTAAGTGAAACGTAACGGTACCGAGTTTCCGAAAACGCGCTATAGCTAAGTTAGCTATAGCGCGTTTCCTGAAACCCGCTACTGCTATTCCTTTCTCCTTTTTCCCTTTTTTCTTTTATTTTTCTTTACATTTTATTTTTCTTTCTTTCTCCTTTTTCTTTTTCTTTCATTTTCATTTACTTTTCTACTTTTTTTCACTTTATTTTATTTCCGTTAGCAGCAGCGCCTTACACGTAAGCGCGCTACAGCTAAGGAGCGTAGCAGTAGCGCTGGGCCAGTATACGCGCTACTGCTAGGTTGGGCTAGCCATGTACGCCCAGTTCAAACATAGCAGCATCGCTTTTCGCTAGTACACGCTACTGCAAAAGTCATAGCAGTAGCGCGGTTTATTTACGCGCGCTGCTACTAAGTAGCAGTAGCATTTGATTTTGTACAGTGCTACTGGTAACATTCTGTGTATAAGGTTTTCCCTAGTAGTGCATGGCTTGCCCGAAACAACGGGTGCCTCCAACTAACATCAATCCTGGGGGAGTTTTGTTTGCAATTATTTTTGAATTGATTTTGATCTTTTGCTCATGGGACTGGGCATCCCAGTTACCAGCCATTTTTCTCGTGAATGATGAGCGGAGTCCACTCATCGTGAGAATAACCCACCTAGCATGGAAGATACTGCTAGCCCCTAGTCGCTATATGAGCGATTCGGGCATACAAAACAGATTATTATTTGAAGGTTTAGAGTTAGGCACATGAAAATTTACTTGGAACGGCAGGTAAATACCGCATATAGGTAGATATGGTGGACACTCATGGAAGAAACTTGGTTCAAGGAGTTTGGATGCACAAGCAGTATTCCCACTTAGTACAGATATTTTGGCTAGCAAAGGATTCTAAATAGAAAGCACCACATGTTAGAGGATCCATAACAATATAACTTCTATACAAATATATCCAAGCATAACTCATTATGTTGTCTTCCTTGTCCAACTTCAACTAATTTGCTCAAGTTTGAAAATAATTAATGGGGATCACAATCATAGAAGATGTCCAGGATAGTATATTTATATGTAAAATCTCTCTTCCTTCAATATTCTTTCATGAATTGTTCAAGTGACCAATGCAATGTTTGCTAACCTTCAATAAATTACCACCTCTACTTCTTATATGTAAAATCATTACTCCCCATGGGATAAGCATATGAAACATATATAATTTCAGATTTATGACATTCAAATCATTCAACCATTTACTCATAGGATATAAGTAAAGCACACGAGTAAATGACAAACTACTCCAATAAGATATAAGTGAAGATCAATGAGTAATTAAATAATTATTTAGCTATGTGAATGTGACGCCCCCGATTCAATCGTACACTAATCATGCACGCAAATGTGTACGATCAAGATCAGGGACTCACGGGAAGATATCACAACACAACTCTACAAATAAAATAGTCATACAAGCATCATAATACAAGCCAGGGGCCTCGAGGGCTCGAATACAAGTGCTCGATCATAGACAAGTCAGCGGAAGCAAAAATATCTGAGTACAGACATAAGTTAAACAAGTTTGCCTTAAGAAGGCTAGCACAAACTGGGATACAGATCGAAAGAGGCGCAGGCCTCCTGCCTGGGATCCTCCTAACTACTCCTGGTCGTCGTCAGCGGGCTGCACGTAGTAGTAGGCACCTCCAGTGTAGTAGGAGTCGTCGTCGACGGTGGCGTCTGGATCCTGGGCTCCATCGTCTGGTTGCGGCAACCGGGTAGAAGGGAAAAGGGGGAGAAAAGCAACCGTGAGTACTCATCCAAAGTACTCGCAAGCAAGGAGCTACACTACATATGCATGGATATATGTGTAAAGGGCCATATCAGTGGACTGAACTGCAGAATGCCAGAATAAGAGGGGGATAGCTAGTCTTATCGAAGACTACGCTTCTGGTTGCCTCCGTCTTGCAGCATGTAGAAGAGAGTAGACTGAAGTCCTCCAAGTAGCATCGCATAGCATAATCCTACCCGGCGATCCCCTCCTCGTTGCCCTGTTAGAGAGCGACCACCGGGTTGTATCTGGCACTTGGAAGGGTGTGTTTTATTAAGTATCCGGTTCTAGTTGTCATAAGGTCAAGGTACAACTCCGGGTCGTCCTTTTACAGAGGGACACGGCTATTCGAATAGATAAACTTCCCTGCAGGGGTGCACCACATAGCCCAACACGCTTGATCCCATTTGGCCGGACACACTTTCCTGGGTCATGCCCGGCCTCGGAAGATCAACACGTCGCAGCCCCACCTAGGCACAACAGAGCGGTCAGCACGCCGGTCTAAACCTATGCGCGCAGGGGTCTGGGCCCATCGCCCTGAGCACACCTGCACGTTGCGAACGCGGCCGGAAGCAGACCTAGCCTAGTGGCGTTCCAGTCCAATCCGGCGCGCGCCACTCAGTCGCTGACGTCAAGAAGTGCTTCGGCTGATACCACGACGCCGAGTGCCCATATCTTTCCCGCGTAGTTGGTTAGTGCGTATAGACCAAAAGGCCAGACTCAGATCAAATACCCAGATCTCGTTAAGCGTGTTAAGTATCCGCGAACGCCAACAGGGCCAGGCTCACCTCTCACCCAGGTAGCCCCGAACTGCCCTGCCGCTCCGCCACAAAGATCCACACAGAAGGCCGTCGGGACAAAGGTCCTTTCAGCCCCCAGTCCGTGAATCACTCGCGGGTACTCCTCGAGCCAACCCGACTTTGGTCACCACATGTATCATGTTTAATATAAAGTATATACCTGTGATCAACTCCCGAGTGATCACGGCCCGATAGTATAGCACACCAGACGGACAAGAATGTAGGGCCACTGATGGAAACTAGCATCCTATACTAAGCATGTAGGATTGCAGGTAAAGGTAACAACAGTAGTAGCAAGGACAGGCTATGCAGCAGTATAGGATTAACTGAAAACAGTAACATGCTACACTACTCTAATGCAAGCAGTATAGATCAGAGTAGGCGATATCTGGTGATCAAGGGGGGGGGCTTGCCTGGTTGCTCTGACAAGAGAGAGGGATCGTCAACTCCGTAGTCGAACGGGGCAGCAGCAGCGTCGGTCTCGGTGTCTAGCGGAGAGAAGAGGGGGAAGAAACAATGAATATAGAGCAAACAAAGCATGACGGTGCATGAAAAGACAAAGCGCGGTTCTAGGTGTGCCCTAACGCAGTGCTCGGTGATATAGACGAAGAGGGATAACATCCGGGAAAGTATCCCCGGTGTTTCGTGTTTTCAGACAGATGAACCGGAGGGGGAAGGTTGCAGGTTTGCTATGTTAGGGACGCGTGGCGGACGAACGGGCTGCGTATCCGGATTCGTCTAGTCGTTCTGAGCAACTTTCATGTACAAAGTATTTTCATCTGAGCTACGGTTTAATTTATATTAATTTTTAAAGTTATAAACCATTTTCTAATTTATTATTATTTCACTAATTAAATTGCTAAGTGCACCCAGTATGTATACACAACAGGGTGTATTAGAGGCTGAGAGGTGGGGACAGTTGACCTGGTCAACTGCCCAGTCAGCAGTCAACCGTGACTGTTGACCGGTCCAATGACAAGTGGGGCCAACCTGTCATAGACAGAAACTTTAACTGAAATTAACTAATAATGTTTTAAGTTTACTAATTAATCAGCGGGTCCCACATGTCATTTGTTGTAGTATTAAACAGAGGTTTAATTAGCATGGTGGGAGTTCGATTTTAGTGGGGGGTTAGTGGCTGGATTAGAGGTTAAATTAACAGTGAATGACCCGGCCCCACACGTCATAGGACATTGGCCGGGTTCTAACGCATGCGCGTGCTGGTGCACGCCGGCGACCAGCAGAGGCAACAGCTGCCTACCGGAGACGCACTCCGGCGACCGAACGGGCGGTGGCCGCCACCTACATGGGGTGCATGACACGCTGCCCCCACTAGTGCGAGCGGTTGGAGTCGGGGATGGTCGGAACAAAGCCGTCCGTGAGCGGAGGCGGTGGCCGTGGTGAGAGCTGTCGCAGAGGGGCGAGACACGCCCTGGACACGCGCGGGCATGCGGGAGCCGCGACGGGGCGCGACACGCAGAGGCGGGCGCGACGACGGAACGACATGGGGCGTAGCGTTCGGAGGGGGAGGAGGACGGGGATCGATGGGGAGCTCACCCCCCGTTGACGAGAAGAGGGCGGTGAGGCGCGGGGAGGACCGACGAAGGAGAGGCGGGGACGGGGCGGTCCGGCGAGGACGTTACGGCGACGACCTCGGGGCGCAGCGGCGCGGCATCGGACGACGAGGTTCGAAGGAGACCGATGGGGAGGAGTCGGGGAAGGCGAGACGGCGAGGGGGACGTCGTCGAGCAGCGATAGGCGGCGTCCAGATCGAGCGGGAAGGGCGTAGTCAGGGCCAGCGTCAGGGGCGCCGCGGGGTCGAGCCCCCGATCTGGATCGATGGGGGAGGGAGAGCGAGCGACGTGCGGAGGTTTCGTGGGGGAGAGAGTGGGGGGGATCGTGGCTCGATCCAAATCCAGCGGGGGCGAGTGGGGGGGGGAGTGGGTAGCGGTTTAGGGTTTCGGGGGATAGGGCCATATAGGCCAGGGAGGTGCGGGGTGGGCCGGCCTTGTTGGGCCTGAGACCAGCTGGGCCGAGGCCCACGGGAGGGGGGGGTTATTTGTTTTGTCTGTTTTTCCTTTTCTTTATTTTCTTTTCTGTTTTCTTTTAATTCCAATTTATTTTAACTCTATTAAGATAAATAATTAGTGCCTAAATTAGTGTTGTAAATTAAGCCTCTGCCATAAAAGCTTGACTTCCAAATAAATTAGTTTAGGATTTTATAAAATACAAAAGTCATCTATTTAATTGTTTTAGCCACTGGATTAATTACTTTTGAGCATTTAAACATGTTTTAAAGGTTTGGTTTCTCCACCAATATTTATTATGAATTACTTGCTACATTTAGAACATTTTAGTTTTGACTTTTGAAAACTCTTCTAGTTTGACTTTATTTCAAATTTGAATTTGAACGAGTTTTGAATCATCGCGAGATTATCAACAGTAATCATGGTGACGTGGTAGCATTAGCGGGGGATCACTGTAGCCTAATTAGCCGGGCGTCACAATTCTCCTCCACTACAAGAAATCTCATCCCGAGATTTAAGCGGTGGAATAAGGGGGAAAGGTCTGGTTACGAAATCCTAATGAATCTTCTCGGTCTTGGTTGCTCTTCTCGAGGTGGTCGATCCATAGCGCTGACGTCTTCATTCCTCCGATTCAGGTCATCATGATGAAGTTGTCGTCCTTCCTTCGGGAACTTCACCGTACTTACGAAAAGATAAGAGGGGAAAAACTCTATAAGGACGGATCCAAGTCAACTTGAGCATCGGATGGTTAACTCAGGGGAAGAAGCATAAGTATCTCTCGAATTGAAACTTAAGAAGATATCGAGAGCAAATTAAGAAGGTACCATAAGAAGTTTCAAACGGATGGGCAATCGTTCGATGCCTAATCAGAAGGTGAAAGGGTTACAGGGCAACGAGAATAGGTATTGCGTCTCATACCAGAATAGATCACTAGACAGGTGGTCCATGAATTACGAAGTCAAGCGCGAGGAACAACCTTGGGAACAGGTGGTGTACAGGAGAGTCAGGTTTCGATCCTGTAGAACTGTGGGTTATGGGCCCAACATGTCGGATAAAAGTAGGAGGAGTGGTGACATCTTGCATGGTCATCATAGGCATGTCAGAGGGTAGCCTGTCGGTTATGTCGGCAACAATGTTGGTACCAAGGGCGAGGGACGAAGAGAACCATTTTCCTGCTCGTTGCTACGAGGCGGACCAATAGGCAAAGTTCTCGTCCATCGGTGGTTACCGAAATGTCATCAACAAAAGTAACAGGGTCTTATTGACAGAATTGTACACCGAGTGGTTTACATAAACAGGGAATTAATACTGCTTAGACCATAATGATCACCAGGAAGGTTCAACCAAATAATGGAAAGGAAAATAGGATTATCAGATATTTCAGGGGTATACCCTTCCCACGGACAACTAGGGCATGATATCCATGACAGGATATAGAGTAGAAAACTCTTTAGGTAAGAGGAGAGAAACTTCATGACATTACCCATACAACGGTGTTTGGGTAATTGATAATGAGAATTTAGCCTTTGTGCTTTCAATGTTTTTATTGAAAATCGGATTACCACAGACATGCTTCGAGATAGCATTGACATGGTCTCAAGCAAAGGTCAGACTTTGGATACACAAAGGATTCATCAGGAACAACTTATAGAATAAGTCTTACAATTTCCTCATGGAGGAAAGGTTAACCTTGTTAAAAGGGAACCAAAACAGCAGGTCCTCCGACCAGGTGTGCTAGGCATGACATCACCTTATTGGTTCATATAAGGACCAATGTTATGATTCTTGGAAAATATCCGAACCATCATATCTGACCGAGTTTCAGATCTGGTTGGGGTCATGATAACTCAGACTCAGGATGCCTGAGAAGAAAAGGTGCAACACAATTTTCAAGATGATATTTTAAGATTCTCCAGAATTGAACTATGGAAGCAAGTACAGAAACAGGAGTTCATCAGTAAACCAAGGAGAGGATGAGGGGGTGGCTGATGGTCTCAGCGACAATTCCTCGAGATTTCCAAAAAGATGGATTTCCACAATCATGTGATCAAGGAGATAACGTTTGTCATATCAAATGATATAATGATGTATGCTGAGGAAAACATACGCAATTGAACAGTGGGTGAAAGCTGCACCCGAAATATGGGCTTAGGTAGCAAGATCAATGTTAGAATGGTGATTCGATAACCAATGGTCTAAGAATGAATTATCGACCATTAACTTCAAAGCAATAGGGTTGCTAGAAGTTTTGAAGTCGCGCATAATAGTTCAATGGTCGGTTCTCCGATTAGAACAACACGGGGACCAAGGGAGGAACGGATATGGCAAGAAGTATCGCCTGTTTCAAGAATTCTTAAGAGGTGGTGAAATTCCCACGACATTCTTGACATAAAAAGATGGTAATAATCCAAGGTAAAGGAGAACAAATGCTGGATAGCAAGGATCTCAAGGTATACACAAAACACGAACAAGTTCGTGTTGGGGGAAGGCAAGAATGCTGTCGATGATCACACAAATCATCGAGGGGCAAGGATGGTATTTCTCATCACGGATTCAATTGATTTCCTATAAGAGCTCAGAATGTTGATGATGATCACGACACAATTGTCGAGAGATTTCATGAAGATGTAATCAATTGGCGATGACATCAAGTCAAAGGAATAATGAAGCAAAAGGTTATTAAAACCATGGGTACGACACAAACTCCAAAGGAAGCTTGCTACCCAAAGCGAAATGATATGATGAGGAAGATCGACGTAAGCTTAACTCATCGTCAAAAGTTGTGCTCTGGGAAGAAGGACCAGGTAGCACAGTTAAAATTTAGCACGATAATGATATAGCCGATCAGGCTTGGGATGACTGGAAGGATTATTAACTCGTAAGCAACGAAAATTACTTAGAGTTACTGAATCAGAGTGCGGACTTGATTCACTTATCGGTGTTCTCGGTTGACAAACAACCCAGAACCCATGAAGTGACCAAGACAGGGAAAGGTAGTACTTCATCGAAAATTCATAATATGTAGTGCAATGGCATGATATCCTCGAGATACCAGGGGGTAATACTCGACGAAAGATCATAGTAAAGGTTGGACTGGTGTATTAATCCACAAAAGACAAGTGCTTAAACTTGCACGAGAAATGGTATTTAAAGAAGAACATGGTCGGAACCACGATTGCAAAAGGCCAGACCACAGATATAAGATGAACTTATACCAAAGGAATAATTAATTTAAGAGAAGCTTAAATGATAAGATCTACATCGTGTCCATGGGCATGAACACAAAGTTCAAGGTCGACTCCCACTTCTTCAATGTATAACCTTCCATTCACTTTTCGCTTTGATAAAGGCATTAGGGTTGAAAGTTTTACCTGGTGAAATACCAGATGAGTATGACTCGTGAAAACTTCCGAGTTCACACACATAAAGGAAGGCATCGGATCAACCCGTTATGGTATCGTGGAAACATATACCACAATCTTCAAGAGTAGATATCACCAGCTCGAAAGCAGAGCATGGTTGGCCAAATCAGAGAATAGGATTTACCAACGGCATTATGTATTAGGGAAAGAACTTCAAAAGTGATTGAATATGAGGGACGTTGTCGGATAAAATCCAACAAAGGATCCGATGGTTCTCAAGGGATCTGATGTAAGCATCGGTACTCAAACAGAGGAAGGAACAATGCGAAGGCATTGGATTCTAGAAACAACTAACTAATTAAAGCTTAATGCAAAGAAATTTTATGATTTCCAAATCAAGGGATCAGAAGCAATTGTTCTGATTGGAAATGAATAAGTTCAATAGACTTAGAAGCACAACCGATCACGGCATTGATTGGTCAAGTACCAGCTCATGTTTAAAATGACGTCTGAGCCGGAAGGATATTTTAAAAGGATCAATTGATGATTGCGTGCATTCGCACTCATGTTGAATCAATAGGATCAAATGACGGTGTCAAAGGAGACTAATGAATATTGCCTGACATATGGAGAGCGTCCATAATGCAAGCAGACAAGTGTTTGCAGAGCAATAAGCTGCTAGGGATTTTCAGAGGATCAAATAGTATTTCGAAGACTTTTGCGAAACACAAACAACAAGGGATAAGCAGATACTCGGCAAGTGCGAGAAATTATTCGTAGGGATATTCATGTGGTAAAAACTGAAAGGCAGTAAGGCACAAAGGATTATCGAAACAACGATGAGTATTTCGGGGTATCTTGTAGTAACAAGACCAACTAGGGATGAATGTAAGAATGACAACTGCATGTAGTTATCCATAAGGGTTGACAGTCGAAGGGGAATTGCAAACGCGATGAACACAAGTTCTCGGGTTAACAACGGAGAGTATCTTCAGGGTCTTCTGGTGCAGCAGGCGATCATCTGAAGTGAGGGGCTCTCCGGAAGAAAGTACTTGCGAGAGCCTAAAGTTAGTTTTGTTTTTAGCAAAATCATTTAACCCGAATAGAAGAGAGCTCAGAGTCCCAGGGTATAGGCGAGGAATAAAAGATCCTAATACCACCCAATGGCGACGTGGGCCCGTAAGCCGCACAACCATGTTAGTAAAAGTTTTTCAATGACTAGACTCGACTTCGGCCAAGGAGTGTGGAAGGGGGATTCCTACAGGCAGTCGGCTCTGATACCAACTTGTGACGCCCCTGATTCAATCGTACACTAATCATGCACGCAAATGTGTACGATCAAGATCAGGGACTCACGGGAAGATATCACAACACAACTCTACAAATAAAATAGTCATACAAGCATCATAATACAAGCCAGGGGCCTCGAGGGCTCGAATACAAGTGCTCGATCATAGACAAGTCAGCGGAAGCAAAAATATCTGAGTACAGACATAAGTTAAACAAGTTTGCCTTCAGAAGGCTAGCACAAACTGGGATACAGATCGAAAGAGGCGCATGCCTCCTGCCTGGGATCCTCCTAACTACTCCTGGTCGTCGTCAGCGGGCTGCACGTAGTAGTAGGCACCTCCAGTGTAGTAGGAGTCGTCGTCGACGGTGGCGTCTGGATCCTGGGCTCCATCATCTGGTTGCGGCAACCGGGTAGAAGGGAAAAGGGGAGAAAAGCAACCGTGAGTACTCATCCAAAGTACTCGCAAGCAAGGAGCTACACTACATATGCATGGATATATGTGTAAAGGGCCATATCAGTGGACTGAACTGCAGAATGCCAGAATAAGAGGGGGATAGCTAGTCTTATCGAAGACTACGCTTCTGGTCGCCTCCGTCTTGCAGCATGTAGAAGAGAGTAGACTGAAGTCCTCCAAGTAGCATCGCATAGCATAATCCTACCCGGCGATCCCCTCCTTGTTGCCCTGTTAGAGAGCGACCACCGGGTTGTATCTGGCACTTGGAAGGGTGTGTTTTATTAAGTATCCGGTTCTAGTTGTCATAAGGTCAAGGTACAACTCCGGGTCGTCCTTTTACCGAGGGACACGACTATTCGAATAGATAAACTTCCCTGCAGGGGTGCACCACATAGCCCAACACGCTTGATCCCATTTGGCCGGACACACTTTCCTGGGTCATGCCCGGCCTCGGAAGATCAACACGTCGCCGCCCCACCTAGGCACAACAGAGCGGTCAGCACGCCGGTCTAAACCTATGCGCGCAGGGGTCTGGGCCCATCGCCCTGAGCACACCTGCACGTTGCGAACGCGGCCGGAAGCAGACCTAGCCTAGTGGCGTTCCAGTCCAATCCGGCGCGCGCCACTCAGTCGCTGACGTCAAGAAGTGCTTCGGCTGATACCACGACGCCGAGTGCCCATATCTTTCCCGCGTAGTTGGTTAGTGCGTATAGACCAAAAGGCCAGACTCAGATCAAATACCCAGATCTCGTTAAGCGTGTTAAGTATCCGCGAACGCCAACAGGGCCAGGCTCACCTCTCACCCAGGTAGCCCCGAACTGCCCTGCCGCTCCGCCACAAAGATCCACACAGAAGGCCGTCGGGACAAAGGTCCTTTCAGCCCCCAGTCCGTGAATCACTCGCGGGTACTCCTCGAGCCAACCCGACTTTGGTCACCACATGTATCATGTTTAATATAAAGTATATACCCGTGATCAACTCCCGAGTGATCACGGCCCGATAGTATAGCACACCAGACGGACAAGAATGTAGGGCCACTGATGGAAACTAGCATCCTATACTAAGCATGTAGGATTGCAGGTAAAGGTAACAACAGTAGTAGCAAGGACAGGCTATGCAGCAGTATAGGATTAACTAAAAACAGTAACATGCTACACTACTCTAATGCAAGCAGTATAGATCAGAGTAGGCGATATCTGGTGATCAAGGGGGGGGGGGGCTTGCCTGGTTGCTCTGACAAGAGAGAGGGATCGTCAACTCCGTAGTCGAACGGGGCAGCAGCAGCGTCGGTCTCGGTGTCTAGCGGAGAGAAGAGGGGGAAGAAACAATGAATATAGAGCAAACAAAGCATGACGGTGCATGAAAAGACAAAGCGCGGTTCTAGGTGTGCCCTAACGCAGTGCTCGGTGATATAGACGAAGAGGGATAACATCCGGGAAAGTATCCCCGGTGTTTCGTGTTTTCAGACAGATGAACCGGAGGGGGAAGGTTGCAGGTTTGCTATGTTAGGGACGCGTGGCGGACGAACGGGCTGCGTATCCGGATTCGTCTAGTCGTTCTGAGCAACTTTCATGTACAAAGTATTTTCATCTGAGCTACGGTTTAATTTATATTAATTTTTAAAGTTATAAACCATTTTCTAATTTATTATTATTTCACTAATTAAATTGCTAAGTGCACCCAGTATGTATACACAACAGGGTGTATTAGAGGCTGAGAGGTGGGGACAGTTGACCTGGTCAACTGCCCAGTCAGCAGTCAACCGTGACTGTTGACCGGTCCAATGACAAGTGGGGCCAACCTGTCATAGACAGAAACTTTAACTGAAATTAACTAATAATGTTTTAAGTTTACTAATTAATCAACGGGTCCCACATGTCATTTGTTGTAGTATTAAACAGAGGTTTAATTAGCATGGTGGGAGTTCGATTTTAGTGGGGGGTTAGTGGCTGGATTAGAGGTTAAATTAACAGTGAATGACCCGGCCCCACACGTCATAGGACATTGGCCGGGTTCTAACGCATGCGCGTGCTGGTGCACGCCGGCGACCAGCAGAGGCAACAGCTGCCTACCGGAGACGCACTCCGGCGACCGAACGGGCGGTGGCCGCCACCTACATGGGGTGCATGACACGCTGCCCCCACTAGTGCGAGCGGTTGGAGTCGGGGATGGTCGGAACAAAGCCGTCCGTGAGCGGAGGCGGTGGCCGTGGTGAGAGCTGTCGCAGAGGGGCGAGACACGCCCTGGACACACGCGGGCATGCGGGAGCCGCGACGGGGCGCGACACGCAGAGGCGGGCGCGACGACGGAACGACATGGGGCGTAGCGTTCGGAGGGGGAGGAGGACGGGGATCGATGGGGAGCTCACCCCCCGTTGACGAGAAGAGGGCGGTGAGGCGCGGGGAGGACCGACGAAGGAGAGGCGGGGACGGGGCGGTCCGGCGAGGACGTTACGGCGACGACCTCGGGGCGCAGCGGCGCGGCATCGGACGACGAGGTTCGAAGGAGACCGATGGGGAGGAGTCGGGGAAGGCGAGACGGCGAGGGGGACGTCGTCGAGTAGCGACAGGTGGCGTCCAGATCGAGCGGGGAGGGGCGTAGTCAGGGCCAGCGTCAGGGGCGCCGCGGGGTCGAGCCCCCGATCTGGATCGATGGGGGAGGGAGAGCGAGCGACGTGGGGAGGTTTCGTGGGGGAGAGAGTGGGGGGGATCGTGGCTCGATCCAGATCCAGCGGGGGCGAGTGGGGGGAGTGGGTAGCGGTTTAGGGTTTCGGGGGATAGGGCCATATAGGCCAGGGAGGTGCGGGGTGGGCCGGCCTTGTTGGGCCTGAGACCAGCTGGGCCGAGGCCCACGGGAGGGGGTGGGGTTATTTGTTTTGTCTGTTTTTCCTTTTATTTATTTTCTTTTCTGTTTTCTTTTAATTCCTATTTATTTTAACTCTATTAAGATAAATAATTAGTGCCTAAATTAGTGTTGTAAATTAAGCCTCTGCCATAAAAGCTTGACTTCCAAATAAATTAGTTTAGGATTTTATAAAATACAAAAGTCGTCTATTTAATTGTTTTAGCCACTGGATTAATTACTTTTGAGCATTTAAACATGTTTTAAAGGTTTGGTTTCTCCACCAATATTTATTATGAATTACTTGCTACATTTAGAACATTTTAGTTTTGACTTTTGAAAACTCTTCTAGTTTGACTTTATTTCAAATTTGAATTTGAACGAGTTTCGAATCATCGCGAGATTATCAACAGTAATCGTGGTGACGTGGTAGCATTAGCGGGGGATCACTGTAGCCTAATTAGCCGGGCGTCACAGTGAAGACTGTCCCATTTAATAATTTGAGATGTTGGTATTTTATTCAAATAGCAAGCAAAACAAAACGACATTTCAAGGATAGCAAACATCACGTGAAGAAGCAAAAACTTAGGATCAACCGAAACTAACCGATAGTTGTCGAAGAACAAAGGTGGGATGCCAACCGGGGCATCCCCAAGCTTAGACGCTTGAGACTTCTTGAAATATTATCTTGGGATGACTTGGGCATCCCCAAGCTTGAGCTTTTGTGTCTCCTTCAAATTATTATTCAACCTTATCATACTCTACTGTAGCAAATCACTAAAATTATTATTCAACATTGCATACTAAATGCCTCCGCATATTTAATAGTCATATCCTCAAATAAAATCATTAAACAAGCAAACATATGCAAACAATGCAAACATAACAGCAATCTGCCTAAACAGAACAGTCTGTAAAGAATACAGCAAGATCCATACTTACCTAGCTCCAAAAATTAAGAAAGAAAATTCCCATTGTAGTAAATTTATCAGATCTTATTATGCAAAAGGTTTCAACATTTTATCACATTATTACTTTTCTAGGGAATTTTTGCAACAGCGGTAAACTTTCTGTTTTGAAACAGCAACATGTATACTTGCAAAATAAGCATGGTAAAAGCTATGCTTGACATTTTTATTGAAAATAAAGATGAAAAACATTATTCTAAATAACAGAAAGCAAATACAAACAAAACAAAATGTCTCTCCAATTAAAACACATATCATGTGGTGAATAAAAATATAGCTCCAAGTAAAGTTACTGATAAACGAAGACGAAAGAGGGGATGCCATCCGGGACATCCCCAAGCTTAGGCTCTTGTTTGTCCTTGAATATTACTTTGGGGTGCCTTGGGCATCCCCAAGCTTAGGCTCTTGCCACTCCTTATTCCTTAGTCCATCGAATCTTTACCCAAAACTTGAAAACTTCACAACACAAAACTTAACAGAAAATCTCGTGAGCTCCGTTAGCGAAAGAAAACAAAACACCAATTCAAGGTATTCTAATGAACTCATTCTTTATTTGTATTGGGGTTAAATCTACTGTATTATAACTTCTCTATGGTTTATAAACTATTTTACTAGCCATAGAGTCATCAAAATAAGCAAACAACACACAAAAAACAGAATCTGTCAAAAACAAAACAGTCTGTAGTAATCTATAAATAACGCAAACTTCTAGAACTCATAAAAATCTACCAAAATAGGACGACCTATATAATTTGATTATTGATCTGCTTAAATTGTAATCAGTATTTTATCACATTCTGGTGATTTCAAACAATTGTTTTCGTGAACAGAAAATTTCTGGAATTTTTAGCAAGATCAAATAACTATCATCCTAGAAGAACCTATAGGTCTTATTTGGCACAAACACTAATTAAAACATAAAATAACTTCTAACCAGAGGCTAGATGATTTATTTATTACTAAACAGGAACAAAAAGCAAGGAACAAAAATAAAATTAGGTTGCCTCCCAACAAGCGCTAACATTTAACGCCCCTTGCTAGGCATGATGATTTCAATGATGCTCGCATAAAAGATAAGAATTGAAACATAAAGAGAGCATCATGAAGAATATGACTAGCACATTTAAGTCTAACCCACTTCCTATGCATTGGGATTTTGTGAGAAAACAACTTATGGGAACAATAATCAACTAGCATAGGAAGGCAAAACAAGCATAACCTTAAAATTTTAAGCACATAGAGAGGAAACTTTATATTATTGCAATTCCTACAAGCATATATTCCTCCCTCATAATAATTTTCAGTAGCATAATGAATGAATTCAACAATATAACCATCACCTAAAGCATTCTTTTCATGATCTACAAGCATAGAAATTTTATTACTCTCCGCATAAGCAAATTTGTTCTTATGAATAGTAGTGGGAGAAAACTCAACAAAATAACTATCATGTGATTGAAAATTAAGATCAAGATGACAAGTTTCATGGTTATCATTATTCTTTATGGCATAGGTGTCATCACAATAATCATCATAGATAGGAAGCATGCTTTCATCATAGTAAATTTGCTCATCAAAGCTTGGGAGACAAAAAATATCATCTTCATCAAACATAGCTTCCCCAAGCTTGTGGCTTTGCATATCATTAGCATCATGGGTATTCAAATAATTCATACTAACAACATTGCAATCATGCTCATCATTCACATATTTTATGCCAAGCATTCTATGTAATTCCTCTTCTAGTACTTGAGCACATTTTTCCTTCCCATCATTTTCACGAAAGACATTAAAAAGATGAAGCATATGAGGCACCCTTAATTCCATTTTTTGTGTAGTTTTCTTTTATAAACTAAAATAGTGATAAAACAAGAAACTAAAAGATTCGATTGCAAGATCTAAAGATATACCTTCAAGCATTCACCTCCCCGTCAATGGCCCCAGAAAAGAGCTTGGCGTCTACTACGCACCCTTCTTCTTGTAGACGTTGTTGTGCCTCCAAGTGCAGAGGTTTGTAGGACAGTAGAAAATTTCCCTCAAGTGGATGACCTAAGGTTTATCAATCCGTGGGAGGTGTAGGATGAAGATGGTCTCTCTCCAGCAACCCTGCAACCAAATAACAAAGAGTCTCTTGTGTCCCCAACACACCCAATACAATGGTAAATTGTATAGGTGCACTAGTTCGGTGAAGAGATGGTGATACAAGTGCAATATGGATGGTAGATATATGTTTTTGTAATTTGAAAATATAAAAACAGCAAGGTAACCGGATATATACCGGAGTACCGGGGGGTTACCGGAACCCCCCCGGGGGTTTAATGGGCCTACATGGGCCTTAGTGGAGAAGAGGAAGGGCGACCAGGGCAGGCCGCGTGCCCCTCCCCCTCTAGTCCGAATTGGACAAGGAGGGGGGGTGGCGCCGCCTTTCCTTCTTCTCCACCTCCTCTTCCCCCTTCCCCTAATCCAACAAGGAAGGGAGGGAGTCCTACTCCCGGTAGGAGTAGGACTCCTCCTGGCGCGCCCCTCTCCTGGCCGGCCACCTCTATCCCCCTTGCTCCTTTATATACGGGGGCAGGAGGGCACCCCAAAGACACAACAATTGATCATTGATCTTTTAGCCATGTGCGGTGCCCCCCTCCACCATAGTCCACCTCGATAATATCGTAGCGGTGCTTAGGCGAAGCCCTGCGTCGATAGAACATTATCATCGTCACCACGCCGTCGTGCTGACGAAACTCTCCCTCAACACTCGGCTGGATCGGAGTTCGAGGGACGTCATCGGGCTAAACGTTTGCTGAACTCGGAGGTGCCGTGCGTTCGGTACTTGATCGATCGGATCGTGAAGACGTACGACTACATCAACCGCGTTGTGGTAACGCTTCCGCTTTTGGTCTACAAGGATACATGGACACACTCTCCCCTCTCGTTGCAATGCATCACCATGATCTTGCGTGTGCGTAGGATTTTTTTTAAAATTACTACGTTCCCCAACAGTGGTATCAGAGCCTGGTTTTATGCGTAGATGTCATATGCACGAGTAGAACACAAGTGAGTTGTGGGTGATATAAGTCATACTTCTTACCAGCATGTGATACTTTGGTTCGGCGGTATTGTTGGATGAAGCCGTCCGGACCGACATTACGCGTACGCTTATGCGAGACTGGTTCTACCGACGTGCTTTGCACACAGGTGGCTGGCGGGTGTCAGTTTCTCCAACTTTAGTTGAACCGAGTGTGGCTACGCCCGGTCCTTGCGAAGGTTAAAACAACACCAACTTGACAAACTATCGTTGTGGTTTTGATGCGTAGGTAAGAATGGTTCTTGCTAAGCCCGTAGCAGCCACGTAAAATTTGCAACAACAAAGTAGAGGACGTCTAACTTGTTTTTGCAGGGCATATTGTGATGTGATATGGTCAAGGCATGATGCTAAATTTTATTGTATGAGATGATCATGTTTGTAACCGAGTTATCGGCAACTGGCATGAGCCATATGGTTATCGCTTTATTGTATGCAATGCAATCGCCCTGTAATGCTTTACTTTGTCACAAAGCGGTAGTGATAGTCGTAGAAGCATAAGATTGGCGAGACGACAACGATGCTACGATGGAGATCAAGGTGTCGCGCCAGTGACGATGGTGGTCATGACGGTGCTTCGGAGATGGAGATCACAGGCACAAGATGATGATGGCCATATCATATCACTTATATTGATTGCATGTGATGTTTATCTTTTATGCATCTTATCTTGCTTTGATTGACGGTAGCATTATAAGATGATCTCTCACTAAATTATCAAGGTATAAGTGTTCTCCCTGAGTATGCACCATTGCGAAAGTTCTTCGTGCTGAGACACCACATGATGATCGGGTGTGATAGGCTCTACATTCAAATACAATGGGTGCAAAACAGTTGCACACGCGGAATACTCAGGTTAAACTTGACGAGCCTAGCATATAATAGATATGGCCTCGGAACACGGAAACCGAAAGGTTGAGCGTGAATCATATAGTAGATATGATCAACATACACTACAAAAAAAGACACATCCGTGACATTTTGGGCCGAACGAAATTTTTATCTGTCATACATATGACACTTCTATGACGATAATTGTGACAAAACCCGGTATCATCATAGATGTGGTGAGCTCCTACTTCTATGACAAAAAGTCATGACCGAAAATGGGCTTTTCGTCCTGGGCGGGCCGGAGACACAGCTGCATGACATTCTTTGGGCCGTCCATGATGGAAAAAACCATGGTAGAAGCGAGGGGGAGGAAAATTTCGGGGAGTTCCCGGTTACGGTGGGAGGTCGGGGGCCGAGCGATGCGCGTTTCTCTCATACACGTACGCGCGTGTGTGCGAGGCGTTGGCTCTAATTGAACCCGAGCGATGCGTTGGGCTCTAACTGAACCCGAGCGATTGCATTGCAGGCTACGCGTTACTGAATCGAGCGATCGATCGATGACTGTTAACTGAACCCGATCGAGCGATTCCTTCGCTACTGTTGCTAACTAAAGCCGATCGATGGGATGAACAGTGAGCGTTGCCGGGGGGGGTTGGATGAACAGTGAGCGGTGGCGTTGCCTCTGGATGAACAGGACCCCGTGGTGTGGTGGAGGGATGGATGAACAGTAGACGGTGGAGGGGTGCCCGTGGAGGCGTGGTTGAACAGGACCCCGTGGTGTGGAGGGCTGGATGAGCAGTAGACGGTGGAGGGGTGCCCGTGGAGGGGTGGTTGAACAGGACCCCGTGGTGTGGAGGGCTGGATGAACAGTAGACGGTGGAGGGGTGGTTGAACAGTAGAAGGTGGAGTATCGCGCGGTGGAGGCTGGATGAACAGGAGCCCGTGGTGGCTGGAGGAGGTCGACGGTGGAGATGAATAGTATCCCGCGGAGTCCCATTTTGTGATACGCCACACCCCTCCTGATGAACAGGACCCCCATTTCGACCGTAGCGCTCCAACACAAGTCCGTTTCGTCCGTTTTGCGGTATGCCACACCCCTCCCGATCAACAGGACCCCCGTTTCGACCGTAGGAGGTCCATTTCCTCCGTTTTGCGGTATGGCACACCCCTCCCGATCAACAGGACCCCGTTCCGATCGTAGGAGGTCCGTTTCCTCCATTGTGCGGTACGCCAAGCCTCGTTTACATCGCCTATTCCGTCCAAGCCCTCCCGATGAACACGACCACGCATTCCGTTCCGACCCAGCCGGTTGGCTCCCACGCGTTCTGTTGCCTCCCGATGAACACGACGCATTCCGTTGCCTCCCCATGAACACGACGCATTCCGTTGCCTCCCCATGAACATGACGCCGACGCTGTTTCTCCGTTCCGACCCACCCATGTTCACGAGCCCTCGCCGTACGTATGCGCGAGCAGGCGTTCGAGACCCCGCCCGTATGTACACATACGTGGCCGTATTTTCTTTCTTGCACCCTGGCCATTGTACGTACGTGTACATGCTACGTGCGCGCCTCTACTACGACACGTACGCGCCTCTACTACGACACGTGCGCGCCTCTACATCCACCAGTATATATGTACGTACACCTTCGCGACCAGAATGACAACACTACGTACGCTTCGACCAGGTGGGTCCCGACTGTTAGGGACTTCCTTGCCTGCGAAGATGTAGCTGGTGGGTCCTAGCAGTCAGGGGGGCGAATCGTTTTTTTGCCCGGACGCACTTCCTTGCATGCGAAGGTGTAGCTACTGGGTCCCAGCAGTCAGGGGGGAATCGTTTTGTTTTTTTTTTGCCCGGACGCACTTCCTTGCGTGCAAAGATGTAGCTGGTGGGTCCCAGCAGCCAGGGGGCGAATCGTTTTCTTTTCGGACACACTTCCTTGCGTGCGAAGATGTAGCTGGTGGGTCCCAGCAGTCAGGGGGGCGAATCGTTTTGTTTTTTTTGCCCGGACGCACTTCCTTGCGTGCCAAGGTGTAGCTGGCGGGTCCCAGCAGTCAGGGGAAACATTTTTTTGCGAAATATGGTGGTCCGTCCGATGGGTCCCCACTGTCAGGTGGAGGAATAATTATTTTGTGCGTAATAAGGAGACACTTCCTTGCTGCGGCCGTGGACCCAGCTGTCAGCGTTTCCACGCACAGTACTCTTCCGATGGAAGTCGGTCGTTGACCACATTGACCACGCCGCGCCGAGAGCACCACGGTGGTGGACGACGGCGAGGCCTAGGAAGGGGACGACACGGAGGCAGGGAAGACTCGGCAGTTGTTTCCCACGCGGAGGGGAGTACGACTGTACAAGGGTTTACTGGTTCGTCTGCCGTCGTCGGAGAATAACAACACGTGTGGGTGAGTAGAGGGATGGCTAGGCCAGCGATGGGAGTACGGTGGGGCGGTGAGGCCTGCGCGGCAGCACAGCCCGCCGCGGGGAGGAGGGAGCAGGCAGTCCCGCCGGCGCTTGTTTGAGCGGCTGGAGCAGGAAGAGCAGAGATTGAAGAAGCACGACGGCCGTTGGATGGACATCCAACAGTCAGTGCTTGTGCGTCAACCTTTTTTTAGGAAAGCCTCAAATATGTGGAAAACAGCATACAACCCATTTGCCATTATTTCTAACAATTTACAACCCATTTGCTAATTCTTAAGGTTTTTTAGCCCATATTCTTTTTGTTAGCATTACAACCCATATTGTGGCCACGGTTAAAAAATTATACGAAATTTTGCATATTCCGATGCGGTCCGAACTGTTTTTAATCCCGAAATTTCGACTCACATTCAAACTGATTTTAAAAATAAATGTATATCAATATAAAATCCAACAAATTCTCCACGCATAAAAATTAATGTAATTTGAAATCTTGAAATGAAAAAAAAAGATATTTGAAACTAATTGCTGGTTTGATGTGTTTTAAAAATGTACATCCCATTTCTCATTACTGATGAGCCATTTTCTCGGCCAGCCGAATGAAACCTCTCCTCGTCTTGAAAGATTTGCAGCCCAACAGGCCTGACAAAGCGACTTACTTGGCAAATCATGAAAAAACTGGGCTGTGGCCATGGACCCAGCTGTCAGCCTCTCCACGTACAGTACTCTTCCGATGGAAGTCGTTCCTTGACCACGTTGACCACGCCGCACGGAGAGCACCACGGCGGTGGACGACGGCGAGGCCTAGGAAGGGGACGACGCGGAGTCGGGGAAGACACGGCAATGGAAGCCCGCGCGGAGAGGGGTATGAGGGTTGACTGGTTCGGCTGCGGTGTGAGGCTGCCGTCGCTGCAGGGCGTGGCCAGCGGTGGGAATAGTAGGGGGCGGTGAGGCCTCTGCGGTAGCACACCTGGCCATGGGAGGCAGGAGCATGCGGCATGACCGGTGCTGCTTTGGGCGGCTGGAGCAAGAAGACTAGAGGTTGAAGAAGCACTACGGCCGTTGGATGGACATTGTACAGTCACTGGAGCTAGAATCGTTCATATTGACTAAGTTGACAAAGCCCTCCGTCCCCGTCAACTTAGTTGACCCACAAGTCATCCTCCCACTATGGTGGGTCCCAGCTAGCAGGGGGTATTCATTTTTTTGTGCGTAATAAGGAGGCACTTCCTTGCGTGTGAAGATATAGCTGGTGGGTCCGACATGTCAGCGGGGGAACATTTTTTTCGCGAAATACAAAGGCCCTTCCAGTGGGTCCCAGCTGTCAGGTGGAGGAATCATTATTTTGCGCGTACAGTCCACGGCGGATGGATGTCATTCGTTGACCACGTTAACCAGGCCGCGCCGAGAGCACCATGGCGGTGGACGACGGTGATACGTCTCCAACGTATCTATAATTTTTGATTGCTCCATGCTATATTATCTACTGTTTTAGGCAATATTGGGCTTTATTATCCACTTTTATATTATTCTTGGGACTAACCTATTAACCGGAGGCCCAGCCCAGATTTGTTGTTTTATGCCTATTTTAGTGTTGCGGGGAAAAGGAATATCAGACGGAGTCAAAACGGAACGAAATCAACTACAGAAGTTATTTTTGGAAGGAAACATACCGGATAGACTTGGGCCCTACGTCAGAAGATGAAGGAGGTGCTCACGAGGGTAGGAGCGCGCCCCCTGCCTCGTGCCCCCCCCTTCGGTCCACCGACGTACTCCTTTCACCCATATATACCCACGTAACCTAAAACTTCCAGAACAGAGAATAGATCTGGAGTTCCGCCGCCGCAAGCCTTTGTAGCCACCAAAAACCTAATCGGGACCCTGTTCCGGCACCCTGCCGGAGGGGAGAACCCTCACCGGTGGCCATCTTCATTATCCTGGCACTCTCCATGACGAGGAGGGAGTAGTTCGCCCTCGGGGCTGAGGGTATGTACTAGCAGCTATGTGTTTGAGCTCTCTCTCTCTCTCTCGTGTTCTTGATTTGGCACGATCTTGATGTATCGCGAGCTTTGCTATTATAGTTGGATCTTATGTTTCTTCTCCCCCTCTTCTCTCTTGTAATGGTTTGAGTTTTCCCTTTGAAGTAATTTTATCGGACTGAGTCTTTAAAGACTTGAGAACACTTGATGTATGTCTTGCCGTGCGTATCTGTGGTGACAATGGGATATCACGTGCCACTTGATGTATGTTTTGGTGACCAACTTGCGGGTTCCGCCCATGAACCTATGCATAGGGGTTGGCACACGTTTTCGTCGTGATTCTCCGGTAGAAACTTTGGGCACTCTTTGAGGTCCTATGTGTTGGTTTGAGTAGATGAATTGAGATTGTGTGATGCATATCGTATAATTATACCCACGGATACTTGAGGTGACATTGGAGTATCTAGGTGACATTAGAGTTATGGTTGATTTGTATATTAAGGTGTTATTCTAGTACGAAGTCTAGGGCTGTTTGTGACACTTATAGGAATAGCCCAACGGATTGATTGGAAAGAATAACTTTGAGGTGGTTTTGTACCCTACCATAATCTCTTCGTTTGTTCTCCGCTATTAGTGTCTTTGGAGTGACTCTTTGTTGCATGTTGAGGGACAGTTATGTGATCCAACTATGTTATTATTGTTGAGAGGACTTGCACTAGTGAAAGTATGAACCCTAGGCCTTGTTTCTTACCATTGCAATACCGTTTACGCTCACTTTTACCGCTTGCTACCTTGCTGTTTTTATATTTTTAGTTTACAAAAACCTATATCTACCATCTATATTGCACTTGTATCACCATCTCTTCGCCGAACTAGTGCACCTATACAATTTACCATTGTATTGGGTGTGTTGGGGACACAAGAGACTCTTTGCTATTTGGTTGCAGGGTTGCTTGAGAGAGACCATCTTCATCCTACGCCTCCCGTGGATTGAGTAAACCTTAGGTCATCCACTTGAGGGAAATTTGCTACTGTCCTACAAACCTGTGCACTTGCAGGCCCAACAACGTCTACAAGAAGAAGGTTGTGTAGTAGACATCAAGCTCTTTTCTGGCGCCGTTGCCGGGAACGCTAGGTAAGTGAAGGTATATCTTTAGATCTTGCAATCGAATCTTTTTGTTTCTTGTTTTAGCACTAGTTAGTTTATAAAAGAAAACTACAAAAAAATGGAATTGAGTTTGTCTCATACGCTTCATCTTTTTAATATCTTTTGTGAGTATGATGGAAAAGGAAATTGTGCCAAAGTGTTAGAAGAAGAATGCATTAAAATGTTTGGCACTAAATCTTTGAATGATGAGCATGATTGCAATGTTGTTAGTATGAACTCTTTGAATATCCATGGTACTAATGATGATTGCACTAGTTATGATGAAAATGCCTCCTATAAACATGTCAATTTTCGTGGAGTAGATTGGGTTTGCAAGTACACACCAAATAGGGAAGAAAGATATTGCAAGAGGCATAAGTACTTAGAAACCAAATTTTTGCAAGAAGACCTAGATGAATCTGCTGAAAGACCTAGATGATGTGGTGAAGAAGAAGAAAAGAAAAAGGAAGAGAGGTAAAAAGGTATATCTCCCAAATAAAGTTGCTCCTATTATTGCTGTGCCTCATGAAAATGAAGATGATACACTTGATGATGATCTCGTTATGCCTATTGCTTGTTGTGATAATTATGATTGGGAAGATAATGATACTTCTTATGATCTTGAAAATCTTTTTGGCACCTTCTTGGAAGAATATAATAATTGATATACTATTGGTGCTATCCATGCTATTAATGATGAGAGTGATTATGCTTATGATACGAAAAGGCCCAAGCTTGGGGAAGCTATGTTTGATGAGGATGACATATTTGATAATATATTTGCTGCAATTAATATTTGTCCCAAGCTTGGGGATGCTATGCTTAATAATGATAATATTTTTAGCCTCCCAAGTTTTGATATGCAAAGTTGTTATGATGATAGCATGCCTTCTACCTATGATGATTATATTTATGAAAGTGGATTTGGAAGACTGTCAACTTTAGGAAGTAGTGATCCCACAATATTGGAGGATGTTGAATCTTATAATGCTTATGAAAGTGGATTTGGAGAGGTCATGACTTTACTTAGTGATGTATCCACTATTTCGAAATAGGTTTCAATCGATTATGATGAGAACAAAGTTGTTAATTATGATGATTATTGTGATAAACTTATGCTATAAAGAGTAGTGATGATTATATTTATAAAACTTGTCATGATTATGAGTACCCTTTATCTGAACATTACTCTTTTAATGTGGAAACAATTTATAGTGTTCAAGTCTCTTATGATGCTCCCACTATTATTCATGAGAAGAATTTTGCTTATGTGGAGAGTAGTAAATTTTCTATGCTAGTAGATCATGAAAAGAATGTTTTAGGTGCTGGCTATATGATTGAATTCATTCATGATGCTACTGAAAATTATTATGAGGGAGTAATAAATGCTTGTAGGAATTGCAATAATATCAAGTTTCCTCTCTATGTGCTTAAAGTTTTGAAGTTATGCTTGTTTTACCTTCTTATGGAAGTTGATTATTGTTCTCATAAGTTGTTTGCTCACAAAATCCCTATGCATAGGAAGTGGGTTAGACTTAAATGTGCTAGTCATATTCTTCATGGTGCTCTCTTTATGTTTCAATTCCTATCTTTTATGTGAGCATCATTGAAATCATCATGCCTAGCTAGGGGCGTTAAACGATAGCGCTTGTTGGGAGGCAACACAATTTTATTTTAGTTTCTTGATTTTTGGTTCTGTTTAGGAATAAATAATCCATATATCTTCTATTTAGATGTGTTTTTTGTTTTAATTAGTTTTTGTGCCAAGTAGAACCTTTGGGAAGACTTGGGTGAAGTCTTTATGATCATGCTGTAAAAAACAGACAGAAACTTTAGCGCCCACGAGATTAGCTAGAACTTTTTACTGGAGAGTGCTACTTAGTTGATTCTTTCTGCAGATGATTACTAGACAAATTCCTCAGGTCCACCAGTTTATTTTAGAATTTTTGGAGTTCAATAAGTTTGCGTTAGTTACAGATTACTACATACTGTTCTGTTTTTGACAGATTCTGTTTTTCATGTGTTGTTTGCTTATTTTGATGAATCTATGGCTAGTAAAATAGTTTATAAACCATAGAGAAGTTGTAATACAGTAGGTTTAACACCTATATAAATAAAGAATGAGTTCATTACAGTACCTTGAAGTGGTGTTTTGTTTTCTTTCGCTAACGGAGCTTATGAGTTTTCTGTTAAGTTTTGTGTTGTGAAGTTTTCAAGTTTTGGGTAAAGATTCGATGGACTATGGAATAAGGAGTGACAAGAGCCTAAGCTTGGGGATGCCCAAGTCACCCCAAGGTAATATTCAAGGATAACCAAGCGTCTAAGCTTGGGGACGCCCAGGATGGCATCCCCTCTTTCGTCTTCATTCATCGGTAACTTTACTTGGAGCTATATTTTTATTCACCACATGATATGTGTTTTTCTTGGAGCGTCATTTTATTTTCTTTAGCTTTGCTTGCTGTTTGAATAAAGTAGCAAGATCTAAAATCCTTAAATGTTAGAGAGTCTTCACATAGTTGCATAATTATTCAACTACTCATTGATCTTCACTTATATCTTTCGCAGTAGTTTGTTCTTTGCTCTAGTGCTTCACTTATATCTTTTAGAGCACGTTGGTAGTTTTATTTTGAAGAAATAGATGAACTCTCATTCTTCACTTATATTATTTTGGGAGTCTTAAATAGCATGAAATTTTCTTAAAATCCTAATATGCTAAGCATAAAAGTTTTGTAAGAATTCTTATGAGTGTGTTGAATACTAAGAGAAGTTTGATGATTGATGATTGTTTTGAGATATGGAGGTAGTGATATCAAAGTTGTGCTAGTTGATTAGTTGTGAATTTAAGTAATACTTGCGTTGAAGTTTGTGATTCCCGTAGCATGCACGTATGGTGAACCGTTATGTAACAAAGTCGGAGCATGATGTGTTTATTGATTGTCCTCCTTATGAGTGGCGGTCGGGGACGAGCGATGGTCTTTTCCTACCAATCTATCCCCCTAGGAGCATGCGCATAGTACTTTGCTTTGATAACTTCTAGATTTTTGCAATAAGTATATGAGTTCTTTATGACTAATGTTGAGTCCATGGATTATACGCACTTTTCCCCATCCTTTCACCATTGCTAGCCTCTCTAATACCGCACACCTTTCGCTGGTATCATACACCCACCATAAACCTTCCTCAAAACAGCCACCATACCTACCTATCATGGCATTTCCATAGCCATTCCGAGATATATTGTCATGCAACTTTCCACCATTCCGTTTATTATGACACTCTCCATCATTGTCATATTGCTAGCATGATCGTGTAGTTGACATCGTATTTGTGGCAAAGCCACCATTCATAATTATTTCATACATGTCACTCTTGATTCATTGCATATCCCGGTACACCGCCGGAGGCATTTATATAGAGTCATATCTTGTTCTAAGTATCGAGTTGTAATTGTTGAGTTGTAAGAAAAATAAAAGTGTTATGATCATCATTTTTAGAGCATTGTCCCAAGTGAGGAAAGGATGATGGAGACTATGATTCCCCCACAAGTCGGGATGAGACTCCGGACGAAAAATAAAAAAACAGAAAAAATAGGCCAAAAAAAGAGAAAAGGCCCAAACAAAAAAAAGAAAAAAATGAGAGAAAAGGAGAGAAGGGGCAATGCTACTATCCTTTTACCACACTTGTGCTTCAAAGTAGCACCGTGATCTTCATGATAGAGAGTCTCCTATGTTGTCACTTTCATATACTGGTCGGAATTTTACATTATAGAACTTGGCTTGTATATTCCAATGATGGGCTTCCTCAAAATGCCCTAGGTCTTCGCGAGCAAGCGAGTTGGATGCACACCCACTTAGTTTCTTTTGTTGAGCTTTCATATACTTATAGCTCTAGTGCATCCGTTGCATGGCAATCCCTACTCACTCACATTGATATCTATTGATGGGCATCTCCATAGCCCGTTGATACGCCTAGTTGATGTGAGACTATCTTCCCCCTTTTTGTCTTCTCCACAACCACCATTCTATTCCACATATAGTGCTATATCCATGGCTCGCGCTCATGTATTGCGTGAAGATCAAAAAAGTTTTGAAAATGTTAAAGTATGAAACAATTGCTTGGCTTGTCATCGGGGTTGTGCATGATTTAAATACTTTGTGTGGTGAAGATGGAGCATAGCCACACTATATGATTTTGTAGGGATAACTTTCTTTGGCCATGTATTTTGAGAAGACATAATTGCTTTGTTAGTATGCTTGAAATATTATTATTTTTATGTCAATATGAACTTTTGTCTTGAATCTTTTGGATCTGAATATTCATATCACAATTGAGAAGAATTACAATGAAATTATGCCGAGTAGCATTCCACATCAAAAATTATCTTTTTTATCATTTACCTACTCGAGGACGAGCAGGAATTAAGCTTGGGGATGCTTCATACGTCTCCAACGTATCTATAATTTTTGATTGCTCCATGCTATATTATCTACTGTTTTAGGCAATATTGGGCTTTATTATCCACTTTTATATTATTTTTGGGACTAACCTATTAACCGGAGGCCCAGCCCAGGTTTGTTGTTTTATGCCTATTTTAGTGTTTCGGGGAAAAGGAATATCAGGCAGAGTCAAAACGGGACGAAATCAACTGGAGAAGTTATTTTTGGAAGGAAACCTACCGGATAGACTTGGACCCTATGTCAGAAGATGAAGGAGGTGCTCACGAGGGTAGGGGCGTGCCCACCCCCTAGGGCGCGCCCCCTGCCTCGTGCCC
This sequence comes from Aegilops umbellulata, assembly GCA_032464435.1. Taxonomy (NCBI): domain Eukaryota; kingdom Viridiplantae; phylum Streptophyta; class Magnoliopsida; order Poales; family Poaceae; genus Aegilops; species Aegilops umbellulata. Next base: position 410,039,166 of record CP136055.1, read on the forward strand.
CCCCCCTTCGGTCCACCGACGTACTCCTTTCACCCATATATACCCACGTAACCTAAAACTTCCAGAACAGAGAATAGATCTGGAGTTCCGCCGCTGCAAGCCTTTGTAGCCACCAAAAACCTAATTGGGACCCTGTTCCGGCACCCTGCCGGAGGGGGGGAACACTCACCGGTGGCCATCTTCATCATCCCGACGCTCTCCATGACGAGGAGGGAGTAGTTCACCCTCGGGGCTGAGGGTATGTACCAGTAGCTTTGTGTTTGACCTCTCTCTCTCTCGTGTTCTTTATTTGGCACGATCTTGATGTATCGCGAGCTTTGCTATTATAGTTGGATCTTATGTTTCTTCTTCCCCTCTTCTCTCTTGTAATGGATTGAGTTTTCCCTTTGAAGTAATTTTATCGGATTGAGTCTTTAAAGACTTGAGAACACTTGATGTATGTCTTGCCGTGCGTATCTGTGGTGAGAATGGGATATCACGTGCCACTTGATGTATGTTTTGGTGACCAACTTGCGGGTTCCGCCCATGAACCTATGCATAGGGGTTGGCACACGTTTTCGTCGTGATTCTCTGGTAGAAACTTTGGGCACTCTTTGAGGTCCTATGTGTTGGTTTGAGTAGATGAATTGAGATTGTGTGATGCATATCGTATAATCATACCCACGGATACTTGAGGTGACATTGGAGTATCTAGGTGACATTAGGGTTTTGGTTGATTTGTAGCTTAAGGTGTTATTCTAGTACGAACTCTAGGGCTGTTTGTGACACTTATAGGAATAGCCCAACGGATTGATTGGAAAGAATAACTTTGAGGTGGTTGCGTACCCTACCATAATCTCCTCGTTTGTTCTCCGCTATTGGTGGCTTTGGAGTGACTCTTTGTTTCATGTTGAGGGACAGTTATGTGATCCAACTATGTTATTATTGTTGAGAGGACTTGCACTAGTGAAAGTATGAACCCTAGGCCTTGTTTCTTACCATTGCAATACCGTTTACGCTCACTTTTACTGCTTGCTACCTTGCTGTTTTTATATTTTCAGTTTACAAAAACCTATATGTACCATCCATATTGCACTTGTATCACCATCTCTTCGCCGAACAAGTGCACCTATACAATTTACCATTGTATTGGGTGTGTTGGGGACACAAGAGACTCTTTGCTATTTGGTTGCAGGGTTGCTTGAGAGAGACCATCTTCATCCTACGCCTCCTGCGGATTGAGTAACCTTAGGTCATCCACTTGAGGGAAATTTGCTACTATCCTACAAACCTGTGCACTTGCAGGCCCAACAATGTCTCCAAGAAGAAGCTTGTGTAGTAGACATCAAGCTCTTTTCTGGCGCCGTTGCCGGGGAGGCTAGGTAAGTGAAGGTATATCTTTAGATCTTGCAACCGAATCTTTTTGTTTCTTGTTTTAGCACTAGTTAGTTTATAAAAGAAAACTACAAAAAAATGGAATTGACTTTGTCTCATACGCTTCATCTTTTTAATATTTTTCATGAGTATGATGGAAAAGGAAATTGTGCCAAAGTGTTAGAACAAGAATGCATTAAAATGTTTGGCACTAAATCTTTGAATGATGAGCATGATTGCAATGTTGTTAGTATGTCTTTGAATATCCATGGTACTAATGATGATTGCGCTAGTTATGATGAAAATGTCTCCTATAAACATGTCAATTTTTGTGGAGTAGATTGGGTTTGCAAGTACACACCAAATAGGGAAGATAGATATTGCAAGAGGCATAAGTACTTAGAAATCAAATTGTTGCAAGAAGAGCTAGATGAATGTGCTAAAAGATTCAATATTTTTCGTGCCCCTTGTGAAGTTTGCAATGAACATGGTCATTTAAATCTCCAATGCTATTTGTTTCATGATCAAGTCGCGTCCAAATATTGTGATAATTTGATTAACCTTGAGCATCATAAAGAGCTTAGCCTTCTTTTGGGGTATGAAGAAATGAAACGTATAACTGAGTGTATTCCAAAATTTAATCTTATAGAGTTCTTGATTTTGATATAGAGAAGATTTATATGTATTGTGCGGTGAATTGCATTGAAAATCCTTATATTGCCAATTACATAAAGAAAAGAAAACAAATAGAGGATGAAGAGAATACTAATGAAAGGGAAGAGACTTCCCAATATCCTCCTATTATTTCTTATGATGAATCAGGTAACGAGGAGGAGCCCTCTATTAAACCAATCTCATTAATAAGGAGCTCCAAAAAGAGGTCTGAACCCACAGATGATGTGGTGAAGAAGAAGAAAAGAAAAAGGAAGAGAGCTAAAAAGGTATCTCTCCCAAATAAAGTTGCTCCTATTATTGTTGTGCCTTATGAAAATGAAGATGATACACTTGATGATGATCTCGTTATGCCTATTGCTTATTGTGATGATTATGATTGGGAAGATAATGATACTAGAATCGTTTGTGGACTAACTTGACAAAGCCAAAGTACGCGTCAACCTAGTAGACCCACAAGTCAGCCTCCAAATCTGTCCCAAACAGCATACAACCCGAAATTTCTAGCCAGATTCAAATTAATTTTAAATCTAAATATACCTTAATTTAAATTCAATGAAATTTTACCAGCATAAAAAAATGAAATTTAAAATATCAAAATCCGAAAGAAAACAGTATTTTGGAACTAATTGCCTGTTTGCTGTATTTTTTCATTTTATAGCCCATTTATTATTACTTATAGCCCATTTCTTATTACTTATAGCCCATTTTCTGGGCAAAATGCATCACTCCTCGTCTTGAAAGATTTCCGGCCCAGCAGGGCGTAGAAAAGCAAGTAGGCCTACGTTGGTTATTCTGAAAAAAAACAAAATAGTTGGCTAGCCATTTTCAGAAAGGAAAAAAACAAACTGGGCTGGTCATGTGCTAAACATATGAAATAAAAGTCTGGGCCAGACGGGCCACGGGTCCCACACAACCCAATTGATACCCTTCTCCGTCCCAAAAAACAAAATTACTGCGCGCGCTGCTGGGTCCCTACTATCATCCTCACCATGTACAGTCATCTCCTTATTCATCTCGGTTGTTGACCATGTTGACAACACCGGAGGGCGGCGCCGCGGCGAGCGAACCAAGGCAGAGGAAGATGGTGAGGCCTCGGACGGGAACGAACAGGAGCCGGGGAAGATCATAGCCAGCCGTGGGAGGCGGGAGCAGGCGGTCCCGCCGGCGCTAGTTTGGCTTTGGTGGCTCGAGGAAGAAGAGACTGAAGAAACACGACAAACGTTGAATGTCAATCCAACGGTCAAGGTTGGCATAATCGTTTGTTGACTAAACGGACACCAAGTTTTTTATATATAGGAAGAAAACTGCGAGGAAAATGCGTTCGTCTGCCGTCCTCCTCACAGGGAACATTTGCCACATAAGTGACTAGCACCCTTTGTTTTCAACCGAGAGGTCTTGGGTTCGAGTCCCAGGTACTCTCAATTTTTTCCTCCTTCCTTCCTCGCAAAAAAAGGAAAAGAAAATCAAAGACTTGGGAAGGCGTACATATCAAGCTAGTGTACCAGTAAAGAGACGCTGCCGAGTTTTAGAAAAAGAAAGACGTGCTCCTGTAGCTGGTTCGAATCCAAACCTAGACTCTGCAAGTAATGAAACTGACATATCCAACGTTCGCTTCTCCTCTTCTCTACTTACTCTGCCTAGCATCAGAAGCTCTGGCCGCAGCAACCATGTCCGCTGGCTGCTCGTCCACCTGCTCTTCAGCAGGCAACAACCAGATATGCGCCAAGTCGCCACCCGTACCATCGCCTGTGGGTCTCATCGCACCCCCGCCGGCACGCGCACCGCGGCCGATTGCTCATCGCGACCCGCTGCCGTTGGTGTGGTGCCATTGCTGCAAATCACACAGAGTCATCCATCACGTCTCAACCACAATCCGCAACCCTGGCCGAGTCTTCTACAATTGCTCGAATCATGGGGTAATAATATGTTTAAGTGTTGTTCTGCTGCTTTCAGTTGCTGATTTTTTAATAGTTTTGTTGATGATCTTCCAATTTGATTCGTGCAGAAAAGGGAAGATTCATGTGATTTGTATCTTTGGGAAGTTGCTGATGTGGGGGAATGCAACTATGCTGATTATTTGGTTAGCCGAGGAATCCCAATACCAGCAGGTTAGGGTGTTGGACAAGTAACTGAAGGAACGACAGAAGAGGAAGATGCAGAGCAGAAGGTTAAAGATGCAGTTCCTCTGATCATGGCCAAGCAACAACTTTTGAACGGCCTTGACAGAAATGAGGAGATGAAAGAGCTTGTGAAGATAATGGAAAAAATCGATGTGCTCTGTAGGATGATTGTCTGTTTATTTGCAGTGTATGTAGCACTCGTGATGTATTCAGTGGCTACGACATGAGCACTTTGTTGAAACTAGTAATGAATGAAACCTGTGTAGTAGGCTGGGCGTAGTGTTGTGAACATCTAATGATTTCTATTAACGGAAATCAGGGGGTATCCCCTTTTGCTCATATAAATAAATAAATAGGAGAGGCCCTGTCGGGTCAGCTTTGTTCTCATTCGAAGACGTCGAGCAAATTGCAGTCCAACAACAAACTATGTCATCAAATTCAAGTTTCACAGCCAAATATGAGTACAACTAAACAACAATGTCATCATGTTTTAGTTGTCATACAATCACCAAACACAAATCAGCATACATAACAAGTGATGTTCTCACAACAAAATACTAAACAACATGTTCATCAGGTTTCAGTTGTCATAGCAAACACAATTTCACATAGTAGATAAAAAAATGTCTTCTGACAGGCAAATACGACAAAAGCAATGTAATCATCATCCGCAGCAACAGCGTCAACATCTTCGCCATGTGTATCAGTCTGAATCGTAATTCCCCATGGTGTCATCTTCTTCTTCGTCCTCAACGTCCTCGAACGTTGGCTTCTTCTTGATCAACTCTTGTATGTCCACAGCACGACAGGCAATCTTTTCACCGGCGTCATTGACGTGATGGTTCTCAAACATATTAGGAACATCTGTGTTATCTTGTACATCAGGAGTAGTGTAAGCATCATCTTGTTGTGCAACTTCATTAAACGAATTCCTCTGCTCAAACCTTTGCAATACTCTCCAGTCATCGCTATGTGCAAATGTGTCTTCCAAGAAAAATATCTGTGATGCTTGATTTGCCAAAATAAAAGGCTCGTTGGTCTCGTACGCCGCCTTGACATTGATTGATTTGAAATAATCATCAGCTCTGGGTTTTGCGATCCTGGAAAACAGGTTATACCAATGACAACACAACAGAACCACACACCGATGATCCTCGAAACTGGAGATATACTGCAACTGAACAATGTTTGTTATGTTAGCATACATTTTAGTTGTCTCTTTGTCATACGTATCCGTTCTCATGATGGCACTGTTTTGTGTCTTCCTGCCTTCGTCTCGTGCAAGGGTGTTGTAGCGCACATCTCCAACAACGCAAGATTCATAATGTCTTACCCGAGTATCAGGACCCATTGGTAGTGAGTAAAGGGCATCATCAACCGCCTACCCATCCTCCCGCATCTTCTTAACCTATGGTTAGAAAATAGACAAGCTGATCATCTTATGTACTCAATATATTAAAAAAACTGACAGTGCACTTCAAAAGCTTACATGGTTCTTGAACCATTTTGCAAATACTGCCATAACCTTTTTGTCAATGTTTCTTGGATTTTGCGGCAGTAACTCCTCTTTGTAGATGCTGCACAACATAGTGATTGCGTCAAACATCTAAATATATAAGAATGTGCTGCAAGTTTAGTACATTACGATGTATAAGCTGCAGTACTGCACTTACTTGATATGAGGTAGTATCTCAGGACAGTTATTCAACACATACCAAACCATTTTGTCCAAATCTTTAGGTTTGTCCTCTTGTTGACTCTTCCCTGTAACTCGAACAGAATAATCAAAAACATTGAGCCCGAGATTGTCTTCACCCACCTCTTTGCTAAGCTGGTCAGCTGTTTCAATGTATTTTGAGCAGAATGTCAACGCTTCTGTAGCAATGTAGGCCTCTGCAATGGAACCCTCGGGTCTAGCTCTATTTCTAACATAGCCCTTGAAAGTGCCTAGCCTCCTTTCAATAGGGCACATCCAGCCATACTGTACTGGACCTCTAAGTAGTGCCTCATCAGGTAGATGAACAACCAAATGCACCATCACATCAAAGAAGGCTGGAGGATATATCTTCTCAAGGTCGCATAGGATAGTTGGTATCTTGTCTCTAAGACGCTCCAAAGCATCTATCCTGATATTCCTACTGCAGAGTTCCCTGAAGAATTGTCCCAACTCTGCAACTGCTCTGTATAAGTCAGGGCGGCCCAATCCTCTAAGGATAACAGGTAAAACCCTTTCAAGTAGGAGGCAGTCATGAGTTTTCAACCCTTGTACCTTGTTTCCATCTGCACTGACTCTCCTTTCAGGGTTGAGAGCAAATCCATGTGGGAATCTCACACGTGACAGGACCTCGTAGAATTCTTTTCTTTTTACCTTGTCCAAGACGTACACAGTTGGTGCCATATCCCGTGGTTTACCTTCATATTGCACCTACAAATCCTTTCTGATACCCAGGTGTGTCAAATTAATCCTAGATTTTAAAGTATCTTCCGTCTTGCCTTCAATATTAAGAAGTGTGTCAATAATGCTGTCACATATATTTCTCTCGATGTGCATCACATCAAGATTATGCCGCAGATCCAAATCTTTCCAATACTCGAAGTCCCACAAAGTGGATCTGCGGGTAAACAATAATCTTTCTTCTACCCTGCCACGCTTCCTTTTCCCGCTACCATTACCAGGATGGTTTCCTGGTGTAATATGTCTGACTTTTCTCTTTTTCCACTTGCAACTCATCGGCGGTGAGCCTCTTTGGCGCATCACGGTTTTCATGCTTTGCATTGAGCACATGTCTTCGGTATTTCTAGGATGCGGCTTGTCCTTGGCAAGGAAACGGTGGTGTCCAATGTAACAGATCTTGCTAAGTATTGCGTATGACAGCGGATTCCTGTCACAGCGAACACATGCATTGTAACCATGTGTTATTCGCCCTGACATAGTGCCCAAAGCCGGATAACCATGGATGCACCAAATTATAACAGCACGAAGAAAGAAATCAGCTGGTGGGCTGCTATATAGGTCTCGAGTGAGAACACCCTTCCATAGCTGTTGAAGTTCCTCCACAAGAGGCTCCATGAACAAATCAAAATCCTTTCCAGGACTTTTTGGACCTGGGATGAGCAAGGCCATCATGTAGTTTGATTCTTTGGTGCAGACATTTGGAGGCATGTTGTAAGGGATAACAAGCACTGGCCACATGCTATATGTGGCGCTCTGGTGGCCAAATGGGTTAAATCCATCTGAAGGTAAGCCAAGTCTAATGTTTCTCGGGTTAGTAGAAAACTCTTTGTGTTTATCATTAAAGCTTTTCCACTCACTACCATGATATGGATGGTTCATTACATTCTGATCTCTATACTCCTAGGTCCTAGAATGCAACAGTACATCCTCTCTTGTTTCAGCATCATGAAACAACCTCTGCAATCTTGGTGTAATTGGAAAATGTCTCAGAACATTATGAGGAATCCTCTTCACAGCAGCGCCATCTTTCCATCTTGATGATTTTCATTTCGGGCATTCACTTAAGTTGGCATAATCCTTCCGGAACAGAACACAATTATTCTTAAAAACATGGATCATATCATATCCAATTCCAACTACACGAAGGAAATTTTTCATTTTACTGTAGGTGTGTGGCAGCTCAGACGCATCTGGGAAGGATTCGCGGAAAGCAGCCAACATCGCATCGAATGATTTGTTGGTCATCCACTCAGATGTCTTCACCTGAAGAAAGGTGACCATAGCTGAGAATACTGACATCTTATTTCCTGGGGTGACAGCAACATTGCATTGTTCCAACATGCGGGCCCACCGTTTTTCTTCTGCAGGTGAAAGTTCACGGAATGCACGAGCATTTCGTAGCATTGTTTCAATGTTGGTGGTCAAACTCACTGGCTCCGCCACCACCACCTCCTCCTCCTCTTCCACCTGAGCATTAGGCATATCAAGATGGTGATCTGCTGCTTCCACGTAGTCAATAACATTGACGTTCACAGCTTCACCATGATGAACCCACCTAGTATATGTGACCGACATCCCATACAAGTGTAGATGATTTTGCATAGTTGACTGGGGTCTTGTCACTGAATTCATACAACTGCTACACGGGCAGAGCACATCTGATTTCGGACCACCGTACTCAGCTCTGATAAAGTTCATGAAGTTTTCAACCCCCTCGACATATGCAGCGGAGAATCTTCAAGCAAAAGTTATCCAAGTCCTGTTCATCTGTTAGACATACAAATTAGTTCTTCTACTAGATATTACAGGAAAAACATATATGCTTTTTTAGGAAGTCCAGAAAAAAATACCTAGGTCGATGTCTAAAGCTATGGCAAGATATTTGGACGAGCAGATCTAAGTAACGAAATATATGTAAAGCTAATTCAGCAAACAGATTTGAGTGCCAAATTATGGCAGGCTGTTTCAGCAGTCAATGAGGCCGAGCACACAACCATCAAACTATCGAAGGCCATCGCAGCAACAAAGATCGAGTATAAAACGGTGTAGAGCTATTTCACCTAACAGATTGGCTACTAGACCATGGCAATCTACGTCATAATAAATACATGTCAGGATATTTTAGCAACTAATCGGCCTTGGCATGCCATCTCAGCTAAGCAGATTGAGTGCAGAACAGGGCAAGGAAGCTTCTTAAGCAGAGCATATTGCCAGTAAACTACTTCGGCAAACAGTGAGATTAACAGCGTCTATCAGCTAATCTTCAGTGCTACACCGACATGAACGGGGACTCAGTCTAGAATGCGTGTACCGTGGGAGAAGATGACCGCCGTGCGTCTCCACACGAACGTCACCAGCGGTGGCGGCACTGACCGCCGTGCGCCTCCACAAGAACGTAGCCAGAGGTGGCGGCACGGCTAGAGGACGGCAGTCTACGAGAGCGTATTGTGGGAGCGAGAGGATCGCCGAACCGCGGCGCCGACGTATCGGCGCGGCGGGGAGGGCGGCTTTGGCGGAGCGAATGGAGTGGAGGGGGACAGGGGAGGGGGGTTTGAGGAATATTATTGGCTAGTTGGCCGAAGGGCGGTTGAATCGGATTTGGGGGAAATTTTCGGTTGTGGGGGGGGGAGGATTTTCACGCGGTGGGCGGGGGGAGTTTGGCGCATGGTCGGTTTCTCCAAGTGTAGTCCCACGTGTCAGTGAAGAGGCAAGCCGAAGCGCGTTCCATTTGCATGAGCCGTGTGTAGGACCGAACGTGTGTGGGGTGCAATGCGACCGCGACAGGAGTGCTGTGAGTGTACTACTTTTTTTCTTTTTAAACTAGGTGCTTCGCCCCCTCAAAAAAATGTGTTGCTTCGCGTGATCCATCGATACTACTACTAGTAATCCTGTAATCCCGACTAAAACGGGGCGGCCGGGTCTTTTCCCGCGCCATATGCTAGGAGGTTGGCTTAGTTGGGTTTTTTAGGACGAGTAATGCTACAGCTACGTAATCCCAGTTACGTAATTAACATAATGTGAAACGTGTGAGCGGTTGATTGTAGATTGGGGGAGGGAGGGGCCCACCACCATGAAAATCATGGGGGAGAGAGAGGCAATTTACTTTAACCCTTTCGTAGGTTCCCGTAGATGTAGAAAGATGTGAAATGCGTGAATGTGTAGTGGACGTACTATTGGAGTGCCTAAGATAATTTGTGTATGTATAGACCCTTTGTGTTTATTTTACTTCGCATGTTAGATTTGTCTCGGTTCAATAAAAAGAAGAGTTGGTGATGATGGTGTGCCTATCATCCTGCAATATAGGCCGTCCGATCTATATCTAACGGATAGGAAGGAAACTATGACAATTTACCCGTAGTCCTCTCCACATTTGTAGATAAGGCTTTCCCTCGTTCATCCTTTTCTCCCACAAGATCTTGATCTTCTGTGCAACGCACGGGCATCTTGCTAGTACTCCTACAATATGTATATTATTGTGAAAGTTCATATACACCGGCCGAGATTAATGCAAACACGACATATTTTCATTACATTTCAAACTTTTATAGGACAAAAAAAATAAAAGAAACCTGACCCTAAACCTATTCTACGGCGGCTACCGACGTCCTCCGTCTGTGATCTCCATGTACGGGGACGGGGTTCAAGACCCGTGAAGTGAAGGTGCGGTCTCCGGCGAGGAAAAGTAGAACAAGGGAGATGGACCGGCCAGTTGCACACCATGCCCTGCCGCCTCCCATGCCCTACTCATCCTCGGAGGAGTCCCCGACCTCGGCGGTGCCGGACGTTGGACGGCGGCAAGTAGGACGCGTGGCTGACGGTGCTCCCGTCGTCGGCCACCAGCGTGGCCACCGCTTGTGCGGCGACTTGAGCGAGGGCGGCGACCTCGAGCTCCATCCCCGAACACAAGCTCTCCCGCAGAGCGTTCGGGCTTGCGGTCATGGTGGATGTGGTTCCAGGTAGGAGGACGATGCGCTATGGTGTGGAGGTTAGCTGGGCATTGCCGCTTTAAGTAGCGCATTCCTGTGAGGCCAAGCGTCCTAGTGCGTCATTATGTCACCGGAGTTGGTTCCTCCGGCACCGAGCCTCTTAACGACGGCATATGGACGGACTACATGAATGCGGGCAGCTGGCGCCGGCTGGGAACGCACCGCGCGACGGCGCGAGGGACGAGGGTTTTTTGTGTGCCAGGGTAGTCAGGTGCGGTCGTGACAACGTTGGAGATGCCCTTTGCTCACATGCAATCGACGCATGTCATTGAAAAATCAAGACGACCCGGCATGGCCTCAGGTCCAGAGGATGCAGTTGGCCGTGCTACACCACTCCGCGGACGCGTCGCAGCGCCCCGTGCATCCTCGACGAGCCGGGTGTTGGTGTGTGTTTGGATTGTGGCCAAAGTGCACCTTACCAAAATTTTGGTCATGACCCAAAGATTGGTCTTTGTTTGGATGGTTGCCATTTTTTTGGCATGCCAATGAACTCTAGCCAACTCTAGTTCATTTTTCTTGCCAATGTCAGCCAAATCATGGGCAACCAATACCTCAACCAAAATTTTGGTCATGACCCAAAGATTGGTCTTTGTTTGGATGGTTGCCATTTCTTTGGCAAGCCAATGAACTCTAGCCAACTCTAGTTCATTTTTCTTGCCAATGTCGGTCAAATCATGGGCAACCAATACCTCAACCAAAATTTTGGCTACACAATGCTTTGATGGGGCAACCTTGGGCACAAACCAAACATACTGTTGGTTGTTCCACAACACTAACGCCACCCTCGGCACACTGAAATCGACCGTGTCTAGCAACGATATGAGCGTGTCGCTCACCGCGGTCGCCGTGTCCAGAGGCGGTGCTGGAGCTGCGCCCCGTTGTTGGCCCCAACGACCCACATGAACGGTTGTCTGTGGCGAGGAGGTCGTGGGCCAGCTCCTCCATTGGACTAGTCTGCGCTACGTCGTCCCGACGGGTGTGCCCCACATGTCGGTTTCCCTGTTTTCCCGGCCATATTCGAGCGCCAGTGCTCCGCGTTGCGCATTAGGCCTTTCACTATGTAGGCCAAGCGAGACAACTTATTGTTTATCTGAGCCGTTCGAGTATAATCATGTGGCGTTTTCTTATTTCTCATTCCTATCCAACCCTCTTCTCCATTGATCATGTCGCCCTCCAGTCGAGTCCATCCTCCCGCATGCCTCATTTGAACATTCTGCCGAGTATCATTCGCATTTACCCACCCTAGTCCTCTTTCAATATATCTCCGGACCCCGAGATGAAATCGAGAGGGAACGAGTGGGGGCACGTGATACCTAAGGCGGATTCAAAATTTTGAACCGGTGATCATAGCATCCGCAAATCATATATAAAGGGTATTCAATGTTTGTTTCGTTTTTGAACGTACAATATACTCCCTCCTATCCTTTCTAGTTTACATATAAGTTTTATGTGTAGTCAAAGTATCTCTACTTTGATAAAAAAAGGTATCAACATTCAACAACGCCCAATCAATATTGTTAGATTCGTACGTACTCCTAGATTTGTACTCGAGATGGTTTCCAATTTGACTATTGACAAGATTAATAGTACATGAGATGTATAATGTGAAAATTATATCATTGGAAACTCCTTTCACATACGAATTTGACCGTATGCTTTATGTAAGTTGCATGTCATATATTATTACTCTAACATTTGGTCAAAGCTAGCCTCGAAAAACGCATTAGACCCTGGATGCTTTGTGTAAGTTGCATGTCATATATTATTACTCTAACATTTGTGTAAGTTGCATGTCATATATTATTACTCTAACATTTGGTCAAAGTAGTATAGTGGAAGTGGATCCTCTAACGTAGGTATCCCTGCCTTACCCTCCCTTTCGATCACTTACTGGCGGACCCCATGCTTGCTAGGCCCCGCATGTCAGTTACTCAATGGGTCCGGCCACGTCAGGGGATCCTCATCCGTAGTGTACTCCCTCTATTTTTATTTACTCTGCATAAAACAGAGGGAGTGGTGGTATAATAAATGACGTGGGCGGGTGAGGGGGAGGACGTCGGTTTGCTCTGAACTGCAGTCCGACAAGCGAGCGAAAACACAAGACGAAGCGCGTTCCATTCGGTGAGCAACATGGAGGGTCCAGCGTGCCCGACTGCAATGCGAACGCGACAAGAGCGATGTACAGTCAAACCTGATTGACCAGTTGTCATCGGAACCACTATTCACACCAGAACCTTCGCTGCTCGGCCTACGCCAGCCACTGCCCTAAAACCACACCAAATATCCAGCCAATTCCCCCACCGTTCGATCCCCTAGCCCGCATCAAGCGTCCCCTAGTTCGCCGGAAAGCCATGGTGTGCCGCAGGATCACTTACTACAAGATGCTGATGCCGGAGCGCCGTGTAGAAATCGCGGCGGCGGTCGGCGCCACAGACCTCCGTTCCCAAGCTCGCTTTGCGGCGGGCCAATCCCCGAGTTCTCTGGAGCCAAGCTACGAGGAGGAGGAAGCCGATCCAATGTTCATGGCAGAGGTCGCGGCGCAGAAGGCCCGGGATGGGTATGAGACGATGGACGTCGACTTCGTGCCGGAGTCCGAGTCCCCAATGGTGCAGGCGGACCAGCGATTCAACATGGCGATACTAAAGGAGGACCGGGAGGCAGAGGCTCAACTCGACGCGGAACATGCGCATGCGGCTGCCATCGAGGCTCTCCTGCAGGTGGAACCGGATGTCGTGGATGTGAATCGGGCGGTGGAGGCTCAACTTAAGGCGGAGCGCGCGGATGCCGCTGCCATTGAGGCCCTCCTGCAGGCGAAACCAGACATCCTGGACTTGAACCGGGCGGTAGAGGCTCGACTCGACGCAGAGCGCGTGGATGCCGCTCTCATCGACGCCCTCCTGTAGGCGGAACCGGACGTCCTGGACTTGAACCGGGCGGCGGAGGCTCGACTCGACGCGGAGCGCGCGGATGCCGCTGCCATCGAGGCCCTCCTGCAGGCGGAACCGGACGTCCTCGACTTGAACCGGGCTGTGCTCTCATCCGTGCAGAGCGCCCGCACGCTCCGCTTGAACGAGTAGCTGGAGGCCGAGGACAACCACGGTGCGGAGACACACGTCGGTAGCGATGGCTGGTTCGCGCCGGCAGCCAAACACGACGAGGCCGTCTCTTTTCGCGAGCAGTGATAGTTTTTCTTTATGTTGTTGTTTTTATGGATCTTTTGTTGTGTAAAAACATATATTTGTTATGCAAGTCGCCTGACTTGGGTCAATCTACCATTTCAGGCGGTTGGATGAATATCCTACGTCTCCTAACCCTTCTTTCCTTCTTCCTCACCTCTTCTTCTTCCCCAACAGACCACCGCACGGGCCGTACGGATACTCCCCAACATGTGGTTGGATAAACATACTCTATGAACGAAAATTATGTGTCAGCGATAGGATGGCTGAGTTTGGTTTGTTCACATGCGACAGCACGTGTCAGTGAGGGTGTGTTCCCTTGGTTGGGTTTGCGGCGTGCAGGTGCGACTGTGTGAGGGTGCGGTGCGACCGCGGCGTGCAGGAGCGACCGTGTGAGGGTGCGGTGCGACCGCGACAACCGTGCGCAAGTGTACCTCCTTCTCATTTTGAAAACTTTAGGCAAGCTTGGCAAAAATGTGTGGCGAAGTTTGGCAATGCAAGGCCAAGACCCAAACAGGATAAGTACGTACGTACTAGGAGTACTAGTGTTAAAAAAGAAAGGCAGGGTTTTCCTTCGCGGGATTTAATCGATACAAATCCTCGTTTCACGTGTCAATTAATGTGTATTTTTTCTCCAAAGACCAAAGAGCTAACCATCTCACTCCTTATCGCTTGATTAATGCAGCGCCATGCAAACCAACCTTCTCACTTCCGCATGCATGCAGGGGATATTAATGTCCTTGGTTGCTAACCCCATCAATTTTGCCTCGATTAGTGTTAGTGGCCCTTTGCAAATTGTAATTTTGATATACTGGCCTTGTGTACAAAAAAATGGAGGTAGTAACTATATTTGACTTCCTTCCCCATTGCGGTGACGTTGACGATATCTTTTTTTGGTGGTTTGGCGAAGTGCGTTTGACGGAGAATACCATTGAGGGAGACCACGGTAAGTCGTTCGCAAGTGCCGCCTGCAAGCCGAGACAACCGCCTTATTTGCATCCAGGAAGTCCTTTACTAGTACTACTAGGAGTACTAGTGCGGTGAGATGGTTTCTCGAAGAAGACGATGGAGAAGCGGAGTCAGCGAAGAGTGAAATGATGGTTGCTTCGTTCGTGCTTTTGTGATTTGACGCCTCACTGCTTTGTGATTTGTGATAGAAGGGACATGGGAGTAGATTCTGTGCTCTATACTGTACTACATGCGTCCAAGCATGGGAGAAAGAGGAGAGACGTTGCATTTTTCTATTCCTTCAATCAATCAATTAGGGAGCTTCGGTTCCATCTTTTTGGCTTTGGCAACACCATCCACAATGGTTCCCACGATGCCAAAAGCTATTTTCACATTTGGCTACACATTGTGGATGCCCTTAACCGTACCACTTGGTTTTGCTCCTGTGTGCTATCTATACAAATCTCAATTATATTGATCTAAAAAATTATAGAATCAAGATTAGTAAAAAGGAGGTTATTTTGCCGCGCGAATGGCGGGGGAGGTTTCTTATTTGAGCAATGCTACATCCACGCAATGGTTTAAGTAAAGTTACGAACTGATGTGATGTGGGACTATTTGATTGGATTAAAGGAGAGGATTAGGCCCACCCCACCTGAAAATCAGGGGGGCATATATAGATTAGATGGAAAGTATACGTAGCAGCTACGTAGCCCTTTGTAAGTCTAGGATTAGGATTCTTATTTTCGGAGGACGTTGTCCTGGCGGTTTGCTAACATGCGGTCCCACGTGTCAGTGCTTTACCAAGCCGATCCGCGTCCCACGTGAGGCAGAACAATGGCAGAAGCAACACGTGGTTAAGTTGAAGAAGATGAGTGAGAAGCGGATTCAGCAGCGAGTGGAATGATGGTTGCTTCGTCCCTCCAACTTAACTGCGGGAAAGGTGCAGCTTTGTGATTTGACGCCTCATTGCTCATTACTACGCCGGCGCCATGACTGGGGTGCTTCACCCCAGCTGCTCTGCACTGTATTCCGGTATGGCACGTGGACCCGGTAGCTTGATGCCCCACATGTCGGCAAAAAGGGCCTAGAAGATTTATGAAAGTGAGCACTCCACTCTTACGACGGAGGAGTAGACGACACGACGGCCGAGTGAACTGTCACTTGTACTGTATAGTACTATAGTTTTGCTGTTTCGCACGATCCATCGATACAAACCCGATTAAACAGGAAAGGGCAGGATTTTTCCCGCGAGGTAGATGATACTGGCCATACATTTCAAAGGCAATTTTAATGTATGCAAACTGAATAATTATAAGTAACAATATGATATCTAGTAAAACTAAAAACACATATGATTTATTATGTTAGAGTGTAGTAGTAGTGTTGTATTGCATAGTTGTTAGATGTAACATGCGAGAACGTGTAGAGATGTAGTTTTGGAGGGCCTACAGAGAGAAAAGCGTAATACGGTCACCGAACTTCAGAATAAGTTGATTACGGTCACTATATACGTTTTGCAGTGATTATACGGTCACTTGCTCACAATTCAGCATCGGATTGCACTCTGTTGATCGGCCAAATAGTCTGCGTGGTGCCATGTTGACTAGTTAAATTGACTACGTTCCTTGTGGGTCCCACCTGTCAGTTCACATAGGAAAAAGGTCAGATAAACACAAATTTACGCAGGCGCGACAAGGCTCCAACCCGTGTGCAGGAATCACCTAGTTGTGTATGTGTCTGTCAGGGCCTGATGTGTGCGCATGCACGTGTAGGTTGAGCACTTGAGTGTGAGAGTGTGTGTTGGTCGTGTGGTGTACTGGTGTGTGCATGCATGCGTGCGTGTGTGCGTGTGAGTGTTGCGTGCGTGCGTGTGAGTGTTGCTTGCGTGCGTGTGAGTGTTGCGTGCGTGTGTGGCTATGTGTGTATGTGTGAGTGTTGCGTCGGTGCGTGGGTGCATGTGTTTGTGTGAGTGTTGCGTGGATGCAGTTCGTGTGCATGCGTGCGTGTGTGTATAATCACCACACCAGCTCATGTGTGTTAAAACAGACGCCTCAGCATACCAATACAAGGCCACCTTGTCCGCTGTGCCCGCGGTCATGACTTCGAACCACCGTCCAAATATATTTTTTGTCGTTTGTTTTCATTCTTACTAGCAAGATGCCCGTGCGTTGCACGTAACATCAAGATGCATTTGTATGACTTGTTTATCTTGTGAGAGAAAAGGATGAACGAGGGAAGGCCTTATTTGCAAATGTGGAGAGGTGTGTGGGTACCTTTTTGCAAAATTGGCATAGTTTCTTTCCTATCCGTCAGATATAAATCGGACGGCCTATATTGCAAGATGGTAGGCACACCATCATCACCAACTCTGTTTTTTATAAGAGTGTATTTTATGTATTTTATAAGAGTGTAGATGTAGAGTAGATACAAGTCTACAGGTGGGCACGATGGTAGTGAGATAATGTGATGCAACACTAGAGGTGCCACGTGGAGCGTTTAACTGGTCAACTAGTCATGTCATGAGCAAATACAGAGTTGTACGGTGAGCCCATGACTGTATAATAACCACTAAACGTAAATGGTGACCGTAATGCGTGGCTTCTGAAGTCCAATGTACGTATCGTGCTTTCGTTTCAAATACAATGATCATCATTGCATATATCGCGAGAGAAAGATGAAACATGCGTGAATTTTCTGGGGGTTTACTTTTAGAGGACCTGGAGATAGTTTTGTGTGCATACGTGAAAGGGGCATACATGGGGGGTATGCGATGGAGAGAGAGATGCTCTTCGTTTCTCTTTATTATGACTAACTTTGTATATAGTATAAAAATATACAAATTCACAGTGCGGAATAAATATCATTGTAGGCACCATGCAATGCAAATTAGCGTTCGTACTCCTCCATATAACTTTGTAATGTTGTATATATGTAGAAACTCTAAAATAATTTTTTGGCCACACTTTATTCACAAGGAAAATGTTGTAAGCAAAATAAACGTGAAGAGAGGGCTTTTTAGACCAATGGGGTACGTGATGTAACATGCATGTGTGAATGTGTAGTTGATGCATTTGGCGGGGCCTAGAGAGGTATGTGTGTGTATTACATATTCGAGAGAGGCATGGATATAGGGGCCGACCGGGGGGGCGTGGGAGAGATAGCACGATAAATGAGAGTGGTCTAGAGAGAGAGACAAATATGACGTCACGACAAGAGATTCCATTCCCTTGAGTGTGTATATGCAAGGGGGGAGGGAATAGAGGCACCAGGAGAAATTTTATGTGTGTGTGGTGTTTGTGTTGGTATGTGTGGGTGTGAGAAGATAATGAGACGTGGGGGCAGAGGGTGTGTCACCGCATGAGGTCCGGTGGGTCGAGGTGAGGCCCTTCGTTCGATTCCGTCCTGCGCCACATTGGTCGGCCCGTGACGCATTTGGGAAGACCCATGGATGACTAGTCGTACAAGACAAAGCTAGCATAATTGTGAAGGACTCTGTGTCCACTGACAAAGCCGGCTAGGATTTGTAACCCTAGGTTCTCGGACTAAGGTAACCCCTTTATCTCTGATATTACTATTCATCCAACCTAACTTTAAGGGGCATCCTACAGAATGCTCTGCTAGAATCATACTCGTCGATTAGGAAGAGAGGTGTGAGACAATGTGTGAGAGACAGGCGTAAAGATAATGTGCGTACATGAGACACATAGGCAGGTCCATGTATATAGAAAGGGTCGATGAGGATTGTGCGTGTGTATGTTTGCGAGAGGAAGAGTGCTTGTGATAAAGGTTAGTGAAAACAGTTGTAAATGGTTACGAGAGGGAGGGAGGGTTATATCTAGAGCATGTGTGGGAGAAAGACACCTCGGGAGAGAGTGTGTGAGCATGTGTGAGAGACCACCGATGGAGAGTGAAACTACATGTAAAAGACTGCTCTACACATTGCTTAAAGATATAAATTGTATCCAAATATTAGGATGGGATCATGATATTTGCAATTCGCGTAAGGAACGGTCATTGATCCATCAGGCATCTAGATTCTATCGAATTTGAGCATGTCTATGTTATTATTCGACACAATTGATCCACATAGTTAGTATTTTGAACTCCAAACAATGCATCGCTTTAGCAATCAAATATAAACATGAGTATAGTTCATGTTGTGTGTGTAAAGCACATTATACATACGAAAGTTACACAATGGACATTATAAATAGCTACCTATGAGCTAGCATACATTTGAATTCAACTTAAGGTGGTGTAAAAAACCGAATTCAACATGAAGTCCATTCAATTATTTGAATTTGATATCATGGCATTTGTAAACCATACCTAAATTATGGGGGGACCAATCTTTGCTCTGATTTTGTACATAATAGCATATGTAGTCGTGTACAAAATAGATTCAAATTTAGCTCCTCCATTCCAAAATAATCGTAGTTATAGGATTTTCAAGTGTCAAAATTTCAAAAAGTAGCGGATAATTTAATGAGGTTTTCAAACATACAAGGTCAAATATAACGTTGTCTATTTATGTCAATCCTCATAGTTCAAGAGTACACTAAACGTGAATGCTTGTGTTTCAAACTTTCGAACGAAGCACCAAAAGAGCCTCTACTCGCCCGAAACCGCGTGAGACCAATGTTTGGTAGTACAAGGAAATTACTTTTCTAATAACTCCGACCCGTGAAACCTACCGGCCCAACGTCCAAAGGTCTAAACCGGGGTAGGTTTGTAGCTTCATCTAGACGCCACGCAACCGCATCCGAAAAACATTCATACACGATGGCCGCCTAAGCACACATGCGCGCGGCCGAAATCGCTCTCGCCCACTATTTGGGACACCTGGGATTACCATCCAACCCCGACCCGCAGTAGGTTCGAAATTTAAGAGGGGGGCAAAGTTTGTACTTTCCCCAAATTTCAAACAAGCTCGTCCCATCTTCTATTCAAAAAAGCCAAAAACAAGCGTGTCCCAGACCGAAACATGGTTCCCCCCCACCCGTCTGATTCCCCATTCGTACTCCGTGGGCGCCAAAACTACCTCTCCACCAGCCGCGAAACCCCGACGTCCTCCGTCCGCCACCCCATCCCACCCATCAACTGCCGCCCTCCTCCATCACGCCGGAGCCGATACCCCGACGTCGTCATCCACCGCAACCTCAACCGCAACGCCCTCCATGGCTAGTAGTTGAAGCTGAGGCCGAGCCGTCCGTACCCGAGCCAGTTCAACCACGTCGTCCTGCGCCTCACCGCTGCCGCTCCAACTTCGCCACCCTCCACCGCACCGGAGCTGTTCCAGTTACGCCGTCCTTCGCCACCTCGGATCTGCTTCCCCTCCACCGACATACGGCCATGTCCACACAGTCAACAATTTGGCCATGGGTTCGTCCAAGCCTGCACCCTCCAGAACATCGGTTTCCCTGGTAAAAAGAAGAAAATCAGCGCGACATGTGGAGAGAACATCGGTTTCCCCGGTAAAAAGAAGAAAATCGGCGCGACATGTGGAGGTGACCACACCGGCAACCGAAAAAGGTACTCCTCTTCTCTTATTCGTGCAAATCTTATGTCTCTGCTTGCACGGTATTCATCCCATAGAAGACACTAGTTGACCGCTTCTTCTTGATACTAGATGTTCCTAGTAACTCGTGATGCACAAGGTTTCTTCTCATATACTATTTCACCTTAGCTAGAGGTCCGTCGCCACCCTGAATTTCAATTTCTGGCCAGTTGATTCCCAATTAACGGAAGCATTCCCCAGCGTAACAGGCATTAGTACGCCTATTACGCCGGGGAAGCAGCGCCTTGGTGTTTATCTTAGTGGTGTGTGCGGCCTAGAGCTACTGGCGCCTGATCTGGAGGTCGGCCGGGATTAAAGGGATGGCCTTGGGGCGCTGCCAAGCACGGCGGTGGTGTGAGGTCAATGGGAGGGCGAGGCGGCGGAGGCAGGGGTCTGGGCCGGTGGTAGCTGGCGGTTCGAGAAAGATCGTCAATACTGACTGGCGGGAGGTAGACGAAGGCCATCTGCCCCTTCCTTATAGATTGGACGGTTCATTAAAAAAATCGACTGGCCTATTTATTTTCAATCGACTGTTATCTTAGATATGACCACATGTGCTGGTGTGCTGGAGGAGTACCTGCATTTCCTGTGCTCATATATTACAAAATCATACAGAGTAGAATCTAATTTTGTTTGCCATGCAATGTTGTAGAGCTATCATATGTCTCTTGTCATGAGAGAAGCCAAAAAGAAAAGAGAGAAGTCGCTCCAGCTTTGTATGCTGGTAGGCAAGACACGTTACAACGCTATAAAGGGTGCAGTGTCAGCAGATGGAGACGGTAAATGTAGCTCTGGAGTTGATGACCTCGCTCGCAATGAACCACCATCCCAGGTGCTTGCTTTAACTTCGCGGTGTCATATGTAGTTGCATGTTCCATATGGTGTCTAGCTTGTATTCGAAAGGCCGAAGTCGGTAAGAAAAGGAAAGATATTTTTTTACATGAACCACCATCCCGTGAGCACCAAAAGACAAATAGCTAGTCAGGGCACTGGCCGAGCCAGTGACAAGCCCAGCAAAGATAGGCATCACCTGGAAGCCAACTAAAAAGCTGCGATGGTGGCAAAGCAGCCCGCCTCCCACCAGGCTCTCAGGTCCTAGATGATCATGCTCACCACTCCAGCCGGATGTCTAGCTTGTATTGCTTCCAATTTGGTTAAATTGCATCTGCTTAGCTTACACATTATACCTTTGAATATGACATGCCTTTCTGTTTTTGGTACATACTAGTACATCTGTGTATTAACCATGTTCTTACATCAAACTAATATTCTTGTGTATCCCTCATCAATCACTTATGACGAGGCAGACAGGCAAGGGGACTACTCCTCATTTAAAGAATGCAGCGTCAGTATCCCGACATGATTCTCAAGAAACAGAAATGCTAGATGAAGATAGTGAACGTAGCTCTGTAGTTGATTGCAGCATTTCCCCTACACTAGCATCGCAGGTGCTTGCTCTAACTTGGCAGCATGATATGTGGTTGCATGTTGCATATGGTGTCTAGATTGTAATTCTTCCAATCTGGTTAAATTGCATGTGCTAGTCTGCTTAGCTTATACATTATACCCGTTAATGTGACATGCCTTCCTGTATTTAGTACATAGTACATCTGTCTATTAAGCATGTCCTTACATAAAACTATTGTTTTTTTGTATCCCGCATCAATCAACATGACGAGACACCTTTAGTATATGCAGTGCGATATTAGTTGCATCTTTCATATGATTTATAGCATGCGCTGCTTCTAATTTGTTGAAATTCCATTTACGATGCGACGCTTTTAACTTGGCAGAGTCATATTGGTTGCATCTTTCATGTGGTGTCTAGCTTGCATTGCTTCTTATTTGCTGGAATGGTTTCTGCTTAGTTTACACAAACAGTCATGAACATGCCATGTCGTCCTATTTTTCATACATATTCCATCCTGGTATCATGTGTTTGCCTTACATCAAAGTAGTGATTGTCAGTATCATGCATGAATGAGTTCTGAAGAGAGAATTTTATTGCTTTTTCTTGTCGGTTTTACTTCACAATTCAAAATCAATAAAGCGGAAGGAAGTTAGCAAGGCAGCGGATAAAGGTGCTCCTTTCGAACGGAGGGCCTCTACAGTTTCTACTCCTCCACACCCCCAAGATGATTTCCAAGACAACACATGCATAGACACTCAACAAAGCTGTGTTTATGATGAGCACGTCTCCCCTAGTGCAGCATCACCGGTGCTCCCTCTAACTTGGCACTGTTATATGTGGTTGCATGTTATGTGTGATGTCTAGCTTGTATTGCTTCTAATTTTGTTGAATTCCATCTGCTTACTTTACACATTATACTTGAATAAGACACATGTTCCTATTTCAAGAACATACAATATCTGTCTATCACACCATGTTCTTACATCAAATTACTACTGTTGTGTAACCTACAACAATCACTTATCATAAGACACGTTTGACTTTGGAGTGTGATATAGGTTACATATCACATTCTTTTCTAGCTTGTACTACTAATTTGTTGAAATGACACTTATGACGAGACAGTTTTAACTTGGTAGAGTGATATTTGTTGCATCTTTCATATGGTGTCTAGCTTTCATTGCTTCTAATTTGTTGAAATGCCTTCTACTTAGTTTACACATCATAAGCTATGAACATGCAATGCTGTGAATATGCAATGACACTAATGACGAGAGACCTCTAACATGGTAGTGTGATGTTGTTTGCATCTTGCATATGATTTATTTCTTGTACTGCTTCACATTTGTTTAAACGCCATTTATGATGAGACACTGTTAACTTGGCAGAGCGATATTTGTAGCATCTTTCATATGGTGTCTACCTTCTATTGCATTGCTTCTAATTTGGTGAAATGTCTTCTTCTTAGTTTACACATCATAGTTCTAGTTATCTCTTCCGTCCTGTTTTTCATACATATTACATCCTCCTATCATGTGGTTGTCTAACATCAAAGTTCAGTTCGTCTGCATCACGCATCAATTTGTTCTGAAGAACTAAATTGTTATTCGTTTTTCTTGTCGGCTTGACTTAACATGGCACAGAGAAAGAGGAAGAAACACAGAATGGCAGGGAATGAGAAGCGGATGAATCTTGTAGATTCTGCTGGTACTGATGGTGCAATAGAAGGTCAAAGTCCAGCGGAAAATTCTACAAACACGGCATCCCATGCTACACGAGTTGCAAAAAAAGCCAAACAGAAACAAATAGCTGCCACCAAACAAGCAGAGACAACCCTAGTTCTTGCAACACCTACCACAGTACTACCAGCTGCACGACATACTCGTGCGGCAACTGAGCTAGCAGCACGTTCCCAAGCTCCCTTGCCACCTGACACTACTTCCCAAGCACTCTTGACACAAGACGAGTTGGCAATATCAGATGAACCTTGTGAGCTTCAATAGCAAGAAGGTACTTGCTGGAGTCAAGTTACAGTTGCATGCTTCTTTATATGTAGTCTCACTGTTTGATGTACACTAACACTTCCTATGTTCGTTGTTGGACTAGCACCTAGGCGTAAGAGGAAACAAACATCAGGGATAATGCTCGATAGGTTAACTAAATCTAGAGGAGGAAGAATGGAGATCCGTTTTGAGGTAGGTTTAAAAAGGCCACATGATGCTACAGAGTCAGCCAAGTTAGTATCAGAGGCAGCGGTTGCCGTTAGGTGTCATGTACGTATCCTCCCAACATGGATTCAGTACAGGAATGACAAAGACGAAACCCAGTTCAACACCTTCCTCGACCATTTATCTGTAAGTATGGTAATGTATGGAAACTAGTAATATCGTCTTGCTCTGTCCCATACTTTCTAGGTTGCTGATAATGAGACTCCCATAATTTTCAACAGATGAGGTTCAAGTTGGATAGCCAAGATGATGCAACCACACAAGCTTGCACCCATGTTTTCAAGTCTGCTCTGCGACAGTATTGGTATAACTTGAGGAAAACTTACTTTGAAGGCAAGGCTAACAGTGAACTTTCCCAAACATCTCCAGTGGAAAATATATCAGATGAAGATTGGAGGGGCCTTGTTAAACACTGGTCTGATCTGAAGTATCAGGTACATTATATATATGTGATCAGATCACATGTTGAAGTCCTATTTATGCATGTGCCACACAAATCTATCTTCTTGTAGGTGAACTGTTCAAAGAACAAGACCAACCGTATGAAAGTGAAATTCCAACAGACGACACGATCTCGTAGCTATATTGCACACTGCGAGGCTCTTGTAATTAGCTGCTCTTTCACTCTTTTCGCTATACCATATTATCAGATCTATATTGACTTGTTTGAAATGCAGAGGAAACCTTCAAGGGCTGTCACACCAGCAAGAAGAAGGGCATGACTACACCAGTCAAAGCCGCTGTTGTAAGTCCTTAATCCTCATGGCTTTTAACTACTACTTACTCTGACTTGTGCCTTGAACTGCATGGTTTGCAGCCAATGTCTATTACTCTTTTCAATTTTATACACAATTGTCTTAGCGTATCATTGCTCCTTACAAGGTTTAAAAGAGAGGAGTGATGTTCCTTTGATCTTGACCCGTAATCTAGTTCCGTGCTGGACTTGCCCACACAATGTTACAATTGCCTGTTTGTCTATTCTCAGTTGTTTTGTGATATGAATGATGTCATACTATGCTTACCGTATTATAAACTTCGTCTCTTTATCCTTAGCCCTCAATACAATGTGAAGAAATAGACAATACATTAGCGATGCTACATGGTCATATGTTTGGAACCTGGTTTTATTATGTACTTTGCAATAAAATACAACTAATATTTTACATGGGTTCACCAGAATAAGTTCTGCATATATACCAAAGCTATTTTGTTTGGTTTTGATGCCTCCTTAATATCTTCTGTTCTGGTACTAATGTAAAACCTCAACTTTTTAGCGAGCTATGGAAAAAATGGTGGAACCGCTACCTTCTGAAGGTGGCGAGGCAACTATAACCACAATGTCACCTCTTGCTGCAGTGGGTCAGTACCTGTCCACTAACAGTGCCAAAAGCACGTTCCTGCATAATACTGGGTTGGTTGTTAAGGCAGTATCGTCCAAACTGCCTCATGATCAAGATATGCAAGCTCAAAGCAATGTTGTATCTGTGCTCCAGACACAAGTCCATTCCCTAACAGAGACCCTTTGTGAAACAAGGAGAAACATTGCTCAATGTCGTCAAGATATGCATGGTTTTGAAACCAGACTATCAGACATTTGCTATGTTGTTCAGGAGCCTAGGGGAAATGAAGGCGAGGGTTATGGTGCTCCATCGGACAATACAACATGAAAACGTAACAGTCAGGTCAAATGAACTGAGCTTCTGAACTTCTGGTGGTGCATTTATCGGCTAGACTGTTAAGTTTTATGCCAACCTTCCTTTTGTTATATAGTTGTAATTTTTTTGGTGCGATACAAAATTTATTCTTAACGTGCAGCCACCGGCTGAAGAAAACATCAAGCCATTTTTGTATAGTGTAGGGTGTTCCCTATATTTGCACTGGTGGCGATCTTTGATGCTGAGTGGATGTAATATGTGCAATCGCCTTAATAGCCTAGCATTAGTTTCGGCCTTATTTATTTCCTAGTCTTCTTTTTCCCTGGTTTGCTAGTGGCCGCAACTACCATGGGCCATATACGGGCCGTAGGATCCATGGGTCTCCTATGGGCCGTCGATAAATGGGCCTGTAATCGGTGGGCCTCGGGCCATCGGATAAATGGGTCTACATGGGTCGTAATCGGGCGTAATTGGTATCGGCCCAGCACGGTAACAGGCCGTTAACAGGCCATAGGATAGCAAAGGCTTAATTCTATCACAGGCATAACGGGCCGTTAATGGGCCAGAATATAGGACGGGCTGGAAACGTGGCAACGGGTTAACAGGCCAAAAACGGGCCGACTCTTGCCATGGGCCGAATTTGGCCCATTAGGGTAACAGGCCAGTAACGGGCCGACTCTTGCCATGGGCCGAATTTGGCCCATTAGGGGAAAGGCCAGTAACGGGCCGACTCTTGCCATGGGCTGAATTTGGCCCATTAGGGGAACAAGCCAGTAACAGGCCGGAAGTAATCGAGGGCCAAAAAGGAGCCCAAGAACGTATGGGTCGTAAATAGGCCAAAAGCTAACACGGGCTAGAAACGGCCCATGTAAATCACGGGCCGTTAACGGGTATAAAGAAAATTACTGTTCATTATGGGCTAGAGTGACCGTGGGCCTGTAAAGGGTCGAAAGATACGAATGCCTCATATGGGCCGAAAGACATCGTGGGCCATACATGGGCCGAAAGTGAAATGGGCTGGTGTTATATTCGACGGCCCACATGATATTGTTGGGCCGATTTCCTTTAGGGCCTAACGGGCCGTGTGTTAACGGGCCGTAAAATGGGCTATTTGCGAAGAGACCGTTAACAGGCTTTTCATGGGCCAGCCCGTTAACTTTTGACCAAGTCAAACGGGCCGGCTTTGTAAGCTAAATGGGCCATTGGTGGGCCGTGGCACGTGTCGACATATCATAGGCGCCTATCTGACCCACTAACGAGCTGACACATGTTTCGTCCGGCCAATAAGAATTTTACACGTGGAAATTTCCCATTGGTCGGGGCTGTTAACGGGTTATCGGATCCAAAACCCGACCCGATAGCCTAACGGCGTTCCGTTACGGTGGATGCCACATGTCGGTCACCCTTGACGAAAGCACTTCTGTGACGCACGATTTATCGTCATGGAAGTGGACACTTCCGTGATGATAATTTTGGTAATGTCATGGAACACTTCTACGACAGCACAGGTATGACTATCTTGATTCTGTCATAAATTTGTCATGGATGTACATGCATGACAAAAAATGTGACCTACTGTGACAAACACGTATCATCACGGAATTGTATTTTTTTGTAGTGATAGTGATGTTCACCATTGAAACTACTCCATCTCACGTGATGATCGGACATGGTTTAATTGATTTGGATCACGTGATCACTTAGAGGATTAGAGAGATGTCTATCTAAGTGGGAGTTTTTAAGTAATATGATTAATTGAACTTAAATTTATCATGAACTTAGTACCTGATAGTATTTTGCTTATCTATGTTGATTGTAGATAGATGGCCCGTGTTGTTGTTCCGTTGAATTTTAACGTGTTCCTTGAGAAAGCAAAGTTGAAATATGATGGTAGCAATTACACGGACTGGGTCCGTAACTTGAGGATTATCCTCATTGCTGCACAGAAGAATTACATCCTGGAAGCACCGCTAGGTGCCAGACCTACTGCAGGAGCAACAACAGATGTTATGAACGTCTGGCAGAGCAAAGCTGATGACTACTCGATAGTTCAGTGTGCCATGCTTTATGGCTTAGAACCGGGACTTCAACGACGTTTTGAACGTCATGGATCATATGAGATGTCCCAGGAGTTGAAGTTAATATTTCAAGCAAATCCCCGAATCGAGAAATATGAAGTCTCCAATAAGTTCTATAGCTGCAATATGGAGGAGAACAGTTCTGTCAGTGAGCATATACTCAAAATGTCTAGGTATGACAATCACTTGATTCAACTGGGAGTTAATCTTCCGGATGATAGCGTCATTGACAGAGTTATTCAATCACTGCCACCAAGCTACAAGAGCTTCGTGATGAACTATAATATGCAAGGGATTGATAAGACGATTCCCGAGCTCTTCGCAATGCTAAAGGTTGCGGAGGTAGAAATCAAGAAGGAGCATCAAGTGTTGATGGTCAATAAGACCACCAGTTTCAAGAAAAAGGGCAAAGGGAAGAAGAAACGGAACTTAAAAAAGAACAGCAAAAAAGTTGCTACTCAAGAGAAGAAACCCAAGTCTGGACCTAAGCCTGAGACTGAGTGCTTCTACTGCAAGCAGATTGGTCACTGGAAGCGGAACTGCCCCAAGTATTTGGCGGATAAGAAGGATGGCAAGGTGAACAAAGGTATATGTGATATACATGTTATTGATGTGTACCTTACTAATGCTCGCAGTAGCACCTGGGTATTTGATACTGGTTCTGTTGCTAATATTTGCAACTCGAAATAGGGACTACAGATTAAGCGAAGATTGCCTAAGGACGAGGTGACGATGCGCGTGGGAAATGGTTCCAAAGTCGATGTGATCGCGGTCGGCACCCTACCTCTACATCTACCTTCGGGATTAGTTTTAGACCTGAATAATTGTTATTTGGTGCCAGCGTTGAGCATGAACATTATATCTGGATCTTGTTTGATGCGAGACGGTTATTCATTTAAATCAGAGAATAATGGTTGTTCTATTTATATGAGTAATATCTTTTATGGTGATGCACCCTTGAAGAGTGGTCTATTTTTGTTGAATCTCGATAATAGTGATACACATATTCATAATATTGAAGCCAAAAGATGCAGAGTTGATAATGATAGTGCAACTTATTTGTGGCACTGCCGTTTAGGTCATATCGGTGTAAAGCGCATGAAGAAACTCCATACTAATGGACTTTTGGAACCACTTGATTATGAATCACTTGGTACTTGCAAACCATGCCTCATGGGCAAGATGACTAAAATGTCGTTCTCCGGAACTATGGAGCGAGCAACAGATTTGTTGGAAATCATACATACAGATGTATGTGGTCCGATGAATATTGAGGCTCGCGGTGGGTATCGTTATTTTCTCACCTTCAGAGATGATTTAAGCAGATATGGGTATATCTATTTAATGAAACATAAGTCCAAAACATTTGAAAAGTTCAAAGAATTTCAGAGTGAAGTTGAAAATCATCGTAACAAGAAAATAAAGTTTCTACGATCTAATCGTGGAGGAGAATATTCGAGTTACGAGTTTGGTCTTCATTTGAAACAATGCGGAATAGTTTCGCAACTCACGCCACCCGGAACACCACAGCGTAATGGTGTGTCCGAACGTCATAATCGTACTTTACTAGATATAGTGCGATCTATGATGTCTCTTACCGATTTACCGCTATCGTTTTGGGGTTATACTTTAGAGACGGCTGCATTCACGTTAAATAGGGCACCATCAAAATCTGTTGAGACGACGCCTTATGAACTGTGGTTTGGCAAGAAACCAAAGTTGTCGTTTCTTAAAATTTGGGGCTACGATGCTTATGTGAAAAAACTTCAACCTGATAAGCTCGAACCCAAATCGAAAAAATGTGTCTGCATAGGATACCCAAAAAAACTGTTGGGTACACCTTCTATCATAGATCTGAAGGCAAGACTTTTGTTGCTAAATTCGGAATCTTTCTAGAGAAGGAGTTTCTCTCGAAAGAAGTGAGTGGGAGGAAAGTAAAACTTGATGAGGTAACTGTACCTGCTCCCTTATTGGAAAGTAGTTCATCACAGAAACCGGTTCATGTGACATCTACACCAATTAGTGAGGAAGTTAATGATGATGATCATGAAACTTCAGATCAAGTTGTTACTAAACCTCGTAGGTCAACCAGAGTAAGATCCGCACCAGAGTGGTATGGTAATCCTGTTCTGTAGGTTATGTTACTGGACCATGACGAACCTACGAACTATGAAGAAGCGATGGTGAGCCCAGATTCCGCAAAATGGCTCGAGGCCACGAAATCTGAGATGGGATCCATGTATGAAAACAAAGTGTGGACTTTGGTTGACTTGCCCGATGATCGGCAAGCCATTGAGAATAAATGGATCTTCAAGAAGAAGACTGACGCTGACGGTAATGTTACTATCTATAAAGCTCGACTTGTTGCGAAAGGTTTTCGACAAGTTCAAGGGATTGACTACGATGAGACTTTCTCACCCGTAGCGATGCTTAAGTCTGTCCGAATCATGTTAGCAATTGCCGCATTCTTATGATTATGAAATTTGGCAAATGGATGTCAAAACTGCATTCCAGAATGGATCTCTGGAAGAAGAGGTGTATATGATGCAACCAGAAGGTTTTATCGATCCAAAAGGAGCTAACAAAGTGTGCAAGCTCCAATGATCCATTTATGGACCGGTGCAAGCCTCTCGGAGTTGGAATAAACATTTTGATAGTGTGATCAAAGCATTCGGTTTTATACAGACTTTTGGAGAAGCCTGTATTTACAAGAAAGTGAGTGAGAGCTCTGTAGCATTTTTGATATTATATGTGGATGACATATTGCTGAATGGAAATGATATAGAATTTCTGGATAGCATAAAGGGATACTTGAATAAGAGTTTTTCAATGAAAGACCTTGGTGAAGCTGCTTATATATTGGACAGCAAGATCTATAAAGATAGATCAAGACGCTTAATTGGACTTTCACAAAGCACATACCTTGACAAAGTTTTGAAGAAGTTCAAAATGGATCAAGCAAAGAAAGGGTTCTTGCCTATGTTACAAGGTGTGAAGTTGAGTAAGACTCAATGCCCGACCACAGCAGAAGATAGAGAGAAGATGAAAGATGTTCACTATGCTTCAGCCATAGGCTCTATCATGTATGCAATGCTGTGTACCAGACCTGATGTGTGCCTTGCTATAAGTTTAGCAGGGAGGTACCAAAGTAATCGAGGAGTGGATCACTGGACAGCGGTCAAGAACATCCTAAAATACCTGAAAAGGACTAAGGATATGTTTCTCGTTTATGGAGGTGACAAAGAGCTAGTCGTAAATGGTTACGTCGATGCAAGCTTTGACACTGAACCGGACGATTCTAAATCGCAAACCGGATACGTGTTTACATTGAACGGTGGAGCTGTCAGTTGGTGCGGTTCTAAACAAAGTGTCGTGGCGGGATCTACGTGTGAAGCGGAGTACATAGCTTCTTCGGAAGCAGCAAATGAAGGAGTCTGGATGAAGGAGTTCATATCTGATCTAGGTGTCATACCTAGTGCATCGGGTCCAATGAAAATCTTTTGTAACAATAGTGGTGCAATTGCCTTGGCAAAGGAATCCATATTTCACAAGAGAACCAAGCACATCAAGAGATGCTTCAATTCCATCCGGGATCTAGTCCAGGTGGGAGACATAGATATTTGCAAGATACATACGGATCTAAATGTTGCATACCCGTTGACTAAGCCTCTTCCACGAGCAAAACATGATCAGCACCAAGACTCCATGGGTGTTAGAATCATTACTGTGTAATCTAGATTATTGACTCTAGTGCAAGTGGGAGACTGAAGGAAATATGCCCTAGAGGCAATAATAAAGTTATTATCTATTTCCTTATATCATGATAACTATTTATTATTCATGCTAGAATTGTATTAACCCGAAACATAATACTTGTGTGAATACATAGACAAACATAGTGTCACTAGTATGCCTCTACTTGACTAGCTCGTTGATCAAAGATGGTTATGTTTCCTAGCCATTGACATGAGTTGTCATTTGATTAATGGGATCACATCATTAGGAGAATGATGTGATTGACTTGACCCATTCCGTTAGCTTAGCACTCGATCGTTTAGTATGTTGCTATTGCTTTCTTCATGACTTATCATGTTCCTATGCCTATGATATTATGCAACTCCTGTTTGCTGGAGGAACACTTTATGTGCTACCAAACGTCACAACGTAACTGGGTGATTATAAAGGTGCTCTACAGGTGTCTCCGAAGGTATTTGTTGGGTTGGCGTATTTCGAGATTAGGATTTGTCACTCTGATTATCGGAGAGGTATCTCTGGGCCCACTCGGTAATGCACATCACTTAAGCCTTGCAAGCATTGCTACTAATTAGTTAGTTGCGGGATGATGTATTACAGAACGAGTAAAGAGACTTGTCGGTAACGAGATTGAACTAGGTATTGAGATACCGACGATTGAATCTCGGGCAAGTAACATACCGATGACAAAGGGAACAACGTATGTTGTTATGCGGCCTGACCGATAAAGATCTTCGTAGAATATGTGGGCGCCAATATGAGCATCCAGGTTCCGCTATTGGTTATTGACCGGAGACGTGCCTCGGTCATGTCTACATAGTTCTCAAACCCATAGGGTCCACACGCTTAAAGTTTCGTTGACAGTTATATTATGAGTTTATATGTTTTGATGTACTGAAGGTAGTTCGGAGTTTCAAATGCGACCACGGACATGACGAGGAGTCTCGAAATGGTCGAGACATGAAGATTGATATATTGGACGACTATATTCGGACACCGGAATGGTTCCGGGGGTTATCGGATATATACCAGAGTACCGGGGGGTTACATCAACCGCGTTGTTATAACGCTTCCACTTTCGGTCTACGAGGGTACGTGGACACACTCTCCCCTCTCGTTGCTATGCATCACCATGATCTTGCGTGTGCGTAGGATTTTTTTTTGAAATTACAACGTTCCCCAACACTAACCATATTCACAATAACATTTAGGTCTCATGCTTACTCATATCACTGGCATAATCAACTAGCGAGCAATAATAATAAATCTCGGATGACAACACTTTCTCAAAACAAACATAATATGATATAATAAGATGGTATCTCACTAGCCCTTTCTGAGACCGCAAAACATAAATGTAGAGCACCTCTGAAGATCAAGGACTGACTAAACATTATAATTCATGGTAAAAGAGATCCAGTCATAGTCATACTCAATGGAAATTAATAGTAATGGATGCAAATGGCAGCGGTGCTCTCCAGTTGGTGCTTTTTAATAAGAGGATGATGACTCAACATAAAAGTAAATAGATAGGCCGTTCGCAGAGGGAAGTAGGGATTAGTAGAGGTGCCAAAGTTCGATTTTTGAATGGGAGATAAATAATATTTTGAGCGGCATACTTTCATTGTGAACATAACAACTGAGAGATCTCGATATCTTCCATTCTGCACAAAAATAACACCATGGCAATTCTGCTGAAAACAACATCAGTCCGGGTTAGTTCCCTTTAAATCATGCAAGTTAGAGTTCAAAACAAGGGCAAAAGTGTTTGAAAAAGTAGATACGATGGAGACGTATAATCTATCATTTCGTGGAAACTTTACACCGTTTCCTCCCTTGCATACCATATCCTTTGGAATGTGATTTATTAGTATGGACCAAAGCAACACACATCTTGTCAAAGTAGCGCCATTTTAGAAACATAAACTTCTAAACATCATGCATACATGAACAAGGAGAGAGTGCTTTAAGCGTTATCACTATGGATAAATAGTAGCATTGATACAAGATTTTTTCGGCGCAATTTTTCTTGTGGTGCATTAATATAAAGATATATGACTCATGTAACCGCTTGGCAAAAAGAAGTCAGACTCGTATGATGCACAAAACATCATTTCGTACAGAAAACGCAATATTGCTTCTCCCTCGCCTATAATGAGACTAGTGTCACACTATTATAGATGTCCTAAACTCCTAATATTACTAGAAGCGTAATGTCATAAAGAACAAAGGCAGTTCATTTCACAACAATGAAAATTGGGCGGACAGGAGCATGATCTTGTTGCTTTCCTCACATGAGAAAAGAAAGTCGGGAAGGGGAAATGTAAACATTGACTTCGGTGGTGCGTTCGAAGCATAAGCATGTTAAACAAGGATAGAGTCGTTTTAGAAGCGTGAAATTGTAAACGTTGTGCATACATGGACGTGGAGCGTTCATTCAAAGTTTTTACCTCTATGAATTAAGAGCAGCATTGATATGAGATTGTTTTCAGCGCAAATGATTGATATTTTTGCGGTGCATGATTAGAAATATATATGACGCTGAAAAATGTGCGACGAAAAGAAGTCAGGCCCATATGATGCATGAAACATCATTTCATACAGAAAACACAATATCGCTTCTCCCTCGCCTATAATGAGACTAGCATCACACTATTATAGATGTCCTAATATTTCTAGCATCATAATGTCATAAAGAACAAAGGCAGTTGAATTCACAGTAATAGAAATTGGGTGGGAAGGAGCATGGTCTTGTTGCTTTCCTCACATTAGCAAAGAAAGCCGGGAAAGGCAGGGGAGATAGGCAGCAAGGGTGGGGGTGGGGTATGTATTTCAGTTTTTGATGGTGACTTACATTCTTCCGTCCAATTATATATTTTCAAAACTAACTTATTTTTATCAATTAGGATGTAGTTTCATACTTCTAAAATGTATTTGCACTAATTTACTCTGAAATCAATAAGTTGCTACTGATATTTGACTATCCACATTTTCAAAGGTAGATTCTAGAGAGAAGTAAAGGCATCCCTTGTAATAGAGAAGGCAACCTTCTGTAACGCCCCTGACACACCC
The DNA here is from genome assembly GCA_032464435.1 of Aegilops umbellulata. Classification (NCBI taxonomy): domain Eukaryota; kingdom Viridiplantae; phylum Streptophyta; class Magnoliopsida; order Poales; family Poaceae; genus Aegilops; species Aegilops umbellulata. Next base: position 410,073,636 of record CP136055.1, read on the forward strand.
GCCGGTGGTCGTTACTCCTGGCGGGATCTAGACTGGCCCCACAGATCAATACTAGTCTTTTCTGCGCACTTTGTCCTCACTCGTGCGCACCCGGGAGCAACTTCCCGGTCGGTCACCCATCCTGACACTACTCCAAGCTGAGCACGCTTAACTTTGGAGTTCTGTCCGAATGGGCTCCCGGAAAAGAAGGAATTCCTTATTGATATGAGTAGTCTATCATCCCTAATAAGCCAAGCTATCACATACACCCCCACTCAAAGGAACCGACGTCCTCGTCGGGCCACAGGAACGTTCCCTCTTGGCACAAACGTCTGTGCTTCCAGTCCGGTACATGTGCCATGCCGGGTGCCACGACGGGTCACAAACGTCATGAACAACATGACCACGCACCTGTCCGCAACCATCCGTGTAACCGCGAGGGTCGGCTCTGATACCAACTTGTAACGCCCCTGACACACCCGCCGGTGGTCGTTACTCCTGGCGGGATCTAGACTGGCCCCACAGATCAATACTAGTCTTTTCTGCGCACTTTGTTCTCACTCGTGCGCACCCGGGAGCAACTTCCCGGTCGGTCACCCATCCTGACACTACTCCAAGCTGAGCACGCTTAACTTTGGAGTTCTGTCCGAATGGGCTCCCGGAAAAGAAGGAATTCCTTATTGATATGAGTAGTCTATCATCCCTAATAAGCCAAGCTATCACACCTTCCCTTGTGCACTTAATGTAGGTATCGATGACAAGAACACTATAATACAAACACAAATAGTTTACTCTTTGTTCTGAATAGGTGTCCTTTCAGCATTCGTATTTTGTTTCTGAACCAAGCCAAGTTTGGTTATGCATACTACCCCCTTTGGAATGGCATTTATTAGTATGTACCAAAGCAACACACATCTTTTAAAAGTAGTAAGCATGCTAAACAGGGGTAGTGCCATTTTAGAAGCGTAAAATTCTTAACATCATGCATACCTGAATGTGGAGAGTGTGTTTTAAGCGTTATCTCTATCAATTAATTTTTGGTAGGAATTTTTTTTGCGGTGCATTAATATGAGATACATGCAGGAAAATGCGCGATGAAAAGAAATCATCTTGTATGACACACAAAACAACATTTCATACAGATAACCCAATATTGCTTCTCTCTAGCCTATAATGATAATGGTGTCCCACTATTATAGATGTCCTATATTGCTAACATCGTAATGTCATAAAGTAAAAAAGTCGGGAAAAGAAGCATGTACCTATTGGTTTCATTGTATGAGAAAAGAAAGTCGGGAAAGGCAAGGGAGATAGGCAAGAGGGATATGTTTTTCAGTTTGTGGTAGAGACTTAGATTGTTCCACCCAATCATGTATTTTCAAAACTAACTTATTTTCATTTTTTATGTAATTTAATACTTCTAAAAGTTATTTCTACCAAGTCATTATAAAACCAATAAGTTTGCTACTGATATTTGGCCATCCACATTTCAAAGGTGGGTTCTAGGGACAAGTTCCTATAAGAAAGAATGTGACACATCAACACACATCTTCTAAAAGCAGTAAGCATACTAAATACGGTAGTGTCGTTTTGAAAGTATAAAATTCTAAACTTCATGCATACTGGAATCGTGGAGCGTGCCTTTTAAGCGTTACCTCTACCAATTAATAGTCACATTGATACAAGATTATTTTTGGCGCATTTTTTTTGCGGTGCATTAATATAAGGGTATCCGATGCAAGAAATCGTGCGACGAAAAGAAGTCCTCTTGTATGCGCACCCGGGGAAGACTCGCCCGCCCCCAGGTCGACCGACCCCTGACCTCTATCAATTAATAGTAGCATTGATACAAGATTATTTTCGGCGCAATTTTTTTGCGGTGCATTACTATAAGGGTATCCAATGCAGGAAAACGTGCGACGAAAAGAAGTCCCCTTGTATGGCGCATCCGGAGAAGACTCTCCCGCCCCCAGGTCGACCGACCCCCTCCCTGATCTCTATCAATTAATAGTAGCATTGATACAAGATTACTTTCGGCGCAACTTCTTTTGCGGTGCATTAATATAAGGGTATTCGATGCCGGAAAACGTGTGACAAAAAAAAGTCCTCTTGAATGGCACACCCGGGGAAGACTCTTCCGCCCCAGGTCGACCGACCCCCTGACCCCTTCCACCTATATATAGGTGAGAGGGGGCGTACCAAAGGCACACCAATTAGCCTTGACTGCCTTCTCCCTCACTGCCCCGCGCCCTGTTTCTCTCTCGGTCTAGATTGAATCTAGATCGAGCGCCACTAGGCTGTTTCTCCCTCTAGTTCTTCCTGTTGTTCTTCGTGCTGGTTCTACGGAGTGTTGTGGTGCTGTTAGAGTGGATACCTCGGTGGTGTTGTATACTTCGACACTAGATCCCGGTGCAAATTCTCGCGGCTGGGAGGTATAACCTAGCTGCAGGAATCGGCGAGCTTCATCAACTCTTCTTCCTCTGCTTCCGCTACATGGATTGTTGGTGAGATGATCCATCTTATATCTCCATAGCGTTCCTGGGTGTGAATATATGTGAATAATTGTTACGTAGCATGTTCCCTTACAAGAAGGCAACCTTCTCGTGTGCACTTCATGTCAATAGTGATGACAAGAAAACTATAATACATACATAAGTGCTTTACTTTGTCTTTCCTAAATAGATGTCCTTTTAGCATTTGTACTTTGTTTATGAAGTCGTCCAAGTTTTGTTTTGTGTTTTATTCTATCATTTCAAGGAAACATTACAACCCCTAGCATACTAAAGCATTTATTAGTATGGACCAAAGCAACACACATCTTTTGAAAGGTGGGTTCTAGAGAGAAGTGAAGGCATTCCTTGGAATAGTGAATGTGACCATAGCAACACACATCTTCTCAAAGCAGTAAGCATACTGAACAGGGGTAGTGCGGTTTTGAAAGCGTAAAATTCTAAACTTCATGCATACTGGAAAGCGGGGTGTGCGTTTTGAGCGTTACATCTATCAATTAATAGTAGCATTGGCACAAGATTTTTTCGGCGCAAATTAAAATATATTTTTACGGTGCGTTATATAATATAAACATATCTGATGCAGGAAAACGTGCGACAAAAAAAAGTCGTCTTTGTATGACGCACAAAACATCATTTCATACAGATAAAGCATCGTCGCTTCTCTCTCGCCTATACTGAGACTGGCATCGCACTATTATAGATACCCTAATATTACTAGGGGCGCAATGCCATAAAGAACAAAGGCAGTTTTTTTTTTACAATAAGAACAAAGGCAGTTGAATTCACAAGAATAGAAATTGGGCGGAAAGGAGCACGGTCCTGTTGCTTTCCTCGCATGAAAAAAAAAGCCGGGAAAGGCAGGGTGGAAATGTAGACTCTGGTCTGGCTTGGGTGGTTTCTTCTTTCCAACTAAAACTGCCGCGAGGAAGCCCTCTGCCCCTGCCTCTCAAAAAGAGAGGGAGTGAAACCTATGATGGACACCAATTGTGGCAATCATTTGCTCGGAAGCCTCTGCCTCCACCGGGTTCCGATCTCCTCTCCTCGCTCTGAAACCCGAACCCCAACAGAGATCGCCCCTGCCTCTCCCCCAGTCCCCCTCCTCCTCCTCCACCACCACCCTTTTGTCAACTTGTTAAACTGGCACACGACTTCGGCTTTTTGGAGAGGGGAGGCCACACACACACAGAGACGGCTTACTGGAGAGGCGGGGCCGCCGCTTTTCGGCCTCCTCCCCATTGGAGCGCACAAAGCCGGGCGGCACCATTTAACACTACCACCTCCACCTCCACCTCCACCACCACCACCACCACGCGCACCGTCACGCACACCAAGCGCCGGGGAGTCGACACGCAGGAACCACACTGGACTTCGCCTTCCCCGGCCAGCTGCTCCCCCCACTGCATCCAGATCGGACCCGGACCAGTAAGTTCGCCGGCAATTCCGTCTGGCCACCTGCTGCCTGCCTTCGTTCTTGCCTGTTTTCCTTTGCCGCTTTCGGCTCCGGCGGGAGGATCGAGGCCTGGCTTCTCCTCCCTTTCCGAGCGCTTCCTTTGTGCGCTTCTCTCCTAGGCAACGCGCACGTTTTCTGGATAAGATTGGGGGCACGAGCCAGGTCTGTTCCCTGGCGGCGCTCTGCATGCATGCCCTGCCTGCCTGCCTCACTGTGTGTTGATTGGTCAGGCCTGGCTTTACGTAATCATTTCTACAGGTTTGTCTTGGGTCTCTATCCACGACCTATGAACGAACTGCGGGAGAGCAGATTGCCCGGGTCCTTGTCCACCTGTTACTTTCTTGATTTGATTCTTTCATGGAGTTATTATTGGCTCTTTGTTGTTTATGGGGTTTTAGTCACTCTTCATTCATGTGTTTTGCATGCATAGACTCTGTTTAACATATTGGGTCTGTAAATAAACTTGCTTTGCCAGTCGAATTGATCGACGGAAGTACCTCTGGCTGATTCCTGAACTCACCCAAGAATTGCGTAGGAAAAGAAAGAATCTGAGTGTCTTGTAAGGCTGATAGTTTGATGTTTTAGTATGATCATTTCCAACTGTCATGCGGTTGAGAAGAGTTTGATGTTTTAGGTACGGAACTGACAATACATTAGCGTCCTTGACAAGTGAAAGAAAATTCTGTTTCTGAAGTGTACCTTTCGGTCAGAGCATACTTCTTTCTGTTCCACATATTACTCTTTTGATGAGGCATAAGAAATTTCGAGTTCTTCCTGTATTGGATTCTCTTTTCTCCAAAATTTCAAGCTTCTGACTTTCTTTTGCCATGTCTACTATTTGCATCTGCAGAGATTGTTACCAGGAGTCCACACTTGGAAGAATTAGCGGAGCAGTAGGCGATAAACTTGCCCAGGGTGTGTCCAAATGCAGTAAAACTTGAAACAAGAAGCTCTGATCTGCTGCCGGCATTCTGAAGTTGCTCTGGAGCTAGCAGTGCATCCTTCCACGCTGGAAGTACCAGATTCTGTTCTAGAGGAGTTGCTGGGCATAGAGATGGCAGACGATCCTAATCAAAACTTCGGGCCGTTTTCGCAGCCGTTCTGCAGCCAGAATGTGGTTTCATTTCAGACGAGCGCGACGCCTAGCGGGTCCGGAGGCAGCATGCCGGTGTACCTAGACTGCTCCAGCAGCATGGGGTCTAACATGGGGATGATGAACACCACGCCTTCAGTAGCTGTCTCCACAAGTTCATCCAACATGGTTGCTGAATCTGCACAGAACCTCAAATATGGAGGACCCCTGGCTGAAAGCTGGTCGCATCTCGAGATCCAAGTGCTGAAAGATTGCCTAGATAGGTAAGCTATTTCCACTTGTCTGGCTGTTTTCATAAGGAAATTAACACAGAAGATGTGGTCTCCATCGTTCAGCATCCTAAAACTCTGTCCATTAGACACAGATTTTCTTGTTATGTTGGTTTATGCTACCATAAATCTTTCTTTCTATCCCTTGATTTTTTGCGTTCGTTCCATTGCCTCTCATGTGCACCCTTTCAGATATGTGAATGAACATGGTATCATGAAGTACATAAAGATAGCCGCTTCCCTACCAACCAAGACGGTGAGGGATGTTGCGATGAGATGCCAATGGATGGGGGTAAGTAATCTCTAATTTGCATACATACTCTGTATTTGTTCTTGTTTTTCTGCTTACATGGATGCCATCTGTTTGAGGTGTTCCTTGGAAGTGCTACATCAGAAAATAGTTCATGTCCAAGAAGGGGCAACACTCATTTAGATCTGAGCACTGAATGGATACAAACCCACACATCCACATATTTGGCAATTTCTTCGGGTGCAACTGTACAAGAAGAAATTAATCGTTTTTTTCCCTCCTAGAGGCTAGAGCAGATCGTTTCAAGGAACATGCTAAAATTTATCTTGGTTTCAAGATTAATCTGAACATACTAGGATTGGTGATAGATGCATTTATTCTAAATGTGTGCATATATTAGGACGAGTGGAAGGTACACTTATTCTCATTGTATATACAAATACTACAGTTTGGACCTTATATAGTGGGACATGAGTTGGCAATCAGTGCATCCTTTTGGTATGCTATTTTATTCTTGTCCATTCGTGTTACCTAAAAGAAAAGGTATATAAAACACAGGTGTTCTTATTTAATTACGAAATAATAAAGTATCATATATTATTTCATCAGTGATCCATCTTTTTGGTTCAATATATTTATTAGTTACAACAGCTGAATTGGTAATACTTGCCTGAGCTTTTGATTGACCAATAGTTCTGTGCTGCTGAAGATTAAAGCATGATACTTTTTTCACCTGGAATAATATAGTGCTTTGTTTTCATGAACCAAAATGTAGTGCTTTATTTTCTGCAGTCTTGCTGAAAATATAGCTAGCTACAAAATAAAGGCTGGCATTTGTTTCTAGAACATATACTGTTAAGATAAATATGTTCTAGCTGACACCTTTTTTTTTTTTGATAATGTAAATGGTTTGATGCTTTTATAGAACAAACAAACTACAAGACGGCGGAGGCCTGCAGAACATCATAGCAGAAAGATGAAAGATAGAAAGGTACTAGCATCTTCCTTTTTCTATTTTATGAACTTTGTTTCATATAACATCGGTAATTATCCCCAATAATTAGATATAAAACTACAAAGAAAGCTTTCAGCCAAAATTGTTATAAAGGTGTGGATAAGAATACCTAAGATGCACTACTGTCAGTTCCTTACAAAGGTATTTTTGAAAGAAAATTTTTGAGGGGGCAAAAGTTTATGTAAAATATACCTATTATCCTGTGCATTTCACATGTTATGTGCATATTTTTGTCTGGTGTTACTCATGGTTATTTCTCAGGATAAAATGGTGGGGCCTTCATCCTGGGGTACCACTCATCCTGTTCAGACAGATACAGGAGTCTCTTCCTTTGTGCCGCATCATGCCATTCAAAACAGTCAATATCTATCTGGAGGTTGGTAGATCACCTGAGTATCAGGCTTTCTTTCTTTACAATCTACCAGGTCCAATTGATTTATTCCGTAATTCCAGTTGTGCATGGACCACCATGACCAGTTGACATATTTATAGGAGTAAAGAATTTTACAACAAAATTGCAGTACTTAGTGGACTTAGTTATTGGCTACATTTCTAAATTTAACTCACATAGGTAGGGTTTATTTTAATAAAAGGCACGGGATTACTTGACTCCATTGGAACTTGTTATGTTGAAATATGTATCATTGTACTTGCAAGAAATGATTAAGAGAGTCATCATTTTAGAAATCGATCTCTGAACATTGAGTATCTGTGGATATGTCCAACCTGTTTTGCCAAACTTGGGGTTATATAGACCATCAACCGTGTGGTATTTAACGGGGGTGAAACTTACTGTAAGATCACAAGCCATTTCCTCCTGAACTTCAAATATAATATGCAGGTTCAGAGATCCTGATGGTCGACGAGATTCAGCTAATGCTTTCCATTTGTTTTGATCCTTGTTCCATAAACTGACCATCTTTTCCACCATGTAGCCTCCGAGATGGATCGTATAGTACAGCTTGTACTGGAAGAAAATAATCGGCTTCTTGCTCAGATAGACACAAATATTCAAACATTTCAGGTCAGTCTTTCTTTCATGTGCAATTACTCGTACAGGAGAATGATTTTCTCAGTCAGCCATCATCTGGAGTGTTCTTTTTTTATGAATGGATTTCATATCGATTGTCTTATTTCTTCCAGGCTCAAAATAACAACGATCTCTTCAATCGCGTGAGAAGGAACATTGATGGCCTTTTGAAAATGTAAACATATTATTCCACCTATGATCCATGCATAATTCAGTTGCAGAAATATTAAAGCTGTGCTTGTGAAGAAAAAATAAATCCCTGCCTCTAATGATGCTTCTTCTATAAACAGCATGAGCCAAATGCCGGGAAAAATGAGTCAGATGCCTCAGTTGGGAGTTGCGGTGAATGAAAACCTTGCCAGTTACTTGCTCCCAGATCTTACAATGGTAAGTTCTTCCAGTTGATGTCACTGCTTGACACTCTTTTTATCACAAACCAGTTTGAGGTTCTGCATTTTACCTAGTGATTTCATATCCTTTCATGCACTGCTTTGGAGTTCGAAATGCACAATTGCGTGTTGCTCTTGATCTAGTAAACCAACTTACCAAGTAACCTTTCTCTCTAGGCACAAGTTCTTGGAAATAGCCATTTGAAGGAGGAGCCAAGAGGATGGTGAGTCACAGCCAAAGCAGGTCACAGATGAGGAAGATACTGAAACTTAATCGGTAGTTCGGCGAGTTATAGGAAGATAAATACTGCTTCAGCATGTACGCCGGATGGCGACCAATAGAGTCACCAAGGAACCTTGTTTCCTCTATCTGGAAGCAAAGGAGAGGTGAGTGGTGACTGAGGAACCACTCTGCATTGCATTGCGACAAGCCTGTATATTGGTGGCTGAACATTGATCGAGCAGTGATGGTTTCAGGAAATTGCAGTTTTTCTCGTCCTGCTGCACCAGCAAATGTTGACTCTTTTTTTGGGTTTATCCTCCAGAGAGTAGAGTAAATACTAGTAGAAGATGTAGCAACAACAAGAAGCTAATAAGAACTAGCTACATAGCACAAGAAAAGCCTTTTTGCCGGTCACTATTAATTTGCTTCTCCTTGTATGCAAACGTAAATCCGGATGTCTAGTTTTACCCAATCTCTCCCTCTATCCTAGACGATCGAGCCAGTGCAAAAACTACATGATTCTGGCAAAAATCTGGTCAATGGTGGCCACAATGTTGCCGTAGCATTCCTGCACTTGGGGCTCATCCTTGTCTCTGGCCGCGTAGTCCAGCTGCGCGCACAAGAGCAGAGCAATGTCAGCGCGCCATGAGCAATGTCAGAGGCTCAAAAGGCGGATTGATCTGTGTGAGATCCCCTACTCTGGTGACGTTGTTGAAGAGGTCGGAGTAGAGCCTCCGGAGCTCGGGGCGCTGGCCCGGCGGCCTCGCCTGGATGATGGCGTACAGGTCCTGCTTGAGGTTGGCGGCGCTGGCCCGCAGCGCCGTCTGCAGCTCCCGCCACGACCTGGCGTCGATGAACTGCTTGACGCGCACCAGGTTCCTCGCGTGCGTCCTCACCACGGCCTCGGCCTCCTCACTCGACTGCTCCGGGATGGTGATCCGGAGGTCGAGGTCGAACGCGCCCGCGATGCTCGCCGTGGGCGGCAGCAGCTGGGACGCGAGGAGCGCCGTGCCGGCCGCCGCCGCCGCCGCCGCAAGGCTCCTTCTGCCGCTGCAGCTGCTGCTGCCGGTTGGTTCCTGCGGGTGGTGGTGCGCAGTGCTCGGGGGCTTGGTGGCGGGTTTGTTAGGAGAGCGCGAGAGGCTTGCGGCGAGTGATTGGATGGCGAGCTGCAATGCCATTGCCATGGCGGAGCCTTTCCACCTTGGTGGAATCTTGTTTGGCTCTCCATGGGTTCAGGTATGCACAGCATAGTAGCCATGTATTCCGAGGATAAGGTTCGTCACGTTCGCCAGGAGCTAATCTGGCGGTCGTCTGCTGTTTAGATGACTTGCCATGGGTTTACGTTTAGTTGCTGTTTTTTTAAAATGAATTGCTGGTTTGCTGTTCACTTGCAGTAGTTGGGTGACTGGGTGTGTTTCCCTGTCTTGCTATAACCTTCGTAAAACTTGATGGCGGTTTCTTTAATGGAAATCGACAAAGAGGCTCATTGTTTCAAAGAAAAAAAGAAGATGAATTGCCCGCCGTGGTCCCCTTCTTTTCCACGTATACACACTAGAACACGTGTCATATCTAATTGTTCTTTAAAAAAATCCTCTAATATATTAGTAGTATGCAACCTAGGGAAACAACCCATCTTCCGCATCTCCCACGAAACCTGGCTGTCTCCTTCTCTCCCTCAGTTGTCACCGCTGGTAGGGATGCCTTCTCCTGCGGTGAATCTCTCGGGAGGGGAGCTCTCCAATCGCGAGGCATGGCAATCCAGAATGGTGCGACACCGTCGATGGAGCATGAATGTCGGGGCGAGGACTCCGAGTGCCCCTGGTGGTGGTCGTGCTGCATGGGCAGCAGTGGACAACGTGGGTGGTCATGTGTAGTGATGGGCTTCCGATGCCTAAATCTGACAATGGTGTCTTGGCAGCTGGTTGATGGTGGCAGTGGCGAAGCCGCAATGACAACAGCGACGCGAAGATGTGTAGTGGCGACCCTGGGATGGTACGGCTATGGCATGTGGTGGCCACAGAGTTCTCGACGCTGTTGTCACTAGCGACCTCTGCCATTGGGTTTCTGCAGCATTTGTGCGTGAGCTGACTCCCGGAGATATTCGGCTCATTGTGCTCTGTGACAATTCTATGCTAGCATGTATAAATATGATTGTGTGGTGATATACACATCAAGGATATGTGTGTGACCGGCTACCTCCGGGCATGAGTGTCATGCAATCGTTCGGACTTCAGTTTTCCGTTACCATCGCGTTTGGATGCCTTTTCTTGCAGCTTCATCTTCCAAGGGTGGCGGCAAAACATGGTGTCTTCGGCTTGGTTGTGCTTTTTGCGCGCTGGATCGTGAGCCAGTTGAAAACGCTAGGTATAACTTTCAATGGGTGCACCTGACAATGGTGGTGTTTTATACGGTGTGTCCTTGTTGAAGGCATTGCTTTCGAGTCTGATTAGACATGCTCTTCAAGGTGTAAACCTAATATCTCACATGTAATGGTTGGATGCCGCGATGGTGGAGCTATAGCATCGTTACCTTCTTGAAGGCGTTGTTTTCGGAGAACCTTTCTTGTAGCTTATGTGTTGTCAAGGATGGTGGATGGCGTTGCCACTGATTTGTTGTAAGTCGTTGGTTTTATTGATTTTTTTCTTCTCCCTTTTATCATTTTGGCTGTGTGCATAGTAGATGCCCCCGGTGGCTGGATGACTAAACCTAGGACAAGGCGCAAGAGGAGCTGGTGGGGCCCCAGAGCCTTTTCCAAGAGACATCCATCGAGTAAACATGACCTTTGACGACTTAAATCCTAGCACACACAAAAGAAGACCGCCAGGGAGGTCTACGCTCTCATACCAGGCATACAATAGTACCTAGATTGGTCCGACTCCTCGATCTCTTTCGACAGATCTGGCCATACATACTTCATCCAAAATCCTAGCAAGTATGCTCTGGTACTTGATCCCATAATCAAAGGAGACCAGCTCACAAAGGTACTCATGGATATCGGGAGAGGCATCAACATCATCTCTATGCAGATACAATGAGAAAAATGGGCCTTCCTCTGACAGGCCTCCGGCCCTTGCCAATACACTTCTATGTCATCATGTTAAGAAAGAAGGAAGAGTTGCTTGGACACTTCGCTGGAGGTCATATTTTGACCTGACCTTATGTATTGCAGAGGGAAATGTTCCTCAAATTATACCTATAAAGCTAGCACGAATCTTAATGGATGGCAGATGCTTTGCCATTACATACCCTTGTCGGTAGGTTTACCATTTTCCGAGGAGCAGATGTAGTGGTGGTCCCGAGTCTCCCAGAAGAGAGGGACGCAAAGATGACAAGAAAGTAACTAAGAAACCTCTCATGCGAAAAATAAAAGGGAAGCATTTGTAACCGGCTGGCCGACGGAAGTTTTGGCCAGCCGCGCACGCTTCGTTGGACCGAGGCAGATCCAACAGACTGTTACTTTTCAGGCTACTACTGGATTAAGTCATGTGGCCCATTCCCCACCATGTATACCTTATATTTTTGCCTTTCTTCTTCCTCCATTTGCATCCGCTGCTCCTTCACATTATTTTCTACCGCAGTGAAACCACCGCGAGCTACCGGTGTTGCAGGGGTGCAGTGAGGTATGCTACAGGGGGCGGCGGTGGTGGACGTCAGCCACCTCAAGGACAAGCCTCCACTTTTTTCCCACTTGCTGCTGCGCATGCACCGTTGCGAGGTCTACAAAACACGATGATGCAACAGTCGCAATGGATGCGTCCCCCCCCCCCCCACCTTCGCTCATGGGAGTGTTGCAACCCCTGAGAGCGAGATGCTACAACCGGCCACTAGAGATGCTACATCCGATCGCGAGGATGCTACAGTTGACAAACTTTTTGCTGGAACCAACTACTGGAGTTCGTTGTCGAAATTTATTTTGCTGGAACGGCATTTAGTTTTGCTACTCCAGTGAGTTGATTTGCGACTACCGGCGACGGCATTTTTCGCTACGTCAATCATGAAGATGATGTAACCCTAATGGCGGGCAACAAGATTATTTTGCTGCAACCACACAACTTTTTATCACCGGCGACGGTTTTTGTTACCACCATATGCAGATGTGATTGGCGCCAAAAAAAATTTTGTTGCTACAACTATACGTCATTTTGTCTTGCTACAACCGGCAACCACGAAAGCTACAACCGGTGAGCGTTTTTGCTACCATGGGGATGGGGTGGCGGCACCAGCGAGGTTTTTTTCTAGAACCGACACACTTTTTTGCTACAATTGGCCGACTTTTTTGCTGCAACCGGCAACCCGAGCGAGAGTACATTTTTGCGAGCTCATCGTCGGAGGTGCTGCGACCGCCAGCCGTCGCGCCGGAGCCGCGACCGCCACCATCGGAGCTGCGGCGGTCGTCACTGGGAGCTGCAACCACGGGGACACACTGCTGCATGCGCGGAGCCGGTGAGAAATACAGGAGATGGCGGCGGTGACGGCAACAACAGACGAGACGCGCCGGGCAGTGCTTTGAGGCCTGACGTGTGCGTGTGTTTTGGGGGGGGGGGCTGTAAATCGCTCGACGTTGCGCATGTGACTGGCCCAAGTTTGGGCCGGTCGACCGGTGGCTAGCACTAGCCAAAAGAAAAGGAGCAAAACTGTTACTGAAACCAAATTTCGAAAGGCATTACATCTACTCCTATGTTTTCTAAATATAAGTCTTTATAGAGATTCCATTATGAATTACATACGGATCTATTTAAATGCATTTTAGAGTGTAGATTCACTTATTTTGCTCTGTATGTACTCTTTCCGTTCCTAAATATAAGTCTTTGTAGATATTTCACTATAAACCACATACGGATGTATATAGATGCATTTTAAGTGTAGATTCATTCACTTTGCTTCGAATGTAGTCCACTTAGTGGAATCTCTAGAAAGACTTATATTTTAAAACAGAGGGAGTAGTTCATAGTGGAATTTCTAACAAGACTTATATTTAGTAACAGAGGGAGTAACATTTATTTGTACTCAATAGGGGAGTATATCCGTAGCTCACATGTGTACGTAGTACACTTGGTTACAAGTTACAAACACTCCATGTAGAAATCAAAATAAAGTGATACAAGCTGGACTGTTCTTCCTCATCAAAAGTAAGAACGTACTCCTCTTAACACGTACCTGCCGTACGCACGCCCTCGATCTCTCAGCTCTCATGTCTCAGCGTCGCGCGTCATGGCGAGCACTGCAAAACCGGGGGAAAGTTCTGCGCCCTGAGCTGCTCATAGAACATACTGATGAACTCCTCCGCCCTGTAGTCCACGTCAGGCTCAAGCTCGTAGCAGCCCCACCCATCAGCCTCATCTTCCTCCTCGACCACATCGTCCTCCTCTGTCGCTGGCGGCGACCCGTACGATGCCCCTACGGTGGCGCCAAAGCAGGAAGCAACGGCAGCGCCGGCGGCGGCACCCAGCTTCAGCCGTGACTGGAGCTTCTTGGCCATGAGGAACGCGGGGCTAGGGCTGTTGCTACACGAGAACTCGTGCTCCATTAACGCGCGAGGAGGGCAGTATGGCGGCAGCCGCTTGTTGCTCTTGACGTGGTAGGAGAGGACGGCGTGGGTACGCCTCGCCACCCCGCGGAGGAGTCGGCGCCGGCTCGTGAAGAGGTACTTGAGGTAGTCTGCGGCGAGGACGAGGAGGCTGCGCAGACGACGCCTCGCTGTCCTCGAGCTGCAGCGCCGGAATCGATCTTCATCCATGCCGTCGCGCCGGGAAGTTGATGATGATCCTGGTAGGGTTTTTGTCAGTCTACATGTAGCATGAGGAATTTATGACCTGGAGCGTCCTTGCTCAAGGGCTATCCTTTTATAGCTAACCTAGTAGTGGATGAAAATCATTGGTGTCACAGTGGGCTGCACAATTTCGGGGCAAGAAAGGTTAATTTAGTGAGCCTGAGATGCAAGCACAAATTAGCTGGACTAGACTTGTTGCACCGTTTGCTAGTGCTAGACACACTCAAATTAGCTGCATTTCTCAAATACTAAAGAATAAAAAACCCTCCCTATCAAGATGGCATTCCAGCGTTTGCACGTAAGGTGTGAGAAATGGATGCTGTTTCTAGAAGGAAAAAATGATGAAATTACTGAGATTAAGCGAACAGAACAGCGAACACGGTTGGTTTTCTTCTACGGAAAAGATGAGGAATCGTCTTGGTCATCACGATTGCGAGTACGCCCAACTGCGTCCATTTTTCATGCCCAAGCAAAACACACTTGTCAGTAGACGTCAAACCTTCACCATGCTGCACGCCGGAAATACTAAAATAATCCGATGCATGTCCCACACCGAGACGCAGGTGGCTGGCATGCAAGGCCCATTTGCATGAAGCCCCTGAGGAGTTACTTGAGGGGAAGACGCTGGAGAACGGCCAGAAGACCAGGGTTCTAGCTCGATCTCGCATAAAAGCAAAAATTCGCATGTAGCTCCGCAGCGGGCTTATCGCAGTATCGCCTGCCTTTGCTTGGTCTCGCCGCAAACCGAAGCTAGATCACGCGTTGTGCGTGTGCTTTACCCCATCTTCGTGTAATTCTGGACGAGTTGTGGCTTGCGGGTTGTAAGTTTGTAACGGATGAGAGCGCACGTACTCCGCAGTGATATGATCATGCATCAACGTGTAGGGGCACGTTGGCTAGTCAAGCTTGAATCAACACGCAAAGAATGTCGTTGTTTACTGATGCGGTGTATTAGTTCATGGTAGTAGTGGCATAGGATGGCATAAGCATAGTTAAGAAAAGGCTGCACTGAGGAAATTTAGACAAATCACTACTGCTACTACTGAACATGGCATTCGGGGTAGTTCGCCAACGTAGCCCTCTGTATATCTGAGGCGGTTTTCGGGGCGGCCTCCACCTTTCGCCTCCGAGGGATACTTCTTGGAGACGGTGTTTGTTATGAGAGGAGAGTAAAGTTGTTCGATGTGTGGGGCGGAGCTATGTTGAAGGCTGCAGGGGGGGGGGGGGGCATTTGATTTTTTTTTGCTAAATCACGAAATGTTCACTAATTTAGAAACTCTTGTATTTCAAAAATCATCTGATTTAAAAAATAATTAAAGAAAAATACTCGCAAATTTAAAATAATCATGAAATTTGAACTATTTTTCATGAATTTGGAAACAGTTAACAAATTAAAAATCTTCACAAATTTTAAATTGTGCATGAAATTTAAAATATTCGATAATTTAAAAAGTATTCATGAATTTGAAAACACATTCATGAAATAAAATGTAAAAAAGAAAATAAAATATATAATAGAGAAAATTAAAGACTAATGAAAACAAAAAAAGATAAATGAAAAGGAAAAACATGTAAAAATCAAAAGAAAAACTAGAGAAAGCACAAAAAAGAAAGAAAGACAGAAAAACAGAAAAACAGATAATACCTTATAAAATCTTCAAAAAATAAAAAAACCAAGCGTCACTACGTAGGTGTGTGTGATCTCAACCAAGACACACACACACACAAACACACACACACACACACACACACACACACACACACACACACACACACACACACACACACACACACACACACACACACACACACACACACACACACACACACACACACACACACACACACACACACATGCAAACTAAGCGTAACTCAGATGGTTAGATTCTTTGTGGTGGAACCTACCCATCAAGGTTCAAGTCCTACACTTGGTAGTGGTGCTCTTATTTTTCTAGATTTATTTCAGGATTCCGGCGATGTACGTTCAGTGGAAGGAGATGTTTCCCTCGACTACGAGGCGCCTGTGGTGACTTTATCAATCTCAAGATATTGTACTAGCTCAATATCTCAGAGCTGGTCATAGGTGTAGGGCATGTGTGCATGTGTTCACATGGGTGAGGTGTATGTGTGTATATATGAACATCTGCGTTTATGCTGTGTTAAAAAGAAAATAAAAAACACACACCCTTACACGCGGGGTCCAAAGCCCCCCTACAGCCCATGGCACAACAGAAGGTCTCAAATTGAGAGAGCTTAATACCTTAATACTTTTTTTGGTGGCGGTTCTAAAACAGTTATGTTATATAGGCCCTGTTCGGAATCTCTCCACTCCGCGGGGCTGTGGAGCTGGGTTTTAGCCGCTCCATGAAAATGAGTTGTAGCCTGGTCCGCTCCGGGAGCAGAGTTAGAGGAGCGGGGTGGAACCAAAGAGGGCCATAGTTCCTAACTCAAGCGACTTCTCGGGAAAACCCGGTCTCCAATACTTTAGCACTACTGCTACAGGAAAAAGCTTTTATTCCGAGTGTGCAAACCACTCGAGGAAGATCAAATTCACATCGGCAATGTCTATGCCACTCCGCGACTCGCACTCAACGTATGACATAAGCCAAGTGTCTTTTGTTGCGGACTCGGCAACAGGGTGAAGGAAATATGCCCTACAGGCAATAATAAAATTGTTATTTATATTTGCTTATACCATGATAAATGTTTATTATTCATGCTAGAATTGTATTAACCGGAAACTTAGTACATGTGTGAATACATAGACAAACAGAGTGTCACTAGTACTTGACTAGCTCGTTGAATCAAAGATGATTAAGTTTCCTAGCCATAGACACGAGTTGTCATTTAATTAACAGGATCACATCATTAGAGAATGATGTGATTGACTTGACCCATTCCGTTAGCTTAGCATTTGATCGTTTAGTATATTGCTATTGCTTTCTTCATGACTTATACATGTTCCTATGACTATGAGATTCTACAACTCCCGAATACCGGAGGAACACTTTGTGTGCTACCAAACGTCACAACGTAACTGGGTGATTATAAAGGTGCTCTACAGGTATCTTCAATGGTACTTGTTGAGTTGGCATAGATCGAGATTAGGATTTGTCACTCCGATTGTCGGAGAGGTATCTCTGAGCCCTCTCGGTAATGCACATCACTATAAGCCTTGCAAGCAATGTGACTAATGAGTTAGTTGCGGGATGATGCATTACAGAACGAGTAAAGAGACTTGCCGGTAACGAGATTGAACTGGGTATTGAGATACCGACGATCCAATCTCGGGCAAGTAACATACCGATGACAAAGGGAACAACGTATGTTGTTATGCGGTTTGACCCATAAAGATCTTCGTAGAATATGTAGGAACCAATATGAGCATCCAGGTTCCGCTATTGGTTATTGGCCGGAGATGAGTCTCGGTCATGTCTACATAGTTCTCGAACCCGTAGGGTCCGCACGCTTAATGTTCGATGACGATCGGTATTATGAGTTTATGTGTTTTGATGTACAGAAGGTAGTTAGGGGTCCCGGATATAATCACTGACATGACGATGAGTCTCGAAATGGTCGAGACATAAAGATGATATATTGGATGACTATGTTTGTGAAGGAAATATGCCCTAGAGGCAATAATAAAGTTATTATTTATTTCCTTATATATCATGATAAATGTTTATTATTCATGCTAGAATTGTATTAACCGGAAACATAATACATGTGTGGATACATAGACAAACAGAGTGTCACTAGTACGCCTCTACTTGACTAGCTTGTTAATCAAAGATGGTTAAGTTTCCTAACCATAGACAAAGGAGTTGTCATTTGATTAACAAGGTCACATCATTAGTTGAATGATCTGATTGACATGACCCATTCCATTAGCTTAGCACCCGATCGTTTAGTATGTTGCTATTGCTTTCTCCATGACTTATACATGTTCCTTTGACTATGAGATCATGCAACTCCCGTTTACCGTAGGAACACTTTGTGTGCTACCAAACGTCACAACGTAACTGGGTGATTATAAAGGAGCTCTACAGGTGTCTCCGAAAGTATTTGTTGGGTTGGCGTATTTCGAGATTAGGATTTGTCACTCCGAATGTCGGAGAGGTATCTCAGGGCCTTCTCGGTAATGCACATCACATAAGCCTTGCAAGCATTGCAACCAATAAGATAGTTGCAAGCTGATGTATTATGGAACGAGTAAAGAGACTTGCCGGTAACGAGATTGAACTAGGTATTGGATACTGACGATCGAATCTCGGGCAAGTAACATACCGATGACAAAGGGAACAACATATGTTGTTATGCGGTCTGACCGATAAAGATCTTCGTAGAATGTGTAGGAGCCAATATGGGCATCCAGGTCCCGCTATTGGTTATTGACCAGAGATTTGTCTCAGTCATGTCTACACAGTTCTCGAACCGTAGGGTCCGCATGCTTAAGGTTACGATGACAGTTATTATGAGTTTATGCATTTTGATGTACCGAAGTTAGTTCGGAGTCCCGGATGAGATCACGGACATGACGAGGAGTCTCGGAATGGTCGAGACGTAAAGATTGATATATTGGACGACTATATTCGGACATCGGAATGGTTCCGAGTGGTTTCGGATAAAACCGGAGTGCCGGAGGGGTTACCGGAACCCCCCGGGGAAGTAATGGGCCTTATTGGGCCCAAGGGGAGAGAGAGGGCAGCAGCCAGGAGGTGGCGCGCGCCCCCCCTCATGGGAGTCCGAATTGGACAAGGAGGGGGGCGCGGCCCCCCTTTCCCTCTCCCTCTCCCTCTCTTTCCTTCCCCCCTCTCTTCCTAGTTGGACTAGGAAAGGGGAGTCCTACTCCCACTAGGAGGAGGACTCCCCCCTCCCTTTGGCGCGCCCCAATAGGGCCGGCCGGCCTCCCCCTTGCTCCTTTATATACGGGGGCAGGGGGGCACCCCAAGACACACAAGTTGATCTTCGTGATCGTTCCTCAGCCGTGTGCGGTGCCCCCCTCCACCATATTCCACCTCGGTCATATTGTCGCGGTGCTTAGGTGAAGCCCTGCGTCGGTAGTTCATCAAGATCGTCACCACGCCGTCGTGCTGACGAAACTCGTCCCCGAGAGCTTTGTTGGATCGGAGCCCGGAGAACGTTATCGAGCTGTACGTGTGTCAAGAACTCGGAGGCGCCGGAGTAACGGTGCTTGGATCGGTCGGATCGGGAGGACGTACGACTACTTCCTCTACGTTGTGTCAACGCTTCCGCTTCGGTCTACAAGGGTACGTAGACAACACTCTCCCCTCTCGTTGCTATGCATCACCATGATTTTGCGTGTGCGTAGGAATTTTTTTGAAATTACTACGTTCCCCAACAGTGGCATCCGAGCCTAGGTTTTTATGGTTTGATGTTATGCACGAGTAGAACACAAGTGAGTTGTGGACGATATAAGTCATACTACCTACCAGCATGTCATACTTTGGTTCGGCGGTATTGTTGGATGAAGCGGCCCGGACCGACATTACGCGTACGCTTACGCGAGACTGGTTCTACCGCCGTGCTTTGCACACAGGTGGCTGTCGGGTGTCAGTTTCTCCAACTTTAGTTGAACCGAGTATGGCTACGCCCGGTCCTTGAGAAGGTTAAAACGGAGTCTATTTGACAAACTATCGTTGTGGTTTTGATGCGTAGGTGAGTTTGGTTCTTGCTTAAGCCCGTAGCAGCCACGTAAAATTTGCAACAAACAAAGTAGAGGACGTCTAACTTGTTTTTGCAGGGCATGTTGTGATGTGATATGGTCAAGACATGATGCTAAATTTTATTGTATGAGATGATCATGTTTTGTAACCGAGTTATCGGCAACCGGCAGGAGCCGTATGGTTGTCGCTTTATTGTATGCAATGCAATCGCCCTGTAATGCTTTACTTTATCACTAAGCGGTAGCGATAGTCGTAGAAGCATAAGATTGGCGAGACGACAACGATGCTACGATGGAGATCAAGGTGTCGCGTCGGTGACGATGGTGATCATGATGGTGCTGCGGAGATGGAGATCACAAGCACAAGATGATGATGGCCATATCATATCACTTATATTGATTGCATGTGATGTTTATCTTTTTATGCATCTTATCTTGCTTTGATTGACGGTAGCATTATAAGATGATCTCTCACTAAATTATCATAGTAATAGTGTTCTCCCTGAGTATGCACCGTTGCGAAAGTTCTTCGTGCTGAGACACCACGTGATGATCGGGTGTGATAGGCTCTACGTTCAAATACAACGGGTGCAAAACAGTTGCACACGCGGAATACTCAGGTTTAACTTGACGAGCCTAGCATATAACAGATATGGCCTCAGAACATGGAGACCGAAAGGTCGAGCGTGAATGATATAGTAGATATGATCAACATAGTGATGTTCACCATTGAAACTACTCCATCTCACGTGATGATCGGACATGGTTTAGTTGATTTGGATCACGTGATCACTTAGAGGATTAGAGAGATGTCTAAGTGGGAGTTCTTAAGTAATATGATTAATTGAACTTAAATTTATCATGAACTTAGTCCCTGATAGTATCTTGCTTGTTTATGTTGATTGTAGATAGATGGCTCGTGCTGTTGTTCCGTTGAATTTTAATGCGTTCCTTGAGAAAGCAAAGTTGAAAGATGATGGTAGCAATTACACGGACTGGGTCCGTAACTTGAGGATTATCCTCATTGCTGCACAGAAGAGTTACGTCCTGGAAGCACCGCTGGGTGCGAGGCCTGCTGCTGGAGCAACGCTAGATGTTATGAACGTCTGGCAGAGCAAAGCTGATGACTACTCGATAGTTCAGTGTGCCATGCTTTACGGCTTAGAACCGGGAATTCAACGACGTTTTGAACATCATGGAGCATATGAGATGTTCGAGCTGTTGAAGTTAATATTCCAACAGAATGCCCGGATTGAGAGATATGAAGTCTCCAATAAGTTCTATAGCTGCAAGATGGAGGAGAATGGTTCTGTCAGTGAGCATATACTCAGAATGTCTGGGTATTATAATCACTTGAATCAACTGGGAGTCAATCTTCTGGATGATTGTGTCATTGACAGAATTCTCCAATCACTGCCACCAAGCTACAAAGGCTTCGTGATGAACTATAATATGCAAGGGATAGATAAGACAATGCCCGAACTCTTCGCGATGCTAAAGGATGCTGAGGTAGAAATCAAGAAGGAGCATCAAGTGTTGATGGTCAATAAGACCACTAGTTTCAAGAAAAAGGGCAAAGGGAAGAAGAAGGGGAACTTCAAGAAGAACAGCAAACAAGTTGCTGCTCAAGAGAAGAAACCCAAGTCTGGACCTAAGCCTGAAACTGAGTGCTTCTACTGCAAGCAGACTGGTCACTGGAAGCGGAACTGCCCCAAGTATTTGGCGGATAAGAAGGATGGCAAGGTGAACAAAGGTATATGTGATATACATGTTATTGATGTGTACCTTACTAATGCTCGCAGTAGCACCTGGGTATTTGATACTGGTTCTGTTGCTAATATTTGCAACTCGAAACAGGGACTACCGATTAAGCGAAGATTGGTTAAGGACGAGGTGACGATGCGCGTGGGAAACGGTTCCAAAGTCGATGTGATCGCAGTCGGCACGCTACCTCTACATCTACCTTCGGGATTAGTATTAGACCTGAATAATTGTTATTTGGTGCCAGCTTGAGCATGAACATTATATCTGGATCTTGTTTGATGCGAGACGGTTATTCATTTAAATCAGAGAATAATGGTTGTTCTATTTATATGAGTAATATCTTTTATGGTCATGCACCCTTGAAGAGTGGTCTATTTTTGATGAATCTCGATAGTAGTGATACACATATTCATAGTATTGAAGCCAAAAGATGCAGAGTTGATAATGATAGTGCAACTTATTTATGGCACTGCCGTTTAGGTCATATCGGTGTAAAACGCATGAAGAAACTCCATACTGATGGACTTTTGGAGCCACTTGATTATGAATCACTTTGCACTTGCGAATCGTGCCTCATGGGCAAGATGACAAAAACACCGTTCTCCGGTACTATGGAGAGAGCAACAGATTTATTGGAGATCATACATACAGATGTATGTGGTCCGATGAATGTTGAGGCTCGTGGCGGATATCGTTATTTTCTCACCTTCACAGATGATTTAAGCAGATATGGTTATGTCTACTTAATGAAACACAAGTCTGAAACATTTGAAAAGTTCAAAGAATTTCAGAGTGAAGTTGAAAATCATCGTAACAAGAAAATAAAGTTTCTACGATCTGATCGTGGAGGAGAATATTTGAGTTACGAGTTTGGTCTACATTTAAAACAATGCGGAATAGTTTCGCAACTCACGCCACCCGGAACACCACAACGCAATGGTGTGTCCGAACGTCGTAATCATACTTTACTAGATATGGTGCGATCTATGATGTCTCTTACAGATTTACCGCTATCGTTTTGGGGTTATGCTTTAGAGACGGCCGCATTCACGTTAAATAGGACACCGTCGAAATCCGTTGAGACGACGCCTTATGAACTATGGTTTAGCAAGAAACCAAAGTTGTCGTTTCTTAAAGTTTGGGGCAGCGATGCTTATGTGAAAAAGCTTCAACCTGATAAGCTTGAACCCAAATCGGAAAAATGTGTCTTCATAGGATATCCAAAAGAAACTATTGGATACACCTTCTATCACAGATCCGAAGGCAAGACTTTTGTTGCTAAATTCAGAACCTTTCTAGAAAAGGAGTTTCTCTCGAAAGAAGTGAGTGGGAGGAAAGTAGAACTTGATGAGGTAACTGTACCTGCTCCCTTATTGGAAAGTAGTACATCACAGAAATCTGTTTCTGTAGCACCTACACCAATTAGTGAGGAAGCTGATGATATTGATCATGAAACTTCAGATCAAGTTACTATAGAACCTCGTAGATCAACCAGCGTAAGATCCGCACCAGAGTGGTACGACAATCCCGTTCTGGAAGTCATGCTACTAGATCATGACGAACCTACGAACTATGAAGAAGCGGTGGTGAGCCCAGATTCCGCAAAGTGGCTAGAAGCCATGAAATCTGAGATGGGATCCATGTATGACAACAAAGTATGGACTTTGGTTGACTTGCCCGAGGGTCGGCAAGCAATAGAGAATAAGTGGATCTTTAAGAAGAATACTGACGCTGACGGTAATGTTACTGTCTACAAAGCTCGACTTGTCGCGAAAGGTTTTCGACAAGTTCAAGGGATTGACTACGATGAGACCTTCTCACCCGTAGCGATGCTTAAGTCTGTCCGAATCATGTTAGCAATTGCCGCATTTTATGATTATGAAATTTGGCAAATGGATGTAAAGACTGCATTCCTGAATGGATTTCTGGAAGAAGAGTTGTATATGATGCAACCAGAAGGTTTTATCGATCCAAAGGGAGCTAACAAAGTGTGCAAGCTCCAGCGATCCATTTATGGACTGGTGCAAGCATCTCGGAGTTGGAATAAACGCTTTGACAGTGTGATCAAAGCATTTGGGTTTATACAGACTTTTGGAGAAGCCTGTATTTACAAGAAAGTGAGTGGGAGCTCTGTAGCATTTCTGATATTATATGTAGATGACATATTACTGATTGGAAATGATATAGAATTTCTGGATAGCATAAAGGGATACTTGAATAAAAGTTTTTCAATGAAAGACCTCGGTGAAGCTGCTTACATATTGGGCATTAAGATCTATAGAGATAGATCAAGACGCTTAATTGGACTTTCACAAAGCACATACCTTGACAAAGTTTTGAAGAAGTTCAAAATGGATCAAGCAAAGAAAGGGTTCTTGCCTGTGTTACAAGGTGTGAAGTTGAGTAAGAATCAATGCCCGACCACTGCAGAAGATAGAGAGAAGATGAAAGATGTTCCCTATGCTTCAGCCATAGGCTCTATCATGTATGCAATGCTGTGTACCAGACATGATGTGTGCCTTGCTATAAGTTTAGCAGGGAGGTACCAAAGTAATCCAGGAGTGGATCACTGGACAGCGGTCAAGAATATCCTGAAGTACCTGAAAAGGACTAAGGAAATGTTTCTCGTATATGGAGGTGACAAAGAGCTCGTCGTAAACGGTTACGTTGATGCAAGCTTTGACACTGATCCGGACGATTCTAAATCGCAAACCGGATACGTATTTACATTAAACGGTGGAGCTGTCAGTTGGTGCAGTTCTAAACAAAGCGTCGTGGCGGGATCTACATGTGAAGCGGAGTACATAGCTGCTTCGGAAGCAGCAAATGAAGGAGTCTGGATGAAGGAGTTCATATCCGATCTAGGTGTCATACCTAGTGCATCGGGTCCAATGAAAATCTTTTGTGACAATACTGGTGCAATTGCCTTGGCAAAGGAATCCAGATTTCACAAGAGAACCAAGCACATCAAGAGACACTTCAGTTCCATCCGGGATTTGGTCCAGGTGGGAGACATAGAGATTTGCAAGATACATACGGATCTGAATGTAGCAGACCCGTTGACTAAGCCTCTTCCACGAGCAAAACATGATCAGCACCAAGACTCCATGGGTGTTAGAATCATTACTGTGTAATCTAGATTATTGACTCTAGTGCAAGTGGGAGACTGAAGGAAATATGCCCTAGAGGCAATAATAAAGTTATTATTTATTTCCTTATATATCATGATAAATGTTTATTATTCATGCTAGAATTGTATTAACCGGAAACATAATACATGTGTGGATACATAGACAAACAGAGTGTCACTAGTACGCCTCTACTTGACTAGCTTGTTAATCAAAGATGGTTAAGTTTCCTAACCATAGACAAAGGAGTTGTCATTTGATTAACAAGGTCACATCATTAGTTGAATGATCTGATTGACATGACCCATTCCATTAGCTTAGCACCCGATCGTTTAGTATGTTGCTATTGCTTTCTCCATGACTTATACATGTTCCTTTGACTATGAGATCATGCAACTCCCGTTTACCGTAGGAACACTTTGTGTGCTACCAAATGTCACAACGTAACTGGGTGATTATAAAGGAGCTCTACAGGTGTCTCCGAAAGTATTTGTTGGGTTGGCGTATTTCGAGATTAGGATTTGTCACTCCGAATGTCGGAGAGGTATCTCAGGGCCTTCTCGGTAATGCACATCACATAAGCCTTGCAAGCATTGCAACCAATAAGATAGTTGCAAAGATGATGTATTACGGAACGAGTAAAGAGACTTGCCGGTAACGAGATTGAACTAGGTATTGGATACTGACGATCGAATCTCGGGCAAGTAACATACCGATGACAAAGGGAACAACGTATGTTGTTATGCGGTCTGACCGATAAAGATCTTCGTAGAATGTGTAGGAGCCAATATGGGCATCCAGGTCCCGCTATTGGTTATTGACCAGAGATTTGTCTCAGTCATGTCTACACTGTTCTCGAACCGTAGGGTCCGCACGCTTAAGGTTACGATGACAGTTATTATGAGTTTATGCATTTTGATGTACCGAAGTTAGTTCGGAGTCCCGGATGAGATCACGGACATGACGAGGAGTCTCGGAATGGTCGAGACGTAAAGATTGATATATTGGACGACTATATTCGGACATCGGAATGGTTCCGAGTGGTTTTGGATAAAACCGGAGTGCCGGAGGGTTTACCGGAACCCCCCGGGGAAGTAATGGGCCTTATTGGGCCCAAGGGGAGAGAGAGGGCAGCAGCCAGGAGGTGGCGCGCGCCCCCCCTCATGGGAGTCCGAATTGGACAAGGAGGGGGGGCGCGGCCCCCCTTTCCCTCTCCCTCTCCCTCTCTTTCCTTCCCCCCTCTCTTCCTAGTTGGACTAGGAAAGGGGAGTCCTACTCCCACTAGGAGGAGGACTCCCCCCTCCCTTTGGCGCGCCCCAATAGGGCCGGCCGGCCTCCCCCTTGCTCCTTTATATACGGGGGCAGGGGGCACCCCAAGACACACGAGTTGATCTTCGTGATCGTTCCTCAGCCGTGTGCGGTGCCCCCCTCCACCATATTCCACCTCGGTCATATTGTCGTGGTGCTTAGGCGAAGCCCTGCGTCGGTAGTTCATCAAGATCGTCACCACGCCGTCGTGCTGACGAAACTCGTCCCCGAGAGCTTTGCTGGATCGGAGCCCGGAGAACGTCATCGAGCTATACGTGTGTCAAGAACTTGGAGGCGCCGGAGTAACGGTGCTTGGATCGGTCGGATCGGGAGGACGTACGACTACTTCCTCTATGTTGTGTCAATGCTTCCGCTTTGGTCTATGAGGGTACGTAGACAACACTCTCCCCTCTCGTTGCTATGCATCACCATGATCTTGCGTGTGCGTAGGAAATTTTTTGAAATTACTACGTTCCCCAACAGTTTGGACATCGGAAGGGTTCCGAGTGAGTTTGGACATATACCGGAGTACCGGGGGTTACCGGAACCCCCCGGGGAGTGTAATGGGCCTTATGGGCCTTAGTGGAGAGAGAGAGGGGGGGCGGCCAGGGCAGGCCGCGTGCCCCCTCCCTCTCTAGTTCGAATTGGACTAGGAAGGGGGGCGGCATCCCCCTTTTTCCTTCTCCCTCTCTCCTCCTTCCTTCTCTCCTACTCCTACTACATGGAAGGGGGGAATCCTACTCCCGGTGGGAGTAGGACTCCCCAGGGTGCGCCATAGTAGAGGGCCAGCCCTCCCCCTCCTCCACTCCTTTATATACGGGGGAGGGGGGCACCCCATAGACACACAAGTTGATCATTGATCTTTTAGCCGTGTGCAGTGCCCCCCTCCACCATAATCCACCTCGGTCATATCGTCGTTGTGCTTAGGAGAAGCCTGCGCCGGTAGCTTCATCATCACCGTCATCACATCGTCGTGCTGACGAAGCTCTCCCTCGAAGCTCTATTGGATCGTGAGTTCGTGGGACGTCACCTAGCTGAACGTGTGCGGATCGCGGAGGTGTCGTACGTTCGGTACTAGGATCGGTCGATCGTGAATACGTACGACTACATCAACCGTGTTGTCATAACGCTTCCGCTTTCGGTCTACGAGGGTACATGGACAACTCTCCCCTCTCGTTGCTATGCATCACCATGATCTTGAGTGTGCGTAGGAATTTTTTTAAAATTACTATGTTCTCCAACAGTGGCATCCGAGCCAGGTTTATGCGTAGATGTTATATGCATGAGTAGAACACAAGTGAGTTGTGGGCGATAATAGTCATACTGCTTACCAGCATGTCATACTTTGGTTCGGCGGTATTGTTGGATGAAGTGGCCCGGATCGACATTACGTGTACACTTACGCGAGACTGGTTCTACCGACGTGCTTTGCACACAGGTGGCTGGCGGGTGTCAGTTTCTCCAACTTTAGTTGAATCGAGTGTGGCTACGCCCGGTCCTTGTTGAAGGTTAAAACATCACATAGTTGACGAAAAATCGTTGTGGTTTTTGATGCGTAGGTAAGAACGGTTGTTGCTCAGCCCGTAGCAGCCACGTAAATCTTACAACAACAAAGTAGAGGACCTCTAACTTGTTTTTGTAGGGCATGTTGTGATGTGATATGGTCAAGACATGATGTTAAATTTTATTGTGTGAGATGATCATGTTTTGTAACGAAGTTATCGGCATGTTATGATGTGATATGCATCTTATTTTGCTTAGTTCGACGATAGCACTATAAGATGATCTCTCACTAAATTTCAAGGTATAATTGTTCTCCCTGAGTATGCATCGTTGCGAAAGTTCGCCGTGCCGAGACACCACGTGATGATCGGGTGTGATAAGCTCTACGTTCACATACAACGGGTGCAAGCCAGTTTTGCACACGCAGTATACTCGGGTTAAACTTGACGAGCCTAGCATATGCAGATATGGCCCCAGAACACTGAGACCGAAAGGTCGAGCGTAAATCATATAGTAGATATGATCAAAATAGTGATGCTTACCATTGAAAACTACTCCATCTCACGTGATGATCGGACATGGTTTAGTTGATGTGGATCACGTGATCACTTAGATGATTAGAGAGATGTCTATTTAAGTGGGAGTTCTTAAGTAATATGATTAATCGAACTTTAATTATCATGAACTTAGTCCTGATAGTATTTGCATAACTATGTTGTAGATCAATAGCTCGCGATGTAGCTCCCTGTTTATTTTTGATATGTTCCTAGAGAAAAACTATGTTGAAAGATGATAGTAGCAAGGATGCGGACTGGGTACATGATCTGAGGATTATCCTCATTGCTTCACAGAAGAATTATGTCCTTGACGCACCACTAGGTGACGGACCCATTGCAAGAGCAGATGCAGACATTATAAAAGTTTGGTAAAGCTCAGTATGATGACTGCCTGATAGTTTAGTGCACCATGCTTTACGGCTTAGAACCAGGACTTCAAAAACGTTTTGAACGCCATGGAGCATATAAGATGTTCCAAGAGTTGAAATTGGTATTTCATACTCATGCCCGTGTCGAGAGGTATGAGACCTCTGACAAGTACTTTGCCTACAAGATGGAGGAGAATAGCTCAACCAGTGAGCATGTGCTCAGAATGTCTGAGTGCTACAATCGCTTGAATCAAGTGGGAGTTAATCTTACAGATAAGATAGTGATTGACAGAGTTCTCTAGTCGCTATCACCAAGTTACTGGAACTTCGTGATGAACTATAATATGCAAGGGATAACCAAAACGATTCCCAAGCTCTTCGCGATGCTAAAATCGGCGAAGGTAGAAATCAAGAAAGAACATCAAGTGTTGATGGTTGACAAGACCAGTAGTTTCAAGTAAAAGGGTAAGGGAAAGAAAGGGGACTTCAAGAAAGAATGGCAAGCAAGTTGCCACTCCCATGATGAAACCCAAAGCTAGACCCAAGCCTGAAACTGAGTGCTTCTACTGCAAAGGAAATTGTCACTGGAAGTGGAGCTACCCTAGATACTTGGCGGATAAGAAGGATGGCAAAGTGAACAAAGGTATGTTGGATATACATGTTATTGATGTGTACTTTACTAGTGTTTATAGCAACCCCTCGGTATTTGATACTGGTTCAGCTGCTAAGTTTAGTAACTCGAAACGGGAGTTGCAGAATGAACATAGACTAGTTAAGGGTGAAGTGATGATGTGTGTTGGAAGTGGTTCCAAGATTGTATGATCATCATCGAACACTCCCTATACTTCCGGGGTTAGTGTTGAACCTAAAGAAATGTTATTTGGTGTTTGCGTTGAGTATGAATATGATTTGATCATGTTTATTGCAATACTGTTATTCATTTAAGTCAAAGAATAATTGTTGTTCTATTTACATGAATAAAACCTTCTATGGTCATACACTCAATGTAAATGGTTTATTGAATCACGATCATAGTGATACACATATTCATAATATTGAAGCCAAAAGATGCAAAGTTAATAATGATAGTGCAACTTATTTGTGGCATTATCGTTTAGGTCATATTGGTGTAAAGCGCATGAAGAAACTCCATGCTGATGGGCTTTTGGAATCACTTGATTATGAATAACTTGATGCGTGCGAACCATGCCTCATGGGCAAGATGACTAAGACTCCGTTCCCCGGAACAATGGAGCGAGCAACAGACTTGTTGGAAATAATACATACTGATGTATGCGGTCCGATGAGTGTTGAGGCTCTCAGCGCGTATCGTTATTTTCTGACCTTCACGCATGATTTGAGCAGATATGGGTATATCTACTTGATGAAACATACGTATGAAACATTTGAAAAGTTCAAAGAATTTCAGAGTGAAGTGGAAAATCATCATAACAAGAAAATAAAGTTTCTACGATCCGATCACGGAGACGAATATTTGAGTTACGAGTTTGGACTTCATTCAAAACAATGTGGAATAGTTTCACAACTCACGCCACCTGGAACAACACAGCATAATGGTGTGTCCAAACATCGTAACCGCACTTTATTAGATATATGGTGCAATCTATGATGTCTCTTACCGATTTACCAGTATCGTTTTTGGGATTATGCATTAGAGACAAATACATTCACGTTAAATAGAGCACCATCTAAATCCGTTGAGACGACACCATATGAACTATGGTTTAGCAAGAAAACCAAGTTGTCGTTTCTTAAAATTTGGGGCTGCGATGCTTATGTGAAAAAACTTCAACCTGATAAGCTCGAACCCAAATCGGAGAAATGTGTCCTCATAGGATACCCAAAGGAGACTGTTGGGTACACCTTCTATCACAGATCCGAGGGCAAGGCATTCGTTGCTAAGAATGGATCTTTTCAAGAGAAGAAGTTTCTCTCGAAAGAAGTGAGTGGGAGGAAAGTAGAACTTGATGAGGTAACTATACTTGCTCCCTTATTGGAAAGTAGTTCATCACAGAAATCAGTTTCAGTGATTCCTACACCAATTAGTGACGAAGCTAATGATGATGATCATGAAACTTCAGATCAAGTTACTACCAAATCTCATAGGTCAACCAGAGTACGGTCTGCACCAGAGTGATAGGGTAATATTATTCTGGAAGTCATGTTACTAGACCATGACGAACCTACGAACTATGAGGAAGCGATGATGAGCCCAGATTCCGTGAAATGGCTTGAGGCCATGAAATCTGAGATGGCATCCATGTATGAGAACAAAGTATGGACTTTGATTGACTTGCCCGATGATCGGCGAGCCATTAAAATTAAATGGATCTTCAAGAGGAAGACGGGCGCTGATAGTAGTGTTACTATCTACAAAGCTCGAATTGTCGCAAAAAAGTTTACGACAAGTTCAACGGTGTTGACTACGATGAGAGTTTCTCACTCGTATTTATGCTTAAAGTCTGTCCGAATCATGTTAGCAATTGTCGCATTTTATGAAATCTGGCAATTGGATGTCAAAACTGCATTCCTTAATGGATTTCTTAAAGAAGAGTTGTATATGATACAACCATAAGGTTTTGTCGATCCTAAAGGTGCTAACAAATTGTGCAAGCTCCAGCGATCCATCTATGGACTGGTGCAAGCATCTTGGAGTTGGAATATACACTTTGATAAGGTGATCAAAGCATATGGTTTTATGCAGACTTGCGGAGAAGCCTGTATTTACAAGAAAGTGAGTGGGAGCACTACATCATTTCTGATAAGTATATGTGAATGACATATTGTTGATCGGAAACAATGTAGAATTTTTCTGGAAAGCATAAAGGATCGTTTGAAACGAATTTTTCAAAGAAAGACCTCGGTGAAACTGCTTACATATTGAGCATCAAGATTTATAGAGATAGAACAAGATGCTTGATAAGTTTTTTCAATGAGTACATACCTTGACAAGATTTTGAAGTAAGTTCAAAATGGAACAGTCAAAGAAGGAGTTCTTGCCTGTGTTGCAAGGTGTGAATTTGAGTAAGACTCAAAGCCCGACCACAAAAGAAGATAGAGGGAGAATGAAAGTCATTCCCTATGCTTCAGTCATAGGTTCTATAAAGTATGCCATGCTGTGTACCAGACCTATTGTGAACATCACCATGAGTTTGGCAAGAGGGTACAATAGTGATCCAGGAGTGGACCACTGGACACCGGTCAAAATTATCCTTAGTGAAATAAGGACATGTTTCTCTGTTATGGAAATGACAAAAAGTTTGTCGTGTAGAGTTACGTTGATGCAAGCTTTGAAACTGATCCGGATGACTCTAAGTCTCAATATGGATACATATTGAAAGTGGGAGCGATTAGCTAGAGTAGCTCCATGCAGAGCATTGTAGACATAGAATATTTGCAAAATACATACGGCTCTGAATGTGGCAGACCCGTTGACTAAACTTCTCTCACAAGCAAAACATGATCATTCTTTGGGTGTTAATCACATAGCGATGTGAACTAGATTATTGACTCGTAAACCTTTTGGGTGTTAGTCACATGGAGATGTGAACTAATCATATAAAGATGTGAACTATTGGTGTTAAATCACATGACAATGTGAACTAGATTATTGACTCTAGCGCAAGTGGGAGACTGGAGGAAATATGCCCTAGAGGCAATAATAAAGTTGTTATTTATATTTCCTTATATCATGATAAATGTTTATTATTCATGCTAGAATTGTATTAACCGGAAACTCAGTACATGTGTGAATACATAGACAAACAAAGTGTCACTAGTATGCCTCTACTTGAATAGCTCGTTGAATCAAAGATGGTTAAGTTTCCTAGCCATAGACATGAGTTGTCATTTGATTAATGGGACCACATCATTAGAGAATGATGTGATTGACTTGACCCATTCGGTTAGCTTAGCATTTGATCATTTAGTATATTGCTATTGCTTTCTTCATGACTTATACATGTTCCTATGACTATGAGATTATGCAACTCCCGAATACCGGAGGAATACTTTGTGTGCTACCAAATGTCACAACGTAACTGGGTGATTATAAAGGTGCTCTACAGGTGTCTCTGATGGTACTTGTTGAGTTGGCATAGATCGAGATTAGGATTTGTCACTCCAATTGTCGGAGAGGTATCTCGGGGCCCTCTCGGTAATGCACATCACTATAAGCCTTGCAAGCAATGTGCTAATGAGTTAGTTGCGGGATGATGCATTACAGAACGAGTAAAGAGACTTGCCGGTAACGAGATTGAACTAGGTATTGATATACCGACGATTGAATCTCGGGTAAGTAACATACCGATGACAAAGGGAACAACGTATGTTGTTATGAGGTTTGACCGATAAAGATCTTCGTAGAATATGTAGGAACCAATATGAGCATCTAGGTTTCGCTATTGGTTATTGATCGTAGATGAGTCTCGGTCATGTCTATATAGTTCTCGAACCCGTAGGGTCCGCACGCTTAACGTCCGATGACGATCAATATTATGAGTTTATGTGTTTTGCTGTACCGAAGGTAGTTCGGAGTCCCGGATATCATCACGGACATGACGAGGAGTCCCGAAATGGTCGAGACATAAATATCGATATATTGGATGACTATGATTGGACATCAGAAGGGTTTCGAGTGAGTTTGGACATATACCGGAGTACCAGGGGGTTACCGGAACCCCCCGGGGAGTGTAATGGGCCTTATGGGCCTTAGTGGAGAGAGAGAGAGGGGGGCGGCCAGAGCAGGCCGCACGGCCCCTCCCCCTCTAGTCCGAATTGGACTAGGAAGGGGGGCGGCGCCCCCCTTTTTCCTTCTCCCTCTCTCCTCCTTCCTTCTCTCCTACTCCTACTACATGGAAGGGGGTGAATCCTACTCCCGGTGGGAGTAGGACTCCCCAGGGCACGCCATAGTAGAGGGCCGGCCCTCCCCCTCCTCCACTCCTTTATATACGGGGGAAGGGGCATCCCATAGACACACAAGTTGATCATTGATCTCTTAGCCGTGTGCGGTGCCCCCCTGCACCATAATCCACCTCGGTCATATCGTCGTTGTGCTTAGGCGAAGCCCATCGCCGGTAGCTTCATCATCACCGTCATCACGCCGTCGTGCTGACGAAGCTCTCCCTCGAAGCTCTACTAGATCGTGAGTTCGTGGGACGTCACCAAGCTGAACGTGTGCAGATCGCGGAGGTGTCGTACGTTCGGTACTAGGATCGGTCGATCATGAAGACGTACAACTACATCAACCACGTTGTCATAACGCTTTCGCTTTCGGTCTACGAGGGTACGTGGACAACACTCTCCCCTCTCATTGATATGCATCACCATGATCTTGCGTGTGCGTAGGAATTTTTTTGAAATTACTACGTTCCCCAACACAGGGTAAGCCGAGTAAAAAGTAGATGCCCATGGGAAAAAAGGTGCCCTAACGGTCGGCCCACGTTAACTGTGTCGAGTAAGCCGAGTGTCGATGCTCGACTTCCATCTGCGCCATGAGTCAACCTAGGGCCGCCACATGTCCAGATTATAAGCTGAGTGTCTATCAAGATGCACACGACATTTGCTTAAGTTGACTGGCTGATAGATTACACTCGGCTTACATAGAAACACAAGGCAGTATTTGTTTTCAAGCCCTTATATTGTTTATTTTCCCATGTCACAATCATTTAATGTTTGAACTTGTGACATGCGACAGACTGCTTTAGTGAGACCGTCTTTTATGTAAACTTTTGACAATTCACTTTTAAGAAATTAATCGTTTCTTGCTATTTGCCCTTAGTAATTTAACATTAAGGCTGGACTTATGTCTCAATCCATTTTTTATAGTTTATCTTGGGAAAAAATGAAATCAAAATGAACTACCCATGCAATTGTTTACTTTCACCAACCAATCGATACCAACAATGCGGAAGTCTTATAATCATCATCAGGGGTGAGAATGCGGTAACACACATACTTGCTCAAACATCTAATATCCTTTTCCCAAGCATGCAATGGGACTACATATTAAAAACATATGTTACTCATAGGAATAAGACTCATTCCTTGTTTGAAAGGACTTGATAGTTCAACTTCATTATTCAACCTAGGGAGCTATTCTCGTATTGCAAGAAAATAAATACTAGAAAGTAAGATACACGACATTATTGGATCTCCCCCAATCTTATAGTTAGGCCGACTGGACCCTAATACCTAGTTCTGATTGGGCTTGTCCGGTGTTCCTTCCTGCGTAGCTTCCTTGGATTCATCCTCCTTCAGGTTGCATGCGAGACCGATACAGTTGAAATGAGATACCATTACAGAGATATCTTTTTGCTGCTCAGTGGCCAACTTCGCAAGGAGGCTAGTCTCTATAAAGATCTTGGTGGTAAACTCAAAGAAGGTATGTATCTTATTATAGAGGCCATCAACCATGGCTTCAAGATCTTTGCTCATCATCCAATAAGAACACATCCCTTGACCAATTTGTATCTACACATGCTTTAGAGACTTCCTCAGGCTCATTGAACTCATCGGGAGTGGGCGCTTCCCTCTCGGGCTCGCGTGATGCCATCCCTATAGGAGATATGGGAAGAGATCCTTAGATATTGTACCTGCAAGGATTCTGAGGGTATTCATCCTTCTTCTTTGATTCATGTTCTTCTTCCTTAGGCTTCACCTCCTCTTGCGCCTCTTCTTTGACGCTCATCTTCTGGAGATCCTCCCATCTCCTTGGATTGATCTCGTCCCAATCATGGAGAGGGGTGATCTTGCTCGAAGAAGGTCTTGAAGTCGGCCCCTTCTCTTTGATGGAGGTGGTTGGTGTACTGTTGGCAGACATGGCGACTGATCCCTTCTTGATCATGTAGACTAAATTCTGTTGGAGAGGTGGCATAAAGTGGCGGCAAGGGATTAGATTGATAATGAGCCAAAGGTGTGACTACCTTGCCTTTATAAAGGGTTAGAAACCCTAAGATTCCCGAGATAGGCCTTGCAGAAGAAGTTAGAAGAAAATCACAACAAATCGAAAGCAAAATAGTTAGTTAAAAGGAAATCGTAGTAGAAGACAGGCTGTGGTACAAGCGTGTGTGTGTGTGCTTATTATGGGTTCAAAATCAGTGAGTCTGGCCGCGTCACTTGTTTTTGGAATAAGAACTATTACTGTGTCATTCACCCCACTAGGCATGATACATGTTCTGAAGAGCTCCTTCACTGCTTTGATAATTTCCTTCTTGAGGGTAACCAATTCCATCGAAAGAATCTAGCATGGAACCCATCACACCCCAATGCTTTTAGGGGGTGTATTTGAAATACACTATCATAAATTTCCTTAAATGTGAATTCCGCACACCGTGTTCATTCATATCAGCTGTGACCTTCTCCTCAAACAAATTCAACAGTGGTCCAACATGTACAAAATTTTCGTCTCTTTGGAAGACTGACTCGAAATATGAAGTGGCTATGGATCCCATAACTTGTTGTTCGGTCTGCCTAGTACAATTAGCATCCATGAGATATTTAACTTTATATTTATGTGCTCTCCAAACTGCTTTTTGATGAAAGAATCTTGTGTTACGGTCCCTATCACGAAGTGAGTCCACATGCGACATTTGCATCCATATACGCTCTTCTCTCTATAATAATTCATTAACATGATCAGAGACTCTACGTGTTTCATCACGGTTAGCATTCATAGGCATGAGCTCCTCTAACTTGCACCTTGTTTGTTAAAGTTCCTTTATAACACCTCTGAACCGGGCCTTACTCCAAACCTGCAACTCTTTCATGAGGTCCCACGGCACTATTCGAACATCACCTAGAGACTCGACGTATTTCATCGCCATCACCATTCATGGTAATCAGCTCCTCTAACTTGCACCTTGCTTGTTCAAGTTCCTTTACAACACTATCGAATCGGGCGTTACTCCAAACCTGCAACTCTTTCATGAGGTCCCGCAACACCGTTCAAACTTCACCTAAATGAACTTTCCTCCCTGCCTGCACCCAGGCTGTTGCAACTTTTCTAGAAGGCTCGCCTCCCTCTCCCACATGATCTCATACTGGTGAATATTAATATATATAGTTTACTAGTAAACTCTAGTTTATTCTTGTGAAATAGGTTTCTGATGACATGCGGTCACTTGCTATTATCCTGCTAGTAGGTTGATATATGATATGCCAAAATGCAAAATAGATGAGAGATCAAACCGAGGGACGGACACCGTATCGATAAATCACTACCAGCGCCTACCACAATGCATTGTTGCATTTGCAACCCAAAATTTTAAATAGAGCCTTGATTGATTGACCATTGAGCTGAGATATAGTAGCATTGCAGACTTTTTCACACCTTTGAAGCGCATCAATAATGACTACCCACATTCAGCGTCAAGAGGAAGGAGCGTCAGCATAATAATAATAATAATAATAATAATAATAATAATAATAATAATAATAATAATAATAATAATAAAACTCAACCCCGTGGTGGAGACAACCCGAAGGCATTGCATTCTAACGTCAAGAAAAAGCTCCAAACATAATAGGCTTTCGCTCCACTTTATAGATAAAGCATACGTCCATACAACCAAGTCTCAACCGCCTAGCGAGCGGATGCCAGCGAAGGTATACACAACGAACACTCGGGTTTGCACTGTGCAAGTATAAGGGGCCCTTTTTGTGAGAACCAGGATTCGAGCCCTGGTCGGTAGCCCCACTCCAAGAGGTCTTTACCACCGTGCTAGACGCATGCAACATACAAAACTGAAAAAAAAAACTTAGCAGGAACACCTCAATCATGGTCCAAACCAGACACTAATCATTTAGTTAGCTTCGGCTCCACAGCCGTTTAACGATATGTACATTACATAGGCCACTCATGTTGGCCTGTCCTCTTTGTACAGGTTTTTGGACAATTTCTTGTTTCCAAGAACTGCGAAACTCCCAAATCTTACAGCTTTCTCACCATGGATGCCAGAGCCAGACTAATGGGACGGCACAAGGGCGGCCACCACCTCGCGAAGAACATGAGTTGTGTCGCTGTAGCACACCTGCACCAGGGGGGCGCTTCTGTCCTTCACCGCATTGCCCAACTGCCATTTGCACAAGGGCATCTTAACTCGGTTAGCATCAAGCATACATCATGCTAAATTGCCCAGATCGTTGTCATAAGGAACCACCAAAACAACCATTTTGTAAAGTTGACCAGAGACTAGTCTACATAAATATTACACTGCTCACTGCAGAAAGCCAAAGAGGACTAAGTGCACTTGACTGAGTTCCTTATACTGCTGATGAATAAGCACTTTGAACTCTATTAGCGAAAGCCCAGTCATGATCCATAACAACTTCCGCCAACGCAAAAGGAAACAGGAAATAGGTGAAAATGACTTGCTTAAGTGGCGACAATTATCCGTTATAATTATATGTATTAAACAT
Organism: Aegilops umbellulata; assembly: GCA_032464435.1. NCBI lineage: Eukaryota > Viridiplantae > Streptophyta > Magnoliopsida > Poales > Poaceae > Aegilops > Aegilops umbellulata. The sequence continues at coordinate 410,111,369 of CP136055.1, forward strand.
TTCCGTCAAAAGATCTGTACTACTCCCTCTGTAAACTAATATAAGAGCATTTAGATCACTACTTTAGTATTCTAAACACTCTTATATTAGTTTATGGAGGGAGTACTTATTAAACATCCATAAGATCAGAATAGTCCACATAGGCTGCTGCAACATGAACCGAACCACTTTTATACCTTATTAAAAAAATGTTGAGCTGTATAGCAGTCAAAACTTTAAATAATCTGTCTCTTAGGACGCAATTGCAAATCAAGTTGACTTGAGATGCTGAGGCATTTGTGAAATTCGATAATCAGGGGCATCCATGAACTCTGATAACTTGTGTATGTATGATTCGTCATGTGAATTTGCAATGAAATAAGGCATGCTTTGAACCGAAGGTTGACCAAACAAGGGGAGGACAGGAATCATCACCTCGTCCATGAAGTAGAAGAACTTGTTGGCTAGGCCGGTGAGCGTCTTCTTGTGCTCATCGCTCTCACAGGAGGAGATCACACGGCTGAGGTCAATATACAAGAAGGTGGCCTTCAGCCGGAGGTCCCTCCCAACCAGGTCCCATGAGTCTTCATCTTCAATCTCCAAATCCTCCTCCATGGAGAAGAGTTCGATGGCGCAGTTGTTGATACGGCAAACACATCCCTTCAATTCAGTCCCAAAATCCATCGGTAATTTGTACTGCTTCCTCTGGCCCCGATTTCTGTATGGAAAGATCAAAAGCTATTAGTCCATTTATAGATATAGAATGGGCAGTATTCAGAAACGAGAGGAGGACACATGAAGGAGAGAGATGTGAAAGGAAACTGCTGATTCTTGGACACTAAGGAAGCAGCAGGTGTCGACAGGTGCATGAAAAAGACAAAGACCAGATTGGTCAATGAGAAATACAAGATGGGTCAGTGGTGACGCGCTTGAAACGCAGGAAAGAGGACACGTTTAGGTAACGGGTGCCTTGCAGCCTTGAAGGATCGGAGAGCAAGAGAGGTGGCTGCAGAGAAAGCCATAAGAAATTGCAGACAGGCAATTTATGAGGGTAGTCATATTAATACAACTAAACTCCTGCAACCAGCCAACCATAAGTCTTTTCTCTTCTTTCTCTCAAGCAAGCAATGGCAACAACTCAATATGCAATGCTTTTTGCCTTTTCCATTTTAGCAATAAGATTATTCATCAATTCGCAGGAAAAGAATAAAAATTCAGTGACCAGGCAGCACGAAAGATCAGAATCGTTGGAGTGGGCCAAGAGATCAGCTCAGAATAACCATAAGTAATTTTATACAAGCAAACAATTCAATACACAGGCCTTCATTATTAAAGAGAGTTCACATTTGAACATGTGAAGAATATGCTAATTTGTTTTATTAGCACTTCTAATGAGAAAAAACAAATTGTACAGAACATCCAAAAACAACAGCGTGCTTCACGATTATGCTCGCCTGCTAAAGCTCGGTATATCCTTAAAAGGTTCTTTTTATCTAGACAATGATATCCTTTTATAGTAAGCTTAGTATACGGAACTTATATGATAAGCTATCCCTGAAGAGCCCAGCGGTAGTTTTAGGGAGTTACCCAGATTCATCTTATGTGCAACTTCAGATGTAATTTCTATTGCTATTACAAAAGTGTGACAGGTTAAAGCTTTCGACTTTCGGTTTCTAGTAGCAATTGAGTAAGCATAGTAAGTAACGGCAAAACACTTTTCCTAGTTTAGTTTGTATTCCATGACTGAACAATCAATTCTAGCTGCCTTCCTTTCTCTCCTATCCACTCCCCATACCTTTCAAGAATATAAGAATTGATGGCAAAGAAAATTCTGAATTACATATGTTCACTGAGAAGTTGAGTTGTGGGTCCTACATATTTTCTTTTTGTAGCGTAGATTTTACATATTCTTCAGTCACTGTCCTAGTTTTCAGAATAGCAAGAGGATGGGGGTAGACAAAGATAGCAACTGATTGCAATAGCTTCCGAAAACGAAAGCCGAGGGGGCCAAATGTGGTTCTCTTCTCTCTTTTCCCCTTTGCCTCCTTACATGGTCTGGCTGAGACCTAAAATTTCACTGCCTAATACTATGATACTAGGAATTGGAATTTTGACATGTTTAATATAATAACCCTATAATTAATGTACAATAACATGGTTGTGGCTGGGGCTGCAGACAGCAATGCCACCGAAAAGCAACGGAACAAAAGAAACAGTACTACAAATAAAGGGCAACAGGACAGATATTTCCTCCATCAAGTTGCAGAGACGGAAAGAAATCCACGGTACCAAGGAGAAGTTTAGGAGCATTGTATATGACACGTCGGCGACATTTATTTCTAATAACCTCTTCAGGAATTCCCTACTTTTTCCTCATATATAAACGAAAAAACATTTGACTCAGTCACGCGACGCCAAGATTTGAAATTTGAAACATGAAGTTCAGGACGGAACTATAAACAATGAAGAGGGGAGTACGGTATATACTAGTTAAAAAGACAATAAACAATGAAGAACTTTATGATAGGATCCGAATCAGCTGCTCCTGAATCAAAAATCAGGGGCAGAGAAAGGGAGGGGGGGCAGGAAAGAACAGAGAAATCTCAGATTCCCCCTGCATTACCGATCCACACTCCCACATCCCAAATCCGATCCGACGTTTAATCTGCAGAGATCGCTCGCCTCGGATTCTTCCCCCGCCACTAAACCGCGGGTGATGCTTTCCAGGCATGACCTCATCGAAGCGGGCAATCCGAGGAAATCCAACCAACTAACCAAGGGATGAGATGAGGGGGCCTCGCTCTTTCTTGTTCTTCATGGAGATGCTCCACTGATCCCCACCCCGGCCCACCCCATCTCGAACACTTGATCGATGCGATCGAAGTCAAGATTCACCCGAGGATCACAGTGCTCGTGTCCTGTTCCTCTCGAAGCAACAGTAAAATTATACGACCTCCCTATAATGATGGTGATGATTCTCCTAAAGCGGCTGATATTCGCCGCTGTAACTTGAATTTATTAATTGCAATGTATACTCCAGTAAGAACTAAGCCAACGGAAGCAAAGCAAGAGAGGGGCATGGCTCGTGTTTGTACCTTGCGTTCCTTTCCTGCCTTTACCAGTTTACCCGGCGCCGCGTGACTATTCTCTCTCTGTCTCTCTCTCCTGGGTGCTAAGCAAAACTGGCCCCGCCTCTACGGTTGGTTCTATTCTACCTGGCCGTAGCCGTGTCCGGGCGTTATATACACGCGGCCGTGACCTCTGTGGCCCTGCATGTGGGCCCGCTGGTCTTTGCTGAACTCTGATTTGGAATTGGCTGTTGTCTTGCTTTGGGCTTCTCCATCTACAAGCTTCTACTACCTCCGTTGCAAAATATAATACGTTTTGGTAGGCTAAAATGGCCTAACAAAACGTCTTATATTTTAAGCGAATGAAATGTATTGTAGATCCCTAAACTATTTTAAGGATGTATTGTAGGTTCTCAAACTATGAAAATCGGCATTTAGGTTTTTGAAGTGAAAGTAAATGTGTCATTTAGATCTAAAATCTGTCCGACCCCGCCTGATTGGTTAGCTAGCGTTGTTGAAGTGCATTGTAGGTCCCCTAAACTATTTTAGGGGTATTATGTAGTTCCTCAAACTATGAAAATCGGCATTCAGGTTTTTAAAGTGCAGTAAGTGTGTCATTTAGGTTCAAAAATTGTCCGGCCCCGCCTGACCGGTCAGCTAGCGCCGTTGACCCGTGACACACCGGACAGGGGGCCACAAGGTAAAGGCCGGTGACTGAAATATGCAAATAAATTCCAAGGAATGATAAATGCACTTCACTCAAAATAAATTAAAATTCATGGTTTCAAAAAATGTTCGCGTATATAAAAAAATTGTTCGCGACTTAGAAAAATGTTCACAGACATTAAATTTGAAAATGTGTTCGTGAACCATAAATCAATGAACATTTAGAGTAATGAACGATAAATTTGAAAATGATAGCGATATTTTTAAAGTTGTGAACATTTTTTCACTATTCATGAACATTTTTTGAAACCTTGAACATTTTATAAATTCATAAACATATTATCAAATTCGTAAACACTTTTTTAACCCCGAATGTTTTTTGTAAATCCGTCAAAAAAATTAAATTCAGAATATATATATATATATATATATTGCTAACTTTTTAATAAAATAATGAACATTTATTATATTTGTGCAAAAAATTCAAATTCATCATTCACGAACAATTTTTCCATATTAGCGAACATTTTTTGTGGTTAATGAACATATTTCAAATTTAAGGTTTGCGAACAATATAGGTGGTTTGCGCACATATTTTCTTTTCTTTTAAAATTTATCGTTTGCAAACATTTTAAAAATCATGAATATTTTTCCCAAATTAATTTTTTGTGATTTCTTTTCAAATTCATTGTTCTCGAACATTTTTTAAAGCCGTGAACAATATTTGTAGTTCGTGATTTTTTTAATTTATTGTTAATGAATACTTTTTAAAAGTTGCGAACATTCATTTTGTATTCACGAACTTCTTTTGTTGTTCGTGAACATACTTTCAAATTTATCGTTTGTGAACATATTTTCTGTTCTAATAAAGTTTATCGTTCGCAAACATTTTCTTAAAGTCGCGAACATTTTTTTTTCAAATTCATCGTTTGCCAACACTTTTTTAAAGTCACGAACAATTTCATATCTGTGAACATTTTTATAAACTAATGAACATTTTTTAAAGTCGTGAACATTTTCCATATTCGCGAACATTATTTGAAACCGTGAATTTGAATTTATTTGCATATTTCAGTCACCGGACGTTTCCTTGCGGCCCCCTATCCAACGTGTCACGGGTCAATGGTGCCAACTGGCCGGTTAGGTGGGGTTGGACAGATTTTGGACCTGAATGACACATATTACTGCATTTCGAGGGCCTGAATGTCGATTTTGAATCTGAATGACACACTTACTGTACATGACACCCCTAAAATAGTTCAGGGACCTACAATGCACTTTACTCTTTTAAAACAGGGTAGTATGTTCTATCGGATAGCTTTGGCATTGTTGATTAGTGGATTTTGCAACTGTATAAACTGATGATTCACTTGACTTGTATAGTACCTGCGATGGTGACTGATTTGGCCATCGATTAGCATGCCTAAGGTTTTTTTTATTAACAGTGTGTCTGCACTTCCACTTGCGCAGGTCCAGGTATGGGTTCAAACACTTGGGTCTTTTATACAGAGTCTTTTTCTATATTTCTGCAAAGATTGTTTTCAGGACTCGAACTCATGACCTTACAGCCACAAGACAATAACTTTACCGCTGCGCCAAAGCTCCCTTCACCAAGCTCCAAATCCACTAAAGAAAAGACGGGAGTATTCAGCAATCGTGATCACCTGTATGACGGGCGAGGTGTTTTAGGAAGTCTCGCCGTGCCGTACCACCACAACCTCGGTGAACTCGCCATCCTTGCCCTTGAATGTGGAAGAGGACGACACCTCTAAAGCTGTAGTGAATAGATTCTACCACCTAAAGCGGGGAATGATACTAGTAGGAATTTAAGAGGAAGTTTCATGAAAATGAAAATTGGCCTACTTAATTCTTCTTCTTCTTCCCTCCTCGACTTTTTTGCCTTCCAATCAAACAATGGATTGTATGGCTCATACCCCTAAAAACGTCATTCCCTACTACTAATTTCCCTCAACTAAACATGTTGCAAGAGAATAGCTTCTATCAAACAAAATCAGAAGGATCTGTTCGAAAGGATAGGAGGTATGCGCATAGCTACGTACACCCAACAATTATTTTCTTCTCTATTTCAGTGTACTTGTTTGAACAGTCAAGTCTGTCTCTTTTATAATGTTTGTTTTTAGTGCTACTACCGATTCACCGTCGCCTCAATCCAAACTCATCCCCACCCACTGCCAATAGTCACTCTAGGTGTTTTTTGATGGTAAGATGACCGATTGTCACATATAAATATCGACAATGCTAGTTCGCAAACATTTGCTCGGAAGGAACTCACAGCAAATGTCCTCACAGTCATTTGATCGAGATCAAATGATGGTAGTTTTGGGGGGAAATGCCTTCTCTACGAAGAACTTGTCATGCTAGTCAGAAGAAATTGACATCCACCTACAACTAAAATTGCCATGGAATATGTTTGTAATTTCCAACCCTCAAGCGAACGTTCGCCAACCAAGAGGGTCCATAAATATTGGTTTAAATTAGACTTATTAATTTCTACTAAAAATACTCGGTGATACTTTACTTTTCCTATTCGTTGTTAGATACAAACATGAACCCAGTTATCCAATTGTCCAACGAGCTTTTCCGCTTCTGTGACGCCACCGACTCCACTTCACAGCTCTAACCACTTCAGAGACCTCCTGAGATTAAATAAGGTGATCGAATGTGACTAACAAGAAAAAAAGTTGTCTAGGGAATAGCCAAAGAGAAAATATAAATCATGTTTAGCGTGTAAAACATGAGTTGCTATTTTATACCTAGTAGGTTGTTAGCTCAATGCCAAAATTCGATGTGAACAATTAGATCCTTGGGGGGAAACGCCAACCAAAAGCGCATATTACATGCAAATCAAGATCTTTTCAAATAGTTTGGATTTCTTACTACGGTTGGGCTAAACATCAGTCGATTGATTTTTAATGAAGTCTCAGTCGATGTATTTAACCTCCCATCGTGATCTGTTTAAGATTCAGGGTCGCCGTTTAAGATTCAGGGTCGCCGTTTCCTTGTGCTGAATCGGCCTGTTAGTTGTGCCCCTGGCCCATCGCCTTGTTTCTTTTTTCTTTTCTTCCCTTCTTTTTTATTCTTTCTGTTGGACAGAGATGCCCCGTGGCCTGGCCGTGTGGTGTGTTTTTCCCTTTGTCTGTTTTTTGGGCTTTCTTCTAGGCTGAATTTTTTGTTAGTGCTCGTCTTACCTGGGACAGGAACGATTAATAGGGTTGTTCACTTTGGTTTTGTTCCCATTTTTTTGTTATTTACTTATTTTTTATTTTCAATTGCTATTATTATTATTTTTAAATATTGTACATTGAATCACATGCCATGTTTTATTTGTCAGTGTTTGTATGCAACATTTTTTCTTTCCAAAAAATATTATCGCTGGCACACCCGTCGAGCACACACAGTTTCATGCACATCGGCCACACACAATTGTATGTATGTCGTTGGCATGTAACTTATCTTTTTCCTTTCCAAAAATATTTGTCACCGGCCAACTAGACTTTGTTTCTATTTTTTTTACGTTGTTTGTGGTTCGAGTAGGGATCGGTAGGGCCCGTTGCATGTTCGACACTAGGAATGTAACTACAAGTGTCGCACCCGACCGCAACTCCACGTATTCTAGCCCGACCGGAATTGGAAGTTTTTGTTCTGTCGGAGGGGGCGCCGGTAGAGGGGGCGGGCCAGTTGCAAGCCCGACAACATCCCCACAATTGCAATTGGACTTTTTTATTTTGTTGGAGGGGGCGGGCCAGTTGCATGTCTGACATTAGGAATGTAACTGCAAATGTCGCACGCGACTGCAACTACATGTCTTGTAACCCGACCGCAACTCGACTTGTTTGTTCTGTCAGCGGGGGCATGCCAGTTGCAAGCCCGAGAACAGCCAAGCAACTGCTAGTGCCGCACCCGACCGCAACTGCATGTCTTTGTAACCCGACCGCAACTGGAGTTTTTTGTTCTGTCGGAGGGGGTGTGCCAGTTGCAAGCCCGACAACATCCCTGCAACTGCAAGCGCCATACCCTGCCGCAATTGCATGTCCCCAACATGGTTGTAATTGGACCTTTGTTTTGTCGGAGGGGGAGGCGGGAGAGGGGGCGGGCCAATTGCATGCCTGACACTAGGAATGCAACTGCAAGTGTCGCACTCACCCGCAACTGCATGTCTTGTAACCCGACCGTAACTAGACTTTTTTGTTCCGTCAAAGGGGGAGGGCCAGTTGCAAGCCCGACAACAGCCCCGCAACTGCAAGTGCCGCACCCGACCGCAACTGCATGTCCCCCAATATGGTTGCAACTGGACCTTTGTTTTGTCGGAAGGGGCGGCGAGAGAGGGGGTGGGCCAGTTGCATGTCCGACACTAGGCATGCAACTATAAGTGTCGCACCCGACCGCAAGTGCATGTCTTCTAGCCCGACCGCAACTAAAGTTTTTTGTTTTGTCGGAAGGGGCGCCGGTAGAAGGGGTGGGCCAGTTGCAAGCTCGACAACATCCCCGCAACTGCAAGCATCGCACCCGACCGCAACTGCATGTCCAACTGTAGTCATGCAAGTGCATGTCTTTCGAAGTTGGTTGCAATCAGGCTTTTGTTTGTCGAAGGGATCTCAAGGAGAAGGGGTCAGTTGCATCTCCCACAATAGTCATGCAACTACAAGTGTCGTCCCCCAATTACAATTGCATGTCTTCCAACATGACAACAATTCAATGGTCTTTTGTTTGGCAAGAGGGCAATTGCATGTCTACCATGATTTTTATGTGTTTTTTTAATCTTTCCTATACATGTGTTTGTTTTCCAAATGGGTCACCTACTTGCATGTAACTACATATGTTGTAGCCCACATGCAACTACAAGCCACACTAGATGGGGGCAACTAGGATGCTAGGGGGGACAAGAAACTTGGGCGGCTTGGTATGTGGGTTTATTATTGACCTTTTTTTTGTTTTTCATTTTATCCTTTTCTTTCTAAATTTTTTATGTTTTGATTTTTTTCTAAATAGTGATGTTTTGATTTTTAATTTTTAAAATAACATCACCTGATTTTACACACGTGCGGCCACATGCAATTGCATGTCCTCCAGGCCATGCGGAAATGCACTACCACAATCTTTGTGCAACTTAGCATTTTTTCTTTAGAAAAATAGTGCCATTATTTATACACACGACAGTCGCATCAGTTGCATGTCCGTCGATCACACGTGATTGTATGCTTGCTATTTGTGTGCAATTTAATTTCTTTTCTTAAAATATTGCCATATGCTTGCACAAATGTTTGATTGCATGTAGTTCCGTGTCCGTTGATCATGCGCAATTACATGTGTAACTTATTTTTTTATTTGAAAATATGTTTTATTTTTCCCTACAGTATACCTACAACTTGTCATGTGTACTAAGAAAGAAGTAGATGGTCCAATAACTAGTCATATGCAATTTAACTCTTGTTCTATAAAATATTATTTTTGCTGATCAAAGGGTGAGCTTTAATTTTCTACTACCCGTTCCCCTTTTGTTTACATTTTTTACCACATGCACCAGGAAGCTCATTCAATTCAACCAGTGTTCTCTTTTTATTTCTTTTTTAAAAATATTATGTGCTCAAAGTAATACAATATATTACATTTTTCTGTTATGTGTTATGTTTCAAGAGACACACTCCAGTGCTCGTCGGTGTTTTTTTTGTCGAGGAAAAGTGCACTTCGTGTGTTGACACGAACACTGACAGTCCCAACTACAAGCAATAAAAAAGGGAACCAATGGACAATAGAAAATAAAAGAGACTGCACACATACGTACAAGCAAAAATAAAACAGCCCATCACGGACAAGAGCAAGAGAGGAGGCAAAAAAATCTGAGTAGGACGAAGCCCAGCCCAAAAGACAGTAAGAAAAAACCTGGATGAACGTGGGCTATGCTATGCATGGCTGACACATGCTGACGTCAGCGACTGAGACTTCGCGAAGTCTCAGTCGACTGATTCCTAGACAAACCCTTCTTACTAGTGCCACGTGGTTGTAAATCAGGATCTCTTAACTTACTTTATAAAGTGGTTGTTAACAAAAAAAAATGCGGGCAAGATGTTAACAATATTTTTGTTCACATTAGCATATTATTATTATGAAAGACTTGTTCATCGAGGAGGGGGGCTTTCTGTTATGAAACTAGATAGAAGTTAGAATAAGGGTGCAGATTTCCAAGCTAAACTAGCGTGCTTGGAGCATCAACCCGTCTTGTGGTTATAAGATGCGCCTGAGGAACTTCGGAATCTTTTTGGTTTGAATTGTAAACCTATTCATTAACAAATAAAGTTGCAATCTTTTTGAGAAAAAAACTTCATTAACATGCGTACAAGCGTTGAATTATCTGTGAAAACACGTCTATAGCACTAAAATGCACCACATTAATGTATTAAAATACCTCAAGAATTGAATGTATTTTTTGTTGCGTAAATAGGCAATTTCTCGATTAAATTAATCCATGAGTAAATCACTAGCATGACATTGACTAAGTTGATGACGTACTGACTCTGATCTAAACATGCACGTACTAAGCAAACAGTAGACAAATCTACACATACTGCTAGTACTGCTAATATGAAAATAATCAGGCGTGGTTTCGGAGACCTGCTCTCCCGTCGACCGTGTACGCGGCGGACGGGATGGAGTCACCGGCGGCAGCAGCAGCAAAGGAACGACGGTGGGCGTGCGCGTGAGCAGATGTGATCTGTCCGTGGCGGCTAGGGTTAGGAGACACCGCATACTTATAGGCGCAGCCGCGTGGGCTCGACCCACGTCTGAGTCCGTGACAGCCCACGATCAGAAAACTCTCCGTTAGTGACTGGCAAAAATAAACGCGTAGGTGTGAGCTCGGCTCGGCTCAATCCCGCAACCCGCGGCGCGGCGCGGCGCGTCGCGTCACGTCGCGTCGTGACGAGGCGTGGCGGGCGGCGGAGGAGGAGTGTGCGAGGGCCTCTTCTTTTCTCAAGCTTCAATAGCATGTAGAAGAGAAACCCTTATAAACCACTCCAACTCTCCTTCCACTTCCGGGGTGGGACTAAACTTCTCACTACACCTAGTGCCATATAACCCACATGGGCCCTTAGAGGTTTTTCAGAAATTGCAATATGGGCCTAGAGCCCATCTCAGATTTCAGCAATCCCCCACCAGATCTCGAGGGCCCATTGTGTCCTCTGTTCCAATTGCTGTTTCCATATACCAGTGTTTCAGTGAAGACCTGTTTAGGTTGAACTTCACCTAGAACAAGTAGCTACACTCCTTCACAACCGAACAATGGACTATGCCTTGAATTGTCAGTTTGGCGTAAAGATACACGTCTTACTAGTACTAGGCTGCCGAAGGCTGACCCCTCGGGTGGAGCATATAAGTCAGACTCCTGGCCTATTCATGAGCTTACTAGATATCACCCCAATCTCATAGACTGTGACCAGCAGTCGGGCTCATATAGGTGTGTTCCTCCAAAGATCGCTCTAAAGGATAGCATCTTGCTTTTATAAGCTTTGGAACACATTAAGACCGTAGTCATCCTACCATACAGTATCGAGAGTATTGTATCTCCAACGGAGTGGGTTAGTATAGTTACTCTCCTCAGTTCACCACTGGCTTGTTTTCCCAGGTCCTACTTCATGGGATCTCCGATCACATAGGTTGGGTTACCACCATGGCAACTCATGTGGGTCTCATACCCATCTCCCTCGATGCATTATCTATCACAACACGTGATAGCCCTTTTGTAAAGGGATCTGCCAGATTCTTAGCCGTATGGACATAGTCCAATGCTATCACTCCGGAGTTTTTTAATTTTCTGACAGCTTTTAATCTCATTCTTATGTGTTTGGTGGACTTCATGTTGTCCTTTGAACTCTTCACCTTGGTGATGACAGTCTGATTGTCACAGTTCATAAGGATAGCCGGAACCGGTTTATCAACCAATGGCAAGTCCATCAAAAGATCTTGAAGCCATCTCGCTTCAACACCAGATGTGTCTAATGCCGTTAATTCTGCTTCCATTGTCGATCTCGTTAAGATCGTTTGCTTGCAAGACTTCCAGGAAACAGCGCCACCTCCAAGAGTAAACATATACCCAGTTGTGGCCTTCATCTCATCAGCATCAGAGATCCAATTCGCGTCACTATACCCTTCAAGTACCGACGGGTATCCGGTATAGTGAAGTCCATAGTTCATAGTACCTTTCAGATAGCGCATAACTCTCTCAACAGCATGCCAATGTACATCAGCCACACCAAGGTCTTTCATCTCAAAGTTCTGAGATAGAAACGATTTGACCTCCTCAATGACTTTGAGGTTTGTTCCGAATATCAGTATGTCATCAACATACAAGCACAGTATAACTCCTTCGCCCCCACCATGGCGATAGTATACACATTTGTCAGCCTCATTAACAACGAAACCAACAGATGTCAGAGTTGTATTAAACTTATCATGCCATTGCTTAGGTGCTTGTTTCAGGCCATATAAAGATTTTATCAACCTACACACCTTTCTTTCCTGACCATCTATCACAAAGCCATCAGGCTGTTGCATGTAGATTTCCTCCTTTAGCTCTCCATTTAGAAAAGCCGTCTTAACGTCCATCTGATGGACGATAAGACCATGTGAGGCCGCCAACTAGAGTAATACTCGAATGGTTGTTAGTCTAGCCACAGGTGAATAAGTATCAAAGAAATCTTCCTCTTCTTGTTGGTCATAGCCCTTGGCCACAAGCCTAGCCTTGTACTTTTCAATCGTACCACCGGGCCTAAGCTTCTTTTTGAACACCCACTTACATCCCAATGGTTTGCAACCATAGGGACGGTCAGTGATCTCCCATGTCCCGTTAGCCATGATGGAATCCATCTCGCTACGGACCGCATCCTTCTAGTAGTCAGCTTCTGGAGAGGCATACGCTTCTGAAATAGAAGTGGGAGTATCATCCACGAGGTACACGAAGAAATCATCACCAAAGGTCTTTGCAGTCCTTTGTCTCTTGCCCTACCAAGGGTTTCCTCGTCATCCTCCTCAGGATTTTCATCATGTGTTTGTTCATAATATTCCATAGGGATGGCAGGTTCAGGAGTCTCCTCAGATTCCTATCTAGAAGTGCTTTGCATATCTCTCATAGGAAAAATATCCTCAAAGAATGTAGCATCCTTAGACTCCATAATTGTAGCGACCTTCTGGTCAGGTACCTCAGATTTCACTACTAGAAATCTATAGCCAACGCTGTTCTTAGCGTAGCCCAAATTAACGCAGTCCACAGTCTTGGGTCCAAGCTTAGGCTTTTTGGGGATCGGCACGTTGACTTTCGCCAAACAGCCCCAAGTGCGCAAGTACAAGAGTGTCGTCCTTCTCTTTGCCCATTTCTCATAGAGAGTGATCTCATTATCCTTTGTCGGAACCTTATTCAGGACATGACATGCCGTCAATATAGCCTCCCCCCACCATGCCTTGGATAAACCCGATGTATCTAACATGGCGTTAACCAAATCAGTTAGAGTACAGTTTTTCCGCTCGGCAACCCCGTTTGACTGGGGTGAATAGGGAGGCGTCCTCTCATGAATAATGCCGTGTTCCGCACAGAAGGAATCAAACTCACTCGAGAAGTACTCTCCACCACGATCTGACCGGACTCGTTTAATTTTCTTTTCAAGTTGATTTTCAACTTCTGCCTTATAGATTTTAAAGTAGTGTAGAGCCTCATCTCTAGTATTTAACAGATACACATAGCAATATCTAGTGGAATCATCTATCAATGTCATGAAGTATCTCTTTCCACCTTTATTCAACACACCATTCATCTCGCAAAGATCAGAATGTATGAGTTCTAATGGTGCCAGGTGTCTCTCCTCCGCGGCCTTATGAGGCTTGCGAGGTTGCTTAGCTTGCACACATGAAAGGCACTTAGAACCTTTGGCTAAAGTGAAACTCGGGATTAAATCCAACTTGGCTAGCCGCGTCATAACACCAAAACTAATGTGACAAAGACGTGAATGCCAAACTTCAGATTCATTAACATTCGAATGAATATGGTTCACGACTTTATTACAAAAAATCTGCGAGGGAAAGGCGGAACATCCCTCCGCTCTCATAACCTTTTCCAACAAAGAGTCCATATTTTGTAACAACTAATTTATTAGACTCGAAAACCAACTTAAACCCTTCTCTACATAGAAGGGAGCCACTAACGAGGTTCTTCTTGATGGCGGGGACATGCTGCACGTTCTTCAGCTGCACGATCCTTCCCGAAGTAAACTTCAGATCGACCGTGCCAACACCATGAACAGAAGCATTCGCGCCATTCCCCATCAATACGGACCCGTGACCTGTGACCTGGTAAGAAGTGAACAATGAAATGTCAGCACACACATGAACACCTGCACCTGTGTCCACCCACCAATCGTTGGGTTGAAACACTGAAAAAACAGTAAATAAATTACCGTACCTAGATGCACCATTCTCATTGTTGCCCACAATCATGTTGACAGACTTGGAGTCCTGTCCTGGCTTCTTGTACTTGTTTGGGCACTTGTTGGCCCAATGTTCAACCGAACCACAAGTAAAGCAGCCCTCGTCCTTCTTGTTCTTCTTGAAGGTCTTCTTACCCTTCTTCTTAAAGTCGGTATTGTGTTGGACACCATTCTTTCCCTTGGGCTTGTGGGAGTTGAAGTTCTTCTGGTTCACCATGTTGGCAACAGAAGTCCCTTCGGCCCCTTTTCCGTGCGAGTCTTTTGCCCTCGAATTCTGCTCAACACTCAGATGGCCAATGACATCCTCCACAGAGAATTCACGCCTCTGATGTTTTAGAGTGGTGGCAAAGTTCCTCCAGGAATTAGGGAGCTTAGCGATTATGCAGCCCGCGACAAACTTGCCCGGTAACTCGCACTTGAGAAGCTCAAGTTCCTTAAGAATGCATATTATCTCATGAGCCTGCTCCAATACAGGACAGTTTTCAACCATCTTGTAATCATGGAACTGCTCTATAATATACATCTTGCTCCCTGCATCCGCGGCCCCGAATTTAGATTCGAGCGCCTCCCACAAGTCCTTGGCGACATGCACATGTAAATATGCGTCGACCAGTTTATCTCCGATCACGCTAAGAACTGCTCCGAGAAACACAACGGTAGCCTCATTGAACGCCTTCTCCTGTTCAGGAGCAATCGTTCCCGTGGAGACACCGGTGACCCAGAACACGTTCATAGCCGTGAGCCATAACGTGGTCTTAGTCTGCCAACGCTTAAAGTATGTACCGGTAAACTTATCCGGTTTCAGTGCAGCGGCAAAGCCACTTGCCGAGAAATTCCTACACATAATAGGTTTTTGGATTGTTGCATAAATAGGCAATTTCTCGATTAAATTAATCCATGAGTAAATCACTAGCATGGCATTGACTAAGTTGATGACGTACTGACTCTGATCTAAACATGCACGTACTAAGCAAACAGTAGACAAATCTACACATACTGCTAGTACTGCTAATATGAAAATAATCAGGAGCGGGATAAACGAGTTATACCCTCCAGTAGGCCACGCAGAGGCCGCGGCTTTGGTGGCAGCAGCGGCGTCCTCGGCGGCCTTCTTGTCGGCTTCAGCTTTCTCGGCGGCGGCACGGTCGGCGTCGGTGGACATGGTGATGATGAAGGCGACGCGGACGTAGAGGAAGTAGACGATCGGAAGCGAGCAGTCGCGTAATCGCTGCCCAAAAACCTATTCGCCCCTCACCCCGTACAGGAACCAGAAGGGCGTGGTTTCGGAGACCTGCTCTCTCGTCGACCGTGTACGCGGCGGACGGGATGGAGTCAACGGCGGCAGCAGCAGCAAAGGAACACGGTGGGCGTGCGCGTGAGCAGATGTGATCTGCTCGTGGCGGCTAGGGTTAGGAGACACCGCATACTTATAGGCGCAGCCGCGTGGAGAGACGTAGGCTCGACCCACGTCCGAGTCCGTGACAGCTCACGATCCGACGTCTCAGATCGTGGCCCAGCTGTCAGAAAACTCTCCGTTAGTGACTGGCAAAAATAAGCGCGTAGGTGTGAGCTCGGCTCGGCTCAATCCCGCAACCCGCGGCGCGTCGTGACGTGGCGTGGCGTGGCTAGGCGGGCGGCGGAGGAGGAGTGCGCGAGGGCCTCTTCTCTTCTCAAGCTCCAATAGCATGTAGAAGTGAAACCCTTATAAACCACTCCAACTCTCCTTCCACTTCCGGGGTGGGACTAAACTTCCCACTACACCTAGTGCCATATAACCCACATGGGCCCTTAGAGATTTTTCAGAAATTGCAATATGGGCCTAGAGCCCATCTCAGATTTCAGCAACCCCCCACCAGATCTCGAGGGCCCATTGTGTCCTCTGTTCCAATTGCTGTTTCGATATACCAGTGTTTCAGTGAAGACCTGTTTAGGTTGAACTTCACCTAGAACAAGTAGCTACACTCCTTCACAACTGAACAATGGACTATGCCTTGAATTGTCAGTTTGGCGTAAAGAAGTTTCACTACACGTCTTACTAGTACTAGGCTGCCGAAGGCTGACCCCTCGGGTGGAGCATATAAGTCACACTCTTGGCCTATTCATAAGCTTACTAGAGATCACCCCAACCTCATAGACTGTGACCAGCAGTCGGGCTCATATAGGTGTGTTCCTCCAAAGACCGCTCTGTAAGATAGCATCTTGCTTTTATAAGCTTTGGAACACATTAAGACCGTAGTCATCCTACCATACAGTATCGAGAGTATTGCATGTCCAACGGAGTGGGTTAGTATAGTTACTCTCCTCAGTTCACCACTGGCTTGTTTTCCCAGGTCCTACTTCATGGGATCTCTGATCACATAGGTTGGGTTACCACCATGGCAACTCATGTGGGTCTCATACCCATCTCCCTTGATGCATTATCTATCACAACACGTGATAGCCCTTTTGTAAAGGGATCTGCCAGATTCTTAGCCCTATGGACATAGTCCAACGCTATCACTCCGGAGTTTCTTAATTTTCTGATAGCTTTTAATCTCATTCTTATGTGTTTGGTGGACTTCATGTTGTCCTTTGAACTCTTCACCTTGGTGATGACAGTCTGATTGTCACAGTTCATAAGGATAGCCGGAACCGGTTTATGAACCAATGGCAAGTCCATCAAAAGATCTCGAAGCCATCTCGCTTCAACACCAGATGTGTCTAATGCCGTTAATTCTGCTTCCATTGTCGATCTCGTTAAGATCGTTTGCTTGCAAGACTTCCAGGAAACAGCGCCACCTCCAAGAGTAAACATATACCCAGTTGTGGCCTTCATCTCATCAGCATCAGAGATCCAATTCGCATCACTATACCCTTCAAGTACCGACGGGTATCCGGTATAGTGAAGTCCATAGTTCATAGTATCTTTCAGATAGCGCATAACTCTCTCAACAGCATGCCAATGTACATCACCCGGTTTGGAAACAAACCGGCTCAGTTTGCTCACAGCAAACGCGATGTCAGGCCTCGTTGCGCTTGCTAGGTACATCAGTGAACTAATGATTTGAGAGTATCTCAATTGATCATTAGCCATGCCTTTGGACTTTCGAATCAACACGCTAGGATCATATGGTGTTTGAGATGGTGTGCAGTCCAAATATCCAAAACGACTCAACACCCTCTCAACGTAATGGGATTGCAGAAGTGTGATCCCACCCTCATTATCTCTCAGTAGCTTGATGTTCAAGATAACATCAGCCACACCAAGGTCTTTCATCTCAAAGTTCTGAGATAGAAACGATTTGACCTCCTCAATGACTTTGAGGTTCGTTCCGAATATCAGTATGTCATCAACATACAAGCACAGTATAACTCCTTCGCCCCCACCATGGCGATAGTATACACATTTGTCAGCCTCATTAACAACGAAACCAACAGATGTCAGAGTTGTATTAAACTTATCATGCCATTGCTTAGGTGCTTGTTTCAGGCCATATAAAGATTTTATCAACCTATACACCTTTCTTTCCTGACCATCTATCACAAAGCCATCAGGCTGTTGCATGTAGATTTCCTCCTTTAGCTCTCCATTTAGAAAAGTCGTCTTAACGTCCATCTGATGGACGATAAGACCATGTGAGGCCGCCAACTAGAGTAATACTCGAATGGTTGTTAGTCTAGCCACAGGTGAATAAGTATCAAAGAAATCTTCCTCTTCTTGTTGGTCATAGCCCTTGGCCACAAGCCTAGCCTTGTACTTTTCAATCGTACCACCGGGCCTAAGCTTCTTTTTGAACACCCACTTACATCCCAGTGGTTGGACGGTCAGTGATCTCCCATGTCCCGTTAGCCATGATGGAATCCATCTCGCTACGGACCGCATCCTTCCAGTAGTCAGCTTCTGGAGAGGCATACGCTTCTGAAATAGAAGTGGGAGTATCATCCACGAGGTACACGAAGAAATCATCACCAAAGGTCTTTGCAGTCCTTTGTCTCTTGCCCCTACCAAGGGTTTCCTCGTCATCCTCCTCAGGATTTTCATCATGTGTTTGTTCATAATATTCCATAGGGATGGCAGGTTCAGGAGTCTCCTCAGATTCCTGTCTAGAAGTGCTTTGCATATCTCTCATAGGAAAAATATCCTCAAAGAATGTAGCATCCTTAGACTCCATAATTGTACCGACCTTCTGGTCAGGCACCTCAGATTTCACTACTAGAAATCTATAGCCAACGCTGTTCTTAGCGTAGCCCAAATTAACGTAGTCCACAGTCTTGGGTCCAAACTTACGCTTTTTGGGGATCGGCACGTTGACTTTCGCCAAACAGCCCCAAGTGCGCAAGTACAAGAGTGTCGTCCTTCTCTTTGCCCATTTCTCATAGAGAGTGATCTCATTATTCTTTGTCGGAACCTTATTCAGGACATGACATGCCGTCAATATAGCCTCCCCCCACCATGCCTTGGATAAACCCGATGTATCTAACATGGCGTTAACCAAATCAGTTAGAGTACAGTTTTTCCGCTCGGCAACCCCGTTTGACTGGGGTGAATAGGGAGGCGTCCTCTCATGAATAATGCCGTGTTCCGCACAGAAGGAATCAAACTCACTCGAGAAGTACTCTCCACCACGATCTGACCGGACTCGTTTAATTTTCTTTTCAAGTTGATTTTCAACTTCTGCCTTATAGATTTTAAAGTAGTGTAGAGCCTCATCTCTAGTATTTAAGAGATACACATAGCAATATCTAGTGGAATCATCTATCAATGTCATGAAGTATCTCTTTCCACCTTTATTCAACACACCATTCATCTCGCAAAGATCAGAATGTATGAGTTCTAATGGTGCCAGGTGTCTCTCCTCCGCGGCCTTATGAGGCTTGCGAGGTTGCTTAGCTTGCACACATGAAAGGCACTTAGAACCTTTGGCTAAAGTGAAACTCGGGATTAAATCCAACTTGGCTAGCCGCGTCATAACACCAAAACTAATGTGACAAAGACGTGAATGCCAAACTTCAGATTCATTAACATTCGAATGAATATGGTTCACGACTTTATTACAAAAAATCTGCGAGGGAAAGGCGGAACATCCCTCCGCTCTCATAACCTTTTCCAACAAAGAGTCCATATTTTGTAACAACTAATTTATTAGACTCGAAAACCAACTTAAACCCTTCTCTACATAGAAGGGAGCCACTAACGAGGTTCTTCTTGATGGCGGGGACATGCTGCACGTTCTTCAGCTGCACGATCCTTCCCGAAGTAAACTTCAGATCGACCGTGCCAACACCATGAACAGAAGCACTCGCGCCATTCCCCATCAATACGGACCCGTGACCTGTGACCTGGTAAGAAGTGAACAATGAAATGCCAGCACACACATGAACACCTACACCTGTGTCCACCCACCAATCGTTGGGTTGAAACACTGAAAAAACAGTAAATAAATTACCGTACCCAGATGCACCATTCTCATTGTTGCCCACAATCATGTTGACAGACTTGGAGTCCTGTCCTGGCTTCTTGTACTTGTTTGGGCACTTGTTGGCCCAATGTTCAACCGAACCACAAGTAAAGAAGCCCTCGTCCTTCTTGTTCTTCTTGAAGGTCTTCTTACCCTTCTTCTTAAAGTCGGTGTTGTGTTGGACACCATTCTTTCCCTTGGGCTTGTGGGAGTTGAAGTTCTTCTGGTTCACCATGTTGGCAACAGAAGTCCCTTCGGCCCCTTTTCCGTGCGAGTCTTTTGCCCTCGAATTCTGCTCAACACTCAGATGGCCAATGACATCCTCCACAGAGAATTCACGCCTCTGATGTTTCAGAGTGGTGGCAAAGTTCCTCCAGGAATTAGGGAGCTTAGCGATTATGCAGCCCGCGACAAACTTGCCCGGTAACTCGCACTAGAGAAGCTCAAGTTCCTTAACAATGCATATTATCTCATGAGCCTGCTCCAATACAGGACGGTTTTCAACCATCTTGTAATCGTGGAACTGCTCTATAATATACATCTCGCTCCCTGCATCCGCGGCCCCGAATTTAGATTCGAGCGCCTCCCAAAAGTCCTTGGCGACATGCACATGTAAATATGCGTCGACCAGTTTATCTCCGCTCACGCTAAGAACTGCTCCGAGAAACACAACGGTAGCCTCCTTGAACGCCTTCTCCTGTTCAGGAGCAATCGTTCCCGTGGAGACACCGGTGACCCAGAACACGTTCATAGCCGTGAGCCATAACGTGGTCTTAGTCTGCCAACGCTTAAAGTATGTACCGGTAAACTTATCCGATTTCAGTGCAGCGGCAAAGCCACTTGCCGAGAAATTCCTACACATAATAGGTTTTTGGATTGTTGCGTAAATAGGCAATTTCTCGATTAAATTAATCCATGAGCAAATCACTAGCATGGCATTGACTAAGTTGATGACGTACTGACTCTGATCTAAACATGCACGTACTAAGCAAACAGTAGACAAATCTACACATACTGCTAGTACTGCTAATATGAAAATAATCAGGAGCGGGATAAACGAGTTATACCCTCCAGTAGGCCACGCAGAGGCCGCGGCTTTGGTGGCAGCAGCGGCGTCCTCGGCGGCCTTCTTGTCGGCTTCAGCTTTCTCGGCGGCGGCACGGTCGGCGTCGATGGACATGGTGATGATGAAGGCGACGCGGACGTAGAGGAAGTAGACGATCGGAAGCGAGCAGTCGCGTAATCGCTGCCCAAAAACCTATTCGCCCCTCACCCCGTACAGGAACCAGAAGGGCGTGGTTTCGGAGACCTGCTCTCCCGTCGACCGTGTACGCGGCGGACGGGATGGAGTCACCGGCGGCAGCAGCAGCAAAGGAACACGGTGGGCGTGCGCGTGAGAAGATGTGATCTGTTCATGGCGGCTAGGGTTAGGAGACACCGCATACTTATAGGCGCAGCCGCGTGGAGAGACGTGGGCTCGACCCACGTCCGAGTCCGTGACAGCCCATGATCCGATGTCTCAGATCGTGGCCCAGCTGTCAGAAAACTCTCTGTTAGCGACTGGCAAAAATAAGCGCGTAGGTGTGAGCTCGGCTCGGCTCAATCCCGCAACCCGCGGCGCGTCGTGACGAGGCGTGGCGTGGCGAGGCGGGCGGCGGAGGAGGAGTGCGCGAGGGCCTCTTCTCTTCTCAAGCTCCAATATCATGTAGAAGAGAAACCCTTATAAACCACTCCAACTCTCCTTCCACTTCCGGGGTGGGACTAAACTTCCCACTACACCTAGTGCCATATAACCCACATGGGCCCTTAGAGATTTTTCAGAAATTGCAATATGGGCCTAGAGCCCATCTCAGATTTCAGCAATCCCCCACCAAATCTCGAGGGCCCATTGTGTCCTCTGTTCCAATTGCTGTTTCGATATACCAGTGTTTCAGTGAAGACCTGTTTAGGTTGAACTTCACCTAGAACAAGTAGCTACACTCCTTCACAACCGAACAATGGACTATGCCTTGAATTGTCAGTTTGGCGTAAAGAAGTTTCACTACACGTCTTACTAGTACTAGGCTGCCGAAGGCTGACCCCTCGGGTGGAGCATATAAGTCAGACTCCTGGCCTATTCATGAGCTTACTAGAGATCACCCCAATCTCATAGACTGTGACCAGCAGTCGGGCTCATATAGGTGTGTTCCTCCAAAGATCGCTCTGTAGGATAGCATCTTACTTTTATAAGCTTTGGAACACATTAAGGCCGTAGTCATCCTACCATACAGTATCGAGAGTATTGCATCTCCAACGGAGTGGGTTAGTATAGTTACTCTCCTCATTTCACCACTGGCTTGTTTTCCCAGATCCTACTTCACGGGATCACCGATCACATAGGTTGGGTTACCACCATGGCAACTCATGTGGGTATCATACCCATCTCCCTCGATGCATTATCTATCACAACACGTGATAGCCCTTTTGTAAAGGGATCTGCCAGATTCTTAGCCGTATGGACATAGTCCAACGCTATCACTCCGGAGTTTCTTAATTTTCTGACAGCTTTTAATCTCATTCTTATGTGTTTGGTGGACTTCATGTTGTCCTTTGAACTCTTCACCTTGGTGATGACAGTCTGATTGTCACAGTTCATAAGGATAGCCGGAACCGGTTTATGAACCAATGGCAAGTCCATCAAAAGATCTCGAATCCATCTCGCTTCAACACCAGATGTGTCTAATGCCGTTAATTCTGCTTCCATTGTCGATCTCATTAAGATCGTTTGCTTGCAAGACTTCCAGGAAACAGCGCCACCTCCAAGAGTAAACATATACCCAGTTGTGGCCTTCATCTCATCAGCATCAGAGATCCAATTCGCATCACTATACCCTTCAAGTACCGACGGGTATCCGGTATAGTGAAGTCCATAGTTCATAGTACCTTTCACATAGCGCATAACTCTCTCAACAGCATGCCAATGTACATCACCCGGTTTGGAAACAAACCGGCTCAGTTTGCTCACAGCAAACGCGATGTCAGGCCTCGTTGCGCTTGCTAGGTACATCAGTGAACTAATGATTTGAGAGTATCTCAATTGATCTTTAGCCATGCCTTTGGACTTTCGAATCAACACGCTAGGATCATATGGTGTTTGAGATGGTGTGCAGTCCGAATATCCAAAACGACTCAACACCTTCTCAACGTAATGGGATTGCAGAAGTGTGATCCCACCCTCATTATCTCTCAGTAGCTTGATGTTCAAGATAACATCAGCCACGCCAAGGTCTTTCATCTCAAAGTTCTGAGATAGAAACGATTTGACCTCCTCAATGACTTTGAGGTTTGTTCCGAATATCAGTATGTCATCAACATACAAGCACAGTATAACTCCTTCGCCCCCACCATGGCGATAGTATACACATTTGTCAGCCTCATTAACAACGAAACCAACAGTAGTCAGAGTTGTATTAAACTTATCATGCCATTGCTTAGGTGCTTGTTTCATGCCATCTAAAGATTTTATCAACCTACACACCTTTCTTTCCTGACCATCTATCACAAAGCCATCAGGCTGTTGCATGTAGATTTCCTCCTTTAGCTCTCCATTTAGAAAAGCCGTCTTAACGTCCATCTGATGGACAAAGAAGACCATGTGAGGCCGCCAATGAGAGTAATACTCGAATGGTTGTTATTCTAGCCACAGGTGAATAAGTATCAAAGAAATCTTCCTCTTCTTGTTGGTCATAGCCCTTGGCCACAAGCCTAGCCTTGTACTTTTCAATCGTACCATCGGGCCTAAGCTTTTTTTTGAACACCCACTTACATCCTAGTAGTTTGCAACCATAGGGACGGTCAGTGATCTCCTATGTCCCGTTAGCCATGATGGAATCCATCTCGCTACGGACCGCATCCTTCTAGTAGTCAGCTTCTGGAGAGGCATACACTTCTGAAATAGAAGTGGGAGTATCATCCACGAGGTACACGAAGAAATCATCACCAAAGGTCTTTGCAGTCCTTTGTCTCTTGCCCCTACCAAGGGTTTCCTCGTCATCCTCCTCAGGATTTTCATCATGTGTTTGTTCATAATATTCCATAGGGATGGCAGGTTCAGGAGTCTCCTCAGATTCCTGTCTAGAAGTGCTTTGCATATCTCTCATAGGAAGAATATCCTCAAAGAATGTAGCATCCTTAGACTCCATAATTGTACCGACCTTCTGGTCAGGTACCTCAGATTTCACTACTAGAAATCTATAGCCAACGTTGTTCTTAGCGTAGCCCAAATTAACGCAGTCCACAGTCTTGGGTCCAAGCTTACGCTTTTTGGGGATCGGCACGTTGACTTTCGCCAAACAGCCCCAAGTGCGCAAGTACGAGAGTGTCGTCCTTCTCTTTGCCCATTTCTCATAGGGAGTGATCTCATTATCCTTTGTCGGAACCTTATTCAGGACATGACATGCCGTCAATATAGCCTCCCCCACCATGCCTTGGATAAACCCGATGTATCTAACATGGCGTTAACCAAATCAGTTAGAGTATGGTTTTTCCGCTCGGCAACCCCGTTTGACTGGGGTGAATAGGGAGGCGTCCTCTCATGAATAATGCCGTGTTCCGCACAGAAGGAATCAAACTCACTCGAGAAGTACTCTCCACCACGATCTGACCGGACTCGTTTAATTTTCTTTTCAAGTTGATTTTCAACTTCTGCCTTATATCTCTTTCCACCTTTAGTCAACACACCATTCATCTCGCAAAGATCAGAATGTATGAGTTCTAATGGTGCCAGGTGTCTCTCCTCCGCGGCCTTATGAGGCTTGCGAGGTTGCTTAGCTTGCACACATGAAAGGCACTTAGAACCTTTGGCTAAAGTGAAACTTGGGATTAAATCCAACTTGGCTAGCCGCGTCATGACACCAAAACTAATGTGACAAAGACGTGAATGCCAAACTTCAGATTCATTAACATTCGAATGAATATGGTTCACGACTTTATTACAAAAATCTGCGAGGGAAAGGCGGAACATCCCTCCGCTCTCATAACCTTTTCCAACAAAGAGTCCATATTTTGTAACAACTAATTTATTAGACTCGAAAACCAACTTAAACCCTTCTCTACATAGAAGGGAGCCACTAACGAGGTTCTTCTTGATGGCGGGGACATGCTGCACGTTCTTCAGCTACACGATCCTTCCCGAAGTAAACTTCAGATCGACCGTGCCAACACCATGAACAGAAGCACTCGCGCCATTCCCCATCAATACGGACCCGTGACCTGTGACCTGGTAAGAAGTGAACAATGAAATGTCAGCACACACATGAACACCTACACCTGTGTCCACCCACCAATCGTTGGGTTGAAACACTAAAAAAACAGTAAATAAATTACCGTACCCAGATGCACCATTCTCATTGTTGCCCACAATCATGTTGACAGACTTGGAGTCCTGTCCTGGCTTCTTGTACTTGTTTGGGCACTTGTTGGCCCAATGTTCAACCGAACCACAAGTAAAGCAGCCCTCGTCCTTCTTGTTCTTCTTGAAGGTCTTCTTACCCTTCTTCTTAAAGTCGGTATTGTGTTGGACACCATTCTTTCCCTTGGGCTTGTGGGAGTTGAAGTTCTTCTGGTTCACCATGTTGGCAACAGAAGTCCCTTCGGCCCTGAGGGAGTCCTGGATTAGGGGGTGTTCGGAGAGCCGAACTATATCTCCAGCCGGACTCCAGGACTATGAAGATACAAGATTGAAGACTTCGTCCCGTGTCCGGAAGGTTCTTTCCTTGGCGTGGAAGGCAAGCTAGGCGTGCGGACATTCAAGATCTCCTACCAATGTAACCGACTCTGTGTAACCCTAACCCTATCCGGTGCCTATATAAACCGGAGGGTTGTAGTCCGTAGGACGAACACATCATAACCATCATCATACCCATAGGCTAGCTTCTAGGGTTTAGCCTCCTTGATCTCGTGGTAGATCTACTCTTGTACTACCCATATCATCAATATTAATCTAGCAGGAGTAGGGTTTTACCTCCATCGAGAGGGCCCGAACCTGGGTAAAATAAAGTGTCCCTTGTCTCCTGTTACCATCCGACCTTGACGCACAGATCGGGACCCCCTACTCGAGATCCGCCGGTTTTGACACCAACATTGGTGCTTTCATTCAGAGTTCCTCTGTGCCGTCGCGATCAGGAAGGATGCCTTTTCCTGTCTTTAAAGACGGCGCCGTCACTGAGGGAGCTTTGGCTATCGGCCAACCCCTCCGGCTGGGTGGTTTTCTCATGACCGCCCGTTCGGCCATTACGCCGACGGTGACCTCTCGGGTCATTGAAAACAATCTCCGCGTCAGCTCGGAATTGGCCGAGCAGCTAGATCCGGTGGAGCTCTCCTCCATAAACGAGCTCCTGGATCGCATCGCCGCCTTGGGGGTCGCTACAAACTACGACCAGGTTGGGCCTAAACCCGATCTAAGGGAAATCAACTCTCCCCAAGCCACCCATCATGTTGCTGTGGTGGAAACACAATGCGGTGACCCTTCATCAATCTTAAGGACCAGTTACGTCCGAATTCCGGAACCCTCCATGCCAGATATCCACGGAGGGGAGGATACAACCCAAGACCTAGGCTTGGAACCAGGCAAACCGGAAAACATACAGGACTCCGGATCTCGGAATCCAGAGGTCATTCGGCCTCCGAACAGCAAACCGGGCGAAGTATCAGATCTAATGAATTCCGCCCGTCCGATCTTAAGCGATCTCTCCCAAATCGAGCAGATGCCCGAAGAAACAGTACATCATTACTGGGCCAGATTCTTCCTGCTTATGAACATGATAAAGGACTGCCACGAGGGAGACGCGATTTCAATCTTCTGCAGTAACTGCACGGA
This sequence comes from Aegilops umbellulata, assembly GCA_032464435.1. Lineage (NCBI taxonomy): Eukaryota > Viridiplantae > Streptophyta > Magnoliopsida > Poales > Poaceae > Aegilops > Aegilops umbellulata. The sequence goes on from CP136055.1 coordinate 410,137,866, forward strand.
CAAGGGGATACTCAACGCCATAAGTCGTCGTAATATTACGCGCTTTGCTGACTTGGCGTCCATAGTACAAAAATACTGTGCAATGGAAAGTGCTCGGAAAACCGAAATTAAATTTTGGGATAATCCGGCCTTGAATAGCAATCCTGTCCGAATCAAAAGGGTGCACTACAGCAAAGCGCACGGATTAAATAAAAAATCAAAACCCTCTAGGGGGCACGGAACCGTGCTAGAAAGGTTGCTCGATGGACCTTGCAAGATTCATAGTACAGAGGATGCCACCCCAACTCACAGCCTCAGGGCATGTTGGATACTCCGGCAGGTGGCCAAAATTGGCGAGGACCTCCTAAATCCAGAGGTCGAAGGAAACCAGCCCGAGAATTTCAGTACCGTTCTCACAATCTCTGAGACTTTCGCATCAAATAACATGCGAAAAAGAACACTTCGCAGCCTCGCCGAAGTCTACCAAGTAGCGACCATAAATCCATGGAGCAATACTGCCATCACCTTCAATGCGAGCGACGAACCTAAATTCCGAACAGCCAGAGCGCCAGCCGCATTGGTTCTCAGTCCCATAGTGGACGGCTGTCGCCTCGCAAAGGTACTTATGGACGGAGGCAGCGGATTGAACCTCATCTACGAGGAAACCCTCTAAAAGATGGAAATAGACTGGAACCGCATTGAGCGAAGCAGCACAACCTTTAGAGGAATAATCCCCAGTCAGGAAGCGCGCTACACTGGAAAGATCACACTAGATGTGGTATTCGGCACGCCGGATAATTACAGGTCCGAACAAATCATGTTCCAGGTGGCCCCGTTCAAAAGCGGATATCACGCTATATTAGGACGAGAGGCATTCACAGTTTTCCAAGCCATACCCCATTACGGGTACATGAAGCTTAAGATGCCTGGGCCAAACGGAATTATCACTCTCGCTAGTGATCCGGACATAGCACTCCTGTAATGCCCCGGATGTAACTTGCCATATTTGTAATCCAACTGTTGCCATTTTCGGCATTGTGTTATGATATTCTCTCCGTGGTTGGCTTTCCCTTCGTTTTGCTTTTTGGTCATGTCATGCATTTCATATCATGTCATCATGTGCATCGCATTTGCATACGTGTTCGTCTCATAAATCCGAGCTTTTTCCCCGTTGTCCGTTTTGCAATCCGGCGCTCCTATGTTCCCCGGCGTCCCCTTTTACGTTTCTTCGTGAGCGGGTATTAAACTCTCTCGGATTGGGCCGAGGTTTGCCATGCGGCCCTGGTATAGCACCGGTAGACCGCCTGTCAAGTTTCGGGTCAATCGGAGTTCGTTTGGTACTCCAACGGTTAACCGGGTAACCGTGAAGGCCTCGTGTGTGTTGCAGCCCAACACCACTTCAAAACAGCCCAATAACCCATCTAAGACACTCCCATCTCCTCCGTCGTTCGATCACGATCGCGTGGCCGAAAACCGCCCTCCATTTGGAGCTTCCTAGCTCCTTCTACCTATAAAAAGGCCTCCCCCTCCTCCATTTGCGGGCAAAACACCCCGAAACCCTAGCCCCGCTCCTCTGCCGCCGCCGGACGTGTCCGATTCGCGCCGGACGCGTCCGTCCGCCGCCGCGCGCCCAATCGGGGGCCGCCACGTGGCACCCGGCCGCCCGCGCCGCCGCCGACCCGCCGGGCCCAGGCGCGGCCCGCCCAGGCCCGCGCGCCGCTCGCCCGCCCCCGACCTCGCCCGCCGCTCGTCCCACCGGCTCCCGCCGCCTCCCGGCCGCGCCGCGCCGCCCGCCGCCGTGCCGCGCCGACCCCGCCGCCCCGCGCCCGCGCCGCCCCGGGCCGCCCCGCGCCCCGCCGCCTCGCGCCGCCGTCCCCGGCACCGGATCCGCCCGGATCCGGCCAGATCCGTCTCTTCTGCGCCTCCCCCACGCTGCTCCGGCGAGTACTCCGGCGGCCCTCGGCATCCGCGCCACGGGGTTGACTTCGATCTCCTCGAAAATATTTCCAAGTCCCGAATTTTTGCATCATCATCACCTGTTCATCATGCCATAACTTTGCATCCGTAGCTCCGATTCTTGCGTATAATATGTAAAATTCTTCGTCCCGAAGAGTACATCATTGCGTTCCATTTCATCATTTTCATTTGAGGTCATCTTGATGCCCGAAATGCTGTTGGAACAGGGCTAGGTGATGTTAGTTTCTGAATCTTACCTGAACATGCACTTTTGTCATTTTTGCCATGATTGATGTGTACCTCCTATGAAGTTGAGTCCTACATGAGTTTTGTAATATTCCATGTTACCTTTCCAGAGAATTATGCCATGTATTTTTGTGATCTTTTTGGTGACTAGCACAAGCATGCAAACTAGGGCACTTGATGTTGCTGATTTCAGAGACTTAGTAATTTCACTAAGTCCCTGACTGCTGTTATTTTCATGCCATGTGTTCATGTTGTTTCCGAGAGATCTATGCATATTTTGAGCATGATCAGTAAGGATGTTTTGAACTTGAGTATTTGCTCTATCCATCCATGCTTTTGTTTGTATTCATGGAGTGCCATAGCTTGAGTCAATCGAGCTCTACTTTTGCTTCAAAATGTTGCTGGCAGATTGTTTACATGTTACTCGATTTTGCCAAGCTTGGCGTAGTTGATCTTTGCAATCTATGATGCTATTCTTGCCATTTATAGTTCCTATGCCATGTCTTCTTGATGTATGTATGCTTAGTCTATCATGAAATGCTCTGTAGTGAGTGCATCGAGCTCACGAACATGCCTACTCGTTATCTGTTTTTGACATGTCCAGTTTTCTGCTAAGTCTGAAACCTGTAACGAAACTTGCTTAATTGTCATGAGTGTAATTTGGATGATGGATGTTTATTTATGTATTGTGTGAAGTGGCGACTGTAAGCCAACTATGTATCTCTTTCCCTTATATATTACATGGGTTGTGTGAAGATTACCTCACTTGCGACATTGCCTTCAATGCGATTATGCCTCTAAGTCGTGCCTCGACACGTGGGAGATATAGTCGCATCGAGGGTGTTACAAGTTGGTATCAGAGCCTTTCCCCGACCTTAGGAGCCCCCACTGTTTGATCGTCTTTAGTGGCCGAGTTGTGTCTAGAAAAAATGTTTTGAGTCATTTAGGAATTATATATCGGAGAGTTTAGGAATTCTTTTGACTTCCCAGTCTCCTCATCGCTCTGGTTAGGCATCCTGACGTAGAGTTTTGACTCTTCTCTTCTCAAATTTCACTAAATTTTTTTTAGGATCACGCGGGTATATTAGAATCGTTCCGATGGTTTTATGATGACAACATTGTCTTGGTTGCCTCCCATCAGCAGGGGTTTTAGAGGAGGTGTCCCGGGGAGTTGAGCTCCAAGGTGTTGTCGTAATAATTTTATCGTTGCGGTTTTGGAATACCTGAGTTTAGTACGCCGACATTGAAAATCTCTTTTGTACAGTTGTTGGTGAGATAACCCTGATAGCCCAGTACTGAGGCGAGTGCGGGAGTATTGCCATGACTTGTATAACGGATGCTTTTCGAAGGTTGGAGGTAGATGATTTCCGAGGATTTCTTGGTTATGTGTTGAAGGATGGATACAGCTGGATCTAGGTATTGTTAGTTTGGGTGATATATTTTGTGTCCCCTGTATCCCCAACACCTGATTGCATAACCGGAAAGTTTCGGGAGTTTATAAGTGGGAATTCATGTAGCTCTAGTACTTCTTCCGCAGATATTTGGTTCGTGATTGGGTAATCCTTACCAAGTATTTGTTCACATCCATACCTTGTTGATTTTATTCCTTACCTTGTTCTAAGTGGCTTTTCAGCTTATGGAAGTGTGATGTTTTACTTTGGAATTCATTCGTTCATTCTCGTTCGAATGTTTATTGTGAAGACTATATGTTGCAATTTCGTTCCTTTGATTCAGCTTCTATATATATCTGTCAAGATGCTAATGGATGTCACCCTCTTCAGGATGGCTCCGCCAACGCGTCAGAATCCGGAACGCAATGAAGGAAGTCAGGCTAACCCTCCGCCACCACCTCCGCCTCCGGAGGCTTGGCAAGCCCTGATGACTACCAGAAATGCCAACGCTCAGATTCTGATTCAGCTCTTGCAAGATCGCAACCAAGGGCAAGCTAATCAAGAGAATCAAGGCCAAGGCAACAATCAGCCGCACTTCGCTTCACTCAACCAGTTCCTTGCTAATCAGCCAAAGACCTTCAGCTACTGTGTCGAGGCCACAGACGCCGATGATTGGCTCATGGACATCAGCAAGCATTTCGAGTGCAGCAATGTCAGACCTGAGGACTTTGTCAAGTTTGCCTCTTTTCAACTCAAAGATCAAGCTGTTGAATGGTTCCAGCAATACAAAGATTCCAGAGGAGGTCGTGTGATTACCTGGGATGATTTCCGCCGTGACTTCAAAGCGCACCACATTCCAGAAAGTGTTGTTGAGCTTAAGCATGAGGAATTCCGCAATCTCAAGCAAGGCAACATGTCTGTCTATCAATACAACACTCAGTTCCAGAAGCTCTCTCGTTTTGCAAGGCAAGACATCCCTGATGAGAAGAGTATGATCTACCAGTTCAGGCGTGGTCTCAGAGAAGATCTGCAACTTGCTCTCGTGCTTTTCGAGCCATTAAAGTATGATTAATTCTACAACATGGCGCTGAAACAAGAAGCTGCTCAGCTCAAGTGTGACGCTTCTAAGAAGAGAGTCAGAGACGCAGTTCAGTCTTCTTCTTCTTCACTTGTGGCAGCTAAGCAACAGAAGTTCTGGTTGCCTCCTCCTCCTCCGTTCCGTCAGCCTTATCAGCAGAAGAACTCTAGTGGTCGTGGACCTTCCCACCCACCCAACCCTGGCTATCAGAACAAGTCTCAAAACCAAGCTCCAAGGCCAAGTGCTCCTTACCATCGTCCGCTCTCAGAGGTGACTTGTAACAAATGTCAGCAAAAGGGTCACTATGCGAACAAGTGCTTCAACCAGAGGCGCCTTCCGCCTCCTCCTCCTGTGAAATCTTCCAGCAATGCAGTGGTCAAGCATAATCCTAAGTCTGCAAAGGTGAACATGATGAATGCAGCTCAAGCGGAGGATTCTTCTGACGTGATCATGGGTAATCTTCCTGTCAATGATATTCCTGCAAAAGTCCTATTTGATATTGGTGCATCGCATTGTTTCATGTCAAGATCGTTCTTTGCAAAGAATGATTTTTCTTGGACTTACCTGGATAAACCTTTGGGTGTTATTTCTTCGGGGAAGTCAATGAGAGCAAACTCGTTAGTTCCCGATGTCTCTATCAAGATGGGCGACTATAAATTTCTATCTTCTCCAATGGTGCTTGGTGACTCTGATATTGATCTTATTCTCGGGATGGACTGGCTCTATAAGCACAAGGCTTAGCTTGACTGTGCTGCCAGGGAAATTCAATTGACTCACTCTTCTAACGATGTGATCATCTATGCCTCTCGTGATGATACCATTCGGTTGTTTTCTCTCAATGAGAATGGTGAATTGGATGCTATCTCTCAGATTCTAGTCGTTTGTGAGTACCAAGATGTCTTTCCAGAAGAGCTTCCGGGTATGCCTCCCCGCCGGCCAGTTGAATTCGTTATTGATCTTGAGCCTGGCACGGAACCCGTTTGCAAGCGTCCTTACAAGCTTGGACCAGATGAGTTGAAGGAATTGAAGAAACAACTCGATGAACAAGAGCGTCTGGGTCTGATCAGACCGAGTTCTTCTCCTTGGGGTTGTGGTGTTCTTTTTGTCAAGAAGAAGGATGGCACGGACCGACTTTGCGTCGATTACCGTCCATTGAACAAGAAGACTATCAAGAACAAGTATCCACTACCCAACATCAATGAGCTATTCGAGCAACTTAAAGGTGATAAGGTGTTCTCCAAGCTTGACCTTCGTATGGGTTATCATCAAATCCGCATTCGTGAAGAAGATATTCCCAAGACAGCATTCAGAACAAGCTTTGGTTCTTATGAATATACTGTCATGTCTTTCGGCCTTGTCAATGCTCCTCCAGCATTCACTCGCTTGATGAATTTCATCTTCAACCCCTACATCAACGAATTTGTCTTGGTCTATCTCGATGATATTTTGGTTTTCTCCAAGAATAAGAAGGATCGTGCCAAACATTTGCGATTGGTGCTCGACAAGCTCAGAGAGTACAAATTATATGCGAAGTTCTCCAAATGTGAATTTTGGCTTGATGAAGTTCTTTATCTTGGTCATATCATCTCTGCCAAGGGCATTGCTATTAATCCAGAGAGGGTGCCTGCAATTTTGAATTGGGAACCCCCTCAGAATGTCAAGCAGCTTCGCAGTTTTCTTGGACTTGCAAGCTATTGCCGAAGATTCGTTGAGAATTTCTCAAAGATTGCAAAGCCTCTTTCCAACCTCCTCGAGAAGCATGTGAAGTATGTCTGGTCTCCTGAGTGTGACGTTGCTTTCAACACTCTCAAAGAGAAACTTGTCACTGCTCCAGTTCTGACTCCTCCTGACGAAACCAAGCCTTATGAAGTATTCTGTGATGCTTCTCTTCAGGGCCTCGGTGCCGTCTTAATGCAAGAGAAGAAGGTTGTTGCCTATACCTCTCGTCAGTTGAAGCCCAACGAAAGGAACTACCCCACTCACGATCTTGAGTTGGCGGCAGTTGTCCACGCTCTAATAACATGGAGACATCTCCTGTTGGGAAGGAAAGTGGACATATTCACCGATCACAAGAGTCTCAAGTACATCTTCACTCAGCCTCACCTCAACCTCAGGCAAACTCGATGGGTCGAAATGATTCAAGAGTATAATCCGAGTATTGAATATACTCCAGGCAAGGCTAATGTGATTGCAGACGCTTTGAGCAGAAAAGCTTACTGCAACAGCTTAATCCTCAAGCCCTTTCAACCGGATCTTTGTGAGGCATTCCGCAAGTTGAATCTCCAAGTTGTCCCTCAAGGTTTTCTTGCCAACCTCATTGTCTCTCCTACTTTGGAAGATCAAATTCGTGAGGCACAATTGTTGGATACCATGGTGAAGAAGGTGAAACGTGGTATTGACAAGGGCATTTCCAAATACAAGTGCTATCGAGTTAATGACAGAGATACTCTTTTCTTCGAGGACCGGATCGTGGTCCCAAAGGGTGATCTTCGTAAAGTCATTATGAACGAAGCGCACAACTCTCTTCTGTCAATTCATCCTGGAAGTACGAAGATGTACCATGACCTCAAGCAGTCGTATTGGTGGACTCGAATGAAGCGTGAGATTGCTCAATTCGTGAATGAGTGTGATGTCTGCAGAAGGGTGAAAGCAGAACACCAACGACCAACTGGTCTTCTCCAACCTCTTGCTATTCCTGAATGGAAGTTTGATCATATCGAAATGGACTTCGTGACTGGTTTTCCTAAGTCCAAGCGTGGAAATGATGCTATCTTCGTCGTCATCGACAAGCTCACCAAAGTGGCTCATTTTCTTCCTATCAAAGAGTCTATCACAACAGCGCAGCTGGCAGAGCTCTACACCTCCAGAATTGTCTCCTTGCACGGCATTCCACAATTGATTTCTTCAGACCGTGGCAGCATCTTTATCTCCAAGTTTTGGGATTCTTTTCAGAAGGCCATGGGCACCAACATTCGCTTCAGCACAGCTTTCCACCCCCAAACTAGTGGACAAGTCGAGCGTGTCAACCAAATTCTTGAAGATATGCTCAGAGCTTGTGTTATCTCTTTCGGCATGAAGTGGGAGGATTGTCTTCCTTATGCTGAGTTTTCTTACAACAACAGCTTTCAAGCCAACTCGGGCAAAGCCCCATTCGAGATTCTCTATGGCAGAAAGTGCCGTACTCCTCTCAACTGGTCTGAAACCGGTGAACGCCAATTGCTCGGCAATGATTTGATCTCAGAGGCTGAGGCTATGTGCAAGGTGATTCGTGAGAACCTCAAAGCCACGCAGTCGCGCTAGAAGAGCTATTACGATAGCAAACACCGAGATTTGGCATTCGAGATCGGAGACCATGTCTACCTCCGCGTCTCTCCAATGAAAGGAACTCGTCGCTTCGGTATCAAGGGGAAACTTGCTCCTAGATACGTCGGTCCTTTCAAGATCATCGGCAAACGAGGCGATCTCTCCTATCAACTTGAGCTTCCCTCCAACTTTGCAAACGTGCACGACGTCTTCCATGTGTCACAGCTTCGCAAGTGCTTCAAGACGCCTGAGCGCACCATGAACTTCGAAGAGATTGATCTTCAAGAAGATTTGTCCTATCATGAGCACCCCGTTGCTATTCTTGATACAACTGAGCGCAAGACTCGCAACAAGTAAATCAGATTCCTCAAAGTGAAATGGTCACACCACTCAGACCGAGAAGCCACCTGGGAGCGTGAGGATCACCTACGTTCCGAGTATCCGGAGTTCCTTCAGTCCTAGATCTCGGGATGAGATCCTCTCGTAGTGGTGGAGTGTTGTAACGCCCCGGATGTAACTTGCCATATTTGTAATCCAACTGTTGCCATTTTCGGCATTGTGTTATGATATTCTCTCCATGGTTGGGTTTCCCTTCGTTTTGCTTTTTGGTCATGTCATGCATTTCATATCATGTCATCATGTGCATCTCATTTGCACACGTGTTCGTCTTATAAATCCGAGCTTTTTCCCCGTTGTCCGTTTTGCAATCCGGCGCTCCTATGTTCCCCGGCGTCCCCTTTTACGTTTCTTCGTGAGCGGGTATTAAACTCTCTCGGATTGGGCCGAGGTTTGCCATGCGGCCCTGGTATAGCACCGGTAGACCGCCTGTCAAGTTTCGGGTCAATCGGAGTTCGTTTGGTACTCCAACGGTTAACCGGGTAACCGTGAAGGCCTCGTGTGTGTTGCAGCCCAACACCCCTTCAAAACAGCCCAATAACCCATCTAAGACACTCCCATGTCCTCCGTCGTTCGATCACGATCGCGTGGCTGAAAACCGCCCTCCATTTGGAGCTTCCTAGCTCCTTCTACCTATAAAAAGGCCTCCCCCTCCTCCATTTGCGGGCAAAACACCCCGAAACCCTAGCCCCGCTCCTCTGCCGCCGCCGGACGTGTACGATTCACGCCGGATGCGTCCGTCCGCCGCCGCGTGCCCAATCGGGGGCCGCCACGTGGCACCCGGCCGCTCGCGCCGCCGCCGACCCGCCGGGCCCAGGCGCGGCCCGCCCAGGCCCGCGCGCCGCTCGCCCGCCCCCGACCTCGCCCGCCGCTCGTCCCACCGGCTCCCGCCGCCGTGCCGCGCCGACCCCGCCGCCCCGCGCCGCCGCCGACGCGCACCCGCGCCGCCCCGGGCCGCCCCGCGCCCCGCCGCCTCGCGCCGCCGTCCCCGGCACCGGATCCGCCCGGATCCGGCCGGATCCGTCTCTTCCGTGCCTCCCCCGCGCTGCTCCGGCGAGTACTCCGGCGGCCCTCGGCATCTGCGCCACGGGGTTGACTTCGATCCCCTCGAAAATATTTCCAAGTCCCGAATTTTTGCATCATCATCACCTGTTCATCATGCCATAACTTTGCATCCGTAGCTCCGATTCGTGCGTACAATATGTCAGATTGTTCACCTCGAAGAGTACATCATTACATTCCATTGCATCATTTTCATTTGAGGTCATCTTGATGCCCGAAATGCTGTTGGAAGAGGGCTAGGTGATGTTAGTTTCTGAATCTTATCTGAACATGCACTTTTGTCATTTTTGCCATGATTGATGTGTACATCCTATGAAGTTGAGTCCTACATGAGTTTTGTAATATGCCATGTTACCTTTCCAGAGAATTATGCCATGTATTTTTGTGATCTTTGTGGTTACTAGCACAAGCATGCAAACTAGGGCACTTGATGTTGCTGATTTCAGAGACTTAGTAATTTCACTAAGTCCCTGACTGCTGTTATTTTCATGCCATGTGTTCATGTTGTTTCCGAGAGATCTATGCATATTTTAAGCATGATCAGTAAGGGTGTTTTGAACTTGAGTATTTGCTCTATCCATCCATGCTTTTGTTTGTATTCATGGAGTGCCATAGCTTGAGTCAATCGAGCTCTACTTTTGCTTCAAAATGTTGCTGGCAGATTGTTTACATGTTACTCGATTTTGCCAAGCTTGGTGTAGTTGATCTTTGCAAGCTATGATGCTATTCTTGCCATGTATAGTTCCTATGCCATGTATTCTTGATGTATGTATGCTTAGTCTATCATGAAATGCTCTGTAGTGAGTGCATCGAGCTCACGAACATGCCTACTCGTTATCTGTTTTTGACATGTCCAGTTTTCTGCTAAGTCTGAAACCTGTAACGACTTGCTTAATTGTCATGAGTGTAATTTGGATGATGGATGTTTATTTATGTATTGTGTGAAGTGGCGACTGTAAGCCAACTATGTATCTCTTTCCCTTATATATTACATGGGTTGTGTGAAGATTACCTCACTTGCGACATTGCCTTCAATGCGATTATGCCTCTAAGTCGTGCCTCGACACGTGGGAGATATAGTCGCATCGAGGGTGTTACAACTCCGCGCCGAAAACAAGACAGCCGCATTGGCCCTCGAGGCACTATCTGAAGCCTTAGCGGCCGAAGAGCTGACGGCGCTGCGATCCACGGTTAGCAGGGATGATGTGATACTCGATAAGAGATCCAAATCTACATCCTTCAAACCAGCGGACGAAATAGTCAAATTCCAGGTCCACCCAATGGACCCGAATAAAACAGCCTCCATCGGGGCACAATTGAGCCCTGATGTAAACACCGCACTGCGCGAGTTCCTACGAGAGAACTGGGATATTTTCGCTTGGCACCCCTCAGATATGCCAGGAATCCCACGCAGGCTGGCCGAGCAGAGCTTAAATATCCAGAAAGGATTCAAACCTGTCATACAAACCCTTCGGCGTTTCTCCGAACCAAAGAGACAGGCCATGGGAGAGGAGCTAGCCAAATTATTGGAGGTCAGATTCATTATAGATATCAAACACCCAGACTGACTAGCAAACCTGGTAATGATACCAAAGAAGGACAAATCCTGGCGCCTGTGTGTCGACTTCAAAGACCTTAATAAGGCCTGCCCAAAGGATCCCTTTCCCCTCCCTCGAATTTATCAAATCATCGATGCCACCACAGGACACGATTCCCTGTGTTTCCTCGACGCATACTTCGGTTACCATCAAATAAAGATGGCAGAATCCGACCAAGCTGCAACAGCATTCATCACGCCATACGGCCCATTCTGCTTCAACACAATGCCCTTTGGGCTCAAAAACGCCGGCGCGACATATCAGCGCATGATTCAAACATGTTTGGCAAACCAGATCGGCAAAATAGTGGAGGCGTACGTAGATGATGTGGTCGTTAAATCAAGACACGTCGAATCTCTAGTAGACGACTTGAGACTTACATTCGACAACCTGCGAAAATACGACATCAAGCTCAATCCGGAAAAATGTGTTTTCGGCGTCCCAGCCGGAAAGCTCCTGGGCTTCATTGTATCCGGCAGAGGAATTGAACCAAATCCAGCTAAAATCCGAGCTCTGTCACAATTGGATGTCCCAAAAGATCTCAAGCAAATTCAGAAACTCACCAGATGCGTGGCGGCCTTAAGCCGCTTCATCTCCCGCTTGGGAGAAAAGGCACTACCCCTTTACCGCCTCCTTAGGCGCACCGAACACTTCGAGTGGACTGACGCTGCCACGGCCGGACTCGAGGAAATAAAGGCCATCTTGGCAACAAACCCCGTCCTGGCCGCGCCGAATACCGGCGAACCCATGCTATTGTACATTGCCGCAACCCATCAAGTTGTTAGCGCAGTACTCGTCGTCGAATGGATAACGGACGGACATAAATTACCCCTTCAAAGGCCGGTTTACTACGTGTCCACTGTCCTCACACCATGCAAATCACGGTACCCGCATTATCAAAAAATCGCATACGCGGTATTCATGGCATCCCGGAAGCTACGACACTACTTTCAAGAGTGCTCTATTACAGTAGCCTCGGAAGTACCACTCAACGATATTTTCAACAACCGCGATGCAACAGGCCGGATAGCAAAACGGGCCATAGAGCTCCTCCCGTTCGATATAACCTACAAGCCACAGCGAGCAATTAAATCGCAAGTCCTAGCCGACTTCGTCGCCGAATGGACAGAGGCCGAACTCCCTAAAGAATACGGCACGTACTCAAACTGGATCATGCATTTCGACGGCTCCAAAATGCTGGCCGGACTAGGGGCTGGCGTCGTTTTCACGTCCCCTAGAGGAGATACAATCCAATATGTACTCCAGATTATGTACACGGACTCCAACAATGCAGCCGAATACGAGGCCCTTCTACATGGCCTCCGGATGGCGGTATCCATGGGCATTCAACGCCTGGAAGTACACGGGGACTCAAACCTCGCGATATCCCAAATAAATGGCGACTTCGACACCAAAGACCCAAAAATGGCATCTTATCGCAATGCCGTACTAAAAATGTCAGCTCGGTTCGAGGGACTGGAGTTCCATCACATAGCCCGAGAAAATAATCAGGCAGCGGACGTCCTGGCACGCATTGGAGAAAAACGAGATGCAGTCCCCCCCAACATCTTCTTAGAAAGATTATTCAAACCATCCGTAACATGGGAGGGGGAACCCTCGGATAAAAGCCCGGGCATAACCGCACAACCCAATGCCGAACAATCAGACATAATCGGCGGCCCCGCCACCGAAATTACACCCTCAGCCCACGCAATAATGGCGGTCATCGCCCCGTGGACGGAACCATTCCTAGCCTACCTTACTATGCAGGAACTCCCCGCGGACCAAAACGAGGCACGCTGCATAGTGCGGCGATCTAAAGCCTATAAAGTCCACGAGGGAGAGCTATATAAGAAAAGCACTACATGAGTCCTTCAAAGGTGTATCTCCGAAGAGGAAGGGCGGAGTCTGTTGGCTGAAATTCATGCCGGACTCGGTGGCCATCACGCCGCGGCTCGGTCCCTTGTAAGCAAGGCTTTCCGTACTGGCTTCTATTGGCCGACGGCTAGAGCAGACGCTCAGGACCTAGTCAAACGGTGCGTCGGTTGCCAGCTCTTTGCCAACCAAAGCCATATGCCACCCAACGCCCTCCGAACTATCCCCATCACTTGGCCTTTCGCGGTCTGGGGGCTCGATATGGTGGGACCCCTTAAAGGCGGAACCCACAAGAAAAAATACTTATTGGTCATGGTGGATAAATTCACCAAATGGATAGAAGCCAAGCCTGTCAAGATGGCTGAATCCGGACCTGTGATAGACTTCGTATCCGGGGTCGTACACCGTTATGGTGTCCCCCACAGCATTATCACCGATAACGGCACAAACTTCACCTCTGATGAAGTAAAGCTGTGGTGCAAAAACATGGGCATTAAGCTCGACTACGCTTCTGTCTATCACCCACAAACTAACGGTCAGGTCGAACGTGCAAAGGGTCTCAACATGAGCGGCATCAAACCCAGACTAGTGCGGTCCCTCAAGAAATCTGATATGCACTGGGTAGAGGAGCTCGACTCTGTACTCTGGGGGCTGCGAACCACGCCAAATCGTACCACCGGATTCACGCCATTCTTTATGGTGTACGGCGCTGAGGCGATTTTGCCCTGCGACATAATTCATGACTCACCTCGAGTGCGCATGTACGAAGAAAGAGAAGCCGAGCTTGATCGGCAGGACAACCTGGACGCCTTAGAGGAAGAGCGTGACGTGGCTAAGGCCCGTTCCGAATTCTATCAACAGCAAGCTCGAAGATATCAAAGCAAAAGAACAAACTCAAGCCCAAATGGGAAGGTCCATTCATAATCGACCAAGTCCTAACTGGTGGAGCATACCGCCTGCGAGATGCGTCGGACAACCGACTCGAGCCGAACCCATGGAACGCCACACGTCTCCGAAGATTCTATGCCTAGCGCCGGACTCTGTGTTTGTCTCCTTCCTCTGTCCATTATTTACATTTATACCTTTTTTTACTTTGTCTACTACTCTTTTCTTTTCTAGCCCTTAAAAGGCTCATTATGTGACACGCTATCCACGCTCCTTAAACCTGGGGGCTTCTTTAACAGAAGCTTGTCTATATGGGTTTCACACCCAATGCATGCGTCAGACTTCCGCATGCACCTTTTCTTCGCCATTATATGCATCGATATAACTTAAGTTTTGGCCAAGCTGGGTTGCCTGGCTCCTGTGCTTACCCCTACGTTCCCGATTGTTCGGCTAGGCGGTAAAGGGAGCACCTCTGCGATTGTTACTGCCGGATAAGCCGGATCTGTACCTCAGACTGGGTGAAGCCGAAAGCTAGCGTTCTTAAGGGAATATTCGGTCGGTGAACTAAAGATGAACCTTTTTATTTTATACATGCCCCCAGATGATCTTCTGCATTTGCAGTCCGGACGTGCACTTTAGGGGACGCCACCCCAGCGAAAGGAACCCTTAACGGAACTATTCTCTCTGGAAGATGTTTCTTACTAACCATGTAATATAACATAACTAGTTGGGCACTCGTCTGATAAAGCACTAATGACCCCTACGCCTGGTCTCCATGCATACCCCGGCTTTTATATAGCCGTTATGGTATTCGGACACACTCCGGACTGTCAGGTCCCGAGGTCGAAGCGAAAAGGTCGGCAACGACAAACGATCTACAATCCGGCTAGAAGGCATTACACATGTCAATTATAAATTACATAGTCATCTTGACTGATCGTATTCCTCCTCTATACCATCTAACAGGCTGTCTAATTTACAATCCTGCTGGGAATACTTTGCGGCCAGCTCTACCTGGCCATACACCAAGCTCACAGGGATCTCCTTCCCGTCAAGCCCCACTGGTCCGACCTCGAACATGTGATTGAGGTCAGACTTCGTAAAGCGGGTCTTCACCATGGCCCAGGCCTCCCTCGCGCCTTGTCGGCAGGCTGATATCTTCCACAACCGGATGCGCCGCCGAGCTCCCGTCAGCTTCTCCGCAAGCTCTCCAAGGCCCTCGGGCATGGAGTGGGCAGGCCATAAGGCCCGGGCAACCCCTTGCATTGCCTGCCGAATTCGTTCGTGCAGTTGCAGGAGTTCGGGGAGAAGGTCACCCGTAGAATCGGGCATCTCCTCTACAGGACGACCTGTGAGCGTACCTACAGACATAATTCTGTTATTCGTCTTCCTCGCCGAACTCCTTTTTTTTTCAAGCACTTACTAAATATGCCGCGTCGAAGACGCTGATTCTCCTTTGTGGAGTCAGATAGCTGGCCACGAACGTCTTTCAGTTCAACATCCAGCTTGGTGTTGGCATCCTGAAGATCATTCTTCTCTCGCCTCACCCTTGTCAACGTACTCTCGCCAGCCTTTAACTGGCGTAAGAGTTGTTGCCTCTCCGGATCTAGTCCAGCACCATCTGTAACATTAATTGTCAGATTCGCACATAAGCCGCACAATACTAATCTCTCAAAGTATATCATACCTGAGGGGGTCCCTTTGGGCTCCCCTGTTGTGGCTAGTGCGGCCTCTAGTTGGGCCTTGCACTTTTCCAGCTCCTGGGACAACACGGTGTTCTTCTCAGTAAGAACCTACATATTATATGATCCTTAAATCAGTTACTTTAACTGTTTCAAGTCTCGGGGGCTACTGGTATATATATATTTAAATTTTCTTACCCGTATGTCTTTCACATACTGCTCCGTGGCTCTGGCTAAACCATCTTGAGCAGCACGAAGGTACGCATCTACGGAATTGAAGGCGTCTAAGGCCTCTCGGGAGAAACAAGCGTCGCGTAGAACTGTCCGGCGACGCCTATGGTTCATGGCGCTCTCCACTTCTGAATTTGTGGCAGATAGCCGGTCCGCGTCCTCTGTTGGAGGAGCGTCCGGCGCAAGCCTGGTGTTTGTCCCCGCCTCCGGACCAGACGTTGGGGCCTGGCTGGTAGAGGCGCGATTGGCGGCCGCTCCGGATATAGTCCGGCGAGGCCTCTTCGTCCTGGAAACAGTACGGATGTTAACATGCCCTGACAGAATAACGCCAGGAAGACAGAGGGCGTGTTATACCTTTGTGCCGAACTCTCAGTCCGGACTTCATCCCTTTTTACCCCACGGGGCCCGGCGGCTCCTCGTTGGCTAGCCGCCGCAGGTTTGGCCTCCCTCCTCGGAAATCTCCCCTGTAAAATACGGTTGTCGTCAAAAACACCGGAATATGTAAGGACGGAATCTCTCTTGCGGGAATAAACACTCCGGTTTCTGTCACCTGGGAGGCCGGGATTAACCCGGGATAATCAACCGTAATGGCCACCAAGGTATTATCTTTGCTTAACTGGTGGAACACCCCGTCGATGAGCTCCACCGATATGTCCGGATCCTCTTCGGAGTCTGGATCGAGGGACCGTTCTGGGTCCTCAGGCTGTGGAGGGCAGCTGTTGATATCCTTTACCTCCTGTCGAAGCTCCTGCATTGAAATCACCAGATTACGTATCTAGTCATGGGAGCATTAAATAAGCGGGCAAGTGCAATTGTTCACTTACCCAACTTGGAGGTTCATACATAGTGAATCCGGCCCGCGGGTTGACGCGGAGGAAGTCCTCCTTTTCTCCCTTGTACAAAGATGTTAGAATCTTTACTAGAGCGGCAGCTGTGTCTGGCCCCTTGCGGCCGTAACGGGTGGCGTCATCCTCCCCGTTGAAATCCCACATGGGGTGGCTCCTATATTGAAGCGGCTGCACCCCCTGCATAATACATGCGGCCATGACTCCAATCATGGTTAGTCCGGAATGAGCCAACAGTCTTATCCGGCCCATCAGGTAAAAAACGTCTCTGTTGCTTTCTCTCTGAGAGCTCCGCGGACGCCAAATTAAGCGTTTCTTTAAGGGAGCCATGCTGAACTCAGGGAGGCCGACCCGGACAGGGTCCGGCAGTGGGACGTCGTCTATGTAGAACCATTCTGAAGGCCAGTCCTCGGACGCCTTCTTTGGGGTTCCGGATAGGTATCCGGTCCCGGCGATGCGCCATATTTCGGCTCCGCCCACTTGGTATATAGACCCCTTCTGAGAACGGGGCACCAAGCAGAACAACCTCTTCCACAGCGCAAAATGATCATCGACGCCTAAAAATAGCTCGCAAAGGGCAACGAATCCTGCAATATGTAGCACGGAGCCAGGCGTGAGGTTGTGCAGCTGGAGGCCGTAGAACTCCAGAAGCCCGTGGAGGAATGGATGAATTGGAAATCCCAGACCCCTTAATAAATAAGGGACGAGGCACACCCTCTCTCCTTTAGAAGGATTGGGGGTGCTCTCCGCTTGCTTGCCGCCGTTGTAGGTGGCGAGTCCGGCTCGTACCGGGACCATATATGCTTGGGGAAGGAATCCTTTGGCCTGCAGTGACACTAGCTCGCTGTGTGGGATGGTGCAACTCTCCCAGTCTCCGTATTTGGGGCTGGAGGGGCGAGGGGAGGAGCTACGACGGCTGGCCATGTTGGAATGGACCTTTGCTGGAGACGCTCTGATGATAACTCGCGGGGAGAAGAAGATGTGGTTTGGATCTAGATCCCCATCCCGTTAAATAGGCGGCTCGTTTATATGACCAAGGGTGTGAATATAAAAACACCCCCGGGCTTTTCGCATTCGTTCAACACGTGGAAGACGGCAATTATTGGGCACCGAGACCGAGGAGCGCTACGGACATTATTCATACAGGTACACAAGATTCGGAGGGGGAACCCGCCTTGCAATGCTGAAGACAAATTTGCGCGCTGGACTCGACGTCATTGAAGCCTGGTTCGGGGGCTACTGAGGGAGTCCTGGATTAGGGGGTGTTCGGATAGCCGAACTATATCTCCAACCGGACTCCAGGACTATGAAGATACAAGATTGAAGACTTCGTCCCGTGTCCGGAAGGTTCTTTCCTTGGCGTGGAAGGCAAGCTAGGCGTGCGGACATTCAAGATCTCCTACCAATGTAACCGACTCTGTGTAACCCTAACCCTATCCGGTGCCTATATAAACCGGAGGGTTGTAGTCCGTAGGACGAACACATCATAACCATCATCTTACCCATAGGCTAGCTTCTAGGGTTTAGCCTCCTTGATCTCGTGGTAGATCTACTCTTGTACTACCCATATCATCAATACTAATCTAGCAGGAGTAGGGTTTTACCTCCATCGAGAGGGCCCGAACCTGGGTAAAATAAAGTGTCCCTTGTCTCCTGTTACCATCCGACCTTGACGCACAGATCGGGACCCCCTACCCGAGATCCGCCGGTTTTGACACCGACAGGCCCCTTTTCCGTGCGAGTCTTTTGCCCTTGAATTCTGCTCAACACTCAGATGGCCAATGACATCCTCCACAGAGAATTCACGCCTCTGATGTTTCAGAGTGGTGGCAAAGTTCCTCCAGGAATTAGGGAGCTTAGCGATTATGCAGCCCGCGACAAACTTGCCCGGTAACTCGCACTTGAGAAGCTCAAGTTCCTTAACAATGCATATTATCTCATGAGCCTGCTCCAATACAGGATGGTTTTCAACCATCTTGTAATCGTGGAACTGCTCTATAATATACATCTCGCTCCCTGCATCGGCGGCCCCGAATTTAGATTCGAGCGCCTCCCACAAGTCCTTGGCGACATGCACATGTAAATTTGCATCGACCAGTTTATCTCCGATCACGCTAAGAACTGCTCCGAGAAACACAACGGTAGCCTCCTTGAACGTCTTCTCCTGTTCAGGAGCAATCGTTCCCGTGGAGACACCGGTGACCCAGAACACGTTCATAGCCGTGAGCCATAACGTGGTCTTAGTCTGCCAACGCTTAAAGTATTCACCGGTAAACTTATCCGGTTTCAGTGCAGCGGCAAAGCCACTTGCCGAGAAATTCCTACACATAATAGGTTTTTGGATTGTTGCGTAAATAGGCAATTTCTCGATTAAATTAATCCATGAGTAAATCACTAGCATGGCATTGACTAAGTTGATGACGAACTGACTCTGATCTAAACATGCACGTACTAAGCAAACAGTAGACAAATCTACACATACTGCTAGTACTGCTAATATGAAAATAATCAGGAGCGGGATAAACGAGTTATACCCTCCAGTAGGCCACGCAGAGGCCGCGGCTTTGGTGGCAGCAGCGGCGTCCTCGGCGGCCTTCTTGTCGGCTTCAGCTTTCTCGGCGGCGGCACGGTCGGCTTCGGTGGACATGGTGATGATGAAGGCGACGCGGACGTAGAGGAAGTAGACGATCGGAAGCGAGCAGTCACGTAATCGCTGCCCAAAAACCTATTCGCCCCTCACCCCGTACAGGAACCAGAAGGGCGTGGTTTCGGAGACCTGCTCTCCCGTCGACCGTGTACGCGGCGGACGGGATGGAGTCACCGGCGGCAGCAGCAGCAAACGAACGATGGTGGGCGTGCGCGTGAGCAGATGTGATCTATTCGTGGCGGCTAGGGTTAGGAGACACCGCATACTTATAGGCGCAGCCGCGTGGAGAGACGTGGGCTCGACCCACGTCCGAGTCCGTGACAGCCCACGATCCGATGTCTCAGATCGTGGCCCAGCTGTCAGAAAACTCTCCGTTAGTGACTGGCAAAAATAAGCGTGTAGGTGTGAGCTCGGCTCGGCTCAATCCCGCAACCCGCGGCGCGTCGTGACGAGGCGTGGCGTGGCGAGGCGGGCGGCGGAGGAGGAGTGCGCGAGGGCCTATCTCTTCTCAAGCTCCAATAGCATGTAGAAGAGAAACCCTTATAAACCACTCCAACTCTCCTTCCACTTCCGGGGTGGGACTAAACTTCCCACTACACCTAGTGCCATATAACCCACAAGGGCCCTTAGAGATTTTTCAGAAATTGCAATATGGGCCTAGAGCCCATCTCAGATTTCAGCAATCCCCCACCAGATCTCGAGGGCCCATTGTGTCCTCTGTTCCAATTGCTCTTTCGATATACCAGTGTTTCAGTGAAGACCTGTTAAGGTTGAACTTCACCTAGAACAAGTAGCTACACTCCTTCACAACTGAACAATGGACTATGCCTTGAATTGTCAGTTTTGCGTAAAGAAGTTTCACTACACGTCTTACTAGTACTAGGCTGCCGAAGGCTGACCCCTCGGGTGGAGCATATAAGTCAGACTCCTGGCCTATTCATGAGCTTACTAGAGATCACCCCAATCTCATAGACTGTGACCAGCAGTCGGGCTCATATAGGTGTGTTCCTCCAAAGATCGCTCTGTAGGATAGCATCTTGCTTTTATAAGCTTTGGAACACATTAAGACCATAGTCATCCTACCATACAGTATTGAGAGTATTGCATCTCCAACGGAGTGGGTTAGTATAGTTACTCTCCTCAGTTCACCACTGGCTTGTTTTCCCAGGTCCTACTTCACGGGATCTTCGATCACATAGGTTGGGTTACCACCATGGCAACTCATGTGGGTCTCATACCCATCTCCCTCGATGCATTATCTATCACAGCACGTGATAGCCCTTTTGTAAAGGGATCTGCCAGATTCTTAGCCGTATGGACATAGTCCAACGCTATCACTCCCGAGTTTCTTAATTTTCTGACAGCTTTTAATCTCATTCTTATGTGTTTGGTGGACTTCATGTTCTCCTTTGAACTCTTCACCTTGGTGATGACAGTCTGATTGTCACCGTTCATAAGGATAGCCGGAACCGGTTTATCAACCAACGACAAGTCCATCAAAAGATCTCGAAGCCATCTCGCTTCAACACCAGATGTGTCTAATGCCGTTAATTCTGCTTCCATTGTCGATCTCGTTAAGATCGTTTGCTTGCAAGACTTCCAGGAAACAGCACCACCTCCAAGAGTAAACATATACCCAGTTGTGGCCTTCATCTCATCAGCATCAGAGATCCAATTCGCATCACTATACCCTTCAAGTACCGACGGGTATCCGGTATAGTGAAGTCCATAGTTCATAGTACCTTTCAGATAGCGCATAACTCTCTCAACAGCATGCCAATGTACATCACCCGGTTTGGAAACAAACCGGCTCAGTTTGCTCACAGCAAACGCGATGTCAGGCCTCGTTGCGCTTGCTAGGTACATCAGTGAACCAATGATTTGAGAGTATCTCAATTGATCTTTAGCCATGCCTTTGGACTTTCGAATCAACACGCTAGGATCATATGGTGTTTGAGATGGTGTGCAGTCAGAATATCCAAAACGACTCAACACCTTCTCAACGTAATGGGATTGCAGAAGTGTGATCCCACCCTCATTATCTCTCAGTAGCTTGATGTTCAAGATAACATCAGCCACACCAAGGTCTTTCATCTCAAAGTTCTGAGATAGAAACGATTTGACCTCCTCAATGACTTTGAGGTTTGTTCCGAATATCAGTATGTCATCAACATACAAGCACAATATAACTCCTTCGCCCCCACCATGGCGATAGTATACACATTTGCCAGCCTCATTAACAACAAAACCAACAGATGTTAGATTTGTATTAAACTTATCATGCCATTGCTTAGGTGCTTGTTTCAGGCCATATAAAGATTTTATCAACCTACACACCTTTCTTTCCTGACCATCTATCACAAAGCCATCAGGCTGTTGCACGTAGATTTCCTCCTTTAGCTCTCCATTTAGAAAAGCCGTCTTAACGTCCATCTGATGGACGAGAAGACCATGTGAGGCCGCCAACGAGAGTAATACTCGAATGGTTGTTAGTCTAGCCACAGGTGAATAAGTATCAAATAAATCTTCCTCTTCTTGTTGGTCATAGCCCTTGGCCACAAGCCTAGCCTTGTACTTTTCAATCGTACCAACGGGCCTAAGCTTCTTTTTGAACACCCACTTACATCCCACTGGTTTGCAACCATAGGGATGGTTAGTGGTCTCCCATGTCCCATTAGCCATGATGGAATCCATCTCGCTACGGACAGCATCCTTCCAGTAGTCAGGTTCTGGAGAGGCATACGCTTCTGAAATAGAAGTGGGAGTATCATCCACGAGGTACACAAAGAAATCATCACCAAAGGTCTTTGCAGTCCTTTGTCTCTTGCCCCTACCAAGGGTTTCCTCATCATCCTCCTAAGGATTTTCATCATGTGTTTGTTCATAATATTCCATAGGGATGGCAAGTTCAGGAGTCTCCTCAGATTCCTGTCTAGAAGTGCTTTGCATATCTCTCATAGGAAAAATATCCTCATAGAATGTAGCATCCTTAGACTCCAAAATTGTACCGACCTTCTGGTCAGGTACCTCAGATTTCACTACTAGAAATCTATAGCCAACGCTGTTCTTAGCGTAGCCCAAATTAACGCAGTCCACAGTCTTGGGTCCAAGCTTACGCTTTTTGGGGATCGGCACGTTGACTTTCGCCAAACAGCCCCAAGTGCGCAAGTACGAGAGTGTCGTCCTTCTCTTTGCCCATTTCTCATAGAGAGTGATCTCATTATCCTTTGTCGGAACCTTATTCAGGACATGACATGCCGTCAATATAGCCTCCCCCCACCATGCCTTGGATAAACCCGATGTATCTAACATGGCGTTAACCAAATCAGTTAGAGTACGGTTTTTCCGCTCGGCAACCCCGTTTGGCTGGGGTGAATAGGGAGGCGTCCTCTCATGAATAATGCCGTGTTCCGCACAGAAGGAATCAAACTCACTCGAGAAGTACTCTCCACCACGATCTGACCGGACTCGTTTAATTTTCTTTTCAAGTTGATTTTCAACTTCTGCCTTATAGATTTTAAAGTAGTGTAGAGCCTCATCTTTAGTATTTAACAGATACACATAGCAATATCTAGTGGAATCATCTATCAATGTCATGAAGTATCTCTTTCCACCTTTAGTCAACACACCATTCATCTCGCAAAGATCAGAATGTATGAGTTCTAATGGTGCCAGGTGTCTCTCCTCCGCGGCCTTATGAGGCTTGCGAGGTTGCTTAGCTTGCACACATGAAAGGCACCTAGAACCTTTGGCTAAAGTGAAACTCGGGATTAAATCCAACTTGGCTAGCCGCGTCATAACACCAAAACTAATGTGACAAAGACGTGAATGCCAAACTTCAGATTCATTAACATTCGAATGAATATGGTTCACGACTTTATTACAAAAATATGCGAGGGAAAGGCGGAACATCCCTCCGCTCTCATAACCTTTTCCAACAAAGAGTCCATATTTTGTAACAACTAATTTATTTGACTCGAAAACCAACTTAAACCCTTCTCTACATAGAAGGGAGCCACTAACGAGGTTCTTCTTGATGGCGGGGACATGCTGCACATTCTACAGCTGCACGATCCTTCCCGAAGCAAACTTCAGATCGACCGTGCCAACACCATGAACAGAAGCACTCGCGCCATTCCCCATCAATACGGACCCGTGACCTGTGACCTGGTAAGAAGTGAACAATGAAATGTCAGCACAGACATGAACACCTGCACCTGTGTCCACCCACCAATCGTTGGGTTGAAACACTGAAAAAACAGTAAATAAATTACCGTACCCAGATGCACATTCTCATTGTTGCCCACAATCATGTTGACAGACTTGGAGTCCTGTCCTGGCTTCTTGTACTTGTTTGGGCACTTGTTGGCCCAATGTTCAACCGAACCACAAGTAAAGCAGCCCTCGTCCTTGTTGTTCTTCTTGAAGGTCTTCTTACCCTTCTTCTTAAAGTCAGTTTTGTGTTGGACACCATTCTTTCCCTTGGGCTTGTGGGAGTTGAAGTTCTTCTGGTTCACCATGTTGGCAACAGAAGTCCCTTTGACCCCTTTTCCGTGCGAGTCTTTTGCCCTTGAATTCTGCTCAACACTCAGATGGCCAATGACATCCTCCACAGAGAATTCACGCCTCTGATGTTTCAGAGTGGTGGCAAAGTTCCTCCAGGAATTAGGGAGCTTAGCGATTATGCAGCCCGCGACAAACTTGCCCGGTAACTCGCACTTGAGAAGCTCAAGTTCCTTAACAATGCATATTATCTCATGAGCCTGCTCCAATACAGGATGGTTTTCAACCATCTTGTAATCGTGGAACTGCTCTATAATATACATCTCGCTCCCTGCATCGGCGGCCCCGAATTTAGATTCGAGCGCCTCCCACAAGTCCTTGGCGACATGCACATGTAAATTTGCATCGACCAGTTTATCTCCGATCACGCTAAGAACTGCTCCGAGAAACACAACGGTAGCCTCCTTGAACGTCTTCTCCTGTTCAGGAGCAATCGTTCCCGTGGAGACACCGGTGACCCAGAACACGTTCATAGCCGTGAGCCATAACGTGGTCTTAGTCTGCCAACGCTTAAAGTATTCACCGGTAAACTTATCCGGTTTCAGTGCAGCGGCAAAGCCACTTGCCGAGAAATTCCTACACATAATAGGTTTTTGGATTGTTGCGTAAATAGGCAATTTCTCGATTAAATTAATCCATGAGTAAATCACTAGCATGGCATTGACTAAGTTGATGACGAACTGACTCTGATCTAAACATGCACGTACTAAGCAAACAGTAGACAAATCTACACATACTGCTAGTACTGCTAATATGAAAATAATCAGGAGCGGGATAAACGAGTTATACCCTCCAGTAGGCCACGCAGAGGCCGCGGCTTTGGTGGCAGCAGCGGCGTCCTCGGCGGCCTTCTTGTCGGCTTCAGCTTTCTCGGCGGCGGCACGGTCGGCTTCGGTGGACATGGTGATGATGAAGGCGACGCGGACGTAGAGGAAGTAGACGATCGGAAGCGAGCAGTCACGTAATCGCTGCCCAAAAACCTATTCGCCCCTCACCCCGTACAGGAACCAGAAGGGCGTGGTTTCGGAGACCTGCTCTCCCGTCGACCGTGTACGCGGCGGACGGGATGGAGTCACCGGCGGCAGCAGTAGCAAACGAACGACGGTGGGCGTGCGTGTGAGCAGATGTGATCTATTCGTGGCGGCTAGGGTTAGGAGACACCGCATACTTATAGGCGTAGCCGCGTGGAGAGACGTGGGCTCGACCCACGTCCGAGTCCGTGACAGCCCACGATCCGACGTCTCAGATCGTGGCCCAGCTGTCAGAAAACTCTCCGTTAGTGACTGGCAAAAATAAGCGCGTAGGTGTGAGCTCGGCTCGGCTCGGCTCAATCCCGCAACCCGCGGCGCGTCGTGACGAGGCGCGGCGCGTCGTGGCGAGGCGTGGCGTGGCGGGCGGCGGAGGAGGAGTGCGCGAGGGCCTCTTCTCTTCTCAAGCTCCAATAGCATGTAGAAGAGAAACCCTTATAAACCACTCCAACTCTCCTTCCACTTCCGGGGTGGGACTAAACTTCCCACTACACCTAGTGCCATATAACCCACATGGACCCTTAGAGATTTTTTAGAAATTGCAGTATGAGCGTAGAGCCCATCTCAGATTTCAGCATTTTTCATTATTTTTGTAAGGGTGTATGCAACTTAATATATGACCTTTGGCCTTTTCAAAAAAGGTATTCTATACCTACTAATAAAGGGATTAGTGTCAATTTGGTTGGCTTCAACTTCATCACACACCTGGCTTGAATGTTGCACTCTACCTAGTATGTGTTTGTTTGGTGTCCTCACAGAGTAGATGCATGCCTGGCCTGGTCATCCCAATAGTATGGTTAGCCTGGTCTAATTAGAAAATGGAAAAGAAAAGAAGTTGCTTACCCCAGGCAGGGTACTTAGCCTGCCTAGGCGTCCCATTCCCTGCGCCTGGAGGTGCTAAAGTAGCAGCCTGGTTGTATTTAAATGCTTTGAGAACTCTGACTCACATCAATACACTCTGACAAACAGCGGCAAACCATGGACACCAGCCAAACGCATATGCACCAGGCCAGTCTGGCCAGGCAATATTTCTCATATCTCAGGCTGGATCCAGGCACCCAATTTGCCCATGCATGGTGTCCACGCATCTATCCAAGCTGACCCTTAGTGCTTCTACCCATCCGTCCTAAAATTACCCCTAAAACATAAATTACCCACTATGCCACCCATTTGTTTTTTTCTTCATGAGTCGCTGTCCATTTTGCTTCATCAGAATAGATCCCCTATTGTATCATGATCGCATAAGCACCATAGTGGCTAGAACCTTGCTTTTCCACATGGGACAACCAGGTTTGATCCTGGCTACCAGTTTTCCCCTCCCTTTTCTCTCTAAATGCTTGGTGGGCGTAGGACATAACTGCCTCGCCCAAGTGTCACTTAGCTGATGGGCTGCAAAACGTTGCAATTTCGGCCCAGCTACTCTATGTTTAACCTTTATTTTTTGGGTAGATTCAACTGCCTTTCAAAAATTCATAATTTTCAAACCCTAACTCCAAATCCAACATGTTATACTTATATGAAAAATCTTCAAAAACAATATGTAGATTTCAAATATGCTATTATCTTGCATGTTAATCATTTCTAAAATTCCATTTAGGACGCAACCTTAATTAATATCTTCTTCATATGGTTTTTTTGGACATGCCTATTATTTCTGCTGTATAATAAATTGGAAACACTTTGAGTACACTTCAAAAGTCATACCACCTATCATGTTGTTTTTCATGTGGCA
Organism: Aegilops umbellulata; assembly: GCA_032464435.1. Lineage (NCBI taxonomy): Eukaryota > Viridiplantae > Streptophyta > Magnoliopsida > Poales > Poaceae > Aegilops > Aegilops umbellulata. The sequence continues at coordinate 410,164,363 of CP136055.1, forward strand.
TCGTGAAAGATTTCAAGGGATTTCTTGATGTTGTTGCGTGCGTGTATGAGATATGATTTTTTTTCTCCCATTGCAACGCAGGGCTTGTTTTGCTAGATAGGATTATATAGTTTATCTCGGTCAGACATTGTGTTTATCTTCCTCTGTTATTCTTCTTTGAAACTTAAAAATATTATAGAAAGAGGTGCATACATCATGTGCTATTTTTTTGTATGTGCAATTCAATATATCTGGATCCGATAATGCTTCATCACATACCTTATCAATCAAGGTGGCAAACCAATATATTTTTATGTTTGGCAAATTGTTATGTCTCAAGACCTACAACAATATTTGTTGTAAGAGAGTTGTTGACCTAGGTCGAAGCTAAGTGGAGGTAAAGAAATGAGAGATATAGATGTTGGGAAACGTAGTAGAAAACAACAAAAATTGCCCTACGAATACCCAGGAACAATATAAAGATGCATACCTGCTTTGGATCAATGATCGTTATCAACTCTAGAGTGCAGCGGAAGTAGACGAGTCGGTGTAGATTGTACTTGGAGTCCCTCGAACATCGATGATCATCACGCGAACCGCCCTCAAATGATCCATCAATGGAAGACCGAAGGCTTGTCCTCTCTACTTGGTTGCAAGCGTACTGTCTTCATGATCTGGCAGCGCTTCACCGTCCGAAGCTAATCATCACCAAAGAATTAGAGGGAGGATATTAGAACCACACGTGGCTTCTAATTATGAGGATTAGAGGTAGCTAGGGCTAGCTCTAATTAGTCAATTAGGACCAACTAGAACTAGAACTGGATCAACTGAAGGAGGCTCCAAAACTTGTGTGTTCAATTGTAGCCAATACCACAACTATATATAGGCTAGAGGGGGAGAGGAGGGCTACCACTAAGAAGGGAAAGCCTCCTTGGGGCGCCATCCAAAGGAGTAGGAGTTGGACTCCTCCCATAGCAGGATTTTCTTGGACTCCTCCCAAGGAAAGGGGGGCCTCTTCCACTTGGGCCCTTGTGGCCCAATTCCTTCTCCACCTCTTGGCCTTATTAGGCCCATTACACTACAAAAAAAATACACTTCCGTGATGATACGTGTTTGTCACAGTAGGTCACGTTTTCTATCATGCATGTACATCCATGAAAAATTTATGATAGAATCAAGATAGTCATACCTGTGCTGTCGTAGAAGTGTTCCATGGCATTACCAAAATTATCATCACGGAAGTGTCCACTTCCATGACGATAAATCATGCGTCACAGAAGTGCTTTCGTTAAGGATGACCGACACGTGGCATCCACCGTAACGGAACGCAATTAAGCTATCGGGTCCGGTTTTGGATCCGATAACCCGTTAATAGCCCCGGCCAATGGGGATTTTCCACGTGTAAAATCATCATTGGCTGTAGGAAACACGTGTCAGCTCCATGTTGGCACAGGTGTCAATCATCCAATGGGCGAGATGCGCCTATGATATGTTAACACGTGGACCGGCCCAAAAGTGGCACATAAAGTTTAAATGGGCCGGCCCAACTAAAGGCCCACAAGATTTTGCAGAGCATAATGGGCCGGCCCAGCTAAAGGCCCACAAGATTTTGCGGGCCATAATGGGCCGACCCAGGTAAAGGCCCACAAGATTTTTGTGGGCCATAATGGGCCGGCCCAGGTGAAGGCCCACAAGATTTTTGTGGACCATAACGGGCCGGCCCAGCTAAAGGCCCATGAGATTTCGCCGACATTAATGGGTCGGCCCAGCTGTAGGCCCACAAGATTTTGAGGACTCTAGTAGGTCGGCCCATTAACTGGCTGCCATGTTTTGGGCCAAATGCCGTCCCATATTTGATCCAGTCCATTAATGGCCTGCCACGTTCTAGGCCTAATAATGGCCCATATGAGATCCGGCCCGTTAAAATCCTACCATGTTCTGGGCCAAATTACGGCCAGATCAGGTCCGTCCCTTTAAGAGGCTTTGGGCTAAATTATGGCCCATATCAGATTCGGCCCGTCAGCTGGACGCTACACTTTTGGGCCCATTTGCTAAAGGCCCATTTAGTAATTCGGCCAGATATTAGTTTCGGCCTGTTAAGGGCACGTTTAACATTTCAGCCCTATATTAATTTCGGCCTGTTAAAAGCCCGTCATATAGTTGGGCCTAACTACGGCCCAGTTTGCATCCGGCCTGCTCGCAGCCGATAATCTGATTGGGCCAAACAAGGACCGAGACAATTTTGGCCTGTTATAAGCCCATGATTTGATTGGCACATTCATGGGCCCGGGTCTATTTCGGCCTGCTGCCGGCCCGTGAGTTGTTCAGCACGTTTCAGGCCCAACCTACTTTTCAGCCTCCTAAAGGCCCATTAAGTTTTGTTGGGAAGATAGGGCCGGCGGTTTACTCGGCCTATTAAAGGCCCGAATCTACTAGTGGGCCAGTTTACATTTAGGCATGTTAACGGACCAAGATGACGGGGCCCATGATGCGGATCATACATGGTGATTTGCATGACAGCCCGATTATGTACCGTAATTTTACGGTTTGGCCGGTTTACTGCGAAGACAAGATATATATACAGTAAAATAACTGCAGCATCGTGAATAAGAAAAAAACCTAGACTATACAATAAAGAAATTACGGCATATTACATCCACTAGGCATCAAAGTTCGCCACCATGGTAATAAAGCACAAGCAGACAGCAGATTGCATACACTGGGCATCAAAGATCGCCACCAGTGCAACTAAACACACCGACAAAATAATATACAAAACAGACAATACTTCAATAGAGTTCAAGAAAGGTTAGCCTTGCTCGGGAGCTACAGCGCAAGCAGCTGAGCAAGCTGGTCAGACTGCACTTGTTTGACACTTATATACTCCTCACTCTAAAAGATAAACAAGCAGAAATGACAGGTTTTGCACATATAAGTATCAGTGCTGACAATTCATCACATTTCTTACTGACGAATAAAGTGACACAGTTTAAAATAGCATTAACACAATATGGTATTGTTCAGGTCAAGACATGGCAGAAAATGACATTGTGAAGGAGTTGGCAGCTTCACGACACCACTGGATTACAGATCAAGAACTCATAAGTATCAATAGTTAGTGTGCTGTCAATTTATCCCATGTCAGTTTGGCAAAATAAGATCACTTGCTCTGTATAGTTTAATTTACATGGTATGAAGAAGGAACTTGGTTGTACAACTGAAAACTTAAATTGAGATGGACAAACTTTTGTTTATGAACTAGAGTACATAATAAACTTTAAACATGCAATTTGATGCAAACACCAAAAATAAACAGCTGTTGCAGTCATGCCTAACCAAATATACACAACAAAGTTTGAAGGTTTGAGAAGGACAAACTTACATTATTGGTGAAGGCAGGCTCTATAAAGCCCTTGTTCATGCTGATGGAGGGGGGGGCAATTCAAGAAGTTTACCACAGAATCTTCTTCATAAGCATTGCCTTTATTCTACATTTTGTTAAGAGTAAATATAGACGTGACAATATAAGAAAAAATGGAGAATATTTAAGATAAGATGAAGAGTGATGCTACATAACCAAGTAGCTATAAATGTAAGTACATCGATACAGGCAAAATGTACAGCCAAGAGCAGTGCAGAGCTAAACTTCTTCAGTACCATCGGTGTTATCCAACCTTATGATAAGAGTAAATATAGATCTTATGTGTAGAAAATGGAGCGCAAAGGAAAATGAGCTGCAGAGTGATGGTACATGAACAACTACCTGTCAATATAAGTACACTGATAAAGGACAACATGTACTTACAAGAACAATGCGGAGCTAAAAAATTCATTGGCATTGGATATATTCTACACTAATGTAACCATTCATATAGATCAGATAATTTGGAGCGAACAATTGATAAGCAAGCTATCATGGATACTGCTGTCACATAATGAACCAGGTATGTATGCAAGTACAGTGATATAGGACAACAGGTACTAACAAGAGCAAAGCAGCGGGCAACATATTTGCGATATCCTGTCGTTCTTTTCAAACCGGAATTCTTTTTCGAGCAGATTTCCTGCAAAAAAGATCCGTAAGGCACATGCGAAAAAGTAGAAGTTCAAACTGTCATGCGATATCATAGACAGTACCTCATCCTCGGAACAAGACCAGTGCATAACAAGGTTTTTCCATTCAATGTCTTCTAAATTTAGCACAGGAGACTTCACCAGAAATTCGTTTATAGACTTGCCATCAAAGTGTGATTTCCTCAGGTAACACCAATACTGTTGCAATGCTTCCTTGAAAAGTGCAAGCAAGCTTTGCTCGTCACGACTATCCAGATTGACCCTCGCCTACTTACAACAATGTAATGTAAATCATTGATGTGTTCAATCAACAGAAAATAGGAAAATAATCACCATGAATAATAGCACTTACACGTAAGTGGGACAGGAAGATGTGAAAATGGTGTTTGTCTTCACTATAATCTTCCAATGATGGGAATATATGCATGTAGTCCCTAACAACATTGAAACCTTTGTATTTTAAACTGGGAATAACTGAAATGGGGTTCCAATCTGCAGGAATTGGCCGTCTCTGCAGTTCGGATAGGTCTTCGGCCGGTGGACTTGCTGTACTTTTTCCTGGAGTGGGATTTTTCTGTGGTACGGCTGGTGCTATGGCAACTGAAATCGGCATACCTTTTGGTGGAGTGAAGGTCCTGTGTGGTGGGGCTAGTGGTGTGGCCAGTGAAGGTGTCAAAACTGGCGGATCTCGGGTAGGGGGTCCCGAACTGTGCATCTAGGCGGATGGTAACAGGAGACAGGGGACACGATGTTTTTACCCAGGTTTGGGTCCTCTTGATGGAGGTAAAACCCTACTCCTGCTTGATTGATCTTGATGATATGAGTATTACAAGAGTTGATCTACCACGAGATCGTAGAGGCTAAACCCTAGAAGCTAGCCTATGGTATGATTGTTGTTCTTGGTCCTACGGACTAAACCCTCCGGTTTATATAGACACCGGAGGGGGCTAGGGTTACACAAAGTCGGTTACAAGGAAGAAGATCGTATCGCCAAGCTTGCCTTCCACACCAAGGAGAGTCCCATCCGGACACGAGACGAAGTCTTCAATCTTGTATCTTCATAGTCCAATAGTCCGGCCAAAGTAAATAGTACGGTTGTCCGGATACATCCTAATCCAGGACTCCCTCAGTTGTCGTAATGTTTCAGAATTTTTGGAGTAGTAGAAATATGGTAGTTGTCTACAACATTACAGATTGTCCGGCAAATGCACGTTTTAACATTACGATGCGGTTTTTGTAAAAGTAGAAAAACAACACTAGTCAAGCTTGTGAAACGATTCAATGCAAAACAAATGCAAAAATGCTCGTTTGATTGTTTACTTTTAGCTTCCTTCTCTATGGTTATTTCTCTGTCGTACTTTGTACGGAGTATCTCACTGGTTGGAAAGGCATGCAAATTGCCAAACCGCTTCCTACACCCTGTATCGAATTTTTTGCCTAACAAGTTGTGCCGTGCAATTGGAATTCCAACATGAGTACTACTACTAGTAGGAGTACCAGGGGCCATTTCTTTTAGGCTTCTAGATTAGTAATCCCATAACTACCGTACCTTTGTCCTGGTTTATTGGTCCCCATTGTAATCTGTGTCAAATTTCGATCATAAATTTAACAAATGAAATGTTAGTGCATGTCACATGCACTACTCCATCCGTCTAGGCGAGTAAGTCATCTTAGGCTATGCACCGTGACCAAGGAGGAGGAGAAAATGAGAAACGTTAATGTTTATTTGCTAATTAATAGTATTGCATGCAATGAACTAACCACTGCATGTAGTGTTTGATATCTCAAGTCATTAAAAGCATGCACACTCTTTATCTCTTATTGGTTGATATGTCAATAAACAAGAAACAAGGTAGAAGTTAATGCACCGCACCTAAGTGTTTTGGGTTTATTTGCTTTTCGTAAGATGACTTACACACCTAGACGGAGGGATTACAATGGTGAGGAATAAACCAGTTAAACCTTTTGTAAAAATTTAGCACAAATTACAATGGTGAGGAATAAACCAGGACGGAGTAGTAGTTTAGAAGCCCAAATAAATGAGTGAGGTGCCTTATTGTTACTCTCCACTGTGACTAGTCTTGTGGGAAAAGCTGGGGAAGCCGCCAAAAGAACTGGCCCTAGGAGTAGTAGCTAGGGATCGAGTGTGCGAGATGAACCGGAGAAAGTAAATGCAGAGAGATGAAATGCAAAAAAGACGGAGGGATGTGATGGTTGCTTGTCCGTTAATTCTACCAGACCACTTATTACTGGGAGTGGTTGGGTTTTGTGATATGACGGCTTTACTGCCGCGCCACGAGCGGGGTGAGAGGTGAGATTCCCGTGCAGCGCCGCCCTCTACACTTGTAGGAGTACTACACCGGTCATGGTTTATTAGTCCCCCATTGAATTTGAGTGAAGATTTAACTGACAAAATGTTAGTGCATGTCAACAAAAACTATATCGTTGGATTCGTATTTGAACATAGTTTTGAATGATATAATTTTAGGTGACATGCATCAGCATTTATCGTAGTATATATAATATTAATTCAATTTTTGGTCGTACTAATCTATAGTAGTAAGGTGCCCGTGCGTTGCACCGAAGAGTGAAATGCATTGATCGGGGTGTTGTTTATTTTGACAAAGGATGTGGGGGTCATCTCATGTGTAAAGGATGTGGTAGGTTTTTTCGGATATTATTTCATCTCTAGAGCTCACAAACATCAGGGTGAAATAGATAAAAAGGTATCTTTTGCAAACCAAAGCGTTCAACTGTTCAACCTGCATCCAAAACTTGTGAAGAAATAACACTTACTGTGCCTGGCAATAAATGATCTTTAAGAATTAGTTTTTGAGTATAGATTTTTATACATGTTGGCTACAAATGACATGGCACTTTCTTATAGTCAATAGTTGGCTATACTATTAAGTAACATTAACCATGCCCTTATACACCTAGACGGAGGGATTAAATCAGGATGACTTGCAAGCGGGCAGAAGAGATGTAAGAAATGGTTCATCGTAAGTCTTTCACCAGTACTATAGTAAAAATTTATACATGGCAGATTCTAGACTAAACCATAAACGGATACACTTTTATTCATGCGCGATACTCCAATAGAGCAAGATCCTGCATGGAAGTCTCCACATGCTTAGATAGCGGATTACATTGAGCGAAGACTAATGATCAACATTTAACTTGATAATGCGTATGTCCGGGTGAACCTCCTTGGAGTCCCCGTGCATCGCGTCGGCGGGTAAAGGATGCCATGGGTTTTCCAAGTCCACATTGGCGGGATAGTCCCAGCTCCCCAGAGTCCAAGTCCGTTCGATGAGGCCGGTGTCGCCGCCCACGCGACGAGGAGGGGTAGTAACACTGACCATGCACCCGTACATCGGCCTCGTGTCAGTGTCAGCGTCAGCGGCGTCGCCCCTGATGCACATTACAGAGACAGGGCGGCGGCTTGCATGGGCCTTGCCGGTGCCCACAATCAAGAGGAAGACGCTGCCGTCCTCCTCCGAGACTAGCAGGCGGCGGTGATCCTCCAGCGACTCCGGCATGGTGAACGGGTAGCACGTCTCGTACTTGATGTTCTCCGCCAAGGGCCAGTAGTGAGCGTTGCACGCATCCGTGAGGTGATGCACCATGTCCGCCGGCGAGCCACAAAACGACATCGGGCACTCATAGCAGTGGACGAAGGGCCTATTATCAGGTTTTTGGATTGTTGGAAATATGAGCAAATTAGTATGATATTTAATCCGAATAAATAGGAAATAGATCATGACAGCATTGACAAAGATTAAACTAATCATGCGAACTAGCATAGCAGATGAACAGATCACATACTAGAAACATGAATTCTACCACGATATCGAACAGGAAGGATAGAATCACATACGGTGCAGCGGGTGCAGCACCGCCGGCATTGACGTTGTCGCCCATGTCGTCGAGGATGAGGTTGCCGAGGTCAGGGAAGAAGTCGTCGTTCATGAAGTCGTCGCTGCCAGCAGTCGCGCGAGGGCGCTCCCCAAAAACCTGATCGCCCCTCTCTCATACAGGATCACGAGAGGCGGGGTTTCGGAGGCCTGCTGTCCCTTCTCCCGGTGCATGCCGAAAGGAGGGATGGATAAGACTTGCTTGGCGGCCAATGACCTGGAATGGTGGTGAGAAACTATATGGTGCGGGCCAGGTAGGTCGTGGGAGTATAGCTCTGTCCTTGGCTCGGCTCAATCCCGCAACCCGCGGCGCGTCGTGATGAGGCGTGGCGTGGCGAGGCGAGCGAGGAGGAGGAGCGCGCGTGTAGGTCTCCTCTTCTCATGCTCATACAAGTGGTAGAAGAGCTCACCTTATAAAGGCCTACTAGCAAAATTCCAACATCGACCAGGCCGTCCATGAAACGGGAGTGGCTGTAGGGGACGTTGCGCCAGTTGAATATATGAGCAAGTTACTACGAGATTTAATCATAATAAGCACAAAATAAACAATGATGGCTATAACAGAGATGAAACTAATCATGTGGACTAGCATAGTAGTAGGATACAGAGTAGAAACATGAATTCTACCACGACTTCGAACATGAAGGACAGAAACACATACGGTGCAACAGAAGCAGCACCGTTGGCGTTGAGGTTGTCCCCCATGTCCAAACACCACGTAGACACGGTCTTTGAGCATGGTTCGTAGTCATTCCACGCTCGGGCATTGAAGTTTGTAACTATTTTAGATTAGAATATACTACTCCTCCGGTGCTAGTAGTAGAGCAGAGTCCTACTCTACTACTCTACTCAAGCAAGCTAGGGCATAGCACTGTAGGGAGTACCAATACTGTGATCACTCAAGCAAGTTGTCTGGCATCGACATGACCCTACGCTGCTGGTATGTGTCTCGTAAGTCAAGCGGCATGCTGTAGTCATCATCACCTGTCCACTTCCCGCAACACATATTTGCTTCTCCATCTTTGTCCTCGCATAATCTCGTCCAATCTTCCATCCCCGCTAAGGCGCCTCCGCCCCTCGTCCGAAACCCAAGCACTAAAAATGGCAGAACCGAGCAGCGTCCACCGAAAGAGTGGCTGGAATTCGCTCCCCACAGAGGTAATCAAGCTCATTGTTTCGCGTGTGGACAATCTCAGTACCATGTCGCTTGCCGCGTGCTCGTCGGGGCTGTACCGTTTACTCAAAGCCCTTAGGCCGGAGCTTTCTAAGCCAGCTCCTTGCTTGCTGATGCCGCCTGATCTTCAGAAACGGCGTGTCACGCAGCATAACGATCGTAGGGTGGAGAGCATCAACCCCCTTGACTATGATCCGATCCCCGTCAGCCTCAACTACATTAACGGTATATACTGGGTCGGCATGAACACGTCTTGGATGGTGCTCGTCGACGGTCGCGGCAGCTGGATGCTCGTGGAGGTCTACACCCGGCGATTGATCCCCCTTCCTTCGATTAACACTGCACTGCTTTGGCACCGCGGCCCAGAATACTCGAAATCTTACAGTAGCCAACATGATACCAAGTTTGATTTGCTCAAGGTTGTAATCTGCCAAGTGCCCACAAGATCTGCGAATTATAAAGATTCAGGCTAATTGCGTTCTTCAACCGCGGTCTCGCCTATCTGACAGGTCAGTGCGGTAAGTGGATAAATCTGCACGTCCATCGCAGGATCATACATCCTCCATGGTTCTCTGATGCCATTGAACACAAGGGCTTCATTTACGCTGTTGACTCCTTCTATGGCTGGACGTATTGCTGGCCTACTCCAGTCATCCCTACAAACGGCTGTTGCAGCAGTATGTTACTTTCCTATGATATCATTATGGATTGCTTATATTACTGTCAACATTTGCTGAAAATATATTCATGCTCATAACATGCTGTTCTTAAGATTGACTAAATCAACAGCCCTTTTTTATTTGACTCCAACTTGATATTATGTTGTAGGCCGCCTGGTGTCCCTACCCTTCCTAATCCTAGAACCTTCCAAAGAAAAGCGGCATGGTAGTTGCAGGTGGTTCCTGGCTGGATCAGATGGCAGCGAAAGATTGATGATCGTTCGCACGTACCGGACGTGTTGTTTCGCGAAATACAATCACAGTCACTGCAAGGTCTTTGAGCAGGATCCCAGCTTCTCTGGGCCTTCAGGAATTTTTGACTGGAGGCTGGTAAGTAGCCTTGGTACACGCTCTCTGTTTGTCGGACTGAATTAGCCGATTAACTAGGAGATAACCGACGGCAAGGATCATGATGGCAGCGCGGTTTCGTTCATCAGGCAAAACTGTGTGTACACAGCATACCATGCGTCTCTGCATGCACCATACCCTGATATGTGCCGCCACGCTCTGCAGCCCTAAGTAGGAGAGAGGGTCGCAAGTATCAGACTTCGACCTGCTGGCTGGAGTTTCCCCCGTCAGGCACCCATCTGGTTCAAGCCGTCAGCCAATCTCCACAGCTTAATAAATAGTAACGTCTAACTGAGCCAGTTAGTTAGATGCGTACACTTGGTGTAGTAGGATCTTTATTTAGTTTGATGCATACACTTGTTCTTTTTTGGTAGCCCTTTTGTAATGATGGCTGATGTTTGGTTTGGAAGAGAGAGTTGCGTCTTCACTCTTCTGGCCTGCTTACTGCTTCTGTTGCACCCCCAGCCCTAGTTGCTGCTGTTGTTTTCAATGTACAATCAGTAGTATATTTCGTCTGTTGGTTGAATAAATGTGTTGCTAGAACGACAAACACAATGTTTTGGAAGTTGTTACATGGTTCGATCCTTTAGTGCCCCGTATCGAACGTAGCGCTTACTATTTTTCATACGAAACACATTTTCCACTTGTTGATAACATGCAGCCCACTGATGAAGGCCCAATAGAGAAGCCCATAATTAACTAGAAGGAAGGCTCTCACATGAATCCGGCCCACGTACATGCTCATGGTCACCTAAACATAAATAAGTAAATATATAAAGCTCAATGCTCATGCACCAGTTCTTTGGGAAAATAGGTAGCCCGTTATTTCTTTTTGAAGAATACCCAAGCTCGGCCTATTTGTTTTCTCCAAATTACTGGGCTGCAAATCTTTCAAGATGAGGAGGGATGCATTCCGGCCTGGCTTAAGAGTACGGTCAATGTCTGTTAAAAGTAATATCAAAAGGGGTTGAAAATTCCAAAAAAATTATAGCACATGGGATATAAGTCTCTTTTGTTGTTTTTGTTCTTTACTGATATCTTATACGTATTTCATTGGATTTAACATGACATAGTACTAATTTATTTTTAAATTTGTTTTAGTATGACTATTAATTTTTGGATTAAGAATATTTCGTTCCCCAGCAAAAAATTGCGAATTTTCAAAATTTCCCACATATTTAGTTAATTTTTTGACCCTAGTACTGACCAGAAAATGGCCAGCAATTCTAAAAATGGAAAAGGGGTTGCAATAAATTCCATATGAATTAGAAAATGAGTAAAAATTATAAAAATAATAGCGAATGGGTTGTACACGCCACAAATTTCGAAGCTGACTTCTTTACGCAAGGCTTTGTCAGTGAACACACGATTCTAGCAGCAGTGACTGTTGGATGTCCATCCAACGGCCGACGTGCTTCTTCAATCTCTGATCTTCCTGCTCCAGCCGACTAAACTAGCGCCGACGGGACTGCCTGCTCCCTCCTCTTGTGCCTACTGTGATGCCGCGCAGGCTTCCCCGGCCCACCCTACTCTCTCCGCTGGCCTGGCCGCACGCAATCAACTGCCTCCTTATTACGCGAAAAAAAAATGATTCCTCCCACTGACATCTGGGGCGGACTGGTTGGGAGGCTGACCTGTGTGCCTACTAAATTGACGCGTACGCAGGGCTTGTCAACTTAGTCAACAAATGATTCTAGCAGCAGTAACTGTTGGATTTGAATCAAACAGTCCTTCTGCTTCTTCAATCGCTGCTCTTCTTGCACCAGCCGCCCAAACCAGCGCCGGGGAGACCGCTTACTCTTGCCTCCAGTGGCCGGCTGTGCTGCCGTTGAGGCCTCATCGCCCCCTACTACTCCCACCACTAGCCAGGCCCTGCGGCGACGGCAGCCTCACACCGCCGCCGAACCAGTGAACCCTCGTACTCCTCTCTGCGTGGGCATCCACTGCCGCGTCTTCCCCGGCTCCATGTCGTCCCCTTCCTAGGCCTCGCCGTCGTCCACCGTCTTGGTGCTCTCGGCGCGGCGTGGTCAACGTGGTCAACGACATTCCATCGGAATAGTACTGTACGTGGAGAGGCTGACAGCTGGGTCCATGGCCACAACCTAGTTTTTTTGTGATTTGCCAAGTAAGTCGCTTTGTCAGGCCTGTTGGGCTGCAAATCTTTCAAGACGAGGAGAGCTTTCATTCGGTTGGCCGAGAAAATGGCCCGTCAGTAATGAGAAATGGGTTGTACATTTTTAAAACACATCAAACCGGCAATTAGTTTCAAATATCTTTTTTTTACTTCGAGCTTTTAAATTACATTAATTTTTATGCGCGGAGAATTTGTTGGATTTTATATTGATATACATTTATTTTTAAAATCATTTTGAATGTGAGTCGAAATTTCGGGATTAAAAACAGTTCGGACTGCATAGAAATATGCAAAATTTCGTATAATTTTTTAACCGTGGCCACAATATGGGCTGTAATGCTAACAAAAAGAATATGGGCTCCAAAAAAACCTTAATAATTAGCAAATGGGCTGTAAATTATTAGAAATAATGACAGATGGTTTGTATGCTTTTTTCCACAGATTTGAGGCTTTCCTAAAAAAGGGTTGACGCACAAGCAGTGACTGTTGGATGGCCATCCAACGGCCATCGTGCTTCTTCAATCTCTGCTCTTCCTGCTCCAGCCGCTCAAACAAGCACCGGCGGGACTGCCTACTCCTTCCTCCCCGCGGCTGGCTGAGCTGCCACGCAGGCCTCACCGCCCCACCGTACTCCCATCGCTGGCCTAGCCATCCCTCTACTCACCCACACCTGCTGTTATTCTCCGGCGACGACAGATGAACCAGTAAACCCTCGTACAGTCATACTCCCCTCCGCGTGGGAAACTACTGCCGAGTCTTCCCTGCCTCCATGTCGTTCCCTTCCTAGGCCTTGTCGTCATCCACCGCCCTGGTGCTGTCGGCGCGGCCTGGTCAACATGGTCAATGACTGACATGCATCTGAAGTGGACTGTACATGGAGAGGCCGACAACTGGGTCCATGGCCGCACGCAAGGAAATGCATCCTTATTACGTGCAAAATAATGATTCCTCCACCTGAGGTCAGGGACCCACCGAAAGGGCCTCTGTATTTCGTGAAAAAAACGTTACCGCCGCTGACAGCTCGGACCCACCAGCTATATCTTCGCACGCAAGGAAGTGCTTCCTTATTACGCACAAAAAAATGAATACTCCCCCTATTAGCTGGGACCCAGTATAGTGGCAGGCTGACTTGTGGGCCTACTAAGTTGACGGGGACGGAGGGCTTTGTCAACTTAGTCAATATGCACGATTCTAGCTCCAATGACCGTATGATGTCCATCCAACGGCCGTAGTGCTTCTTCAACCTCTGGTCTTCTTACTCCAGCCTCCCAAACCAGCGCCGGTCGTGCCTCGTGTTCCTCCCTCCCGTGGCCAGCTGCAATGCGGCGGAGGCCTCACCGCCCCCTACTACTCCCACCGCTGGCCAGGCCATCCCTCTACTCACCCACACCCCCTGTTATTCTGCGCGAGGGCAGCCTCACACTGCAGCGAACCAGTGAACCCTCGTACTCCTCTACTCGCGGGCATCCACGGCCGCGTCTTCCCCGGCTCCGCGTCGTCCCCTTCCTAGGCCTCACCATCGTCCACCGCCCTGGTGCTTTCGGCACGGCGTGGTCAACGTGGTTAAGGAACGGCTTCCATCGAACGTGGACTGTACGTGGAGAGGCTGACAGCTGGGTCCACGACCGCAGCAAGGAAGTGCCTCCTTATTACGTGCAAAATAATTATTCCTCCACCTGACAGCGGGGACCCACCGGACGGGCCACCGTATTTCGTGAAAAAAACATTTCCCCCCTGACTGCTGGGACCCACCAGCTACATCTTCGCAGGCAAGGAAGTGCCTGACAGTCGGGACCCACCTGGTCGAAGCGTACGTAGCGTTGTCATTTTGGTCGTGAACGTGTACGTACATATATACTGGTGGATGTAGAAGCGTGCACGTGTCGTAGTAGAGGCGCGCACGTAGCATGTACACGTACGTACAGAGGCCAGGGTGCAAGAAAGAAAATACGACCACCTATGTGTACATATGGGCGGGGTCTCTAACGCCTACTCGCGCATACGTACGGCAAGGGCTCGTTGACATGGATGGGTCGGGATGGAGAAACAACGTCGTTGTTGTGTTCATGGGGAGGCAACAAAATGCGTCGTGTTCATCGGGAGGCAACGGAACGCGTGGGAGCCAACCGGCTGGGTCGGAACGGAATGCGTGGTCGTGTTCATCGGGAGGGCTTGGACGGAACAGGCGATGGAAATGAGGCCTGGCGTACCGCAGAACGGAGGAAACGGCCTTGTGTTCGACCGGCCACGTTCGAAACGAGATCATGTTCATCGGATGGGGTCTGGCGTACCGCAAAACAGAGGAAATGGACCTCCTACGGTCGAAACGGGGGTCCTGTTGATCGGGAGGGTTCTGGCATACCGCAAAACGAACGAAACGGACCGCGGTCGAAACGGGGGTCCTGTTGATCGGGAGGGGTGTGACGTACCGCAAAACGGAGGAAATGGACTTGTGTTGGAGCCCTACGGTCGAAACAGGGGTCCTGTTCATCGGGAGGGGTGTGGCGTATCACAAAATGGGACTCCACGGGATACTGTTCATCTCCACCGTCGACCTCCTCCAGCCTCCATGGGCTACCGTCGACCTCCTCCAGCCTCCACGGGCTCCTGTTCATCCAGCCTCCACCGCGCGCTACTCCATCGGCTACTGTTCAACCAACCCTCCACCGTCTACTGTTCATCCAGTCCTCCACACCAGGGAGTCCTGTTCAACCACCCCTCCACGGGCACCCCTCCACCATCTATTGTTCATCTAGCCCTTCACACCACGGGGTCCTATTCAACCACCCCTCCAGGGGAACCCCTCCACCGTCTACTGTTCATCCAGCCCTCCACCACACCACGGGGTCCTGTTCATCCAGAGGCAATGCCACCACTCACTGTTCATCCAACCCCCCGGCAACGCTGACTATTCATCCCATCAATCGGCTTTAGTTAGTAGCAGTAGCGAAGGAATCGCTTGATCGGGTTCAGTTAACAGCCATCGATCGATCGCTCGGGTTCAGTAACACGTAGCCTGCAGTGCAATCGCTCGGGTTCAGTTAGAGCCCAACGCCTCGCTCGGGTTCATTTAGAGCCAACACCTCACACACACGCGCGTACGTGTACAAGAGAAACGCGCATCGCTCGACCCCCGACCTCCCACCGTAACAGGGAACTACTCGAAATTTTCCTCCCCCTCGCTTCTACCATGGTTTTTTCCGTCATGGACGGCCCAAAGAATGTCATGCAGCTGCGTCTCCGGCCCGCCCAGGACGAAAAGCCCATTTTCTATCATGATTTTTTGTCATAGAAGTAGGAGCCCACCACATCTATGATGATACCGGGTTTTGTCACAATTATCGTCATAGAAGTGTCATATGTATGACAGAAAAAAATTCGTTCGGCCCAAAATGTAAATGATGTGTCTTTTTTGTAGTGCATACACAACCGCAGAGAGGATATATTTTTACACGAGTTCCATCCGCTGACAACTTTTTTGCAGCGTGACATCATGCCTGACCGGTCATAATTTCAAACCGTTTTTCGTCTGCCGCTCCACGTTTCGAGACGCGGTTGCCATTGGCACATCCTGTCGAAGCAGAGACCATGTCCCCTTATTGCGGGATTCTCATCAATGCAGGCGTGTGTGACCCAACTGTGCCGTTCGCACGGCCCTTGGGAATAGGCGAGTTTAAGGCGAGTGGGGAGGCGCTTGATATTCATGGCCTTTATAAGGGGATAAGAAATCCCTTTCTTCACCCACACTTCGGTTCTTCCTCAGCCCTTCCGTCCCTGAGCTCCAGCGCCCAAGTCTTTAGCTTTTCCCTTGTCCGAGAAAGCACTCCCAAGATGTTTGGATCCGGAGCTGGAGGCAAGTGGATGGCCTCCTCCATCAAGAATAGTGATATTAAGGAGCAACAGGAGGCCAGACATCTGGCCAAGGAGATCGCTCATAGACTCCCGGCCAAGGGACAGATCGTACCTACTCCAGAGCCCCACGAGAGGGTTGTGTTTCTTACACATTTCGTCCGCGGGCTGGGCTCCCCTCTTCATCCCTTCATCCGTGGACTGATGTTTTACTACGGGCTAGACTTCCCTGACCTAGCCCATAACTTCATTCTCAACATCACAGCATTCATTGTCGTGTGCGAGGCCTTTCTCCGCATCCCGCCTCATTTCGGCATATGGGTGAAGACCTTCAATGTGAAGCCGAAGGTGGTGAGCGGCCAACAAGCAGAGTGCGGAGGCGCCATGCTGGGCAAGATGCCCAACGTTACCTGGCCCGGAGGCACATTCACGGAGACGGTGAAGGGGTGGCAATCGGGGTGGTTCTATATCACCGAGCCGCGCGACGCCAACTGGGCGGCGGCCCCTGAATTCCGATCCGGAATCCCGATGCGGCTCACCTCCTGGCAAGAGAGGGGCCTAACCTGGGGTCCCTCGGACGAGCTGTCTGGGCTCCAGACGTGCGTCTAGAATATGATAGACAGGAAGATCAAGCTCGTCAATGTGGTCCAGGTCATGCTCATTCGTCGGATCCTCCCGTGCCAACGCCAGACATGCTATCTGTGGGAGTATGATCCGGCCAAGCACCAGACGCTACTAGAGCTCTTCGGCACGACGCACGAAGAAATCTGGAAGGTGCTCTTCAAGGCCGGCGAGACACCACCGCCCGCAACCGAAGACCGCGGGCTTAACTTAAAACGCCAGGCTAACTTGGTAAGTTCTTTTAATGTTTTCAAGGTGTACCCTTTACTAGCATATTTTGGGGAAAATCCTAAGCCTTCCTAGCCATGTTTTCAGGCCTGGATCAAGGTAGCAGAGGGGATTAGTTGTCCAGCTCCGCTGCCCGAAGACCAAGAATTCCCATTACTGACGAGAATGCTTTTTCCCACACCTTATGAGGTGCCAGAGAAAACGGCCAAGAAGGCGGCCAAAGGGGACAAGAAGGCGGCCGAAGGGGCCAAGAAGGGCCCTCGCCGAAAAGGCACTCCGGACATGACGTCCGAAAACGAGACTTCCTCTTCGTCCGCTGACGACAACGACAAAGCGGAAGAAGAAAACGACTCCCCACCTGAGGTGGGGAGGAAGAAGAGAGCGGCCCCCACGAATCCGGAGGCGAAAGCGCCTAAGAGGGTTAAAGGCTCCCTCGCGGATAACTCTGCGTGGGATGTTGATAGCAGTCCGGAGCGACCTCACCGGACCAAGCCTCGGGCCGCCTCGGAAGTACCAGAATCCGAAAGTGTCTGGCCTTCCCGGCTTTGTAACATTGATATATCTTAAACCTTGTCATTGCAGTCCGGCACGCGATTGCTTCCCGCGATCCTCGACAGAGGGATCGCTAGACTCAAAGGAGATGGCTAGCATGTGTCCGCCACCTGCGCATTCCTTCTGTCCCAAGGGTGACGACGAGGTGGTGTCGCAAAAGACCTTCCCCGATCGGAGGGGGGGGATTCCGGAGATCTACGCGGCTCCGTAGTCTAGTGAACGACATTCCTCAAAAGGAGGGAATGTGCCTGTTCCGCCGGTGACCTCTGCACAACCAGAGGCACCAGATAATCTTCTGGAGGCGCTACGAGGCGCCTCTATTGTGTATGGACACAGTGCCCTTATGGGAACGGTAGTAGAGAAGGTTCAGTTCGTCAAAAGCGGACTGACCAAAGCCTGCACTAGCCTTCTAACGGGCTTTGAGGTAAGTAATGTGGTTGTAGGAAAATATCACCGTATAGACTGTAGCCCCTGATGCTCTGTTTGGTGTTTGGGAAGAAAAAGCCGAACAGAGGATCAAGAATAAATATCGCAGGGAGTATAACATAAGTTGTCCATGTGAATAAGCAGGTATCGCTGCAGGCTGCCACCACTCATGCTGCGGGGGTCTCCGGATTCAAGCAGAAACTGGAGCGGGCCGAGGAGGAGCTTGGCCTCGTGAAGAAGCAGCTGGAGGATAGCCAAGGTATGCAGTAACCTGCGGGTATATATTTTTTTAAAAAATAATAGTACGTCCGGACTAAAATGTCATAAACTTTATTAGGGGCCACGACCGAGGTGACAACCCTCAAGAAGGCGTTAGCCGAGGCCGAGGACAAAGAGGCCAAGGAACACGCCGCGCGCGAGAAGCACGAGGCCCGGGTTAGCGAGGCGCAGCAAGAGCTCCAGGACGCGGTCAGAAGATTTGAGTCCTTGGAGCGCGATTGTAAGGCGCAAGTGTACGAACTGGCGAAGGCCCGCCAGAGCGCACAGGATGCATGGGCCGAAGCCCAGAACGCCCTCTAGGAAATTCAAGCGGCCAAGGAGATTGCGGCGGGTAAGTCTTTCACCATCCAGAGAAAGTATGTAGAAGAAACATTCCTTGTACATATCCGAATTTGGGTTTTCTAGGGGCGTTTACAGATCTGCCGTGCAGTAAATCAGATGCTACCGAGCATTATAGAGCCAAAGAAGGGATGTCTACGGAGAAGCTATTCTGGTCTCAACATCTTGGTCCCGAACATCCGGTGCCCTTTAGCGACCAGCTGAAGCAGTTGGTCGAGCTGCACAGGTCGGCGGAGCTAGCCATGAAGGACCTGATAGTCCGGCTGTGGCATGCCGAGCCTGTACCTAGCAACTACTTCGGACATGTTAAGCGGCTTGTAAGTGCCTGTCCGCGGCTCGAAGCCATGAAGCGGTCGGTCTTTATTGAAGGTGCGCGTATGGCTTTTGCCCGCGTCAAGACGCATTGGGCAAAGCTAGATGCCAAGAAGCTGATGACCGAGGGGCCGTCGGAGGGCAAGGAGCATCATCGACCCGAGCTCTATTTTGATGTTGTCCTGGAGGGGTCCTGCCTTGTGGCGGAGCAATGCTCGAAGGATGTCATATTCCCCTAAGAACATTTGTATTATATTGTCCTGTAATATGGAACAATGATGTTATGTAATATAATGCTTGTGATTTACATTTGACCTCCTATGCGGTCGTTTATGAAATCTGAGAGTTGACCAGTCGTCGGCTTCTGCCCCCACGTAGATAGTACGGGGGTGTTCGGGATAAATCTAAACACTCTTTACTCCACATTCTGGTCCTTAAAGGAGGTGTTTAGCGCAACGAACAAGGCAATCAGACTATGCGGCCTTTACCTCCCTCACTTAGGCATAGGAGTTTGACAATTAAGAAAGTCGGCGAAGCCCCTGGTATTTGGAAGGCTGAACTAGGGGCGTTGTACACGCCTAATCAGGGGAACCGATTCTTCGCTAGAAGTGGAAAAATCTCCAACAATTTGGGACCTCTCAAACAGCTGACCAGCTCTCGCCGCATCATGACAGTCAGTTTTCGGCTTTCTCTACTGAGGTGCTCGTCCAGAAGAACCGGGACACAATCGCAGTAGTTCTCCCTTTACTTCCCTAGCCGATATAACGGAACGTAAGGTAGTAAGGATAGGAGCCGGGCAACCCAACTATTGACTAAAGACATGATTCAGAGCCAATGCATATAATGCTATAACTTCAGGGTGCCAAACTATATTGTAAAAGTGTTCGGACTTTTATTGCCGTAATGTGGGGCGTAATGAAGCCCCTGGCATAGTAATACGTACCATGGTGTACATGTGCAATGAGTGATAAATCCAAAGGTGAGGAAACAGAAAATTAAGTAATAAGCTGACGCCACTATTTATTCACCATTGTTATGTAATTAGTACGTCGAGGCGTACTTTGTGCAAGTAATGCGATAAGCAAGTAAGGCTATTTAACATGCCGCAACCAAGGGCGAGCTGCGTGCGGGTATGTAAAACAAGTATGGCAATCATTTAGTAGAGACCATCTAGGGATTCCCTTGCATGCCAGAGCTCCTTGCTTCCTTGGTGTGTTCTGCAAGCGTGCCGTCCTGATAGACCTCGAAAAGAGAAAAACCCGAAATGAAAAGGAAAAGTAAAGGTGTGTGTATCCCAGGGTCGGTCAAGCCGCACTGTGGATCGCGAGCGAGTTATGCCTCCGTCATTGCCCAAGGGGTTTTGAGTGCGTAGTTATGTACACGCGGTATGAATGCCATTTCCTCATCGGGGCTGGGACGGAGGCCGAGTTACTAATTCAGCTCTTGACGAACTGAGCTGCCCTGTTGCAGTGTAGTCCGGAACTTCTTAAGGATGTCCAGGGGCTCGGCGGCCGGATTATGGGGCCGCTTGAGAAGGCCGCTCTGTACTTCTACTGCTAGGGCAGCGGTGTGCTCCTCTGTACGGAGGGAACGTTCCGTGTTTCCATTTACTGTAATGACGCCGCGTGGACCGGGCTATTGAGCTTAAGATAAGCATAATGTGGCACCGCGTTGAATCTAGCAAACGCGGTTGGTACGAGCAATGCGTGGTAGCCGCTGCGGAAGGGTATGATATCAAAGATTAGCTCTCGCTTCGGAAGTTATCTGGGGAACCAAAGACCACCTCCAGTGTGATTGAGCCCGTACAACGGGCCTCTACGCCTGGTATGACTCCTTTAAAGGTAGTTATCATGGGCTTGATTCGTGAGGGATTAATACCCATTTTGCATACTGTATCCTGATAGAGAAGGTTGAGGCTGCTACCACCGTCCATTAGGACTCGTGTCATGTGAAATCCATTGATGATTGGGTCGAGTACCAATGCGGCTGAACCGCCATGACGGATACTAGTTGGATGATCTCGACGAACAAAGGTGATCGGGAATGACGACCATGGGTTGAATTTTGGGGCAACTGGTGATGACCCACAAGTATAGGGGATCTATCGTAGTCCTTTCGAAGTAAGAGTGTCGAACCCAATGAGGAGCAAAAGGAAATGATAAGCAGTTTTCAGCAAGGTATTCTCTGCAAGTACTGAAATAAGTGGTAACAGATAGTTTTGTGATAAGATAAATTGTAACGAGCAACAAGTAACAAAAGTAAATAAAGTGCAGCAAGGTGGCCCAATCCTTTTTGTAGCAAAGGACAAGCCTGGAAAAACTCTTATATAAGGAAAAGCGCTCCCGAGGACACATGGGAATATCGTCAAGCTAGTTTTCATCACGTTCATATGATTCATGTTCGGTACTTTGATAATTTAATATGTGGGTGGACCGGTGCTTGGGTGCTGTTCTTACTTGAAAAAGCATCCCACTTATGATTAACCTCCATTGCAAGCATCCGCAACTACAAAAAAGTATTAAGGTAAACCTAACCATCTCATGAAACATATGGATCCAAATCAGCCCCTTACGAAGCAACGCATAAACTAGGATTTAAGCTTCTGTCACTCTAGCAACCCATAATCTACTTATTACTTCCCAATGCCTTCCTCTAGGCCCAAATAATGGTGAAGTGTTATGTAGTCGACGTTCACATAACACCACTAGAGGCTAGACAACATACATCTCATCAAAATATTGAATGAATACCAAATTCACATGACTACTAATAGCAAGACTTCTCCCATGTCCTCAGGAACAAACATAACTACTCACAAAGCATATGCATATTCATAATCATAGGGGTATTAATATGCATAAAGGATCTGAACATATGATCTTCCACCAAATAAACCAACTAGCATCAACTACAAGGAGTAATCAACACTACTAGCAACCTACTAGTACCAATCCCGGACTTGGAGACAAGAATTGGATACAAGAGATGAACTAGGGTTTTGAGAGGAGATGGTGCTGGTGAAGATGTTGATGGAGATTTCCCTCTCCTGATGAGAGGAGCGTTGATGATGACGATGGCGATGATTTCCCCCTCCCGGAGGGAAGTGTCCCCGGCAGAACAGCTCTGCCAGAGCCCTAGATTGGTTCTGCCAAGGTTCCTCCTCATGGCGGTGAAGTCTTGTCCCAAAAGGTTGCTTATCAATTTTTCCTCCATGAAATACCTCATATAGCAGAAGATGGGCATTGGACGGCCAACAGAGGGCCCACGAGGCAAGGGGCGCGCCCAGGGGGGTAGGGCGCGCCCCCCACCCTCGTGGCCAGGTGGGGCCCCCTCTGGTGAACTTCTTCCGCTCAATATTTTTTATATATTCTGAAAATAACTTCCGTGGAGTTTCAGGACTTTTGGAGTTGCGCAGAATAGGTCTCTAATATTTGCTTCTTTTCCAGCCCAGAATTACAGCTGCCGGTATTCTCCCTCCTTATGTAAACCTTGTAAAATAAGAGAGAATAGGCATAAGTATTGTGACATAATGTGTAATAACAGCCCATAATGCAATAAATATCAATATAAAAGCATGATGCAAAGTGGACGTATCAACTCCCCCAAGCTTAGACCTCGCTTGTCCTCAAGCGAAAGCCGATAACGATAAATATGTCCCCATGTTTAGAGGTAGAGGTGTCGATAAAAAATAAAATACGAACATGAAGGCATCATGATTATTCTCATAACAGCAACATATATAGATATTTTCATATGATTTCTTATGCTCAAGTAATAAGCTATTCACAATGCAAAAGTATGAATCAGAAACTTTATTGAGAACTACCAAACTATAATCTCGATCATTGAAGCAATTGAAATTTATCATAACATCAGAAAGAGTCTATGTCAGAGCTTAATAGCAAGTCCACATACTCAACTATCATTTAGTCTTTCATAATTGCTAACACTCACACGATACGTGTGGTTACAGAGTTTTAATCGGACACAGAGAAAGATAGGGGCTTATAGTTTCGCTTCCCAACCTTTTACCTCAAGGGTAATGTAAACAATAATAAATCATGCTCCCCTACATCCAATTAGATATATCCATCAGGATCTTTCCAACATAATGTGCTTGCCAAAGGATAAAATGTAAAAAGGAAAGGTGAAGATCATCATGACTCTTGCATAAGGTAGAAGATAATAGTAACAGATACACTACTAGGAAAAGGGCTAAAGATAGGATTGACACTAATGGCGCACCGGAGAAGTGGTGCGCCACTACTATATACTAATGGCGCACCTGGTGGAGATACGCCATTAGTGTGGAAGACACTAATGGCGTACCGGGCAAAAGGTGCGCCACTAGTAAAACAATGTTTTTTATTTTTTCCAACATACTAATGGCGCATGATGGCAAAGTGCGCCATTAGTAGTTAGAACTACTAATGGCGCACCGGCGACAGAGTGCGCCAGTAATTTTTTTTTACTTTTTGGCAAAACTACTAATGGCGCACCGTTGCACAGTGCGCCATTACTGGTTTAAACTAGTAATGGCGCACTGTGCCACGGTGCGCCATTAGTATAAAAATTATTTTTTTTACTTTTCTACAAAACTACTAATGGCGCACCACCTGCAGGTGCGCCATTAGTAACCAGGGTTACTAATGGCACATTTGCAGGTGGTGCACCATTAGTAACCTGGGATCCCAACAAGATATTTTGGACAGCCACACCTACCCACTCACTTCCCCACTTTATTCCCTCCACCTCCTTCTCCAAGCTTTCGGCTGCCTCCTCCTCCTCACCTCATTTCCACCATAGATTCATCAAAATTAAGTGGTGAAATTACCTTTTTTTGATAGGTAAGTAAGGGGAAAGCTATCTTCATGATGTATATCTACTTTTTTTCTCCCTAGCTCGCTCCAACAACGTGCACATGCACTTTTTGTGGCCTAGCTAGATCTATGTATGTTTGTGGTGTTGCATGTGTTTGTGGTGTTGCATATATGTTTGTGTTCGAAGGTACCAGTATTTGAAATGCGATAGTTGCCAATATTTTGCCGGAATGTTTTGATTCATTTCTGTTTCGGCAAGAATTTTGGCACTATGCATTCTTTTTGGTCCTATTTTTAGGGAAGGTCATGCCAATTTTTTTCTTCGTTCTAAAATATCGTTGTGCTCTACCCCACAGGCGACCATGGTCCGCATGATGACTGAAGGCATCGTGAATAGGTTTTTGAGCTCCGCGAAGGCCGAGATGCTTCAAAAGAACGAGATGGAGATAAGATGTCCGTGTCGAAGATGCAAGCTGAAGAGCCTTATTGCGGACCCGGATTCCGGGCAGGTGCGGGACCACCTGCTCTGGCGTGGTTTCATGGATGGCTATCGGTGGCAAGGTGATGAAGATGACTATGAAGTCGTCCATGGGGTCCGGGCAAGAAATGAGGAAGGGCAACAAGACAAGTACCACCGCGGCGAGGGCGGGCGAGAAGACGAAGAATCTCCAGGACATGATCACGACGGTGATGCTGTACACAGTCATCATGTAGAAGATGTCGTACATGATGATGAGGAAGATCAAGATGAAGGGCATGATCATGAAGATGAAGATGTTGGAGTAGACGACGATGGAGGCTGGGTGCAGGACCCTCATATTCAAGAGCTGCTTCTCAAGCAGACGGATAACGCAAGAGTTGCTGCCCGAGAGAAAGCCAAGCTGGATCAACTGGTGATAGACGCGGTTACTCCATTGTATGAAGGATGTAGGCCCGAGGATACCCGCCTGAAAGTAACGCTCATGGCTCTGGAGATGAAGGTAAAACACAAAATGACCGACGCATGCTTCGACGAGAACTTTTCATTCTGGCACGAACGTCTTCCCAAGGGGAACAAGTGCCCGACCAATTTCGAGGAGGCGAAGAAAATCGTGTGTCCTCTGGATTTACCGCATGTGAAATACCATGTGTGCATGAACAATTGTATCATTTATCGGGACGAGCACGCGGAGTCTACCATATGTCCGGTGTGCGACATCACTCGATACAAGAAGAGGAAGAAAGCTCCTCGAAAATCGGTGTGGTACTTTCCGATCACTCCTCGTTTGCAGCGGTATTTCACGGACCCTAAGGTAGCAAAGCTCACGCGTTGGCACACGGATAGGGAGGAGAAGAAGCGGGAAGATGACAGAAATGATGTGGAGATAAATAAAAAAGACAAGATGCTAAGTCACCCTAAGGATGCAAGCCAGTGGAAAGTGTTGAACTTCGAATACCCAGAATTTGGGAAGGATCCAAGGAACATCATGGTGGGCGCGAGCACCGATGGAGTCAATCCATTTGGCAGCCAGAGAAGCACACATAGCACCTGGCCTGTGTTTGTGTGGATGTACAACCTTCCCCCCTGGTTGTGCATGAAGAGGAAGTACATTCACATGATTATGCTAATTGAAGGGCCGAAACAACTAGGGAACGACATCAATCTGTATCTGGGGCTGGTGAAGGAGGAGCTAGACACGCTGTGGAAAACGCCAGCCAATACGTGGGACGCCGCAGAGAAAGAATATTTCCCTATGAGAGCCACACTACTCACGACGGTGCACGACTATCTCGGTTACGGATATCTCGCGGGGCAGGTAGTCCACGGATTTTCTGGATGCGTAAGGTGCATGGATGACACAACGTAACGCCAGCTAGATAGAGATCCTGGGTCTTCGAAAACCGTGTTCATGGGACATCGAAGGTGGCTTCGCGATGATGACCCGTGGTGGAAATGCAAGGATCTGTTCGATGGTGAAACCGAACCCCGAAAACACCCGTGTACGAGGAGCGGCGAGGAAATAGACGAGCTGTTGAAAAATTGGAAAGACTGCCCACTGCCGGGAAAGAAGCAAAAGGCGCCAGAGCCGGGAAAGAAGCGGAAGGCGCCAGAGCCGCTGCTCAAGGTATGGAAAACGAGGTCTGTTTTCTGGGACTTGCTGTACTGGAAGATCCACCGTGTGCCTCATAGCCTTGATGTCATGTATATCACGAAGAACGTGTGCGAGAGTCTGCTTGGTACCCTGCTCAACATGCCATAGAGGACCAAAGATGGGCCGAAAGCAAGGGCAGACTTGAAATCAATGGGCATCATGCAGGAGCTTCACGCTAATGATGATGATGATGATGATGATGATGATGATGATGATGATGATGATGATGATGAGGCGAAGCAGGACACAGAAAGTCGTCGCAAAGGCCAAAAGGCCAAGAAGACCGGAAATGACTACCCTCCCGCGTGCTTCACTCTAAGTCAGGAGGAGATCGAGCAGCTTTTCACCTGCCTCCTAGAGTAAAACTTCCTTACGGTTACGCGGGGAAGATAAGCAGATACCTAAACCCAGCGAAGCAGAAGTTTAGCGGGATGAAGTCTCACGACTGTCACGTGCTGATGACACGGATACTTCTAGTTGCAATCTGTGGGATCATGGACGCGCACGACCGTGAAACGCTATTTGGCCTATGCAACTTTTTCGACGTCACCTCTCGGAAGTCGATTGGCGTGAGGCAACTCAGAAGGCTACAGGAAGAGATCGTGGTGATACTATGCGAGCTTGAGATGTACTTCCCGCCCGCATTCTTCGATGTTATGGTGCATCTGCTGGTCCATATCGTGGAGGATATCATCCAACTCGGCCCGACGTTCCTGCACAGCATGATGCCGTTCGAAAGGATGAATGGTGTCATCAAAGGATACGTTCG
Organism: Aegilops umbellulata; assembly: GCA_032464435.1. NCBI lineage: Eukaryota > Viridiplantae > Streptophyta > Magnoliopsida > Poales > Poaceae > Aegilops > Aegilops umbellulata. Next base: position 410,191,035 of record CP136055.1, read on the forward strand.
CAACATGTCACGTCCAGAGGGAAGTATAGCCGGGGGCTTTCTGACCGAAGAGTGCATCTCCTACTGCACGAATTATCTAGGCATCGAGAACCCCTTTGGTATGCCCGTCAACAAGCACCTCGGCAGGCTCGCTGGATGGGGTCACCATGAGGGTCGCCGCGAAATGCATGTCGACTTCGAGGGTCGACTCGTCGACTTTGAAAGAGCAAACCTAATCACGCTACAACACATAGACGTGGTCGATCCTTGGGTGGTAGAGCACAAAAGCTTTATTGAGAAGACGTACAATGACCGAGGCCAACAGAGGACGGACGGAGATATAATCAAAGAGCACAACTCATGTTTCACGCGTTGGTTCAAGAAGAAGCTTCTGTTGTACCCTTTACATGAGGATTCTTCCGCGGAAGAACAACTCATATTCGCCTTGTCACAGGGCGCCGAGCACAACCTGATGACCTATGAGGCGTACGATATCAACGGCTACACATTCTACACCGAGAACAAGGACATGAAGAGCGATGGTTATCAGAACTCCGGGGTAATGATGGAATCCTACACCGGCAATGACAAGGACAGATACTACGGAAGGATCGAGGAGATCTGGGAGCTGAGCTACGCTGGAGAGAAGGTCCCGATGTTCCGTGTCAGATGGGCCAAGAGCGTCCTAAAAGAAGACCGGTATTTCACCACCATGGTTATATCTGAAGCCAAATCCAAGATCGCGGGTGCAAACGTCACCGCGAAAAATGAGCCATGGGTACTGGCTTCCCAAGTGGACCAATGCTTCTTCATTACCGACCCGTCAAAGCCCAGTCGTGTTGTCGTGAGGAGAGGCAAAAGGAAGATCATCGGAATGGATGAAGTAGCCAATGAGCAAGACTTCGACAAGTACGGCGACCCGAAGATCGAACATGACGACGACGATGAAGTAGCAGGACACACCACAAGAAGAAGCAGGACCACCCTACCTAAAGGACGTCCGTTCCACAGAAGAACTCCATTTGCGAAAAAGAAGGGCAAGAATATTGTGAACAGATAGCTAGCTAAGATTGATTGTATTTAAATCGTAGTCTTCATTTCTCGATTGTATTTCATGGGCACTTTTTGATATCATGAATATTTTTAAATTTCATGGGCACTTTTTGAATTCATGAGGACACTTGATCTCGATCCCCCTCCATCTCGATCTCGATTCCCCCTCCATCTCGATCTCGATCCCCCTCCATCTTGATCCCACCCGCACACTCCCCGCTAGCTCCACCGCCGCCGATGACCCACCGCAACCCTCCCCCGCTCCACCGCCACCGACGAGCACCCGGCCCCCCGCACCCTCCCCCGCTCCACCGCCGCCAACGGGCACCCCCCGCACCCTCCCCCGCTCCATCGCCGCCGCCGATGATATTTTCAAGTAACAAATTGTAACATATTTTTAAAAAATTATTACTGTTTTTATAAAAAAATATTACTGTTATGATTTAAACAAGTTTGAACATATTTAAACACAAATAAATGTAAAAAACAGCATTTAAAATGCATAAAAAAATTGGGGAGCCTGGGAATCGAACCCAGGACCTCCTAGTGTGTGTGCTGCGTGCTGACCAGTCGGGCTAGTGGGTGGGTTCTGTTGTAGATAGGGTTAGGTTGAAGATAGGGCTAGTGGGCTAGATTAAAACAAAATTCTAATGGCGCACCGAGGGGTGGTGCGCCATTAGAATAGTTGTACTTATGGCGCACGAGGGGGTGGTGCGCCATTAGAAAGCTTCCCCCCACACTAAATCCCCAATCTCTCTAATCTCTCCCCTGCCTCATCGATCTCACCCACTGCCCCCTGTGTTCGCCGTGCCCCTCGCTGCCCCCCTCGCCTCCTTCGTCGTCCCCGAGCCGAGCGCCGCCTCCCTCGCCGCCTCCCTCGCCGTCCCCGAGCCAAGCGCCGCCTCCCTCGCCGTCCCTGAGCCGAGTGCCCTCGATGTCCTCCCGCCCAAGCGCCCCCTCCCCCCGCGGCCCCGCCTGCGCCCTCGACGTGCTCGCCGTCCAACACCGCGCGGCCTGCCCAGGAGGACCACCGCCGTCTTCCTCTTCGACTATGAGGACCCGGACAAGCTCGGACGCCAAGGACGACCACCACCGCTCGACGCGCTCGACCGCGCGGCCTGCCGAGGAGGACTGCCACCGCTCGACGCCGAATTCGCGCCGCCTCGACTAGCTCCGGCTGCCCCGAGTCGCCCTCGACCTCCCAAGTGAGCACCCGAGCCACTTCCCCCTCTTCCCCCTCTTTATTTCCTTCTGATGTGTTCTAGGGTTGGGGGTTGGAGAAATTTGGACAAGGAAAGGGGGTTGGAGAATTAAGTAGCTAGGGTTTTCCAAATGTTCAAATCTCTGAGCTTGCATTTAGATGCATTTTAGAGGATACTAGTCTCAACTAAGCATCCTCCTAGAGATTCTTTCATTAAGTAGCTAGGCTCAATTAGTGAATTTTCAAGTGAGTTTGGATTCATGCAACAATATGAAACATTAATTAATATTCTTTCTGGCCACTAATGATAGATGTAACATGTAAGAAGTCCATAATTGATTAATGGATGTGTTAGTTTGATAGTATTTTTAGTGTTGCACCTTTTCCTTCTACAACTTGCAGATGTGCACAATTTTTTGTGTTCAGTTTAGGAGTTGGTCCTTGGGAAGCATTTTGTTATGATAATTTCAGTATATATCTTACTGTCCTTTGCTGATCTCGTTGTATTTTCAATTCACACGCAACTCTCCGACGAAGTCTCCTCCAGGTAATATATGTCTCATGCTTTCTAAAGAGTACTAGTATACTGACTAAACTATCCACTTGCTATGCTTAGCTGCTCTGTTGTCTGAATCGTGACACTTTGCCAGCTGAAACTTGCCTATCACACTGTCGCTGTATTACTCAACTAAAAACACAAATATTTGTAGTTTTTGCCTGTCATAATGCAACTAAGCATACTAGTCTCAACTAAGCATACTAGTTTTTTGTAGTGAGACAGTAAGATAGTGAGACAGTAAGAAGGAAACTTCCCAGATTATGTAGAAAGAAAATAATTGGTTTGATAGCAAGTACCATGACATGAATCAAAAAACATATACGGTGGGGAAAATAAAATGGCAGAAACCTGGGAGGTTCTGGTTTGCTGTATCTCCACCAGTTTGCGTTGGTGAATGTGGATGATTTTTTATCCTGTGAACTCATTGTACTTCTACAAGAATTTGGTATCATCATGGTGTAATTTTGTTAACATTCTGGTTTTGTTAGATAGTGGCTACACTAATCTAGAGTGATACAATTTTCCTTCCCATTTGGTATCATCATGTTCAGTGTATACAGTTATAACATCATGTGGGTTTTTTAAGTCTGTTTACAGCTCATGTGGGTTTTAACATCATGTGGGTTGGTGAATGTGGATGATTTTTTAATCCTGTGAACTTGAATGTTGCAATGTTGTTTTCTTCAGAGGCTACTGTCAAATATTTGAGCTACTGTCTTGCAAAGATGATGATCATCTTGCTAGTTTGCTGGGTTTTGTCTCCGACCATTGTGTCGTGATGAATTTGTAGGTACCCCGAGAGGCCCTTGAGTTTGCCGGAATGTCGATTAACTTCTGTTCCGGCAAATTCGGGTACTCCATATGTTCTATTTTCAGCAAAGGTCATGCTAAAATTTTCCATGAATTTTAGCATGACTTTGCTAAAAATAGGACATATGGGGTACTTGCGACTAATGCATGGGCCGGGGTATCTTAGTACTTAGTTAAGTAGGATCAACTGCCCTGCCATTCTTGCTGCATTAAACCATAGGTGGCAATAGAGCCAAGTGATTAGGCCCAACTTAGAATTCTCCTTAGCATCGATAAACCCTAGATGATAAACCCAACGTAGGTGGCAATAGACCCAACTAATTAGTGACAAGTGATTAGGCCCAACCTAGGGTGCCTCGGCATCGATAAACCCTAAATGATGAAAACTTAGCATTTAGGGTGCCTCGGCGTCGACAAACCCTAAATGATGAAATCTTGGCTTTTAGGGTGCCTCGGTGTCGATGAGAACTTAAATGATGTACGCTTAGGCTTTTAGGATGCCTCGGTGTCGACAAACCCTAAATGATGAGACCATGATCTTGTTCCTTGACAATAACCAACTTTTTGACCAATTTTTTTTCCTATTTAGAGCGAAACATGGCCCACAACGATGAGGCCGGCGGTTCGGGCGGCAAGCAATTCTGGGAGCTGTCCCAGGAGTTGGAGGAACAACCTCACCGCTATGAGGACGCCGTGGAAGACACCGATCCTGACTACACAACCCCTAGTGGCGTCAGGGATGACACCACTGATGATGGTGCCGTCGAGGATGCCACCACTGATGGTGCCGCCGAGGATGCCACCACTGATGATGGCGGCGCACGCACAGATGGCAGCCAACCGAAGAAGCAACGGAAGGACCGGCGCCCGAACATGCTCCACATCGCCAGGGAGGAATTTACTGAAGTGAACTCCGACGGGCAACCGACGGCGCCCAAACAAGTAGTCAAGGGGTACTCGGTTTAGCTCGGGTGCATTCTCCGGAGCACCGCCTCGATCAACACCGAGAACCTAAGGCATAAGGATCGAGGGAATTTGCGCAGCCTCCTCTTCACGAAGCTGCACGAAGGATACAAGTTCCCCGCTGAGTTTGCAAACACACTCCTCGCAGGGAATAAAGTGAACAGTGCCGCCCTCACGAAGATGAGCACGGCCCTGTCTACTTGGAGAAGCACGGTGAAAGCAATGATTGATAAAGGTGATAGTTATGACAAGATCAAGGCGAAATATCCTTTGATGAGCGAACATGACTACAAGGAGTTCAAGATCAAGTGCCAGAGCCCCGCAACCTCCGAATCAAGTCAGTGGGGGAAAGAAATGCGGCAGTTGAACTTAGGGGTCCACCAACTCGGTCCCGGCGGTTACAGAGTGGCAGAGCCTGTATGGGACAAGGAGGACGCGGAGCGTGTCGAGCAAGGCCTACTGCCCCGCTTCGAGAAATACAGTGACAAGCAGACCAGGAACTATCTCCGGGCCCGGTACAAGGAGGACCCGGTAACAAAGGAGCTTACCACGGATCCGAAGACCAAGGAGCTGGAGCTTGTTCTGGTAAGGAATACACCCCTGCGTAATTAGCTCCATATGGTTGCACTCTAATTAATCCCCAATATTTCTAAATGGTTCACGTTCCTTCTGCAGGACAAAGAAAGCAGTAGCGCGGGGTCGTCTCACAGCTCCCCTTTCGACACACCTTTGAATAGGGCGCTGAACGTAATGAAAAACAGGGATAAGCTCAATAAGCCGACGTCAGCTGGTCGTGTGGCCGGCAAAGGCTTGTCCATAAAATGGTCGTCATACTATACCGCTGGTGGGCGAAAGGAGAAAAAGACCAGCTCGGAAAGCCAGTCGCGCGAGGTTGAAGCACTCAAGGCACAAGTGGCGCGGATTCCGGAGCTTGTCCAAGAGCAAGTGCAACAACAACTTGGAACGACGCTCAACGCCATGGTGCCTACGTTGATTCATGGGCTGACGACGTGGATTGCGGGTGGCCAACAGGGGCCTCCCTCGGTTCCTAGCTTCACGGCCAGCAACTCGCACAGCGCGCAAGCGGCGCCATTGGTGTCTCCGGCGGCGCCATTGGTATCTCCGGCGGCGCCATTGGTGTCTCCGGCGGAGGCGGTATTCGTGTCTCCGGCGCCGGCACGGGCATTGGAGCTTCATGCACCCGGGTGTGCGCCGGCCGGCACCTCGCCAGCAAGCTGCCCCTCCGTCAGTTGCACGCCCGCTGTTGGCGGTGCCTCAACATTAGCCGAGCTCGACGGTGAAAATGCAACTATCCCTAGGTGGTTTTGGTAATTCATAACAACATATAGCTCACTGAGCTAATGCTATTCCAAGACATTTATTTCAGGAAAGCTCAATGATTGGCATGGCATGGATGGTGAAAGTGGAACCCTCAAAATGCTAAGGACAAAGGATTGGCTCAAGCTCAAAAGCTCAAGACTGTTCATTTTACATTTTAGTGATCCAAGATCACATTGAGTCCATAGGAAAAGCCAATACTATCAAGGAGGGATGAGGTGTTGCTTAATGAGCCTTTTGCTTCATGTGCTTAATGATATGCTCCAAAATCCTCAGCTACTTTCCCATATCCACAAATGACCTAAACTCCAAGCCAAACTCGGTCCTACCGATTCTTTCTATCCGGCGCCACCGAGTTTCACATGTCATAAGCCACTGCCAAACCCTAGCAATTCGGTTCTACCGATAGGGATCTCGATCTCATCGAGATGGGATTGCAATTTCTCTGTTTCCTTTTCGTAACTTTTCGGTCTCACCGAAAGAGCGGATCGGTCCCACCGAGATTGCAATGTAAACTCTATGTTTCCCTTTTGTAACTTTTCGGTCTCACCGAAAGAGAAAATCGGTCCCATCGAGTTTACCTGACCAACTCTCTGGTTAGCTAATTACCAAATCGGTCTCACCGAGTTTGTGTAATCGGTCTCACCGAGATTACGTTATGCCCTAACCCTAACCATATCGGTCCTACCGAGTTGCATGTCAGTCCCACCGAAAATCTCTAACGGTCACTAGGTTTACTATTTCGGTCCGACCGAGTTTGTTGATTCGGTCCCATCGAGATTGGTAAATTGTCTGTAACGGTTGGATTTTGTGTGGAGGCTATACATACCCCTCCACCTCCTCTTCATTCGAAGAGAGAGCCATCAGAACACATCTACACTTCCAACTCATATGTTCTGAGAGAGAACCACCTACCCTTGTGTTGAGGCCAAGATATTCCAGTCCTACCATATGAATCTTGATCTCTAGCCTTCCCCAAGTTGCTTTCCACTCAAATCTTCTTTCCACCAAATCCAAATCCTGTGAGAGAGAGTTGAGTGTTGGGGAGACTATCATTTGAAGCACAAGAGCAAGGAGTTCATCATCAACACACCATTTGTTACTTCTTGGAGAGTGGTGTCTCCTAGATTGGCTAGGTGTCACTTGGGAGCCTCCGACAAGATTGTGGAGTTGAACCAAGGAGTTTGTAAGGGCAAGGAGATCGCCTACTTCGTGAAGATCTACCGCTAGTGAGGCAAGTCCTTCATGGGCGATGGACATGGTGGGATAGACAAGGTTGCTTCTTCGTGGACCCTCCGTGGGTGGAGCCCTCCTTGGACTCGCGCAACCGTTACCCTTCGTGGGTTGAAGTCTCCATCAACGTGGATGTAGGATAGCACCACCTGTCCGAACCACGGGAAAAACATCCATGTCTCCAATTGCGTTTGAATTCTCCAAACCCTTCCCTTTACATTCTTGCAAGTTGCATGCTTTACATTCCACTGCTATATACTCTTTGAATGCTTGCTTGAATTGTGTGATGATTGCTTGACTTGTCCTAAATTTGCTAAAATCTGCCAAGAACTAAAATTGGGAAAAGGTTAAGTTTTTATTTGGTCAAGTAGTCTAATCACCCCCCTCTAGACATACTTCCGATCCTACAAGTGGTATCAGAGCTTTGGTCTCCATTTGCTTTGATTTCCATAGCATTTGGTGGTCATAGCCTTGGTTTCACAACCTAGGGGAGTATGGCGTCTAGCGAGGGAAATTATCACCGTCGAGGTCCTTACTTTGATGGTACTAATTTTGCTAGTTGGAAGCATAAAATGAAAATGCATATTCTTGGACATAACCCCGCCGTTTGGGCTATTGTGTGTGTTGGTTTGCAAGGTGACTTCTTTGATGGTAAAGAACCAAACCGTGAAGCTACCGCGGATGAGTTGAAGATGCTACAGTACAACGCTCAAGCTTGTGATATTCTCTTCAATGGATTGTGCCCCGAAGAATTCAACAAAATCAGCCGTCTTGAGAATGCAAAGGAAATTTGGGATACTTTGATTGATATGCACGAAGGTACCGACTCCGTCAAGGAATCCAAATTGGATGTGCTTCAAAGTCAACTTGACAAGTTCAAAACGAAGGATGGTGAAGGTGTCGCTGAAATGTACTCTAGGCTTGCTCTCATCACAAACGAGATTGCCGGCTTAGGGAGTGAAGAGATGACCGACAGATTCATCATAAAGAAGATCCTAAGATCCTTGGATGGAAAATATGATACCGTGTGCACATTGATCCAAATGATGCCCAATTACAAAGATCTCAAGCCAACAGAGGTCATTGGAAGAATTGTTGCTCATGAGATGTCACTCAAGGATAAAGAGGAACTTCACAACAAATCAAGTGGTGCCTACAAAGCCTCAGGTGAAGCCCCCACATCATCAAGTGAGAAACAAAACTTCAACGAAGAATTGAGCTTAATGGTGAAGAACTTCAACAAGTTCTACAAAAGTAGAAGCAAAGATAGAAGCTCCAAGTCAAGGTCCTACAATGACAAAATATCTTCTAGTCAAGAGCGAAACTGCTACAATTGTGGAAGACCCGGACACTATTCCAATGAGTCTACGGCTCCGTACAAAAGAAGAGAAGATTCTCCAAAAAGAAGAGGCAAAAGAGAAGAATCACCATCAAGAGAGAGAAGGAGTAGAGATGATCGTTATGAACGAAGATACTCACGGAGAAGCAAGGATTCGGAAAGAAAGGAAAAATCATCAAGGAGCTACACAAAACGAAGACATCAAGCTCATGTTGGTGAATGGGTATCCGACTCCGACTCCGACAACCACTCTGAGAGAAGTTATCACTCCGATTCCGAATATACTCAAGATGAAGGTGTTGCCGGTCTAGCACTTGTGTCAACCAACTCCTACGACATATTTGACTCACCAAATGAAGGAATTGTAAGATGCTTCATGGCCAAATGTCCTAAGGTAACTCATCCTGAGTATGTTGATTTCAATAGTGATGAAGATGACTTGTTAGGTGATGATGATTTACTTGTTGACAACTCTGGTGATGAATACTATGATGAAACGTCAATTAATCATGCTAATCAAGATAAAACGAATGACAATGATAAGGAGAAAATTGAGGCTCTAACTAAAGAACTAAACACTCTTAAGTTAGCTCATGAAACTATCTTCGAAGATCATCGAGAACTTTTAAGAGCTCGTGAGAAGTTACGCTTTGAAAAGCTCAATCTTGAGCAAGAGCATGAGTTTTTAAAGGCAATCAATGATGATCTCCGCAAGAAAAGTTCTTTTTACATTGCCAAGCGTTTACTCTTATCCACTTACATGCCTCAAGTCAAGTCTAATAACAAGAACAAGAAAGATTCTTCCTCTAGTAGTAACAATGATCATGCTAAATCCAATATTGTTGCTTCTAGTAGTTCTCTTGATTCCACTAATGATTCTCTTAGCCAAGTTACACTTGAGCAATAAAATAGCTTATTGAAGGGAATCATAGAGAAAGGAGTATACAAAAGCCTTCCCGGAAGTAAGCAATTCGAGGAGATTGTACGCAAGCAAGGAAGGCACCGGAAGAATCAAGGTGTTGGTTTTGAACGAAAGTTCAATGCCAATGGATTTGAGTGGGAAGAAGATCAATACCCCAAGACAAAGTTTGTTCCTCAACGAGAGAAGTATGATCCTACTTCTTTCAAGGGGACACAAACTCAAGATGATCTTCCACCACAAGACTACAAGCAAAAAGGCAAGGACAAGCTTCAAGAGGAAATTGATGCATTTGAAGAAGCTCCTAAGACCTTAGTCAAGTGGATTCCCAAGACTACTTCAAGTTCCACTTCATCAAGTACGACTACAACTCCAAGGATTCCCATCAAGATGGTGTGTATCCAAAAGAAGAAGAACTAGAGAGTTCTTGAGGGTGACTCCGCCAACATACTTCACTCTTATCATTTTGGCAAGAACAAGTGCAATCAACTTCCACATCGTGCACTAGTTCAAGGAGTCACAAACCCTCTTATTGGTAAGACAAGGGACAAGGTAACCTAAAAGCTTTCATAGACATCATCTTGTGTGTGCATCACTCTATGTCTATGGATATTCTTGTTTGTTCCTTGTGGGACTAACCCATGTAGGTATTGAAAGTGCAATTCACTCAAAAGGATAGCTCCAAGTGATCTACATTGAGCATCCACATCTTCAACATCTACATGAAGTCATCATCGACAAAACCCAAGGTTAGTTCATCCCTCTTAGGGGGGATATCACATCTAGGGGGAGCTTTACTCTATGACTTGAGTTAAAGCAACTCTAATGATGTGAACACAACAATGCTTTATGTAAAAGTGGTAACCCCACTTGAGCTTAAACGATGAGTATGACCTATGATCAAATGTTCTCATTTGACTCCTAAGTCAATACACTCATATATAGATGACCTAGTCATCGCCAATTGCTTGATAGATGCTAGAATTGGTTGTGCATGCTTTGTCACATATTTCAATTGCCATTTTATTGTGTGAGCACGTTGGTTGCATATTTTACTCATTCGAGGACATCCACTTGTTGTTTTGATTGTTTGGCTTTTTTTTGCCAAGTGGATGGACAAGAATGCCTAAGAACCTTCTCTAGCTATCTATGATTTTCTCGTCTCAAACTCTATTCATGCTACATCACAAAATTGATCAAGTCAGATTCGAACCACTCTGTGTGAGGAGCACTCGGAGTCCCCGATTCGTCATAGACTTAAACTTCCAAAACCTCTTTGTGATTCTCAGTCTGACCGATACCCCACTTTCGGTCTTACCAAGATCATTAAGTTGATCTATGTTTTCGATCTCGATGCAACCGATTTGAACCATTCGGTCACACCGAGTTGCAATAACTTTATACAGTTTTGCATCTCGGTGCCACCGAGTTGTTCCACTTGTTCACACCGACAGGGTCGGGTTATATATAGACACGGGCAAAAGTTTGGAAATTTCTCCGAACCCCTTCGCCCGCGCGATAGCTCGCTCTGCCAAAGAGGTCTCCGGATCGTCTCCTCGCCGCCAGCCGCCTTCAATCGCTGGTCTCCGTCGCCGTCAACGGGAATCAACCCCGCCGTTGTCGCCGTAGCGAGTCTCCGCCGAACTAGGGTATGGGCTCGATCTTTGTGCTATTCCCCAATCTGATTCCTAGCACATTGTGATCATATTGATTCTAGCCACGTTTGATAAACTCCTATCCAGTCAATGAACTCGTAGAATAGGTTTGATTCGAAAATCTTAGGGTTAGGTTTCCGCCGAAACCATCTCGGACCCACCGAGTTGAAAAACTCGGTCCCACCGATTTGGCTTATGCCATTGCACAAGTAAGACTCGATCTGACCGAGTATTGCTAATCGGTGTGACCGATTTTGGAACTTTGTGAAACCCTAGCAGTCTCGGTGCCACCGAACTGTGACTCGGTTTGACCGAGTTCACTAGTTTAGGTTCCAAAAACTGCTTCGGTATCACCGAGTTTAAAAATCGGTAGATCCGAAATGCTTTCTGTGGGAAACTAAATCTAAGTTTTTGAATCATTCTTTTGCAAAAATCTCTGCATTTTGTGATGCTCATCCACTCTACCTCATCTATAAACTATTCACAGGGTCAGCAGTCAGCTTGTTCATCATGTCAGACCAGAGTGATAGCCAGAACATATCAGAACAACCAGTGCAGATGAGTGAGGGCACTAGTCCCTCCAGTTCTTCAGATGAAGGCAACAGGAGCACCCCCAGCAACCTGCCAAAAGCTTCCACAAGACAAAGGAAGAAGAGAACCTCAGAATCAGAGGATGAGGACTATGTGGCAGAGGAGGAAGCAACTTCCAAGAAAGTTGAACTCAAGAAAGAGCATGGCTCAAGACAGAACACCAAGCCAGGCTTAAAGGTCAAAAGGCCAGCAGGCAGGCAGCCCATGCCAAAGGCCAGAGCCTCAACAAAGATTCCTGAGAAGCCTGCATCCAAAGAGCCAGTTGCTGCTGAAGGGAAGAAGGAAAGGAAAAGAGGCAGATGGTGCAAGAAAGTTGATCCCATGGCTGAATTTGAACAGCATTCTTCTGATGATGATGATGATGAAGAAGAAGAAGAAGAAGAAGAAGAAGAAGAAGAAGAAGAAGAGGTTGCTGCACCAGCACCTAAGGCACCCAAGCTGATGGGTTATGCTATAAGATCAGGGGCTACTGCATCTAAGCCCAAGGAAGCCCCCAAGGCTGCATCCAACTCCAAGCCAGCTCCAAAGCCAAAACCAAAGAGAAATACAAGGAGCATCCCAGCTGCTGAGTAGAACAAGGCCCCAGTGCCTGACACTTCAGAAGAAGAGGAAGGCCAAGTGCTGAGTAAGTTGAAGCCCAAGATCCCAGACCACAATGATGCTCATCCTGTGGCTGACGATATGAAGATCAGAAGAGACTCTGGGCTAAGAAAGTGGAGAGCAGAGGATCCATATGCTAACAGGAGGAGGACTGCTGTTGACTACAGGTTCCACACTAAGGAACAACAGGACTTCTTTGAGACAGTCTTGTTGGACAAGAAGCCCATTGTGTGTGATATGAGATGGGTCGACTGGGAATACATCAAGGACAATGAAGAGCACTACCCTGGAGTGCAAGACAGCTTCAAGGCATGTGGAGTAGCTGACTTTGTTGGGCAGAAGCTCACAAAGTGGAGTGAGGAGCTGATCATGCAATTCTACTCCACATCACACTTCTATCCAGATGGAAGGATCACATGGATGTCTGAAGGTACAAGGTACCAATCAACTGTTGAGGAATGGGCAAAGTTAATCAATGCCCCAGAGGAAAATGAAGATGACTTGGATGTCTATGCCAAGAAAAAGATGGATTATAACACTATGGCAAATATGTACAAGGAGAGTCCAGCAGATGATCTTGACACTCACCAGTTTGGGTCTGTAAAACACTTGTTGTCAGGACTGCCTACGATCAACTGGATCCTTAGGCACACACTTTTGCCCAAGTCTGGAGATCACAGGATGATCAGAGGTCATGCCATTAACTTGCTACATATATTTGATGTGCCTCAAAAATTTAAGGTCACGAGCCTCATAGTAGAAACTATCAAGAGGACTGCAGCAGATCAGAAGAGGAGCTGTGGATATGACCCTCAAATCCAGATGTTGATTAACTCAAGAATGGTCACAGACACATACTTGTTGGACAAGGAACATTTGCCTATTCATCCAGATTTCGAGGACAACCAAGTTGTGATGAATGAAAATGAACCATCATCAGCCCAAGCACAAGCTAAGGAGAAGGCAAGGAAGGAGAAAGCTGCCAAGATGCCAACTCAAGAGGAGGCATCTGAGTATTTCTTGAAAAACAAGCAAGAGCAGCTTAGTTACTTGATTGCATCCACCCTGAGGATTGAGAAAGGACTGGCCACCCTCACTCAGAACCAGGAGAGCTTAGAGAGAATCGTAGAACAAAAGTTCTATGACTTGGATGTCAAGGTGACAGAGATTCAGACAGCAGTGGAGCAACTCCAAGATGACATGCAGGAGAGGAAAGGGAAGACTACCACTGATGCATTTGGCAGAGTGCCATGAGCTCAGAGGTCCAGTGCAGTGCCAGTTCCTGACACAAGAGCCACCACCTCAGCTCCAGCCACAGCACCAGCCCAACCAGCTCCAGCATCTACTTCAGCTCCAGCTCCAACCACGTCTACGGAAGCCTTCGTCCTTGGAGTAATCCAGACTCCACCACTTCCAGAAGATCAAGCCTGAGTGTCGATCTAGCACTATGCATTTTCTAGGAACCTTTTGGTAACTTGTTGCCAAAGGGGGAGAAAAATGTATAGATCACAGGCTTCGAGAGAGAGAGAGAGAGAGTGTGTGTTGTTTTTTCTCTCTTGCTTTATTTGGTGGTTTTTCAAACATTGTTTGCTTTTGGTCGAGATACTTTGATATGCTTGTGAGACATTGATGATCATGTGTTTGATCATAAGCTTCACTTATGCATGCTTGATATATCTTATCTATCTTATGTGGTCATTCACTTTTCCTTGGTGATGAGTGCATGTATTTCATTATTATCATTTTGAGCTCTCCACCAAGATGTATGTGACATGGAAGAGTAGCCCATAATTCTAACTCTTTGTGCATTTGCAGTCCAAAGCAAATTTTAAATATGCACAAATTTAGGGGGAGCTCTTACTTATCACATACTTCTCAAAGCGACGATATAATTCATTCTTATTATCATTTGTCGAAGCTTTGATCTATATGTTGTCATCAATTACCAAAAAGGGGGAGATTGAAAGTGCAACTATCCCTAGGTGGTTTTGGTAATTCATAACAACATATAGCTCATTGAGCTAATGCTATTCCAAGACAATTATTTCAGGAAAGCTCAATGATTGGCATGGCATGGATGGTGAAAGTGGAACCCTCAAAATGCAAAGGACAAAGGATTGGCTCAAGCTCAAAAGCTCAACACTCTTCATTTTACATTTTAGTGATCCAAGATCACATTGAGTCCATAGGAAAAGCCAATACTATCAAGGAGGGATGAGGTGTTGCTTAATGAGCCTTTTGCTTCATGTGCTTAATGATATGCTCCAAAATCCTCAGCTACTTTCCCATATCCACAAATGACCTAAACTCCAAGACAAACTCGGTCCTACCGATTCTTTCTATCCGGCGCCACCGAGTTTCACATGTCATAAGCCACTGCCAAACCCTAGCAATTCGGTTCTACCGATAGGGATCTCGGTCTCACCGAGATGGGATTGCAATTTCTCTGTTTCCTTTTCGTAACTTTTCGGTCTCACCGAAAGAGCGGATCGGTCCCACCGAGATTGCAATGTAAACTCTATGTTTCCCTTTTGTAACTTTTCGGTCTCACCGAAAGAGCAAATCGGTCCCACCAAGTTTACCTGACCAACTCTCTAGTTTGCTAATTACCAAACCGGTCTCACCGAGTTTGTGTAATCGGTCTCACCGAGATTACGTTATGCCCTAACCCTAACCATATCGGTCCTACCGAGTTGCATGTCAGTCCCACCGAAAATCTCTAACGGTCACTAGGTTTACTATTTCGGTCCGACCGAGTTTGTTGATTCGGTCCCACCGAGATTGGTAAATTGTGTGTAACGATTGGATTTTGTGTGGAGGCTATATATACCCCTCCACCTCCTCTTCATTCGAAGAGAGAGCCATCAGAACACATCTACACTTCCAACTCATATGTTCTGAGAGAGAACCACCTACCCTTGTGTTGAGGCCAAGATATTCCATTCCTACCATATGAATCTTGATCTCTAGCCATCCCCAAGTTGCTTTCCACTCAAATCTTCTTTCCACCAAATCCAAATCCTGTGAGAGAGAGTTGAGTGTTGGGGAGACTATCATTTGAAGCACAAGAGCAAGGAGTTCATCATCAGCACACCATTTGTTACTTCTTGGAGAGTGGTGTCTCCTAGATTGGCTAGGTGTCACTTGGGAGCCTCCGACAAGATTGTGGAGTTGAACCAAGGAGTTTGTAAGGGCAAGGAGATCGCCTACTTCGTGAAGATCTACCGCTAGTAAGGCAAGTCCTTCTTGGGCGATGGCCATGGTGGGATAGACAAGGTTGCTTCTTCGTGGACCCTCCATGGGTGGAGCCCTCCGTGGACTCGCGCAACTGTTACCCTTCGTGGGTTGAAGTCTCCATCAACGTGGATGTAGGATAGCACCACCTATCCGAACCACGGGAAAAACATTTGTGTCTCCAATTGCGTTTGAATTCTCCAAACCCTTCCCTTTACATTCTTGCAAGTTGCATGCTTTACATTCCGCTGCTATATACTCTTTGCATGCTTGCTTGAATTGTGTGATGATTGCTTGACTTATCCTAAAGTTGCTAAAATCTGCCAAGAACTAAAATTGGGAAAAGGTTAAGTTTTTATTTGGTCAAATAGTCTAATCACCCCCTCTAGACATACTTCTGATCCTACAGACGGCATCACGGTAACTAAGCCTCTCGGCCAATGACTTCATCTCCTTGCCTTTGACTGGGCATCCCTGACGCCCTACATGTTTTTGCAGGGCGCCGCCGACGTTCCTTGCACTCTCCTGCACTTCGTGGGCACCGAGTTGGTCGATGTCGCCAAGGGCAGAATCGTTCAACCGGGCAACCCCATGTTCCACGGTAATCCGATGCCACCCACAATGTATAGGGTTGAAATGGTTCGGGTGCTGCCAGGCTGCGACGAGGTGTTACCTCCGATTAGACCCGTTGGGGCCAACGAAGAAGATGAGATGAGCCTCAGCGCCTGCGTAAACCCTGCTTTGGCCGAAGAGCCAGATTCGTTTGGGGGCGGGGGACACCACCCCACAAACAAGACCGCCAGTCGTGCCGGCGCCAAGCCATGGCACGAACGCCGCAACGCTACCGGACCTGCCGGACATCCCTATGGCACAGGATCCGGACAACCCTATGGCACAGGATCCGGACGACAACGACGAAGGTACATTTACCAAAGTTGATAAGTACTTTGTCGAACATGGGTACGCGAGTTCTGCGGGCCTCTTTCTCAAGAACCCAACCAAGACGACCGCGATCTAGCTGGTACGACGGAGAAATCCAATTGCAACAGGCGTCGTCTGGCGTTCAGTTCTCAGGACATGCCTCCTGCTCTCGCCTTCACCGAGCCTCAGATAGCTGAGGTGCAAAATATTATCAGCCCTGACACGCTCAAGAAGGCGTTCTGTGAGCAGAACTCGGTCCCATTATAGGAGATCAAGAAGAAGGGACGGAAACGAAAAACTAACAAGGACGCCGGTGCGAGACAGTCGGCACCGAGTTCGATCCGTGCTCAGGACGGGCCACCTTCACCTAAGGATATCTCGAGGAGGGTGCATGTGGCGGGTAGGGTGATGCTACCGCCAAATATGCTCAATGCTGCAACCGGTGCTATGCGGAGTCTGCACGACAGTGTTCTTTCTTTGGAGAAGCGGCGTCTCAGAGAGAAGGATGTGGCATACCCGGTTTTCGTGGCCAAGTTGCCATAGGGCAAGGGCTTTGTGGATGGCGACATCGGGGGTACGATCGTCCTGCGGTTTGATGACATCTTTGCTATGTTTAACCTTCATCCGCTGCACTACACCTTCGTTCGGCTATTTTCGCTGAGTATGCAGATGCGGATCATTAGAGATAAGACCCCGGACATCGTGATAGTCGACCCCTTCTACATGCATGCCAAGCACTTGAGCAGCGCTGGGGACCGCCAAGTTGCGAGTTCACACCTCGAAGGCGTCATTCTGGCAAACATAGATAAGGATAACTTCCTTGCGCCTTACTTTCCCGAGTAAGTCATCCCTTAACCGCCCCGTAACATATGATTTCTTAGATTTTGATCGTTCTTTTTTTTTTCTAACATTCCGTGTTCTGTGCAGTGACACACATTGCACATTCATCCTCTTAAGCCCGAAATATTCCATGGCCACGTATTTAGACCCGAACCGCAACTCCAAGATAGACTACACAAATGTCAAGAAAGTTCTTGATGATGTTCTCCTCGGCTACGCCAAATCTGGAGGCACCTTCACCAGGGCAGTTCGTAAGTACGGCAAGCACATGTTCTCACACAATAAGAAGTTCTGCTGCGTCAAGCAGCCGCCTGGCAGTCAGAAGGATGCCTACTATGCCCTCCATCACATGCGGGCGATCGTAAGGGACCATAATCACCTTCTGCTACCAGATAATCTCAAAGATTGGGCCGCGAGCTTGTCGGCAATCCAGGACGCAGACCTCAGACAAGTATTCTTTCGCATCTAGTCGGAGTTTGCGGACATCATCCATCAAGATGTCCTTCATACCTCGGGGCAGTTCTTCCTCAGATATCAACTGTCCAAGAGTGAGATAGACGGAACGCTACAAATGCAGGGTGACAACGCCAGCGATTTCATGACCATCACGACAGACGGCGGTGTCGGTGGGAAATGACACCTATGGGATCACGAGGATCCCTTTCTACGGTTGCAGGGCGCGGGGGTCGTGAGAAGAGCGGATCGAGCAGGCAGTACACGATTCCTTTATCCAGGTTCGGGCCGCGAAGGTGCGTAAAACCCTACTCCTGCTTTCGTGGATTATATGCTTGTGTTCTTGAGCTAGCTACGGGATGTGAGGAGCTCCAAAAAGCCGAATCCTCCTCCTGGTCGCATGGGGCCTCCTTTTATAGGAAAAGAGGCTGCCACAGTGGCACACAGGAGGTGGAAAGGGTACAGTGGTGCAAGGTTATCCCTCGCATTACATGACAAGGCGCATTAAATGCGCCTTTGCTTAGGTGTCCCTGCTTTATCGGGGGCGGGGGAGTGCCCCGTCTCGTCCGTCGCCGCTCTCTCCCGCGTCGACACGCGCCCTGGCCAGCGGTGCCTGCGATGCCATGTAGGCGGGCAGGCAGCTGAGGTGGCGTAGCGGTGGGTCTCCACGAGGATCTGCATGCCGCCACGCAGGTGCCTGCCCAGCTGGTTGGGTCGGCAGCCGCATGCGAACGGTGGTGGAGGTGTGACTGGCGTGGGTCCGATGGTGGCCCCGCGGGTGTCCTTGGCAAGGGCCTTGCCGCGGCCCCAGCAAGGGCCTTGCCGGGGTCCTGACAAGGGTCTTGCCATGGCGTCTGCTGTCATCCCCGGCAAGGCTCTTGCCGGGGGCCTTGTGGTTTTCCTTGGCTGGGATCCCACCAAGGATCATCATCTTCTAAAGTGTGCATCTGGTCTTGAATGTCTTCACAAAGATCTGCATACCACCACGGGGATGCCTCCCGAATCCTTGCCCCATGGGGGCAGTGGACTCAAGGGTGACCCGCTCCGTAGGCGAGGGGCGAGCTGCCACGGCAAGGGTCTTGCCGGGTTGGCAAAAACCACCTCCCGACAAGGATCTTGCCGGGGAGGGGGGGCCACTTCGTCCCCTTTGCTCTTTGTGGTCTTGGCGTCGTTCTGCTCCCTTTTGACTTTGGCCTCACCTCGGTTCTACCTCCCTTGCCGGGCTTGGTGCGGCGGCGCCCGTGGCTCAGACTGCCCGTGCACAGTCATAGGGGTACAAAAAGTGTACCCCCCTTTTTGTACACCTACAGGAGCCCCCGGGCCTGGGCCACACATGAGCGCTACGCGTTGTTGGGCCAGGCCCAAGAACGGTGCGCGGGCAGGCAGGGCGGTTTTTACCGTGGTAAGTTTCTTCGCGCACTGCGCCTCCCATGGTTCCCGTGCGTGGCGCGGCGTGGGGAGGCGGGCGTGACGTGGGTGGCGTGCGTGGGGCTGAGCTCCGCATGCATGCGTCACGTCGTAGTAAAGGAGGCGGTTCGCGCCTTCCCCATAAACGAAGTGAGGCGTGGAGGCGCGGTCCATTTAATGGACGGAGCCGAGGCGTGGTCTTCAAGGCATCCGCTCCCCACGATCACGGGGTGGGGAGAGGTCGCCTCATCCGTCGCCTCGGTTCTGCACGCCTGCCACGCGGCTTCCACGCGCTTGGGGTGGCGAACGGTGGAGGCGGGAAACCGGGCCGTCGTGGGCCGAGGCAGCGGGTCGGTCCCAGTTCCCTGCGCCCTCTGCGTTTTGATTGGCTGAGCGGGGCGGCCGAGCCCCCACCCCGTTCCTTTATAAGGAGCGGGAGGGGGAGGACGGCGGCCCGCATTCTTTCGTCTCCTCTTTCCTTCAGCTTCTGCTCCCCTCCCTCTCATTCGCCATGGAGAAAGGGAACCCCTGGTCCTTCAACGGTGGCAACGAGGGTCGCCGCTCGACAACGCGTTCCTCCTTCTTCGGCACCTGCGGTGGCCGAGCCAGCCGCGAGGGGAAGGGGGAGAGGGCGAGGTCGTGGGCGAGGCCGAGGCGCTCGGGCGAGAGGAGGACGGGGCAGCGCGCCGGCTTTGCCTCCGCCAGCAGTTCCTCTCCCCATGGAGGGCCATGTTGGGGACGACCCTTGTGAGTTCTTCGTCAGGCTGCGGCGGCCGCCTCGCCGTCGGCTTCGTCTCCCAACTCCATTTGCGAGTGAGATGGAGTTGGACCCGCCCGAGACACCGAGGCTACACATGAGGGGCTGTGGAATCAGCGGTACGTGAATCCACGTCGACTTCCCAGCCCCTAATGTGATGTATCTTGGTCGAGGGTGGAAGACGTTCGCCCGTATCCACCGTCTGACGAAGGGGCTTACCCTCCATTTTAAGCTGATGGAGGGCGGTCTCCTCTCCGTCAAGGTCTTCGGGTGCTTCGGGACTCGGGCAAGGTGCTGCGTGGAGAGCTCCTCTGATAGCGAAGACTCCTCCTCGAGCAAGAGTGACGAGGAGGATAGCGGCAACTACGACGAGGGTAGTGGGCGGCAGGATGACGGGTCCGACTAGGTGTAGGGCGTCACTCTGTGCGGCACCGGTGATCCCATCATCCGTGTCGCCGGCTCCTTGAACTTCTCAGGGTCGTCTCCTTGGGCGGCTGGCGTAGGGAGGCTGCGGAAGAGGAAGAGGGTGGGCGGCAAGGCCGTCAACTCAGAGTACATGGGCACGACGCCTTCGACGCGTGCTGACGTCCTGCCGCCTCGTCTTCAAGCTGTGCCTCCGGCGCTGCCATCACCATCCAGCCTTCGGACGACCACCGAGATGTTCTCTTGGTGTCTTCTGCCACCCGTAGCTCGCCTAGGCGCCCCTTTTGCCCTTCTCGCCTCCTTGACGTACCTCCTGAAGAAAGGGACAAGAAAGGGATTACGGGCACCTTATCTCTTTTTAGTTGGTAAGCCCTCGGGCCTTAGCTGAATTTAAAGCTTGTAATCCCATCATTCATGTTTTTCATTCTCCATGAATTGTACCTGAGTGGAATGTTTTTAATGAAAAAGGGGATGCTTGCCGGGTCACTTGTCTTGCGGGTGGAACCCACGTCAAGGAGCAAGTCCTTGATATCTTTAAGATAGACACTTCTTTGCCCGGCAGCAGGCCCTGCCGTCTTCCCACGTCGCTCGACCTTTCTCACGCTTTCGGCGGAGGCAGGGATGAGGCGGGTTCAGGCTCCTCGTTTCGTCCCTTTGCTGCCGCGACTACGACCAAACCTGGCCCCAGGAACGAGCCCTAGGGCCTAGAGTTAGGGGAGCACGGTAGCTTTAGGAAGAAACGAGGTTTCGCATACCTCAGTCCATAAGAGAATGCATGATAAGGGATGAAAAACTTATCTGAGATTGCAGCCCCCGGCAACTCTGGTTCGCCGTGGGTGAATCTTTGTACTTGCAGTTCCCGGCAACACTGGCTTGCCGGGGTCCGGATGCTGGTCCGTCCCTCTTCTTCCCCTTCTTTTCTTATCCTCAAGTGATCCGGCAAGTATGTCCGAGCTCTGCGAACCAAAGGAGACAAAAGAACGGAAAAGAGACGCACACTCGACCTCTAAGCTAGGGGTTAGCCGCCGCTAAGCACTATCAACCCTGACCAAGGACGAGACTCGATCTAGCATGCATGCTATAACTTAGGGCGCCAGCGCTTTATTTATGCTCAGGGTCTGCGCCTGGCTTTGTACAAAGGGTTACATGCATCATCAGCAATGCTTGTACAAAAGGTGGCTTGCCGGGAGGCCCGACAAGCCGCGCCTTACGGGTAAAACTTGCGAGGATGCTCGATGTTCCAGGAGTTACTCACTGGAACGACATCTTCGGTCTCCAGGCGGACTGCGCCGGGCCTGGTGACTCGTTTTACACGATAAGGGCCTTCCCACTTTGGCGTCAACTTGTTGTAATTCTTGGCCGATTGAACGCGCCGAAGAACAAGGTCGCCTTCATCAAGGCTCCGGCCATGAACCTTGTGGCTATGGTAGCGGCGCAAGGCTTGCTGGTAGCGTGCTGCTCTCACAGTTGCCCGAAGACGATCTTCCTCAAGGAGCAGTGCGTCGTCTTGGCGCAGTTGCTCTTGCTCAAGCTCATCATAAGCGAACACTCGAGGTGACCCGGATATAAGTTCAGTGGGGATAACTGCTTCTGCCCCGTATACCAGGGCAAAGGGCGTCTGGCCGGTGGCTCGATTTGGTGTCGTCCTGATTGACCAAAGAACCGTCGGCAACTCATCAATCCAGCGCCTTCCGCTCTTGTGCAGCCTGTCAAAGGTCTTGGTCCTTAAGCCTCGCAACACTTCAGCATTTGCCCTCTCAGCCTGCCCGTTGCTCTGTGGATGAGCGACGGAAGCGAAACAGACCTTGCTGCCGAGGTCCTGAGTATATTGCATGAAGGTGCGGCTTGTGAACTGCTACTGTTGTCGGTGACGATCCGGTTGGGTACACCGTAACGGCACACTAGCCCCTTGAAGAACTTGATGGCCGACTGAGCTGTGACCTTCCTCACCGCCTCCACTTCTGGCCACTTTGTGAACTTGTCGATGGCCATGTACAAGTACTCAAAGCCCCCGACAGCATGGGGGAAGGGGCCCAGTATGTCGAGCCCCCAGACCGAGAAGGGCCAGGAGAGAGGAATGGTTTGAAGGGCCTGAGCTGGTTGATGAAGCTTTCTTGAATGGAACTGACACGCCTCACACCTGGTGACGAGTGTCGTTGCATCCTGGAGGGCGGTGGGCCAGAAGAAACCCTGCCGGAATGCCTTGCCGGCAAGGGCTCTCAACCCAATGTGGGATCCACATATGCCTCCATGTATCTCTGCCAACAGCTCCAGTCCTTCCTCTCGAGGGATGCACTTCAATTTCACACCGTTCGGTCTCTTCCTGTACAGGACGTCATCGACGGACTGGTACATGGCAGAGCGATGGGCTACTTTTTCCGCTTCTTCGTGCTCCTCAGGAAGCTCCCCTGTCTGGAGGAATCGGACGGCATGTTGTGCCCACGCTGGAGCCTGAGGCTCGACGGCGAGGACTAAAGGCATTTCCTCCGCTATAGGGGCGGCCTCCTCGACGGCAAGAGCTTGGCGTCCTGCCGGAGCTAGCCGTCCCGTGGCGGGTTCAGTGTCCTCGGCAACATCCTTGCCGGCGGCTCCGGGGAGCTTGGCGGGAAAGTACTTGCCGGGTCCTGATTTCCTTCTCTTGTTCTGCTCTGTTGATGGATCAACAGATGGCTGAGTTAGCTTAAGCACAAAGGTACCTGGTTCCACAGGTAGCTTGAGGGCAGCGTGCTTCGACAGGTAATCGGCGATATCGTTCTCCGTTCGGGGAACGTATTCAGCCTGGATACCGTCGAAACGCTCTTCCAGCTTTCTCACTTCATCAACGTAGGCCTTCATCAATGGGCTCTGGTAATCCTTATTGACTTGCTTGACGACAAGCTGTGAGTCGCCCCTGACGATGAGCTTTTTGATTCCGAGGTCCGCCGCGATCCTAAGACCGGCAAGCAGCCCTTCGTATTCCGCCGTGTTGTTTGTTGACACCTCTCTGGGGAAGTGCATCTGGATCACGTACTTGAGGTGCTCTCCGGTGGGGGCGACGAGCAGTACGCCAGCCCGGGCACCCTGGAGGGAGAAAGCCCCATCAAAGTACATAATCCAATCGCAACTTGCCTCCTTGCTGGGGAGAGCAGTCTCTTGGGCTTCTTCGTCAGGTGTGGCGGTCCATTCCGCAATGAACTCTGCCAGGACTCGGCTCTGGATCGTCGAGGTACTTTTGAACTTGAGGCCAAAGCTGGACAGCTCCAGTGCCCATTCCACAATCCTCCCCGTCGCATCTGGGTTGTGCAATATCCGCTGCAGGGGGAGGCGAGTGACGATAGTGATCTCGTGTGCCTGGAAGTAGTGACGCAGCTTCCTCGAGGCCATGAGAAGGACGAAGAGCAGTTTCTACACACTGGAGTACCTCGACCTAGCCCCCTACAAGAGGGAGCTAATGAAGTAGACCGGGCGCTGCATCACTTTCTTCTTTGGCGGCACCTCGACCAACCGTGTCGCCTCCGCACTGGTAGTGTCGGGCTCTGTTGCTACCATTATCTCGTCGTCGACCTCCCTCTGCGCCACTAGCGCGGCGCTGACCACCTGGTTTGTTGCCGCTAAGTATAGCAACAACGGCTCCTGGGGCCTGGGCGCAACTAGTGTTGGTGCGGAGGAGAGGTACTTCTTCAAATCTTGTAATGCCGCTCCGGCTTCTGGTGTCCACTCCACCAGGCCCGCCTTTTTCAGGATCTTGAAAAAGGGAAGGGCGTGCTCGGTGGACTTGGATATGAACCTGCCCAGGGCAGCGACGCAGCCGGCGAGCTGGCGCACGTCCTTGATCCGCTTGGGTGCTTCAATCTTCTCTATAGCTTTGATCTTGTCCGGGTTGGCCTCTATCCCCCGCTGTGACACAAAGAACCCGAGAAGCTTGCCGGACGGGACGCAAAGATGCACTTCTCAGGGTTCAGCTTGAGGTTGATCTTGCGCAGATTTGCAAACGTCTCCTGCAAGTCTGATATGAGGGTGGCCCCGTCCTTGGTTTTGACCACGATGTTGTCCATATAAGCCTCCATATTTCTATGGAGATGGGGCTCAAAACCAATCTGGACCGCCCTCGCAAACGTCGATCCAACACTCTTCAACCCGAAAGGCATCCGTATGAAACAATACGTACCACATGGGGTGATGAATGTTGTTTTCTCCTCGTCTTCTTTTGTCATGAAGATCTGGTGGTAGCCGGAGTAGGCATCGAGGAATGACAGCAGATCACACCCAGTCATGGAGTCAACAATTTGGTCGATGCGCGACAACAGGAAGGGGTCTTTAGGACAAGCCTTATTGATATCTGTGTAATCAATACACAGCCTCCACTTCCCATTCGCCTTGCGCACTACGACCGGATTGGCCAACCACGTCGGATGGAGCACTCCTCTTACCAAACCTGCTGCCTCCAGTTTCCGGATTTCTTCTGTGATGAACTCTTGTCGTTCCAAAGCTTGCTTTCTGACCTTCTGTTTGACGGGCCGCGCATGAGGACAGACAGCAAGGTGGTGCTCAATCAACTCCCTGGGAACGCCGGGGATGTCGGAAGCTTGCCATGCAAACACATCGACATTCGCCCGCTGGAAGGTGACGAGCGCGTCTTCCCATTTGTCGTCAAGGGTGGAGCTTATGGTGAAAGCTCCTCCCGTGCCGTCCTCGTTGACGGAAACCTTCTTGGTTCCCGGCGTGTTGGCCCTGGACCTCTTGTTTCCGTCGGCAGAGCTCTCTGGCACGTCCTCGACGACAGCGCTACACTCTGAAGAGGTGCACTTGCCGGAGTGGGTGTCCGAGGTCTCATCGGCCTTCTTCTTCTTTTCCCCCCGGGGTCCCGGTAGCAGGAGCAAGTGCCCCAGCGGCGGCAGCTGCTTCGACTGCTTGCTGGTACACTTGGTCAGCGTAAATCAGCGCATCCTTCTTGTCGGAGGAGATGGTGATGACTGTCACGGGTCCTGGCATCTTGAGCGTATTGTAGGCGTAGTGCGACGCCGCCATGAACTTGGCCAGTGCCGGGCGGCCAAGGATCCCGTTGTAGGGCAAGGGGATCTTGGCAACATCAAACACAATCCTCTCCGTCCTGAAGTTCAAGTCGCTCCCGAAAGTTACGGGCAACGTGACCTTTCCCTTGGGTTGGCTTCTCCCCGGGCTGACCCCCTGAAACGTGCCCGTTTCTTCGAGGTTTCCATCGGGGATCTGCAGCTTCTCGACCACGGCAGGTGAGATCAAGTTCAGACCGGCCCCGCCATCTACTAACATTTTTGTCACCCTGAGGTTGCGTATCATCGGTGAAACCAACAACGGCAAGCACCCGACCGCAGTAGTGCGATCAGGGTGATCCTCAGAGTAAAAAATGATAGGTGTGCTGGACCACTCCAGCGGCCTCTGGGCATCAAACGACGGCTCTGCTGCTGTAATCTCTCGCGCCCACTGTTTAAGCCGGCGCCGAGAGGCATACAGCGAAGCGCCGCCGTCAACGCACATGGCCTCTGTAGCTTTCTGGAACTCTTGGTCGCTGGACTCATCGTCCTCTTCGTGATCGTCATCTTTTGGCTTTCTGTCACGGCCCCGAGCGGGCCTCTCTTGTTGCTTATCCTTGCCGCGACGACCTGCCTGGCCATCACGTTTCTTGCCGGATCCCTCAGCACCGTCTTGGCCCTTCTCCTTGTCCCGCCTCTCGTATTCAGCCCTCTGCTTCTCAGCGAGGAGCTCAACCTGCCGGCAGTCTTGGAGAGCATGGCCTTTGGTGCTTTGGATCTTGTAGTATCGCTTGTCGGAGTTGCCTGGCTTCTTTGCGGCCGCCAAGGCCTGGCAGGCGACACATCAGGCAATTTCCTTGCCGGGGTCACCTGCCTTGGTCTTCTTGGTGGAGCCGGTGTCGTCAGACCCCTCGACGGCAAGCACAGCTTTCCCTTTGCACTTACTGTTGCGGCGCCGACCTTTCTTCGCCGGGGCGGCGGTGTCCTCTTCAGAGGAGTCGGTTTCCACGACGGCATCTTCGCCGGGATATTTCCTCCCTTCTTCAGCCCGGGCACATTTGTCCGCGAGAACATAGAGCTCCGCGACATCTTTCACCTTGTTCATTGCCAGCTCTTCGCGCATCTTGCGGTTCCGAACGTTCTGATGGAACGCGCTGATGATGGCGGCGGGGTGAACATCTGGAATATTGTACTGCACCCGGCTGAACCTCTGTATGTACTTGCGGAGACTCTCGCCTCCCTTCTGGGGAATGACATGGAGATCACTTGCTTGGCCGTGAGCTTGATGACCGCCAGTGAAGGCGCCCATGAATTCATGGCACAAATCCGACCAGGAGGATATGGAGTCTACCGGCAAGTGCATCAACCAGGACATGGCGTTGGGTTTAAGAGCCAACGGGAAGTAATTTGCAAGCACCTTATCGTCACGAGCTCCGGCAGCCTGCATCGCGATGGTGTAGATGCTGAGGAACTCGGATGGGTGGGTCTTGCCGCCGTACTTCTCGCCCACGTCAGGTTTGAAAGTGCGCTGAGTAGGCCACTGGAACTGTCGCAGCTCACGGGTAAAAGCCGGGCAGCCTACCTCGTAAGGCAGGCCCCCAGGGCTTTCCGGTGCTGGGTGGTCCACAGCAGGCCCCGCTCGCTTATCTGACTGGTGGCGCGCTCCGCGCCGACGCTCGATGGTGGTCCGAGCGTCTTCATGTTCCCGATCCCGAAGGACCTGGCGTTGGTCCTGGTGGGTCCGCGGGTCGGACGATGCTATGGAGATTTCGTCGCCCGCGACGTCGCGACGGGCAGGCGTCCGTGGCACTGGGCGGGGAGGAGGCGACTGCACCGTGGTCGCGGTGCCGCCAGCCTTCCTGCCACTGGTACGCGGGACTCCGTCGGAACATCGAAACGGGGGCTCCGTCGGGGTCGGCTCATCTTTGTTGGCCACCGCAACAAGGCTTCGGATGGCGGCTCTCCATTCGTCGAGTTTCCCCGTAGTGGGAGGAAAGTCGAGGAGCAACTGCGCGCGTGCCAAGGCTTCTGCTGGCGTCGGCGGCAGCGAAACCTACGCGGATCGCGACGCGCTTCGACTTCTGACCATGTCAGAAGGAGCTCCATCATGACCGCGTGGTCGCACGCCGCCTTCACTGGTGCCTCGGCGAGCGGGCAGGCCTTCTACATCCCGGGAGTGGCGCTCGGGGATTTTCCCGTGGCGACGCCTGGGGTCTTCAGGGCGATCACGCCGCTCGTCGTGCGCCGCTTGAGAGGAACGCGCCGTCGGCACCGGAGTGGGAGTCCTGGAGGCCCTCGCGCCGCCAGCGGGCGGGGCAGGAGCGACCTCACAAGGTCCCGCGCCACCTACGGAGGGCCCAGCTCCGTCTTTGGATTTGGCGGCATGCGGTCCGTTACCGGGTGCACGAACATCGCTGCCTCCCAAACTCCGGCCGCTGGGACGGTGTTGGTGTTCGCGAGCAGCGCCCCGGGTCCTTTCGGCGACCGGTCCGCTGCTCGCCCGCGTCGGGACGGGATGCCCGGTGTCCGACGGGCCAACCGCCACCGTCGTCTTCTTCTTGGGCGCCATGACGATGAAGAATCGTCGAACTAACTGCTAAAGCCGATTCTCACAACTGCGCTACCCCTGCCTGGCGTGCCAAAGATGTCGGTGGGAAACGACACCTATGGGATCACGAGAATCCCTTTCTACGGTTGCAGGGCGCGGGGGTCGTGAGAAGAGCGGATCGAGCAGGCAGTACACGATTCCTTTATCCAGGTTCGGGCCGCGAAGGTGCGTAAAACCCTACTCCTGCTTTGGTGGATTATATGCTTGTGTTCTTGAGCTAGCTACGGGGCGTGAGGAGCCCCAAAAAGCCGAATCCTCCTCCTGGTCGCCTGGGGCCTCCTTTTATAGGAAAAGGGGCTGCCACAGTGGCACAAAGGAGGTGGAAAGGGTACAGTGGTGCGAGGTTATCCCTCGCATTACATGACAAGGCGCATTAAATGCGCCTTTGCTTAGGTGTCCCTGCTTTATCGGGGGCGGGGGAGTGCCCTTTCTCGTCTGTCGCCGCTCTCTCCCGCATCGACACGCGCCCTGGCCAGCGGTGCCTGCGATGCCATGTAGGCGGGCAGGCAGCTGAGGTGGCGCAGCGATTGGTCTCCACGAGGATCTGCATGCCGCCACGCAGGTGCCTGCCCAGCTGGTTGGGTCGGCAGCCGCATGCGAACAGTGGTGGAGGTGTGACTGGCGTGGGTCCGATGGTGGCCCCGCGGGTGTCCTTGGCAAGGGCCTTGCCGCGGCCCCGGCAAGGGCCTTGCCGGGGTCCTGACAAGGGTCTTGCCGTGGCGTCTGCTGTCATCCCCGGCAAGGCTCTTGCCGGGGGCCTTGTGGTTTTCCTTGGCTGGGATCCCGCCAAGGATCATCATCTTCTAAAGTGTGCATCTGGTCTTGAATGTCTTCACAAAGATCTGCATACCACCACGGGGATGCCTCCCGAATCCTTGCTCCATGGGGGCAGTGGACTCAAGGGTGACCCGCTCCGTAGGCGAGGGGCGAGCTGCCACGGCAAGGGTCTTGCCGGGTTGGCAAAAACCACCTCCCGGCAAGGATCTTGCCGGGGAGGGGGGGCCCGCTTTGTCCCCTTTGCTCTTTGTGGTCTTGGTGTCGTTCTGCTCCCTTTTGACTTTGGCCTCACCTCGGTTCTACCTCCCTTGCCGGGCTTGGTGCGGCGGTGCCCGTGGCTCAGACTGCCCGTGCACAGTCATAGGGGTACAAAAAGTGTACCCCCCCCCCCTTTTTGTACACCGACAGGCGTCTTCACCCACGCTCCTGTCCGATGAGTCGAGTCGAAAGTAGTGATGTGTAGTTCTGAAACATTGATTGGCTCATGTTGTAATTAAACTTTAATGAATTCGTATGTCTCTTTGGTTTGGACAGTTGTTCAACTTAGATGTAATCGATGCTATTTATTAGTAGGACCATGAATTGTGCTATTAATGTCTTGCTTTTCTCTTCCGATCCTTTTGTTGCATACTTACATATTGCTTATGTATTGTCTGTTGTTTGGCTTGTGCATAGAGATGCCGTCGTATGTCGTGTACAAGGGTAAGGTTCCCGGAGTCTACGACGACTGGGAGGAGTGTCGGAGACAGGTTCACCGTTTCAGCGGTAACAGTTACAAAGGGTACACCACTAGGGCGGAGGTCGAATCTAGATACGCCCGCTATCTAGCGGGAGAGAGGAGGGAGCGTTGGAGGAACCGGATGAAGACCAGTTTGATCGCGATGATGCTCATCGTGATGACCGCATCTCTCTTCTATGTGATGGTAGTTTAGATGATTGATATCGACTTGTAATGTGAAGACAAACTCGATACTCGCGGTCTTGAGACTTGTAATGTTTATCTTTGTTCGGTCTTTTGAATTCGGAGACTAATATGATGAATTATATTCGGAGACTAATCTTCTATTGTATTTGATGAATCTGCTATTGCTGTGTGCTGCTGTCCAATAATATATTTTGTAACCTGTGCAAAAACCAGAAAAGTAAATAAAAAAGAAAAACCAAATATTCATACTAATGGCGCATCACCACAAGGTGCGCCATTAGTATGCCGAAGGATACTAATGGCGCATCAGGACAGAGTGCGCCATTAGTATGACAAAGCAGATGGTTACATATGGCCCACCGGGAGGCATACTTATGGCGCATGGTGTTACATACTAATGGCGCACTTCCTGGTGCGCCATTAGAATACCAGATACAAATGGCGCACCAGTGGTGCGCCATTAGTAAAAAATTCTAGTGGCGTGATAGTAATGGCGCACCGGTAGTGCGCCATTAGTAGGCCTTTTCCTAGTAGTGATAGGCCCTTCGCAGAGGGAAGCAGAGGTTGCCATGCGCCTTTATGGTTGGATGCACAAAATCTTAATGCGAAAGAACGTCACTTTATATTGCCCCTTGTGATATGAACCTTTATTATGCAGTTCGTCGCTTTTATTTCTTCCACATCACAAGATCATATAAAGCTTATTTCTCCCACACTAATAAGTCATACATATTTAGAGAGCAATTTTTATTGCTTTGCACCGATGACAACTTACTTGAAGGATCTTACTCAATCCATCGGTAGGTATGGTGGACTCTCATGGCAAAACAGGTTTAAGGGTTTTGGAGGCACACGTAGTATCTCTACTTGGTGCTGAGAATTTGGCTAGCATGAGGGGGAAAGGCAAGCTCAAAATGTTGGATGATCCATGACAATATACTTTATCTCAGATATAAGAAAACATAACCCATTACGTGGTCTTCCTTGTCCAACGTCAACTCTTTAGCATGTCATATTTTAATGAGTGCTCCTAATCATAAAAGATGTCAATGATAATATATTTATATGTGAAACCTCTCTTTCCTTATTACTTCCTATTAATTGCAACGATGACCAAAGCTATGTCTGCCAACTCCCAACAACTTTTAATCATCATTCTCTTTTTATGTGAAGTCATTACTCTTTTTCTTCTTATTATTCTTTTTCTTCTTTTATTTTCTTCTTTTTATTCTTTTTCTTCTTTTCTTAAAAGATCAATATGAACTATTTGTTTCTTTTTATTCTTTTTCTTCTTTTCTTTTATTCACTCAAGATCATAGCAAAATAATCAAGCCCTTGACTCAACACTAATCTTTATTATATAGCTCACGGACTCGATTACAAAGAGAGATCAGAAAGCAAAACTCAAAACTAGATCATGCCATAAACTTTATTCTACTAGATCAAAATACTACTAATAGGATCGAACTAAGAAAAACGGTAAAGATAGGAGTGTGATGGTGATATGATACCGGGGCACCTCCCCCAAGCTTGGCAGTTGCCAAGGGGAGTGCCCATACCCATGTGATTATGTCTCCTTCTTTGTTGTTGATGAAATATTCTTGGCGATGATGCCCCTCAGGATACGATTCTCCTCCTCGAGCTTATTGGCTTGCTGCTTGAGGTCCATTATTTCTTTATGAATCTTTCCTATAACTGCTTGGGCTCCTTGCACCCATGGGTGTTGCATAGCTGCGGGAGAACAAGTGACACTCCTCTTCATATTTTCATAAGAAAGAAATCTAGCATTGGAAGGGATAACCGAGTTTGGAATAGCTGAGATCTGTAGTTCCCCCATCGTGAACCCAGCTCGGAAGCGAGAAGTGACTTCTTGATCCTCCATGGCATCTACCCTCATCAAGTCAGCCTCCATATCTTCCTCCGTTGCTGGCCCAAAGTGGTCAGCGTCGCTGTTTGCCCTTGGTTCCGATGTCGGATGAGACACCCGGCTCTCCCCGACTGACTCTTGAGAAGACATCTTGCTCTAATCTGCAGCAGCAATAGCTCGAAACAAGAACAGAGGATAATTGCATGATACAAGAGTCAAAACCTTCGGGAGAATATATAATGAACTTTTACCGACCAAAATACGTATTGTGCAAGAAAACGGAGTCTGGAAGGCATACGAAGTGCCCACGAGGTAGGGGGCGCGCCCAGGGGGTAGGGCGCGCCCTCCACCCTCGTGGGGCCCTCGTGTCCTTCCCGGACTGCTTCTTATTTTTCTATTTTTCTAAATATTCCAAAACGGAGAAATATTGCCTTAAAAACTGTTTCGGAGTCGGTTTACTTACCTTACCACATACCTATTCCTTTTCGAAGTCTAAAACGTTCTGGGAAGTGTCCCTTATGTATTCCTTCGGGGTTATGGTTTCAATAACATTGGTTTCAACATTTATAGGATTGCCTGAGATATAATGTTTAATTCTTTGGCTGTTCACCACCTTCGGATTTGTGCCTTCGAAGTTGTTGATTTTTATGCCACCGGAACGATAGACTTCCTCGATAACGTAAGGACCTTCCCATTTAGAGAGAAGTTTTCCTGCAAAAAATCTTAAACGAGAGTTGTATAGCAATACATAATCACCTACATTAAACTCACGCTTTTGTATGCTTTTGTCATGCCATCTTTTAACTTTTTCTTTAAAAAACATGGCATTTTCATAAGCTTGGGTTCTCCATTCATCAAGTGAGCTAATATCAAATAACCTCTTCTCACCGGCAAGTTTGAAATCATAGTTGAGCTCTTTAAAAGCCCAATAAGCCTTATGTTCTAGTTCGAGAGGTAAGTGACATGCTTTTCCATAAACCATTTTATACCGATACATACCCATAGGATTTTTATATGCAGTTCTATAGGCCGATAATGCATCATCAAGTTTCTTGGACCAATTCTTTATAGACCTATTGACAGTATTTTGCAAAATTAATTTGAGCTCTCTATTACTCAATTCTACTTGACCACTAGACTGTGGGTGATAAGGAGATGCAATTCTATGATTAACATCATATTTAGCAAGCATTTTACGGAAAGCACCATGAATAAAATGTGAACCACCATCAGTGATTAAATATCTAGGGACTCCAAACCTCGGAAAAATAACTTCCTTAAGCATTTTAATAGAAGTGTTATGATCAGCACTACTAGTTGGAATAGCTTCTACCCACTTAGTAACGTAATCAATAGCAACTAAAATATGTGTGTATCCATTAGAGGTAGGAAAAGGTCCCATATAATCAAAGCCCCAAACATCACAAGACAAGACAAACTTACGAGCATACTAGAAGAGAGTAGGCAAATAAAAACCAGATTGTAATACCTTATGTGCAGTTCTATCTCCAGCGTGGTGTCCTCCATAAGCTTCAGAGTGACACTTGCATAGGATTTGTTCCTATTCATGCTCATGTAAACAACGTCTAATAACACCATCTACTCCTTCTTTATAAAGATGTGGGTCATCCGAAAAGTAATGTCTCAAATCATAGAAGAACTTTTTCTTTTGCTGGTATGTGAAACTAGGTGGTATAAACTTAGCAACAATGTAATTAGCATAATCAGCATACCATGGAGTACTACGAGAAGTATTTATGACATTTAATTGCTCATCAGGAAAGCTATCATCAATAGGTAGTGGGTCATCAAGAACATTTTCTAACCTAGACAAGTTGTCTGCAACGGGGTTCTCAGCCCCCTTTCTATCAACAATATGCAAATCAAATTCTTGTAGCAAGAGAACCCATCTAATAAGTCTAGGTTTACCATCTTTCTTTTCCATAAGATATTTAATAGCAGCATGATCAGTGTGAATAGTTACTTTAGAGTCAACAATGTAAGATCTGAACTTATCACAAGCAAATACAACTGCTAAAAGTTCTTTTTCAATCATAGCATAATTTCTTTGAGCATTGTCTAGAGTCTTACTAGCATAATGGATAACATTTAATTTCTTATCAACTCTTTGCCCTAGAACATCACCTAT
Source organism: Aegilops umbellulata (assembly GCA_032464435.1). NCBI lineage: Eukaryota > Viridiplantae > Streptophyta > Magnoliopsida > Poales > Poaceae > Aegilops > Aegilops umbellulata. Next base: position 410,224,624 of record CP136055.1, read on the forward strand.
AGCATAATCACTAGCATCACACATAATGTCAAATCCGTGGCGTATACGGCCCATTTGCTATTATTTTTATATTTTTTACTCATTTTCTAATTCATATGGAATTTATTGCAGCCCGTTTTCCATTTTTAGAATTGCTGGCCATTTTCTGGTCAGTACCAGGGTCAAAAAATTAACTAAATATGTGGGAAATTTTGAAAATTCGCAAATTTTTGCTGGGGAACGAAATATTCTTAATCCAAAAATAAATAGCCATAGTAAAACAAATTTAAAAATAAAGTAGTACTATGTCATGTTAAATCCAATGAAATACGTATAAGATATCAGTGAAGAACAAAAACAAAAAAAGAAACTTATATCCCATTTGCTATAAATTTTTTGGAATTTTCAACCCCTTTTGATATTACTTTTAACAGACATTGACCATACTCTTAAGCCAAGCCAGAATGCATCCCTCCTCGTCTTGAAAGATTTGCAGCCCAGTAATTCGGAGAAAACAAATAGGCCTAGCTTGGGTATTCTTCAAAAAGAAATACTGGGCTAGCTATTTTCCCAAAGAACTGGTGCACGAGCATTTAGCTTTATTTATTTATTTATTTACTTATTTATGTTTAGGGGACCATGAGCATGTACGTGGGCCGGATTCATGTGAGAGCCTCCCTTCCAGTTAATTATGGGATTCTCTATTGGGCCCTCATCAGTGGGCTGCATGTTATCAACAAGTGGAAATTGTGTTCCGAGTTTCAAAAAAATGTGTTCCGTACGATAAATAGTATGCGCTACATACGGTACGGGGCACTAATGGATCGAACCATGCAACGACTTCCAAAACATTGTGTTTGTCGTTCTAACAACACATTTATTCAACCAACAGACGAAATATACTACTGATTGTACATTCAAAACAGCAGCAGCAACAACCAGGGCTGGGGGTGCAACAGAAGCAGTAAGCAGGCCAGAAGAGTGAAGACACAGCTCTCTCTTCCAAACCGAACATCAGCCATCATTACAAAAGGGCTACCAAAAAAGAACAAGTGTATGCATCAAACTAAATAAAGTTCCTACTACACCAAGTGTACGCATCAAACTAACTGGCTCAGTTAGACGTTACTATTTATTAAGCTGTGGAGATTGGCTGACGGCTTGAACCAGATGGGTACCTGATGGGGGAAACTCTAGCCAGCAGGTCGAAGTCTGATACTTGCGACCCTCTCTCCTACTTTGGGTTGCAGAGCGTGCCGGCACATATCAGGGTATGGTGCATGCCGATACGCATGGTACGCTGTGTACACAAAGTTTTGCCTGATGAACGAAACCGCACTGCCATCATGATCCTTGCCGTCGGTTATCTCCTGGTTAATCGGATAATTCAGTCCGAAAAACAGAGAGCGTGTACCAAGGCTACTTACCAGCCTCTAGTAAAAAATTCCTGAAGGACCAGAGAAGCTGGGATCCTGCTCAAAGACCTTGGAGTGACTGTGATTGTATTCCGCGAAACAACATGTCCGGTACGTGCGAACGATCATCAATCTTTCGTTGTCGTCTGATCGAGCCAGAAACCACCTGCAACTACCATGCCGCTTTTCTTTGAAAGTTTCTGGGATTAGGAAGGGTAGGGACACCAGGCGGCCTACAACATCATGTCAAGTTGGAGTCAAATAAAAAAGGGCTCTTGGTTTAGTTAATCTTAAGAACAGCATGTTATGAGCATGAATATTTTTTCAGCAAATGTTGACAGTAATATAAGCAAGCCATCATGATATCATAGGAAAGTAACATACTGCTGTAACAGCCGTTTGTAGCGATGACTGGAGTAGGCCAGCAATACGTCCAGCCATAGAAGGAGTCGACAGCGTAAGTGAAGCCCTTGTGTTCAATTGCATCAGAGAACCATGGAGGATGTATGATCCTGCGATGGACGTGCAGATTTATCCACTTACCGCAGTGACCTGTCAGATAGGCGAGACCACGGTTGAAGAACGCAATTAGCCTAAAGTATTTATAATTCGCAGATCTTGTGGGCACTTGGCAGATTACAACCTTGAGCAAATCAAACTTGGTATCATGTTGCCTACTGTAAGATTCCGAGTATTCTGGGTCGGGGTGCCAAAGCAGTGCAGTGTTAATCGAAGGAAGGGGGATCAATCGCCGGGTGTAGACCTCCACGAGCATCCAGCTGCCGCGACCGTCGACGAGCACCATCCAAGACATGTTCATGCCGACCCGGTACATACCGTTAATGTAGTTGAGGCTGACGGGGTTCGGATCGCAGTCAAGGGGGTTGATGCTCGCGACCCTACGATCGTTATGATGCGTGACACGCCGTTTCTGAAGATCAGGCGGCATCAGCAAGCAAGGAGCTGGCTTAAAAAGCTCCGGCCTAAGGGCTTTGAGTAAACGGTACAGCCCCGACGAGCACGCGGCAAGCGGCGTGGTACTGAGATTGTCCACACGCGAAACAATGATCTTGATTACCTCTGTGGGGAGCGAATTCCAGCCACTCTTTCGGCGGACGCTGCTCGGTTCTGCCATTGTTAGTGCTTGGGTTTCGGACGAGGGGGGGAGGCGCCTTAGCGGAGATGTTACGTTGGACGAGATTATGTGCGGACAAAGATGGGGAAGCGAATATGTGTTGCGGGAAGTGGACAGGTGATGATGACTACAGCACGCCGCTTGACTTACGAGACACATACCAGCAGCGTAGGGTCATGTCGATGCCAGACAACTTGCTTGAGTGATCACAGTACTGGTGCTCCCTAAAGTGCTATGCCCTAACTTGCTTGAGTAGAGTAGTAGAGTAGGACTCTGCTCTACTACTAGCACCGGAGGAGTACTATATTCTAATCTAAAATAGTTACAAACTTCAATGCCTGAGCGTGGAACAACTACGAATCGTGCTCAAAGACCGTGTCTACGTGGTGTTTGGACATGGGCGACAACCTCAACGCCAACGGTGCTGCTCCCGTTGCATCGTATGTGTTTCTGTCCTTCCTGTTCGAAATCGTGGTAGAATTCATGTTTCTACTCTGTATCCTACTACTATGCTAGTCCACAGTATTAGTTTCATCTCTGTTATAGTCATCATGATTTCTTTTGTGCTTATTCGGATTAAATCTCGTAGTAACTTGCTCATATATTCAACTGGCGCAACGTCCCCTGCAGCCACTCCCGGTTCATGGACGGCCTGGTCGATGTTGGAGTTTTGCTAGTAGGCCTTTATAAGGTGAGCTCTTCTACCACTTGTATGAGCATGAGAAGAGGAGACCCTACACGCGTGGGCGGTGACACTGGCTACGCCGAGCATACTTGGACTCTACGGAGCTGGGACTTTCCCGCCGATGTGGACATGGAAAACCCATGGTGTTATTTGGACTCCAACAATGTGCACGGGGACTCCAAGGAGGTCCACCTGGACATCTGCATTTTCAAGTTAAATGTTGATCATTAGTCTTCACTCAATGTAATCCGTTGTCTAAGCATGTGGAGAATTCCATGCATGATCTTGCTCTATTGGAGTATCGCGTATGAATAAAAGTGTATCCATTTATGGTTTAGTCTAGAATCTTCCATGTATGAATTTTTACTACAGTACTGGTGAAAGACTTATGATGAACCATTTCTTACATATCCTCTGCCCCCTCCCAAGTCATCCTGGTTTAATCCCTCCGTCTAGGTGTATAAGGGCATGGTTAATACTTAAATGGTATAGCCAACTGTTGGCTACAAGAAAGTGCCATGTCATCTGTAGCCAACATGTATAACAATGGATACTCAAAAACTAATTCTTGAAGATCATTTCCTGCAAAGCACAATAAGAGTTATTTCTTCACAAGTTTTGGATGCAGGTTGAACAGTTGAACGCTTTTGTTTGCAAAAGATACTTTTTATCTATTTCACCCGGATGTTTGTGAGCTCTAGAGATGAAATAATATCCGAACAAACCTATCCAAATGAACTAACCGAGGCATCTCCATCTTAATTTTCTCTTGCAAGTCGTGCGTGGTCCCTTCATCGTGAAAATGCTCTGGCCGTCGCATTAATTTGCATGCATGGATAGCACCATCATATTTTCAAAGGAGGAGCGAGCTCTATATTTCAGCCAAGGCATGCATGATTTGAGGAATTATGGTTGGGCATGCATGTAGAAAAGGGAGGGGAGTAATTTGCATGAGAGGGATTAAAGGAAGGGAGGCCAGCGGCTAGGCATTCAAAGGAGGCTGCATGCAAGATTACACGGGATCCAGATACTAGTCCCAAAACCAGTTCCTATTTTTGCGGACATGCCTTGGTACGAAAGATTGACAAGTTAGGCCCTGTAAAAATGGATGGAGGGAGTAGTAGTACATGTAGAGGGCAGCGCTGCACGGGAGTCTCATCTCTCACCCCGCTCGTGGCGCGGCAATAAAGCCGTCATATCACAAAACCCAACCACTCCCAGTAATAAGTGGCCTGGGAAAATAAACGGACAAGCAACCATCACATCCCTCCGTCTTTTTGCATTTCATCTCTCTGCATTTACTTTCTCCGGTTCATCTCGCACACTCGATCCCTAGCTACTACTCCTAGGGCCAGTTCTTTTGGCGGCTTCCCCAGCTTTTCCCACAAGACTAGTCATAGTTGAGAGTAACAATAAGGCGCCTCACTCATTTATTTGGGCTTCTAAACTACTATTCCGTCCTGGTTTATTCCTCACCATTGTAATTTGTGCTAAATTTTGACCAAAGATTTAACTGGTTTTTCCTCACCATTTTAATTTGTGCTAAATTTTGACCAAAAATTTGACACAGATTACAATGGGGACCAATAAACCAGGACGGAGGTAGTAGTTATGGGATTACTAATCTAGAAGCCTAAAAGAACTGGCCCCTGCTACTCCTACTAGTAGTAGTACTCAAGTTGGAATTCCAATTGCACGGCACAACCTGTTAGGCAAAAAGTTCGATACAGGGTGTAGGAAGCGGTTTGGGAATTTGCATGCCTTTCCAACCAGTGAGATACTCCGTACAAAGTACGACAGAGAAATAACCACAGAGAAGGAAGCTAAAAGTAAACAATCAAACGAGCATTTTTGCATTTGTTTTGCATTGAATCGTTTCACAAGCTTGACTAGTGTTGTTTTTCCACTTTTACAAAAACCGCATCGTAATGTTAAAACATGCATTTGCACGTACATAAGTAATAGTAGTACTCCCTCCGCCTAGGTGTATAAGTCTCCCCTCCTTCTTGGTCACGGTGCACAACCGAAGATGACTTATTGACCTGGACGGAGGGAGTAGCACAGTCTGCAAGCATATATCGAGAGAGATGTGTAGTGTGATAGTATATACTCCCTCCGTCTAGGTGAGTAAGTCATCTTAGATTGTGCACTGTGACCAAGGAGGAGGGGAAAACGAGAGATCTTAATGTTTATTTGCTAATTAATAGCATTGCATGCAATGAACTAACCACTGCATGTCGTGTTTGGTAGTCTCAAGTCACTAAAAGCATGCACACCCACATCTCCTATTGGTTGATATGTCAAGAAACAAGAACTGAGGTAGAAGTTAATGCATCGCGCCTAAGTGTTTTTTGGATTATTTGGTTTTCGTAAGATGACTTACACACCTAGACAGAGGGAGAAATAAAGTTTGTGCTATATGCACGTACTTGCAAAATGCGTACGAGTACACAAGGTTTCCAAACTTTCCCTTTTACATACTTAATTAAGGACGCTAAAAATTCCTGAACGTTCGGGATTTATCATTTGCGTCCCAAAACTAATGAGATCACCTTACGAAACAAAAATTATACTCCTCCTAAAAGCCACGACGCTCGCAGGAGCGCTTGCGGTGCGCCACGAGTGCCCTGGTGCGCGGCCGTTTCCCAGCGCGCCGACACAACGCCTCTTCCTCAGCCTCGCAACTCGCGAGGTGCTGATTGGCGGCTTGCCGGCGGGCGGGCGCGATCTCACCGGTGTGGTGATCCGGCGCCAATAGGTACTCCTCCTTGCTGGAAGCGTGCACCCGGTCCACGTACCGCCAAGCGTAGATGAGGCGCTTGAGCCCGACTGGACTTAGGGCATCGGCACGGGCGTCCTCCGCCACCCTCACGGCCCTCGCACGAGCCTTCTGCCAAAGAGCCAATTGCCTGACTCTCTCGGACGCAACATAGGCCTCCTAGGCAGCTTGTTTCGCGGTGCGCTTCTCTTCCTCGGACTTCTTCTCCGCCTCTATTTTGGCGCGCTCTGCTGGAGGCAAAGCCTCCCGCAAGGCGAGATCTATTTCTTTCCAAAGCTCCTCAAGGCTGGGGGGGGCGGGCTCGGCGGGCGGCGCGGTGTTCTCCTCGTAGCGGGGAGCCGACGCGTCCTCTGGCGTGCGTGCTGGCGAGATTGGGAACGCCGACGCGTCCACCTCGACGCGTCGCGGCGAGGAGCGGAACACCGACGCGTCCTCCTCGACTAGTGGCGGCGAGGAACGGAACGCCGACGCGTCGCGTAGCGGCGAGGAGCGGAACACCGATGCGTCCTCCTCGACTAGTGGCAGCGAGGAACGGAACGGCGACGCGTGATCGTCCGCGCGGTGCTGCGAGGGGCTCCTAGGGCTTGGGAGGGGCGATGCCATGGTGGTCAACATGAGAGGGAGGGGGAGGAGATAGCGATGAACGTGAACGTGAGGGGGAGGAGATAGCGATGTCGTGGGAGGCGCAATATTTATAGCGAGCAATGGCACACCTACGTAAGATATTGACTGAGCTGCACTGACTTAACTGCAGGTCCAGTTGCGTCACTGACATGTGGGCCAGGCCCATGTTGGGCCCATATGTCAGTGGCCGAATGCACCTGCAGTTAAGTAACAACTACGTGGGCATATTTGTTGGAGTAAATTATGGGCGAGCGAAGGGGTGGAAATATTGTTGGTCACAACGGATTGGACGAGCGTGGGGGGAGGAGAGTCATGCATGCAGATTTTTTCACATGGGGTGGAGTGGTGGGACCGCCGGAGGGAGAAGGAGAGTTTGGCAGGCATATTATTTCCACACAAGGAGAGGAAAAGATTTGGAGACGAACGGGCATCCTGCAGGTATGGGGAACGGTGCATAATAAGTCATCTTGCATGTCGGGCTAGGTATAGTCTCAAGTCATTAAAAACAAACACGCCCCACACATGTTCATATTTCAAGGTGCACTAAATTATTGCATGCGATGATTAAGGATGGCCATAATAGTGGTATCTTAGCACACGGGAATAGCAAACATGCTGATGTTGCAAAGAATTAAAGAAGAGAGGGGGGTTAGAGTAACTAGTGTTCATGCATGCATTGGTAAACACATTTTTTTGTGGAGAACGACAGCACTAGTTGAGTACTTTTGCAGACTTCAAAAACTATTCCACAATGTGTCAACATTCACAATGTCAAATCAATATTTTTACACTCATTATAAAACGTAGTTCTTATACTCATTATAATCAGTACTCCCTCCGTCTAGGTGAGAAAGTCATCTTAGATTGTGCACTGTGACCAAGGAGGAGGGGAAAACGAGAGATCTTAATGTTTATTTGCTAATTAATAGCATTGCATGCAATGAACTAACCACTGCATGTTGTGTTTGGTAGTCTCAAGTAATTAAAAGCATGCACACCCACATCTCCTATTGGTTGATATGTCAAGAAACAAGAAACGAGGTAGAAGTTAATGCACCTCGCCTAAGTGTTTTGGGAATATTGTATCGAATGAGTGTACTGGTGTGGCTGGTTAATTAATATAAGGTGGTGTTCAAAAAAAGTATAAATTTTGTCAAACCCTTTGCAAACGGTTGACGGGAGTAAAAAGGGCGAGAGGGAGTATCATGCATGCGGAGTAGGCAAAAAAATTGCTTGTCTAAAAAAGGCAAAAAATTGCTCATTTATAGCCGGTCGAAGTATCCAAGGGCGCGACCGCGCGAGGGAGGGAAGGTCGTGGGAGGCGCGACATTTGACAGAATTAAGTGAAGTTACATCCACGCGCCGGCATGGCGTGCGAACAGGCAGAAGCTATACCGTCAGGCCTACGATATGGGTCTAGTAGACATGACATCTAGTGGGTCCCGCATAGTTCTCGAGAACTCTTTGGGGGCTTGCAGCCGTTTATCCACCGGGCAAGCCAGCAACCCCACGCCGTTCGCACGCCCTACTCGTCCCCGTCTTCTACCTTACAACAGTTCGCTCCCAGTCATCCCGTCCTTTCACATTAGTTTGCTCCCAGTTTTTTTTGCGGGGTACAACAGTTCAACTTCTCCTAACCCTCCTCCAAAATCCATGGCCTCCCAAATCTCCATGGTCGCCGCTGAGTACCAGGTTAGAGCCATCACCAGTGATCAGTTCATCCTCATCTACACACGTGGATCTGAGACGGTGAAAGCATAGCTTGCTCGCTTCCTACGCATGTTCAATAGTTCAACGGATGAGTGGGTCGCTGGGCTAGTCCTGGGACGAGAGAAGGATCTAAAGGACGAAGAGAGGAAGAAGCCCGCCGTGATCCAGGTTTGCGTACATAACGTTTGCTTGGTCTACCACATATGCCATGCCGACGTTGAGTGCCAGGATTTTAAGAACTTCCTCAAGGACAAAAGAGTGAAATTCGTTAATGTAGGCTTTAAGAACGACAGTGACGTCCTGCGTCGGATAGGTCTCGTTGTAGGCCAGCCCTTCGATCTCCAGAAGGCAAGCCTGGTGTCCTCCTCTCAACCTTCAATGCTGACCCTGGCAGCAGCCATGATTGATCCTTCGTACGCTAAACTGAAGAAACCTCATCACGAGTTTCATCATGCATGGGAGTCGAAGACATTAGATGAAGATCACATCATGTACGCAGCAATGGATGCCTACCTTTGTTTAAATATCTACAAGCGTTGGATGAAGAAGCAGAGCTCAGTGTCCGGTTCAAGCAAAGAAGCGTCGGCGAATAGGAAGAGGAAGAGGGACGAGGACGAAGTCAAGGACATGGACTCGGACTCCAAATAGGTGGCAGTGCCATCGCTCATGCTGGTTCTACTCCAGTGTCAAGCGGACTAGTTGCTTATTAGTTTATTTTCAAGGGTGCGTTGTAATGAGGCCCCAGCAGAACTATGCTTATGTTCTTTCTCGTTATTTGAACTCTTTAGTACGTACAGTAGTACTAGTACTATGTCTTACTACTGTTCTTCTTGCAGTTGGTACTACTGCTCGTATCTTCGTGTTCCTACTGTACTTAATATGTTTGTACTAGTAGTATAATATGGGTCAGTCGATTTGTGAAAGAAGTTCGACGGAGCAAAGGAAGAAGACGACAGAAGAGGTGGAAGAAGCCCTTCTAGCCATCCATGTTGCATCAAACGGCTCACATGAGTCGACTGACCCAAATTGCTCCTTCAGATTGCAGGATCCACGTGGCATTCAAGGTCTCGAAGGTAGATTCCGTGTCCGCATCCGGTTTGCGGGCTCGACGCGCATGCGACCGGCTTCTGCCGTGACAGCCACCATGCCCGCCTCCTCCGCGCGGGCGGAGATGACAATGACACGCTAGTTCCTCCTCGCCGGTGTGCTGGAGCACACGCTCGTCCTCCTCTTCATATGTTGCATGCATAGACGCGGCTCGACGAGCTGCTCGCGTGCTTGGCAGCATGGAGGCATCGCGACGAGGGACTGCAGACGACGTGAGCGGGCGAGCCTTCGACTTCATGGCACAGGGATGGCGGCGACACGTCGGTGATGGGCGAGAAATTGTTGGCCGGAGCAGGCGGGCGCTGGCATGCGCAACGGCGGCGGTGGCATATTGATGAGTGCGCGTGTGGGAGCTTACTTTACTTTTAAATATAAGCTTGGTCATACTTAAAATAAAACTATACTAGTACACGTAAACATTAGACTTAGGCAACGCTTTTATTAGTTAGTACCACAGCCACGATACGGAATCCTGTGCAAGCGCGTGAACTGCGGCCGCGCGGTTGATCGAACGGTGCGTCACCGTGTCGCGCTCGAAGGACATCCACCGGACCTTTTTGTGTGTGTGAAAACAATCCTCGAGTATTACTCAACTTTTTTTTCCTGTGAAAGTTCTTGACGCTGCAATATTTCCATATATTTGAATTTAGCTGCAGTTCGTGTTTATTTAGATCTGGACGTTTTAGGTGCGCCCTAGTTTTTTTAATACTGATTTTGTGTGCAGTAGCGGAGCTGTATCAAAATGACTGGGCAGCCCAGCTTGAAGAAGGCCCAATGTTTTTTCCTCCATTGCCCATTTCTGCCTAAAAGCCCATTGGTTTGCAGCAAAACTGGGCAGGCCACAGCCTAGTTTTGCTTGCACTAAGCTCCGCCAGTGTTTGTGTGTGTGACTGAGAGAGAACGTGTGTATGTGTGACGCCCGGATAGTTACGCTACAGTAACCCTCCGCTAATGATGCCACGTCAACCAGATTACTGTTGTTAGTCTTGCGATGATTCAACTCCCGTTCAAATTTCAAATTTAAAATCAAGTCAAATAATTAAAGTTTTCAAACCTTAAAACAAAAATGTTCGGCTTGTACCAAATAATGCATAGGTAACTATGATGGAGAAACCACATTTTATTAAACTAACTAAATACCCTAAAGTGATTAAAACAGTAGCAAAACAATTAATTAAATTTCCTTTTGCAATTAATAAAATGTTAAGATATTTTATTTAGTTGTCCAAAATTAATGGGGCAGTAGTCTAACTTTAATACTAAATCAGGACTTGCTTTTATATTTTATAAAACTAAGCTAAAAGGAAACTAAAATGAAACAGTAAAAGAAAAGGAACAAAAAACGACAAAAGAAATTAAACCCCCCCCCCCCCCCCCCGCTGGGCCTCGGCCCAGCTGGCCATGCAGTCGGCCGGCCCACCCCGCCCTGCCTTATCTCCCCACGACCCAAACCCTAACCACCCTGTCGCCCCACTCCCCCGCACCACTCGCTCTCTCCCCTCCCCCCAGGAACCCCCCCTCGCTCTCCCCGATCTGGATCGGGGATCCACCCCGACGAGCGCGCCCCGCACCACCCGACGCCGGCGCTGCCCCTCCCGCACTCCTCCGTGCCCCCTTCTCCAACTGCCACTGCCCGAAGTGCCCTCCCTCGTCGGTGCCCCGTCGCCCTACGCCGTCGCCACCTCGACCCAGACGCCTCCCCGCCGGCCTGCTTCTCCTCCGGCGATGCGACGTCCCCGGCATCCACCCCGAGCCCCGCTGCCCTAGTCCCTACTACCCGATGTGAGCGCGCGCCCTTCCCCCTCACTCCCTCTCATGCGACCTCCCCTCGCCACGCACACGGCACGCGCGCGCCGCGCCCCGGCTCGCGATGGCCGCGCCGGCCCCCGTCGATGCACGCGCGCTCGTGCGCCCAGCGCCCCGCTGCCACCCCGGGGCCGCTGCCTCCTTCCCCGCGCCACGCCTGGGCCGCGCGCCCCACCGTGCCGCTCGCCCGCGTGGCCCTGCTCCGCCTCGCCGTCCGCTTTCCCTGCTCGCCGCTCCGGCCACGGCCTCGCCTAGCGCAGCCGCTCGCCGCGACCACTGTCTACCGCATCGCCGCTCCTGCTGCTGCCCCCCACCCCTGTTCCGCCTCCTACCGCCGACCACGGTCCGGCCACGCCCGCTCGACCCCGCTCCGACCTTGCCCGGCTGCCGCTCCCCCTCCCCTGCACCCGCGGACGCAGGCGCCCAGCGCCCGTCCCCCCTCCTCTGTCGGCCTGGGCGGGTGCACAACACCCGCTCCAGGCGCCCGTAACCCGCGCGCCCGCTAGCCACCCCTGGCCCAATGACAAGTGGGGCCTAGCCCCAGAACAAATGTAAAATAAAACAAAAAATATATAATAAAAATAAATAAATAAATAAATAAATTGACAAAAGAAATAAATAAGTTAATAAATAATAATTAAAATGATAATTAATTAGTTAATTAAAGAATTAATTAAACTAATTAAACTTGATTAGATTAACCTAACCACTAATTAAACTAATTGACATTGTTTAATTAACCTTCTAATTAAACAGCCAATGACGAACGGGACCCACACGTCAGTTGACCAGTCAACACCTCTGTTGACTGCTGACGTCATGCTGACGTCATGATGACGTCAGCAAACCCTGTTCTGGATAATGTTAGATTAAATAATTAAATAAATCCAAAAATGATTTAAATCTTTTAAAATTAATAGTAAATAATTCGTAACCCGGATGAAAATACTTTCTACATGAAAGTTACTCAGAACGGCGAGACGAATCCGGATACGCAGCCCGTTCGTCCGCCACGCATCCCTAACATATCCAACTCGCAACTATCCCCCTCCGGCTCCTCTGCCCGAAAACGCGAAACGCCGGGGATACTTTCCCGGATGTTCCCCCCCTTCACCGGTATCATCTCATACCGCATTAGGGCACGCCCAACATCACGCTTTGCTTTGTCATGCATAGTTATGCATCTGTTTGCATTGTATTTATTGTTTCTCCCCCCTCTTCTCTCGCTAGACACCGAGACCGACGTCGCTGCAACCCAGTACAACTACGGAGTTGACGACCCGTCCTTCTTGCCAGAGCAACCAGGCAAGCCCCCCCCTTGATCACCAGATATCGCCTACTCTCCTCTATACTACTTGCATTAGAGTAGTGTAGCATGTTACTGCTTTCGGTTAATCCTATTCTGATGCATAGCCTGTCCTTGCTACTACTGTTGTTACCTTTACCTGCAATCCTACATGCTTAGTATAGGATGCTAGTTTCCATCAGTGGCCCTACATTCTTGTCCGTCTGCTGTGCTATATATCGGGCCGTGATCACTCGGGAGTTGATCACGGGTATATACTATACATTAAACATGATACATGTGGTGACCAAAGTCGGGTTGGCTCGAGGAGTACCCGCGAGTGATTCACGGATTGGGGGCTGAAAGGACCTTTGTCCCGACGGCCCTCTGTGTGGGTCTTTGTGGCGGAGCGGCAGGGCAGTTCGGGGCTACCTGGGTGGGAGGTGAGCCTGGCCCTGTCGGCGTTCGCGGATACTTAACATGCTTAACGAGATCTGGGTATTTGATCTGAGTCTGGCTACTGGCCTATACGCACTAACCAACTACGCGGGAAAGATATGGGCACTCGGTGTCGTGGTATCAGCCGAAGCACTTCTTGACGTCAGCGACTGAGTGGCGCGCGCCGGATTGGACTGGAACGCCACTAGGCTAGGTCTGCTTCCGGCCGCGTTCACAACGTGCAGGTGTGCTCAGGGCGATGGGCCCAGACCCCTGCGCGCTTAGGTTTAGATGGGCGTGTTGACCGCTCTGTTGTGCCTAGGTGGGGTTGCGACGTGTTGATCTTCCGCGGCCGGGCATGACCCAGGAAAGTGTGTCCGGCCAAATGGGATCAAGCGTGTTGGGTTATGTGGTGCACCCCTGGAGGGAAGTTAATCTATTCGAATAGCCGTGATCTTCGGTAACAGGACGGCTTGGAGTTGTACCTTGACCTTATGACAACTAGAACCGGATACTTAATAAAACACACCCTTCCAACTGCCAGATACAACCCGGTGGTCGCTCTCTAACAGGGCAACGAGGAGGGGATCGCTGGGTAGGTTTATGCTATGCGATGCTACTTGGAGGACTTCAGTCTACTCTCTTCTACATGCTGCAAGACGGAGGCGACCAGAAGCGTAGTCTTCGATAAGACTAGCTATCCCCCTCTTATTCTGGCATTCTGCAGTTCGGTCCACTGATATGGCCCTTTACACATATATCCATGCATATGTAGTGTAGCTCCTTGCTTGCGAGTACTTTGGATGAGTACTCACGGTTGCTTTTCTCCTCCTTTTCCCCCTTTCCCTTCTACCCGGTTGCCGCAACCAGATGCTGGAGCCCAGGATCCAGACGCCACCGTCGACGACGAAGACTACTACTCCGGAGGCGCCTACTACTACGTGCAGCCCGCTGACGACGACCAGGAGTAGTTAGGAGGATCCCAGGCAGGAGGCCTGCGCCTCGTTCGATCTGTATCCCTATTTGTGCTAGCCTTCTTAAGGCAAACTTGTTTAACTTATGTCTGTACTCAGATATTGTTGCTTCCGCTGACTCGTCTATGTTCGAGCACTTGTATTCGAGCCCTCGAGGCCCCTGGCTTGTATTATGATGCTTGTATGACTTATTTTATTTGTAGAGTTGTGTTGTGATATCTTCCCGTGAGTCCCTGATCTTGATCATACACATTTGCGTGCATGATTAGTGTACGATTGAATCGGGAGCGTCACAAGTTGGTATCAGAGCCGACTGCCTGTAGGAATCCCCCTTCCACACTCCTTGGCCGAAGTCGAGTCTAGACATTGCAAAAACTTTTACTAACATGGCTGTGTGCCTTACGGGCCCACGTCGCCATTGGGTGGTATTAGGATCTTTTACTCCTCGACCTATACTCTGGGGCTCTGAGCTATCTTCTATTCGGGTTAAATGATTTTGCAAAAAAAACTAACTTTAGGTTCTCGATAATACTTTCTCCCGGAGGGCCCTCATTTCAGATGATCGCCTGATGCACTAGAAGATTCTGAAGTTACCCTACGATGTTCTTTCAAGTCTTTGTGACATCGCATTTGCGATTTCCTTCCACCGTCAACCCCTATGAAAACTGCATACACTTACCATTCATACAATCATTCCCCGTTGATCTTGTTATTACAAGATGTCCCGAAATACTCTCTGTTGTTCCGAGAATCCTTTAAGCTTAGTGCCTTGCTGTATTTTTTCACCTGAATACCCTACGGATAATTCCTGCACTTACCGAGTATCCGCTCATCCCCAGTTGATTTTGGTATTTCACAAAAGCTTTTGAAATACCATTCGATCTCTCGAAGATCCTCAACAACCTATTGCTCTTGAAATTCTTGGTTGCTTGCATTGGGATTAAATCCTATAAGCCTACTACCCTTATTGGCATCCTCTGTCATTATCATTTTAAGTCTGTTGATCCAATATGATGTGAATGCTCCCAATCCTCATTCACATCCTAGAATTCATCTTTCCGGCTCACACGTCATTTCAAACCTGAGCTGGTTCTTGACCAATCAAATTTGCCATCGATGGTACCCTAAGCCTATTCGACTTATCCATCCTTGATCAGAGTGTTTGCTTCTGATCCCTTGATTTGAAGATCATAATTCCTTTGCATTTGAGCTTTCAATTAGTCAGGTGTTTCTATGATCCGATGCTCTTTCGATCATTCTTCTGTTGATAGAGTACCGATACTCGCATCAGCTCCGTTGTAGACCACAATACCCCTTGTTGGATTTTTATCCAACAGTGTCCTTCATATTGAATAACCTTGAGGGCCTTTCCATGGGTATATATAATGCCTTTGGTAAATTGTATCTTCTGCTTTTGAACAATGCTCTACTTTCGAGCTTGTATTAATTACCCCGAAGTTTGTGGTATAGGTTCCTAAGATACCCTGATGGGTTGAACCTATGCCTTCCTTAATATGTGTGAACTCGGAAGTTTTCATCGGTCATACTCATCTGGTATTTCACCAGGTAAAACTTTCAACACTAATGCCATTATCGAAACGAGAAGTGAATGTAAGGTTATGCTTTGGAGAAGTGGGAGTCGACCTTGAACTTTGTGTTCATGCCCATGGACCCGAGGTGGAACTTATCATGGAAGCTTCTCGTAGTAATAATAATCCCCTTGTTATGAATTCTCCTCTTAACTATGCTTGGTCTTTTGCGATCGTGGTTTCGACCATATGGTTCTCCTTTGACCCCATTTCTTGGAAAAGTTTAAGTGCTTGCCTTCTGCAAGTGATTTCACTTGTCCAACCCCTATCCCGCTCTACCCTTGAGTATACCCCCTGGTATCTCGAGGTTATCATGGAACTGCATAACTTCTTATGAGTTATTCATCAAGTGCTACCTTCCCACTGATACCAATTTTTCACGGACTCTGAGTTATTAAACACTCAACGACACCAATAACTGAACCGAGTCCGCACTACGGTTCAACAACTCTTCAGTAAGCTTCTATGAGTACGAGTTTGCACCCGATCACGCCATTCCTAGACTGTTTGGCTATATCATTGTCTTGATGATTGTAAACTGTGCTACCTGGTCCTTATTCCGGGAGCACCAGTTTCGACGATGAGCTAAGCTTACGTCGATCTCCCTCGTCATACCATTTCTCCTTGACCAACAAACTTGATTTCAGGTTTGTGTCGTACCCATGGTTTCAATAACCTTTTGCTTCATCATTCCTTTGACTTGATGTCATCGCCAATTGATTACATCTTCATAAATTCTCTCGACAAATTGTCGTGATCATCATCAACATTTTGACTCCTCCTAGGTTTCCAATGGAATTCATGATGAGAAATACCATCCTTGCCCTCGATGATTTGTATTATCATCAACGACATTCTTGCGTTCCCGCAACACAAAACTTGTTCTAGTTTTGCATTGTACCTTGAGTTCCTTGCTATCCGACTTGTGTTATGCCCTACCTGGGAGTATTACCATATTTTAGGTCAAGTAGGTTGTGAGAATTGCCCCGCCTCTTAAAAATTTCTTGGTATAGTGATACTTCTCACCATCACCATTCTGACATTGGTCGTGCAACCCAGCTCATATTTCGGGTGTACCTTTCAACCAATGTTTAATTTTGTATGTGTTCCTCCAGCATACATCATTAAGTCATTTAATCTGACAAATGATATCTCTGTGTTCACGCAATTGTGGAAATCCATCTTTCTGGAAATCTCGATGAATTATCACCGAGTCCATCGGCACCTCCTCATCCTCTCTTGGCATGAGGGACTCTTGTTTCGAAACTCGCTTCCATAGTTCATTTCTCGAGAATCTTACATTGACATCTCATCAATTTGTGTTGCACCTTTTCCTCTCGAACACCCTGAGTCTGGGGTATCATGACACCAATCGGATCTGAATCTCGATCAAATATGATGGTTGGGACATCTTTCTGAGATTTATGATGTTGGTCCTGTGATGACCCGGTAACATGATGTCATGCCTATCACCCCCCCCCCCCGGCCGAAGGACCTATCGTTATAGTTTCCTTTTTAACAAGGTTAACCATTTTTCCATGAGGAAATTGTAAGACTTATTCTACAAGTTATTCCTGATGGATCCTTTGTGTTTCCAAAGTCTGATCTTCACAGGACGACCATGTCAATGCTATCTCGAAGCATGTCTATGGTACTCTGATTTTCAACAAGAACATTTGAAGCTCAATGCTAAATGTTTCCTGCTCTATTATCCTAACACCGTTGTATGGATAATGCCATGAAAATTCCTCTCCCATTACTTAAATGGTTTTCTACTTTCTATCTTGTCATGGATATCATGCTCCGCTTGTCCTTGGAAAGGATATACCCTTGAAAGATGTGTTTAAACGCATTTTCCTTTCCATTGTTCTGTTTAATCTGATAATCACATTTTCCTTTCCATTGTTTTGTTTAACCTTCTTGAGGTTTATATGATCTAAGCAGTAATAAGTCACTGCTTTCGTAAGCACCTCGGTGTACAACCTATCAGTAAGAACCTGCTACGATTGTTGATGACATTCTGGTATCCACCGTTGGACGAGAACTTTGCCTAATGGTCCGCCTCGTTTAACGAGCAGGAAAATGGTTCTCTTCGTCCCGAGCCCTTGGTACCAACGTTATTTCCAACATAACTGACAAGCTACCCTCTGACATGTCTTCTTATCCTGACCGTGTAAGATGCCAACGGCCTTCCTACTTTTAACTACATGGTGGGCCCATAACCCACAGTTCCACAAGATCGAAACCTGACTCTCCTGTACACCCATCTTTCCAAAGTTATTCCTCGCGCTTGATTTCGTATGTAATTCATGGGTCATCTTCCTAGTAATCTACTTTGGAATCGGACGCACTACTTATTCTCGTTGCTCTAGACCCCTTTCACACTTGGTTCAGGCATCGAACGATTGCCTGCCCGCTCGAATATTCTCATGGTACCTTCTTACTTTGCTCTCGATATCTTCTTAAGTTTCGGTTCGAGAGTTACTTTTGCCACGTTCCCCCCGAGGTTGGCTACCAGGTAGTCAACCTTGCAGAGGTTCATTCTTCCGGAATAACCACCCTTTATTCTTTTGTAAGTACGATGGAGTTTCCAAAGAAAGGATGCCCACGCCATCATGATGACATGAAGCAGAGAAATGGAGACATCTACGTAATGGATCGACCGCTTCGAGAAGAGCAACCAAGACCGAGAAGACCCGTTAGATTTTTCGTAACCCAATCCCTCCCCCTTACTCCCCTCCTAAATCTCGGGACGAGATTTCTTGTAGTGGAGGAGAATTGTGACGCCCGGATAGTTACGCTACAGTAACCCTCCGCTAATGATGCCACGTCAACCAGATTACTGTTGTTAGTCTTGCGATGATTCAGCTCCCGTTCAAATTTCAAATTTAAAATCAAGTCAAATAATTAAAGTTTTCAAACCTTAAAACAAAAATGTTCGGCTTGTACCAAATAATGCATAGGTAATTATGATGGAGAAACCACATTTTATTAAACTAACTAAATACCCTAAAGTGATTAAAACAGTAGCAAAATAATTAGTTAAATTTCCTTTTGCAATTAATAAAATGTTAAGATATTTTATTTAGTTGCCCAAAATTAATGGGGCAGTAGCCTAACTTTAATACTAAATCAGGACTTGCTTTTATATTTTATAAAACTAAGCTAAAAGGAAACTAAAATGAAACAGTAAAAGAAAAGGAACAAAAAAAAACGACAAAAGAAATTAAACCCCCCCCCCGCTGGGCCTCGGCCCAGCTGGCCATGCAGTCGGCCGGCCCACCCCGCCCTGCCTTATCTCCCCACGACCCAAACCCTAACCACCCCGTCGCCCCACTCCCCCGCACCACTCGCTCTCTCCCCTCCCCCCACGAACCCCCCCTCGCTCTCCCCGATCTGGATCGGGGATCCACCCCGACGAGCGCGCCCCGCGCCACCCGACGCCGGCGCTGCCCCTCCCGCACTCCTCCGCGCCCCCTTCTCCAACTGCCACTGCCCGAAGTGCCCTCCCTCGCCGGTGCCCCGTCGCCCTACGCCGTCGCCACCTCGACCCAGACGCCTCCCCGCCGGCCTGCTTCTCCTCCGGCGATGCGACGTCCCCGGCATCCACCTCGAGCCCCGCTGCCCTAGTCCCTACTACCCAATGTGAGCGCGCGCCCTTCCCCCTCACTCCCTCTCACGCGACCTCCCCTCGCCACGCACACGGCACCCGCGCGCCGCGCCCCGGCTCGCGATGGCCGCGCCGGCCCCCGTCGATGCACGCGCGCTCGTGCGCCCAGCGCCCCGCTGCCACCCCGGGGCCGCTGCCTCCTTCCCCGCGCCACGCCTGGGCCGCGCGCCCCACCGTGCCGCTCGCCCGCGTGGCCCTGCTCCGCCTCGCCGTCCGCTTTCCCTGCTCGCCACTCCAGCCACGGCCTCGCCTAGCGCAGCCGCTCGCCGCGACCACTGTCTACCTCGTCGCCGCTCCTGCTGCTGCCCCCCACCCTTGTTCCGCCTCCTGCCGCCGACCACGGTCCGGCCACGCCCGCTCGACCCCACTCCGACCTCGCCCGGCTGCCGCTCCCCCTCCCCTGCACCCGCGGACGCCGGCGCCCAGCGCCCGTCCCCCCTCCTCTGTCGGCCTGGGCGGGTGCACAACACCCGCTCCAGGCGCCCGTAACCCGCGCGCCCGCTAGCCACCCCTGGCCCAATGACAAGTGGGGCCTAGCCCCAGAACAAATGTAAAATAAAACAAAAAAATATAATAGAAATAAATAAATAAATAAATAAATTGACAAAAGAAATAAATAAGTTAATAAATAATAATTAGAATGATAATTAATTAGTTAATTAAATAATTAATTAAACTAATTAAACCTGATTAGATTAACCTAACCACTAATTAAACTAATTGACATTGTTTAATTAACCTTCTAATTAAACAGCCAATGACGAACGGGACCCACACGTCAGTTGACCAGTCAACACCTCTGTTGACTGCTGACGTCATGATGACGTCAGCAAACCCTGTTCTGGATAATGTTAGATTAAAAAATTAAATAAATCCAAAAATGATTTAAATCTTTTAAAATTAATAGTAAATAATCCGTAACCCGGATGTAAATACTTTCTACATGAAAGTTACTCAGAACGGCGAGACGAATCTGGATACGCAGCCCGTTCGTCCGCCACGCATCCCTAACATATCCAACTCGCAACTTTCCCCCTCCGGCTCCTCTGCCCGAAAACGCGAAACGCCGGGGATACTTTCCCGGATGTTCCCCCCCTTCATCGGTATCATCTCATAGCGCGTTAGGGCACGCCCAACATCACGCTTTGCTTTGTCATGCATAGTTATGCATCTGTTTGCGTTGTATTTATTGTTTCTCCCCCCTCTTCTCTCGCTAGACACCGAGACCGACGTCGCTGCTACCCAGTACAACTACGGAGTTGATGACCCGTCCTTCTTGCCAGAGCAACCAGGCAAGCCCCCCCCCCTTGATCACCAGATATCGCCTACTCTCCTCTATACTGCTTGCATTAGAGTAGTGTAGCATGTTACTGCTTTCGGTTAATCGTATTCTGATGCATAGCCTGTCCTTGCTACTACTGTTGTTACCTTTACCTGCAATCCTACATGCTTAGTATAGGATGCTAGTTTCCATCAGTGACCCTACATTCTTGTCCGTCTACTGTGCTATATATCGGGCCGTGATCACTCGGGAGTTGATCACGGGTATATACTATACATTAAACATGATAGATGTGGTGACCAAAGTCGGGTTGGCTCGAGGAGTACCCGCGAGTGATTCATGGATTGGGGGCTGAAAGGACCTTTGTCCCGACGGCCCTCTGTGTGGGTCTTTGTGGCTGAGCGGCAGGGCAGTTCGGGGCTACCTGGGTGGGAGGTGAGCCTGGCCCTATCGGCGTTCGCGGATACTTAACACGCTTAACGAGATCTGGGTATTTGATCTGAGTCTGGCTACTGGCCTATACGCACTAACCAACTACGCGGGAAAGATATGGGCACTCGGCGTCGTGGTATCAGCCGAAGCACTTCTTGACGTCAGCGACTGAGTGGCGCGCGCTGGATTGGACTGGAACGCCACTAGGCTAGGTCTGCTTCCGGCCGCGTTCGCAACGTGCAGGTGTGCTCAGGGCGATGGGCCCAGACCCCTGCGCGCTTAGGTTTAGACCGGCGTGCTGACCGCTCTGTTAAGCCTAGGTGGGGCTGCGACGTGTTGATCTTCCGCGGCCGGGCATGACCCAGGAAAGTGTGTCCGGCCAAACGGGATCAAGCGTGTTGGGTTATGTGGTGCACCCCTGCAGGGAAGTTAATCTATTCGAATAGCCGTGATCTTCGGTAACAGGACGACTTGGAGTTGTACCTTGACCTTATGACAACTAGAACCGGATACTTAATAAAACACACCCTTCCAAGTGCCAGATACAACCCGGTGGTCGCTCTCTAACAGGGCAACGAGGAGGGGATCGCCGGGTAGGTTTATGCTATGCGATGCTACTTGGAGGACTTCAGTCTACTCTCTTCTACATGCTGCAAGACGGAGGCGACCAGAAGCGTAGTATTCGATAAGACTAGCTATCCCCCTCTTATTCTGGCATTCTGCAGTTCAGTCCACTGATATGGCCCTTTACACATATATCCATGCATATGTAGTGTAGCTCCTTGCTTGCGAGTACTTTGGATGAGTACTCACGGTTGCTTTTCTCCTCCTTTTCCCCCTTTCCCTTCTACCCGGTTGCCGCAACCAGATGCTGGAGCCTAGGATCCAGACGCCACCGTCGACGACGACGACTACTACTCCGGAGGCGCCTACTACTACGTGCAGCCCGCTGACAACGACCAGGAGTAGTTAGGAGGATCCCAGGCAGGAGGCATGTGCCTCGTTCGATCTGTATCCCTGTTTGTGCTAGCCTTCTTAAGGCAAACTTGTTTAACTTATGTTTGACTCAGATATTGTTGCTTCCGCTGACTCGTCTATGTTCGAGCACTTGTATTCGAGCCCTCGAGGCCCCTGGCTTGTATTATGATGCTTGTATGACTTATTTTATTTGTAGAGTTGTGTTGTGATATCTTCCCGTGAGTCCCTGATCTTGATCATACACATTTGCGTGCATGATTAGTGTACGATTGAATCGGGAGCATCACAGTATGTGTCCATATGTGTGTTGTGGCGGAAGGGCAATGTGGAGACGGTGTGCGTGTGATACAGACATAGAGAGGTGTGAATGTGCAAATGATCATGCATGAGTGAGACATAGACAGATGTTGGTACGTTGTGTATACATGAGAGAACGGTCTTCTAGTTTACTTGTGTGTGTGTGTATGTGAGAGAGAGAGAGAGAGAGAGACAGAGAGAGGAGCATCCGTAACACAACAACCATCTCTCTCAATTCGCCCGTCCCTCGCACGGTTGCATGCAACAGATGCATCAATGCGCACATTTTGACACCCTCACCCGGCCCCTGCCCACCTCAAGGCCCACACAATCTCTTCGTGAATACCTATTTCTCTCCTTAGGTTTGTTTTCTCTCAATATCTGACACACACACACAGAGAGAGAGAGAGAGAGAGACACACACAACACAACACACACACACACACTCCCCCGAGCACACAATTCATCCCCATCGAAGGTTATACGGCGACCACTCTCGCTTGTGCTTCTTTGCACCCCAACATGCACAACACCTCAATCTTCAAAGAGGGCAACGAGCAGATCGAAGACGGCGACCACACCGCGCTAGAGAATGCGGGGTCATTTGGAAGCAGGGTGATGTGACAACGGCTGACTGGCTCCTCTCCCCGCCATCTCTCTCTCTCTTGCACAAAATTACCAATCCCTCTCTCCCCCGCACAAAATTGTCAATCCCCCAACCCACGAGATCCTTCCCCTCTCGTCCATGTTTTTCCTGCTCTCTCATCAAACATGTTGTCTCTTCTCCTTCCACGTATACAGAATCCAGATGCACACGCATCTCATGTAAATTAAATGTATGCATCTTTCTCATAGACCTAACTTCTTCCTCTCTTTCTCTCTCTCTCTCTCTCTCTCTCTCTCTCTCTCTCTCTATCTCTCTCTCTCTCTCTCTCTCTCTCTCTGTCTCGTTAGGTTTGATTCCTACTCTCTCGTCCACATACATACAATCTTTCCCACCCTATCTGCTCCATCTTCAAAAGCTCTCTCTGCACGTTTCATTCACACATTGGGATATGTCAAAATGTTGCTTCTATAATGCCTGATGTAGAGTTATGGTTGTTCTTGTTGCATCCTACAAAGTAATAACTATGAAATGCATTTAGATTCTCATTTGACTGGGATTATGTGAGTTTGAGCATGTTGTGAAGTACTATAGACCTTGTATACATCTTGGGATTCGACAATGATTGTAACTATTGAATTGTATAGACCATTACATTCGAAGTCAATAGCCTAATATATTTATTTCACAATTTCAACAAATGATTAGATCATTACAAACTAAGAAAACAAATGTGTACTCCCTCCGTTTTTATTTAAGTCGGCGTATTAGCATTGGTCAAAGTCAAGTTTTGTAAACTCTCAAAAAGCTTATAACAAAAAATAGTAACATATACAATAACAAATAAATACCATTAGATTCATTATTGAATGTACTTTCACATCATACATATTTGTTATGGTAAATGTTTATATTTTTCTATAAACTTGGTCAAACTTTAGGAAGTTTGACTTCGCTCAAACCTAATATGCAGAGTTTACTACTACTACTCGCTAGTTGCTTAGTTGAATCACTCAACACGCCACACGGGGAGTCCAGTGTCACAAAATTTTGAGGTCGGCGGGAAAATCTCCCGCGACCCTGATTCGAGCAGTGGGAAGTTACCACCATAGCCTTCGGAACAGGCCTACAGATGACACTTGGTAGGGGGCTGTTTTCGTAACTTCAGGTTCACCCTACCCAGCCAACCCCACCCCGGCACCCAGACTAGTACACTTGAATACTCCCCATTTTCTATCCCCATCGCAAAATAGACTTCTCCATGGCACCGCAGCCTTCGTGCTCCTCCCCTTTACATCGGCGCACTCGTCCACCGCAGCGCATCTGCCTCATCGACGACCTCATACACCGCACTGGAGCCGGTCCACCGTCGTCGTCGTACACGGAGCCTATTCCCCGGCATCATCTTCCACGGTCTCGGATCTGCATCCCAGAAGCCGACGCCAAGCACAGAAGTACCACCGTCGTGGACAATGAACTGACTCCCGTTGCCGACCATGACTCACAGAGGCCGCCGCGACCATCGTTCTCCTCCTCGATTGGTAATGTGTGTATTGAATCACTTAGCAGTACATGTGCAGTACCAATTTTGTTCATACCTACCCTTCAAATTTCCTGGGTGCTATTGTTCCCGTAAAAGTAATTGTTTATAGCCTCCATTGTCCGACAGAATATCAGCTTGTAATTGTGCGTCGCTCCTGTATCGCGCTGTGCTTGGGTAGGTTTTTCATCTGCAACCAGTAGTGTGGCAAATGATGGAAAGGTTTTTAGAACTAGCAAAATGCCCATGCGTTGCACGCATCAAGATGCATTTGTATGAGTAGTTTATCTTGTTGGAGATGCTCTAACATGGTAGACGAGTGCTTTAATGTTGCCCACAAGAGGCGCGAGTATTACTAGTAGTATATTTTTCTTGCCATGTTGAGCTTTTAAAACCACGAGTGCGAACATGCAGAGAAGCAATGAAGACCAAACACGGGATATCCGGGACATCTTCAAGGAGCGTGGCAAGTTAAAGAGGAGCTGCACCGAACCTGTAAAATGAGCTTTGGTAAGTAACACCCTTTCGATTACTTTCGTGTAGCCTCGTGTTCTTCGATGTGTATATGTTTTAGTTTCTGTTTCTCTTAAGCGTGGTGTTCTTCGATGTGTAATAAGAAGAGTCTTAATCATCCTAATGCTTTCGTTTTTAGCTTGATGTAGGAAGTGGGTGTTCTCACCTTGTAGTATGTTTTTATTTATTTTTTCCTTTTGAATTCACTTCTCCGAGTTGTGTTTATTTGGCTTCTAATAAATGGATCTAGGTTGCTCTGAGTATTGATCTAAAAAAGAAGTAACTTCATGTCAGAATGCAGTTCCTGTGAGGAGGGAAGTATGGTCAACCTCGAGATCATGTTTCCAAAATGAGGCTAGATTACACACAAGGTGCCAGTTCCCTAATTATGTTGGATTAGACACAAGGTGCAAATTCCCAGATGATGCTGGATTACACACAAGCCAGGTGGAGTCGTCAGCTGTCCGTGTTCTCGTGGCATTAGTAAAGGCTGAAAGAAAGCGTGTAGCAGCCCTTGAGAATGTAGCTGAGTTCCTGAAGAAGCGAAAAGAGCAATCAGATGCTCTCTTCACCCAAGCCAAAGAAGAGATGGAAGAAGCCAGAAATAAGCTAGCAGAGGAAGAGCAGGCTAGGCGTCTCCTGCTATCTAAAACTGTTGTCAGTACAAAATTTCCTTCATAATAGCTAGGTTCAAATGTTTATCCAGTCAGCATGCCTGTTGTGATGTCCGTGCATCTACTGATGTGGCACAAAATGTTTTTTTGGGTCATGTAATAACATCAATTACTTTCCAAACAATAACAGACGAAGCATTGGACATGGTATAGTTCACGCGCAAGCCCGACATTCCAAGTTCAACTTCCACATCAAACTCATGTTCACAGATATCTGCACATTCATACATAATGTCCACAACCATGTTTCACTTCAAAGCCAAAAAAAATGTGAGGAGAGTTATAAATAAAGAAAATCCTCTACTAGTTCCTGCTACCAGTGCGAGCACAACAAGTCAAGACCATGCGTAAATTAATTATATTTTAGTCATTTTTTGTGTTCTAAAATGCCGGCCGGCTCGCGGAAGGACATGTTGCCGGCACACACGCGGATTCAATGAAGGCAGGCAGGGCAGTCTTAAGCTGGTTGCACGCGGCGAGGAGGCGTGCTCAGCCAGGCCTGCAGCGAGTGCGCCCTCTTGGCTGGCGCGCCGTTTCAATGCCTGCGCTATGAGAGGTCGCGTCCGTGTCAGAGAAATCACTCCCTCCAGTCGTTTTTTGTTTGGGTATAACAAAATCTCGTTTTCCATTCACATTTTACAAGTAAAGTTCGTGGACAAACTTTGACCCAAAGTACGATGGGGACTAGTAAACCAGAATGGAGGTAGTAGTTTTTTTTAATCGAAGAAGGGTTTCCCCTTCCGATTTTCATTAAAGAAAACCAGCATCTAAATCTAAACCATAGTATTTGCCCTAGAACTACCAGGTTCAACATCTCGCAACATAAACCCATACAACCTCCATCGAAAAAAAACAAACCATACAACCATACGCCAAGGAGGTACATAGTACTATGAATTCCATTTTCACTCCATACCAATCGTTCTAAAAACTAGTTACTACTTATAACGCGCCATTGAAAATCGGATCTCTTAACCCCGCTAAAAAACAATATTTTAAACGTGACTACTCGATCTGTGGCAACTGGCGAGCCACCGCGCTCCAAGTCGTTCACCTGTGGTCCCGACCATCAACTCCTACGGATCAAATTATCACGCGAGCTGACTATTCCTACAACGGTGCTCCACCACGTACCCGGTACCCGCGAATGCAACAATTGTGCCCCTAGGGTTTTAGAGTTTATTTGTTAACGTCGCCTTTACGTAACACTCATGTGTGCGAGACAGCGAGAGGCCGACTGCGTGCGTGCGCCTCTTCTCTTCGTATATGTACTCCACCATTTGTCTGGTGTCCAAAAAATAATAATAACTACTAGCAATGTGCCAATGCGTTGCCACACGATCAAAGTAGATTAATTCATTAATACATATTCACCGATTTGATAGAACAAAAAGTCTATCTTTGAAATACGTATATCACTAAAAATATGTTATGTTTCACTCAAAATATATTCCTTTGGCGGTTTTGATGAGATAAGGGAGGAATGTTGTTGGTTTCAAGATTCGAGAAGTGGTATATGTCTAATTTCTACTCTTACTAGCAAGATGCCCGTGCGTTGCACGGAACATTAGGATCTTGTGGGAGAAAAGGATGAACGAGGGAAGGCCTTATCTGCAAATGTGGTGAAGAGTGCGGGTAAATTGCCATATTTTCCTTCCTATCCATCAGATATAAATCAGACGACCTACATTGCAGGATGGCAGGCCCACCATCATCACCAACTCTATTTTTTATCCCTACTCTTATAATAAGCATTGTCGGTGATGATCGTGTGCCTGCCATCCTACAATATAGGACGTCCGATCTATATATGACGGATAGGAAGGAAACTATGGCAATTTTGCAAAAAGATACCCACACCCCTCTCCACATTTTCAAATAAGGCCTTCCCTCGTTCATCCTTTTCCCCCACAAGATAAACTACTCATACAAATGCATCTTGATGTTCCGTGCAACGCATGGTCATCTTGCTAGTTGTTGCAAAAAGCCCATGTGTGTGTGTGTGAGAGAGGGCGAGTGGAGGAGGACGGAGTGCATGTGTGACAAAGACAGAAGGAGTGTGTGTGCGAGATAGGTATCAGCTTAAAATGAGGCGATAGTGTGTGTGTGCACGATCGAGAGGGCGTGTCTCAAGAAGGGAAGAAAAAACTACATAGATACAAGGAGCGGGAGAGAGACATGTATGCGATGGTGGAAGCACTAGTGTGCGGGTGTATAAACCTATCTAGAGGCTAGCTAGTCGATAAATGTTTGTGAGAGAAATACGAGTCGGGGTGCGAAAGCGAGAGTTTTGTGTGTGTGAGAGAGAGAGAGAGACGGTAGTCGGGAAGGGGAGTGGAAGCAGGAGTTGTGTGTGTGTGTCTGTGAGAGAGAGAGAGAGGAGACGATAGTCGGGGTTGTCTGAACGGTAAACAAATGAATAATGTCAGTCTGGGATGGAGACGAAAAGGAGACCGCAAAAATGTTGTGTCTACAGGAGAGATAAAGAGATTAATTTTAGTGGTATGAGTCATATGTAGAGACATATAGGGTGTGTGAAAGAATCCCATAGAGAGAAAGACAAAGTGAAAGACGAGTGGACACTGTGTGTTTGGCGGTGAAAAAGAAAGCTTAGGTACCAAGTGATACCAGAGAACAGTAGAGACGTGAGACATAATGAAAACCGTGTAATGTATAATGATAGGGAGAGTGCGACACTTCTCAAGGGAGACCTCGAGAGACCATGTTTGCGAGGATAGGAGCAACATGAAGTGAGCGTGCGGGTGAGCTGGAGAAAAGAGAGTGCTAGCTACCTGAAGGAGCATGCATGCGAGAGAGATGGGCGTGAAAGGAGTCAACAAAAAAGGGATTCAAATATTTGAATTTGAGATGATGATACATGTAATCCATACTCGAACCAAAATTGATCTATCAAACATGCATACTCATATGAATTCACGCACATCTATGTTATTTAATATGTAGATATTACTGATCCATAAATTTTAGTAGAACATAATTAGGTTAAAAAAATTCGAATTCAACCTTAAGATTTCGAGATCGTTGTATTTCTAAATCATATTATACATATAAAGGAGGAGAATTCTTTGTTGTGCTTTTGGAAGTATATATAAAAAAATGATGTATATAGAATGTAATTCCAATTGAAAATGGATCCCGCCCGCAAAAAAAAAAGAATACAAACGGGATTCGAATTGAGTTGGCACGGTAAACGTGCACTCTGCAAAATTTGAACGAAGCGGGGAAAGTCGCAGTAACCGCCAGAAACCAAAATCTACGAGATGGAAATCACTACTGCCTATCCCTGCCACGCAAAGCCTATATCCTGGATTTCTATAGGTTTCGATAGGGGTAGGTTTGTAATTTCACCCAAACGTGACGTAACCGCCTCTCACCCGGATTCATACACGGTGGGCGCCAAAACACAGTGTGTCCTCGGCCGAAATCGACTCCCTCTCCGATTCATATTCATACACGGTGGGCGCCAAAAACAAACTCTCGTCGGCAAATATTCGGTGTATGCGAGATTACCGTCCTATCCCCAACCGACTAGTGTTGCTGTGATGTAGTAGAAATTTGAAACGGGGGCTAAGTTTGTAAATTTCCTCGCACTTGAGACAAGCGCACCCCGAATACATGGTTCCCCCCTTCCTCTCTACCTCCCTTTTCCCCATTCGTACTTCGTGGGCGCCAAAACACCCTCTCCACCCCACCCTCCTCTGTCCGCCGCCGTCCGCCACCCCATCCACTGCCGTCCTCCTCCACCATGCCGAAGCTGATACCCCGACGCCGCCGTCCATTACAAGAGATCGACCTCTCTCATCCACGGCTTCGGACCGGGATCCTTGCATCCCGTCCTCTCGCTTCATCCCCGCCGTCGTCCACCTTACCGGCACCGCTCCTACAACCGTCTCTTCCACCGCGCCCCGCCGCCACCGTCTACCCTCCTAGATCTGCTTCCACACCGTCGACAGCCATCGCTATCGCAGCACCGTCAAATTCTTAGCAGATGCGTACACGGCGCCACACCAGAGGCGGTACTCTTTCGTATCTGCTCAACTTATTTATCGCAGCAAGAAAATAGATCACCACTGCTTTACTCCGATTTCTTATCTTGGTTGCGAAGTTGCCTTTGTCCGGTTTGCACCTCCAGATCCGCCATGGCACGCCCAACACCATACTCGCCATGCTCATGGTTTTCCCCTTTTATATTCCACACTAGTTAAATCACAGTAGACTAAATTTCAAAATTGGGTCAGTCGATTTTTCAGAGCTCGCCGGAGTTCGCCGGTGCGATCAAAGGGGCTCAGGTGGGGACGGTGGTTGTGGGGGCGATGGTGGGGCCTCGTTGAACGAAGAAAACTCGACGCGGGTGGGGGCGGGGGTGGGGGTGGGGGTGGCGGAGGAACACAGGCGGTGGGGCCAGTGGTTCGGCCGGCAGCCCGTGCGGTGTTCTGTATGGGAAGCACAGTATGTTCCTTGTCAGGAAGGGGAGCAGGGACATCTGCAGTCTAACAGCTGATAGAGCTGGCCTATACGTGATCGATAGGCTTTCAATTACTAGCGGCAATACAACACCGTAATTTCTAGCCAGTTCCACTTTCCCGATTTATATATCCTGGTCATGGTGTACCCCTGTTATGTACACAATGATCTGCCTAGTTGCTGTGTGCTCTTGTTATCATGGTTTGGCAATAAACTCTCTATACAGTATATTATGAACCTATCATCTACCAGCTATCCTTACTTCTGGAGCCTATTTTTTGTGTACTTGTGCCAGATTATATAAATGCACGCACCATATTACAGCACACATGAGCTCTCTCATCAAAATCCAGTGCTAGCACACAATTGTTTACAGGGGCGCCCCTATATTAGAATATCATCTGCATTACAAAGATAATCTCACAACTATTTATGTTTTCATGGTTCTCATATATCATATGCAATTACAGTGAATATCAGAATCCGCGCGTCAGAAGAATATTGTGGAACACTGCAATGACTTACAAAATTGGCACCAAGGCATTGAGTGCCATTCTGGAAGCAATGAAACTTGTACGCTCCCCACCTGTTGATTCTTGTTCAGAATATCATCCTAATGACTATTCTAACCTCGAGGAGTCAAAGGCAGATGGCATGTCCTGTTCACCCATCAAGGTGCCTATTCTAATTTGGCAAGGTTTTATTGATTGTGCATATCTTGCATATGTTGTCTTGCATTTCTTCTACTTTGTTGCACCGCCATCTGCTTAGTTTACTCATCATATATGTCGAGATTCCATGCCCATCCATTATCAATACATATTCCATCTGTCATCGTACAATGTTTTTCCACTCAAATGATGTTCTGGTGCATCAGACATCAAAAAGTAAGAGGGTGATTGCCGAACCTGAAGGAACACCAGCAAAGTCCTTGAAAAACGTAGTGGTGCCGGAGAAATCAGACAGCACCCCACTTATATTGGCTGTACAACCAGTGACAAAAAACGTAGGACCGACTCCAGCAGACTGTACCCATACTTCACTGGCCACACCACTAGCCCCACCACATAGGACCTGCACTCCAGCAAAAGGTATACCGATTTCATTTGCCATAGCACCAGCTGTACCACAGAAAAATCCCACTCTAGCAAAAAGTACAGCAAGTCCACCGGCCGAGGACCTATCCCAACTGCAGAGACGGCCAATTCCTGCAGATTGGAACCCCATTCCATTTATTCCCAGTTTAAAAGACAATGCTTTCAATGTTGTTAGGGACTACGTGCATATATTCCCATCATGGGAAGATTATTGTGAAGACAAACACCATTTTCACATATTCCTGTCCAACTTACGTGTAAGTGCTATTATTCATGGTTATTATTTTCCTGATTTCTGCTGATTGAACACATCAATGATTTACATTACATTGTTGTACCTAGGTGAGGGTCAATTTGGATAGTCATGACGAGCAAAGCTTGCTTGTGCTTTTCAAGGAAGCATTGCAGCAGTATCGATGTTACCTCAGGAAATCACACTTTGATGGCAAGTCTATAAACGAATTTCCGGTGAAGTCTCCTGTGCTAAATTTAGAAGACATTGAATGAAAAAACCTTGTTATGCACTGGTCTCGTTCCCAGGATGAGGTATTGTCTATGAAATTACATGACAATTTGAACTTCTACTTCTCCGCATGTGCCTTACGGATCTTTTTTGCAGGAAATCTGCTCGAAGAAGAACTCCGGTTTGACAAGAACGACATGATATCGCAAATATGCTGCCCGCTGCTTTGCTCTTGTTAGTACCCGTTGTACTGTATCAGTGTACTTGCATACATACCTGGTTCATTATGTGACAGCAGTATTCATGATAGCTTGCTTATCAATTGTTCGCTCCAAATTATCTAATCGGTATGAATGGTTACATTAGTGTAGAATATATCCAATGCCAATGTTTTTTTAGCTCTGCATTGTTCTTGTAAGTACATGCTGTCCTTTATCAGTGTACTTATAATGATAGGTAGTTGTTCATGTACCATCACTCTGCAACTTATTTTCCTATGCCCTCCATTTTCTACACATCAGATCTATATTTACTCTTACCATAAGGTTGGTACTGAAGAAGTTTAGCTGTGCATTGCTCTTGGCTGTACCTTTTGCCTGTATCGCTGCACTTACATTTATAGCTACTTGGTTATGTAGAATCACTCTTCATCTTATCTTAAATATTCTCCATTTTTTCGTATATTATCACATCTATATTTACTCTTAAATATTCTACGGTAAACTTCTTGAATTGCCCCCCCCCCATCAGCATGGACATGGCCTTTATAGAGCCTGTCTTCACCAATAATGTAAGTTTGTCCATCTCAAGCCTTCAAACTTTGTTGTATATATTTGGTTAGGCATGACTGCAACAGCTGTTTATTTTTGGTGTTTGCATCAAATTGCTTGTTTAAAGTTTATTATATGTAGTTCATAAAAAGAGTTCGTCCTTTCTCAATTTAAGTTTTCAGTTGTACAACCGAGTTCCTTCTTCATACCATGTAAATTAAACTATACAGAGCAAGTGATCTTCTTTTGCATTGAATGTATGCTTCTGTTCTTCATCTGTAATCCAGTGATGTGGTGAACCTACCCACTACAGCACAATGTCATATTCTGCAATGTCTTAACTATGAACAATGTCATATCATTCTACTATTATTTAAACCATCTCTTTGTTTGTCAATCTGAAATGGTATAAATTGACAGCACACTAACCATTGATACTTACGAGTTCTTGATCTGTTATCCAGTGGTGTCGTGAAGCTGCCAACTCCTTCACAATGTCATTTCCTGCCATGTCTTGACCTGAACAATACCATATTGTGTTAATGCAAATTTAAACTGTGTCACTTTATTCGTTAGTAAGAAATGTGATGAATTGTCAGCACTGATACTTTTATGTGCAAAACCTGTCATCTGTCTGCTTGTTTATCTTTCAGAGTGAGGAAGATACAAGTGTTGAACAAGCGCAGTCTCATAATCTTACTCAGCTGCTTGCACTACAACTCCCCAGCAGGGCTAACCTTTCTTGAACTCTATTGAAGTGCTGTCAGTTTTGTATATTATTTTGTCGGCGTGTTTATTTGCACTGGTGGCGATCTTTGATGCCCAGTGTATGTAATCTGCTGTCTGCTTGTGCTTTATTATCATGGTGGCGAACTTTGATGCCCAGTGGATGTAATATGCCGTAATTTCTTTATTGTATAGTCTAGGTTTTTCTTATTCACGATGCTGCAGTTATTTTACTGTATATATATCCTGTCTTCGCAGTAAACTGACCAAACCGTAAAATTATGGTACATAATCGGGCCGTCATGCAATCACGATGTAGGTTGGGCCTGAAATGTGTCGATCAGCTCACAGGCCGGCAGCATCCCAAAATGAACCCCGGCCCATGATTGTGCGAATCAAATCACGGGCTTTTAACAGGCCAAAAAATTGTCTCGGTCCTTGTTTGGCCCAATCAGATATCGGCTCGAGCAGGCCGGATACAAACCGGGCCGTAGTTAGGCCCAACAATATGACGGGCTTTTAACAGGCTGAAATTAATATAGGGCCGAAATGTTAAACAGGCCCTTAACAGGCCAAAACTAATATCAGGCCGAATTACTAAGTGGGCCTTTAGCAAGTGGACCCAAAAGCATATTGTCTAGTTGACGGGCCGAATCTGATATCGGCCATATTTGAGCCCAAAGCCTCTTAAAGGGCCGGACCGGATCTGGGCCGTAATTTGGCCCAGAACGTGGTAGGCCTTTAACGCGCCGGATCTTATATGGGCCACTATTAGGCCCGGAGCATGGCAGGCCATTAATGGACCAGATCAAATATGGGCCGGCATTTGGCCCAAAACATGGCAGGCAGTTAATGGGCCGGCCTACTAGGGTACTCAAAATCTTGTGGGCCTATACCTGGGCCGGCCCATTATTGTTGGCGAAATCTCGTGGGCCTTTAGCTGGGCCTGCCCATTATGATTCGCAAGAATCTTGTGGGCCTTTACCTGGGCCGGCCCATTACGGCACACAAAAATCTTATGGGCCTTTACCTGGGCCGGCCCATTATGGCCCACAAAATCTTGTGGGCCTTTAGCTGGGCCAGCCCATTATGGTCTGCAAAATCTCGTGGGCCTTTAGCTAGGCCGGCCCATTATGGTCCGCAAAATCTTGTGGGCCTTCAGTTGGGCCGTCCCATTTAAACTTGATGGGCCGGACCACGTGTCAACATATCATATGCGCGTCTCGCCCATTGGAGGAGTTGACACGTGTCTCCTCCAGCCAATGATGATTTTACACGTGGAAAATCCCCATTGGTCGGGGCTGTTAACTGGTTATTGGATCCAAAACCCGACCCGATAGCTTAACGGCGTTCCGTTACGGTGGATGCCACGTGTCGGTCACCCTTGACGAAAACTTCTGTGACGCGTGATTTATTATCATGGAAGTGGACACTTCCGTGATGATAATTTTGGTAATGTCATGGAACACTTCTATGACAGCACGGGTGAGGGAGTCCGGGATTAGGGGGTGTCCGAATAGCCGAACTATACCTTCAGCCGGACTCCAGGACTATGAAGATACAAGATTGAAGACTTCGTCCCGTGTCCGGATGGGACTTTCCTTGGCGTGGAAGGCAAGCTTGGCGATGCGGATATTTAGATCTCCTACCATTGTAACCGACTTTGTGTAACCCTAACCCTCTCCTGTGTCTATAGAAACCGGAGGGTTTTAGTCCGTAGGACAACAACTCCAACATACAACAATCATACCATAGGCTAGCTTCTAGGGTTTAGCCTCCTTGATCTCGTGGTAGATCTACTCTTGTACTACCCATATTATCAATATTAATCAAGCAGGACGTAGGGTTTTACCTCCATCAAGAGGGCCCGAACCTGGGTAAAACTTCGTGTCCCTTGTCTCCTGTTACCATCCGCCTAGACGCACAGTTCGGGACCCCCTACCCGAGATCCGCCGGTTTTGACACCGACATTGGTGCTTTCATTGAGAGTTCCTCTATGCTGTCGCAATCAGTAAGGATGCCTCTTCCCGTCTTTAATGACGGTGCCGTTATTGAGGGAGCCTTGGTTGTCGGCCAAACTCTCTAGCTAGGTGGTTTTCTCATGACCGCCTGTTCGGCTGTTGCGCCGACGGTGACCTCTCGGGTCATCAAAAGCAATCTTCACGTCAGCTCGGAACTCGTTGAGCAGTTGGATCCAATGGAGCTCTCTTCCGTAAACGAGCACTTGGATCGCATCGCCGCCTTGGGGGTCACTACGGATTATGACCAGGTTGGGTTTAAACCCGATCTAAGAGAGATTAATTCTCCCCAAGTCACCCATCATGTTGCCGTGGTAGAGGCACAGTGCGGCGACCCTCCATCTATCTTAAGGACTAGCTACGTCCGTATTCCCGATCCCTCCAAGACGGATATCCGCGGAGGGGAGGATGTAACTCAAGACCTGAACTTAGAATCAGGCAACGGGCTAGACTCATTGGACAACATCCAAGAATCCAAACTTCAGAGTTCGGAAACTCCTTGGCCTCTGAGTCCCAGATTAGGTGAGGTCTCGGAATTAATTCCACCCACCCACCCGAACATAAGCGATCTATCCCAAATCAGGCAAAAGCCCGAAGAAACAGTACATCATTACTGGGCAAGGTTCCTCCTGGTTATGAACAGGATAAAGGACTGCCGAGAGGAAGACGCAATCTCAATCTTCTACAATAATTGCACGGACCAAGGAGTCCTCAACGCCATAAGTCGTCGTGATATTACACGCTTTGTTGACTTGGCGTCCATAGTACAAAAGTAATGTGCGATGGAAAGCGCCTGGAAAACCGAAATTAAGTTTTGGGACAACCCGGCCCTGAATAGAAACCTCGTCCGAAATAAAAGGGTGCATCATCATCAGACACCCGGGTTAAAAACCAAAAAACCAAAACCCTCTAAAGGGCATGGAACCGTACTGGAGGGATGGCTTAATGGACCCTGTAAAATTCATAGTACAAAGGACGCCACACCAACTCACAGCCTTAGATCATGTTGGATAATCCGGCAGGTGGCCAAAATTGGCGAAGATCTCCTAATTCCGGAGGCCATAGAAAGCCACCTCAGGGACCCCAGTATAGTTTTAACAGTCTTCAAGACTTCCGCATCAAATAATATGCGAAAAAGAACACTCCGCAGCCTCGCCGAAGTCTACCAAGTAGCAACAATAAACCCATGGAGTGACACGGCTATTACTTTTAATGCCAGTGATGAACCTAAATTCCGAACAGCTCGAGCACCAGCCGCACTGGTCCTCAGTCCAATAGTGGACGGCTTTCGCCTCACCAAGGTACTCATGGACGGAGGCAGCGGATTGAACCTCATTTACGAGGAAACCCTTCAAAAATGGAAATAGATTGGAACCGCATTGAGCGAAGCAGCACAACCTTTAGAGGAATAATCCACAGTCGAGAAGCGCGCTGCACCGGAAAAATCACACTAGATGTGGTGTTCGGCACGCCGGATAATTATAGGTCCGAAGAGGTCACATTCCAGGTGGCCCCGTTCAGTAGCGGATACCACGCTCTGCTAGGGCGGGAAGCATTTACAATCTTCCAAGCAATACCCCATTACGGGTACATGAAGCTCAAGATGCCCGGGCCGAACGGAATCATCACTCTCGCTAGTGATCCGGACATAGCACTCCGCGCCGAAAACAAGACAGCCGCATTGGCCCTTGAGGCACTGTCCGAAGCCCTAGCGGCTGAGGAACTGACTACGCTGCACTCCACGGTAAACAGGGACGATGTGATACTCGATAAAAGATCCAAGTCCACCTCCTTTAAACCAGCGGATGAAATAGTCAAATTCCAGGTCCATCCAACGGACCCCAATAAAACAGCTTCCATCGGGGCACGACTAAACCCTGATGTAGACGCCGCACTGCGAGAGTTCCTACGTGAGAACTGGGACATTTTTGCCTGGCACCCCTCAGACATGCCAGGAATCCCAGGCCAGGGGAGAGGAGCTAGCCAAGCTATTGGAGGCCGGATTCATCAGAGATATAAAACATCCGAACTGGCTAGCAAATTTGGTGATGGTACCAAAGAAGGACAAATCCCGGCGCCTGTGCGTCGATTTTAAAGACCTTAACAAGGCTTGCCCAAAGGATCCCTTCCCCCTCCCCCGCATCGATCAAATTATCGACGCCACTGCAGGACATGATTCATTGTGTTTCCTCGACGCATACTCCGGCTACCATCAAATCAAGATGGCAGAATCAGACCAAGCCGCAACGGCATTCATCACCCCATACGGCCCATTCTGCTTCAACAGGCGCCAGGAAGGCCTCTGTTTTTGATTCGGAAGTTCTGTTACGTGGGCCTTTAATTCAACTACCCATATGAAGGTATAGTCCAACAGGTCCCCCCAACATCTTCCTAGAAAGGCTGTTCAAGCCATCCGTAGTATGGGAAGGGGAACATGGTAATATTAGCCCGGACCAAACCGCACTGTCCGACGCCGAACAATCTGACATAATCGGAGGCTCTGCCAATGAAATCACAACTTCAGCCCACGTAATAATGGCCGTCGTCGCCCCGTGGACAGAACCATTCCTAGCCTACCTTACTAGGCAGGAACTCCCAGAGGACCAAAACGAGGCACGCTACATAGTGCGGCGATCTAAAGCCTATAAAGTCCATGAGGGAGAACTTTATAAGAAAAGCACTACCGGAGTCCTTCAAAGGTGCATCTCCGAAGAGGAAGGGCGGAACCTGCTGGCTGAAATTCATGCCGGACTCGGTGGTCATCACGCTGCAGCTCGGTCCCTTGTAAGCAAGGCTTTCCGTACAGGCTTTTATTGGCCGACAGCCCGGGCAGACATTCAGGACTTGGTCCAACGACGCGTCGGTTGCCAGCTTTTTGCAAACCAAAGCCATATGCCACCCACCGCCCTCCAAACTATCCCAATCACTTGGCCCTTCGCGGTCTGGGGGCTTGACATGGTTGGACCCCTTAAAGGGGGAACTAACAAGAAAAAAAATACTTACTGGTCATGGTGGATAAGTTCACCAAATGGATAGAAGCCAAGCCTGTTAGGACGGCCGAATCCGGACCGGTGATAGACTTTATATCCGGGGTCGTACACCGTTACGGTGTCCCCCACAGCATCATCACTGATAACGGCACGAACTTTACGGCTGACGAGGTAAAACTCTGGTGCAAAAACACGGGCATCAAGCTCGGTTATGCTTCCGTCTATCACCCATAAACTAACGGCCAGGTCGAACGTGCAAATGGTCTTATCATGAGCGGCATCAAACCCAGATTAGTGCGGCCCCTCAAGGAATCTAACACGCACTGGGTAGAGGAGCTCGACTCCGTACTCTGGGAGCTGCGGACCACGCCGAATCGCACCACCGGATACACACCATTCTTTATGGTGTACGACGCAGAGGCAGTTCTGCCTTGCGACATAATTCATGACTCACCTCGAGTGCGCATGTACGAAGAAAGAGAAGCCGAGCTCGATCGGCAGGACAGTCTGGACGCCTTGGAGGAGGAGCACGACGTGGCAAAAGCCCGTTCCACATTTTATCAACAGCAGGCTCGAAGATATCAAAGCAGAGAAGTGCGGGCCAAAAATTACAACGTTGGCGAATTAGTTATACGCCTGCCGGACAAGAAAAAGGACAAACTCAAGCCCAAGTTGGAAGGTCCCTTCATAATCGACCAAGTCCTAACTGGTGGAGCGTACCGCCTGCAAGATGCCTCGGATGACCGACTCGAGCCGAACCCATGGAACGCAGCCCGTCTCCGAAGATTCTACGCCTAGCGCCGGACTCTGTGTTCGTCTCCTTCATCTGTCCATTTTTTACATTTTCTGTCTTATAT
Organism: Aegilops umbellulata; assembly: GCA_032464435.1. Classification (NCBI taxonomy): domain Eukaryota; kingdom Viridiplantae; phylum Streptophyta; class Magnoliopsida; order Poales; family Poaceae; genus Aegilops; species Aegilops umbellulata. The sequence goes on from CP136055.1 coordinate 410,263,546, forward strand.
TTCTCTCCTTCCACCCGTTCTTTTTTTTCTTTCTCTCTTATAGCCATTAAAGGCTCAACAAGTGACGCGTTACTCGCGCTCACTGCACCTGGGGTTTCTTTAACAGAAGCTTATTTATACGGGCTTCACGCCCAAAACATGTGTCAAACTTCCCCATGTACCTTTTCTTCACCATTATATGCATCGATATGACTTAAGTTTTGGCCAAGCTGGGTTGCCTGGCTCCTGTGCTTACCCCTACGTTCCTGATTGTTGGGCTAGGTGGTAAAGGGAGCACCTCTGCGATTGTTACTGCCAGATCAGCCAGATGTGTACCTCAGACTGGGTGAAGCCGAAAGCTAGCGTTCTTAAGGGAATATTCGGTCGGTGAACTAAAAGATGACCTTTTTTACTTATTTATATATATATGCCCCCAGATGCTTTTCATGCGTTTGTAGTCCGGACATGCACTTTAGGGCATGCCTCCCAGAGAAAGGAACCCCTAACGGAACTATTCTCTCTGGAAGATGTTTCTTACTAACCATGTAATATAACATAACTAGTTGGGCACTTGTCTGATAAAGCACTAATGACCCCTACGCCTGGTCTCCATGCATACCCCGGTCCTTACATAACTGCTAGGGTATTCGGACACACTCCGGACCATCAGGTCCCGAGGTCGAAGCGAAAAGGTCGGCAACGACAAACGATCTACAATCCCGCTAGAAGGCATTACACATGTCAATTAAAAGTTACATAGTCACTTTGACTAATTGCATTCCTCTTCAATACCATCTAACAGGCTGTCTAATTTACAGTCCTGCTGGGAATACTTTGCAGCCAATTCTACTTGGCCGTATACTAAGCTTACAGGGATCTCCTTCCCATCTGGCCCTACAGGTCCGACCTCGGCCATGTGGTTTGGGTCAGCCTTTGTGTACCGCGTCTTCACCATGGCCCAGGCCTCCCTAGCGCCTTGACGGCAGGCCGATATATTCCACAACCGGAAGCGCCGCCGCGCTCCCTTCAGCTTCTCCGCAAGCTCTCCAAGGCCCTCGAGCATGGGGAGGGATGGTCATAAGGCTTGGGCAACACCCTGCATCGCCTGCCGAACTCGCTCGTGCAGTTGCGAGAGCTCGGGAAGAAGGTCACCCGTTGAACCGGGCATCTCCTCTACAGGACGTCCTGTTAGCATACCTACAGACATAACTCCGTTAGTCGACTTCCGCGCCGAACTCCCTTTTCAGAGTTCGTTTAAGCACTTACTATATATGCCGCGTCGAAGCCGTTGATTCTCCTTAGTGGAGTCCGACAGCTGGACCCGAACATCCTTCAGTTCAACGCCCAGCTTGGTGTTGGCATCTTGGAGATCGTTCTTCTCCCGCCTCACCTTTGTCAGCACGCTCTCACCAGCCTTCAGCTGGCGTAGGAGCTGTCGCTTTTCCGGATTTAATCCGGCGCCATCTGCAATTTCATTTGTCAGATTTGTACCGACGCCGCACTTCACAAAATATTTATCTTTCGAAGCATAAATTACCAGAGGGGGTCTCCTTGGGCTCCCCTGCCGCGGCTAGTGTGGCCACAAGTTGGGCTTTGCACTCTTCCAGCTCCTGGGACAGTAGGGTATTCTTTTCTGTAAGAGCCTGCATAACAAATGATCCTTAAATCAGTTATTCTAACTGTTTCAAGTCTCGGGGGCTACTGGTATATATATATTTACCAAAAAAATTCTTACTCGTATGTCTTTTACATATTGCTCCGTGGCTCTGGTTAAACCATTTTGAGCGGCACGGAGGTACGCATCTCCCGAATTGAAGGCATCCAATGCCTCTTGGGAGAAACAAGCGTCGCGAAGAACTGTCCGGCGACGCCTGTGGTTCATGGCACTCTCCACCTCGGAATTGGTGGCAGACAGCCTGTCCGCATCCTCTGTCGGAGGAGTGTCCAGTGCGCGCCTTGTGTTCGCCTCCGCTTCCGGGCCAAGCTTTGGAGCCTGGTTGGTGGAGGCATGATTGGCAACCTCTCCGGATATAGTCCGGCGAGGTCTCTTCGTCCTGAAGAGAGCACGAGCGTTAATATGCCCTGAAGGAATAAAACCTGGGAAAAAGATGGTGCATTATACCTTTGCACCGGCGTCTCAGTCCGGACTACATTCCTTTTTACCCCACGGGGTCCCGCGGCCCCTCGTTGGCTACTCGCCGCAGGCTCAGCCTCCCGCCTCGAAAACCTCCCCTGCAAAACACGGTTGTTGTCAGGGAAACTGAAACACGTAAGGATGGATTCCTTCCCAAAGCGATGAGACTCTGGTCTCTGTTACCTGGGAGGTCGGGATTAGCCCTGGGTAATCGGCCGTAATGGCCACCAAGGTATCATCCTTGCTCAGCTGATGAAATACCCCATCAATCAGCTCCATAGCTATGTCTGGATCCTCTTCGGAGTCCGGATCAAGGGACCGTTCTGGATCCTTGGGCTGTGGAGGACGGTTGTTTATATCCTTTACTTCCTGACGCAGTTCCTGCGTTGAAGTCGTTAGACTACATATTTGATCATGGGAATATGAAACGGATGGGCGAGCAAAATTGTTCGCTTACCCAACTCGGAGGGTTGTACATAGTAAATCCACCCTGGGGGTTGACGCGGAGGAATTCCTCCTCTTCTCCCTTGTACAAAGAGGACAAGATCTTTATCAGAGCGGCAGCCGAGTTCGGCCCCTTACGACCGCAACGGGTGGCGTCATCTTCCCCGTTAAAATCCCACATGGGGTGGCCTCTATACTGCAGTGGCTGCACCCCCCGCATAATGCATGCGGCCATGACTCCAATCATGGTTAGTCCGGAATGAGCCAATAGTCTTATCCGGCCCATCAGGTAAAGGACGTCCCTGTCGCTTTCTCTCCGAGAGCTCCGTGGACGCCAGCTTAAGCGTTTCTTTAAGGAAGCACTGTTAAATTCGGGGAGACCGACCCGGATAGAATCCGGCAGCGGGACATCATCTATATAAAACCATTCCAAAGGCCAGTCCTCGGACGCCTTCTTTGGGGTTCCGGATAGATATCCGGTCCCGGCGATGCACCACACTTCGGCTCCACCCACTTGATATATGGACCCCTCCTGAGAACGGGGCACCAGGCAGAATAGCCTCTTCCACAGCATGAAATGAGCCTCAATACCCAAGAACAACTCGCAAAGGGCAACGAAGCCCAAGATATGCAATATAGAGGCGGGCGTGAGGTTGTGCAGCTGGAGGCCATAGAACTCCAGAAGCCCCCGGAGAAACGGAAGAATTGGAAATTCGAGTCCTCTTATTAGATAAGGGACGATGCATACCTGCTCTCCTTTGGAGGGATTAGGGGCGCTCTCCGCTTGCTCTCCGCCATTATAGGTGGTGAGTCCGGCTCGAACCGGAACCATATAGGCCGGAGGGAGGAATCCCTTGGTCTGAAGCGATACTAGCTCGCTATGCGGGATGGAGCACCTCTCCAAGTCTCCCGGCTTAGGGCTCGATGGGCGAGAAGAGGAGTTGCGATGGTTGGCCATGGTGGAATGGACCTTTGCTAGATGCGCTCTGATGACTGCTCGCGGAAGGGAGAAGGTGTGGTTTGTATCTGAATCCCCATCTCTTTAATTGGCGGCTCATTTACGCGGCCAGGGGTGTGAATGTAAAAACACCCAGACATTTCGTATTCGTTCGACACGTGGAAGGCCGCCATTATTGGGCGAAGAAGCCAAGGAGCGCTACATTACAAAAATCAGACATTATTCAACAGGTACACAGAGTTTGGAGAAGAACTCGCCTTGCAATGCCGAAGACAATCTGCGCGCCGGACTCGTCGTCACTGAAGCTTGGTTCGGGGGCTACTGAGGGAGTCCGGGATTAGGGGGTGTCCGGATAGCCAAACTATACCTTCAGCCGGACTCCAGGACTATGAAGATACAAGATTGAAGACTTCGTCCCGTGTCCGGATGGGACTTTCCTTGGCGTGGAAGGCAAGCTTGGCGATGCGGATATTTAGATCTCCTACCATTGTAACCGACTTTGTGTAACCCTAACCCTCTCCGGTGTCTATATAAACAGGGGGGTTTTAGTCCGTAGGACAACAACTCCAACATACAACAATCATACCATAGGCTAGCTTCTAGGGTTTAGCCTCCTTGATCTCGTGGTAGATCTACTCTTGTACTACCCATATTATCAATATTAATCAAGCAGGACGTAGGGTTTTACCTCCATCAAGAGGGCCTGAACCTGGGTAAAACTTTGTGTCCCTGTTCTCCTGTGACCATCCGCCTAGACGCATAGTTCGGGACCCCCTACCCGAGATTCGCCGGTTTTGACACCGACAACAGGTATGACTATCTTGATTCTGTCATAAATTTGTCATGGATGTACATGCATGACAAAAAAAGCGACCTACTGTGACAAACACATATCATCACGGAAGTGTATTTTTTTTGTAGTGTATAAAATCCGGTGTGACCAAGGAAACTTCTTATACCTTCGATGTCCTTGGGACATGGCATATTTTCAATAGCATCAACCTTGGCTTTATCAACTTCAATATCTCTTTCAGAAACTTTGTGCCCCAAGACAATACCTTCATTAACCATAAAGTGGCACTTTTCCCAATTCAAGACAAGGTTAGTTTCTTCACATCTCTGCAAAACTCGATCAAGATTGCTCAAGCAATCATCAAAAGAGGATCCATATATGGAAAAATCGTCCATCAAAACCTCACAAATCTTTTCACAAAAGTCAGAGAATATAGCCATCATGCATCTTTGAAAGGTAGCAAGTGCATTACATAAACCAAAAGGCATACGTCTATAAGCAAAAGTACCAAAAGGGCATGTAAAAGTGGTCTTTGATTGATCTTTAGCTGACACAGGTATTTGAGAAAAACCAGAATAACCATCTAGAAAGCAATAGTGTGTATGTTTGCATAATCTTTCTAGCATTTGATCGGTAAAAGGTAAGGGGTAATGATCCTTTTAGTAGCCTTATTTAATTTACGGAAATCAATTACCATCCTATATCCTGTAATAATTCTTTGTGGAATCAATTCATCTTTATCATTAGGAACGACAGTAACACCTCCCTTCTTAGGGACACAATGGACAGGACTTACCCACTGACTATCAGCAACGGGATAAATTATACCTGCCTCCAGAAGCTTTAGTATTTCTTTTCTTACCACTTCTTTCATCTTAGGATTAAGCCTTCGTTGATGATCACGGACTGGTTTGGCATCTTCTTCAAAATTTATTTTATGTTGACATAGAGTGGGACTAATGCCCTTAAGATCATCAAGAGTATATCCAATAGCAGCTCAGTGCTTCTTCAGAGTTTTCAATAATCTCTCTTCTTCATGCTATGAAAGTTTAGCACTAATAATAACAAGATATATCTTCTTTTCATCAAGATAAGCATATTTAATATTATCAGGCAACGGTTTAAGCTCAAACACGGGATCACCCTTGGGTGGAGGAGGATCCCCTAGGATTTCAACAGGCAAATTGTGTTTCAGAATAGGTTCCTGCTTAAACAATACTTCATCTATTTCCCTTCTTTCATTCATAAACATATCATTTTCATGTTCTAGCAAATATTGTTAAAGGATCACTAGGAGGTACGGCAATAGAAGCAAGACCAATAATATCATCCTTACTAGGCAATTCTTCTTCACGGTGTTGTCTACTAAATTTAGAGAAATTAAACACATGAGACATATCACCTAAACCAATAGTAACAACATTCTTTTCACAGTCTATCTTAGCATTGACAGTGTTCAAGAAGGGTCTACCAAAGATAATGGGACAAAAGCTATCTTGTGGGGAACCAAGAACAAGAAAATCAGCAGGATATTTAGTTTTCCCACACAAGACTTCAACATCTCTAACAATTCCCATTGCTGATATAGTATCTCTATTGGAAAGTTTAATAGTAACATCAATACCTTCTAACGTTAACTCAGCAGGTGCAATTTCATGCTTAATTTCTTCGTATAAAGTATGCGGTATAACACTAGCACTAGCACCCATATCACATAAGCCATGATAACAATGATCTCCTATTTTAACAGAAATAACAGGCACGCCTACCACGGGGCTATGTTTATCTTTAGCACAAGGTTTGGCAATTCTAGCAGTTTCACCGCAGAATTGAATAACATGCACATCAATATTATCAGACAAGAGATCTTTAACAATAGCAATATTATGTTCAACTTTCACTTGCTCAGGAGGTGTATAAGTTCTAATATTGTTTTTACGAACCACAGTTGAAGCTTTAGCATGATCCATTATTCTAACAGGGAAAGGTGGTTTCTCAACATAAGAAGTAGGAACAATAGGATCATTATAAGTGACAATCTTTTCTTCAACTTCAATAGGTGCAGCTACTTTTACTTCTATGGGAGGATGATATTTAAACCACTTCTCCTTGGGGAGATCAACATAAGTAGCAAAAGATTCACATAAAGAAGCTACTATCTCAGAGTCAAGTCCATATTTAGTGCTAAATTTACGGAAAACATCGGTATGCATAAAAGATTTAACACAATCAAACTTAGGTGTCATACCTGACTCCTTACCTTCATCGAGATCCCAATCTTCAGAGTTGCGTTTAATTCTATCCAATAAATTCCATTTGAATTCAATAGTCTTCGTCATAAAAGAGCCAGCACAAGAAGTATCGAGCATGGTGCGATTGTTATCAGAAAGTCGAGCATAAAAACTTTGAAGAATTATTTCTCTCGGGAGCTCATGATTGGGGCATGAATATAACATTGATTTAAGCCTCCCCAAGCTTGAACGATGCTTTCTCCTTTGCGAGGCCAAAAATTATATATATAATTGCGATCACGATGAAAAAGATGCATATGATAATACTTCTGATGAAATTCCAATTTAAATAGTTTATAGTTCCATGATCTCGTATCATCACATAGCCTATACCATGTCGATGCGTCTCCCTTCAAAGATAAAGGGAAAACCTTCCTCAAAACAACATCATCGAGTATACCTGCAAGCTTGAATAATCCACAAACTTCATCCACATAAATTAGGTGCTAATCGGGATGCTTTGTTCCATCTCCTGCAAAAGTATTAGTTAGCAGTTTTTCTAACATACCTGAAGGAATCTCAAAGTGAACATTTTCATTGTCATTTTCATTTTCAGCAGGTATAGTAGGTTGAGGAGCAACTCTTTTCTCTACTGGTCGGGGTGAAGATACCCCGAACAAGCCCCTCAGAGGATTACTTTCCATAGTAACAAGTGACAGTAAATTTCAGCACACTATAAGAATTTTTCCTTACCAAATTCCACCTACCAAAGGCGCTTCACTCCCTGGCAACGGCGCCAGAAAAGAGTCTTGATGACCCACAAGTATAGGGGATCTATCGTAGTCCTTTCGATAAGTAAGAGTGTCGAACCCAACGAGGAGCAGAAGGAAATGATAAGCGGTTTTTAGCAAGGTATTCTCTGCAAGTACTGAAATAAGTGGTAACATATAGTTTTGTGATAAGATAAATTGTAACGAGGAACAAGTAACAAAAGTAAATAAAGTGCAGCAAGGTGGCCCAATCCTTTTTGTAGCAAAGGACAAGCCTGGACAAATATATAAGGAAAAGCGCTCCCGAGGACACATGGGAATATCGTCAAGCTAGTTTTCATCACGTTCATATGATTCGCATTTGGTACTTTGATAATTTAATATGTGGGTGGACCGGTGCTTGGTTGTTGTTCTTATTTGAACAAGCATCCCACTTATGATTAACCTCTATTGCAAGCATCCGCAACTACAACAAAAGTATTAAGGTAAACCTAACAATATCATGAAACATATGGATCCAAATCAGCCCCTTACGAAGCAACGCATAAACTAGGGTTTAAGCTTCTTTCACTCTAGCAACCCATCATCTACTTATTACTTCCCAATGCCTTCCTCTAGGCCCAAATAATGGTGAAGTATTATGTAGTCGACGTTCACATAACACCACTAGAGGCTAGACAACATACATCTCATCAAAATATCGAACGAATACCAAATTCACATGACTACTAATAGCAAGACTTCTCCCATGTCCTCAGGAACAAACGTAACTACTCACAAAGCATATTCATATTCATAATCAGACGGGTATTAATATGCATAAAGGATCTGAACATATGATCTTCCACCAAATAAACCAACTATCATCAAGTACAAGGAGTAATCAACACTACTAGCAACCTACTAGTACCTATCCCGGACTTGGAGACAAGAATTGGATACAAGAGATGAACTAGGGTTTTGAGAGGAGATGGTGCTAGTGAAGATGTTGATGGAGATTGCCCTCTCCTGATGAGAGGAGCGTTGGTGATGACGATGGCGATGATTTCCCCCTCCCAGAGGGAAGTGTCCCCGGAAGAACAGCTCTGTCGGAGCCCTAGATTGGTTCCACTAAGGTTCCGCCTCGTGGCAGCGGAGTCTCGTCCCGAAAGGTTGCTTATCAATTTTTCCTCGACGAAAGACCTCATATAGCAGAAGATGGGCATCGTATAGCCAACAGGGGGCCCACGAGGTAAGGGGCGCCCAGGGGGTAGGGCGCACCCCCCACCCTCGTGGCCGGGTGGGGCCCCCTCTGGTGAACTTCTTCCGCTCAATATTTTTTATATATTCTAAAAATAACTTCCGTGGAGTTTCAGGACTTTGGAGTTGCACAGAATAGGTCTCTAATATTTGCTCCTTTTCCAGCCCAGAATTCCAGCTGCCGGCATTCTCCCTCCTTATGTAAACCTTGTAAATAAGATAGAATAGGCATAAGTATTGTGACATAATGTGTAATAACAGCCCATAATGCAATAAATATCAATATAAAAGCATTACGCAAAGTGGGCGTATCAACTGGCTCTACCGCATAGACATCCCTGAGTGCGCGCTTGCGCTCCCTTTTGGGGATGTGTGTAGCATATATCATGTCCACCGTTTTGACTTGAGGAGGGAATTTCTTCTGTCCCCCAGTGTTCGGCTGTCGGGGCTCCTCGTCATCGTCCTCGCTCTGCGATTCCCCTTCCTTGTTTCCGCTATTTACCTTGCTGGCTTGCTTAAAGACCCGACAATCTCTGTTAGTATGGTTGGTCGGTTTGTCTGGGGTGCCATGTATCTGGCACGGACGATCGAGTATGCGGTCCAAACTGGATGGTCCTCCGTTGTTCCTTTTATAGGGCTTCTTTCGCTGGCCAGACTTGGAGCCACTGAATCCGGCGTGAACTGTAGTGTCATTGGTGTTATCGACATTGTTTGGCGTTTGTGTCTGTTGCGCTGGAGCTTGCTGGTGGTGTTTTTGGCCTCGGAGGGGCCTGCTTCATTGGCTGTGTTTGTACTGCGAGCCAGCCAACTATCCTCTCCCGCGCAAAAGCGGGTCATAAGTGCCATGAGGGCTGCCATGGAACTCGGCTTTTCTTGGCCGAGGTGGCGGGCGAGCCATTCGTCACGGATGCTATGTTTAAAGGCCGCTAGGGCTTCGGCATTCGCACAGTCGACGATCTGGTTCTTTTTGGTTAGGAACCTAGTCCAGAATTTTCTGGCAGACTCTCGAGGTTGTTGAACTATGTGACTTAAGTCATCGGCGTCAGGTGGCCGGACATAAGTGCCTTGGAAGTTGTCAAGAAAAGCTTCTTCCAAGTCCTCCCAGCTGCCGATGGAATTTTCAGGCAGGCTGTTTAGCCAGTGTCGAGCTGGTCCTTTGAGCTTTAATGGGAGGTATTTGATAGCGTGGAGGTCGTCCCCACGGGCCATATGAATGTGAAGAATAAAGTCCTCGATCCATACTGCGGGATCAGTTGTTCCGTCGTATGATACAATATTGACGGGCTTGAACCCCTCGGGGAATTCATGATCCATTACTTCATCTGTGAAGCAAAGAGGGTGTGCGGCGCCTCTATATCGGGTCGCGTCGCGTCGTACCTCCGATGAAGTACGCCAGCAGTTATCTGCCCGGTCGTGACTAGGTTTGTCGCGTCCGAATAGGTTGCCGTCGTCGCGAGTCAAAGATCGTCCTCGCGATCCGTAGATTGATCTGGTGTGTCCTGCTATCTTATCCACGTCTTGCCGAAGGTCGTATGTACAATCCTGAGTTGTTTTGTCTCTGCTTTTGCGTGGTGGGGCGGGTTGCTGTTCGGCCTGGGTTGCCGCTTTGTCCTGACCGCGGGGCGGTCGGCCCGCCGCACTGTCACGACCGCGTGGTGGTCGCTCCACATTGCGGGAGGGAGGTATGGGCTCCGGCGCCTCCTCATCAAACTAAGGTAGTAGTCTCCGCTTCGGGTAGCTCTTGGTTGGGCGCTTGAGGCCGTATTCTTCGGCTGCCAGGACATCAGTCCACCTGTCAATGAGCAGGTCTTGATCAGCTTGGAGTTGTTGCTGCTTCTTCTTCACGCTTCTTGCAGTAGCTAGTAGCTGGCGCTTGAAGCGCTCCTGCTCTAGGGGTGCCTCAGGCACGATGAAATCCTTGCTGCCGAGGCTCTCCTCATCCTTCGAGATTGGACGATAACTATCGCCGTCCGGGTCATTGGGCATGGCCTGTTTATCAGGGTTATCTTGCTCGTTGTCTTGTTCCTCCTGTTCGGATGCACCTCCAACAGGGTCTTCATTGTTTTCGGCGTCGTCCGGAGTACAATTTTCTCCGGTGCCCATGTTGCCATCTTTTGAGCATCGTGACTTAGAGTGGAGTTCAGGGCGCCGGTGCTTGGACTGTGTTTCAGAAGGTTTATTCGTGTCTAGTTCTTCTTTGTCATCGTCGCTAGCTTTTTTAGGTGTGTCGACCATGTACACATCGTATGAAGAGATGGCCGTCCAACATCCAGTGAATGGTGGGTCTTGGCCCTGCTCCTTGTCAGCATCGTCGTCCATACTATCGATGTCTTCAGAGCCATAATCAAGCACGTCGGTTAAGTCATCGACAATTGCTATGATGTGGGTGGCGGGTGGGAAGCAAAATTCCCCATCATCAGCCTCTAGATCGAATTGAACATAGTTCGGCTGTGAGTCCTTTTCTAAGGACAAATTATTTAAAGAGTTTAGCACATCGTCCAAAGGTGAGTGCTGAAAAACGTCTGCGGCGCTGAATTCAAAGATCGATAACCGATCTAGCTCGGTGTCCGCAAGCGTATATGGTCCGGAACTTATAGCCGGAGACGAGCCGGAGTTCCGTTGACGCAAATATTGCAGGGTGTCGAGTCTGCATGCGGCTCCAGCGCTGCGGACCCTGTGGCCTCGGATGGCACGATCTACTCTGGTTCTAAGGCCATTGCAGCAACAGGAACCATCTCCTGAATCTGGTCCGATGACAGATTTAGGTCACGTTCATCGGAGCAAGGGGAGCGATCGCCGAGGTCTCAAATCCATTGAAGATCAAGTCTCCACGGATATCCGCAACGTAGTTCAGGCTCCCAAATCTGACCTGGTGGCCAGGGGCGTAGCTATCGATCTGCTCCAGGTGGCCAAGCGAGTTGGCCCACAGTACGAAGCCGCCAAACAAGAAAATCTATCCGGGGAGGAAAGTTTCTCCTTGGATAGTGTCACTATAGACGATTGACGGGGCCATCGAACCTTTTGTCGACGGCACAGTGGAACTCTCAATGAAAGCACCAATGTCGGTGTCAAAACCGGCGGATCTCGGGTAGGGGTCCCGAACGGTGCTTCTAGGATCAATGGTAACAGGAGACGGGGACACGATGTTTAACCAGGCTCGGGCCCTCTCTATGGAGGTAATACCCTACTTCCTGCTTGATTGATCTTGATGAATATGAGGATTACAAGAGTTGATCTACCACGAGATCGTAATGGCTAAACCCTAGAAGTCTAGCATGTATGACTATGGTAATGAATATCCCCTTTCCGGACTAACCCCTCCGGTTTATATAGACACCGGAGGGAAATCTAGGGTTACATAGAGTCGGTTACATAAGAAGGAATCTTCATAGTCGGTCGCCAAGCTTGCCTTCCACGCCAAGGAGAATCCAATCTGGACACGGGTATAGTCTTCGATTTTCACGTCTTCACAGCCCATCAGCCCGGCCCATGGTTAACAGGTCGGACGCCCAAGGAACCCTTAGTCCAGGACTCCCTCAGCAGGACATGGCGAGCGGGAGGCGCGGGCGCGCGCGAACGGCAGCAAAGCGCTGTGTGGCGCGGGCGGAGCAGCGGAACAGACGGCGCGGGCAGAAGCGGCTCCGGCGTGGGCGCGAAGGGCAGGGGTGCACGGCGACAAGCCTGGGCGAGGGGGAGAGGCCCGACAAGGCGAGGCAGAGTGCGGTTGCCGAAGTAGCCACGATGGGTGCGCGCGGGCCAGCGAGAAGGGCCTTGGGGAGTGGCAGTGCCCGCAGGGGAAGGCTGCGGCGGCGAGCAGCCTGGCCAGGGGCGAGGCTGCGCGGGTCGCAGTGCGGGGGAGCGCGACAGCAGCATGCCGCGGCGAGGGACGGAGTGGGTGCACGATGAGCACGCACGGGGTCGAGCGGGGGCGAAGAGAAGGGGGAGGAGTACGGGGGCCTCACCGCGGGTTGCAGGGAACGGCGCAACGGGGGGCGAGGAGGAGGATGGAGACGACAGGGACGGAGAGGAAGCAGTCCGGCGGGAAGGAGGAGGCAGGCCGGCGAGGTTGCTCCGGCGACGGCGAGGTGGCCGCAGCGGCGGGCGACCGGAGGGCAATGGGATCGGCCTCCTCCCGATCCAGATCCAATCGAAGGAGTGCGAGAGTGGGGTGTGGGGAGATGGGGGAGTGGGTTAGGGTTTCGAGGCGAGCGGGGATAAGGGAGTGGGTGTGGGGTGGGCCAGCCGACTGGGTCTTTGCCTAGTTGGGCCGGCCAGCTAGGTCACAGATGGCCCAGTGGGGGGCTTTTCTTTGTTTTTCTTTTCTTTTGTTTTATTTTCACTTTTTCTTTTTATTTTGATTAGGGCATTAACCAATTTGCAAAAAATTTGGTTCACCACCAATATTAACAAATGACAGTTTGCCACATGACGAACATTTTATTTTAGGTATTTGAAAACGTTTGAGTTTGACTTGACTTTGAATTTGGACCGGATTCGAACCAACTCGAGTTAACAACAGTAATCATGATGACGTGGCATCATTAACCGAAAATTACTGTAGCTTAATTACCCGGACGTCACAGTTTCATATCTGAGGGAAATACCTACTGCCGCTATGCTACATCATCCCTACCTCTTTGGGGAAATACCGACGTAGCTTCAAGGGACATCATGCTCCCACTCAAATCAATATCTCTCATAATTGATTTTAAGTGATTCAAGATCCAAATCTAGTTCTCATCCATTGATGTGGACATCACTGATGACGAGACTTTTGACTGTTGGGCAAACTTTTGCTGATCATATCTCCATATGACTCTTGTTCATCTTTTGCTTCATGCTCCGAGCTTGGAACGATTCTGCTAGAACTTCAAGACAACTGAGGGCTATCTGCATACATGGTATGACCATCTCTCTCTTACACCTCACGCCCCGTTTGTACTCATGTGGACATGATGCACTCGGGAACGCTACGTCTTATAGACGGTTGCAACACTAGTAAGAGCACCTTTTAACTTGATATTTACTATGAGAGATCACCCTAATAATTGACTATTGTGCAATCAAAGGGTGTAGACAACAAAGGCATAAACATCTTAGGCAATTCATAATAGCATGATATGGTATAGCTCTCGGCGCCGGGAGTTCTACATGACCGTCTTCAATCTCCAGTTAAAGCGACGTGACACCCAATATTTCATTGGTGTGGCAACCATTTCAAAAACCGTTGCCGTGGCGGCTGTTTCAAAAAACGTTGTCGTGGCACCAAAATCTGAAATTCCACCGTGGCACGAAATTATAGCCCCTCGTCCCGTTCTTGGTACATCTTCTCCTCATTGGGGTCCTCTGTGTACATCTTGCCACCATCACCGACCTATCTCTATGATTTTTTACATTAAGGTGGCAATCTCGTGGCTCCAACCATCATGTCGTGACGCGCAGGCCACTTAACATTACAACATATAACCATCTCATACATAAACTCATTATCATGACGAAGGCTATACCACATCATATGCAAACCCTGCAAAACCAAGTTAGACGTCCTCTAATCGGTTTGGCAACTTTTAATTATGTGGCTTCTAGGGTTTCCGGATAAACCTAGCTACCTACATGCACACCATAAAGTGATAATCCTTGTTGCTAGATTAACTTTTGGGGTGTCTGAAAGAAGAGACTTAATTGAAAGTCTCGTTCCCCCACACTAAACTTCGTCTAATACGCATGACCCCCTGGAAGATCATCCATCTTCATCGCCCTCTTGCGTACGCGACAGTTCATTATTCTTGACTATGGTGAAGCCCAAGGAACTGTTAGCAGATCATCGACAGATAGAGCCGAGCGATTTTCATAACCTTGTGAAAGCGACACCATGCCGTCAATGAACTGAACCGAAGCAACACTCGAGGGAAGCATAGAAAGAACATCACCCTCACAATCACATGTGTTCTAGATCAAACTTGCATCTACTCATATAACCGCTCATGATGCCTGTCGGTGGGAACGACACCTATGGGATCACAAGAATCCCTACTACGGTTGCGGGGCGCGGAGTCGTGAGAAGAGCGGATCAAACAGATAGCACACGGTTCCTTTACCCAGGTTCGGGCCGCGAGGATGCGTAAAACCCTACTCCTACTTTGGTGGTTTGTTTATCTGTGTTCTTGAACTAGCAATGGGGCGTGAGGAGCTCCAAAAAGCCGAATCCTCTTCCTGGTCGCCTTGGGCCTCCTTTTATAGGGAAAGGGGTAGCCACAGTGGCACACAGGAGGTGGAAAGGGTACAGTGATGCGAGGTTATCCCTCGCATTACATGACAAGGCACATTTAATGCGTCTTGCTTAGGTGTCCTTGCTTTATCGGGGACGGGGGAGAGCCCTGTCTCGTCCGTCGCCGCTCCCTCTCGTGTCGACACGCGCCCTGGCCAGCGGTGCCCGTGGTGCCATGTAGGCAGGCAGGCAGCTGAGGTGGCGCAGTGGTGGGTCTCCACGAAGATCCGCATGCCGTCGTGCAGGTGCCTGCCCAGCTGGTTGGGTTGGCAGCTGCATGCGAACGGTGCTGCAGGTCTGATTGGCGTGGGCCTGATGGTGGCCCTACGGGTGCTCATGGCAAGGGCCTTGCCGGGGCCCCGGCAAGGGTCTTGCCATGGCGCCTGCTGTCATCCCCGGCGAGGCTCTTGCCGGGGGCCTTGTGGTCCTCCTTGGCTGGGATCCCGCCGAGGATCACCATCTTCTAAAGTGTGTATCTGATCTTGAATGTCTTCACAAAGATCTGCATGTCACCACGGGGATGTCTCCCGAATCCTTGCCCCATGGGGGCAGTGGACTCAAGGGTGACTCGCTCCGTAGATGTGGGGCGAGCTGCCACGGCAAGGGTCTTGCCGGGTTTGCTAAAACCGCCTCCCGGCAAGGATCTTGTCGGGGGAGTCCGCTTCGTCCCCTTTGCTCTTTGTGGTCTTGGTCTTGGCGTCGTTTTGCTTCTCTCGAGATTCGGTCTTACCTTGGCTCACCTCCCTTGCCTTACTCAGTGTGGTGGTGCCCGTGGCTCAGACTGCCCGTGCACAGTTATAGGGGTACAAAAAGTGTACCCCTCTTTTTGTACACCGACAATGCCACTGTTGGGAAACATAGTAGAAAAGAAAAAAAATCGTCCTACGAACACCCAGGAACAATATGAAGATGCAGACCTAGTTTTGATCAACGATCGTTACCGACTCCGGAGTGCAGTGGAAGTAGACGAGTCTGTCTAGATTGTACTTGGAGTCCCTCGAACATCGATGACGATCCCAGGAATCGCCCTCAAACGATCCCTCGAACGAAAGACCGAAAGCACAACCTCTCTACTTGGTTGCAAGCGTACAGTCTTCACGATCCGGTAGCGCTTCACCGTCCAGAGCTAATCATCGCCGAAGAATTAGAGGGAGGATATTAGAACCACACGGGGCTTCTAGTTATGAGGATTAGGGGTGGCTAGTGTTGCGGAACGTAGTAATTTCAAAAAAAATCTTACGCACACGCAAGATCATGGTGATGCATAGCAACGAGAGGGGAGAGTGTCGTCTACATACCCTCATAGACCGTAAGCGGAAGCGTTATGACAACACGGTTGATGTAGTCGTATGTCTCACGATCGACCGATCCTCAGTACCAAACATACGGCACCTCCGCGTTCAGCACACGTTCAGCTCGGTGACGTCCCGCGAACTCACGATCCAGTAGAGCTTCGGGGAGGAGCTTCGTCAGCATGACGGTGTGGTGACGGTGTTGATGAAGTTACCGACGCAGGGCTTCACCTAAGCACCGCTACGATATGACCGAGGTGGATTATGGTGGAGGGGGGCACCGCACACGGCTAAGAAAGATCAATGATCAACTTGTGTGTCTATGGGGTGCCCCCTTCCCCCGTATATAAAGGAGTGGAGGAGGGGGAGGGCCGGCCCTCTACTATGGCGCGCCCTGGGGAGTCCTACTCCCACCGGGAGTAGGATCCCCCTCCCCCTTCCAAGTAGTAGGAGTAGGAGAGAAGGAAGGGCAGAGATAAGGCACATATACTCTGCGACGAATTCCCGTAACTCTTCGGTACTCCGATAAATACCCGAACCACTCAGAACCTTTTCGATGTCCGAATATAGCCTTCCAATATATCGATCTTTATGTCTCGACCACTTAGAGACTCCTCGTCATGTCCCCGATCTCATCCGGGACTCCTAACTACCTTCGGTACATAAAAACACATAAATTAATAATACCGATCGTCACCGAACGTTAAGCGTGCGGACCCTACGGGTTCGAGAACTATGTAGACATGACCGAGACACGTCTCCGGTCAATAACCAATACCGGAACCTAGATGATCATATTGGCTCCCACATATTCTACGAAGATCTTTATCGGTCAAACCGCATAACAACATACGTTGTTCCCTTTGTCATCGGTATGTTACTTTCCCGAGATTCAATCGTCGGTACCTCAATACCTAGTTCAATCTCATTACCGGCAAGTCTCTTTACTCGTTCCTTAATGCATCACCCCGCAACTAACTCATAAGTTAAATTCCTTGCAAGGCTTATAGTGATGTGCATTACCGAGAGGGCCTAGAGATACCTCTCCGACAATCAGAGTGACAAATCCTAATCTTGATCTATGCCAACTCAACAAGTACCATCGGAGACACCTGTAGAGCACCTTTATAATCACTCAGTTATGTTGTGACGTTTGGTAGCACACAAAGTGTTCCTCCGGTATTCGGGAGTCGCATAATCTCATAGTCATAGGAACATGTATAAGTCATGAAGAAAGCAATAGCAATATACTAAACGATCAAATGCTAAGCTAACAAAATGGGTCAAGTCAATCACATCATTCTATAATGATGTGATCCCTTTAATCAAATGACAACTCATGTCTATGGCTAGGAAACTTATCCATCTTTGATTCAACGAGCTAGTCAAGTAGAGGCATACTAGTGACACTCTGTTTGTCTATGTATCCACACATGTACTAAGTTTCCAGTTAATACAATTCTAGCATGAATAATAAACATTTATCATGATATAAGGAAATATAAATAACAACTCTATTATTGCCTCTAGGGCATGTTTCCTTCAGTCTCCCACTTGCACTAGAGTCAATAATCTAGTTCACATCGCCATGTGATTTAACATGAATAGTTCACATCACCATGTGATTAATACCCATAGTTCACAGCGCCATGTGACCAATACTCAAAGGGTTTACTAGAGTCAGTAATCTAGTTCACATCGCTATGTGATTAACAATCAAAGAGTACTAAGGTGTGCTCATGTTTTGCTTGTGAGAGAAGTTTAGTCAACAGGTCTGCCAAATTCAGATCCGTATGTATTTTGCAAATTTTTATGTCTACAATGCTCTACACGGAGCTACTTTAGCTAATTGCTCCCACTTTCAATATGTATACGGATTGAGACTTAGAGTCATCTGGATCAGTGTCAAAGCTTGCATCGACGTAACCCTTTACGATGAACCTTTTGTCACCTCCATAATCGAGAAACATATCCTTATTCCACTAAGGATAATTTTGACCGCTATTCAATGATCTACTCCTAGATCACTATTGTACTCCCTTGCCAATCTTAGTGTAGGGTATACAATAGATCTGTTACACAACATGGCATACTTTATAGAACCTATGGCTGAGGCATAGGGAATGACTTTCATTCTCTTTCTATCTTCTGTCGTGGTCGGGCTTTGAGTATTACTCAACTTCACACCTTGTAACATAGGCAAGAAATCTTTCTTTGACTGTTCCATTTTGAACTACTTCAAAATCTTGTCAAGGTATGTACTCATTGAAAAAAAATCAAGCGTCTGGATCTATCTCTATAGATCTTGATGCTCAATATGTAAGCAGCTTCACCGAGGTCTTTCTTTGAAAAACTCCTTTCAAATACTCCTTTATGCTTTCCAGAAAATTCTACATTATTTCCGATCAACAATATGTCATTCACATATTTTTATCAAAAATGTTGTAGTGCTCCCACTCACTTTCTTGTAAATACAGGCTTCTCCACAAGTCTGTATAAAACTATATGCTTTGATCAACTCATCAAAAGTGTATATTCCAACTCCGAGATGATTGCACCAGTCCATAGATGGATCGCTAGAGCTTGCACATTTTTGTTAGCACCTTTAGGATCGACAAAACCTTCTGGTTGCATCATATACAACTCTTCTTTAAGAAATTCGTTAAGGAATGTAGTTTTGATATCCATTTGCCAGATTTCATAGAATGTGGCAATTTGCTAACATGATTCAGACAGACTTAAGCATCGCTACGAGTGAGAAAATCTCATCGTAGTCAACACCTTAAACTTTTGTCAGAA
The DNA here is from genome assembly GCA_032464435.1 of Aegilops umbellulata. Classification (NCBI taxonomy): domain Eukaryota; kingdom Viridiplantae; phylum Streptophyta; class Magnoliopsida; order Poales; family Poaceae; genus Aegilops; species Aegilops umbellulata. The sequence continues at coordinate 410,282,453 of CP136055.1, forward strand.
CCTTTTTTGACAAGTCTAGCTTTGTAGATAGTAACACTACTATCAGCGTCCGTCTTCCTCTTGAAGATCCATTTATTTTCTATGGCTTGCCGATCATCGGGCAAGTCAACCAAAGTCCACACTTTGTTCTCATACATGTATCCCATCTCAGATTTCATGGCCTCAATCCATTTCGCGGAATCTGGGCTCATCATCGCTTCCTCATAGTTCGTAGGTTCATCATGGTCAAGTAACATGACCTCCAGAATAGGATTACCATACCACTCTGGTGCGGATCTTACTCTGGTTGACCTACGGGGTTCAGTAGTAACTTGATCTGAAGTTACATGATCATCATGATTAGCTTCCTCACTAATGTGTGTAGGAGTCACAGGAACAGATTTCTGTGATGAGTTACTTTCCAATAAGTGAGAAGGTACAGTTACCTCGTCAAGTTCTACTTTCCTCCCACTCACTTCTTTCGAGAGAAACTCCTTCTCTAGAAAGGATCAATTCTTAGCAATGAATGTCTTGCCTTCGGATCTGTGATAGAAGGTGTACCCAAATGTCTCCTTTGGGTATCCTATGAAGACACATTTCTCCGATTTGGGTTTGAGCTTATCAGGATGAAACTTTTTCACATAAGCATCGCAACCCCAAACTTTAAGAAATGACAACTTCGGTTTCTTGCCAAACCACAGTTCATATGGTGTCGTCTCAACGGATTTAGATGGTGCCCTATTTAACGTGAATGCAGATGTCTCTAATGCATAACCCCAAAACAATAGTGGTAAATCGTTAAGAGACATCATAGATTGTACCATGTCTAATAAAGTACGGTTACGATGTTCGGACACACCATTTCACTGTGGTGTTCCAGGTGGCGTGAGTTGCGAAACTATTCCGCATTGTTTCAAATGAAGACCAAACTCGTAACTCAAATATTCTCCTCCACGATCAGATCGTAGAAACTTTATTTTCTTGTTACGATGATTTTCACTTCACTCTGAAATTATATGAACTTTTCAAATGTTTCAGACTTATGTTTCATCAAGTAGATATACCCATATCTGCTCAAATCATCTATGAAGGTCAGAAAATAACGATACCCGCCGCGAGCATCAACACTCAGTTTGTACTATTTCCAATAAGTCAGTTGCTCGCTCCATTGTTCCGGAGAACGAAGTTTTAGACATCTTGCCCATAAGGCATGGTTCACAAGCATCAAGTGATTCCAAAATCCCATCAGCATGGAGTTTCTTCATGCGCTTTACACCAATATGACCTAAACGGCAGTGCCACAAATAAGCTGCACTATCATTATTAACTTTGCATCTTTTGGCTTCAATATTATGAATATGTGTATCACTATGATCGAGATCCAACAAACCATCTTCATTGGGTGTATGACCATATAAGGTTTTATTCATGTAAACAGAACAACAATTATTATCGAACCTAAATGAATGCCCGTATTGCAATGAACATGATCAAATCATATTCATGCTCAACGCAAACACCAAATAACACTTATTTAGGTTCAACACTAATACCGAAAGTACAGAGAGTGTGCGATGATGATCATATCAAACTTGGAACTACTTCCAACACACATCGTCACCTCGCCCTTACCTAGTTCTTGTTCATTCTGCAACTCCCGTTTCGAGTTACTACTCTTAGCAACTGAACCAGTATCAACTGCCGAGGGGTTGCTATAAACACTAGTAAAGTACACATCAATAACATGTATATCTAATATACCTTTGTTCACTTTGCCATCTGTAAGTGCATCTAGTGCCACCCCAAGTTGCTTTTGGAGTATTGAAGACAAACCTGGTTGAGGGACTAATGTGATTGTGAGAATTGTAGGATAACACAGGTAGTAGTCCCTCATTGATTCGGTTTACCTACCAGAGATGACCCCTAAAAATGTATGAAGACATTGAAGACAATGGTGGTATGTGAAGGTATTCACATTGAATACTATGACAACAGAAGACATCGTGTGAAGACTATGGAGCGCGAAGACTTAATTAGTTGTTTTGTTGTTTCCTTCTCTTCTTTGTTGAGTCATAGGAACCACCGTACTGTTAAGTGGGGTCCAAGTGAACAAAGTCAGAGTGACTGAAGTGATGCTCAACCAAATCCTATGTCTTCGAGCGAAGACAATGAGAGCAAATCTTATCCAGAGTTGAATGAGTCGGCTTTACTTGTAGCCCAAGTCAAGCTGTCGTGTGTGTTTGAAATCTGACCGTTGGAACACGTGTCAATTCCTTAGTGACCCAGGGTCATTTTGGAAAAATTAGGCGGGTTGCCTAGTGGCTATAAATAGCCCACCCCCTACACCATAAATTGGTGGCTGTTTAGAGTTAGTGCACGACTTTTGTCGTTTGAGAGCAATGCAACCTCCGAAGCTTTTGAAAGAGAGAAATCCTTGCGAGGACAAAGCCCAAACACCCAGAGCCAAAGAGTGTTAGGCATCACTGAAGTCTTTATGTCCGCATGACCTGAAGACTTGTTACACTTGAGGGCTATGAATCCTCCAGCCGGTTAGGCATCGCGTTCTGAGCATCCAAGAGTCATTGTGGATCACCGGTGAACGAAGTCTGTGAAGGTTTGGAAGTCTACCTTGAAGACCTACCAGAGTGATTGGGCGAGGACTGGGTGTCCTTAGCTCAAGGGGAATAAGGTGAAGACGCGGTCTTCTGAGTTAAATCTCAGCCTCCCTAACCAGACGTACAGTTGTCACAGCAACTGGAACCAGTCCAACAAATCCTTGTCTTCATCAAGTGACTGGTTCTATCCTCTCCCTCTCTTTACTTACAGTTTGTCTTCGTGAAGTCAGTGCCTGCCTGTGTTACCTGTTTGACCTCACTATGTGACTTCTATTGTTGATTGGCTTCATACTATCTTCCATCTTGATCTTTACTACCTAGCTGCTATTAGTCTTCATGCTTTCACTTCATTGATTACTTGACTATGGCTTACCTAGTGTAGTCTACCTTCCGATGCATGTCAATAGGTTCATTTCTATTGTTTGTCTTCGAAACTCCCATGTTTTGAAGACGTTCATAAAAATCTCCTATTCACCCACCCCCCCCCCCTCTAGTCGATAACTAGCACTTTCAATTGGTATCAGAGCAAGGTACTCCCTTGTTATGTGGGATTCGGCTTAACCACCTAAGTTTTAGCTATGTCGACTGCAGGGATAATCAAAGTCTCTGATGCGTGCCCCATCTTTGATGGAACTGATTATCCCTACTGGAAGAATAAGATGCGCATGCATCTTGAAGCCATTGATGTGGACCTTTGGTATGTCGTCAAGAATGGTGTTCCCAAGACTGGTGAAGGTGTCACCCGTGCTGATGTCAAGAAGTTCATTCGACTGGATTCTACTGCCAAGAACATCATCTGTGGTCATCTGACCAAAGGACAGTATGGCCATGTGAGTGCTCTGGAAACGTCGAAGCTAGTCTGGGACTGGCTCTCCAAGGTCAACGAAGGCGTCTCAACCCAGAGAGATCAAAGGATCAGTGTTCTTCGCAACCTCTTCAACCGCTTCAAGAGAAAAGACAATGAAAATGTCCAGCTCACATTTGATCGCCTCACTGACATCACAAATGAGCTTCGTGCTCTTTGCGCCACTGAGATCACCAAGCATGAAATCGTCAAGACACTCCTGAGATCACTTGACAGCTCATTCAACACCCTTGCCCTGATGATACAAGAACGCTCTGACTTCAAGACACTCGATCCGTCTGACATACTTGAGAGGCTCAACACACATGAGTTCCAGCTATCTGAGAAAAGAGATATCTATGGTCCAAACTATGGTCGAACTCGCGCTTTCAAGGAAAAAGTTGTTTCCTCATCTGAAGAAGAATCTGACTGCAGTTCTGGTGATCCTGAAGACATTGGAAAGGAGGTTGCTATGCTTGTGAAGAAGTTCCAAAAGTTCACTAAGAAGAAGGGCTTCAGAAAGTCTTCACGATCCAGCTCAAGAAATGATGAAGCTTCCACTCATGATTACAAGAAGAGAACATGTCACAAGTGCAAGAAACCTGGACACTACATCTCTGAATGTCCACAGTGGGACAATGAGAACAAGAAGAAGAAGAAGAGTAAGGAATATGATTCTGATGGCAAGAAGAAGAAGAAGAAGAAATCCTCAAAGTCTTCTTCCTAGTCTTCGCCCAAGTCTTCATCACACAAGAAGAGCTCATCTGGAAAGGCTCATGCTTTTGTTGGCAAGGAGATGGATTCAGAGGAGGAGTCTGCTTCTGAGGAGGCGGAGATGGAGTCTGAGGAGGAGTCCGACTCTGGCGTTCCAAGTCTGGCTCTAGCTACAGCCTATGTTGCCAAGTCCATCTTCAACACTGAATACAATGGCCCCGTCACCAACGCTGATGCTAATGACAAGGACGACTCTGCTCCCACCTACTGCTTCATGGCACGTGGTGCCAAGGTAAAATCACGCGATGCTTACTTTCAAACATCCAGTGAAGATGACTCTGATTGTGAATCCAAACCCAGTTACAAAACACTTGCTAAAATTGCAACTGAACAACTGAAAGCTATGGAACATACTCAAAAATTATTAGACAAAAGCGATGACCTGTTGGACACGGAAATGACTCGATCTCAGTCCTTAATTGAAGACATAAAAAATCTTCATGTTAAGTACCAGGAACTTCAAAGTCGTCATGAAACGCTCTCAACGACTCATGAAAAGCTTTCATATGATTATCTTCATAGGAAGCAAGAACTTGAGAAATTGAGAGTGGCTCGTGAAGATCTTCAAAAGGAGAATGAGTCACTTCGCGCTCAACAGATCAGTCCCGCTCAGGAAGGATTTGAACCACCATGTCTAAAATGCCTTGAGCGTGATAAGGCTACTTCTGTTGCTGAATGTTCTACTGTTGCTGCTGTTGCTACTGTTGCAATATCTTCAACTGTTGATGTGGTAACCAACGCCTCTGCTGAGGATACCACTAGTATTGCTGATGAAAATGCTAGGTTGAAGACATTGCTTGAAACAGGGATGTAGAAAAGTCTCAAAGGGCATCAGACATTGTGTGATGTCCTCAAAAAGCAGATTCTGAACCGAAACCCTAGGAAAGAGGGTGTTTGGTTCAAGAGGAAAATGAATGTTGATAGCTCCTACTTGAAGCCTGAGCAGTACCCCAAAATCACATGGGTTGCTGCAAAGGGACCTTTAGTGGATCCATCCACCTTATCTGGCATCACTTGTGCTAATCCTATTATCATTGATGAATCCTTTGATGCAAACTATAAACTGTTTAAGAATCAGAATGGTGAAGTGTTTGCCAGGTACATTGGTACTAACTGCAGGAATGGGCCACCTATGAAGAAGAACTGGGTTCCCAAAAGATGTCTTGAGAATCTTCCTGTGAATGCCATCTTAACACCGCCTGGGAAGAAGACAAATCCCAGACCAAAAGCTTCATATGGTCCAAAGGCTTCATACAGATACAGGACTCACCTGAGTCACCCTAACGCCAATGTTTTGCAGGGAAATCATACTCAAACTTATGAATATGAGTGTGTTTCTTCAAACCTCTATGTTCATAAAACTAAGAACTTTTCTGCTTATTCATATGAGTATCATTCATCTCCTGCAAGTCTATTTGCTAGGGCTCCAAAGCCGAAGTTCTCAGATGCTGCACTTAGACTCATTGCTTCTAAGCCACCCGTGAAGATGTGGGTGGTTAAGAAGAATTAACTTTCTTTTGCAGGGAAATGTCTCCAGCCGGAAATCAAAGGCGTCTGATGCTATTGCTGGGGACCTAAAACATCTTGTAGGGCGCAAGATCAAATGCCCAAATGGTCTCACTATGTATTTTGTTCCTGGATGACTTGCCAATCATCCTATCAGTCCTAATCTTGATCTAAGCTTTGATAATCCTCTTGTGCGTAAAATGTTTATGCTTCACAATACTCTTGGTGAAGCCTATCCCCCTAACTGTACTGTAGGGTATGACACCTCATGCTTCAGAATGGATTATGGACAGCGGATGCACTAATCATATGACTGGTGATCGAAGTCTTCTCATGGACTCAACCTTATGTCCATCTGACAAGAGTCACATCACATTTGCTGACACTGGTAAATGCAAGGTATTGGGTCTAGGTAGAGTTGCAATCTCAAAGGATCAGCACATGGATAAAGTGGTGCTTGTTGAATCCCTTGGCTTCAACTTAATGTATGTCTCAATGCTTTGTGACTTGAACATGATTGTGATATTTGGAAAATATCGTTGTCTTTTACTAATGGAATCTGACAAGTCTCTAGTCTTTGAAGGGTATCGAAAGGATGACTTGTACATGGTAGATTTCTCAGCAGGACCACAGCTTGCCATATGTCTTCTTGCAAAAGCTTCAGAGTGCTGGCTCTGGCATCGGAGGCTAGGGCATGCTGGCATGAGGAACTTACACACTCTCGCAAAGAAGAAGCATGTCATAGGCATCGAGGGCGTCAAGTTCAAGAAGGATCACTTGTGCGGTGCCTGCGAAGCTGGAAAGATGACAAGGGCCAAGCATCCCTCGAAGACAATCATGACGACATCTCAACCCTTTGAGCTGCTACACATGGACTTATTTGGCCCTACTCACTACTCTACTCTCACTACTACTGCATGTCTCTATGGCTTCGTCGTTGTTGATGATTATTCAAGATATACGTGGGTGCATATAATTCTTTACAAGACTGAAGTGCAGGATGTCTTCAGACACTTCGCCAACCGTGCCATGAACAACTATGGCGTCAAGATCAAGCATATCATAAGTGACAACGGCACAGAGTTCAAGAACACCGGCCTCGACCTCTACTTGGATACATTGGGAATCACTCATGAGTTCTCTGCTCCGTACACACCTCAATAGAATGGCATCATGGAGCGCAAGAACAGAACACTCGTTGAGATGGCTCGAACGATGCTCGATGAATACAAGACTCCAAGAAAGTCCTGGCCTGAAGCCATTGATACTGCATGCCACATCATCAATCGTGTTTATCTTCACAAGCTTCTGAAGAAGACATCCTATGAACTCCTCACTGGTAAGAAGCCAAATGTCAGTTACTTCAGAGTATTTGGTGCTAGGTGCAGGATCAAGGATCCACATCACACTTCAAAATTTGCACCGAAAGCACATGAAGGTTTTATGCTTGGTTACGGAAAGGATTCGCACTCCTACAGAGTCTTCAACCTCTTTCTCTATAAAGTGGTTGAAACTGTGGATGTGCGGTTCGATGAGACTAATGGCTCGCAAAGATAGCAACTTCCAAATGTGCTAGATGAAGTTCCACCTAGTGAATCCATCAAGCTTATGGGAACTGGAGAAATCATACCGTCTGAAGCACAACCTGAAGAGGAACTTATCATTTCTACACCTAACCAACCTGAAGACAATGCTCAGACTGAAGACAATCCTCCTGACGATAACAATTGTCAGCATGAACAAAATCTTCGTCGTGTTCATCCTCGTGTTGCAAATGAAGTACAGATTGAGAAGATAATTGACAGCATTAATTAATGCGCCTGGTCCACTCACTCGTTCAAGAGCAACACAGCTAGCAAATTTCTGTGGGCACTTTGCATTTGTCTCAATATCTGAACCCAAGAAAGTTGCTGAAGCCTTCATGGAACCTGAATGGATTCAAGCTATGCAAGAAGAGCTTCAACAGCTCAAGCTCAACAATGTGTGGGAACTTTTCAAGAGTCCTGATCCTCGCAAGCACAACATAATAGGCACAAAAGGGATATATCGCAACAAGCAAGATGAGCATGGTCAAGTCGTCAGAAACAAGGCCCGTCTGGTTGCTCAAGGATACACTCAAGTTGAAGGGATTGACTTCGATGAAACATTTGCTCATGTGGCTAGGCTGGAAGCCATTCGCATACTTCTAGCCTACGCAAATCATCGCAACATCCTTCTGTATCAAATGGATGTGAAGAGTGCGTTTCTCAACGGCAAGATTGAAGAAGAAGTGTATGTTGCACAGCCACCTGGCTTTGAAGATCCAAACCATCCTGATATGGTATACAAGCTCAACAAGGCATTGTATGGCCCCAAACAAGCCCCTCGCGCTTGGTATGACACACTCAAAGACTTCCTGAAGAGCAAAGGCTTCAAACCTGGTTCCCTAGATCCTACACTCTTCACGAAGACATATGATGGTGAACTGTTTGTGTGCCAAATATATGTGGATGACATTATCTTCGGCTGCACCAACTAGAAATACAGTGATGAGTTTGGACACATGATGCAAGAGCAATATCAGATGTCCATGATGGGTGAGCTGAAGTTCTTCCTTGGTCTTCAAATTCGTCAGCAAAGCAATGGCATCTTCATATCTCAAGAGAAATACCTCAAAGATTTCCTGAAGAAGTTTGGAATATAAGACTACAAAGGTTACACAACGCCAATGCCAACTAAGAGTCATCTGGGTCCTAACGCCAATGGTAAAGAGTTCGATCAAAAGGTATACCGCTCCATGACTGGTTCTTTACTTTATTTATGTGCATCTAGGCCAGATATCATGCTTAGTGTTTGCATGTGTGCTCGATTCCAAGCGGCACCAAAGGAATCGCAACACTTAGCTGTGAAGCGAATTCTTCGATATTTGGCTTACACCCCAACATTAGGATTATGGTATCCAAAGGGCTCAGAGTTTGATCTAGTTGGATTCTAGGATGCTGATTATGCTGGTGACAAGGTGGATCGCAAGTCTACATCACGCACATGTCACTTTCTAGGACGATCACTTGTCTGTTGGTCTTCAAAGAAGCAGAACTGTGTATCACTCTCCACTGCTGAATATGAATACATTGCTGCTGGATCTTGCTACGCTCAGCTTCTATGGATGAAGCAAACACTCAAGGACTATGGCATCCATCTGAAACAAGTACCACTCTATTGTGACAATTAAAGCGCCATCAAGATTGCCAACAACCCAGTTCAGCACTCGAAGACGAAGCACGTTGAAATTCGTCATCATTTTCTCAGAGATCATGTTATGAAGGAAGATATTGATATCATACACGTCAAAACTGAATAGCAATTGGCAGATATCTTCACAAAGCCCTTGGATGAGAAAAGGTTTTGCAAGTTGCGGTGTGAGCTAAATATCTTGGAATCCTCGAATGTCATGTGATCAGGCACACATCCTAACACTTATGCATGTTGATGACTTAGATGTGCAACACACGAAGTAATGTATGTCTTCAATCAATGAACACTTACACTCTGAGTGTGAATACATTAATGCAGAATTTGACTTCGGAGTGCCACGATAATTGTGCGTCGTGTCTGGGTCTAATACTTCCTATACGGTGGGTAACGCCACCACCAAACTTTTGTTTGAAGTGTTTCTCTTGGCGTTACATTTGCAAAGTCTTCGCATTTGGTTTGTCTTCAATATTGCATGACTTCATGTTTATCTTCACTGTTGATTTGGTCTCATTCTGATATATACATATATTAGTGTTTTGTCCTCTACAGCATTCACTTATAGCTATGTCTTCTCATTTGAATCTTTTGGACTAAGCGAATGTGATCGAACCCTAACCTCTCTATGCTTTCTTCTCAAATCTATCTATCCAAATCATATGCATTCTATTGAAACCGTCGAATATCTTCTTTGCGTCCTTGTTAGCAGAAGATACGGAGACAAACATTAGATCTGTTTTAAATGCTCAATGCTTATTGCCTGAAATCTGGAGAAGCTGGAACGACCACCCGACAGTCCGGGCGTGCGTTGGAACATGGAACAACTTCCAATGTGTTGCATGTTCGCCACGTGTCCCTCACATGTGAACCGCCAGGGGCACCTGCGTAATTGCGCCGTGTTGTCCCTCTCCTTATAAATACACATTCCATCGATGTCAAAATCTTTCCTCCACCTCTCCACCTCAGACAAACCCTAGTGCCACCGCTAGCCCTCGACGACGCCGGCGACGAAGCGCTTAGCTACCGCGACCTCACCGACGCCATCTTCATGCCGGTCGCGGACATCGTCTTCTCCGCCGCCGTCGTAGGTGTCCTCCGTCGCCAAGTTAGGGCACGGAAGATCGAACTGCTCGGCTTCATCTTCTACTCTGTCTAGCAGTTCATCGTGTGGTAAATTAAAACTCTCTTTTTACCGTCTTTTTGATCCGATAGATTCATCCTTTCTACCAAAAGTGGTTTCTGCTTCCACAAATTTGGATCTATCCTGTTCTGCATCTCATATAATTCCTAGTATATTCACTTATGCTTCACACATAGTTAGATTCCTCACTTGTACCTATTCTTGGATTCGTACAAAACTGGAACCAACTCTCAACATATAAGTTAATGTCTTCGCGCTATGAGGTCAATGTCTTCTAAACTGATTTATCTTCAAAATCTTATGAAAATGCATATGACCTCTTCCCCTTCCCTTGCATCTCTAATGTTGTCACAGGTACATGCCCGTGGGAGAATCCCTTGGTTCTCATAGTCTGCATTCATTTGCAGAATTCTTACAGCATCATATCAACTCTCCCGAAGCCAGTTCCTGTCTAACAAGCAGACAGAAGCCTTTGACAGTGTTGAAGCCATTCAGTCTGAACTACATGGCCACAGATAAGTCAGCAAGGAAGGGAGGCAGACAGCGCCCTGGGGAACATCAAGAGATTTGCCACCTGATCTCTATGAGCTATACAAGACAGATCCATAGGAGGATTACAATCAGCGCAAAACTCGAGTCCAATGGATTCAAAGATATTGGGCAGAACAATGGTACAAGTACAGGTTCGTGACCTAGGAATATGCTGAAAAGAATGCCATCAAGCAACCCTGGGGAGACATCTTGTACATAAATCTTCCACCCAGGTCCATAGCTGAAGCCATTGAACAAAGCTTCTACCCTTGCATGGTCCGTGGACCATAGCCTGCTGATGTCGACCCATCTTCGTTGCTCTAGTGTCGTGATGACAATCTGTTCAAGCGCAACTTTCAGTTTGCCAAGAACTCAGACAAAGAGAACAAGAAGTCACGGGGATTAGACTTCAACCCCGGTCCCTCTGCTCCTCGTGCCGATGGCACACGCGGAGCTGAACCCAATCTTGTTGGGCCCTTCTACAACCTAGAAGGTCTCATCACTCATATTATGGTTCAAGGGACAGTCGTGGATCAATCCGCAGATGACATTGATTCTGATGAGGTGCCTGCACCACCGAAGCCTAAGAAACTGAAGAAACCCAAGGCTTCAAAGCCTTCCACTGCACCAAGAGCTTCGCGAGCGAAGCCTCTGGCCACTGCTCCTCCTGCACCAAGTGTGCATTCTGAAGATCTCTCACACATCTCCAAGTCTAAGAAGAAGAAGAAACCCATGCAATGCACTGGTCAAGCACAGACCCCTGCCGCTGTTCTAAGAAATGAGAACGACGCCATTGATCTGTCGAGTGACGACGATCTTGCTGATGATGCTCTTGAGCTGCTGATAAAGAGCAAGCAAGAGGCGGAAATCTTCAATGATTTTCCTCTTTGACGTGGAAGTGTTGAACAACTTCATTGATGAGTGATTTGACACCCCAAATCTCAGCTTTGATGATCTTCAACTTCTGATTGGCCTCAGCGTCTCCTTCCATGGAGCCATTGCTCCTGAGCTGGCTCTAGCTCAGAAAATTGTTGAGCTGAAGCACAAGATTGATTATGAAAACCTCAGTTCAAGAAGCATGTGGCCAAGCTCGGCATGACTGATGTTCAGAACTTCAAGACAATAATGCATGAGCTCAAGGAAATGTTTCACAAGAAACAAGACGAAGCCAACGGTTCTCGAGAGTGCATGAAGCACTTGGCTGCCAAATGTGTTCAAGCCTATAATGAAGCTGAGAAGCACAAGGCACTTGGGCGTCCTGGCACCAACCCCGAGATGGCTGCCAAGCAGAAGAAGCCATCTGTGGACCAAGCTGAAGCATCCAGGCGGGAAGAACCTCGCATTGTCTTCCCCGCCAGTATGACAGGCGTGAAGCCTAAGGTCCCCATAGTGGCTTCAGAGCTCCAGAAAACAAGGGCAGCTGAAGCCAAAGCTAGAAAGCTCAGGACCAAGAACACCACTAATGCACTGACGAGGCTCCACCTGCCAAGAAGCGTAAAACCAAGAAGAAAGATCGAGCTGCTCCCACAGAGCCCCTTGTCGTCGAGCCAATTTCTATTGCTCATCCTGCATCTACACAACAAGAGCGTCGTTTGATAGTTCATGAGCCTGCTTCCCCAAAGGCTCTTGAAGCTGAAGACATTCCAATTGTCCACCCCGCCGTAGCTGAAGACATTGGTCCCCATGACAATGTAGAAGATGATGAAGTCCTTCCTTAGATCGAGCACAATGTGGTATCATCGCCTGTTCTCACGAACAGTGAACTCATCAGCATTGGTCGTCCTTTGATGCCAATTACTCAGGATGATTCATGGGCTGATCACCCTCAAGACCGTGAAGAAGAATCACCAACTACTCCCCCAACTCAAGTCACCACTCCGGTGCTTGAAGATGATGACTTTGAGGCCCAACCTACTCCATCTCCACAAGTGCCGCCGGCGTTTCACAGGCTTCGTAAAGGAACAAGGCCACAAGTCACTCTGTCGAGTGTTCCAGAAGGAGAAGAGCACCAATTAGTATCACGCCAAGTATTTCCTGAAGCCTCTCCTACTGCGAACATCCCCGAGTCTGAAGCCAAAGCGGTTGAAGATATTTTGGCTGCATCAGCCGATGAACAAGAAGAGCTAAGAAATGAAGAAGAACATGTTGCTACACCCAGTCCAACCCTGAAGTTGTTCTCGAGGAGAACGTGTCTGACCCTCCAGCTACTCAAGTGGAGGTTGAAAACATTGAGGCGACCACCAACGCTAACACTAAAGCCAATGACGTCGTCATGGCTGAAGCAAATGTGGCGCCAGAAGTCAATGTGACGCCTGAAGTTAATGCGCCTGAAGTAGTTGCACCTGAAGCCAATGTTGCACCTGATGCAAATCTGCAGCCAGAAGTCAATACCACTAACACTGCCACTGCGCATGTACCGCCTCCACGGCCACACACCATCGAGCAAGCATATGATCATGGTCAGCTGGTCACTATCAGATGGCCCATTCTAGTTCCTTTGCCTGATGCTGGTCCTCAATTTGACTACCATGTCGAGCACAGGCCTCAGGTACAGAAGCCTAATCCAAGGTTGCCCAAGTTTCCAGGTACTGCCACTTCACCAGGGTCATTCAATGCAAATGGCTTCATTGCGCACAACACTTTCTTTGATAGTGCCAAGAACCCCTATTCCAACAAGCCATGGATTTCATCTGATCGGTTCTGGAGCTATCAACAGCGTAGTTACTATTCTTGTGTTCTCTATGACCAAGGGTGCATCTTTCCACATATGCGTCTAGAAAGTGAAGCCATTGCCGGACTGCCCTGCGGAGTAGGAGCGGGAGGAGGCAAAGCAGCAGCGCGCCGGAGCAGGAGGAGCCAGACGCAAAGATGAAGGACGACGACGAGGATGAAGGCAAGGCCGATCCGGTGCCTCCTTGAAGAAGCCCTTGACTGCTTCCGTGATGCTGGACTTCTGAACTTTGTGACTCATAAGGAGCATTGGAATGAAGAGCTTCTGCTACAATTTTATGCTACCTCCACATCTGCGGCTACAACAGGGATCCGAAGACTTGGGTCCTTGAGTGGATGACAGGCAATGCCCATCATGAAGCCAAAGCTCTTGATATCATTGAGCTAACTAGCCTGCCCACTCCAGGTGAACTTTTTGAGCCTGGTTGTCAGCTTCACCGCAATGCATTGGAGAGCATCTTTCAGAAGCCAGAGCCCAACATGAGCCAAATGCTAAGCATGATGAAGCCTCTACCACGCGACGCTGAATAGCCAAGAGAATTCTTTGTTGAAGACCTAGAGTAACTGCCCCGCACGATCTATCATATCATAAGGCGAACTCTATGGCCCATCAAAGGACATTCTTCTACAGCGAAGCTTGAAGGAGCAATGAAGACTTTGGTCTTTTATATCTTCAATGGCATCAGCTTAAATGCTCAAGACTTCTTTATCCGGCAATTGGCTGCATTAGGCTCTGATCTCTTTGGTCTGAAATTCTACGCTCCATGGGTTATGCGCCTTATCAAGCTTCATTTAGCTGTCAACTATCAGCCTTCTGCTCGCAACCATCTGATATTTCTGCCAGAGGTTGATACGTCAGTTGAAGCCATATACCCAGAACCTGCCAAGGAGCCTGTTTGTCTTCACAATGCTGATCACCAAAGCTTCACACAGCCTATTGAAGGAGTTCAGGCCATCACTCGTGTTTATCCTTTGGCTGGCAATACACGTGGCCCTCACCGTGCCAACATTGAAGCCACTGAAAGCACTATTGCTCAAAGGCCTAGGAAGCGATCTCGTGTTCTCAATGACCAAGAGCTTCTCGTTGCTCTGCATTAGAAACAGGATAAGCATCACTACTGGCTGAAGCGGCAGATGCAAAGCCTCTTGGTGGACGTAAATCGCATTCGCAACCTTGCTACCAAGAATGCATTTGTCACACATGAAACCTGTCGGAGGTCATGGAAGAGTTTGACATTGCTGAGTGCTGAAGCAGATCTTCAAGACGATGGCTTCACTGAAAGAGTCAAGTTTGACTCCACTCCTCCAACGAATGTTGTCTTGCGTCGGACTCCCTCTCTTGAAGACTCTGACTATTCCTCCTCGGCTACAACGGTGAATGCCAGTCATTGATGACCAAGATGATGCTACTTCACCACCTCCAACTTCGGCGCGTATCGACACTGCACCAAGTTCTTCTGCACCGCCAAACGCCAACGACGACCTTGCAGCTTCTCCTACTCCTTCTGGGAACGAGTAGAGGCTCTATGTCTTCAAACCTTTTTGGTCCTTACTGACAAAAGGGGGAGAAGCATATGAGTTGATAGTCTTCAAGAGGGTCCATATGGGCGGTTGCTTTATATTTTGCCTAGTGTTTACAACTCTCTCTTTTGATACATTTGGTTCTTTGAGTTGTAACACTTAAACTTGATGGTCGTCTGCTACTTGTTTGCTATTCTGTGATGCGATGATAAATTCCGCATGTGCGATGATAAATCCCGCACGAAGTCATACTGCAGCGTCCATTTTCATTATGCATTTCATTATCTTTGTTATATCAAATCATGCATAATGAATTGTCTTCATAAGTTGAAGAGGATCTCCACAAGTACAACCTGCCATGTGCATTTGCATTCCAAAAGCAAATTACTTATATGCGCATCTTCAGGGGGGCCTGTTGCTACTTATGAAGACAATACCTTTAACCTTTATAATTTCACATACTTTTATCCCCGTTGAAAACTTCAACCAGTTTGTCATCAATCAGCAAAACGGGGGAGATTGTAAGTGCATCTAGTGCCACCCCTAGTTGGTTTTGGAGTATTGACGACAAACCTGGTTGAGGGACTAATGTGTTTGTGAGAATTGCAGGATAACATAGGTAGTAGTCCCTCATTGATTCGGTTTACCTACAGGAGATGACCCCTAAAAATGTATGAAGACATTGAAGACAATGGTGGTATGTGAAGATATTCACACTCAAGACTATGACAAGAGAAGACATCGTGTGAAGACTATGGAGCGTGAAGACTTATTTGTTTCGTTGTTTCCTTTTCTTATTTGTTGAGTCATAGGAACCACCGTACTGTTAAGTGGGGTCAAAGTGAACAAATTCAGAGTGACTGAAGTGATGCTCAACCAAATCATATGTCTTCGAGCGAAGACAATGACAGCAAATCTTATCCAGAGTTGGATGAGGCAGCTTTACTTATAGCCCAAGTCAAGCTGTCGCGTGTGTTTGAAATTGGACCATTGGAACACGTGTCAGTTCCTTAGTGACCCAGGGTCATTTCGGACAAATCAGGTCGAGTTGCCTAGTGGCTATAACTAGCCCACCCCCTACACCATAAATTGGTGGCTGCTCAGAGTTAGTGCACGGCTTTTGTCGCTTGAGAGCAACCCACCTCTGAAGCTTTTAAGAGAGAGAGAAATCCTTGCGAGGACAAAGCACAAACACCCAGAGCGAAAGAGTGTTAGGCATCACTGAAGTCTTTCTGTCCGCGTGACCTGAAGACTTGTTACACTTGAGGACTGTGAATCCTCCAGCCGGTTAGGCGTCGCGTTCTGAGCATCCAAGAGTCATTGTGGATCGCAGGTGAACGAAGTCTGTGAAGGTTTGGAAGTCTACCTTGAAGACTTACCAGAGTGATTGGGCGAGGACTGGGTGTCCTTAGCTCAAGGGGAATAAGGTGAGGACACGGTCTTCTGAGTTAAATCTCAGCCTCCCTAACCAGACGTACAGTTGTCACAGCAACTGGAACCGGTCCAACAAATCCTTGTCTTCATCAAGTGACTGGTTCTATCCTCTCCCTCTCTTTACTTACAGTTTGTCTTCGTGAAGTCATTGCCTTCCTGTGTTACCTGTTTGACCTCACTGTGTGACTTCTATTGTTGTTGGGCTTCATACTATCTTCCATCCTGATCTTTACTACCTAGCTGCTATTAGCCTTCGTGCTTTCACTTCATTGATTACTTGACTATGGCTTGCCTAGTGTAGTCTACCTTCCGCTGCATGTCAATAGGTTCATTTCTATTGTTTGTCTTCGAAACTCCCATGTTTTTGAGATGTTCATAAAAATCGCCTATTCACTCCCCCCCTCTAGTCAATAACTAGCACTTTCACCATTGAGGGAGTCCTAGATTAGGGGGTGTCCGGATAGCCAGACTATAACCTTTGGCTGGACTGTTGGACTATGAAGATACAAGATTGAAGACTTCGTCCCGTGTCCGGATGGGACTTTCCTTGGCGTGGAAGGCAAGCTTGGCAATACGGATATGTAGATCTCCCTCCACTATAACCGACTTTGTGTAACCCTAGCCCTCTCCGGTGTCTATATAAACCGGAGGGTTTTAGTCCATAGGACGAACAACAATCATACCATAGGCTAGCTTCTAGGGTTTAGCCTCTCTGATCTCATGGTAGATCTACTCTTGTACTACCCATATCATCAATATTAATCAAGCAGGAGTAGGGTTTTACCTCCATCGAGAGGGCCCGAACCTGGGTAAAAACATTGTGTCCCTTGTCTCCTGTTACCATCCGCCTAGACGCACAGTTCGGGACCCCCTACCCGAGGTCCGCCGGTTTTGTCACCGACATTGGTGCTTTCATTGAGAGTTCCTCTGTGTCGTCGTCATCAGGCTTGATGGCTCCTTCGATCATCGTTTGCGATCTAGTCCAGGGTGAGACTTTTCTCCCCGGACAGATCTTTGTATTCGATGGCTTTGCACTGTGGGCCAATTCGTTTGTCCATCTGGAGCAGATTGAAAGCAACGCCCCTGGCCATCAGGTCAGATTTGGAAGTTTGAACTACACGGTTGACATCCGCGGAGACTTGATCTTTGACGGATTCGAGCCGCAGCCGAGCGCGCCGCACTGTCACGACGGGAATGATTTAGCTCTGCCGCCAAACAGTGCCCTAGAGGCCGCGCCCGCATCCGCTCCGACCCTTAGCTCGGAGCCAACTGCGCCAATTGAGGACGGGTGGCTAGACCCCGCCGCGGGGGCTGCAGTCTCAACGGCGATCAAGCCGAAAACCAGCCTTATCCTCTATGAAGCCCGTGACTCCAAAGTGGCGTACTCTTCTCCAGACTCTGAACCCTCCGCGCCCCTGCCAATCGAATCCGATTGGGCGCCCATCATGGAGTTCACCGCCGCGGATATCTTTCAGCACTCGCCTTTTGGCTACATACTGAATTCACTAAAATCTCTCTCTGTCAAGAGAGTCCTAGCCGGATTATGACCGGCAGGATCAGGATATAGACGACGAAGAAATTCAACGCCCACCCACCACCCATTTCATAGACACCGTTGTTGACTTAACCGACGTGCTCGACTTCGACTCCAAAGACATCGACGGTATGGACGACGATGCAGGGGACGAACAGGAACCAGCGCCTACAGGGCACTGGACAGCCACCTCATCCCATGATGTATACATGGTGGATACACCTAAAGGAAGCAATGACGAGGAACGGGAGGACGCAACGAAGGATTGTTCCTTCGAGAAGCAGTCAAAGCGGCGGCGTAAGCGCCGCTCCAAACCCCGCCTCGATAGAGGGAGAAGTCATACAGATCCAGCCATAGAGCAGGGCGAGCCAGCGGACGACAAACATGGCAGTAAGCAACCGTCCGAACAAGGCAAATTAGATAACCAAACTGAAGGAAATATGCCCTAGAGGCAATAGTAAAGTTATTATTTATTTCCTTAATTCATGATAAATGTTTATTATTCATGCTAGAATTGTATTAACAGGAAACATAATACATGTGTGAATACATAGACAAACAGAGTGTCACTAGTATGCCTCTACTTGACTAGCTCATTAATCAAAGATGGTTATGTTTCCTAACCATGAACAAAGAGTTGTTATTTGATTAACGAGATCACATCATTAGTTGAATGATCTGATTGACATGACCCATTCCATTAGCATAGCACCCGATCGTTTAGTATGTTGCTATTGCTTTTATCCATGACTTATACATGTTCCTTTAACTATGAGATTATGCAACTCCTATTTACCGTAGGAACACTTTGTGTGCTACCAAACGTCACAACGTAACTGGGTGATTATAAAGGTGCTCTACAGGTGTCTCCGAAGGTACATATTGGGTTGGCGTATTTCGAGATTAGGATTTGTCACTCCGATTGTCGGAGAGGTATCTCAGGGCCTTCTCGGTAATGCACATCACATAAAGCCTTGCAAGCATTGCAACCAATGAGTTAGTTGCGAGATGATGTATTACAGAACGAGTAAAGAGACTTGCCGGTAACGAGATTGAACTAGGTATTGGATACCGACGATCGAATCTCGGGCAAGTAACATACCGATGACAAAGGGAACAACGTATGTTGTTATGCGGTCTGACCGATAAAGATCTTCGCAGAATATGTAGGAGCCAATATGGGCATCCAGGTCCCGCTATTGGTTATTGACCGGAGACGTATCTCGGTCATGTCTACATTGTTCTCGAACCGTAGGGTCCGCACGCTTAAGGTTTCGATGAAAGTTATATTACGAGTTTATGAGTTTTGATGTACCGAAGGAGTTCGGAGTCCCGGATGAGATTGGGGACATGACGAGGAGTCTCGAAATGGTCGAGACGTAAAGAATGATATATTAGAAGCCTATGTTTGGACATCGGATGCATTCCAGGTGAAATCAGGATTTTACCGGAATACCGGGAGGGTTACCGGAACCCCCCGGGAGCATAATGGGCCAACATGGGCCTTGGAGGAGAGGTGAGAGGGATGCCCTCATGGGCTGCGCGCCTCCCCCCTTCCCCTAGTCCTATTAGGACTAGGAGAGGTGGGCGCCCCCTCTCTCTCTCTCTCCCCCTTGGAGAATCCTAGTCCAACTAGGATTGGGGGGGGGGGAATCCTACTCCCAGAGGGAGTAGGACTCTCCTGGCGCGCCTGGCTTGGCCGGCCAGCCCCTCCCCCTTGTCTCCTTTATATACGGGGGCAGGGGGCACCCCAAAGACACACAAGTTGATCTACGGATCGTTCCTTAGCCGTGTGCGGTGCCCCCTTCCACCAAATTCCACCTCGATCATATCGTTGCAGTGCTTAGGCGAAGCCCTGCGCCGGTAACACATCAAGATCGTCACCACGCCGTCGTGCTGACGGAACTCTTCCTTGATGCTTTGCTGGATCGGAGCCCGGGGATCGTCATCAAGCTGAACGTGTGCCAAGAACTCGGAGGTGCCGGAGTAACGGTGTTGTGATCGGTTGGATCGCGAGGAGAACGTACGACTACTTCCTCTACGTTGTGTCAACGCTTCCGCTTCGGTCTACGAGGGTATGTAGACAACACTCTCCCCTCTCGTTGCTATGCATCACCATGATCTTGCGTGTGCGTAGGAAATTTTTTGAAATTACTACGTTCCCCAACAGTGGTATCAGAGCCTAGGTTTTTTATGGTTTGATGTTATTTGCACGAGTAGAACACAAGTGAGTTGTGGGCGATACAAGTCATACTGCCTACCAGCATGTCATACTTTGGTTCAGCGGTATTGTTGGACGAGACGATCCGGACCAACCTTACGCGTACGCTTACGCGAGACCGGTTCCCTCGACGTGCTTTGCACATAGATGGCTTGCGGAAGACTGTCTCTCCAACTTTAGTTGAACCGAGTGTGGCTACGCCCGGTCCTTGAGAAGGTTAAAACGGAGTCTATTTGACAAACTATCGTTGTGGTTTTGATGCGTAGGTAAGATGAGTTCTTGCTTAAGCCCGTAGCAGCCACGTAAAACTTGCAGCAGCAAAGTAGAGGACGTCTAACTTGTTTTTGCAGGGCATGTTGTGATGTGATATGGTCAAGACATGATGCTAAATTTTATTGTATGAGATGATCATGTTTTGTAACCGAGTTATCGGCAACTGGCAGGAGCCATAGGGTTGTCGCTTTATTGTATGCAATGCAATCGCGATGTAATGCTTTACTTTATTACTAAGCGGTAGTGATAGTCGTGGAAGCATAAGATTAACGAGACGACAACGATGCTACGATGGAGATCAAGGTGTCGCGCCGGTGACGATGGTGATCATGACGGTGCTGCGGAGATGGAGATCACAAGCACAAGATGATGATGGCCATATCATATCACTTATATTGATTGCATGTGATGTTTATCTTTTATGCATCTTATCTTGCTTTGATTGACGGTAGCATTATAAGATGATCTCTCACTAATTATCAAGAAGTGTTCTCCCTAAGTATGCACCGTTGCGAAAGTTCTTCGTGCTGAGACACCACGTGATGATCGGGTGTGATAGGCTCTACGTTCAAATACAACGGGTGCAAAACAGTTACACACGCGGAATACTCAGGTTATACTTGACGAGCTAAGCATATAACAATGGAGCAAGCAACAGATTTGTTGGAAATCATACATACTGATGTATATGGTCCGATGAATATTAAGGCTCGCGACAAGTATCATTATTTTCTGACCTTCACAGATGATTTGAGCAGATATGGGTATATCTACTTGATGAAACATAAGTCTGAAACGTTTGAAAAGTTCAAAGAATTTTAGAGTGAAGTGAAAATCATCGTGACAAGAAAATAAGGTTTCTACGATCTGATCGCGGAGACAAATATTTGAGTTACGAGTTTGGTCTTCAATTAAAACAATGTGGAATAGTTTCACAAATTCATGCCACCTGGAACACCACAGCATAATGGTGTGTCCGAACATCATAACCGTACTTTATTGGATATAGTACAAACTATGATGTTTCTTACCGATTTACCAATATCGTTTTGGGATCATGCATTAGAGACAGCTGCATTCACGTTAAAAAGGGCACCATCTAAGTCCGTTGAGACGACACAATATGAACTATGGTTTGGCAAGAAACCAAAGTTGTCGTTTCTTAAAGTTTGGGGTTATGATGCTTATGTGAAAAAGTTTCATCCTGATAAGCTCAAACCCAAATCGGAGAAATGTGTCTTCATAGGTACCCAAAGGAGACTGTTGGGTACACCTTCTATCACAGATCCGAAGGCAAGATATTCGTTGTTGAGAATGGATCCTTTCCAGAGAAGGAGTTTCTCTCGAAAGAAGTGAGTGGGAGGAAAGTAGAAAACTTGATAAGGTAATTGTACCTTCTCCCTTATTGGAAAGTAGTTCATCACAGAAATCTGTTCTTGTGACTACTACACCAATTAGTAAGAAAGCTAATGATGATGATCATGTAACTTCAAGATCAAGTTACTACCGAATCTCGTAAGTAAACCAGAGTGAGATCCGCACCAGAGTGGTACGGTAATCCTATTCTGGAAGTCATGTTACTAGACCATGATGAACTTGCGAACTATGAGGAAGCGATGATGAGCCCAGATTCCGCGAAATGGTTAGAGGCCATGAAATCTGAGATATGAACCATGTATGAGAACAAAGTATGGACTTTGATGGATTTGCCCGATGATCGGCAAGCCAAAGAAAATAAATGGATCTTGAAGAGGAAGACGGACACTGATAGTAGTGTTACTATCTACAAAGCTAGAATTGTCGCAAAAGGTTTTCGACAAGTTCAAGGTGTTGACTACGATGAGAGTTTCTCACTCGTATCTATGCTTAAGTCTGTCCGAATCATGTTAGCAATTGCCGCATTTTATGAAATCCGGCAAATGGATAAACAAAACTACATTCCTTAATGGATTTATTAAAAAAGAGTTGTATACGATGCAACTAGAAGGTTTTGTCGATCCTGAAGGTGTTAACAAAATATGCAAGCTCCAGCGATCCATCTATGGACTGGTGCAAGCATCTCAGAGTTGGAATATACGCTTTGATAAGTTGATCAAAGCATATAGTTTTATACAGACTTGCGGTGAAGCCTGTATTTACAAGAAAGTGAGTGGGAGCACTACAGCATTTCTGATAAGTAAATGACATATTATTGATCAGAAATAATGTAGAATTATTCTGTGAAGCATAAAGGAGTATTTGAAAGGAGTTTTTCGAAGAAGGACCTCGGTGAAGCTGCTTACATATTGAGCATCAAGATCTATAGAGATAGATCAAGACGCTTGATAAGTTTTTCAATAAGTACATACCTTGAAAAGATTTTGAAGTAGTTCAAAATGGAACAATCAAAGAAAGAGTTCTTGCCTGTATTACAAGGTGTGAAATTGAGTAAGACACAAAGCCCGACCACGGCAGATGATAGGAAAAGAATGAAAGTCATTTCCTATGCCTCAGCTATAGATTCTATAAAGTATGCCATGCTATGTATCAGATCTATTGTATACCCTACACTGTGTTAAGCAAGGGAGTACAATAGTGATCTAGGAAGTAGATCACTGGACATCGGTCAAAAATTATCCTTAGTAAAATAAGGATATGTTTCTCGATTATGGATGTGACAAAAAGGTTCGTCGTAAAAGGTTACGTCGATGCAAGTTTTGACACTAATCTAGATGACTCTAAGTCTCAATCTAGATACATATTGAAAGTGGGAGCAATTAGCTAAAGTAGCTCCGTGCAGAGCATTGTAGACATAGAAAATTGCAAAATACATAACGGATCTGAATGTGGCAGACCCGTTGACTAAACTTCTCTCACAAGCAAAACATGATCACACCGTAGTGCTCTTTGGGTGTTAATCACATAGCAATGTGAACTAGATTACTGAATCTAGTAAACCCTTTGGGTGTTGGTCACATATCGATGTGAACTATGGGTGTTAATCACATGGTGATGTGAACTATTGCTGATAAATCACATGGCGATGTGAACTAGATTATTGACTCTAGTGCAAGTGGGAGACTGAAGGAAATATGCCCTAGAGGCAATAATAAAGTTATTATTTATTTCCTTAATTCATGATAAATGTTTATTATTCATGCTAGAATTGTATTAACAGGAAACATAATACATGTGTGAATACATAGACAAACATAGTGTCACTAGTATGCCTCTACTTGACTAGCTCATTAATCAAAGATGGTTATGTTTCCTAACCATGAACAAAGAGTTGTTATTTGATTAACGAGATCACATCATTAGTTGAATGATCTGATTGACATGACCCATTCCATTAGCATAGCACCCGATCGTTTAGTATGTTGCTATTGCTTTTATCCATGACTTATACATGTTCCTTTAACTATGAGATTATGCAACTCCCATTTACCGTAGGAACACTTTGTGTGCTACCAAACATCACAACGTAACTGGGTGATTATAAAGGTGCTCTACAGGTGTCTCCGAAGGTACATATTGGGTTGGCGTATTTCGAGATTAGGATTTGTCACTCCGATTGTCGGAGAGGTATCTCAGGGCCTTCTCGGTAATGCACATCACATAAAGCCTTGCAAGCATTGCAACCAATGAGTTAGTTGCGAGATGATGTATTACAGAACGAGTAAAGAGACTTGCCGATAACGAGATTGAACTAGGTATTGGATACCGACGATCGAATCTCGGGCAAGTAACATACCGATGACAAAGGGAACAACGTATGTTGTTATGCGGTCTGACCGATAAAGATCTTCGCAGAATATGTAGGAGCCAATATGGGCATCCAGGTCCCGCTATTGGTTATTGACCGGAGACGTATCTCGGTCATGTTTACATTGTTCTCGAACCGTAGGGTCCGCACGCTTAAGGTTTCGATGACAGTTATATTACGAGTTTATGAGTTTTGATGTACCGAAGGAGTTCGGACTCCCGGATGAGATTGGGGACATGACGAGGAGTCTCGAAATGGTCGAGACGTAAAGAATGATATATTGGAAGCCTATGTTTGGACATCGGATGCATTCCAGGTGAAATCAGGATTTTACCGGAATACCGGGAGGGTTACCGGAACCCCCCGGGAGCATAATGGGCCAACATGGGCCTTGGAGGAGAGGTGAGAGGGATGCCCTCATGGGCTGCGCGCCTCCCCCCCTTCCCCCAGTCCTATTAGGACTAGGAGAGGTGGGCGCCCCCTCTCTCTCTCTCCCCCCCTTGGAGAATCCTAGTCCAACTAGGATTGGGGGGGGGGATCCTACTCCCAGAGGGAGTAGGACTCTCCTGGCGCGCCTGGCTTGGCCGGCCAGCCCCTCCCCCTTGGCTCCTTTATATACGGGGGCAGGGGGCACCCCAAAGACACACAAGTTGATCTACGGATCGTTCCTTAGCCGTGTGCGGTGCCCCCTTCCACCAAATTCCACCTCGATCATATCGTTGCAGTGCTTAGGCGAAGCCCTGCGCCGGTAACACATCAAGATCGTCACCACGCCGTCGTGCTGACGGAACTCTTCCTCGACGCTTTGCTGGATCGGTGCCCGGGGATCGTCATCGAGCTGAACGTGTGCCAAGAACTCGGAGGTGCCGGAGTAACGGTGATGTGATCGGTTGGATCGCGAGGAGAACGTACGACTACTTCCTCTATGTTGTGTCAACGCTTCCGCTTCGGTCTACGAGGGTACCTAGACAACACTCTCCCCTCTCGTTGCTATGCATCACCATGATCTTGCGTGTGCGTAGGAAATTTTTTGAAATTACTACGTTCCCCAACACAAACCGCACAACCCGTCCCCGGCGAAGATAACAGTCCGGACAAGCTCATGCCGGACAAGTTCCTGGAGCAGAAGAACCTCCACAAAAGGCTCGTCACCACTGCGCATAGCCTGAAAAAGCAGAAGCGGAAGCTCAAAACTGCGGAAGACGCACTCCGAATCAGATGGAGCAAAGTACTCAACACCGCAGACAAATACGGCGACGGTCGCCATACAAAGAGCTACCCGAAGTGAAAGCTACTGCCGGAATTTGATGAGGAGGCCTTAGAGCCCCCGAAATCAAAAAATAAGGAAGCCACCCGGTCGGATAGACGACCCCATGGCCAACATAGAGCGGCAAATGGCGCCGTACACAAGCCAACACGCGATCCACCCAAGGATTTGCATCAAAAGGATGGCCCAGCTAGATCTATCTATGGGCCAAGAAAGCAAGCTCTAGTAAGCAATGCAACGCAACAAATATCTGAACAACACGGCACACCCAAATACAGGGGTGCTGCACACCCCCTATGTTTCACCGATGAGGTGCTGGACCATGAATTTCCAGCGGGATTCAAACCCGTAAACATAGAGGCATACGACGGAACGACAGACCCTGGAGTCTGGATTGAGGACTATATCCTCCATATCCATATGGCCAGAGGAGACGACCTCCACGCCATAAAATACTTACCCCTCAAGCTCAAAGGGCCAGCCCGGCATTGGCTTAAAGGCCTTCCCGAAAACACCATTGGAAGCTGGGAAGAGCTCGAGGACGCTTTTCGGGCAAATTTTCAAGGGACTTATGTCCGACCACCGGATGCAGACGATTTAAGTCATATAACTCAACAAGATGGAGAATCAGCCCGGAAGCTCTAGAACATATTTCTTACTAAAAAGAACCAGATAGTCGACTGCCCGGATGCCGAAGCCTTAGCAGCTTTCAAGCACAGCGTCCGAGACGAATGGCTCGCCAGACACCTCGGCCAAGAAAATCCAAGAACAATGGCCGCATTAACAAGCCTCATGACTCGCTTTTGCGTGGGAGAGGACAGCTGGTTGGCAAGACGCAGCACCAGCGACCCAAGCACGTCCGAAGTCAGGGATGGAAATGGGAAGCCACGTCACAGCAAAGACCAGCGCCGGAATAAGAGAAACAGTCCGAAGAGCACGGCAGTTAACGCCAGATTCAAAAGCTCTCGGCAGGGTAAGCAGAAGCTGCCCCTCAAAGATAACAGGGACGAACTGTCCAACTTAAATAAAATCCTGGACAAGATGTGTCAAATCCACAGCACCCCTGGGAAGCCTGCGAACCATACCCACAGAGAATGTTGGGTCTTCAAGCAATCCGGCAAGCTCAATACCGAACACAAGGGGCTGGATACACCAAGCGAGGACGATGATGAATCCCACAAACAGAGCACGGGCAAACAAAAGAATTTCCACAAGAAGTTAAAACAGTAAATTTACTTCACGTGACAAAAGGAAAAGACGAAGTGTAACCTATAGAGATACGCGCCATACGGCCTATCACAAAGGAGTATCGCCACTGGTTGTTAAAACCGATCACCTTCGACCATCAGGATTACTCCGGAAGTATCCGGCACGCAGGCTGGGCTGCCTTGGTATTAGATCCGATAATTGACGGATTCCACTTTACACAAGTCCTGATGGACGGCGGCAGTGGTTTAAACCTGCTATATCAGGACACAGTCCGCCAAATGGGAATGGACCCAACAAAAATTCGCCATAGCAACACTTCCTTTAAAAGAGTAGCACCAGGCCCAGATGCCCATTGCACTGGTTCCCTCTTACTAGAAGTTATGTTCGGTTCTCCCGATAACTTCCGTAGCGAAATGCTAACCTTCCACATCGCCCCATTTTCAAGTGGCTATCAAGCACTACTGGGACGCGAAACGTTCGTCCGCTTTAACGCAATACCACATTATGCATCTCTCACGCTTAAGATGCTCGGTCCACGGGGCATCATGTCACTAAAGGGAAATATTGAGTATTTCTCTCGCGCGGAGGACTGTGCGGCTGCCTTGACAGCCACACATTAAAACGGCTTCACCAATCAAAGCACCTAAACGGGTCGTTAAGACCACGGACGTGGCTCGACGAGTCCGGCGTAAACATACCATTGATAAAGGCTTCATAACTGCATACCCCTGTACAAGGGGCTCCGCGCATGTAAAACAAGAGACAATAAGGCTCAAATTTTACCCATTTTGAATTATACTTTGCTTATTTAGTATAACGTACATTTTGCATGACGTTTTTCAACTAAGTTCCTCTCTTCTTCAGATGAACACCATGCTATACTCGTCTAGGACACGGCACAACAGAGACACAGGCACAGACGTGCAGCAGGGACCCGTTCCAAGGATTCTTTTTAGATTAAGACCCTGCGTAAACCTTTTTTACTGTCTTTTGTTGATACACATCCCCCGGATTCTCAGTATAGCCGAGGAGGAGGCTGGCGTCTTGGCATGTGGCCATGTCAGAATTTTCCGCGTACCTGGACACCAGGGGCTTATTACCAACGGCACTGTTCAGCCCGTTTTCATAAAGACCGAATACCTTAGGGAGTGTTCGGCGTCGCGAGTTTGGCCTTATATGCATCAGCTCCGAATCATGTCTTTGGTCCAATGTTGGGTTTGCTCGGCTCCTATGTTTTGCTGCCTTACGTTCCGCTCTATCGGCTAAGGCGGCACCAGGAGAACTACTGCGATTGTGCCCCGGTTCAGCCAGGTGAGCACCTCAGTAGAGAAAGCCCAAAACTGGCTGTCATGATATAGCGTGAGACTGGTCAACCACTCGATGACCCATCGGAATCTTCGGGATTCCTCCGCATTAACGAAGGGTCGTTTCCCAGCCAGGCACACACGAGCCCCGAATTCGGGCAAGCGCGGCGCCACCAGGGGTTATATAGTAGCTCCACGGTCAAACTCCTATGGCTAAGTGAAAGTGATAAAGCATTATAGTCTGGTTGCCTAGTTCGCTGCGCTACCACCTCCTTAATGGACCAAGACGTTGGATCAAGTGTGATGATGCGCCTTTTGCGAACACCCCCGCATTATATGCGTGGGGGCTGAAGCCAACGACTGCAATCTTTCAGGTTATATATACATATACGTAAACAGCCGCACAGGAGGCATTATAACTCTTGCAAGCACAAGTATAAAAAGCTTCTACATTTCAGCAAAATATTGTTTTCAATGAAAATTCATGTTATTCGAACATAATATCCTTCGAGCACTGCGTCTCTATTAAACGAGCGCCCTCCAGGACTTCTTGAAAGTACTGCTCGGCATGTACTCGGCTTTCGCCCGAATCTTGGGCTGCAACAGCGGTGGCCTCCATCTCCGCCCAGTATGTCTTGACATGGGCAAGGGCCATCCGCGCACCCTCCACACACGCTGACCTCTTCATCGCGTTGATATACGGCACCACACCAAGGAACTGCTGCACCAAGCTAAAATAATTGTTCGGCTTTGGCCTTTTCGGCCACATATGATCCACGACATACTTCATGGCGAGTCCGGATAACCTATTCAGCTCGGCCCATTCGGCCAAACGATCAGTTAATGGAAGCGGACGCTCTGGATTGTGGAACTGCAACCAGAAAAGCTTTTCCACTTCGCGACCCTCCTGATCTTGGAAGTGTTCGACCGCATCAGCGGCACTCGCCGCTAAATCCAGATATGCGTCCGCCGAACTCCACATCCGGTCCAACGGAGCATATTTAGGATCTCCGAACTTCATCCGCAGCATAAAGGGCTTTCCAGCCGCGATATCTCCGGCCTGACGTAGCTCCTCCTTCATCGCTCTCATTGCAGAACGAGCATCCATGGCCACTGTAGTGGCCTTCTCCAGGTCTGTCCGCTCCGCCCGATCTTGTTTTTCAAGAAGCTTGCAATGGTCAGCAACGTTCTTTAACTTCATAGCCATCTCGGCCATTTCCTTGTTGCTTCGGCAGTGAGCAGCCTGTTCGGCTTTCAGCTCCTCAATCGCCTTTACGGCAGCCGCATCGCTTCTTCTGGCTTGCTGTTTGGCTCGGGCAAGCTCTGCCCGAAGGTCCTCCACGGCGGCAGCTCCATCTGCATTAAGTGCACACATTATAAGATACTGGCATCAAGCTCCTCTTACTAGGTGTCTCCGGAGAACTTACATACCTTGTGCCTCGTCAAGCCGCTTGTTGACAAGCGCGATGTCGGCATCTGCCACGTCAAGTTGCCGCTTTAGCTCGGCAAATTCATCAGTCCGGCTGGCCACCGGACACTTCGCCACCTGCATATGAAGGCGGCAAAATTATATTTGGGACTATGATCCTCCATGTGTCGTCGTCTTCGACACCACCTAGAGTCTCAAGGGCTACTACCTACACGGGGCGCATCTTAAAGTATGTGGCACTTTCCAAAAAAGGTGCATCATTTCACGTACCTCAAAGCCCGTCAGTAGACTCATAACAGCTTCATGCAACCCGCTTTCCGCGGATGAAATATTTTCAATCACCATGCCCATCAACGTACGGTGCTCCTCTGAGATAAGCGCTCGCCCTAGCAGATCCTTCAGTGCCAACGACCGTGCACCAGGCAGCGCCGGACTCGCCCGATGGCCTGTTTCGAAAGCCGGGCTCGGAGGGCTTCGGGTGGCCATATTACTACCTTCCGGCTTTACCGGATCGGGAGAAACCCTCCGCGACGACACCTCAGGGTCGCCCGCCTCATGAGGCGTATGGCAGGGGGAGGCGTTCCGCTCTCCATCATCCCCGGAAGAAGATCCCCCGAAGACGAGCTCTGCTGAGAAGGGCTAAGGTCCGAACTACAAGGTAAATTTTCGGTTACTTCCCTCAGGAGTAAAGCAAAGATTTATATCATTATTAAAACATCCTCTTTACGTACGGCTCGGTGGAGGGCTGATCCCCTTGAGGGCATAATACGGCCGGGGTATCTCCCGGCACAGGACCCCCTGGTGAAGATTTCTTCCCCCGCTTTGAGACCATGGTCTCTGGGTCTTCAGAGGCAGTCCTTTTCTTCCCCGGAGTAGAGGAATTTTTTATTCCTCCTTTCCGGACAGCCTCCTTCGGGGAGGCAGTAGCTTCCTTGTCCCCCTCTTCACTTTCTTCTGAAGGCACGATCTCCAGCATCCTGGTTAACACGGGATCCGGCGAGGTCTCAGGAAGGGGGCCGGACACCTGATTAACTTCGCCTTCGCTACCCACTCCTGTTTCAAGGACAACTCTTTTAAGGGTGATGTTGTGATAAATGAACGGATGGTGTGTCTGGGCACAGGGCTACTTACTTGAGTATCCGGACGATTGCAGCTCAGACTTTCATCCTCCGTAGAATCCGGACACACTACTTGTGGTCCGAAGAACAATTTGTACATCTCCACAGGCGTCATGCCAAGAAAATGTTGGAGAGCTCGTGGTCCCTCCGGATTGAACTCCCACAGGCGGAGGGGGCGACGTTTGCAGGGCAGAACTCGGCGAATTAACATAACCTGCGTCACCACGACCAGACTGATGTCTCTTTCTAGGAGATTGTCGGTGTCAAAACCGGCGAAACTCGGGTAGGGGTCCCGAACTGTGCGTCTAGGCGGATGGTAACAGGAGACAAGGGACACGATGTTTTTACCCAGGTTCGGGCCCTCTCGATGGAGGTAAAACCCTACTCATGTTTGATTAATATTGATAATATGGGTAAAACAAGAGTAGATCTACCACGAGATCAGAGAGGCTAAACCCTAGAAGCTAGCCTATGGTATGATTGTTGTTCGTCCTATGGACTAAAACCCTCCGGTTTATATAGACATCGGAGAGGGCTAGGGTTACATAGAGTCGGTTACAATGGAAAGAGATCTACATATCTGTATTGCCAAGCTTGCCTTCCACGCCAAGGAAAGTCCCATCCGGACACGGGACGAAGTCTTCAATCTTGTATCTTCATAGTCCAAGAGTCCGCCCAAAGGTTATAGTCCGGCTATCCGGACACCCCCTAATCCAGGACTCCCTCTGTAGCCCCTGAACCATGCTTCAGTGACGATGAGTCTGGCGCGCAGATTGTTTTCGGCATTGCAAGACGGGTTCCTCCTCTGAATACTTCATAGAAATTTTTGAACACAAGGATAGTGTCCGGCTCTGCAAAATAAGTTCCACATACCACCGTAGAGAGAATAATATTTACACAAATCTAATCTGCTGACGTATTCTGTAGCATGACATCACACCACAGCCAAGCCTTTATTTGAATCATTTTTACTGTCCCACCTCAGCGCTTTTTGCGAGGCGGTTTCTTTGGCACGTCTTTGTCGAAGCAGAGATCTGTCCCCTTTATTCACGGGATCCTCATCATTACGGACATGGGTAACCCAGTCGTGCCCGTTGGTATATCCCCTCGATCAAAGGTAAGTCCCAAACTGTCGTGGAATTGTCACGGCAGATGTCCTTAGTGTCAGGACTTAGTCGCGAGGCCAACGCATCTATGTGGTAGCTTGAGAGGGGTTGAGCGGGACGAGAGACGCAGGGCGGATCAACACGCAAGACAAGGATTTAGAGAGCTTCGGGCCCTGGGAAACATCATCCGATAATAACCCTACATGCTGTTTGAGGCTAGGTCTCATTATCATCCCGAGGGAGACGCCGTAAACCGGCTCTTTGTGTCTAGCCCTAGATATTGTTCCTTGTTCCTTCTAACTTCTCCCCTCTCCCTCTTTGGGGAGCCCTGCCCCTCCTTATATATGTTGAAGGGGCGGTTTACATGTGGAGTCCTATTGGGATTAGGACTAGTCTATCTCTAATACAAACCGGATACCAGTCCTGGCTTTAACTCCTTGTAAGGCAAATATTCCTTTCCTCTTAAACCGGCCCACCATAGTTGAACCGGCCTTCATGAACCGCCAGACGGGCCACCGGGTCTTGTCGCTCCTTTGACCCGTCCGTCGGGTTACCAGTGAGTTACAACGTCCCGACAGGTTGCTGGTAAACCGCCAGGTCTGGGCGGGTCACCAGACGAATATCGCCAAGTCCGGCCGGGTTAACTTCCGGCCGGTTTACACCACGGGATATATCCCCGACATTAGCCCCCAAGTTTAGCTTGGATTTATCCATGGTAAACTTATGCTGCCAATAAACATAAGAACAAATTTGACAGGTTGTACTCCGGGTTAAGAATTCTTGTAAACCGGCACCTGATCATCCTTAAGTCCTTGTCATTTCCTCCTTCTAGAAAATCCAGGTCAATAAGCCAGCGTCATACTCAATTTGCTGACATTGGTTTCTCACAGAAAAATATTGTGAAGAAATAATCCACTTGAGTCGGCTTCCAAAACGCCGGTTTAAGAAATATTGGTCTTGAAATATTCATCTGATATTCAGCCGGTTTGAAGATGATCCCGGTCTTGAAAACTTGCCGGTTTAACATTACCAAATGGCCGGGTTATAAAAACTGATGACCCCGGATTATGATTGTTGCAGACACCGGTTCATGATTGTTGCCAACATCGGTTTATGATTATTGATGACACCGGGTTGCAGCCACAGGGTTATAATGATTGGTGACGCCGGGTCAATCTAACTTGCTCCACAGAGAATTTGAAAATCTTTCTTCGATAATAATATAATACCTGTAGCCCCCAAGTGCCGGGTTGTCATGCTTGCAGCAACCTGGGACTTGTAATTGATTGATGCCCATAAATTTTCAACCAATGTAGCCCCCAAGGGCCGGGTCATTATGTAATTATCAGCAGGGACTTTGTAAGTATAATCTTGTAAACTTTGAACAGCAATGTGTAGCCCCCAAGGGCCGGCTCAGTAAGATAATATTGATGTAACCCCTCATCATGGGGCTTGAATCCACGTCCACAAGGTTAAGAGCCTTGTGCTTTACCAACTGAGCAGTAGACCCTTCAATATAATAGATAAAAAGCTTTGTACCTTGAATAGTTGACAGGAGCAATTGGTA
The DNA here is from genome assembly GCA_032464435.1 of Aegilops umbellulata. Taxonomy (NCBI): domain Eukaryota; kingdom Viridiplantae; phylum Streptophyta; class Magnoliopsida; order Poales; family Poaceae; genus Aegilops; species Aegilops umbellulata. The sequence goes on from CP136055.1 coordinate 410,315,532, forward strand.
GCCCCCAAGGGCCAGCTCATTACAATGTGATGAGTTGGGTCTTCAATAAGATGAGCAAAAATGACCTTACATTAGCCCCCAAGTGTCATGGTGCATGCTTGTAACAACATGAGACTTGCATATTTGATGTAATCTCAATTTTGAATAATGTAGCCCCCAAGTGCCGGGTTGTAAGCCTGCAGCGACTCGGGACTATTCCTTCAATTGTATAAAATGATAACCATTGCGCTAAAGCGACTTTGAAAACCTTAATCATAATATTAATAACCGTAATAAAAATCTAGCCATGTTGGCCATTCAAGATAATATAATCTCGTATGAAAACATTTATTCATCCAATATCATAATGAAAATTCAGCCAAGTTTGGCTATTTGAATAATATAATCCAATAATTTATAAGCGCATGATTCCAATGGCGCAATCCAAATGTATACTGGCGACTTATAGTCCAAAGCCAGACCAGTTTAATAAACACTGGATAATTTCTCATCATATACTGGCAACTTTATCGTCTTAAAGCCAGGCCGGTTTAACAAACACCGGATAAGTTATCATTATGCTGGCGACTTATCGTCTTAAAGCCAGGCCGGTTTAATAAATACCGGATAATTTATAACCGTGCGTTATTCAACCTGTTTCTGCATACAACAAGTTTAAAGTGTCCTGGCGGTTTACCGTCGGACGGGTCATAATGCCCAACATATAACCTGGGTTTATAACCAAGGCTGCACTTAAAAATATGAAATATATCATACCTGTGACATTGAATCACATCGTTGGTTTACCAACTTTTTGTAGTAAGAGTGATAACCCCAATCTTGAGTAATGATAACTCCTTCCATATTGTGCCGGTTTATGGCAAAACCGTACCGGGCTGTGATAAACACCGGATTAACCATATATATACTGGTGACTTGTAGTCAAACCAGACCGGGCTGATAATCTCCGGATTATAATTTGATCATGCACTCACAACTTGTAGTTGAAAGCCGAGCCGGGTTGATAAACACCGGTTTACTCCATAATAGGATGGTAACAAAAAATTAAACCGGGCAGATAATCTCCGGATTATAAATTGATCATGCACTCACAACTTGTAGTTGAAAGCCGAGCCGGGTTGATAAACACCGGTTTACTCCATAATAGGATGGTAACAGAAAATTAAACCGGGCAGATAATCTCCGGATTATAATTTGATCATGCACTCACAACTTGTAGTTGAAAGCCGAGCCGGGTTGATAAACACCGGTTTACTCCATAATAGGATGGTAACAGAAAATCAAACCAGGCAGATAATCTCCGGTCTAAAAATGGACCGTGTCCCGCCAATTTAGCTGTTTGAACCGGTACAAAATACTGTCGGTTTAAAAAAACGCAAATAAAATAGCAACTTCTCAAGAAAGGCTATTAAAGCAAAAAGCAATGGCAACAATTTTTTGAAAAAGAAGAGCTCTACTGAGCTTGGTCAGATGGAATTACCATGGTCAGACGCAACCAAGCCCCCCGAAGGCGTAGCAATGGTGCCAGTCAGCCAGGACCCCAAAATGACGCGTGGCGTTATGCCGGCCAAGTGGCATTGCATTGGTTCGGATTCGACCAAGCCCCCAAGTGACTCAGTGGCCTAGGGCCGATCAAGTGGCATTGCATTGGTTCGGACACGACCAAGCCCCCAAATGACTTATTGGCTGTTTAAAAGCCGATCAGAAGGCATTACCATCATCAAGACATGACCGAGCTCCCATAAGGTGTAACTACGGTTCAAGTCGATTAAGTCCCCAACTGACTTAGTGGCAAATGTGCCAGCCAGAAGGCATTACCGTCGTCAAGACATGACCAAGCTCCCAGGAGGTGTAGCTATGGTTCAAGTCGACTAGGTCCCCAACTGACTTTGTTGCTCTTCTGTGAAGCGACCTCAAGGGGTAAACCGGAGGTTGCCCTAAAGCGAATCCACTCCGTGTAACCACGCATGATATAAAGAATAGATACCCCGCTTTACAAAGCGGGAGCCCCCATGTGATAAATAATATGTCAAGCCCATAAGGCCGGATACCCATGTTTGAACCGCGCATCATGGCAGCAGGTCCTCTTCGGTAATTTTTAACTTTTTTGCAAGAGGTAAATTCTTCTTGACCCGGGATCTTGAACCGGATATTGAAAGCTTCAAAGCTGTGGGAGACATCTTCCCCTTGAACCGGATTTTAAACCGGAATCTTTATTTTCAGCCAGAAATTTTCTGACGGCCTTTAAACTCGAACTTGCGAGAAGTTAATTCCTTTTTGAACCGAACATTGTTAAACCGGATCTGAGCGCTTCAGAACTTTGTGGGAGAATAGATTTCTCTTGAACCGGATTGTAAACCGGATATTTGAGAGCTTCAGTGATACTGACTTCCCTTCAGCCAGGTTTCAAACCGGAATCCTTTCTGATGATCCCAAACTTCTTCATTGAATCGGGATTTTGTAACTGTCATATACTTTCTAAGCCGGAAATTTTCTGACGGCCTTTAAATTTTCATCAACAAAACAGTAGCCTCCGGGATCGGGTTATCTTTCCCTCCATCGTCCTCGGGTTCTTAAACCGGCTGAAACTGGCAAGACTTGCTGCGTCATATCATCGTAGCCCCCAAGTCTCAAGGTGACTTGAGGAGTTGGCTTGAGATTCTCCATATTTGACCATGATATAAACCGGTATAACTTGTATATCATTGGTGTTGATAACACGATGTGAATACACAGAAGGTTGAGGTGACTGCGGCGGGTTGTAAATGATCCCGTATGAACCGTGTCAGCAACTCGGCCAATGGTTCCTTCGAACTGGTGATTTGAAGTTAACCAAACTGTAGCGGCGGTGACTTGTGCGCCTGCCCATTGATCCATCCAGTGTAGACGGCGGTTGACGATAATTTGCCTCCAATTTGAAAGAAAACCGGGGTACCCAAGCTGTGACTTGTTCATACTCAATAAATGGCTCGCGCAGACAGGTGCGGCCTGGTAGGTTGATGTAGACCGGATTGCGGGGGATGGCAGCCTGTGCATGCGCTATTGGGTAATTCGCATGGTCCTGACGAGTTGACGCGATCAGGATCGCGATATAAACCGGCACGGGTTATCCAATAGCTCAGTGATATAATAATCCCCTTTTTGCAACAGACAATTTGTCCTGATATGTTAGCCGGAAAATATCCACCGCGGAGTTGACGATCACCAAGTGAAACTGAAATTAATCATGGCAAGTCTGCCATGCGAACAGACAGATGAACCGGTCGCGGCATTATAAACCGGTGCGGAGCAAGTAGTCCTCCGCGCCGCAAACCAGCGCGGTCGTGGGAGACGGCCACGGTGTTGTAAACCGGTGCGATCGCGAGAGTCGGTTACGACGCTGTAAGCCGGCACAGACAGGCGAGTCAATCGCAAGTGCGGTAAACCGCACGGACGGGCTAATTGCGGGCGTGGTCCCGGTAAGCTGATGTAAACCGGACCACAGGGACGGCGACTTGCGCATGCTCATTCATCGGGCGGTATGACACGGACGAAACGCCGATGCAGAATATTGCTAGCGCGTGCTCCGTGCCCATAACATAGCGCCTCATTTGTAATGAACAATTGTCCTGCATAAACAGTATTGCAGACCAAGTCAAAGATAAACTGCTCTTTGATATGTGCTAATAAAATATATCTTAGATGGATATCACCTGATGTGTTTAGGCCGGAAATAACCCGCCATGAAGTTGATGATAACTGTATGAAGCTGAAATTAACCACGGGTGAACCAGCCTCATTGTGGTAAACCGGTGCGGACGGGTGAGTCGGCCGTGATGTTTGTAAGCCGGCGCGGACAATGAATCATCCGCATGCGTTGGACGGATGTAAACCGAACAGCGGGGGCGGCGACTTGCATGTGTATCTGTCGAGCAGTATGGCCTGAAAGAACGCCACTGCAAAACTATACTGGCACGCGCTCCATGTCCGCGGTATAACAATACCTTTGTCATAAGTAATTATCCTGCATAAAAATATTTACAGTGCAAAGTAATTGTTCTTTTGACAAAAACAATAAGTATTAATAAGAGAAATTTAGATGGATATCACCTGATGTTTCTGAACGACAGATGATCTGTACGTGAATACTGATAATCCTCTATCTGATTTGATGTGACCTTTACCTCACGTAGCCTTCTCTTTATCTTTCTTTTTTTTTACTTGGGCGGGCCATGACCCACTCTGCCTTTGTAGAAAACTCCGCTAGTAAGGAGGATCGCTCTGTCCGTGCCGGAGACCGGTGGGTCAAGCTGGCCCTCAAACGCCACACACGGTGGACTCTGGCGGAAAAATCTTCTTGTCCTATTCCCTAGTATTTTCATCTCCAGTAGATTTGACTGATGTACTGAGCTCTTGCCTTGCTGTATAGATTATTCCTTTCCAAAATCTGAGTCTTCACGTGGCTATAGCAATTGTCCTGATTGCGGTTTGTACTGGCAGATGACGCAGGTGATCCCTGTTGACTGTCTCTGAACACCTTGGATTTGGATAATTTTCCATGGAACAACAATGGTGACTCGCCGATTGTCCCGGTTTAAAGAGGCTTGGACGAGGATCGACCTCACGCATCCACTTCCATAGACGAAACCGGCTCTTGCTGATCTGACGGGTCGCGATCTTCTCAAAACCCTAGGAAAGATCCCTTCAAGAACTCATCACCACCGTGCGCAGGCCCCACGGTGGGCGCCAACTGTCGTGGAATTGTCACGGCAGATGTCCTTAGTGTCAGGACTTAGTCGCGAGGCCAACGCATCTATGTGGTAGCTTGAGAGGGGTTGAGCGGGACGAGAGACGCAGGGCGGATCAACACGCAAGACAAGGATTTAGACAGCTTCGGGCCCCGGGAAACATCATCCGGTAATAACCCTACATGATGTTTGAGGCTAGGTCTCATTATCATCCCGAGGGAGACGCCGTAAACCGGCTCTTTGTGTCTAGCCCTAGATATTGTTCCTTGTTCCTTCTAACTTCTCCCCTCTCCCTCTTTGGGGAGCCCTGCCCCTCCTTATATATGTTGAAGGGGCGGTTTACATGTGGAGTCCTATTGGGATTAGGACTAGTCTATCTCTAATACAAACCGGATACCAGTCCTGGCTTTAACTCCTTGTAAGGCAAATATTCCTTTCCTCTTAAACCGGCCCACCATAGTTGAACCGGCCTTCATGAACCGCCAGACGGGCCACCGGGTCTTGTCGCTCCTCTGACCCGTCCGTCGGGTTACCAGTGAGTTACAACGTCCCGACAGGTTGCTGGTAAACCGCCAGGTCTGGGCGGGTCACCAGACGAATATCGCCAAGTCCGGCCGGGTTAACTTCTGGCCGGTTTACACCACGGGATATATCCCCGACACAAACGGTCACGGGGAGGGCTCTTGGTATTCAACCTCTTATAAAGAGACCAGGGCCTCACTCCTTTCTTTCGATCTCAATCGAATCCGCCTCTCGCCTCGAGTTCTAACACCCAAGGCCCCAGATTTTAGGCGCTTCGGACCTTCGACGATGTCCGGCTCCGACCTTCGAGGCCGATGGATGCCTTCCTCCATCACGGAGGAAGACGTGCTAAAGCTGAGAGAGGCCAGGTTTTTGACAAGAGAAATCTCGCATAGGCTGCCTGCTCAAGGGCAGGTTATTCCCACTCCCAAGCTTGGTGAGAGCGTGGTGTTCGTGTCTCACTTCCTCCGAGGGCTAGGCTTCGCGATGGACCCCTTCGTGAAGGGTCTCATGTTTTATTATGGGCTGGAATTTCACGACTTAGCTCCGGAGTCCATCCTCCATATCTCATCGTTCATCGTTGTGCGTGAAGCCTTTCTCCGTATTACTCCTCACTTCGGGCTGTGGCTTAAGACCTTTAAAGTAGAGCCGAAGATGATCGAGGGAGAGCACGCGGAGTGCGGAGGCGCTGTTATAAGCAAGAATGCTGACGCTCCATGGCCTGAGGGCTCTTTTCAGGAGGAGTTCAACTTATGGCAACAAGAGTGGCTTTATATCACAGCTCCCAGGGGCACCAAGTGGGTGGCGCCGCCTGCTTTCCGCTCGGGTCCCCCGCCACGACTAGCGTCATGGGTCAATAAGGGGCTGGACTGGGGGCCGGCAAAGGACGTGCCCCTGTTACAGGGCCGCATCCGAGATCTCCTAGAAAGAGACATAAGTCTCGTCGTGGTGATGCAGGTTATGTTAATTCGCTGAGTTTTGGCCTGCAAACGTCGCCCCCTCTGCCTGTGGGAGATCAATCCGGAGGGACCGCGAGCTCTCCAACACTTTCTTGGCATGACGCCTGTGGAGATGTACAAATTGTTCTTCGGACCACAAGTAGTGTGTCCGGATTCTACGGAGGACGCAGGTCTGAGCTGCAATCGTCCGGATACTCAAGTAAGTAGCCCTGTGCACGGACACACCATCCGTTCATTTATTACAACATCACCCTAAAAAGAGTTGTCCTTGAAACAAGAGTGGGTAGTGAAGGCGAAGTTAATCAGGTGTCCGGCCCCCCTTGCTAAGTCCTCGCCGGATTCCGTGTTAACCAGGATGCTGGAGATCGCGCCTTCGGAAGAAAGCGAAGAGGGGACAAGGAAGTTACTGCCTCCCCAAAGGAGGCTGTCCGGAAAGGAGGAATCGAAAGTTCCTTTACTCCGGGGAAGAAAAGGACCGCCTCTGAAGACCCGGAGACCATGGTCTCAAAGCGGGGGAAGAAATCTTCACCAGGGGGTCCTGTGCCGGGAGATACCCCGGCCGTATTATGCCCTCAAGGGGATCAGCCCTCCACCGAGCCGTAAGTAAAGAGGATGTTTTAATAATGAGATAAATCTTTGTTTTACTCCTGAGGGAAGTAACCGAAAATATACCTTGTAGTTCGGACCTTAGCCCTTCTCAGCAGATCTCGTCTTCGGGGGATCTTCTTTCGGAGATGACGGAGAGCGGAACGCCTCCCCCTGCCATACGCCTCATGAGGCGGGCGACCCCGAGGTGTCGTCGCGGAGGGTTTCTCCCAATCCGGTAAGGCTGGAAGGTAGTAATATGGCCACCTGAAGCCATCCGAGTCCGGGTTTCAAAAAAGGCCATCGGACGAGTCCGGCACCGCCTGGTGCACGGTCGGAGGCACTGAAGGATCTGCTAGGGCGAGCGCTTATCTCATAGGAGCACCGTACGTGGGTACGGTGATTGAAAATATTTCATCCGCAGAAAGCGGGTTGCATGAAGCTGTCATGAGTCTACTGACGGGCTTTGAGGTACGTGAAATGATGCACCTTTTTTGGAAAGTGCCGCATACTTTAAGATGCGCCCCGTGTAGGTAGTAGGCCCTGAGACTCTAGGTGGTGTCGAAGACGCCGGCACATGGAGGATCATAGTCCCAAATATAATTTTGACGCCTTCATATGCAGGTGGCAAAGTGTCCGGTGGCCAGCCGGACTAATGAATTTGCCGAGCTAAAGCGGCAACTTGACGTGGCAGATGCCAACATCGCGCTTTTCAACAAGCGACTTGACGAGGCACAAGGTATGTAAGTTCTCCGGAGACACCTGGTAAGAGGAGCTTGATGCCAGTATCTTACAATGTGTGCACTTAATGTAGATGGGGCTACCGCCATGGAGGAACTTCGGGCAAAGCTTGCCCGAGCCAAAGAGCAAGCCAGAAGAAGCGATGCAGCCACCCTAAAGGCGATTGAGGAGCTGAAAGCCGAACAGGCTGCTCACTGCCAAAGCAAGAACAAAATGGCCGAGATGTCTGTGAGGTTAAAGAACGCTGCCGACCGCTGCAAGCTTCTTGAAAAAGAAGATTGGGCGGAGCGGACAGACCTGGAGAAGGCCACTACAGCGGCCAAGGATGCTCGTTCTGCGATGAGAGTGATGAAGGAGGAGCTACGTCAGGCCGGAGATATCGCGGCTGGAAAGCCCTTTATGCTGGGATGAAGTTCGGAGATCCTAAATATGCTCCGTTGGACCAGATGTGGAGTTCGGCGGACGCATATCTGGATTTAGCGACGAGTGTCGCTGATGCAGTCGAACACTTCCAAGATCAGGAGGATCGCGAAGTGGAAAAGCTTTTCTGGTCGCAGTTCCACAATCCAGAGCATTCGCTTCCATTAACCGATCGTTTGGCTGAATGGGCCGAGCTGAATAGGTTATCCGGACTCGCCATGAAATATGTCATGGATCATCTGTGGCCGAAAAGGCCAAAGCCGAACAGTTATTTTAGCTTGGTGCAGCAGTTCCTTGGTGTGGTGCCGTATATCAACGCGATGAAGAGGTCAGCGTGTGTAGAGGGTGCGTGGATGGCCCTTGCCCGTGTCAAGACATACTGGGCGGAGATGGATGCCACCGTTGTTGCAGCCCAAGATTCGGGCGAAAGCCGAGTACCTGCCGAGCACTACTTTCAAGAAGTCCTGGAGGGTGCTCGTTTAATAGAGAAGCAGTGCATGAAGGATATTATGTTCTAATAACATGTTTTTTTATTGAAAACAATATTTTGCTGAAATGTAGAAGCTTTTTATACTTGTGCTTGCAAGAGTTATAATGCCTCATGTGCGGCTGTTTACATATATGTATATATAACCTGAAAGATTGCAGCCGTTGGCTTCAGCCCCCACGCATATAATGCGGGGGTGTTCGCAAAAGGCGCATCATCACACTTGATCCAATGTCTTGGTCCATCAAGGAGGTGGTAGCACAACGAACTAGGCAACCAGACTATAATGCTTTATCACTTTCACTTAGCCATAGGAGTTTGACCGTGGAGCTACTATATAGCCCCTGGTGGCACCAAGCTCGCCCGAATTCGGGGCGCGTGTGTGCATGGCCGGGAAACGACCCTTTGTTAATGCAGAGGAATCCCGAAGATTCCAATGGGTCATCGAGTGGTTGACTAGTCTCACGCTATATCATGACAGTCGGTTTTCGGCTTTCTCTACTGAGGTGCTCGCCTGGCTGAACCGGGGCACAATCGCAGTAGTTCTCCTGGTGTTGCCTTAGCCGATAGAGCGGAACGTAAGGCAGCAAAACACAGGAGCCGGGCAAACCCAACATTTGACCAAAGACATGATTCGGAGCTGATGCATATAAGGCCAAACTCGCGACGCCGAACAATCCCTAAGGTATTCGGTCTTTATGAAAACGGGCTGAATAGTGTCGTTGGTAATAAGCCCCTGGTGTCCAGGTACGTGCAAAATTCTGACGTGGCCATGCCAAGACGCCAGCCTCCTCCACGGCTATACTGAGAATCCGGGGGATGTGTATCATCAAGAGACAGTAAAAAAGGTTTACGCAGGGTCTTAATCTAAAAAAGAATCCTTGGAACGGGTCCCTGCTGCACGTCTGCGCCTGTGTCTCCGCTGTGCCGTGTCCTGGACGGGTATAGCATGGTGTTCATCTGAAAAAGAGAGGAACTTAGTTGAAAAAGGTCGTGCGAAATGTACGTTATACTAAATAAACAAAGTATAATTTGAAATGGGTAAAAATGACCCTTATTGTCTGTTGTTTTACATGCGCGGAGCCCCTTGTAAAGGGGTATGCAGCGATTAAGCCTTTATCAATGGTATGTTTGCGCCGGACTCGTCTAGCCACGTCCGTGGTCTTAACGACCTGTTTAGGTGCTTTGATTGGTAAAGCTGTTTTAATGTGTGGCTGTCAAGGCAGCCGCACAGTCCTCTGCGCGGGAGAAACACTCAATATTTCCCTTTAGTGACATGATGCCCCATGGACCAGGCATCTTAAGCATGAGAGATGCATAATGTGGTATTGCGTTAAAGCAGGCGAACGCTTCGCGTCCCAGTAGTGCTTGATAGCCACTTGAAAATGGGACGATGTGGAAGGTTAGCATTTCACTATGGAAGTTATCGGGAGAACCGAACATAACTTCTAGTAAGAGGGAACCCGTGCAATGGGCCTCTGGGCCTGGCGCTACTCCTTTAAAGGAAGTGTTGCGATGGCGAATTTTTGTTGGGTCCATCCCCATTTGGCGGACTGTGTCCTGATATAGCAGGTTTAAACCACTGTTGTCGTCCATCAGGACTCGTGTAAAGTGGAATCCGTCAATTATCGGATCTAATACCAAGGCAGCCCAGCCTGCGTACCGGATACTTCCGGAGTAATGCTGATGGTCAAAGGTGATCGGTTTTAACAACTAGTGCCGATACTCCTTTGTGATAGGCTGTATGGCGCGTATCTCTATAGGTGCCACTTCGTCTTTCCCTTTTGCTACGTGAAGTAAATTTACTGTTTTGACTTCTTGTGGGAAATTATTTGTTTCCCAGTGCTCTATTTGTGGGATTCATCATCGTCCTCACTTGGTGTATCCAGCCCCTTGTGTTCGGCATTGAGTTTGCCGGATTGCTTGAAGACCCAACATTCTCTGTGGGTATGGTTTGCAGGCTTCCCAGGGGTGCTGTGGATTTGACATATCTTGTCCAGGATTTTATTTAAGTTGGACAGTTCGTCCCTGTTATCTTTGAGGGGCAGCTTCTGCTTACCCTGCCGAGAGCTTTTGAATCCGGCGTTAACTGTCGTGCTCTTCGGACTGTTTCCCTTATTCCGGCGTTGGTCTTTGATGCGATGTGGCTTCCCGTTTCCATCCCTGACTTCGGACGTGCTTGGGTCGCTGGTGCTGCGTCTTGCCAACCAGCTGTCCTCTCCCGCGCAAAAGCGAGTCATGAGGCTTGTTAATGCGGCCATTGTTCTTGGCTTTTCTTGGCCAAGGTGTCTGGCAAGCCATTCGTCTCGAACGCTGTGTTTGAAAGATGCTAAGGCTTCGGCGTCCGGATAGTCGACTATCTGGTTCTTTTTAGTAAGAAATCTGTTCCAGAGCTTCCGGGCTGACTCTCCGGGTTGTTGAGTTATATGACTTAAGTCGTCTGCATCCGGTGGTCGGACGTAGGTCCCTTGAAAATTTGCCTGAAAGGCATCCTCGAGCTCTTCCCAACTTCCAATGGTGTTTTCGGGAAGGCCTTTAAGCCAATGCCGGGCTGGCCCATTGAGCTTGAGGGGTAAGTATTTTATGGCGTGGAGGTCGTCTCCTCTGGCCATATGGATATGGAGGATATAGTCCTCAATCCAGACTCCAGGGTCTGTCGTTCCATCGTATGCCTCTATGTTTACGGGTTTGAATCCCGCTGGAAATTCATGGTCCAGCACCTCATCGGTGAAACATAGGGGGTGTGCGGCACCCCTGTATTTGGGTGTGCCGTGTTGTGTGGATATTTGCTGCGTTGCGTTGCTTACTAGAGCTTGCTTTTCTGGCCCGTAGATAGATCTGGCTGGGCCATCCTTTTGATGCAAATCCTTGGGTGGATCGCGTGTTGGCTTGTATGCGGCGTCGTTTGCCGCTCTCTGTTGGCCATGGGGTCGTCTATCCGACCGGGTGGCTTCCTTATTTTTTTGATTTCGGGGGCTCTAAGGCCTCCTCATCAAATTCAGGCAGTAGCTTTCACTTCGGGTAGCTCTTTGTGTGGCGACTGTCGCCGTATTTGTCTGCGGTGTTGAGTACTTTGCTCCATCTGATTCGGAGTGCGTCTTCCGCAGTTTTGAGCTTTCGCTTCTGCTTTTTCAGGCTACGCGCAATGGCGGCGAGCCTTTTGTGGAGGTTCTTCTGCTCCATGAACTTGTCCGGCATGAGGTTGTCCGGACTGTTATCTTTGCCGGGGACGGGTTGTGTGGTTTGGTTATATAAGTTGCCTTGTTCGGACGGTTGCTTACTGCCATGTTCATCGTTCACTGGCTCGCCCTGCTCTATGGCTGGGTCTGTATGACTGCTCCCTCTGTCGAGGCGGGGTTTGGAGCGGCGCTTACGCCGCCGCTTTGACCGCTTCTCGAAGGAGCAATCCTTTGTTGCGTCCTCCCGTTCCTCGTTATTGCTTCCTTTGGGTGTATCCACCATGTATACATCGTAGGATGAGGTGGCTGTCCAGTACCCTGTAGGCGATGTTTCCTGTTCGTCTCCTGCATCGTCGTCCATACCGTTGATGTCTTCGGAGTCGAAGTCGAGCACGTCGGTTAAGTCATCAACGGTGGCTATGAAATGGGTGGTGGATGGGCATCGAATTTCTTCGTCATCCGCATCCCAATCCTGCCGGTCATAATCCGGCCAGGACTCTCCTGACAAAGAGAGAGACCTTAGTGAATTCAGGATGTCGCCGAAGGGTGAGTGCTGAAAGATATCTGCGGCGGTGAATTCCATGATAGGCGCCCAATCGGATTCGATTGGCAGGGGTGCGGAGGGTTCGTAGTCCGGAGAAGAGTCTGACACTTTCGAGTCACGGGCTTCGCAGAGGATAAGGCTGGTGTTCGGCTTGATCACCGTTGAGACTGCAGCCCCCGCGGCGGGGTCTAGCCACCCGTCCTCGATCAGCGCAGTTGGCTCCGAGCTAAGGGTCGAAGCGGATGCGGGCGCGGCCTCCAGGGCACTGTTCGGCGGCAGAGCTAAATCATGCCCATCGTGACAGTGCGGCGCGCTCGGCTGCGGCTCGAATCCGTCGAAGATCAAGTCTCCGTGGATGTCAGCCGTGTAGTTCAAACTTCCGAATCTGACCTGATGGCCAGGGGCATAGCTTTCAGTCTGCTCCAGATGGCCAAACGAATTGGCCCGCAGTGCAAAGCCGCCGAATACAAAGATCTGTCCAGGGAGAAAAGTCTCACCCTGGACTACATCGCCAACAATGATCGAAGGAGCCATCAAGCCTGATGACGACGACACATAGGAACTCTCAATGAAAGCACCAATGTCGGTGTCAAAACCGGCGGATCTCGGGTAGGGGGTCCCGAATTGTGCGTCTAGGCGGATGGTAACACGAGACAAGGGACACGATGTTTTTACCCAGGTTCGGGCCCTCTCGATGGAGGTAAAACCCTACTCCTGCTTGATTAATATTGATAATATGGGTAATACAAGAGTAGATCTACCACGAGATCAGAGAGGCTAAACCCTAGAAGCTAGCCTATGGTATGATTGTTGTTCGTCCTATGGACTAAAACCCTCCGGTTTATATAGACACCGGAGAGGGCTAGGGTTACACAGAGTCGATTACAATGGAAGGAGATCTACATATCCGTATTGCCAAGCTTGCCTTCCACGCCAAGGAAAGTCCCATCCGGACACGGGATGAAGTCTTCAATCTTGTATCTTCATAGTCCAAGAGTCCGGCCAAAGGTTATAGTCCGGCTATCCGGACACCCCCTAATCCAGGACTCCCTCAGAGATCTCGGATGCGGCCCTGCAACAGGGGCACGTCCTTGGCCGGCCCCCAGTCCAGCCCCTTATTCACCCATGACGCTAGTCGTGGCAGGGGACCCGAGCGGAAAGCAGGCGGCACCACCCACTTGGTACCCCTGGGAGCTGTGATATAAAGCCACTCTTGTTGCCATAAGCTGAACTCCTCTTGAAAAGAGCCCTCAGGCCATGGAGCGTCAGCGTTCTTTCTTATAACAGCGCCTCCGCACTCCGCGTGCTATCTCTCAATCATGTTCGGCTCTACTTTAAAGGTCTTAAGCCACAGCCCGAAGTGGGGAGTAATACGGAGGAAGGCTTCGCACACAACGATGAATGATGAGATATGGAGGATGGACTCCGGAGCTAAGTCGTGAAATTCCAGCCCATAATAAAACATGAGCCCCCTCACGAAGGGGTCCATTGCGAAGCCTAGCCCTCAGAGGAAGTGAGACACGAACACCACGCTCTCACCAGGCTTGGGAGTGGGAATAACCTGCCCTTGAGCAGGCAGCCTATGCGAGATTTCGTCTATCAAAAACCTGGCCTCTCTCAGCTTTAGCACGTCTTCCTCCGTGACGGAGGAAGTCATCCATCGGCCTCGAAGGTCGGAGCCGGACATCGTCAAAGGTCCGAAGCACCTAAAATCTTTGGCCTTGGGTGTTGGAACTCGAGGCGAGAGGCGGATTCGATTGAGATCGAAAGAAAGGAGTGAGTCCTTGGTCTCTTTATAAGAGGTTGAATACCAAGAGCCCTCCCCGTGACCGTTTGGGACTTTCCTTTGATCGAGGGGATATACCAACGGGCACGATTGGGTCCGTAATGATGAGGATCTCGTAAATAAAGGGGACACCATCTCTGCTTCGACAAACACGTGCCAAACAAACCGCCTCACAAAACGCGCTGACGTGGGACAGTAAAAACGATTCGAATAAAGGCTTGGCTGTGGTGTGATGTCATGCTACAGAATACGTCAGCAGATTATATTTGTGTAAATATTATTCTCTCTACGGTGGTATGTGGAACTTATTTTGCAGAGCCGGACACTATCCTTGTGTTCAAAATCTTCTATGAAGTATTCGTAGGAGGAACCCGCCTTGCAATGCCGAAGACAATCTGCGCGTCGGACTCGTCGTCATTGAAGCCTGGTTCAGGGGCTACAGAGGGAGTCCTAGATTAGGGGGTGTCCAGATAGCCGGACTATAACCTTTGGCCGGACTGTTGGACTATGAAGATACAAGATTGAAGACTTCGTCCCGTGTCCGGATGGGACTTTCCTTGGCGTGGAAGGCAAGCTTGGCAATACGGATATGTAGATCTTCTTCCATTATAACCGACTCTGTGTAACCCTAGCCCTCTCCGGTGTCTATATAAACCAGAGGGTTTTAGTCCACAGGACGAACAACAATCATACCATAGGCTAGCTTCTAGGGTTTAGCCTCTCTGATCTCGTGGTATATCTACTCTTGTACTACCCATATCATAAATATTAATCAAGCAGGAGTAGGGTTTTACCTCCATCGAGAGGGCCCGAACCTGGGTAAAAACATCGTGTCCCTTGTCTCCTGTTACCATCCGCCTAGACGCACAGTTCGGGACCCCCTACCCGAGATCCGCCGGTTTTGACACCGACAACCATCCTTCTTATTCGCCAAGTATCTAGGGTAGTTCCACTTCCAGTGACCATTTCCTTTGCAGTAGAAGAACTCAGTTTCAGGCTTGGGTCTAGCTTTGGGCTTCTTCACGGGAGCAGCAACTTGATTGTCGTTCTTTTTGAAGTTCCCCTTCTTCCCTTTGCCCTTTTCTTGAAACTAGTGGTCTTGTCAACGATCAACACTTGATGCTTTTCTTGATTTCTACCTTCGTCGATTTCAGCATCACGAAGAGCTTGGGAATCATTTTCGTTATCCCTTGCATATTATAGTTCATCACGAATTTCTAGTAACTTGGTGATAGTGACTAGAGAACTCTATCAATCACTATCTTATCTGGAAGATTAACTCCCACTTGATTCAAGTGATTGTAGTACTCAGACATTCTGAGCACATGCTCACTAGCCGAGCTATTCTCCTCCATCTTGTAGGCAAAGTACTTGTCAATGGTCTCATACCTTTTGACATGGGCATGAGTCTGAAATACTAATTTAAACTCTTGGAACATCTCATATGCTCCGTGGCATTTCAAAAACGTCTTTGAAGCCCTGATTCTAAGCCGTAAAGCATGGTGCACTAAACTATCAAGTAGTCAACATATCAAGCTTGCCAAACGTTCATAACGTCTGCATTTGCTCCTACAATCAGTTTATCACCTAGTGGTGCATCAAGGACATAATTCTTTTGTGCAGCGATGAGGATAATCCTCAGATCACGGATCCAATCCGCATCATTGCTACTAACATCTTTCAACTTAGTTTTCTCTAGGAACATGTCAAAAACAAAACAGGGGAGCTAAATGTGAGCTATTGATCTACAAACCCTTTTATTAAAAGGGATTATTGCTATTATATGGACACAGACTCTATTGTTGTTCAAAACGAACTTCCAGAAGAAATGGTATCACCTAGCAAAATAGGAAAGTTTAAGAAGGAGCACTATGTAAAAGAGGGAAGACCCAAAGCAGAAAAGGTTTGCAATCCATATACTGGAATTTGGTTCCACCGAAGTACAAGTACTAAACTGGTCGACTCCACCGCAGGGTGCGAGATGTTGAGCTTCCTCGACCTTGCTTCTGTAGGAGCAAGTCAGAAAGGTTGAGAAATAGAACCATCTGATTTGATTCGTTCCCAATAGCCATGAGATGATCATCTTAGGGTGATCCTTTTGTCAACGGATGCTCCAAGGAAGAAGATGCTGCTTTGGCTTCCGTTTCTAGCTCTGCTTGAGCTGCTTCGTCTGTTTCTCTTGATGTGGGTGTCGGTCTTTTGAGATCTCTTCTCAGAGAGCCCCGCCTCCTCATGGTTGGTGCCAGGCCCGAGAGTGATGGGACTACTTCCTTAAAGAGCCTTTCGTTCGGGCCGGCACAAGTGCAGGTTTTCAGCGTAAGGTCAGGTTACAGAAAGGCCTATTTTGATAAGCAAGGCATTGCAAACAAATAAATAGAGCAGAGAGCTAACCTAAGGAGCGCTTGGAAAGAGTGGTAGATGATATCAGGTACTTCGTATGAAGTGAGGCGTGCGGAAAGAAATAGCAACGGGAAGAAAAGGCTAGCTCCCCTGGGGGTTGTCATATTACAATCATTTGTATTACTTTCCTACCAACACTAAACTAGCTATGACCCTTATAGCGAGCCTCGCTTATGGAACCTGTGATCGGTTGTACCTGTACTTTAGTGATACGAAAACTCGCTCTTCACTCAGTTTCTGGTCAATAATAAGATTATGTAGGAGAGATGGCCGAGTGGTTCAAGGCGTAGCATTGGAACTGCTATGTAGGCTTTTGTTTACCGAGGGTTCGAATCCCTAGATATGCTAATACTACCAGGACTAAGTTCATGATAAATTAAAGTTCAATTAATCATATTACTTAAGAACTCCCACTTAGATAGACATCCCTCTAATCATCTAAGTACGTGATCACATGATCCATATCAACTAAACCATGTCCGATCATCACGTGAGATGGAGTAGTTTTCAATGGTGAACATCACTATGTTGACCATATCTTCTATATGATTCACGCTCGACCTTTCGGTCTCCAGTGTTCTGAGGCCATATCTGCATATGCTAGGCTCGTCAAGTTTAACCCGAGTATTTCTGCGTGTGCAAAACTGGCTTGCACCCATTGTATAAGAATGTTGAGCTTATCACACCCGATCATCACGTGGTGTCTCGGCATGACGAACTTTGGCAACGGTGCATACTCAGGGAGAACACTTGTACCTTGAAATGTTCAGTGAGAGATCATCTTATAATGCTACCGTCAATCAAAGCAGAATAAGATGCATAAGGGATAAACATCACATGCAATCAATATAAGTGATATGATATGGCCATCATCATCTTGTGCCTTTGATCTCCATCTCCAAAGCACCATCATGATCACCATCGTCACCGGCGCGACAACTTGATCTCCATCGTAGCATCGTTATCGTCTCGCCAACTATTGCTTCTACGACTATCGCTACCGCTTAGTGATAAAGTAAAGCAATTACATGGCGATTGCATTTCATACAATAAAGCGATAACCATATGGCTCCTGCCAGTTGCCGATAACTCTGTTACAAAACATGATCATCTCATACAATAAAATATAGCATCATGTCTTGACCATATCACATCACAACATGCCCTGCAAAAACAAGTTAGAGGTCCTCTACTTTGTTGTTGCAAGTTTTACGTGGCTGCTACGAGTTGAGCAAGAACCGTTCTTACCTACGCGTCAAAACCACAATGATATTTCGTCAAGTTAGTGATGCTTTAACCTTCAACAAGGACCTGGAGTAGTCACACTCGGTTCAACTAAAGTTGGAGAAACTGACACCCGCCAGTCACCTGTGTGCAAATCACGTCGGTAGAACCAGTCTCGCGTAAGCGTACGCGTAATGTCGGTCCGGGCCGCTTCATCCAACAATACCGCCGAACCAAAGTATGACATGCTGGTAAGCAGTATGACTTTTATCGCCCACAACTCACTTGTGTTCTACTCGTGCATATAACATCTACGCATAAACCTGGCTTGGATGCCACTATAGGGGAACGTAGTAATTTCAAAAAAAAACTACGCACAAGCGAGATCATGGTGATGCATAGCAACGAGAGGGGAGAGTGTCGTCTACATACCCTCGTAGACCGTAAGCAGAAGCGTTATGACAATGCGGTTGATGTAGTCGTACGTCTCCACGAACGACCGATCCTCAGTACCGAACGTACGACACCTCCGCGTTCAGCACACTTTCAGCTCGGTGACGTCCCGCGAACTCATGATCCATTAGATCTTCGGGGAGGAGCTTCGTCAGCACAACGGCGTGGTGATGGTGTTGATGAAGTTACCGATGCAGGGCTTCGCGTAAGCACCGCTACGATATGACCGAGGTGGATCATGGTGGAGGGGGGCACCGCACACGGCTAAGAAAGATCAATGATCAACTTGTGTGTTTATGGGGTGCCCCTTCCCCCGTATATAAAGGAGTGGAGGAGGGGAGGGCCGACCCTCTACTATGGCGCACCCTCGGGAGTCCTACTCCCACCAGGAGTAGGATTCCCCCCCCCCCTTCCAAGTAGTAGGAGTAGGAGAGAAGGAAGGGGGAGAGAGAAGAGAAGGAAGGAGGGGGTGCCACCCCTCCCCCTAGTCCAATTCAGACTAGGCCTTGGGGGGGCGCGGCCTGCCTCTCTCTCTCCCCTAAAGCCCAATAAGGCCCATATACTCCCCGACGAATTCCCGTAACTCTCCGGTACTCCGATAAATACCCGAACCACTCAGAACCTTTCCGATGTCTGAATATAGCCTTCCAATATATCGATCTTTACGTCTCAACCATTTCGAGACTCCTTTTCATGTCCCCGGTCTTATCCAGGACTCCGAACTACCTTCGGTACATCAAAACACATAAACTCATAATACCGATTGTCAACGAATGTTAAGCGTGCGGACCCTACAGGTTCGAGAACTATGTAGAAATGACCGAGACACGTCTCCGGTCAATAACCAATAGCAGAACCTGGATGCTCATATTGGCTCCCACATATTCTACGAAGATCTTTATCGGTCAAACCGCATAACACCATACGTTGTTCCCTTTGTCATCGGTATGTTACTTGCCCGAGATTCGATCGTCGGTATCTCAATACCTAGTTCAATATCGTAACCGGCAAGTCTCTTTACTCGTTCTGTAATGCATCACTCCGCAACTAACTCATTAGTTACATTGCTTGCAAGGCTTATAGTGATGTGCATTACCGAGAGGGCCCAGAGATAACTCTCCGACAATCGGAGTGACAAATCCTAATATTGATCTATGCCAACTCAACAAGTACCATGGGAGACACATGTAGAGCACCTTTATAATCACCCAGTCACGTTGTGACGTTTGGTAGCACACAAAGTGTTCCTCCGTTATTTGGGAGTTGCATAATGTCATGGTCATAGGAACATGTATAAGTCATGAAGAAAGCAATAGCAATATACTAGACGATCAAATGCTAAGCTAACGGAATAGGTCAAGTCAATGACATCATTCTCTAATGAGTTGGTCCCGTTAATCAAATGACAACTCATGTCTATGGCTAGGAAACTTATCCATCTTTGATTCAACGAGCTAGTCAAGTAGAGGCCTACTAGTGACACTATGTTTGTCTATGTATCCACACATGTACTAAGTTTCCGGTTAATAGAATTCTAGCATGAATAGTAAACATTTATCATGATATAAGGAAATATAAATAAAACCTTTATTATTGCCTCTAGGGCATATTTCCTTCAGCTAGGGCTAGCTCTAATTCACTAGGACTAACTAGAACTAGAACTAGATCAACTAGAGCCAAAACTTGTGTGTTCAATTGTAGCCAATACCTCAAGTATACATAGGTTAGAGGGGGAGAGGAGGGCTGCCACCAAGGAGGGAAAGCCTCCTTGGGGCTCCATCCAAAGGGGGAAGGAGTCGGACTCCTCCCCTAGGAGGACCCCCCCCCCCCAAGGAAACGGGGGGGCGCCTCCTCCACTTGGGCCCTTGTGGCACAATTCCTTCTCCACCTCTTGGCCTTATTAGGCCCATTGATATTAAATTAAATATATATTTGTTCTAAATATTTTTAGAGCATTATATATATAATTTAACATCCCCAGGTATTACCCGATATTCACCAAAACCCTTCAAGTGACCCCGAAACGCTTCCGGAACCTCTTGGAACTATTCCGGATATTAGTGAAATAGTTCCACAAATATATTCTCATTACTCCTGTACCACTAACACTCAATAGATTGTGATTGCCTTAAGCTTATGACCCCGTAGGCTCGGTAAATCATATACATGAACGAAACCCCTTCGTTCAATGATCAATAGCGGAACCGTGGGTATCCATATCGGTCCCTATGATTACAAACACGATATTCGAGTGAACCTTTGGTTATCATGTGATGTTCCCTTTGCTTCATGATACTTTACAAAACCCGGTGTGAATTGGTATCCTCCTAAGTCATCACCATGCTCATTATACCGTTGCTCCCATTACATGTTTTGTTCTTCTTTCTCGTTAACGTGTTCCGGCATCCCTGTGACGTAGTCACCTATGTTTGGCCAGACGATGATGGATACCGTCACACCGTGAGGGCCCTAAGAATATATCTCCACTGTCGGAGAAGCAAATCCCACTTCTCGAGCTATCCGGTCACTTGTCAAACTTTTTGTGAGCCTGAAAGTTGTCGATATGATCACCATGTTACAGATGAAGTTTGAGCAACCCCAAAGTCCACCGTCCAGTAGGAAGTAACCGAGACACTCCCATGGTCTGAGGAACTAAAACACATGCTAACACTCCCTGTTATAACAAATGATTTTAGATGATATAATCACAAAGTCTAACCGACAAGTTTGGGTCGATTTAATATGATCTTTCTTCCAACGTCATACCCTTAGTGTTTTTTAGGACTATCGATACACTTATGATATCCTAAGATCCGGAAAATGTGGTCACCACCAACGCTTGAGCTAGTCTTAAAGGCGAGACTAGGATCCTTTTATTTATCATTTATCATTCCACACGTGCATATGAGTTTTCCATTGAATCACATATTCCAAGATCATAGTAGTTATAGCCTAGAATATAAACTCTTAACTATGAATACAGAAATATAATGATACAAATAGTATTGCCTCCAGAGCATATTTCCAACAATAGAGGCAAAAGTTGGTGCTGCCAACGAAGAAATGTTCCTATTGATGAATGTGATGTGATGATATAAAATGTCACCCCTTCATTGTCAATGATAGTTTGGTATTTGTTTTATTATGATAATTTGGCAGGAGTCCTCTGTCCAACGATTTAATGAGTAGGGGGCCGTGGGTGGCATTAGGTTTGCTTGATGCCTTGAGGACCTTCTAGACACCTAGGTTGCCCCACCCTGCCGTCGTGTGGGGCCAGACAATGATATTGATGGTCAGCTTCATGGTCGAGACAGGGTGGATCACTGGTAGGATAATGGTCAATGTCGTCTATGCTGTCGCGACAGTGTACGTCATGCACGACATGATGGGCGTCAATAGGACACAGTGAGTTGGTAAAAACACTCATAATCTTTTCATGTTTTTTCCTTTTTCCTGTTTTTATTACCATGACAACGTGTTAGCAATGTATCCCTCGTTGCAACACACGGGCAATTTTCATAGTAAACTAACAAAGTGAGTGAATGTAGTTTTCTATACAGAAAAGCAGTAAATTTGGTATCGATCAAACGATAACTTTACAAAGTTGAGTTGGTTGAGCTCAGAATCCTTCGGCCGGGTGCCTACATGGATAGCTCCTTTCGACGCTGCACGCGTCAGAAAACAAGGCCACACACAGAGGCTAGCCCTATGGGCTAGCCCAGTAAGCATTCATTGTGCGCATGGCGCACAGTAGCACACAACACTGTAGCAGACCAGGTACTTTCGCGTGCCGGTACACTGTAGCAAACTTATGTTTGTCTTTTTTCCATGGTTTTTCTTTTTTGCACCTTTTTTTTATAGTTTCTGTACTACAAATATTTTGATAATATATGGTTGACATTTTTCAAATACACACTGCATATTTTTTTCATATATTATGAACATTCTTAAAATAATACTAAAACATTTTAATATACAGTGAACTTTTTGTAGTCTATGTTGCACATTTTTTAAATACACATTGAATATTTTGTAACATATGTTGAGCTTTTTCTTGATATACCACGAACATTTCTGTAATACACGGTGACCTTTTTCGCATTATATGGTGAACATTTTCTTAATATACGACGAACAGTTTTGTAATACATGGTGACCTTTTTTGTATAATTCATCGTGTATACAAAAACATTTTTTGATAATGTTGAATTTTTGAAGAAAAACAAAAAATTAGAAATAAAATAAAAAGGAAAGGAAAGATAAATCTGAGAGAAAGAAAAACAAAACAAAAACCAACAGAGAAAAGCTGCAGAGCAAAGCAGCAAAACAGGAACGAAAGAGAGAAAAAAAGGAGAAATCGGCTGGCCCAACTAGCCTTGCCAGTAAGTAGGATCGGGTCTTCTATTTGCCGCCTGCAGGCGGCAGGCGGCAAATAGGATCGGAAAACCTATTTGCCGCTTGCTGCGGCAAATTGGCTGGGCTGCGTAAAGTTCGGGGTAGGCCAGCCCATCAAGCGTTTCAGTTATCCCAGCTTTGGAACCTTCTAGAAGGTTCCAGCCGCTTTTCTGGTTTTGGGAACCTTCTAGATTGTTCCCGAACTGGCATTTATTATTTTGATTGTGTCTTTTTCGTTTCTCGTTTTCTTCTTTCGTGTTTCTCTTTCTTTCTTTTCTTTCCTTTTTCTTTTTTCCTTTTTTCTGCTTCTTTTTTTCTTTTCTTTCCTCTATTCCAAGTTATTTCATTTTTTCAACAAATGTCCATAAACTATAAAAACTGTTCGACATTTTAAAAAAAATCGAAAACGTTTCTGTTTTCAAATTATGTTCTGGAAGTAAAAAATCAGAATTCCAAAAATTATTTGCTTTTTTAAAAAGTATTCAAAAATTCAAAAAAGTTTAGAATTTCAAACAATGTTCCCTTTTTATTTTATTTTTCAGCAACTATTTTTTTTGAATTTCGAAAATGATCCCGTGTTCAAAATGTGTTCAACGATTCGAAAATATTTGGTGAGTTTTTCAAAAAAAATTCTTGTTTTAAAAAAAATGTCCGTATTTTTGGTTTTTGTTCCTGGTTTTAGGAAAATGTTCATGTTGTTGATGTCTTTCCTCTTTTAAAAAATTGTTACCATTTTTGGAAGAATTGATCAGAATTTTCCAAATTATGTCTATGTTTCCAAAATAATGTTCAAAATTTCAAAGTTTTGTTTGCATTATTTAAGATTAGTCAATATTTCCTAAAAAGGTTGATATTTTTGTTTCTTGTTTGAATTTTTTGAAGAAAATGTTTAAAAAATTATTAATCTTAATTTTGGAAAATTGTTGTGTTTTCCATATTCATTCAAAATTAGGTCATGTTTTAAAAAAATGTATGGAATATTCGAAAAAATTGTGTTTTGACTAAACTGTTCATAATTTAAAAAATGTTCCTGTTTTAAAATCTGTTCACAAATTCCCAAAAGTTCCTTTTTTAAATTTGTTCGGAATTTTACCTACGAATGCACACCCGTCCTACAAGCAGGGCCAGCCCATCTTCCTTTTGTTGTTCTGTTTTGATGCGCAACAAATTGCACGCGTCGTGTGATTCGAACATGTTACTTACAGTCCTTGAAAGTACACCGCACTAACCACCCCAACCAGCTCACCTAACATGATTAGTAACATCTTTTTCCCTCTCCCGAAGAAAACATCTTTTCCCCTCTTTTCTTATATATATATTTATTTATTAGGTTTTCTTTTTTTTTGAACGGTTTAGTTTGATTTTCTATTTTTCTTATTTTTTCTGTTTCTATTTTTTTATTTCGTTAAATTCAAGAACATTTTTCAATTTCGTGTTCTCTTTTTCAACATCAATGAACATTTTTAAAATTCATGAAGTTTTTTTAAATGACCAACTTTTTATTAAATTTGATGAATTTTTTTTACAAATCGATGATTTTTTTTAATCAATGATTTTTTTAAATCGATGAACTCTTTTTAAAATTTTGGTTTTTTTCATTGGTGAATGTTTTTCAAAATTCATGATTTTTTAATTGTGTGATTTTTTTCAAATTCGTGAACTTTTTTAAACCAACAAACATTAAAAAATCAATGATTTTTTTATTTCATGAACATATTCAAAATTGCAAAAATGCGAAGTCCGGTCTTTTCCCTGAAACAGAACGCTTAATGGGGCGCGGCCCACTGCGTTCATGTGAGCGCCGGTTTCTGCTTTGGCGCTACAATCGCTGACTAGGAGGTCTCAGGATCCACTACCTACAGGCAATTCCTAAACGGCGCCATCAGCGCCAGTTTACAGTCATTTCGCAATCGGGCGCATCCCCCCTTTTCCACTCTGTGCTGGCCCAGTTTTTCATTTCTTTCATATTTAAACGTTCAAAAAAGGTACGGCGCCGGAGTTTGAACTTGCGACCAGTTCCTTCGGCGCCAACGACAATAACTACTAGGCTATCGAATGACCAGTGCTTCTAACTTATTTTTAAATTTTATTTCTTTCTTCAATCACGGGAAGACCCCCGGCTTTGGGAAGCTTCCCAAACCCGTTTTTTCCCTGTTTGTTGGTCAGTTTCCAGGGCGTTTTTATTCGGGGTTTCTTTCTTTTTTTTCTTGTTATTTTTACTTTTTAAAATGCGTGATTTAAAAAAATCATGTTTTCCAAAATTGATGATTTTGTTTATTTTTTTGAAATATCAATGAATTTTTCAAAATTTATGTTCTTGTTTCAAAATGGATGAACGTTTTTACAAATTTGTGAACTTTTTCAAAAGAAAAATCTTTTTTAAATTTGAAAAAGTTTTTGTTTAATTTATGACCTTTTTTTCAAATTTTATGAACACTTTCCAAATTTGGTGAACTTTTTTTAAATTTGATGAACTTTTTTCAAATTACACAAAGGTCTTTTCAGATTCGATGATTTTTTAAAAATTTGATGATTTCTTTTCAAATTTGGTGATTTTTTTAATCCATGAGCCCTTTTGAATTCACAAACATTTTCGGGCCTTTTCCAAGTTAACGGTTGACTGGTAACTGTCCCCAACGACGGTAAATGCAATTGATGGAATGAACCAAGAATGATCGAGCGCTCACCTATATGCGCCAGCCAACGAGCGATGGCGCCTGGGCACCAGCTTAGGGGACTGCGGCTGAAACGCCAAGTAGGCATTGTACAATGCAAGGTGCTTTGGAGAGATGCTTAGAAAAAAACCCAGGTTTTTCTTAAGCATCGGTGCTTATTTGTACAGGATAGACGCTTAACTAGGCGTCTCTCCTGTAGAAATAAGCACCGGTGCTTCAAAAAAGTCCGGTTTATTTTTCTAAGCACCTCCCAAGCATCTATCATTGTACAAGTCTTTAGGAGCTCCCCTGCCTACACGCGCCATCTACCATCAGAAATTCAGGGATTTGATTCTGCTTGCTCAAACGAGAGAAAACAGTAACGGTCCACTTGGTGCAATTTGACCCAATAAACTGGGTAGTGTTGAAGTACCAATAGCTAGGTAGATCAAGTTCCCTCAAGCTAGGGTTTTCTTCCTCTTCGGGCGATCTCGGTCACCGCCGTTGAGAACCTGATTTTCCCTGTCTCCTGCCGCGATCTCCTGCCCTCTCTCGTTCGGGGGCGCTGCTTGGCGCTCATCAGCCTGAGGCGGGCAAGGGGAGGAGGAGGTCCTAGGGTCTCTGCAAGACCCGAGTCGTTCTGATCGGGTTAGGGTTCGACAAATCATGGCATCGGGCAGGGCTTCAGGATCGATGGAGACTGATGACGTGACGGCCCTGATGAAGGAGCTAGGTCTTCGGGAGGAGGATCCCGACGACGTGATTTTTGATGAGAAGGAGGCTCTGGTCGAGGCGGCGCGCTGGATAGCGTTGGCTAGGGTTCACTCACCCAAGACATACAACCAGTTTTTGTTCTTCAAAAAAGTGAGAGCCGCATGGGATCTTGCCCAAGATGTTCAGTTCAAGCCCCTGGAGGATAATCTCTATAGTGTGCAATTCTCCTGCTTGGGGGATTGGGAAAGAGTAACGAGGGACGGCCCGTGGCACTTCCGAGGAGATGCTGTCATCCTCAAGCCGTATGATGGATTGACAAAGCCGTCCACAGTGCAGCTGGACACTATAGAAATTTGGGTACAGATTCATGATGTACCTCCACTGTATGCTCATCTGGTCCCTTCTTTAGCAGCAAAGGTTGGCGAAGTCATATACGCCGAACCCCAATCGCAGGACTTTGCCGGCAACTTCCATCGAGTTTGGGTCTGGATTAATGTTGATAAGCCTCTGAAGAACGCAATTTCTATGATAAGAGATGGGAAGCGCCAAATATACAGGATTAAGTATGAAAAACTTCCGGACTGGTGTGCGGTCTGTGGCATGTTGGGCCATCAGTTCAAAGAGCATGGTGATGGTATACACCCTCCGTCCGCGTTGATATTTAAGGATCAAAGGGCCTCGTGGGTCATGAGTACGGGACAAGGCCCGGGAGGGGGCCGCGGAAGAAGAGGAGGACGACGGGGAGGCCATGGTGGTCGTGGAGCAAACCCCCGATCGGATCAGGATGATGGTAATGATGGGAAGGACAACTTGAGCTCGGAATCTGATGCGGTCATGGACGATGCTGACAACAACAGAAAGAGGGCACATCATATGAAGCACTCGGTGAACAACGAAGCAAACAGTTCTGATCCTGGGATGAGGGTTAGCTTTAACCTCTTCGCCGTTTATACCCCAGATCCCGAGCAGCAAGCAAGACCCAAAGAGAGCCAAGAAAAACTTAGATGCAGCGGATGAGGATTTGGAGAAAGGTGTCGGTCATGGCAACGTCATCACTTCTTTGGCGGGCTCCTTCGAGGAGCGCCGCCGAGCCCAATGAATGCGTTATGCTGGAACTGCCGTGGCGCGGGTAAACCTGCGGCAGTTCAAGAGCTTCGCGAATTCGCGAGGAAGTTTACCCCTACCCTACTTTGTATCGTTGAGACACAGATAGATGGTCGAAGGGTAGAAGCTATGGCTAGCTCGATAGGCTATGATAACTCATATGTTGTTGATAGTCAGGGAAGGAGTGGTGGAATTGGCTTATTTTGGAACAATGCAATAAAAGTTGAGATTCTCGGTTATTCATGTTATCACCTTGATATTTTAGTTACAGAATAGGGGGAGGACCCATGGAGGATGACGTGTGTCTATGGGGAGGCGCAGACCCATCTTAGACACCAAACGTGGACTATGCTTAAAAATATCACTACTTTAAATGGCCTTCCATCACTACTAGGGAAAAGCCTATACACAGAGGTATAGCAGTAGCGCTGGTTAAAATCGGGCGCTACTGCTACTTTGTAGTAGCGCGTTCCACGAAAGCGTTCTATAGCTACAACTATAGCAGTAGCGTGTGTGCAGCGAACAGCGCTACCACTATAAATCCCACTGTCGGTGTCAAAACCGGCGGATCTCGGGTAGGGGGTCCCGAACTGTGCGTCTAGGATCGATGGTAACAGGAGACGGGGGACACGATGTTTACCCAGGTTCGGGCCCTCTCTATGGAGGTAATACCCTACTTCATGCTTGATTGATCTTGACGAATATGAGTGTTACAAGAGTTGATCTGCCGCGAGATCGTAATGGCTAAACCCTAGAAGTCTAGCCTATGAGTATATGGTAATGAATCTGTCCTATCCGGACTATGCTCTCCAGTTTATATAGACACCCGAGAGATCTAGGGTTACACAAGTTCGGTTACATAAGAGGGAATCTTCATAATCGGCTGCCTAGCTTGCCTTCCACGCCAAGTAGAGTCCAATCCGGACACAGGTATAGTCTTCGGTCTTCGTGTCTTCATAGCCCATCAGTCCGGCCCATGGATAACAGGTCGGACGCCCGAGGACCCCTTCGTCCAGGGCTCCCTCAGTAGCCCCTGAACCTGGCTTCGATGACGAGGAGTCCGGCGCGCAGTTTGTCTTCAGCATTGCATGGCAGGTTCCCCTTCTTCCAAACTCCAATATAATCTTCGGAGATGATGATTGTATCCAGACCTGTGTATATAATTGCAGAAAATACAATACTCCACGAGTCCAATCTGCAGACAATTTTTTATGACACTGTATCATGCCTGCCCGGTAATTATTTCCAACTGTTGGCTGGCCCATCGCCCCACGTCTCGGGAAGCGGATTTATTGGCACGTCTTGTCAAAGCAGAGATCGTGTCCCCTTGTTCACGGGATTTTCAATAATATTGGTATGGGTATCCCAACCGTCCCCTGGGTACAACTCTTTGAGGATAGGTAAGTTTAATGACCCGGGAGGGGACGGTCGACATTCTGGGCCTTTATATAGGGACCCAGACTTGTCCTTTTCTTCCGCGCTTGCTTCTTCCTCAACCCCAGCCACCTCGAGTTCTAGCCCTCGAGCCCTAATTACCACCAGCCCCAATCATGTCCGGGTCCAGCCGTTCAGGCCGGTGGGTGGCCTCTTCCGTCGCAGAGGAGGATATTGCGAAGCTCCGCATAGCGAGGTACCTGACCCCAGAAATCCTTCATCGGCTTCCTGCCGAGGGGCAGATTATTCCCACCCCCAAATCCGGCGAGACGGTAGTATTTGTGTCCCACTTCCTCCATGGGTTAGGGTTCGCGCTTAACCCCTGCGTCCGGGGGCTCATGTTCTACTGTGGGCTAGATTTTCACGATCTGGCCCCGGACTCCGTTCTCCTCATCTCGACATTTATCGCCACGTGTGAGGCCTTCCTCCGGACTCCTCCCCACTTTGCTTTGTGGCTCAAGACTTTTGATGTGAGGCTGCGGGTGATAGAGGGGGAGCAGGCAGAGTGCGGCAGCGTTGTAATAAACAAGCTTGCCAACACGGTTTGGTTTGAAGGATCCTTCGCCGAGCCTTCCGAACTATGGCAGCAGAGGTGGTTTTATGTCAACGAGCCACGGGGCTCCAAGTGGGCGGCCCTCCGACTCAGCTTGCTTCATGGATCAACAAGGGGTTGGACTGGGGATCCGCTAATGAGGTGCAGACTCTGCAAGGTCGCATCTGAAGCCTTACCGAGAAGGGCATCGATCTTGTGAACGTTGTTCAGGTAATGTTGGTCCGCTGGATCTTGCCGTGTTAACGGCGGCCTCTCCGCATGTGGGAGTTCAATCTAGAAGGGCGGCGGACTCTTCAGCACTTCTTCGGTACTACACATGAAGGAATGTGGAATTTATATTTTGGGGAGCGAGAGCAATGGCCGGACACCACCGAAGACATCGACCACGACTGCAATCATCCGGATACTCCGGTAAGTATTCAATCCCTGCACACCCTTCATTCAAGCATCTCTTGACAAGACACTAAACAACCTGCCCTTATACAGGACTGGATAAAGAAAGCGGTGTTAATTTGGTGTCCGGCACCCCTTCCCGAAGACCCTGTGTGTGCCTTACTGACGTGGATGTTGATCCCGACACCATACCTGGTGCCTACAATGGGGGGCGAGAGCGGGGAGCCCAAAGGAGATGCTTGCCACGGCAAAAGCGGGCTGCATCTGGAGGACAGGAAGGGAAACCTTCCAAGAAAGGAAAAATGCCATCGTCGGTCGGCTTGAGCCGGGCAAGCGATGTTGATGTAGAGCTTGTTGATGAGGACGAATCTCTGTCCAGACCGTAAGTGAAGCGGGGTACTTTAACCATACCTCATTTCCTTCTTATTACTGAAGCAACCCTCCGACATATGTGCATCCTCGCAGGTTAACGCCTGGTGTTTCTCAATCGTCCTCCTCCTTGGGAGACCTTCTTCCAGAGAAGATGGAGAGTGACACGCTTTCTCTGGCCTCCTCGCCTAACAGAGCGGATGATCTCGAGGTGTCATCCCGGAGGGCTTCTCCCAATCGGCAAGTAGTGCAGGAAACAAGGAAGGAGCTACCCGAAGGTGATGCCTCTGTCCCTCAGGGTTCGGGGATCAAGGATGATGCCCCCGAACTGTATGGGTTACAGCCGGAGACAATGCTGGAGGCGGTAAGAAAATTCCTTCAAAGGAATGTCGTGCTCCGGCAGCGGTGTCCGAGGACCCAGGAATGCCGGAGACGCTGACGGACATGCTGAGACAAGCGTCCGTTTTAGAGAAGCATCGTGCTTTAATGGTTACGGTGTCTGAAAAAGTTGTATCCACGAAGAGCGGGTTGAACAAGGCCTTTACAAGCCTTCTGAGAGGTTTTGAGGTTTGTGATGTAATGTTGCCAATTGAATAATATTGACAGAATGCACCAGTTGTGTATGCAGTAGCCCCTGAGACTCTGAACGCCTTCCAATGGAAGTGATCGGAGGATCAAAAAGATATTTTCAGGTACTAACCTTGGTTTAATTTGGAATGCAGGTTGTCTCCCCTCCTGCCGCTGCCCGAAATTCGGAGGTAATCGAACTGCAGCGAAAGCTGGATATTGCGGAGGATGACATTGCTTTGATCAATAGGCGTCTTGACGACTCGCAAGGTATATATTTCGAGCATTCCTTACACGAATGTGCTTATAATGTAAGGTTGACTCTGAAGAGAGTTTGACATAAAATGTGCATCAATGCACATGGTGCTGCCGCCGTGGAAGCCCTTCGGGCGGAGCTAGCCCGGGCCAAGGAGTAGGCCCGGTTTAGTAATGTGGCTGCCGAAAAGGCATCGACTGACTTGAAGGCCGAACAAGCCGCGCGGCGCCAGGACAAGGAGGCCATGTCCACCATGGCGGGCGAGTTAGAGAATGTGGCTGGCCGCTGTAAACTTCTTGAGAAGGAAAATGAAGCCAAAACGACTGAACTTGACAAGGCCTTACGAGAGGCGAGAGAAGCGCGGTCTGAATCCAGAGCAGCCCATGAGGAGATCCGGCAAGCTGGGGAGATTGTGGCTGGCAAGCCCTTTTTGCTACAGGCTAAGTTCGGCGATCTGAGATATGCTCAGCTTAACCAAGTATGGAGTTCTCCGGACAATTTTTTAGACTTGCCGAAGAGTTCGGCCGATGCAGCGCAGTTTTATCAGGGGCAAGAGGGGTATGCAACGGAGAAGCTTTTCTGGTCGCAATTCGGTGCGTCGAAGCGCCCTCTGTTGCTGAATGAACAGATGTCCCAGTGGGTCGAGCTACATAGGATATGTTCGCTGCCATGAAGAACGTCGTAGTCCGTTTGTGGCCGACTGAACCTGTTTTGAGTAGTTACTTCGGCCTGGTGTAGTGGCTTGCTGACACGGTGTCGCATATCGAAGCTGTGAAGCGCTCGACGTGCATTGAAGGTGCATGGATGGCCCTCGCCTGAGTCAAGACATTCTGGGGGAAGATGAAGGCCATCAATATTGCGACGAAGAGTCCACCCGAAGGCAAGGACCGTCCAGAACCGGAGCATTATTTTGGAGACGTCCTAGAGGCCGCCCGCTTGATAGAGGGTCAGTGCTCGAAAGACATAATATTCGAGTGGTGTGTACAAGGGTTGTAACAAACAACTTTACAGTTAATCTATTTTTTGCTCGAAAGCTTGTATTCCTCCTGTGCGGACGTTTTAATGTAATTTGAAAGTTTTCCAGTCGTCGGCTTCAGCCCCCTCGTAGGAAATACGGGGGTGTTCGGAAAAGCATTGAATCACTCTTTATCCAACGTCTTGGTCCATAAAGGAGGTGATAATGTGGTGAACCAGGCAATCGGACTATAGGGCGTTAACACTTTCACTTAGCCATAGGAGTTTTATGGTGGGGCTACGACATAGCCCCTTATATGTATGCAGTGTATCGTAATATTATGCCTTACATGTTTTGATCTGAAAAAGATCCTTCGTGTGACATGGCTCAATCGCAGTAGTTCTCCCTTTACTACCCTAGCTGATAGAACGGAACGTAGGGTAGCAAGCACAGGAGCCGGGCAACCCAACTATTGAACCAAGACAATGATTCGGAGCTGATGCATATAAGGCCAAACTTGCGACGCCGAAGTACGCTATAGAGCTGTTCGGACTTTTATTGGCGACTCATTTGTTCCCATACCGAGCCCCTGGCAGGTTATGCTGAGGTGCGTCTTGTAACACCGCCGTTACGGCCGTACTCATTGTAAAAAGAGTATAGAAGATTAGTTCGGATGATTTTTACTGGGAGTGGAGCAATAAGCCGATGATAAATTCATATATATATATATATATATATATATATATATATATATATATATATTAGTTAAAAATCATTCCATCAACCACTTCAACTAATACATAGGGTTGCAAGGCTACGCCTCAACCCATGACCTTGACGATTTACTCACACATGGCGATCGGATTGCAAGAAGATATAATTGAAGAACACATCAAGATGAATACTTGTACGTCTCTGATACATCTCCAATTTATCTATAATTTTTTTATTGTTCCATGTTGTCGGTGTCAAAACCGGCGGATCTCGGGTAGGGGGTCCCGAAATGTGCGTCTAAGGCGGATGGTAACAGGAGGTAGGGGACACGATGTTTACCCAGGTTCAGGCCCTCTCGATGGAGGTAATACCCTACTTCCTGCTTGATTGATCTTGATGATATGAGTATTACAAGAGTTGATCTACCACGAGATTGTAGAGGCTAAACCCTAGAAGCTAGCCTATGGTATGATTGTTGTTGTTCTACGGACTAAACTCTCCGGTTTATATAGACACCGGAGGGGGCTAGGGTTACACAGAGTCGGTTACAAGGGAGGAGATCTACATATCCGTATTGCCAAGCTTTCCTTCCACGCCATGGAGAGTCCCATCCGGACATGGGACGAAGTCTTCAATCTTGTATCTTCATAGTCCAACAGTCCGGCCGAAGGATATAGTCCGACTGTCAGGATACCCCCTAATCCAGGACTCCCTCAGTAGCCCCTGAACCAGGCTTCAATGACGATGAGTCTGGCACACAGATTGTCTTCGGCATTGCAAGGCGGGTTCCTCCTCCGAATACTCCATAGAATATTTTGAACACAAGGATAGTGTCCGGCTCTGCAAAACAAGTTCCACATACCACCATGGAGAGAGCAATATTTCCACAAATCTAATCTGTTGACGACCCTTCATAACGTGACATCACACCGTGGCCTGTTCGTTACATGAACTGTTTTTCCCAATCAGCCTGCCACCGCACGCTTTGCGAGGCGATTTTACTGGCACGTCTTGTCGGAGCAGAGACCGTGTCCCCCTTATTATGGGTTTCTCATCAACACGGACGTGGGTAACCCAATCGTCCCCGTTGGTATGACTCCTCAATTGAAGGCGAGTCCCAAACGGTCACGAGGAGGACGCTTGGTATTCACGCTCTTTATAAAGAGACCAAGGCCTATCCTTTTTTTCTCCTCAAACTTAATTGAGTCCTCCTCCCCCCCCCCCCACCTCGAGTTCCAACACCCGAAGCTTAGGTCAGGCGCTTCAGACCTTCAACCATGTCCGGATCCAACCTTCAAGGTCGGTGGATGCCTTCCTCTGTCACAGAGGAAGACGTTAAGAAGCTAAGAGAGGCCAGGTACTTGACCGGCGAAATCTCGTATAGGTTGCCTGCTCGAGGGCAGGTCAATCCCACTCCCGAACCCGGCGAGAGCGTTGTATTCATATCTCACTTCCTCCGAGGACTAGGCCTCGCTCTAGATCCCTTTGTGAGGGGGCTCGTGTTCTATTACGGGCTAGATTTCCATGATCTGGCTCCGGATTCCGTCCTCCACATCTCGTCGTTCATCGTCGTGTGTTAAGCTTTCCTCCGCATTACCCCTCACTTCGGCCTGTGGCTCAAGACCTTCAATATGGAGCCGAATATGATCGAGGGGCGGCACGCAGAGTGCGGAGGTGCCGTAATAAGCAAAAGTGCCAATGCCCCATGGCCAGAGGGTTCCTTCCAGGAGGTGTCCAGCTTATGAAAACGGGAGTGGTTTTATATCACAGCTCCCAGGGGTACCAAGTGGGTGGCCCCCTGCTTTTTGCTCGGGCCCCCGCCACGACAGACGTCATGGATTAACAAGGGGCTAGACTGGGGGCCAGTAAAGGATGTGCCGACATTGCAGAGCCGCATTCGAGATCTCCTCGAGAGAGATATCAGTCTGGCCACGGTAATGCAAGTTATGTTAATTCGTCGAGTCCTGCCCTGCAAACATCGTCCCCTCCGCATGTGGGAGTTCAACCCGGAGGGACCGCGAGCTATTCAGCACTTCCTCGGCATGACGCTCAAAGAGATGTATCAATCGTTCTTCGGAGCACAAATAATGTGTCCGGACACCACCGGGGATGCAGGTCTGAGCTGCAATCGCCCAGATACCCAAGTAAGTAGTCCCATAGTCGAACACATTGTATTTTTATTTATCATAACATCATTCTGAAAAGTCGCTCTTTGACCAGGACTGGGTAACAAAGGCAAAGATGATCAGGTGTCCGGCCCCCCTCCCTGAGGTCTCACCGGATCCTGTACTAGCCAGGATGCTGGAGCTTGCACCTTATCGAGCGCCCTCAGGGGAAGATAAAGGGGGGAATAAAGAGGCTGAAAGCGGACCTCGCCCACTGTTCATCCAAACCGAGGGAGCTAGCGCCTCCGCGAAGGAGGATAACCGGGGAGAAGAATCTGAAATTCCCTCTCCCCAAGGAAGTAAGAGGACCGCCTCTGAAGACCTGGAAACAATGGTTTCCAAACGGGGGAAGAAATCTTCGCTAGAGGGTCCTGCCCTGGGGGGTACCCTTGCCGCACAATGCCCGCAAGGGGGTCAGCCCTCCACTGAGCTGTAAGTAAAAGGGTACTTAATAGTGAAAATATCCTCCATTACTTCTGAGGAAAATAACCAAAGCATTTATCTTGTAGTTCGGATCGTAGCCCTTCTCGGCAGGGTTCGTCTTCGGGGGATCTTCTTCCGGAGATGATGGAGAGCGAAACGCCTCCCCATGCCATCCTGCCTCATGAGGCGGGCGACCCCGAGGTGTCGTCGCGGAGGGTTTCTCCTGATCCGGCAAGGCCAGAGGGTAATCCTTTGGCCACCCGAAGTCCTCAGTATCCGGCTCCTGAAGAGAGCAACCGAAAGAGTCCGGCACCGTCTGGTGTGCGGTCGGACGCACTGAAGGATCTGCTAGAGCAAGCGGCTATCTCAGAAGCGCATCGTACGCTAATGGGTACGGTGATTGAGAGGATTTCATCCACCGAAAGCGGGTTGCATGAAGCTTTTATGAGTCTGCTGAAAGGTTTTGAGGTACGTGAAATAGTGTGTATTTTTGGCAGTACCGCACATGTCAGGTGTGCCCTATGCAGATAGTAGCCCCTGAGACTTTGGTTGCCATCGAGAGCGGCGGCAAGCAGAGGATCATAGTCCCAGGTAATAATCAATTCGCCTTCATATGCAGGTGGCGGAAGGTCCGGTGGCTAGCCGGACTGGTGAGTTTGCCGAGCTGAAGAGGCAACTTGATGCGGCAGATGCTGACATCATGCTTGTCAACAAGCGGCTTGACGAGGCACAAGGTATGTGATTTCTCCAGTGATCAACACATAGTGAGAGGAGCATAATGCAAGTATCTTTAATATGCTGTGACTGCAGATGGAGCTGCGGTCGTGGAGACCCTTCGGGCGGAACTTGCTCGAGCCAAAGAACAAGCCAAGAATAGTGATGCGGCCGCTCTAAAGGCGGCCGAAGAGCTGAGGGCCGAACAGGCTGCCCATTGCCAAAGTAAGGAAAAGATGGCCGTTGAGTTAAAAGATGCCGCCGACCGGTACCAACTTCTTGAAAAGGAAAACCGAGCGAAGGCGACGGAGCTGGAGAAGGTCGTGGTAGGAGCGACGAAGATCAGAGCGACGAAGGAGGAGCTGCGTCAAGCTAGAGATATTGCGGCTGGGAAGCCCTTCTTGCTGCGGATGAAGTTCGGAGATCCGAAGTATGCCCCTCTTGGTCAGCTATGGAGTTCTGCGGACGCGTATGCGGATCTGGCAGCCAGTGCGGCTGATGCAGCCGAGTACTTCAAGGATCAAAAAGATCGTGAAGTGGAAAAGCTATTCTGGTCGCAGTTCAACGGTCCAGCGCGTCCGCTGCTGTTAAATGAGCGCATGACCGAGTGGGCCGAGCTCCATAGGTTGTCCGGGCTTGCTATGGGGTCTGTTGTGGATCATCTGTGGCCGAGAGGGCCACGGCCGAATAGTTATTTTAATTTGGTGCAACAGTTCCTTGGTGTTGTGCCGCATATCGACGCTATGAAGAGGTCGGCGTGCATAGAAGGTGCACGGATGGCACTTGCCCGTGTGAAGACATACTGGGCAGACATGGAGGCCACCGCTATTGCAACCTAGGGTTCGGCTGTGGGCCGAGTAGCTGCCGAGCACTACTTTGAAGAAGTCCTTGAAGGCGCTCGTTCAATAGAAGCTCAATGCTCGAAGAATATTATGTTCTAGTGACATATATTCCCATTGTAAAAACAATTTTTTATTGAATTACAAAGGCCGTGTTTATACTTTTGCCTGAAAGTATTGCAGTGCCTCCTGTGCGGCCATTTATGTATATATTTATATAACCTGAAAGTTTGCAGTCGTCGGCTTCAGCCCCCACGCATATAATGTGGGGGTGTTCGCAGAAGACGCCTGTTCACACTTAATCCAATGTCTTGGTCCATTAAGGAGGTGGTAGCGAAGCGAACTAGGCAATCGGACTATATTGCTTTAACACTTTCACTTAGCCATAGGAGTTTGACGGTGGGGCTACTATATAGCCCTTGGTGGCTCCGCGCTAGTCAATACGGGGCGCGTACATGCCTGGCCGGGAAACGGCCCTTCGTTAATACGAAGGAATCCCGAAGATTCCGCTAGGTCATCGAGTGGTTGACCAGTCTCGTGCTTTATCATGACAGTCAGTTTTCGGCTTTCTCTACTGAGGTGCTTGTCCGGATGAACCAGGGCACAATCGCAGTAGTTCTCCTGGTGCCACCTTAGCCGATAGAGCGGAACGTAAGGTAGCAAAACACAGGAGCCAGACAAACCCAACATTTGACCAAAGACATGATTCAGAGCTGATGCATATAAGGCCAAACTCGCGACCCCGAACACTCCCTAAGGTATTCGGTCTTTATAACATATGTCGGGCTGAACAATGCCCTTAATAATGAACCCCGAGTGTCCAGGTACGTGCAATATTCTGACATGGCCAAATGCCAGTAACATCAGCATCCTTCGCGGTTGTACTGAGAATCCGGAGGATGTGAACAACAAGAGACAGTAAAAAGGTTTACGCAAGGTCTTAATCTAAAACGAAACCTTTGAGCGGGTCCCTACTGCACGTCTGCGCCTGTGTCTCCGTTGTGCCATATCTTGGACGGGTGTGGCACGATTGTCATCTATAAAAGAGAGGAACATACTTGAAAGTTGTCGTGCAAAAAATTGGCTATTCTAAATAAACCATTTAAAATTCAAGGTAAGTAAAGTTGAGCCGAACTATGGCTATTTACACACGGGAAGCCCCTGGTACCGTCTATAAGGGTATAACCATCGAACCAATCTCAAGTATATCTAATTATGCGCCGGACTCGTCTAACCGTGTCCGTGGTCTTAATGACCGGTCATTTGTTCTGGTTGGTGAGGCCGTCTAGTGTTCGG
The DNA here is from genome assembly GCA_032464435.1 of Aegilops umbellulata. Taxonomy (NCBI): domain Eukaryota; kingdom Viridiplantae; phylum Streptophyta; class Magnoliopsida; order Poales; family Poaceae; genus Aegilops; species Aegilops umbellulata. The sequence continues at coordinate 410,353,104 of CP136055.1, forward strand.
CTGTTAAAGCAGCCACACGTTCTTCTATGCATAAGGAATGCTCAATATTTCCGTGTACTATGATGATGCCACGTGGACAGGGCATCTTAAGCTTGAGAGAAGCGTAATGCGGTATTGCATTAAAACGGCGAAAGCCGCTCGTCCAAGTAATGCTTGATAGCCACTTCGGAATGGAGCAATGTCGAAGGTTAACTTTTTGCTTCGGAATTGTCGAGAAAGCCGAATACAACCTCTAGTAATAGGGAGCCCGTGCAGCGGGCCTCTGTGCCTGGTATTACTCCCTTGAAGGTAGTATTACTATGGCTGATTTTTGTTGGGTCTATCCTCATTTTGCAGACTGTGTCCTGATATATCAGGTTTAGACTACTGCCGCCGTCCACGAGGACTCGTGTGAGATGGTATCCATTTATTATTGGGTCAAACACCAAAGCAGCCAATCCTTCGTGTCGGATACTTGTCGGTGATCCCTGCGATCAAAAGTGATCGGACGGGCCAACCAGGGGTTGAACTTAGTGGTGACGGGCTCTAGGACGTGTGTGTCTCGGAGTGCAGTTTTGCTTCTCCCCTTCATCACATGAACCACATTTACTGTTTTGACTTCTGGTGGGAATTTTTTCTGTCCCCCAGTGCCTTGCTAGCGAGGTTCATCCTCGTCCTCGCTTGGTGTATCCTGCCCCTTGTGTTCGGCGTTTAGCTTACCGGCCTGCTTGAAGACCCAACATTCTCTGTGGGTATGATTTGCAGGTTTATCGGGGGTGCCGTGGATCTGACATAGTTTGTCTAGAATCTTGTTTAGGCTGGACGGTCCATCTTTGTTGCCTTTGAAAGGCCTTTTCCGCTGACCTAGCCGAGAGCCTCTGAATCCGGCGTTTACCGCCGTGTTATCTGGGCTGTCTTCTTTATTCTGGCGCTTGTTTTTACTACGTCGTGGTTTTCCATTGCCATCCCTGACTTCCAATGTGCTTGGGTCGCTGGTGCTACTGCGGGCTAACCACCTATCCTCACCCACGCAAAAGCGGGCCATGAGGCTTGTTAGGGCTGCCATTGTTCTTGGTTTTTCTTGGCCGAGGTGTCTGGCGAGCCATTCGTCTCGGAGGCTGTGCTTGAAAGCTGCTAAGGCTTCGGCGTTTGGACAGTCGACGATTTGGTTCTTCTTAGTGAGAAACCTGTTCCAAAGCTTTCGGGCTGACTCTCCGGGTTGTTGAATTATATGACTTAAATTGTCCGCATCCGGAGGTCGGACATAGGTCCCTTGAAAATTAGCCCGAAAGGCATCCTCGGGCTCCTCCCAACTTCCAATGGAGTTATCGGGGAGGCTTTTCAGCCAGTGCCGAGCTAGTCCTTTAAGCTTGAGGGGAAAGTACTTGATGGCGTGGAGATCGTCTCCGCGAGCCATATGAATATGGAGGATAAAGTCCTCAATCCAGACCCCTGGGTCTGTGGTCCCGTCGTACGCCTCTATGTTCACTGGTTTGAATCCTTCTAGAAATTCGTGGTCCAGCACCTCATCGATGAAACATAGGGGGTGTGCGGCACCCCTGTATTTAGATGTACCATGGCGTTCGGATGGTTGTGGTGTTCGGTTTTGGTTGTGCACTGGAGCGCGTTTCCTTTATCCATAGATGGATCTGGTGTCGCCCGCCTTTTGATGCGAGTCCTCGCGTGGATCATGTACTGACTTATGTGCGGCCTCGTTAGCCGCTCTATCGCAGCCACGAGGTCATCGATCCGACCGGTCGGCTGTTTAATTTTTTGGCTGTGGGGGCTCTAAGGCCTCATCATTGAATTCAGGCAGCAGCTTGCGCTTTGGATAGCTCTTCGTGTGGCGACCGCCATCGTACTTTTCTGCAGTGTCGAGCACTTTGTTCCATCTACTGTTGAGTGTATTTTGTGCGGCCTTGAGCCTTTTCTTCTGCTTCTTCAGACTCCTCGCCGTGGCGATAAGCCTTCTATGGAGGTTCTCTTGCTCCAGGTGCCTTTCCGGGATGATGTGTGCATCGTCATCCGGACTGTTCTCCTCTCCGGAGACGGGTTGATTAGCTTGACGCTTGGCGTCGCCGTGATCGGATAGCGGCTCCGTACTGTGTTCGTCATCCGCTGGCTCACCCTGCTCTATCGCTGGGTCTATGTGGTCGTTGTTTCCTCCGGAGTCAACCGGGGTATTATTTTTTCTTACGCTGTTATCGCTATTTTTGCCGAGGTGGGATTTGGAGCGGCGCCTACGCCGCCGCTTTGTTTGCTTCTCGAGGGAGCTATCCTTCGCTGCATCCTTCCGTTCCTCGTCATCATTTTCTTTGGGTGTATCCACCATGTATATGTCATGTGATGAAGTGGCGGTCCAGCGCCCTATGGGCGGTGGTTCCTGTTCGTCTCCTGCATCATCGTCCATACCGTCGATGTCTTCGGAGTCGAAGTCGAGCATGTCGGTTAAATCGTCGATAGTGGCTACTAAGTGGGTGGTGGGTGGGGAGCAAATTTCTTCGTCGTCCGCATCCCATTCTAGCCGGACATAGTTCGACCAAGGTTCTCCTGATAAGGAGAGACACCTTAACTAATTTAGCACATCGCCAAAGGGCGAGTGCTGAAAGATATCCGCGGAGGTGAACTCCATGATCAGTGCCCAATCGGATTCGATAGGCATGGGCGCAGGCGGTTCGGAGTCCGTGGCCGGAGATGAATCCAGTGGTTTAGCGTCACGGCTCTCGTGAGGGGTAAGGTCAGTATCCGGCTCTATCGCCGCTGAGAGAGCGGCCTCCAAGGCGGGGTCTATCCGCCCGTCCTCGGATGGCGCAATTTGCTCCGGATTGAAGGATGGAGTAGTTGCCGGTGTGATCTCCCGAACACTGTCCGACGGTAGAGCTATATCATGCTCGTCGTGATCGTGCGGCACACCTGGCATGGGCTCGAATCCGTTGAAGATCAAGTCTCCGCGGATGTCGGTAGTGTAATTCAAGTTTCCAAACCTGACCTGACGGCCAGGGGCGTAGCTCTTGATCTGCTCCAGATGGCCAAGCGAGTTGGCCCGCAATGCGAAGCCGCCGAATACGAAGATATGTCCGGGGAGGAAGACCTCATCCTGGACCGCATCGTTACCGATGATCAAAGGAGCCATCAAGCCTTACGGTGACGGCACAGCGGAACTCTCAATGAAAGCACCAATGTCGGTGTCAAAACCGGTGGATCTCGGTTAGGGGGTCCCGAACTGTGCGTCTAAGGCGGATGGTAACAGGAGGCAGGGGACACGATGTTTACCCAGGTTCGGGCCCTCTCGGTGGAGGTAATACCCTACTTCCTGCTTGATTGATCTTGATGGTATGAGTATTACAAGAGTTGATCTACCACAAGATCATAGACGCTAAACCCTAGAAGCTAGCCTATGGTATGATTGTTGTTTTCCTACGGACTAAACCCTCCGGTTTATATAGACGCTGGAGGGGCTAGGGTGACGCACAGTCGGTTACAAGGGAGGAGATCTACATATCAGTATTGCATAGTCCGGCCAAAGGTTATAGTCCGGATACCCCCTAATCCAGGACTCCCTCACATGCTATTACAGTATCAATATTGGATGTTTTATATGCAATTATATATCATTTTTTGGGACTAACCTATTAACTTAGTGCCAAGTGCACCTTACTATTTTTTGGTTTTCTAGGAAATCGGCACCAAACGAAGTCCAAATGCCACGGAACTTTTTAAATTTTTTTCTGGACATAAATGACACTGGAAGCTTCGGGAGGAGGCCAAAACGCGAAGGAGGTGGCCACGAGCCAACAAAGGGCGCCCAGGGGGGTCGGCGCACCTTTGTGCCTCATGGGCCCCTCTGTCCCCTGTTTGACCTAATTCTAACTCTAAAAATTCTCTAAAATCAAGAAACCAATAGAGAGCCACCCAAAACACTTTTTTCGCTGCCACAAGCTTAGTTCTCACGAGATCCCATCTGGAGGCCTTTTTCGGCACTCTGTTGGAGGGGGAATCAATCACGAAGGGCTTCTACATCAACTTTGTTGCCCCTGCTATGATGTGTGAGTAGTTTACCATGGACCTATGAGTCCATAGCTAGTATCTAGATTGCTTATTCTCTCTCTTTGATCTTCAATACAATGCTCTCCTTGATGTTCTTGGAGATCTATTCGATGTAATACTTTTTTGTGGTGTGTTTGTTGGGATCCGATGAATTGTGGGTTTATGATCAGATTATCTATGAATATTATTTGAGTCTTCTCTGAACTCTTTTATGCATGATTATTATAGCTTTGTATTTCTCTCTGATCTGTCTATTTGCTTTGGCCAACTAGATTGATTTATCCTGCAATGGGAGAGGTGCTTTGTGATGGGTTCAATTTTTTGGTGCTCAATCCCAGTGACAGAAAGGGACATGACACGTATTTGTATCGTTTCCATTAAGGATACAACGACGGGGTTTGTTCATATTAATTGGATTTACTTTGTCTACATCATGTCATCTTGGTTAAGGCATTACTCCGTTCTTTATGAACTTAATACTCTAGATGCATGCTGGATAGCGGTCAATGTGTGGAGTAATAGTAGTAGATGTAGGAAGGAGCCGGTATACTTGTCTCAGACGTGATGCCTATATACATGATCATTACCTTGGATATCGCTAATTATTTTCTTTTCTATCAATTGCCCAACAATAATTTGTTTAGCCACTATATGCTATGTTCAAGAGAGAAGCCTCTAGTGAAAACTATGGCCCCCGGGTCTATCTTTATCATATATTAAAATCCAAAAATACCTTGCTGCAATTTATTTACTTTTTTGTGTTGTTGTTTATCTATCTATCACTATGAGATTTGATCCTTGCAATTAACCACCAAGGGATTGACAACCCTTTGTTTGTGTTGAGTGCAAGTTTTTGTTATTTTGTGTGTAGGTGCTTCTAACAAGGTGTTGCACGGTTCTCCTACTGAATTGATAACCTTGGTTCTTAACTGAGGGAAATACTTATGTCTATTGTACTGCATCATCCTCTCCTCTACGAGGAAATCACAAGCAGCTCATAAGTAGCAGTCTCCATTGTATCTATTTTACCAAACACTATTGCTCTTGCTTTGCCCCTAATTTGTGCAAAATTTAGATTCTCGCTTGGACAACATGGGCCTAGCGTTTCATTCCATTTGTATGATCAAGCCTTTGATATACCTTTGGTTGATTTTTGTAATATTTGCATGATTGTTGTTGAGGGTAGTATGGTTGAACCCAGACCTCGTTAGTTCGAGGAATTTTTGCAATGTTTAAATGTAGGAGAGACTAGAGGGGTTTCCCATGCTAGAGCCATTTTTTTTACATTTTCCAAATGTGCATTACTTTGATTTATTCGTAGAATAATGTTTAACTGCTAGGCAGAAGGGTGGTACACTTAGTGCCCGTGACCTCGCTATCTTGCTAGTGCACTCTTTGGTGAGAGAACTCGTAGTTTGGGATCTATCATTGCACATCCCTTACATACGAAGAGAGCTAAGGGTATTTTCTATGGCGGTGTTTATGCTACTCATCTTGTTGCACATTTTAATGTTCCCATTAGAAATGATGGGATCACGTGCTACCTAAGAAATACTTAGATTATGATTCTATGGTAGGCCATGATTTTATTGATAAGAGGGGTTCCACCTGACATCTACTGTTACAACATGGTATTCAGCCAAGCTACCTGTGAGATTATTACTTTGCCCGCCCCTACTTTGTTTGATGTATACGCCAGGGGGATACCTTCTCATGCCGAGGACATCACCAACTACAACAACACGTTGGCTGCTGCACAGGAGGAGGAAATTCACCCTGGGATGCACAGGTCTCATAGCCAACTCGGTTTATCCTAGGGCTGACATAATTTTACCAATAACACCAACCAAGCTATGCCAAAAGCCTAAACTTGGGTGGTACGTATTCTCACCGACATTTCATTCATGTTATCACACATTCATTACATTTTTCGTGCTCATCGTTTTCTTTGTATATCCATGTTTCTCTTTTATTTATTTTCTTTTCTGTATTTATAAAATTTTGAAATAAAAAATGTATTTCTTGCTTCTTTTTGTTTTTCTTTCCTTTGTTGGCTGGTTTGCTTTACTAAAAAGAATATCTAAAAAGATTTCTCGTTTCTTCTTTTGTCATTTTTTGGAGTTCTTCAGTGTAAATATTTTCTCATTTTCCCCTTCATTTATAAACTCCAAAAATATTTTAGTGTGTTTCTCTGAATTTCTTTGCTTCAATCGTGGCAAGGAGAAGGCATCCAAAAAGATAATTTCCAATTGGCTCTTATGTGCTTTATCGGTGATCTAATGGAAGACCAAATATTTCCTTGTCTTCTCCTGTGTATATAGTATTTGCAGATTTCAGCTTAGTCCACGACACATTGCATTATGTTATACTTTCCATATCAGTCAGTTGTGCAAGTGAAAAGCAATAATGACGATGATTTGAGAAAGTGATCATGGTGAAGAAAAGGTGGTAAGAACATATTATCCACTCCTAACTAATTAAGCATGGGAACCTCTCTAGCACATGTTTCATATATAATATGATGAGTTTCTTCATCATAAACTGTTGGACAAAAGTACACATTGATACATCTCTGTCGTATCTATAATTTTTGATTGTTCCATGCCAATATTATACAACTTTCACATACATTTGGCAACATTTTATATGATTCATTGGACTAACATATTAATCCAGTGCCCAGTGCCGGTTCCTGATTTTTTGCATGTTTTTGCTTCATAGAATATCCATATCAAACGAAGTCCAAACGTGATAAAAATTTATGGAGAATTATTTTAGAATATTTTTGTTTTTTGGGAGGTGGAATCAACGCAACGGGGGCCCACAACCACACAAGACACCTGGGCATGCGAGGCAGCCCATGCGCGTGGTGGTGGGTTGTGCCCTCCTCGTACGCCAGTTGGAGCTCTACTTCAGGCACAAGGAAGCTTATATCCGTTAGAAACCGTGTTAAAATCTCAGTGCAATCAGAGTTACGGATCTCTGGGAATATAAGAGACGGTTTTCGGACAGAAAACATAAATGTGAAACAGAAGAGAATAGATAGGGAGATCCAATTTAGGAGGGGCTCCGGCCCCTCCGCCTCCATGGTGGCCATGGACCAGAGGGGGAACTCTCCTCCTATCTAGGGGGAGGCGAAGGAAGAAGAAGGATGAGGGGGGATCTCTCCCCCTCTCTCCCTGTCGCGCCGGAGTGCCGCCGGGGCAAGGATCGTGATGGTGATCTACATCAACAATCTTGCTACCGTCAACACCAATTTTATCCCCCTCTATGCAGAGGTGTAACACCTCTTCTCCCCACTGTAATCTCTACTTAAACACGGTGCTCAACACTATATATTATTTCCCAATGATATGTGGTTATCCTATGATGTTTGAGTAGCTAGATTCGTTTTGTCCTATGGGTTGATAGATGATCATGATTGGTTTGAGTTGTATATTTTATTTTGGTGTTGTCCTACGGTGCTCTCCGTGTCGTGCAAACAGAGGGATCCCCGCTATAGGGTGTTGCAATACATTCATGGTTCGCTTATGGTGGGTGGCGTGAGTGACAGAAGCACAAACCCGAGTTTGGGGGTCATTGCGTATGGGATAAAAAGGACTTGGTACTTAATGCTATGGTTGGGTTTTACGACCTTAATGATCTTTAGTAGTCATGTATGCTTGCTAAAGTTCCAATCATAAGTGCATATGATCCAAGTAGAGAAAGTATGTTAGCTCATGCCTCTCCCTCATATAAAATTGCAACAATGATCACTGGTTTAGTTATCAATCACCTAGGGACAAATGACTTTCTTGTTGACAAAAGCTATCTACTTTTACTGTCTTGCATTTTACTCGTGGTTTTATTCTTGCAAAGTACTTCTAGTTTTATTTTTGCTAACTTATTCTTTCAACTACCAAATAGTTTTATAGTTGTTCTAGGTAAAGCAAACGTCAAATGTGCGTAGAGTTGTATCGATGGTCGATAGGACTTGAGGGAATATTTTTTCTACCTTTAGCTCCTCGTTGGGTTCGACACTCTTATTTATCAAAAACGGCTACAAACGATCCCCTATACTTGTGGGTTATCAAGGCCTTTTTCTGGGGCCGTTGTCGGGGAGCAATAGCGTGGGGTGAATATTCTCGTGTGTGCTTGTTTGCTTTATCACTAAGTAGTTTTTATTTTCTATTCTAAGTTATTCTCTATCTTTAGTTATGGATATGGAACACGAAATACCAAAAAAATTAGTTGCACTTGCTACTCATGGAGATGGGGAACCTCGTAAAACCATTGATGCTCGTTATGTGGAAAACATTAAACACTACTTTGATAATCCTTAGGAAACCCCATTCAACATGATAATGGGAGACATGTTGGATCAACATGAATATTTTAGGGATTATCACTTTACTCGAAAAGGAAAACAGTTATGGGATCAAATTGATATGTTGCATTGGTATACTTGGAATTTATGCGAGAGATATGATTATACTTCTTGGTCTAGGATGAAGGCTCCACACCTTCCCTTTTCATGCAAATTTAGTGATAATGAAACCTTGGCTTCTTATGCTATTGGTAGATATGATTACTATGATGTGGAATGAATAGAAGAATTTGTTTCTTTTAAGGGTGCTTATGAAATTGAATCTCTATTTGAAAAGTATGAAGATTACATGATTCTGTTTATAGACCTGAAAATTTTGCCATCCTTAAATATTGCTATGAAAATTATAAATACAATTCCGATATTGTTGTGTTTATTGAGGAAGTCTCCGATATCCAAGAAGAGACTAACATTTTGCAGGAAACTATGGAAGAAGAAATTGATGAAACTGTGAGCTCATTGGATGAAAAAGATGAGGAGGAGAGTGAAGAACAAAAGGAGGAAGAGAAGATTAGCTACCCGTGCCCACCTTCTAATGCGAGTAACTCTTCAACTCATACATTGTTTGATGTCCCTTCGTTCTTACGGAAGGATGATTGTTATGATAATTGATATGATCACGTTGATTCATTTGAAATATCCCTTTTTGATGAAATTGATGCTTCCTATGTTTATGGCCATGATGCCAATATGAATTATGCTTATGGATATGAACTTTCTATAGTTCCTTATGTTAAGAATGAAATTGTTGCTATTGCACCCACACATGATAGTCCTATTATCTTTTTGAATTCTCCAAACTACACTATATCGGAGAAGTTTGCTATTATTAAGGATTATATTGATGGGTTGCCTTTTACCGTTGCACATGATAATTTTGATGAATATAATATGCATGTACTTGCTGCTCCTACTTGCAATTATTATGAGAGAGGAAGTACATCTCCGCCTCTCTATGTTTCCAACACGATAAAATGCAATAAAGTGCTTATGCTATGTATTGGACTTTACTTGATGTGCATGAATTGTTCCTTTATGACATGCCGATGCATAGGAAGAGAGTTAGACTTCGTCATTGCATGATATATGTTGCTTTGTGCTCACTACAAAATGCCAAATCATTGTTAATTAAAACTGGCTTTGATATGAAGGAAATATGCCCTAGAGGCAATAATAAAGTTATTATTTATTTCCTTATTTCATTATAAATATTTATTATTCATGCTAGAATTGTATTAACCGGAAACTTAGTACATGTGTGAATACATAGACAAACAGAGTGTCACTAGTATGCCTCTACCTGACTAGCTCGTTGAATCAAAGATGGTTAAGTTTCCTAGCAATAGACATGAGTTGTCATTTGATTAACGGGATCACATCATTAGAGAATGATGTGATCGACTTGACCCATTCCGTTAGCTTAGCACTTGATCGTTTAGTATGTTGCTATTGCTTTCTTCATGACTTATACATGTTCCTATGACTATGAGATTATGCAACTCCCGTTTACCGGAGGAACACTTTGTGTGCTACCAAATGTCACAACGTAAATGGGTGATTATAAAGATGCTCTACAGGTGTCTCCGAAGGTACTTGTTGAGTTGGCGTATATCGAGATTAGGATTTTTCACTCCGATTGTCGGAGAGGTATCTCTAGGCCCACTCGGTAATACACATCACTATAAGCCTTGCAAGCATTGTAACTAATGATTTAGTTGCGGGATGATGTATTACGGAACGAGTAAAGAGACTTGCTGGTAACGAGATTGAACTAGGTATTGAGATACCGACGATCGAATCTCGGGCAAGTAACATACCGATGACAAAGGGAACAATGTATGTTGTTATGCGGTTAGACCGATAAAGATCTTCGTAGAATATGTGGGACCCAATATGAGCATCCAGGTTCCACTATTGGTTATTGACCAGAGACGTGTCTCTGTCATGTCTACATAGTTCTCAAACCCGTAGGGTCCGCACGCTTAAAGTTCGGTGACGATCGGTATTATGAGTTTTTGTGTTTTGATGTACCGAAGGTAGTTCGGAGTCCCGGATATGATCACAGACATTACGAGGAGTCTCGAAATGGCCGAGACGTAAAGATCGATATATTGGACGACTATATTCGGACAACGGAAGTGTTCCGGGTGGTTTTGGAGAAAACCGGAGCGCCGGAGGGTTACCGGAAACCCCCCGGGAGAAATAATGGGCCTTATGGGCCCTAGTGGAGAGAGAGGGCTGGCCTAGGGCAGGCTGCGTGCCCCTCCCCCTCTGGTCCGAATTGGACTAGGAGAGGGGGGCGCCCCCCCCCTTTCCTTCTCCCTCTCCCCCTTCCTTTCCCCCTCCTAGTAGGAGTAGGAAAGAGGGGAGTCCTACTCCTACTAGGAGGAGGACTCCTCCTCCTGGCGCGCCATAGAGGGCCGGCAGGCCTCCCCCTTTCTCCTTTATATACGGGGGCAGGGGGCACCTCTAGACACACAAGTTGATGTGTTGATCTCTCCCAGCCGTGTGCGGTGCCCCCCACCACCATAATCCACCTCGATCATATAGTTGCGGTGCTTAGGCGAAGCCCTGCGTCGGTAGCATCATCATCACCGTCATCACGCCGTCGTGCTGACGAAACTCTCTGGCGAAGCTTTGCTTGATCGGAGCTCGCGGGACGTCATCGAGTTGAACATGTGTTGAACTCGGAGGTGCCGTGCGTTTGGTACTTGGATCAGTCAGATCGTGAAGACGTACGACTACATCAACCGTGTTGTGCTAACGCTTCCACTTTCGGTCTACGAGGTACGTGGACACACTCTCCCCTCGCGTTGCTATGCATCACCATGATCCTGTGTATGCGTAGGATTTTTTTTGAAATTGCTACGTTTCCCAACAGTGGCATCCGAGCCAGGTTTATGAGTAGATGTTATATGCACAAGTAGAACACAAGTTAGTTGTGGGCGATACAAGTCATACTGCTTACCATCATGTCATACTTTGATTCGGCGGTATTGTTGGATGAAGCGGCCCGGACCAACATTACGCGTACGCTTACGCGAGACTGGTTCTACTGACGTGCTTTGCACACAGGTGGCTGGCAGGTGTCAGTTTCTCCAACTTTAGTTGAACCAAGTGTGGCTACGCCCGGTCCTTGAGAAGGTTAAAACAACACTTACTTGACAAACTATCGTTGTGGTTTTGATGCATAGGTAAGAACGGTTCTTTCTCAGCCCGTAGCAGCCACATAAAACTTGCAACAACAAAGTAGAGGACGTCTAATTTGTTTTTGTAGGGCATGTTGTGATGTGATATGGTCAAGACATGATGCTATATTTATTGTATGAGATGATCATGTTTTGTAACCAAGTTATCGGCAACTGGCGGGAGCCATATGGTTGTCACTTTATTGTATGCAATGCAATCGCCCTGTAATTGCTTTACTTTATCACTAAGCGGTAGCGATAGTCGTAGAAGCAATAGTTGGCGAGATGACAACAATACTACGATGGAGATCAAGGTGTCGTGCCGGTGACGATGGTGATCATGACGGTGCTTCAGAGATGGAGATCACAAGCACAAGATGATGATAGCCATATCATATCACTTATATTGATTGCATGTGATGTCTATCTTTTATGCATCTTATTTTGCTTTCATTGACGATAGCATTATGAGATGATCTCTCACTAAATTTCAAGGTAAAAGTGTTCTCCCTGAGTATGCACCGTCGCCAAAGTTCGTCGTGCCGAGACACCACGTGATGATCGGGTGTGATAAGCTCAACGTTCATCTACAATGGGTGTAAGACAGTTTTGCACACACTGAATACTCGGGTTAAACTTGACGAGCCTAGCATATGCAGATATGGCCTCGGAACACTGAGACCGAAAGGTCGAACGTGAATCATAGAGTAGATATGATCAACATAGTGATGTTCACCATTGAAAACTACTCCATTTCATGTGATGATCGGTTATGGTTTAGTTGATTTGGATCACGTGATCACTTAGATGATAAGAGAGATTTCTATCTAAGTGGGAGTCCTTAAGTAATATGATTAATTGAACTTTAATTTATCATGAACTTAGTCCTGGTAGTATTAGCATATCTATGTTGTAGATTAATAGCTCGCGAAGTTGCTCCCCATTTATTTTGATATGTTCCTAGAGAAAAACTATGTTGAAAGATGTTAGTAGCAATGATGCGGACTTGGTCCGTGATCTGAGGATTATCCTCATTGTTGCACAGAAGAATTATGTCCTTGATGCACCGCTAGGTGACGGACCTATTGCAGGAGCCTATGCAGATGTTATGAACGTTTGGCAAAGCTCGGTATGATGACTACTTGATAGTTTAGTGCACCATGCTTTACGGCTTAGAATCGGGGCTTCAAAAATGTTTTTGAAACTCCACGGAGCATATGAGATGTTCCAAGAGTTGAAATTAGTATTTCAGACTCATGCCCATGTCGAAAGGTATGAGACCTTTGACAAGTACTTTGCCTACAAGATGGAGGAGAATTGCTCAGCTAGTGAGCATGTGCTCGGAATGTCTAAGTACTACAATCACTTGAATCAAGTGGGAGTTAATCTTCCAGATAAGATAGTGATTGACAGAGTTCTCTAGTCACTATCACCAAGTTACTAGAACTTCGTGATGAACTATAATATGCAAGGGATAACGGAAATGATTCCCAAGCTCTTCGTGATGCTAAAATCGACGAAGGTAGAAATCAAGAAAAGCATCAAGTGTTGATGGTTGACAAAACCATGAGTTTCAAGAAAAGGGCAAAGGGAAGAAGGGGAACTTCAAAAAGAACGGCAAGCACATTGCTACTCAAGTGAAGAAGCCCAAGTCTGGACCTAAGCCTGAGACTAAGTGCTTCTACTGCAAAGGGACTGGTCACTGGAAGCGGAACTACCCCAAGTATTTGGTGGATAAGAAGGATGGAAAAGTGAACAAGCTATATTTGATATACATGTTATTGATGTGTACTTTACTAGTGTTTATAGCAACCCCTCGGTATTTGATACTGGTTCAGTTGCTAAGAGAAGTAACTCGAAACGGGAGTTGCAGAATGAACAGAGACTAGTTAAGGGTGAAGTGATGATGTGTGTTGGACGTGGTTCCAAGATTGATATGATCATCATTGCACACTACCTATACTTTCGGGATTAGTGTTGAACCTAAATAAATGTTATTTGGTGTTTGCGTTAAGCATGAATATGATTTGATCATGTTTATTGCAATACGTTTATTCATTTAAAATCAGAGAATAATTGTTATTCTGTTTACATGAATAAAACCTTCGATGGTCGTACACCCAATGAAAATAGTTTGTTGGATCTCGATCGTAGTGATACACATATCCATAATATTGAAGCCAAAAGATGACTAAGACTCCGTTCTCCGGAACAATGGAGCAAGCAACAAACTTGTTGGAAATAATACATACTGATGTATACGGTCCGATGAGTGTTGAGGCTCGCGGCGGGTATCATTATTTTCTGACCTTCACAGATGATTTGAGCAGATATGGGTATATCTACTTGATGAAACATAAGTCTGAAACATTTGAAAAGTTCAAAGAATTTCAGAGTGAAGTGGAAAATCTTCGTGACAAGAAAATAAAGTTTCTACGATCTGATCGCGGAGACGAATATTTGAGTTACGAGTTTGGTCTTCAATAAAACAATGTGGAATAGTTTCACAAATTCGTGCCACCTGGAACACCACAGCATAATGGTGTGTCCGAACGTCATAACCGTATTTTATTGGATATAGTGCAATCTATGATGTTTCTTACCGATTTACCACTATTGTTTTGGGGCCATTCATTAGAGACAACTGCATTCACATTAAAAAGGGCACCATCTAAATTCGTTGAGACGACACCATATGAACTGTGGTTTAGCAAGAAACCTAAGTTGTCGTTTCTTAAAGTTTGGGGTTGCGATGCTTATGGCAAAAAGTTTTCATCCTGATAAGCTCAAACCCAAATCGGAGAATTGTGTCTTCATAGGATACCCAAAGGAGACAATTGGGTACACCTTATATCACAGATCCGAAGGCAAGACATTTGTTGCTAAGAATGGATCCTTTCTAGAGAAAGAGTTTCTCTCGAAAGAAGTGAGTGGGAGGAAAGTAGAACTTGATGAGGTAACTGTACCTGCTCCCTTATTGGAAATAAGTTCATCACAGAAATTTGTTCCTGCGACTCCTACACCAATTAGAGAGGAAGCCGATGATGATGATCATGTAACTTCAGACCAAGTTACTACTGAACCTCGTAGGTCAACCAGAATGAGATCCGCACCAGAGTGGTACGGTAATCCTATTCTGGAGGTCATGTTACTTGACCATGACGAACCTACGGACTATGAGGAAGTGATGATGAGCCCAGATTCCGCGAAATGGCTTGAGGCCATGAAATCTAAGATGGGATCCATGTATGAGAACAAAGTGTGGACTTTGGTTGACTTGCCTGATGATCGGCAAGCCATAGAAAATAAATGGATCTTCAAGAGGAAGACGGACGCTGATAGTAGTGTTACTATCTACAAAGCTAGACTTTTCGAAAAAAGGTTTTTGACAAAGTTCTAGGTGTAGACTACGATGAGATTTTCTCACTCGTAGCGATGCTTAAGTCTGTCTGAATCATCTTAGCAAATTGCCATATTTTATGAAATCTGGCAAATGGATGTCAAAACTACATTCCTTAATGGATTTCTTAAAAAAGAGTTGTATATGATGCAACCAGAAGGTTTTGTTGGTCCTAAAGGTGCTAACAAAATGTGCAAGCTCCAGCGATCCATCTATGGACTGGTGCAAGCATCTCGGAGTTGGAATATACGCTTTGATGAGTTGATCAAAGCATATAGTTTTATACAGACTTGCGGTGAAGCATGTATTTACAAGAAAGTGAGTGAGAGCACTACAGCATTTCTGATAAATATATGTGAATGACATATTGTTGATCGGAAATAATGTAGAATTTTTTGGAAAGCATAAAGGAGTATTTGAAAGGAGTTTTTCAAAGAAAGACCTCGGTGAAGCTGCTTACATATTGAGCATCAATATCTATAGAGATAGATCAAGACGCTTGATAAGTTTTTTCAATGAGTACATACCTTGACAAGTTTTTGAAGTAGTTCAAAATGGAACAGTCAACGAAAGAGTTCTTGCTTGTGTTGCAAGGTGTGAAGTTGAGTAAAGACTCAAAGCCCGACCACGGCAGAAGATAGAAAGAGAATGAAAGTCATTCCCTATGCCTCAGTCATAGGTTCTATAAAGTATGCCATGTTGTGTACCAAATCTATTGTATATCCTACACTGATATTGGCAAGGGAGTACAATAGTGATCTAGGAGTAGATCACTGGACAGCGGTCAAAATTATCCTTAGTGGAATAAGGATATGTTTCTCGATTATGGAGGTGACAAAAGGTTCGCCATAAAGGGTTACGTCGATACAAGTTTTGATCTAGATGACTCTAAATATGGATACATATTGAAAGTGGGAGAAATTAGCTAGAGTAGCTCTGTGCAGAGCATTGTTATAATAGAAATTTGCAAAATACATACGGATCTGAATATGGCAGACCCGTTGACTAAACTTCTCTCACAAGAAAAACATGATCACACCTTAGTACTCTTTGGGTGTTAATCACATGGCGATGTGAACTAGGATTACTGACTCTAGTAAACCCTTTGAGCGTTGGTCACATGGCGATGTGAACTATGGGTGTTAATCACACGGTGATGTGAACTATTGGTGTTAAATCACATGGCGATGTGAACTAGATTATTGACTCTAGTGCAAGTGGGAGACTGAAGAAAATATGCCCTAGAGGCAATAATAAAGTTATTATTTATTTCCTTATTTCATGATATATGTTTATTATTCATGCTAGAATTGTATTAACCGGAAACTTAGTACATGTGTGAATACATAGACAAACAGAGTGTCACTAGTATGCCTCTACTTGACTATCTCGTTGAATCAAAGATGGTTAAGTTTCCTAGCCATAGACATGAGTTGTCATTTGATTAACGGGATCACATCATTAGAGAATGATGTGATTGACTTGACCCATTCCGTTAGCTTAGCACTTGATCGTTTAGTATGTTGATATTGCTTTCTTCATGACTTATACATGTTCCTATGACTATGAGATTATGCAACTCCCGTTTACCGAAGGAACACTTTGTGTGCTACCAAATGTCACAACGTAAATGGGTGATTATAGAGATGCTTGATACATCTCCAACATATCTATAATTTTTTATTGCTCCATGCTATATTATCTACTGTTTTGGACATTATTGGGCTTTATTATCCACTTTTATATTATTTTTAGGACTAACCTATTAACGAGAGGCCTAGCCTAGAATTGCTATTTTTTGCCTATTTCAGAGTTTCGAAGTAAAGGAATATCAAATGGAGTCCAAACGGAATGAAACCTTCGGGAACGTGATTTTCTCACCGAACATGATCCAGGAGACTTGGACCCTACGTCAAGAAAGAAAGGAGAAAGCCACGAGGTACGGGGCGCGCCCACCCCACCCCCCCAGGGCGCACCCTCCACCCTCGTGGGCCCCCTGTTGCTCCACCGACGTACTCCTTCCTCCTATATATACCTACATACCCCCAAACGATCAGATACAGAGCCAAAAACCTAATTCCACCGCCGCAACCATCTGTACCCACAAGATCCCATCTTGGGGCCTGTTCCAGAGCTCCGCCGGAGGGGGCATCCATCACGAAGGGCTTCTACATCATCACCATAGCCTCTTCGATGAAGTGTGAGTA
This sequence comes from Aegilops umbellulata, assembly GCA_032464435.1. Taxonomy (NCBI): domain Eukaryota; kingdom Viridiplantae; phylum Streptophyta; class Magnoliopsida; order Poales; family Poaceae; genus Aegilops; species Aegilops umbellulata. The sequence continues at coordinate 410,370,291 of CP136055.1, forward strand.
GTTTACCTCGGACCTTCGGGTCCATAGTTAGTAGCTAGATGGCTTCTTCTCTCTTTTTGGATCTCAATACAATGTTCTCCCCCTCTCTCGTAGAGATCTATTCGATGTAATCTTCTTTTTGCGGTGTGTCTGTTGAGACCGATGAATTGTGGGTTCATGATCAAGATTATCTATGAACAATATTTGAATATTCTCTGGATTCTTTTATGTATGATTGGTTATCTTTGCAAGTCTCTTCAAATTATCAGTTTGGTTTGGCCTACTAGATTGATCTTTCTTGCAATGGGAGAAGTGCTTAGCTTTGGGTTCAATCTTGCGGTGTCCTTTCCCAGTGACAGTAGGGGCAGCAAGGCACATATTGTATTGTTGCCATCGAGGATAACAAGATGGGGTTTTTATCATATTGCATGAATTTATCCCTCTACATCATGTCATCTTGCTTAAGGCGTTACTCTGTTTTCATGAACTTAATACTCTAGATGCATGCTGGATAGCGGTCGATGAGTGGAGTAATAGTAGTAGATGCAGGCAGGAGTCGGTCTACTTGTCTCGGACGTGATGCCTATATACATGATCATACCTAGATATTCTCATAACTATGCTCAATTTTGTCAATTGCTCAACAGTAATTCATTGACCCACCGTAAAATACTTATGCTCTTGAGAGAAATCACTAGTGAAATCTATGGTCCCCGGGTCTATCTTCATCATATTAATCTTCCAACACTTAGTTATTTCCTTTGCTTTTTTACTTCGATTTTATTTTAATTTGCATCTTTATCACAAAAATACCAAAAATATTATCTATCATCTACAGATCTCACTCTCGTAAGTGATCGTGAAGGGATTGACAACCCCTTATCGCGTTGGTTACAAGGAGTTATTTGTTTTGTGCAGGTACGAGGGACTCGCGCGTAGCCTCCTACTGGATTGATACCTTGGTTCTCAAAAACTGAGGGAAATACTTACGCTACTTTGCTGCATCATCCTTTCCTCTTCAAGGAAATCCAACGCAGTGCTCAAGAGGTAGCAATGCTCTACAGGTGTCTCCGAAGGTACTTGTTGAGTTGGCGTATATCGAGATTAGGATTTGTCACTCCGATTGTCGGAAAGGTATCTTTGGGCCCACTCGGTAATACACATCACTATAAGCCTTGCAAAACATTGTAACTAATGATTTAGTTGCGGGATGATGTATTACGGAACGAGTAAAGAGACTTGCCGGTAACGAGATTGAACTAGGTATTGAGATACCGACGATCGAATATCGGACAAGTAACATACCGATGACAAAGGGAATTACCTATGTTGTTATGCGGTTAGACCGATAAAGATCTTCGTAGAATATGTGAGAGCCAATATGAGCATCCAGGTTCCGCTATTGGTTATTGACCGGAGACGTGTCTCGGTCATGTCTACATAGTTCTCGAACCCGTAGGGTCCGCACACTTAAAGTTCGGTGACGATCGGTATTATGAGTTTTTTGTGTTTTGATGTACCGAAGGTAGTTCGGAGTCCCGGATATGATCATGGACATGACGAGGAGTCCCGAAATGGTCGAGACGTAAAGATCGATATATTGGACGACTATATTCGGACACAGGAAGTGTTCCGGGTGGTTTCGGAGAAAACCGAAGTGCTGGAGGGTTACCGGAACCCCCCCCCCCCGGGAGAAATAATGGGCCTTATGGGCCTTAGTTGAGAGAGAGGGCTGGCCTAGGGCAGGCCGCGCGCCCCTCCCCCTCTGGTCCGAATTGTACTAGGAGAGGGAGGGCGGCGCCCCCCTTTCCTTCTCCCTCTCCCCCTTCCTTCCCCCTCCTAGTAGGAGTAGGAAAGAGGGGAGTCCTACTCCTACTAGGAGGAGGACTCCTCCTCCTGGCGCGCTATAGAGGGCCGGCCGGCCTCCCCCCCTTGCTCCTTTATATACGGGGGCAGTGGGGCACCTCTAGACACACAAGTTGATCTGTTGATCTCTCCCAGCTGTGTGCGGTGCCCCCCTCCACCATAATCCACCTCGATCATATCGTTGCGGTGCTCAGGCGAAGCCCTGCATCAGTAGCATCATCATCGTCGTCATCACGTCGTCGTGTTGACGAAACTCTCCGGTGAAGCTTTGCTAGATCGGAGCTCACGGGACGTCATCGAGTTGAACGTGTGCTGAACTCGGAGGTGACGTGCGTTCGGTACTTGGATCGGTCGGATCGTGAAGACGTACGACTACATCAACCGCGTTGTGCTAATGCTTCCACTTTCGGTCTATGAGGGTACATGGACACACTCTCCCCTCTCGTTGCTATGGATCACCATGATCCTGTGTGTGCGTAGGAAATATTTTGAAATTACTACGTTTCCCAACATGATATACCTTGGGATCCGGGTGGATCCATTACTTGAGCAGTTTATGCCTAGCTTAATGGCTTTATAGAAAGCGCTGCCAGGGAGACAACCCGAAAGTTTTAGGAAGTCATTTTATTCTGTTGAGTGCTTTTATAAAGTTTAAAAACAAAAAATATATAGAGGGGAACTTAAAACTGCACAAAAAGAAAAGTGAAAGTGAGAAAGACGAGCACCGTGGAAGCGGGGGATATCATCGAACTTTGTTCATGGTCATGGAAACTTTGTGAATCTCGGTTACAGAAACTTTCCAACAAAAATAATTATCCCCTTGTACAAATCCATAGTATTATAAAAATAATGTGCCAAGATTTGCCTTTAGGATGATTAGATTGCTTGTTGGTATGTGCGGTGTAAAAACAGAAACTTTGGTTGTAGTGCGTAATTTTACATTTTTTACTGGAACATCGAAAGTTTCGGAGACTTTTTGCAAAGTATTTCTATACAAATGTTTTATTTTTTCCCAAGTTTTCAGAATTTTTGGAGTTACAGAAGTGTGGTCAGATTACAGATTATTACAGACTTTCCTGTTTAAGAGAGATTCTATTTTTGATGCATTGTTTTGCTTGTTTTAATGAAACTATCAATTTTTATCGGTAGTATAAGCCATGGAAAAGTTATAATACAGTAGCTACAATGCAAAAACAAAATATGAATGTGTTTGAAATAGTACTTAAAATAGTGATTTGGTTTATTATACTAACGGGTCTTACCGAGCTTTCTGTTTGAGTTTTGTGTGGATGAAGTGATCAAAGATCGAGGAGGTCTCGATATGAGGAGAAGGAGGACATGCAAGAGTTCAAGCTTTGGGATTCCCATGGCAACCCAATTACATATCTACGGAGACTCAAGCTTCTAAGCTTGGGGATACCCCGGAAGGCACCCAATCTTTCTTCAACAAGTATCGGTATGTTTTTGTTTTCATTTCGTTCATGTGATATATGTAAATCTTGGAGTGTCTTTTGCATTTCATTTTCACTTTTCTTTTTTGCCCCATGTCGGTATGAGATAGTCCATGGTTGATTTATAGTATGCTCATTGCACTTCACTTATATCTTTTGAGTATGGTTTTATAGAATGCTTCATGTGCTTCACTTATACCGTTTGAAGTTTAGATTGTCTGTTTCTCTTCACATAGAAAACCGTTATTTGTAGAATGCTCTTTTGTTTCACTTATATTTATTAGGGCATGGTATTTTGTAGAAAGAATTGAACTCTCATGCTTCACTTATATCTATTTAGAGAGTCAACAGGAATTGGTCATTTGCATGGTTAGTCATGAAATCCTACGTAAAACTTGTGGATCACTGAATATGATATGTTTGATTCCTTGCAATAGTTTTGTGATATAGAGATGATAATATGTGGGAGGTACTAGTAAATGGTTGTGGTTAGTAAGAATATTCATGTTAAGGCTTGTGATTCCTGAAGCATGCATGTATAGTCTCTCGTTATGCTATGAAGTTGGAACATGATTTATTATTGATTGTCTTCCTTATGAGTGGCGGTCGGGGACGAGCGATGGTCTTTTCCTACCAATCTATCCCCCTAGGGGCATGCGTAGTAGTACTTTACTTCGAGGGCTAATAAATTTTTGCAATAAGTTTATGAGTTCTTTATGACTAATTAATGTGAGTCCATGGATTATACGCACTCTTACCTTTCCACAATTTACTAGCCTCTTCGGTACCATGCATTGCCCTTTCTCACCTCGAGAGTCGGTACAAACTTCGCCGGTGCATCCAAACCCCATGATATGATACGCTCTATCACGCATAAGTCTTATTATATCTTCCTCAAAATAGCCACCATACCTACCTATTATGCCCCTTCCATAGCCATTCCGAGATATATTGCCATGCAACTTTCACCGCTTCCGTTTTGATGACTTGAGCATTCATTGCCATATTGCTTTGCATGGTCGTAAGATAGCTAGCATGATATTTCCATGGCTTGTCAGTTTTTTGATACCGTTGTTATGCTAGATCACTTCACATCCTGGTACACTGCCAGAGGCATTCATATAGAGTCATACTTTGTTCTAGGTATCAAGCTATAATTTTTATTTTTTTGAGTTGTAAGTAAATAGAAGTGTGATGACCATCATTATTCATTATTAGAGCATTGCCCCAGTGAGGAAAGGATGATGGAGACTATGATTCCCCCACAAGTCGGGATGAGACTCCGGCCAAAGAGAGAAAAAAAGAAACAGAAAAGAAGAAAAAAATAAGAAAAAAAAGAAGAAAAAAAGGAAACGACAAAGAGAGAAGGGGCATGCTAATTCCACACTTTTGCTTCAAAGTAGCACCATGCTTTTCATATAGAGGGTCTCCCTTGTTGTAACTTCCATATACTAGTGGGAATTTTCATTATAGGATTAGATGCACACCCACTTAGTTTCAGTTTGAGCTTTCATATACTTATAGCTCTTAGTGCATTCGTTGCATGATAATCCCTACTCCTCGCATTGATATCAGTTGATGTGCATCTCCAAAGCCCATTGATTAGCCGCGTCGATGTGAGGCATTCTTACTTTTTTGTCTTCTCTATATTTACCCCTATCATTATCTTCTATTCCACCCATAGTGCTATATCCATGGCTCACGCTCATGTATTGTGTGGGGGTTGAAAAAGCTGAAGCGCGTTAAAAAGTATGAACCAATTGCTCGGCTTGTCATCGGGGTTGTGCATGATAAATACTTTGTGTTAAGAAGACAAAGCATGACAAGACTATATGATTTTATAGGGATAGCTTTCTTTAGCATTAATATTTTGAAAGGCACGATTGTTTGTTGGGATGCCTGAGTATTGATGTATTTATGTAAAATTATAGACTATTGCTTTGAATCACTCTTGTCTTAATATTCATGCCATGATTAGATAGATGATCAAGATTATGCTAGGTAGCATTCCACATCAAAAATTATCTTTTATATCATTTACCTACTTGAGTACGAGCAGGAATTAAGCTTGGGGATGCTGATACGTCTCCGTCGTATCTATAGTTTTTAATTGTTCCATGCCAATATTATACAACTTTCACGTACTTTTGCCAACATTTTATATGATTTATTGGACTAACATATTGATCCATTGCCTAGTGCCAGTTCTTCTTTTTTGCATGTTTTTTGCTTCGGAGAATATCCATATCAAACGAAGTCCAAACGCGATAAAAATTTACGGAGAATTATTTTGGAATATTTGTGATTTTTGGGAGGTGGAATCAACGCAAACGGGGGCCCACAGCCACCACAAGACACCTGGGTGCGCCAGGCAGCCCAGGCGCGTGGTGGTGGGTTGTGCCCTCCTCATACGTCAGTTGGAGCTCTTCTTCAAGTGCAAGGAAGCTTATATTCAGAAAAAATCATGTTAAAATCTCAGCGCAATCGGAGTTATGGATCTCCGGGAATATAAGAAACGATTTTTGGCCAGAAAATAGAAACGTGAAACATAAGAGAACAGAGAAGGAGATACAATCTAAGAGGGTCTCCCGCCCCTCCGCCGCCATGGAGGCCATGGACCAGAGGGGGAACTCTCCTCCCATCTAGGGGGGAGGCCAAGGAAGAAGAATTAAGAGGGGGGCTCTCTCTCCCCCTCTCTCCCGGTGGCGCGTGAGTGCCGCTGGGGAAAGGATCGTGACGGCGATCTACATCAACAATCTTGCTACCGTCAACACCAACTTTCTTCCCATATATGCAGCGGTGTAACACCTCTTATCCATGCTGTAATCTCTATTTAAACATGGTGCTCAACGCTATATATTATTTCCCAATGATATGTGGTTATCCTTGATGTTTGAGTAGATCCGTTTGTCCTATGGGTTGACAGATGATCATGATTTGTTTGAGTTATATATTTTATTTTGGTGCTGTCCTACGGTGCCCTCTGTGTGGCGCAAACGGAGGGATCCCCACTGTAGGGTGTTGCAATACGTTCATGGTTCGCTTATGGTGGGTCGTTTGAGTGACAGAAGCACAGACCCGAGTTTGGGGGTCATTGCGTATGGGATAAAGAGGAAATGCTCCTCCTTATCACTATACTGCCAATAGACATGAGTACAACATAGATACTATTTGGTTGGCGGTATCTATCCTTCATGGGCTAACTTTGTCATCACCATCTCAAACCAGTTGGCCAGAAAAAAGGCTCACTTTGCCCAAAGACAAGAAGCAGTTAGAAAGGATGTCGAGAGGGCATTTGGAGTTCTGCAGGCTCGTTTTGCAATTGTTTGTGAACCTGCAAAATAATGGGATCCGAAAACCTTGTGGGAGGTGATGACATGTTGTGTGATCATGCACAACAGGATCATCGAGCATGAGGGTGACGCTGCTGTCGCAACTCTGGAATTTGAGAACATGGGTGATCCTATCCAACTTTCGGACTAGAATCTGGCTACATTTGAAGAGTTTATTCAAATGCATCAACAAATTCAGCATCGACCAACTCACGAGAAGCTGAAGGAAGATATGATTGAGCATCAGTGGGCGGTGAAAGGGGACAACATTGTTGAGATGTAATTTTTGAACTTTTTTAAATTTGAACTAGTGATGCATGCGGCTATTTGAATGTTTGTATCCTTTGCATGCGGCTGTTTGATCGTGCAGACTTGAAAAAAATAAGAAAGGCCGGATTTATGCGGCTACAGTTGGATGGCGTCCTCTCGCATCCGTGTCCGCGGGCTGGTCCCCCTGTCCATGAACGGATGCGGGAGAAAAATTACGGGTTGCCATTGGAGATGACCTATAGAATAATTTCATCTTTTTTTAGGGGAAGACTGATTTTATCTAACATATAGATTTAGAGCAACTATAATAGGGCGACCCATTTTGTCTGCATGCGTCTGTTTGGGTCGGCGCGAACAAAAATGGAGGCCCAATGCGCCGACCCAAACCCAAATCGCGTCCGCTTGGCGTGTCTCCTAGGTTTCCGCCGCGGCCCCACTTTCCTGTCCTTGCCGCGCGTCTCCTCGGTGTCCGCCGTGGCCCCACTTGTAGGCCACCCAACTACCGCCCGTCGTCTAATTTATGAAGACCACCGACAGCGGGCCCACTAGTCAGCGAGTGAATGCGTCCTTTTTTAACCACATGTGCGGCGGGGGCCGGCCTCATCCAGCTCCGTCCACATCTGGCCCCCCACCACCCCCTTGTGCTTCCTCGCCGGCGACACCACCCAAACCCTAGCAAAGCAATGGGCCTCTTCGGCAGCAGCAGCGGCAAGGGCAAGGGCAAGGGCACCCCCGGTGCCTCATCCTCCCGTGCTCCTCCTCCGGCGCCGGCGCGTTTCCACCCAGGTCGCCGGCGTCTGCACATCCCGGTGCACCAAGCGCGGTGGCACTGGGAGTACAGGCAACCACTGCCCTACCCCGACGTCACGCTACCGCACCACTGGCACCTGGATCAGCATCGGATCCCGGTGCCGGCGGTTCCGCACACCCAACGGGCGCACGACGAGGAGGTGCGCAGGCGCCGGGCGCAGCTCACGCCGGAGCAGCGGCGGATGCCCGAGTACGCCGCCCACTCTCCCAACTGGGAGGCTTGATTTGCCCTCGAACATGAGGAGCAACAGCGGGTTGGCGTCGACGCCATCCCGCCGCTGTTTCTACCACCGCCCCCGCGGGTAGAGCCGGAGAAAATGGAGGTGGAGGCGGAGTACCAAGTTGCCCTCAAGGAGGCCTTGTAGCACGCGTTGGAGGCTAGCCGGCTCGAGGAGGACGCGTACTGGGATGGGCTGGAGCAAGCCCTTGCCTTGTCAGCGGTGGGGACTCCATCCACACCCCGCTCTTCGTCCCGTCTCCGCCACCGCCGCCGCCCGTCGAGCCCAAGTTGGATCCGGAGCCAACGCGGAAGCGCTCCCCGCCTCCACCCACTTGGCCGGAGGAGGCCTACACATGAACCGACCAATACCACGAGTGGGTGAGCGTGCCTCATGTTCACTACGCTGCGATGTCGGCGCAGGAGGCAGCCCACCTTGAGCGCTGGAAGGCGCACTGGCTCGCCCAGGAGGAAGCCGGCGGCGAGCGGCAGATGCGCTACGAGCAGCTGCTGCAACGCGACGCGGAGGCGCTGCAGTTTGAGGAGGAGGAGGAGCGCGCATGGCGAGCCGCAATGCCGCCGCCTCAGCAGTCGCCGGAGGAGGCTGCCTTGGCAGCGTACCAAGAGGCGCTCGGGTGGACTGGCCCTACTCCCGTCTTCATCGACCTCACCGGCGGCGATGGCGATGGCGACGCCAACGTCAAGGGCAAGGGCAAGGCCGACGACGTCTAGGGCAATATGCGGGCAGCAACGTGCGGGCGCCGACTTTTTTTTATGTTTTTAATTAATGTTTAATTAGATTTAAGTGGACTTTAACCGGCGGTTGACCGGCCACTTATGTTTATTTAATGTTTAATTATGTTTATTTTTATGAGCTGTTTTTTTTTCACGCCGACAGATTTGAGTCTGCGTCCTACTAAGCAGTCAACCGACCTATTTAAGAATGTGAACACACATGTCCGCCTGACCAATTTAAATAGACGAAAAATGGATAAAGCGTGCGTCCGTTTGACTCGCCCCGTTGGACTTGCTCTTGTTATTTTTGCCAATTGCAAGGTTCCGAGTGGACCGACGCGACCAGACCCGTCCTTGAGGGAGGCCAAGGTGGGCGACCGCACAGGGCCCTCAAAAATTTGGGGCCCCCAAATAAACTTAATCCGGCTAAGAGTGAAAGTACTACCCAGCAGCAACGAAGGCCTAAGTAAAGTACCCTGCAGCAACGCCAGCCCACGAGGCCTGTTAATAACATGATTGTATCGATCGGCCTGGCCGTTCCATTAATCGCTAGCAATCCGCTTGGCTTCCGCGGTTCCGCCGCGCCAATCTCTTTGCGGCACTGCCTTCCGCCAATCGCACAGGACGTCGCCTCCTGCCTTCCGCCATCGGCGATTGCCCGTCTGCTTCAGTCCTCCACTGCTTGTCTACTTAATTTTCTCCCTTTTCGTTATCACTAGTAATTGATTAAGTTTGATCTCCCCGACCTAGATTAGGCGTAGTAGTGAGTAGGATGAAATTATGTGTCCCGTGGTCTAGGTGGGTAATGAATTTATTTGTCCATGGTGTTAGATTAGGAGTACAGAAAGTTCCTTAGGAGTAGGCCGAGATTAAGTTTGTTCCTGATCAATTGTACTTGTTTTGATATCTTTATTCACAGTAATTAGGCAGTGTCCTGTTTAAATAATGAACCGTTAAGTTTCTTTGATTTATAATAACAGGAAGATGTTTATTCTCAATCCTTGTAATGTTTTCAAGAAATAGTAAGTATGATTCAGATTGCAAAAAGTGTGAGAAGAAGCAAAAACTAGAAGCGCAAGTTCAATCTCAAAGGGGTGCTCTTGACATATTTATTATGACAGAATCTCCATGAAGTTCTAAAAATCAAACTCCCAATGATAATGTTGATGATGGCCATGGTGATGATGCTACCATTGAAGTGAGACTGAGGCTGACAGTGCGAATGAAGATGTTGTTGTTAATTGTACATGAAGGTGATGGTGCTAATATTGGCACCAAAGGTATGATTGAAGGATTCTGCTTTTCGATAGAACATGAGGTTAGCTTATTGCTTTAGTGCCCTTTTATTATATTTTAACATTTGTATTTCATATATGTCTAAATATTGTGCAAAATAAAACATACTTGAGATCACATAATAAAGTGAAAGTATGCTTTAGGTACATTAATTCTTCTGTTATAAATTTTCAAAATTTGGGGCTCAATTTTGATTTTCGCCCTGGGCCCCGAATTTCTGAAGACGGCCCTGGACGCGACACAGCACGCACCGACCAGTTGTGTTGCACGCGGCACAGCCTGACCACCACCGACCACCGTCCGCACAGATCACAGTGCATATCAAGTGTATTGCCAGTCCGCACTGTCAGGTCGGTAGCTCAGCTCCCGCAACAAAGCAAACACTCGATGAGTGTGCAGCGACCCGTGCCCTCTAGCTAGTCGCTACTCGTGAATCCGTAGCCTGCCCAGCATCAACACGTGCAGACGAGATACCCCCGCCTGCATGCTCTATGTATCTCCCGCAGTCCGCACTACATTCTGAAGACATCCACGCATGAACCTCTGAACCCGTGTACAATACTAGTATTCTTTCTGCACGGCTTGCAACCGGGTGCCGATGAGATTGTTGGCACCATTGGCACCACGGTTGAAGACATCGAGGCCGAGGGCGTCGAGGAGCAATGAACCGAATCTTGCCCGTCATGCCTGCACCAGAATATTTTAACCACTGCAAAATCCTGCATTTTTATTTCAGAATTGAGTCCTTTGTGCTGAATTTGAATTGCGTCCAGGCTTCTGAACCTCCTATATAAACCCCCATCGTCCCCGTCCCACTCACCTAGCAAATCATATCACTGTAACCTTAAGTTGTACTACAGCATCCGTTGCGAAAGCACCAGCATCATAGGGTAGACATTCTACGCAAGCAGAGCAAATGGCGTCGACTTCTCGCCGTATGGTTGCGTCCGTCCTCTTCGTCCTTCTCCTCCTCCTCGCCACAGGTGATCTTCATTAGTCTTCTCAATTTGTTAAGTCCATCGGATGCTCAAATATGCATCCTGTAGTATACTCCATTTGTGTTTGATCCGACGGAGAAATAAAATTGCAGAGATGGGGACGACGAGGGTGGTGGAGGCGAGGCACTGCGAGTCGCAGAGCCACAGGTACCGTGGAGCGTGCTTGAGGGAGAGCAACTGCAAGCACGTCTGCAACACCGAGGGCTTCCCCTGGGGCAAGTGCAAGTTCCACGGCTTCGAAAGCAAGTGCGTCTGCACGAAACCCTGCCAGTAGCCACCTCATGGACCGATGGATCACGTAGCTAGTTAGCCACGCACCACGACCGCCCTCGTGTCTTCAGAGTTTTCCTCCCCTGTTTGTGTACCGCTTTCCTAATTCCGAATCTAGTAAGGTCTACATGCGTTGTGCATGCCATTTCCTTGTTACAAGCGTTTTGCTTCCTACGGTGTAATCTAGCTTGGGTGCTAATAAAAGTTGGTCGTCGGTGTGCTTGGGCGTCTTTTATCACATTGTAACTGTGCAGTGTAGCCCAAATACCGTCACTACGGCAGAATGGGTCTCTGTTGGACCCCCTTCATTTTGGGGTGGAGAAAAACCAGGAAGCACCTATGTGCCGCTCGCTGCGGACTGGTGTGCTGTTTCACACAGGACAAGCTGGAAGAACACTCACGAGATAAACTAAGAGGATAATTGGTTGGATGCCAACATTTGGCATTGCCAATACTTGACAAGCCAACAATTGGCAATATAAAAAGTTGTCAAAAATTGGCAACTTTTTGTGAGACTGACAAGTAAACTTGGTAACCAACCAAACACTAACCAATATTTGGCATTTGTCAACTGTTGGCTTGCCAATTTTTGACATCAAACCAATCATGCTTTAAAAATCCATCCCGAGAGATGGGGATTCCCCTACATATATGGGATGGTCGAACTCTGCTATGGATTTGTGACCACATTCTTCGTAGGTCTCTCTTAGATCTTCTTTCTACAATCTTGGATTGGGGAAGGAGGAGATATTCGTGACTACTGGTGGTTTCATTATGGGACGGCACAGAAACATATTGCTTTCAATGCGATTTCCATTGCTTTCTTTGATTACGTGCATTTAAAGGCGATCCTCTGATATTGGCCCTTCTGAATCATCCAGCAAGGATTGAAAATCTGATCTCCCTTTCCCACCCAATCAAGAAAGAGAATTAACGAATCAACACCTTGAGCATGGGAAAGGGGTGCATGCTGAGCTTTTGAATGACCCTATGATATCCATTTTCCCCCGTAAAACCAATGCTCTTACTATACGTAGTAGCTAATATCTCCAGACTGTTTGATCCATCAGTAGACCGAGAGGTCGAAAGTAGAAGTTCCCCAAGCATTAAGATCTTCCTCTTTTAGGAACCATTGAAATATTACTTGATGCTCCCACAGGTGCAAAAGGAGTCAAAAACATCATTTATAGTGGAAAACCCGTCATCTCAGTATAACCAGCTTCAATTGCTTTAGCTTTGTGCTCTTCTTGAGCAATGTGTGAGAATAAACCTTAACTGATTTTTAGCTTTCCGCCAAACCAGAACGAGAGACAATTGGGGCCAATTATTGATCTTACTTTCCCTCAATATAAGTAGTTTGGATTGGATAAACAATCCTAATTTCATTCCAATCATTAAACAAGGGAAAAGATCAAGGGAGAAAACATTCAAAGAAAACTAGTAACTAAACCCTAACAAACTTGAATTTGTTGAGCGAAAAGAAGAATTCAACAGTAAGAAGGGATGAATACATTGTGATGTCTGGATCTTGGCTAAATTTATAAGCGAAGAATGCACGTGAATAAGGTTTCGGGATAATATGAGTTGACTCGGGTGGCTTGGTTGTGCTGCGGCCCAAGCGAGCCCATCGTATAGGGTGGTTGATTCGTAATATAAAGCAGGGACCCTTTATTGTCAATATGAATTGACTTGTCAAAGAAGAATTCAAATTATTTAATAATTTAGATTTTCCTTTGAATGTACTTTTATGTGTCGAATTAGTCGGCACAATATTCTTAGAACAAACCCACCTCTCAGATACACAATAAAAACCATCCTCAATGAGTGAAAGATTCATGTTTGAATTGTCTGAACTCTAGCAAGAGGCAGCAGTTATATCCATCTGATTGTCAGCTAACTGTGAATTGATGGCCTGTTTCACGAAACCACGCAAGCAATCTTTGCGGGTATTGTATATCGTTGACGGTTTGGAAGATTCGGTTATGCAGCTGTGCTTGCAAACCGGTTTAGGGAGTGCCCAAGGTTCATTCTTTAATCGCTACCAGGGGGGTTCTACTTCTAACTAGGCTAGTCCATTTGCCCTCACTGTATCAAGCCGGCTATTGTAACAATCTGACAACTTTAGCGATTGATCTTTTTTCTAGGGTTTTTTAGTTAGCCTTTATATTCGGCTTTATGACAAACATGAAAACATATTTTTCAAAGTGAATATTTTTTGAAATTTTAGAACATCCTTTTTGATTTTCATGAACATTTTTAGGTAAAAGGTGACATTTTTTGAAAACCATAAACATTTTCCAAAACTTCCGCGTTTTTTTTTCAAAATTTTAATGAGTTTTTGGAAAATTCAAGAAGTTGTGAAAATGTTAATTTTTTAAATACTAAAAACTTTATATTTCTTTGAACATTTTGTGAAATTGCAAAACTTTTATGAGAAGTTTGTTTTTTTAATGTGAACATTGTTTGATTTTTGAAAAATAATAATGTGAAGTCAAAGAAAAATAGAAAAACACTAAAGAAAAAACAGGAAATTGAAAACAAATGACCAACACCTCCTAGAAGGTCACCAAAAGAGAGAAAAAATGATACAAAAAATTTATGGAAGGTTCACGAGACTGCAATCCATTACTGCCTATGCTAGCTAAATGACCCAGCGCACCGAAGCGCTTGTTTTGCTTCTCATGTGCGAAATGCTGCCTATTTTACGCAAAATGCATCAAATAGGATATCTCCGAGAACCTGTTAGTGTAGCACTGATGGACGCTAGATACCCGTTAGTGCAATGTGGGGGGGGGGGGGGGGGGGGTCCATTAACGGGCCAAATTCGAAGCCCATGATTTTTGTTCCACACTACACTGGCGGGCCAATTTTCTAACCCTCATGCACTGGCTTAGGGCAGCCCAATGACAAGGTACAACCACAACAACGATAGGCCTAAAATCTTATCTTTTGAATCTGCATGTCAGTTGTCGTCTCTGTACCGTCATCCTTCGTGGCACACTCCAATACCTAGGATGGTACTATGGCGAGTTCCTCCACCTAATTGAGCAACATCGTCCTACTATTCGTGTCAACACCATATATGAAGGGCCACGACTATGTCTTTTTTCACGGATGACGGCGGCGGCGGCTTCGTGGCCATCTTTGCGGGCTACCGGGCCAAGATTCTCTCATCTCTTATAAATTTCTTTCTTTGTCCCTGTTATCATTTTTTTTTGCAAGAAAATTTCCGATCTATTCATCTTCAATCATGGCAGTACAACGAATACCAGAAATAATAATAATTACATCCAGATCCATAGACCACCTAGCGACGACTACCAGCACTGAAGCGAGCCGAAGGCGCGCCGCCGTCATCGCCCCTCCATCGCCGGAGTCAGGCACAACTTGTTGTAGTAGACAGTCGGGAAGTCGTCGTGCTAAGGCCCCGTAGCACCAGCGCACCAGAACAGCAACCGCCGCAGATGAAGAATAACGTAGATCAGAAAGATCCAATCCGAAGACACACGAACATAGACGAACAACGACGAGATCCGAGCAAATCCACCAAAGATAGATCCGCCGGAGACACACCTCCACACGCCCACCAACGGTGCTAGACGCGCCGCCGGAACGGGGACTAGACGGGGAGACCTTTATTCCATCTTCAGGGAGCCGCCGCCGTCTCGTCTTCCTAAGCAGGACACAAACCCTAGCAAAACTGAAAGAAACGACTAAAAACGAAGCCCTCCCGCCGGCCCTTGCCGAGATCCACCACGCCCCCATGGCCCTAGGGCCACCGGAGAGGAGGCGGACCTGCGGCGGCGACGGCGGGAGGCAGAAACCCTAACCTTTTTATGGAGGAAGGAGGAGGCGGGGGTTGTCGTAGCAGTACTTCGGGAAAAGAGAAAACTTGTCCCTGTTATCATTGACGGGCCGGAAACCTGTTAGTACCAACTAGCATAATGGCCCGCTCGATGCGCGGGCTAGGATTTTAGAAATGCATTTACGTGGTCAATATATTAGCCATCGATGTTGTGATATATATTTTTTTGCGTAAAACCTGGGGCCAAATTGGTGACATTTACAAAATGATTATTTTTCATAAGCATAACTTCATAAGATATAGTATTTGCTTTTTTGGTTGAAATTTGAATATGCATGTTTCACATTAATCATGTACCTGTATGTTATGCATATTGCAGTAACATTATTTCTTCATTATTGAATCCATTGCGCCATTAATATTTATTTATTTTTCTGGTCTCTCTAGCGTGTTGCTGTATTTTTAAGATTATTTCCTTTAAGCACATAATAAGTATTTGTTATTTGTTTATGTAGGCATAGGTAAATTTCTTAGGAACTATGTAAAGTTACACAGTTACTTATTAGTTACCGACGTGTCTACAATTAATATTTGCAAGCTTTGTATATAGGGAAATAAAAAAATTATGGTTATTTACCAACATTTCAGTAATCCATTTGGACTTAACCTCTACGCAAGGAGTTCTTTGGTAAAACAATTATTCTAGAAGAAATACATTCAGGGGCATTAAAGTTTTTAAATTTGTATGGCTCCACCAGATTGTTATTTGTTTTGTCAATGTTTCAATGCTCACCTTAATTCTTAACTCGAGATATGCCATTCAGATTAGCTTTCTGGAAACATACATATGGGTTTGTGTTGTATTGGTAACTCATGAGCTTTTCATATTGGCGCACTAAAGAATTTGTGATGGGTGTCTGTATATGCTGTCATCGAAAAGCATTATAGTATCTCATTCTGGAATACAGAGGTACCAACAGGTAGACTTATATAATAGAATTTGAGATTTGACTGAATTGTCAGTTTCTTTCGAAGCACTATGAATCTCATAGCATATTATAAAGATGCCAGCACGTACAGATATTAAGCAACACTCCCATGTTGCCATTCTGAAAGATCGTACCATATTCAGATAAGTCTAAACTGTTTAACTTAAGCAAAACAAAAGTTGCATATTATCTTTGTTTCAACATATATGTGCAGTGGGATGCCTAAATCATAAGAGCAAGAAATATCTGATGACTGATAATGGTGTCCCATTCTTTCCACTATCTAAGAAGAGAACATAAGAGTCCAAAGACACGTCTTAGGCGCTCCATGGATGGAAGAATTGAACTGGTGTCAACATAAGCGTAGACAGAAAGCAACGAAGCTGATTAATTCTTCCTATATACCAAGCTAACCACGCTAGCTCGATAATTGATTGGCCGCCGGCCAAAAACAAACATATATGTGAAACTTAGGCCCGACTCGTATGTTAACTCTGCCTACTATAGCACGATCCGTATGTACGCCTTAGCAAGCCGATTAATTTGTGGCTGACCAACAATACATATGGATGCGAAACAGCTTGGTCTAGCTAGATGATTGATTGGCCGCTGATCAAAAACACACATGCACGTAAACTTGTCTCACACTTTTTTTAGAAAAGGAGGATGACCCCGGCCTCTGCATACGGACGATGCATACGACCACTTTATTAATCATTCTCACAAGACCTTACAAAGTGATACAACAGTAAGACTAAATCCGCCGTCTAAGTAACAAAATGTCGCTACACCTATCCAGTTGATGAAGGGGCGCAGATAGCCTGGGCCTAATACCAAACAGACATCACAGCCAAGCCTAACATCTAAGATCTGAGACCCCAACCTAGCCACTTGCCGGGTCTGGGGCACACACTGGTCCGACGTGCTCTTAGAGGCCGCCGCCGCCAACTGCCACCGCTCCATCTTCAGAACTGTACTGATGCATCAACCTTACTCGGTCCAGCTATCGTCAACGCCACCACGGCGCCAACGGCACCTCCTCCCTGCGCGCAAACAGCTGAACACGTCGCGGTCGCCACTGATACACCTCAACGCCATGCTGCCAAGTATCACCAGCCGACACAGCTTGAAGCCCTTGGAGGATCTATTGTGTGTAGCACCTGCCGACCAGGCATGACCAAGCGTAGCACCTGTCGGTCAGGCATGACTTGACATCTCCACCGAAGCTCCGTGCAAGACGAAGCCGCTCCACCTACTGCCTCTGACTTCCAGCGCTGCTCCACAAAACGATGCTCCCAAGAGAGAAACGACACCGCAGTGCCGCCATCGTCCGGTCTGGAACACCAGATCCTAGGTTTCCGCCGGAGCAATATGAGTGGGTCGACAGTAGTCACATGACGATGCCTTCATCAAGGTAAAGACGTGGAACGCCGCCATCGCCCGCCGTCAGCTCGGTTTACACCGGCAACTACGTCTCCCCGACTCGCAGCTGGTGTCAGATGCGGATCCCGAGATCCGAACACCCAGCCTTAGGCCGACCACCTCTGACGGAAGAGATGACCACCACCGCCGGCTGCACCTGTCAGAACAGATCTGAACGGAGGTGCCGACGACGAGACCACCAGGCCCTCCATGCCGCCGTCGCTGATCTGAAGGCAACATGCACGCCACCGCAGCCAAGCCGGTTGCCGCCGTCCGCAGCCGCCGCCGCCGCCGCCGCCGCCCGAGGGGCCATCCGTAGCGCCCGCAGCCCTGGCCTCCGCCGCGCCAAGCCGTCACCGTCCGAGGACGGGCCGGCCTCCCGCTGCCTGCAGCTATCCGCCGCGTCGCAGATCCCAGATCGGTCGCGCCACCACACGCCTTGGGTCCGCCCCACCCCGGAGACGCGCGAGAGAGGAGATCCCCCACCATCGTTGTCGGCCCCTGGGCTTAGCCCGGCGGCGTCTTCCGGCGGCGAAGGAGGGAGAGGAGGAGGGAGTTTGCGGCGGCGGCTAGGTTTCTGGCCGCCCGAGTTGCCCTAGGGGGAGGACGACGCGGGGGACCTTCGCCAACAATTGCATATACTCCAACTTGTCTCACACGTGAATTAACTCTTTTAGCCATAGCACATATGTACATGTATGTACATACTTGTACGACTAATTGATTTCCGACCGTCCGAAAACACTCACGTGGTTGATGTCTAGTGGACTCTCATCTATTACATAAAAAATGATGAGGACATGACTACCTTTGATACGATTAAAAATATTGCATACATGCATATTTGTCAGGTGATTTCTAGTGTAAACTATTCAATAATCTATTTATGTTATCTAGAACAAAAATACTTCACACACTTTTGTGTTTTGTCTAATTGCAGGTGTATGAGACATTTGTACAATCCACATATGACGATAAGAGAAAAAGGAGAAGTTTAGGTTATGTTCAAAAAGTCCTGTCACGTCATTTTTGGGCCAAGAGAAGATAGAGTCCAAGTCTCTCACGTTCTGAATTCAGATTCGGACTGCACAGACATACCTGACTCAAAACGCCAACAAGTTTTTCATACGGACTCCGAATTGGGTGATTCTTTTTTTTGTTGGAAACTAGATTTCATGCTCTTTCCAACCCAATTGGATTCACCTTCAAATTCGTCCGGAGTATTGAGATATCGACGAAGCAATGTGACGCAGCAGCAGAATCCGAGTCAAACAATAAGTCCAAAGGTGTTGCATCACCTCCACTTGGGCCCATGAGCCTTGTACGACCTAGGGTTAATTTTAGGCTGCCTTGAGACGTCCTTCCACCTCCTTGGTCGCCACCCTTTGCTCTTATATAAGTAGATCCATCTAGTAGCTTTTTTCTTGGGATTTGTTTAGTTAAAAGTTAGCCATTGCAACTTCGTGTATTTCGTTTATGTCCAACGACCAGACTGAGGGAGTCCTGGACTAAGGGGTCCTCGAGCGTCCGACCAATTATCCATGGGCCAGACTAATGGGCTGTGAAGACACGAAGGCCGAAGATTGTACCCGTGTCCGGATTGGACTCTACTTGGCGTGGAAGGCAAGCTAGGCGGCCGATTATGAAGATTCTCTCTTATGTAACTGACCTCATGTAACCCTAGATCTCTCTGGTGTCTATATAAACTGGAGAGCATAGCCCGGATAGGACAGATTCATTACCATATACTTATAGGCTAGACTTCTAGGGTTTAGCCATTACGATCTCGTGGTAGATCAACTCTTGTAATACTCATATTCATGAAGACCAATCAAGCAGGAAGTAGGGTATTACCTCCATAGAGAGGGCCCGAACCTGGGTAAACATTGTATCCCCCGTCTCCTGTTACCATCGATCCTAGATGCACAGTTCGGGACCCCCTACCCGAGATCCGCCGGTTTTGACACCAACATTGGTGCTTTCATTGAGAGTTCCACTCTGCCGTCGATGAAAGGTTTGATGGCCCCTTCAATCGTCAGTAATGACGTGGTCCAGGGAGAAACCTTCCTCCCCGGACAGATCTTTGTATTCGGCGGCTTCGTACTGCGGGCCAACTCGCTCGGCCATCTGGAGCAGATGGATAGCTACGCCTCTAGCCATCAGGTCAGATTCGTAAGCCTGAACTACGTTGCGGACATCCGTGGAGACTTGATCTTCGACGGATTCGAGACCGCGGCAACCGCTCCCCTTTGCCCCGATGAACATGGCTTAAACCTGTCATCGGGCTGCATCCAGGAGATAGCTCATGTAACAACTTTGGCCTTAGATCCGGAGCAGGTCAAGTCATCCGAAGATGGGAAACTCAACCCCATCACGGGGGCTACCAATTCGGCGGCGTTGGAGCCGCATGCAGATTCCACTTCGTACGATACTTGCATCAACGAAACCCCGGACCTGTCTCCGGTATCGAGTTCCGAACCCTGCGAGCCCGTGGATACCAAACTCGATCGGCTATCGATCTTCAAGTTCAGCGCCGCGGATATCTTCCAACACTCTCCCATGGGCGACCTACTAAACTCACTAAAAACATATCCCTGGCAGACGGCTCATCGCTGAACTATGTTCGCTTCGACCTTACAGCAGATGATGGAGAATTTTGCTTCCCACCCGCCACCCACTTCATAGCCACCGTCAAAGACCCAACCAACACGCCTGACCCATGCTCCGAAGACATCGACAGTTTGGACGACGATGAGGGGCAAAGCCAAAGCTTACTATCCGCTAGACACGGGGCGACCACTTCCTGGTATGACGTGTGTATGGTAGACACACCCAACGACGATCTCAACGATGACAAGGAGGATCCAGTCGAGGATAGGCCTCCTGGTACACAGTCCGAACACCGGCGCCACACTCAGTCACGTCACTCAAGAGAAAACAATACTAGCATCGGAGGTGATAATACTCTGGATAACGAAGACCCTGTTGAGACAGGATCCGAACAGGAAGACCAGGAAAGCGGGCAGGATAGCCCTGATGAACAGGCCACATACGGAGACTCGGAGGATAGTAATTATCTTCCACTCTCCGAGGAAGAAGAAAGCCTCGGCAACGAGGAATTCATCGTGCCTGAGGAACCTCTAGAACAGGAGCGCTTTAAACACCAGCTCATAGCCACTGCAAGGAGCCTAAGGAGGAAGCAGCTGCAGCTTCAAGTGAGTCAAGATTTGCTCAAGGATAGATGGACCGAGGTCCTGGCCGCCGAAGAATACAGCCTTAGCGTCCCAGAAAAAATCCACCACAACAGTAGGTGGCTCCCTCAATATGATGGCAAGGCTTTGGAGCCCACACCACCATCGAATAAGCCGGTAGGCCGACCACAGTTCGGTCCGGGCAAAGCAGCAGCCCCAGCAGAGCACCATACCAACCCATCCGGCCGTCCAAACAAGAATAAAGAAGCTCGGGGGAACACTCACGACATCCAGCAAGACCCAGAGGGTAGAACAGGACACACAAAATCGACACACAGACCGCAGAGACATGCCCCGGCCAGTAATAATGGTTATCTATTCGGACACAACAGACCCGAGCACGCTGGGTCCAAAAACCGTAAGCGGAGTCCGCCGGAGGTGCTTCACTGTGTGGCCCAACATAGAGGTACCGCACACCCTCTTTGCTTCACCAACGAGGTAATGGAGCATGAATTTCCAGACGGGTTTAAACCCATCAACATCTAATCATACGATGGAACAACAGATCCCGCAGTATGGATTGAGGACTTCCTCCTCCATATCCACTTGGCTCGCGGAGACGACCTTCATGCCATTAAATACCTACCTCTCAAGCTTAAGGGGCCAGCATGGTACTGGCTAAACAGGTTGCCAGAAAATTCTATTGGCAGATGGGAAGATCTGGAAGACGCCTTTCGCGACCACTTCCAAGGAACATATGTCCGGCCACCAGATGCCGATGACTTAAGTCATATTGTCCAATAGCCCGGCGAGTCAGCCAGGGAGCTCTGGACTAGGTTCCTAGTCAAAAAGAATCAAATCATAGACTGTTCGGACGCGGAAGCCCTCACGGCCTTCAAACATAGCGTCCGACATGAATGTCTAGCACGTCACCTCGACCAGGAAGGACCTAAATCCATTACAGCCCTTACCGCTCTAATGACTCACTTTTGTGCGGAAGAGGACAACTGGCTCGCTCGCAAAAGCAACAATGCCAGTGACCCGGGCACTTCCGAAATCCGAGACGGCAACGGCAAGCCACGACTGAACGAGCATAACAGTCGCAGCAATAATGAAAGATTGCATGACATAGCGGTCAACGCCGGATTTCACAATCCGAAACCCGGTCAACAGAAGAAGCCATTTAAGGCCAAATAGGACGGACATCCGCCCTTGACAGGATATTGGACCGACCCTGTCAGATTCACGGCCACCCCGATAAGCCAGCTAATCGTACCAACAGAAACTGTTGGGTCTTCAAGCAGGCAGGCAAGCTTAATGCCGAATACAAAGGGAGAAGGCCACCAAGCGATAAAGACGACGGCCAGGCTCGCCAGCCAAACACCGGGGGCCAGAAGCAGTTTCCCTCCGACGTTCGACCACTACCGGAGCGGAAATAGCAGTTCAGCTTCCGCCACCCACCCACTATGATAGCAGGATTTACACCACGCATACATCACTACGCGCTCAAGATACCATGGGCATCGGCGGAAGCACAATACGGACAACCCTGCAAGCATTCCCGTAACATTTTTATCCATTTTCTTTATTTTTCTTTATTATAAACAGGTGACCGACAGGACTGCATATACAACGGACTCTGTCGGAGTTCGGATCCGCACACTCACCTAAGGGCTTACTTCAGTTAAGGACTCCCCTCCCAGAGGACGGACGGCGCAAACGTGCGACAGGAGGTCCAAAATAGCTTTTTGTAGACCGCACTCTTTATTCTGAGCCTGTACTATGCCTTTTTCCTGTTCCCGACCCCGAGCATGTCAAATAGCCGGGTTGTGGTTTTTCTCTTCTTTATATATATATATATATATATATATATATATATATATATATATATATATATATATATATATATATATATATATATGAATTTATCATTGGCTTATTGCTCCACTTCCAGTAAACTTCATCCGGACTAATCTTCCATACTCTTTTTACAATGAGTACGGCCGTAACAGCGGTGTTACAAGACGCACCTCGGCATAACCTGCCAAGGGCTCGGTATGGGAACAAATGAGTCGCCAATAAAAGTCCGAACAACTCTATAGCATACTTCGGTGTCGCAAGTTTGGCCTTATATGCATCAGCTCCGAATCATTGTCTTTGGTCAATAGTTGGGTTGCCCGGCTCCTGTGCTTTCTACCCTATGTTTCGTTTTATTGGCTAGGGTAGTAAAGGGACAACTACTGCGATTGTGCCCTGGCTTTGACGAGATGAGCACCTCAGTAGAGAAAGCCGAAAACTGACTGTCATGATGCAGCGGGAGCTGGTCAACCACTTGACGACTTATTCGAATCTTTAGCGATTGTTGAAGGATCTTTTTCAGATCAAAACATGTAAGGCATAATATTACGATACACCGCATACATACCAGGGGCTATGTTGTAGCCCCACCATAAAACTCCTATGGCTAAGTGAAAGTGTTAACGCCCTATAGTTTGATTGCCTGGTTCGCCACATTATCACCTCCTTTATGGACCAAGAAGTTGGATAAAGAGCGATTCAATGCTTTTCCGAACACCCCCGTATTTCCTATGAGGGGGCTGAAGCCGACGACTGGAAAACTTTCAAATTACATTAAAACGGCCGCACGGGAGGAATACGAGCTTTCGAGCAAAAAATAGATTAACTATAAAGTTGTCTGTTACAACCCTTGTACACATCACTCGAATATTATGTCTTTCGAGCACTGACCCTCTATCAAGCGGGCGACCTCTAGGACGTCTCTAAAATAATGCTCCAGTTCTGGACAGTCCTTGCCTTCGGGTGGACTCTTCGTCGCAATATTGATGGCCTTCATCTTCCGCCAGAATGTCTTGACTCGGGTGAAGGCCATCCGTGCACCTTCAATGCACGCCGACCGCTTCACAGCGTCGATACGCGGCACCGCATCAGCAAGCCGCTGCACCAGGCCGAAGTAACTACTCGAAACAGGTTCAGTCGGCCACAAACGGACTACGACGTTCTTCATGGCAGCGCTGGATATCCTATGCAGCTCGGCCCACTGGGACATCTGTTCATTCAACAACAGAGGGCGCTTCGATGCGCCGAATTGCTACCAGAAAAGCTTCTCCATTGCATACCCCTCTTGCGCCTGATAAAACTGTGCCGCATCGAAAGAACTCTTCGGCAAGTCTAAAAAATTATCCGGAGAACTCCATACTTGGTTAAGCTGAGCATAGTTCGGATCGCCGAACTTAGCTTGTAGCGAAAAGGGCTTGCCAGCCACAATCTCCCCAGCTTGCCGGATCTCCTCACGGGCTGCTCTGGATTCAGACCGCGCTTCTATCGCCTCTCGTAAGGCCTTGTCAAGTTCAGCCATTTTGGCTTCATTTTCCTTCTCAAGAAGTTTACAGCGGCCAGCCGCATTCTCTAACTCGCACGCCATGGTGGACATGGCCTCCTTGCCTTGGCGCCACGCGACTTGTTCGGCTTTCAAGTCAGGCGATGCCTTTTCGACAGCCGCATTACTAAACCGGGCCTGCTCCTTGGCCCGGGCTAGCTCCGCCCGAAGGGCTTCCACGGCGGCAGCACCATCTGCATTGATGCACATTTTATGTCAAACTCTCTTCAGATTCAGGCTTACATTATAAGCACATTGGTGTAAGGAATGCTCGAAATATATACCTTTCGAGTCGTCAAGGCGCCTGTTGATCAAAGCAATGTCATCCTCCACAATATCCAACTTTTGCTGCAGTTTGATTACCTCCGAGTTCCAGGCAGCGACAGGAGGGGTGACAGCCTGCATTCCAGATTAAACCAAGGTTAGTACCTGAAAATATCTTTTCGATCCTCCGATCACTTCCTTTGGAAGGCGATCCGAGTCTCAGGGGCTACTGCATACACAACAGGTGCATTATGTCAATATTATTCAATTGGCAACATTACATCACAAACCTCAAAACCTCTCAGAAGGCTCGTAAAGGCCTCGTTCAACCCGCTCTTCGCGGATACAACTTTTCGACCATCGTAACCATTAAGGCATGGTGCTTCTCTGAAACGGACGCCCGTCGTAGCATGTCCGTCAGCGTCTCCGGCACTCCTGGGTCTTCGGACACCACTACCGGAGCACAACATTCCTTTGAAGGAATCTGCTTACCCGCCTCCGGCATTGTCTCGGGCTGTAACCCGTACAGTTCGGGGCCGTCATCCTTGATCCCCAAACCTTGAGGGACAGAGGCACCACCTTCGGGTAGCTCCTTCCTCGTTTCCTGCGCTACTTGCCTGTTGGGAGGAGCCCTCCGGGATAACACCTGGAGATCATCCGCCCTGCTAGGCGAGGAGGCCGTAGAAGGCGTGTCACTCTCCATCATTTCCGGAAGAAGGCCTCCCGAGGAGGAGGACGATTGAGAAACACCAGGCATTAACCTGTGAGGATGCACACTTGTCGGAGGGTTATTTCAGTAATAAGGAAGGAATGAGGTTTGGTTAAAGTACCCCACTTCACTTACGGCCTGGCCAGAGGTTCGTCCTCATCATCAAGCTCTACATCAACATCGCTTGCTCGGTTCAAGCCGACCGACGATGGCATTTTTCCTTTCTTGGAAGGTTTCCCCTCCTGGCCTCCAGAAGCAGCCCGCTTTTTGCTGAGGTAGGCATCTCATTTGGGCTCCCCGCTCTCGCCCCCTCTGTAGACACCAGGTATGGTGTCGGGATCAACATCTACGTCAGTAGGGCAGACGCAGGGTCTTCGGGAAGGGGCGCCGGACACCAGATTAGCACCGCTTTCTTTATCCAGTCCTGTACAAGGGCAGGTTGTTTAGTGTCTTGTCAAGAGATGATTGAATGAAAGGTGTGCGGGGATTTAATACTTACCGGAGTATCCGGATGATTGCAGTCGAGGCCGACGTCTTCAGTGGTGTCCGGCCGTTGCTCTCGCTCCCCGAAATATAACTTCCACATTCCTTCGTGTGTAGTACCGAAGAAGTGCTGAAGAGTCTGCCGCCCTTCTGGATTGAACTCCCACATACGGAGAGGCTTCCGTTGACACGGCAGGATCCGGCGGACTAGCATTACCTGAACGACGTTCACATGATCGATGCCCTTCTCGGTAAGGCTTCAGATGCGACCTTGCAGAGTCTGCACCTCATTAGCGGATCCCCAGTCCAACCCCTTGTTGATCCATGAAGCAAGCTGAGTCGGAGGGCTGGGTCGGAACGCAGGCATAACCGCCCACTTGGAGCCCCGCGGCTCGTTAACAAAAAACCACCTCTGCTGCCATAGTTCGGAAGACTCGGCGAAGATCCTTCAAACCAAACCGCGCTGGCAAGCTTGTTTATTACAACGCTGCCGCACTCTGCCTGCTCCCCCTCTATCACCCGCGGCCTCACATCAAAAGTCTTGAGCCACAAAGCAAAGTGCGGAGGAGTCCGGAGGAAGGCCTCACACGTGACGATAAATGTTGAGATAAGGAGAACGGAGTCCGGGGCCAGATCGTGAAAATCTAGCCCATAGTAGAACATGAGCCCCGGACGAAGGGGTTAAGCGCGAACCCTAACCCATGGAGGAAGTGGGACACAAACACTACCCTCTCGCCAGATTTGGGGGTGGGAATAATCTGCCCCTCGGCAGGAAGCCGATAAAGGATTTCTAGGGTCAGGTACCTCGCTACACAGAGCATCGCAATATCCTCCTCCGTGACGGAAGAGGCCACCCACCGGCCTGAACGGCTGGACCCGGACATGATTGGGGCTGGTGGTGATTAGGGCTCGGGGGCTAGAACTCGAGGTGGCTGGGGTTGAGGAAGAAGCAAGCGCGGAAGAAAAGGACAAATCTGGGTCCCTATATAAAGGCCCAGAATGTCGACCATCCCCTCCTGGATCATTAAACTTGCCTATCCTCAAAGAGTTGTATCCAGGGGACGGTTGGGATACCTATACCAATATTATTGAAAATCCTGTGAACAAGGGGACACGATCTCTGCTTTGACAAGACGTGCCAATAAAATCGCTTCCCGAGACGTGGGGCAATGGGCTAGCCAACGGTTGGAAATAATAACCGGGCAGGCGTGATACAGTGTCATAAACAATTGTCTGCAGATTGGACTCGTGGAATATTGTATTTTCTGCAATTATATACACAGGTTCGGATACAATCATCATCTCCGAAGACTATATTGGAGTTTGGAAGAAGGGGAACCCGCCTTGCAATGCTGAAGACAAACTGCGCGCCGGACTCCTCGTCATTAAAGCCAGGTTCAGGGGCTACTGAGGGAGTCCTGGACTAAGGGGTCCTCGGGCGTCCGGTCAGTTATCCATGGGCCGGACTAATTGGCTGTGAAGACACGAAGGTTGAAGATTGTATCCGTGTCCTTATTGGACTCTACTTGGCGTGAAAGGCAAGCTAGGCGGCCGATTATGAAGATTCCCTCTGATGTAACCGACCTCATGTAACCCTAGATCTCTCTGGTGTCTATATAAACCGGAGAGCATAGTCCGGATAGTACAGGTTCATTACCATATACTCATAGGCTAGACTTCTAGGGTTTAGCCATTACGATCTCGTGGTAGATCAACTCTTGTAATACTCATATCCATCAAGATCAGTCAAGCAGGAAGTAGGGTATTACCTCCATAGAGAGGGCCCGAACCTGGGTAAACATTGTGTCCCCCGTCTCCTTTTACCATCGATCCTAGACGCACAGTTCGGGACCCCCTACCCGAGATCCGCCGGTTTTGACACCGACACAGACCAAGACCGCTTCTGGATCCCCACCTTTATCAATACTTCATCCATATTTGCAATATTTAGATTGCTTTTACCATATTCTTGATTGTTCATCGATTGCCTGCAGGAGTAAACCTTCGTGGTCAGGCTGATCGTGCTTCCGGCATCGTCGGTAACCTCATGGAGATTGGTTTATCGATTGCTAAGGCGCAACGTCGTGCACGTTTGTAGTCGGATCGTCAAAGTCATCTCCACAAATCGATATTTATCATCTCATCGAAAGATCGGGACACCCCGCCTCTATCAGAAAACTAATCTGGGGTTGATGGATCCATGTGGTTGGCATCGAAGGGTAATCTATCGTCTAAAGTTAAGGAAGTTTGAGTTTTCGTGAGAGATACCAGGTGTGACACGTTAGCATGCCAAAAAAACTGAGGTATGGCACGACTCATGGTCGATTAGGACAATGCTATATATGTTACGTAATTTTTTTATGAAATATGTTACAAATATCTAACAGTTATAAGATTATAATTTTAGAAGACCCACCAGATCAAGGGCTAGTATTTTCTAATTAACGTAGAATTTCTAGACTAATTCTCTTGCTTCTAATTAACCCATCAATTACTTTTTATATATAAATAGATGACATGTCTATACGGATATTGCCTTTGGAGGCCGAGCTCCATGGAGCTTGGTTTTGAAAATTTTGAATTTTGTCGAATTTCATATTTTTTACATTTCAAAAAATTCTGAAAAAAAACACACATATACATGAAGGCATAACACACATGTGTGTAAATCTTCAGGGCAAAATAAGTTTAAATGAGGGTTGTGCAAAAAAGACAAATCTAAGGCTTTTTATCACATGATACTATTCATCCTCCCAGGCCATGAATTTGTCTTTTTTGTACAGATCACATTTCAACGTTCTTCATTCTGAAATTTTACACACATAGACATAACATACTTGTTTACTTGCACAATTTTTTTTCAGATTTTTTTGAAACCGAAAAGTTTGAATTTTGATTTGTTTTCAAAAAAAGGCCTTCATGGCTCCCGGGAGCCAAACGTCCATTCTCCATGTCTATATCATTATATAGTGTACCGACAACTTTGAATGTTGGTCGCATGATAAAACCGATCCAAATGTTGAGAGGTGGCAACTTTAAGTAGTAGTGTTGGTTGTTGGATATTCTCTTCATTACATTGAATGTTACCACGTGTATGTACTAAGTACTATCCAGAAGATTCCACTCTCCGGCTTAAAGACAATGCATAATATGCACAAAAAGACACTTCTTCTTGGTTCTAGAATTTCCACATTTTATTTGTCTAACATTATGAACACTTCAGCAGGGCTAAAGGTGTTTCAAGAAGTCTGGATTCATTACTAATGTACATAGAAGTGAACAGGTATAAAAGCCTGTCAATGGATAGGTTTTGGACTCATTTGTAGGTAATTGTGCACTAGTGGATGGTGAAGACGTGAAAGTAGAGAGGACAGCGCCTGGCTAAGCGACATACATGGGACAACTATCCAACGACCACTTAGAGTCTGAAAAAACTAAAAAAATAAAATTGACTAAAATAAAGGATCTGAAAACTTAAATCCGTTTTGATAATTAACATATTCACAGAGGGTTTGTTTTCTGAATTAAAAATGTATCCACAAAATTATATATATAGGCGAGGAGAATAAGAAATCAAGTTGCGGAGATCAGAGCATCTCTAGTAGATACCGGATAAACTGAAACTTAAAAATGCGTTTCTAGTACTTTGAAAACGATTTTACAGTATCGCCAAGGTACATGCAGAATGGATCTCGTAAAACCACACTGTAAAATTGTCCTTTTTATTTTCTTCATCTTCCTCAACGAGTCTATTTTACGTACGAATTAAGCGCCACTAAAGAAGCGCTCCGGCTCCCATCGCCGCCCCCACCCGGCTCGGGCCTTCCTAATGTTGGCCTCCCCTGCCTCGACCCGCCTCCTCCCATGAAGGTGCTTCCATGGGCTGCGAGCATGGCCACCCTCGCCCGGCTCTCCTAGAGCTGGTCTGCCCCGCATCAACCCGCCTCCTCCAGTGGAGGTGCTCCCATGGGGAGCTTGGCCATGGAGGTGCTTCCATGCAGGTACTCAAATAGGCCATAATTTTGCGAGAAATCGGCCAGTAACAAACTTTCTTGCTAGGAATCAAAGATTAACGCCGGAATCGAGTCTACTTGTCGGGGAATCGAGTTTGGGAGTCGCTGGTGCCGGCACCGAGGGGGGTGTTGACTCGTTCCCGTTTACTTTAAAAATCGACTCCATAATCTCTCCCTAATAATAAAGCACACATTGAGTTTGTCAGATTCACCGACGCGGTAGTTTTTCAAAAAAGCCCCTGTAATTTTTCATAATAGAAGCCGCACTCCTTTTGCCGCATGGAGTAGGTCCCGTCCGTCGCTGGACCGAGACGTGAGTTTGCTCGTCACCATGGCCCGCACTTTTTTTTAAATGATGATTAGATGAGTAGCGAAAAATACTATTATTAGAGCTCATAAATAGTCCCACCTCTCTCCTTTGCGTATAATTCAATCAATTTATATTCGCCAGCGATTTTGCCGTATCAGAAATCAACAAAAGTATGAAGGGAGCAGAGCGAAGGAGTTAATCCCACAAGAGGAGAAAGATCTGGGAAATCGGGATCGGGATAAGCACAATCGGCAACCGCCATCGGCCGCGGGATCAGCTGGAGCAGAGGAGGCCAAACGAGCCAGCGGCGCTGCGCGGCAAAGCGGCGGCATGAGCAGCCAGAGAAAGAGACGCACGAGAGCTAGAGGGTTGAGAGGAAAACGGCGACGACGGGTGGCGAGCGGGCGCCGGATCGGTCGAGGGCAATGGGTTCTCCAGGTGGACGGCGCTACGAACGAGAGGGAGGAGTGAGGAAGGAGGATGGTGCGACGAACGAGAGGAGGACGAGGGGATCGATGGATGATGGGTGAGGAAAAGAGATGAGGTAGGCTTGCCAGCGAATCAAGAGATAAGAGAAGAGTGTTCCATCGAGCCTCCTCAGAGCTCAGCGACTCTCGGCCGTCGGATGCGTTTGCTTGATGAGTTTTGGGTCGTCCGATCAAGCGCGTGGAAGAACTGGGCCATCGGATCTGAGGCTGGCACTATAGAAATGAATAGTAACTGCATCTAACTGCCTGCACGCGCTGCCGTTTACTCCGTTTGTTTGATCGGGCCTCGCTGACGTGTGGGGCCCCTCGCGGGTGGGCCGCGTTTGTCAGCGACCGTGGCTGCGGGTGTGGCCTGTTCGTCCCGTCGCGCGCACCGGCGGGTAAATATCCCGCGCCACCGCACGTAATATGTTGCCCCCACCAAGGGTATTTTGGTCTTTTCGCGTCTAGGCCTCGTGCGCGGTGGGCGGTGGTTGGCCCATGCGGCTATGGGGTGGGGGAGGGCAGCGGCTTGCCTCTTCGTGCTCCCATTCGCCCCCTTCTCTCTGGGTCTCCTCTCCTCTCGCCGCCGATGCTCGTCCTCCTCCATTTGCGGCTGTCGATGTTCTGCCGTCCCTCCAATGGCCCTGCACTCCCTCCTCGCCATTCCTCTCCTGCCGCCTAGCTCATCTTCTTCTCCTCGCATGGCTTATCCCCGCCTCGCATGCCGCACCCCGCCTTCTAGAACCCAACGGCGAGGACGCCTCCCTGCTCACACCCGAGCCGAGCCGCCCCTCCCGCCGGTCGGGGCAGAGGAGAGGAGCCTAGCTCGCCCGACCGACGGACGGCCGGCGGCGGTGGCGGCGTCGAGCTGAAGTACCCGACCAGCCCACCGCGTTGGGCCGCCTCCTGCGGCTGCGGCTACCTGGCGGCCTTCATCGCGCTCATCGTCGTCCCCTCGCTCCAGATCCAGCACCAACACCTCAAGGCAAGCCCCTGCCGTCTTCTCCTCCCTCCCATTTTTAGCTCCCCTGAATGAATCACTGACTGGTACTTGAGCCGGTCTGTTTGTTCGTCAGGTGGATCTCGGGAGGTCCGACTATGCCGCGGCCACGGCCACGGCCACGCAGCAGTGGCGGCGGCGGGAGGGGAACGGCGACAAGGGGCGGCGGCCCGCTGGAAGTCGGTTCTCCCCCCATGGCCACCGCACGGCGGCGGTGGCTCTGTCGGTGACAACAAGGACGACCACGACCACCACTCCGTTGTTGATTCCACAGGCCGCTTCGCCAACCCTCGCCCTTCTATGGCCCCCCTGCTATGGTCGCGGGTGTGGGTGGATCTGTGGTTGCCGTGGTAGAGGAGCACGACAAGCTAGGCGACAGCTAGTTCAAGCCATCACGGGCGACAACAGCATTGGGCTAGGTCTGGAAGGCAATCTTGCGTAGAGCCACCGCTTCGCTTCCGGCCTAGGCGGCGTGGAGTGAGTCTTCTCTTCCTCTGAACTATCTTTTGTAATTTGTAATTTTTGTCTGTGTGATTTTTTAGTTTGTGCTTACAAAATGCTTAGCTCTGTATAATTGTTCCTATATGTTTATACTTTGCTCTTATCCAACTCAATTTAGGAATTAGGGTTACATATGTTATTTCGAATGTATGAGATTTGTTGGCTTGGGTACTGCATTTTAGGATGTATGGTTACTGAATTGGGGGGTTACAAGCACCAAGCACCAAGCACCGGCGAGTTGCCGGGCTAGAAGCATCTAGCGCAGAATGGCTTCGGATCTAGCAAAAAACTCATCAAAATCCTACTCATGCACCAGCACATCAAATATCAAGTATGTGTAATAATGATAGGAATAGATCTTCGACATTATGGTACATGTAAATGTTTTTTTCCCAATAAATTGTTGAAGAGGCGATAAAAGCTCTAGACCAAGACAACCTAGATAGAAAGCACACATTCTGAATCACTCGTGTGTGTTGGTGTTTGCCAAAAACCTGGTGTTTTCTCAGTCGTGAAGTTTGCCATGACAGGTGCCTTCACAACAGTAGCCTTCAAGTAAGGAATTAGCAATGCATGAGTTATATCTATATGGTTTAACAGCAAAATCTCGGAAAGAATGCACCAAGCATATTCAATCAAATAGATGTCTAGCACATAGATAAAGCTATTTAAATGTTTCTCTTGAATGAACTGGTGACACAAAATATTTTTCACTATAGAACTGCAGGTTAGAATACCATGCTATTTATTTTCTTTTAGTTGAAAATACCATGCTATTTTTGGGCTCCGGTCTTCGGTTCTCTGTTTTTCTGCCCACCCCTGTCCAGAAAAGATATCAAGGTTCAGCATACCCTTTAGCTTTCTCATTGTTAAGAATTTCTTAGAAATGTTTCTTATATGTTATTTTCCAATTAAAGAGAAACATCAAGCATCTAGCAGACTAGCACAATAGGGCATCTAATTATTTATTTTTAGGATCATGGCAGTTTCAGTGAGTCACTAAAAATATGTTGCTCTTGTTGCTGTAGTAATACGAGGGCGGGGTGTCTTGACTGCTGCTTGCCGGTTCTATCCTCGGCAAGCATGCGACTCGATGTGGTCATGGGCGATGGACATAGTTGGTCGTCGGCCGTGCTCACCCCTGCTTCGTCCACCTCCTCCTCGGGAACTCCACTGGCCTCCCGTGTGTGCACGGTCGAAGGCTGGTGGCCCAGCTTGCCGGCGGGTAGGTGACACGCCACAACCCCAACGCTTTGCTGAGTTTGGCATCGACTACAAACCCGCTATGGTGAGATCCTCTTCACCTCTGGTTTACGCCTCTGGTTGCTATGAGTCATGACCATCGAGAAATGGCTATGACATGCTCGATTCCTAGCTGATCATCTTGTGGATGACTGACTGTGGATAGTTTTTGTGGCAGTGGTCACTAGGCTACTGGTTTGTTGTTGGTTATGGGGATGTTGTAGGTTTAGCATATGGCTTATCATGGCCTCTGTTGGTTAATTGGCCTGGAAACTATGCTCTGGTGGTTGCAAAATTATAGTGACTAGCTGGGACACCTCTGCCTTTGCAATGATAAGCTATTAAGCTGGTGTATTTTTCTTTTAGAACTACTGGATATTCATGTAACTTGGTTTCTTTTGTGGTACATGTACTGTGTTTAAATATTGATTAACTGATACACACTACTTATGGTGGTCTTCTAATCAAATCACAGCTACAGAGATTTGCTTGGCGAAGATCTCGGGACACTCGGGTAATTTATTATTTTCCATACGATCACGATACAGAGGCTAGGAGAAAATTTACCAGAACTATCTCCTTTTCATTATATGCATAAGTAGTGCCAGATATCTCCTTTATTGCTTCAGTTTTAATTAATTAGGAAACTGGAGCAAGGTATTAGGTTGGACCCCCCCTCATTTCTTTGAGACCTTCTGATCATGCGATTATTTTAGTGGCTCTGTCCTTGGATGGTCATTTCTATTGAGTGATAACCAGGGCAGTTTCACTTCCAGAAACAAGAGACGAGGGTCTCACCGAGCCTCCTCAGAGCTCAGTGACTTTCGGCTGTTGGATGCGTTCGCTTGATGGAGTTTGGGTCGTTGGATCAAGCCATCGGACGTACTCTGCCGTCGGATCTGGGAGTAGCACTATAGGAATGAATAGCTACTGCATCCTCATGCTGCCACTTACTCCGTCTGTTTGACCGGGACTAGCTGACGTGTGGGGCCCCTCGCGGGTGGGCCACTTTTGTCAGCGACTGTGCCTGCGGGTGTGGCCTGTTCGTCCCGTCGCGTGCACCGGCGGGTAAATATCCCATGCCACCGCACGTAATATCTTGCCCCCACTGAGGGTATTTTGGTCTTTTTGCATCCATGCCTCGTGTGTGGTGGGCGGTGGTTGGCCCGTGCAGCTATGGGGTGGGGAGGGCAGGGGCTTGCCTCTTCGTGCTCCCATTCGCCCCCTTCTCTCTGGGTCTCCTCTCCTCTCGCCGCCGATGCTCGTGGCGAAGGCTATTCTTGCTAGGGCGATGATGATTAACCATGGCTGAAATAAGTGCGCCTTTGAGCAATCGAGGCACCTGTGGGTATCAAGTTCGATCATCCCTCTCGTCCCTAAAATCATTTTTGATCATGTGATACTTATGGTTCTGTCCTTGGATGGTCATTCTTGTTGAGTGATAACAAGGGCAGCTCCATTGTATAAACAGATTGATCTGGTGATAAGAGATGGCGGGGGTAGGTTATATGATCGAGGAAAGGTGAATCTGAGCCCACTATTCAATGAACACTAAACCCTTTTTATTTTTATTTAAAGGTGTTCCTTATTTATGCTCCAGTGTTTATAGCCGTTTAAAGTAAAGTTTTCTTCTCTCTCATACCTTTATTGTTTGTTGTTGGTCTTTGATTTAATCTGGTTAAGAGTAAGTTGCACTTTGTTATACTAGAAAGACTCACTCCCAGCAAGTTATCGGTTGAATGACTTGTTTTAACTCGTTGTGATACTATTACTTCTATTTTTTTGCTTTACCAGTTGCAGCTATTTGTTCATGCTACAGAAAATAATACTGCAGGATTTTTTAAAGATTTTTCTTGAGATAATGCTGGATTGTTCATGTAAAGAGTGACCGAGGTAGCATGTCCCGTTTTGTATCCATAAACAATTTTTCGACTGATGTGATTAAGTTGCTTGGTTAATCCGAGCCATTGAGCGGACATTTCCTTTCGTTTTCTTTAGTTTGTTCTCAAGCTTTCCCCAATTCTGTACGTCACCACTCCATTTTTTTTGGATCCTGCAGTTTGAACAAACTTCCAACTATAGAGTTTAAAATATGTTACCTACATAAAGAGGAGTTAAATAAGGATGAACTTACATAGCTTATCCTTATTTTAGCAATGAGAGTATTTTGTATATAGAGCTGATACTCTCAAACTTCTATTTTTATTATTGTATTATATTATGAAGGTTCAAGTATTTGGGTTCTAGCTCTTACTTGAATATGGTAGATGCTTATTCATTTTCCGATTAGTCTAGCAGGATTACATCATTGATGTTACTTCCTGTCACGACCGGTTTTCCAATAAAGATATTTATTGAGAAACCAATCTTTTGAGTCAAGTATGAGAGAAAATCTTCCTCACTGATAGACAAATTCTTGATACAATAAGCCAGTAGCATAGAATATATTACAGGGTTGAGCTAAGGGTGCTCAACAATTTATTACAAGCGCGCCAATAATTACATAAAGGCGGATATAACACAAGGGAGTGGTGGCATACTACTGACTCGGGAATAAAGAGATGGTGGAATAATACAGTGGGGAGTGGATAACATGGCTCTCAAACTAGCATATCATCGAGCGTCGAGGTGAGGCTCGATGAATTTATTCGGATTGCGGAAGCGGATATAATACAGTGACCAAATCCAGGGTCGCACGAGACTGACTGGGATTCCTCTAGGCGTCGGACTCGCTATCGAACTCTTCATCCATGAGATCACCTTCGTCAGCATCTGGCCAAATCAACAAGCCAGTGAGTACTTTGAAGGTACTCGCAAGACAGTTCGGACGTAAGATATAACAAATGCATGCATGAATGCGTCATGATTAATTTACCAAAGCACATTCAAATATTAGCAGGCAAGGTGAGTAAAAATGGGAATCGGCGGTAGTCCGCCAGAAATCCCAACCGAAATATAAATGGGAACCGATCGGGTGTCTGAAGCGACGCATCGAAAGGTGAACAACTATATAAAAGAAAATTCATGCCACAGTCGGGCGTCTTAGCGACACCACATAAAGGGCTTTAAAAGAAATGCCACAGTCGGGCGTCTTAGTGACACCACATAAAGGGCTCTAAAAGAAATGCCACAGTCGGGCGTCTTAGCGACACCACATAAAGGGCTTATGAGGAAAGTAAATAACAGTACTGCCGCAGTCGGACGTCTGAGCGACATCACATAAAGGGCTTATGAGGAAAGTAAATAACAGTACTGCCGCAGTCGGACGTCTGAGCGACATCACAGAAAGGGCTTTCTTCATAAGGAAAAATAATACACATGTTAGATTAATCAGCTCAAGGTAATATACGGGTTAGTCCATCACAGGAATAAACATTTAACCGGACTCAGCACTCTTGTGATTCACCGGAGTATCTGTCACCACAACTGGCACTTGTCAGAATAAGTTAGCGCAGAACTTGGATATGGATAGGATGATTTGAAGAATTATGACTCTGCAGAGTTTGTACAAAAATTTCCCACAGCCAACGAATTTTCGTAGCCACGAAGGACTAGTTCCGTTTACGGTATTTCGGAAGAAAACACAGCTAACCAGTACACACCCATCCTACCTCTCGATGTCAGGAATCACCCTAGACATCGTCCAAGAAAAAATTTTGAGATGGGGAGATCACAATCTCGAATAGCATGGGATCAAATTTATATACGCGCGCTCTAAGAGGTGCCCCCTCTCGGTCCCAACCGGAAACACCCATGCCCCCTGACCGGATGACTGGCTTTAATCCAGGGCCATGGAACCATCATCCCGGCCTCTCCTCTTGGTGTGTACCAGGAAAGCGGTTTGCAACTTACTGAACCATATTCCTTGCGGAAAACATGTGGTAGTACAGGAAGGGAATATGGACGGGAACCGAACCGATATGGGCTGACACTGAAGTCAAGTAGTATGGCATAAGACTGGCATGCTACAACACTGCCGTCTTACCCATCCTCATGCCAACACATGGCCATGCATATACACATCCAACAACGTTTGGATCTTCGAACTCACTTGCCTCAACCATGCATGAAAATAATGTTCATCGGTATGCGCATTAACATGCCATGAATCTTGCTAAATGCAAAACATGCCAAGACACCCATCATATCAAAAGTTCAAACATGCTTGCCTGGTTCAGAGTAGTCGGAGCCTAGCTCGGTGAAGTTCGCGGTCCCGTCACCTCCTTCGGTATCTACGGTATAAAGAAAATATACGCGCTATCGTGAATACAGAGAGATGCACAGAAATTATTCCAAATATTTTTCAAATAAATCTGATAAAAAACTAGACAAAATTTCAAAGAGAACAGAAAAAGAATCACTCAAAAATATGCTTCTGTTTAAAAGTTATAAAGGTTTTTGTCCAGGGACCTTTCTGTAATGAAACAGAAACTTTCCAGGGTTCTTTTTATAAAAACAGAAAACGCTTCAGTCCCGAATACGCCAGTTCAGAGGAGAAAGCGTATTTTGCCCGAAGGCGTTTTCCAGAAAACGGTTCAAAAAGAATAAAACACTGACGGGGTGGACCCACCCGTCAGGTTTGAAAACGGAGGCAGAGATTTGGCGCCAGAGGGCCGCGGCGATCGCCGGCGGCGATCCACGGTGAGGCAGGGGGATCATAGGGTAGCTCCGTGCTCAGGGCGCCATTCCGCGTCGGGTGGTGGTGGTGGTGGTCGCCGGTGAGCACCACGTCGACGGTGGCTCCTGCTCCGGCGGACGGCGGTTCGGGCGTGGATGGAGCTCGCCGGAGAGGGCTGCAAGCATCAAATTGAGGTGGGGGTCAGGCCTCTGGTAGCTAGAGGAGGTGATTGACGGAGTTTGGGCGCCGGGGACGGCCTCACCGAAGAGAACGTTGCCGGAGCCCGAGGCGGGCGGAGGTGGCCGGAGTCGAGGAAGAAAGGCCCCTCAAGGCCCTTCCAGTGGCTAGGCGGGGTGTGGCGAGGTGGTGGAGTTGTGCGGGGACAAGAGCAAGCTCGGGGGGGCTATATATAGGCGGTCCGAGGCGGTTGCCGTGAACGGATAAGTCCGGCGGGCGATTACGTCGGAGCTGTGGGTGGACGGCCGGCTTACGGGCTTGATCATCGACTAGGTGGAGCACTGGTGCCATCCAAGTCCAACTCAGCACGGGAGGGAGGGTTACGGCCTGCCCTCGACGGAATGGCCGCACGGCACGCCGGCGGCAGAGAACGCGCTTTGCGCGTGCCAGGCCATGACGGCGGTGCTGCATGCGTGCGCTGGCAAGGAGGTGGCCACGCGGAGCCCTCAGGAGGTTTGGGCGGTGCTGAACGGCGTTATGCCGCAGTGCTGCCCCCCTGTCGGCCGCTACGGTGGCTCTGCCGCCGCGGGACACGCCGGCGCTGGCGGTCCAGGGCGCCACCGATGCCAGGAAGGCGCCAAGCGCACGTGTGGTGCTCCAGACAGGAGGAAGAGGCGGCGAGCACGAGCCAAATGCACAGTTTCCTCGTGACTGAAACTCTGACGAATAAACGATACCGAACTCTGAATTTTACTGAATATGAACAACAACAGTGTACGCCAGGTGTTCGACAGAATGATTCTGGCATGAAGGGATTTTTCCTTGAGCTGGTTTTTGGTGGAGTGGCTTCTCATTGCACCAGTAGGCTGCCTGATTTTTGGTAGAATTTTTGGAGAAGTGAAAATATGAATTTCACCAAATTTAGCAAATCTGGTCCAAACTTGCAGAGGCTGAAATTTGAAAAATTTGAAAAGAGGAAGAGTGGATCAAGATGGTTCTGAGTTGTGGATGCTAAGGAAAATCCAGAGGAATTGGTTTGAGGTCAAATCTCAATTGCAATAGAGTACTTGCTTTGAAAATCACTCAGGCTCAAAAATAATAGTCAGAAAAGAATTGAGAGAAAAACAAATTGAAATAAAAGCCAAAACTTGTTTGGACTTGTTGGGACAGAGAACTTAGATTGTTTTCAAAGAGGAGGGGAGGTTTTGGAGAGGTTTTACCACATGGGCAAAAACAAAAATCATGGGTGGTCTTCAAGATATGAAAAATCCCAATTTTCATGGAGTTTCTTTTTAAAAGGAAAATAATTAACTTCCAAAAACATGTTTTAAGAGGGGAGTCATCAGAGAAAAGTTTTAAATGATCAATCACCATAGTTTGATGAAGATTAAAAATCCTTGCCAAAGAAAAGGAAGTTTTTGAGAGGAAGGTTTTTCTGGAAAAAATAATTTTAAATGGCCTCTTTTCAAAACCAACAAAGATTTTGCTAAAAACCAAATGAAATTTTTTGGAGTGTCACACTTCCCAACCAATATTAAGCTGACAGTTGTTTATTTTCTCTTTTGCCTAACACATCGAAATCTAGAGCAACACTTTTTGTTGATTGATATTTCTGACAGATACTGATTACTCCTCTTTATTTTATTTTATTACTAGCCAATTAAAAAAGTTTTATTGTAGGTGTATATTTTTTCTGTATGGTATATATTATGCGAGTTATTTCTAATGCATCTTGATATTATCTTAGAATCATCTGACTAGAGTCTCGGTCCTTCGAGCATAGTTAACTAAAGCATCTTTTATATCAGATATCAAATTATCTATACTTGTACTAAGATATAATATATCTAACCAGATTTTCACTTCTTTAATGGAGTTTTTAGCACTCGGATTTGTTTGAAATAGCTGCTCCTATGTTTTTGTCAGTGCTTGCTGTACTTTCTTTAAATGTTTCTTCTTGGTAGGATCAGTTCTAAATAGTGGATGTAAGCATGCCTTTTCAAGCTTAAGCATTTGATTTTTGGCGATATGGCGTTCCCTCCTTACAGATGACTTTCTGCTTTCTTATTTTAACAAAATAGATAAGTTGGATGCACTTGCCGCCACTCATGTCGCTACAGGAGGATTGGACGCAGGGGGGAGTGGTGGGTCAAGGTGAGCTCATCGGCGCCGCTGCTGACTGGCAGAGCCAGGCGCACCCTCTTGATGCACGCAAGTGGGTGATCTATGATGACCTCCTGGGCACGACACCGCTGGAGACGGTGAGAAACACGCACTCCGTCCACCATCGGTTACCGGCAGTAGCAGGACGAACCGTTGTCGTAGTCGCCAGGCTGAACGATAAGACGCCTCAACAGCGACCGACGAAGTCGTCGAGGCAAGGTGAGAACACCCTTCCCACGCCTTGCAGCGTCCTCTTCTCCTTTTTCTTCTCAGGCATCCTCCACCTAATCCCCTGCCCTCTTAGGCGACGGCCCGGAGGTGAACTGCAGCGACAACGTGAACTTGGCTGGCGACTGTAAGGACCCATCCACGGGGTCCCTTCCTCTTTGAGAACGGCCTAATTGCTGATATCTTGCCTCCCCTCTCCTTCTCCCTCTCTTAATTTTCAAGGGATTTCAGTATGGTATTACTGTTAGGTAACCCTACAAACTTTGTTGGAACCTAAAAAATAGGTACTCCTGATGGATTAGAGTGGTTCTGCCTGAAACAACTTCCAATGGATTGTTGAATTAGCCAATATCATAATTAGTAAATTTGTGCTGGTATATCCTGTAATGAGATCAAATTATGCCCATGTTTAGATGACACTGACCCATGTTTACTTTGTGATTCCCTTAATTTCTCTACCTAATTCTTGTGGAATGCTTTCATCAGTTTCAATACGATGAAGATGACAGATCCAACATGGTATCCTTTACGGATGAACAGGAGTCAAGAGGCATGTGTGTAAGTGTTGCATATACTGTTCAAAGATCTTCCATATCATTCCAGTATGTACCATGCCATGCTACAGAACGATCAAACATATATTCTTTATTGGTTTATTCCTTCGGTGATTAATTTCAGGCCACCCAGGCCACACAAAGAAGGCCCAATGATTTTTTGGACAGGATTAAGTGCACTACATGCCACCCAGGGTCGAGCATTCAGCAGCGACGCCAGAGGAGATACCTTTGTGAGAGACTGCTCTCGGTTGAAAATATCCAAAGGTTGGTGCCTCAGGCTAAACTTATCGCCCGTGATTCTTTCCCTTTTGTTGCTATCAAGTTTGATCCATCTGCTCCATGCAACCCCTTCTCTGGACAAGCGATAGTTATAGTCGTCATGGACTCGATGAGATTCTCGACGAAGCGATACCCGAGTGGTTGGAATTGGCAATCATATGCTTCGAGCGGCATCACTCACCATGATGAGCTCCACCATTGGTTATAACTCTGTGTACTTATCAAGACTGCTATCTAACTGTCACCATCCTTTGTATAAACTCCTTGCTTTTAGTATTTTGTGATGTTCGGCTGTCCTGTAATGTGCTACTTAGTCTTTGGTCCCTTGCTATGTAACCAACTTACTCTAATTATCAATAATGGTATTTCAACTTGTGGGATGCATTCATTTCTATATAAATGACTTGCTGTAATCCTGATCTATCAAGAATTTTGATGGTTTTTATTGAACCATATCTTACTTTGTACTGCACTTATATGATTTGTATTGGTTTACATACTCCCCTGATAAATACTAGGCGCTGGATTATTGGATCACTACTTTAGACATATTTTTGTAATGACAAAATGTGTCATGTTTGTCATACTTTTGGTATATATGTTGTGTTGCCCTTTGGCAATGCCATGTTTTTTATGTAAATTTACTGTATTGGTCTAATCCATTCTGAGCAATCCCTTTAATTCCCTTTGTTAACAAACGCACTGAAATTGATTCTGTCTTAGTCTTATGCCGATGTTGATCACCATTGTGTCTCGCTCCTATCACAACTGAATGTTTATGTTGTATGAATGCGTATAATAAACCAGAATTCATATTAACATAGCATTACCCGCCTGACCAAATGTTGGGGCCGGCACCCTCGCGTCAAGGCGCGATCCCAATCTAGTTTGACTAGATTGGACGAGGCGTACATGTGATGCTGTACATGGCCTCCATCTGAAATTTACCAAAAAAGATTTCTTTTTTTATGTTGATGAGGAGTGCATGCGGTCTTTGGAATAGTGCAACAAACAAATGGAGATCTTGCAACCAAACAACCAACATTTTCTACAAAAAAATTAACATAGTATTGCTTTTGAATGTTAACACACAAAAAACTATATATAAACAACCCTACTTAGATGCACCACTACACTTGCATTCAAAATAAATTCGTTTGCATTCAAAGCTTTTAAAAATTCTAAGAAAAACTTTTGGATTTGTGATTAAACTCTCGAATATAGTATACAATAATTCCACCGTCTGTATATCCTGCTAAAAACACTTATACCATTCCTCTTCCATCCGATTTTAGTTCTAAGCAGTGGCGGAGCTATGGCAATGCCGGATGGGCCATGGCCCGCCCAGCCCATGCCATTTTCTACGTATTTTTGGGCCATGAAACGCAATCCTTATAGTTATTTTTTACAGCCGGCCCACCCATCTTTCCGGGCCAAGCTCCGCCACTAGTGCTAAGATGAAGGAGGAGCCATCAAAGCACATCTCGACGACTTTCTCAACTTTATACTACATGGTCTAGACACCAACAATCCTTTTTTAAATTGCGGTCACTGAGCGTGTGAGATAAAGAGTGTTTCAAATTCTTCTTGCTTTCAAAAAATCATGCTTTTAAAAATGCGTTAAAATACCAATAGATGTTCTAATTTTTTTAACAAAATCATTTAAAATTGATCACAAAATTTTCGAAATTCAAATTTAAAAACACATATTCAAAAAATGTTGATCTCAAACATGTTTCAATTATAATAAGAGGATAAAAATTAGAGATTCTTTAATTAATTTAAAATAAAGAAATATTTGCATTTTCCAAAAAGTAAAA
This sequence comes from Aegilops umbellulata, assembly GCA_032464435.1. Classification (NCBI taxonomy): domain Eukaryota; kingdom Viridiplantae; phylum Streptophyta; class Magnoliopsida; order Poales; family Poaceae; genus Aegilops; species Aegilops umbellulata. Next base: position 410,413,153 of record CP136055.1, read on the forward strand.
AATAAAACTGATTACTAGACTATTACATGCACCACTACTCTTTCATCAGATGAAAGATGTTAGGATGGCTTCTTTACGTCCATGCGTCATACTCTGAAAGGCAATAAGATTATAAACTTATTACCAATGTTTATTAGAACTAGATATAAAAAATGATGTGTACTGTCACATAGAACAGGTTTTACCATATTGTTAGCCCGTTGCAACGCACGGGCATTTGTCCTAGTTGTAAGTATGGGGTATGTAGGTGATAATATCTGGGGTGGAAAATATATTTTTATTTACCCCGTTTTAGGGATCTATTCGGTGCGTCTTTTTAGACCAAAACTGTAAATTTACGGGTTTGACCACTTTTTCAGGATCTGCTAGAGTACTCTACTAGTTGTCTAGTCTAACGTAACTTCATCTTGTGCATGGGTGTGCATCCATGGAGCCTCACTCCCTTCTGTGCTCCTCGAGTAGTCTACGTACTACTAGTTCGACTGTCCAATTACGAGAAGATCGTCCAAGCATAGCACACTCGTAGAGGGCAGCCCAACCGGAGACTGTCGCGCGTCGTGGACGTGGGCTGGTCCACCACAAGAGCTTCAAACACATGTCGTGGTCGTCTCCCCCTCCACACAACGCGGCCGATACGTAGGCAGGAAGTTGGACAAAAATAACAAGATTCCGAAGGCACTATCCGAGGTTGATACGAGCGTTCGACCGGTCCGATTCAAGGGCACATGGTGAACGCGGCCGGTGCACGGTTCATGTGGCAACACGTCGATGGTTCACGTGGGTAGCGCATCCTGTAAAAGCTCTACTACTTAATTCCGTGTCCTTTAGTAGCCCGATGAAGGCGTCGATCATGGCACATATGAGGGAAGAGTGTCGCCTCGCCCTCGCGTCCATGTCACGTACCTGTGGGCTGTGGCGCGTTGCTCCTAAAATATGCACTAGTGGCAGAGTCCTTTTATGGCTATTATTCCCATCTTATACAAAAATCAGCTAGACTATAGACAGCAATAGAGCAGTCGACATATATTCCGAACGCAAAGGCAGCAGCACTGACATTTTTCATCATCATCATCAAGAAAGATGGCGGCAACGACGTGTGTGATCCGACCCTAGCTTTCACGTGGCATGCGAGCCCACAACTCACCATCCCATTCGACGCGCCTCTGTTTCGGCGGTCGCCACGGTCCACGAATGCATCCCACAGAGATCGTGAGACGCGAAGAGACGCGTCGGAGTCTGCCGCACACATCGATCGGCGGCACCATAAAGCGTGCCCTCGTCCCCTTCACCGAGCTCCGAGTGAGTTCGATGCGTCAAACGCGATGTCAGCGTCAGGGCCCCTGCCTTTGCACGTGAAGCCCATGTTTCTGATCGCTGCAGCTCCGGATGCTCTCCGTCCAGCGAAGGGCGGGGAGAGCGAGGGGCTCGAATCCCGGACTGTCGCTGCCGGCCGTGGGCAGCGCCTATGACCTATGAGACGTGGAACCGTTGCAGCAGGGTTCGGCAATGTGTTGCATGTGACTGCACACGGTAGGCTTTGAACCGATGGCTCATCATGGACGACATATGGGCATATCCGCATATCTATTGCGTGACCGCCGGTAGTACAATCTTATGGGAATGTATCCAGTTCAAATCTTAGATCATGTCCAACAGCTAGCCTAAAATTTGGATGCCGAAAAACAGTTTTAGGTGTGGAGAGATACTGTTTTAGGTAGCCAAAAAATGACCTAAAACCGATACATCAATTTTCGAAAACAAATGAAACATGATGATCAATGGCAGGGAGGCCGGGAAGCGGATCCCATTGTAACCCGGTGTTGAGCTTGATTTCGGCCCGCAGAGGTTGCCGGGGGCCGAGAGTAGGCAACAGAGGCAGGGCTCGTATCGCGATTGGGGCTCGCCAATGTGGCACTAGCAGATAAACCCTTATAGGTGTAAATAATTAGTGGCGTGTGCACCAAACAGGACGCTGCTGGTACTAGTGCCACTACTACACCGGTACTAGTGGCGTGGAATTTTGACAGCACGCCCCTGGATTTATGTGAAATACCTGAGGCATGCTACTTTTTCCGAATGCTGCAGAAATGGCCAGTGCCAGCAGTGTCCCACGCTAGGCTTCACCCATAAAATATTGGCGAGGTTCATTTTGCGGTTCGACGCCATTGTTGTCTGACACATCTAATTCGGCAAAAAGTCCTATGATTATTAATGCATTATTATAAATACGACATTTGACTCATTGGCGAGATCATGAGGCAAGGATGAGAGGGCTCAGCCCGTAGAGCCATGAATGGCCTTTCTCTGGGATGGATCCCCCTCCAGGATACAGAGGACACCCGGGTCACCCCTCCCGGAAAGAGCTGAGACGCTGCTACCCAAATAGTTGACCCTAGGCCCATCCCAAGGACCGTAATTTAACCCTAGGCCGGTATATAACGCAGAGCTAGGGACTAGTGAAAAGGACGAGCCTTCTTCCACAAGAAGCACCCTTGTAATCAAGCGAAAGGCAACTTATCGGAATAGAAATAATACCAAAAGTAGGAGTAGGGCATTACCTCCCCCAAGAAGAGCCCAAAACTGGGTAAATCCTCCTTCCATTCCATCTACTATTACGTCCATGGCATTGGTCACCGGCACTGCCACTCCTCTTCCCCGGCCAAATCCTGCTGCTATGCCTATGTAGGGGGCCAACCGACTAGCTATCGGTGACAGCTTCTGAGGCCACGTCTGCCCCGCGCCACCAGGAGGAGAAGATGGCGTGAACCAACCACTAACATCGGCGTAGAGAAATTCTTTGCAGATCATCAAGGAGCAAGCATACGCCATGATTGTGGCGTCAAAGATATGATGGATATCTTCTCGGCCGACATGGAGGTAAGCTTTTGTCATGTTTCTAATTTGTACATGATAGTATAGCCACAGCCTAAGGGTGTGTACCAGCCCAAATCCTGAATGCACTTAAAGTCTTGTAGAAAAATTACTTAGTGCAACCATGCTCTGCCATTACTGAGGAGCAACTTCGTAGGGATGAGGTGGTGGAGGTCGGGAAGAATATATTACTTTTCAGCAGATGAAAATGTTATGTTGAGTAGCCCATGAGACTCAGGTGGGGCACTAGCGTCCGACTTGACGATTGAAATCGTTCTTACTAGAACATAATTATACAGAAAAAACGTTGATCCTAGTACCCCTCGAGACTCTGGTCGATTAGCAAAATTGGTTTGAGGATCAAATCCATGTTTAGGAGACATACTTATAAAAACGGCGGCATGCAGTAGCCCCCGAGATTCAGGTTGGGTGCCAGTGGCAGACCTGGCGGTGGAAATCTTGTCGGGAACCGAATATCACATATGATTTGAAATACAAACACAGACGCAGTAGCGCCCAAGACTGAGGTCGGCTGGAGCCTGGAAGAGGAGACCTCGGGACTAAATCTCCTCGGTTTACTTACACTCACCCGTCTTTTTTGTTCTCCATTGTCATGTACAAAAAGCATGCTTGGAGATCAAACTCCTCATCAAGGATTTGGTGATGGTGAAGGAGTGATGTCTACTATGCAGATTTATTCTCGTAGACTTTGTTGGACCTCCAAGTGCAGAGTTTTGTAGGACACCAAAATTTTTTTCCTCAAGTGAATGACCTAAGGTTTATCAATCCACGAGAGGTGTAGGATGAAGGTGGTTCTCTCTAAAAAAATTGTAAGTTGTATAGGTGCACTAGTTCGGCGAACAGATGATGATAGATATCTAATATGGATGGTGAAACTAGGTTTTGGTAATCTGAACACACAAAAATGATGTCTCAATGCTTGAAAACATGGCCTAGGGTTCTTACTTTCGCTAGTGCCAACTCTCAAGATCATTAACATAATTAAATCACATGATAATCCCTCACATTGCAGCGAAGAATCACTCCAAAGTTTATATCCTGCCAAAGAAAGTAGGATGAAATCGTGTATCGCCTTTCCAATCTTGATTTAGTGAACCACCCACAGTCCCAGAAATCGTACTACGACAACACACTATGATACTTATCATTCAACTTTTATGTGAAGAGTACGCTGACCTCACTACGGGTATCCGCATAATTACTAGATATGCATCATGTAATCTCAAATCCAAATGTATTCAATCCAACATAAAGAAACTCCAAAGAGCAAGACTCAATTCACCACACAAAGAATAGAGGGGAATGAACATAATAAGATCCAACTTTATTAATAAAGCTCATGATAAATCAAGAACGAATCCATCCAGAACATGAGAGGGAGAGGTCGAACACGTAGCTACTAGTACATACCATCATCCTCGAGGATGAGCTACTCAAACATCACCATGAGAAACGGAGAAGTCGATGATGATGACGATGGAGGAGATATCGGCGGCGGCGGCACGGTGCCACCGAAGGAGAGGGGTAAGGGCCCCCTACTTCTTCTTCCATGGCCCTTCGGGGAGAGAAGGAGCTCTCCCCTAGATTGGATCTCTCTTTTGTCTTCCATTTTTCGCGACTATTTATAATTGGAGATCCATAACTCTGATAGGGCTGATATTTTGAGGGGATTTTTTCAATATATTATCTTTCTTGCGGTCGAAGGAGAGCTCCAACCAACTTAAGGGCTAGCCACACGGGCCCATGATGCAGCGAGGCGGTATCTGATGACCCACAAGTATAAGGGATCAATTGTAGTCCTTTCGATAAGTAAGAGTGTCGAACCCAACGAGGAGCAGAAGAAGACAAGCGGTTTTCAGCAAGGTATTTCTGCACGCACTGGAATTATCGATAACAGATAGTTTTATGATAAGATGATTTGTAAAGAGTAACAAGTAACAAGTGAAACAAGAGTGCAACAAGGTGGCTCGATCCTTTTTGTAGCAAAGGATAAGCCTGGACGAACTCTTATATAAAGCAAAGCGCTCCCGAGGACACATGGGAATTATCATCAAGTTAGTTTTAACTATGCTCATATGATTCGCGTTCATTACTTTGATAATTTGATATGTGGGTGGACCGGTGCTTGGGTGCTGTCCTTACTTGGACAAGCCTCCCACTTATGATTAACCCCTCTCGCAAGCATCCACAACTATGAAAGAAGAATTTAGATAAATTTAACCATAGCATGAAACATGTGGATCCAAATCAGCCCCTTACGAAGCAACGCATAAACTAGGGTTTAAGCTTCTGTCACTCTAGCAACCCATCATCTACTTATTACTTTCCAATGACTTCCCCTATGCCCAAATCATGGTGAAGTGTCATGTAGTGGACGTTCACATAACACAACTAGAGGAAAGACAACATACATCTCATAAAAATATCGAACGAATACCAAATTCACATGATTACTTATAACAAGACTTCTCCCATGTCCCCAGGAACAAATGTAACTACTCACAAAGCATGTTCATGTTCAAGATCAGAGGGGTAATAAATATAACTAAGGATCTGAACATATGATCTTCCACCAAATAAACCAACTAGCATCAACTACAAGGAGTAATCAACACTACTAGCAACCCACATGTACCAATCTGAGGTTTTGGGACAAAGATTGAATACGAGAGATGAACTAGGGTTTGAGAGGAGATGGTGCTGGTGAAGATGGTGATGAAGATCGACCCTCCCTCGATGAGAGGATCGTTGGTGATGACGATGGCTTCGATTTCCCCCTCCCGGAGGGAAGTTTCCCCTGCAGAATAGCTCCGCCCGAGCCCTACATTGCTTCTGCCTAGGTTCTACCTCGAGACGGCGGCGCTTCATGCCGTAAGCTTCCTTCTTATTTTTCTAGGTCAAAACCCTTCATATAGTAGAAGATGGGCACCAGACAATGGCCAGGGGGCCCACAAGCCCTGAGGGCGCGCCCCTAATACGTCTCCGTCCTATCTATAATTTTTTATTGTTCCATGCCAATATTCTACAACTTTCATATACTTTTGGCAACTTTTTATACTATTTTTGGGACTAACATATTGATCTAGTGCCCAGTGTCAGTTCCTGTTTGTTGCATGTGAAGGAAATATGCCCTAGAGGCAATAATAAATTATTTATTTATTTCCTTATATCATGATAAATGTTTATTATTCATGCTACAATTGTATTAACCAGAAACATAATACATGTGTGAATACATAGACAAACAGAGTGTCACTAGATGGTTATGTTTCCTAACCATGAACAAAGAGTTGTTATTTGATTAACAGGATCACATCATTAGTTGAATGATCTGATTGACATGACCCATTCCATTAGCTTAGCACCCGATCGTTTAGTATGTTGCTATAGCTTTCTTCATGACTTATACATGTTCCCGTGACTATGAGATTATGCAACTCCCGTTTATCGGAGGAATACTTTGTGTGCTACCAAACGTCACAACGTAACTGGGTGATTATAAAGGTGCTCTACAGGTGTCTCCAAAGGTACTTGTTGGGTTGGCGTATTTCGAGATTAGGATTTGTCACTCCGATAGTCGGAGAGGTATCTCTGGGCCCTCTCGGTAATGCACATCACATAAGCCTTGCAAGCAGTACAACTAATATGTTAGTTGTGAGATGATGTATTACGGAACGAGTAAAGAGACTTGCCGGCAACGAGATTGAACTAGGTATTGGATACCGACGATCGAATCTCGGGCAAGTAACATACCGATGACAAAGGGAACAACGTATATTGTTATGCGGTCTGACCGATAAAGATCTTCGTAGAATATGTAGGAGCCAATATGGGCATCCAGGTCCCGCTATTGGTTATTGACCGGAGACGTGTCTCGATCATGTCTACATTGTTCTCGAACCGTAGGGTCCGCACGCTTAAAGTTACGATGACAGTTATTATGAGTTTATGCATTTTGATGTACCGAAGTTAGTTCGGAGTCCCGGATGTGATCACGGACATGACGAGGAGTCTCGAAATGGTCAAGACATAAATATCGATATATTGGAAGCCTATATTTGGACATCAGAATGGTTCCGAGTGAAATCGGCATTTTACTGGAGTACCGGGGGGTTACCGGAACCCCCCGGGGGTTAATGGGCCCATATGGGCCTTAAGGGAAAAGAGGAGGGGCGGCCAGGGCAGGCCGCGCGCCCCCTCCCCCCTATTCCGAATAGGACAAGGAAGGGGGGGGGGGCGGCGCCCCCCTTTTTTCCTTCCCCCCTCTCTCCTTCCTTCTCCTACAAGGCAAGGGAGAGGAGTCCTACTCCCGGTGGGAGTAGGACTCCTCCTGGCGCACCCCTTTGGGGCCGGCCGCGCCCTCCCCTCCCCTCCTTTATATACGGGGGCAGGGGGGCACCCTAGGACACACAAGTTGATCTTCGTGATCGTTCCTTAGCCGTGTGCGGTGCCCCCCTCCACCATATTCCACCTCGGTCATATCGTTGCAGTGCTTAGGCGAAGCCCTGCGTCGGTAGAACATCATCATCGTCATCACACCATCGTGCTGATGGAACTCATCCCCGAAGCTTTGCTGGATCGGAGCCCGAAGAGCGTCATCGAGCTGAACGTGTGCTAAGAACTCGGAGGTGCCAGAGTAACGGTGCTTGGATCGGTCGGATTGGGAAGACGTACGACTACTTCCACTGCGTTGCGTCAACGCTTCCGCTTCGGTCTACGAGGGTACGTAGACAACACTCTCCCCTCTCGTTGCTATGCATCACCATGATCTTGCGTGTGCGTAGGATTTTTTTTGAAATTACTACGTTCCCCAGCAGCATGTTTATGTTTCGCAGAAACCCAATATCAAATGGAGTCCAAACGGGATAAAAATGGACGGAGAATTATTTTGGAATATTTATGATTTTTGGGAAGTAAAATCAACGCGAGACGGTGCCCGAGGGGGCCACGAGGCAGGGGGCGCGCCCAAGGGGGGCAGGCGCACCCTGGATCCTTGTGGGCACCCCAAAAGGCGGTTGACGCTCTTCTTTTGCCGCAAGAAAGCTAATTTTATGAGAAAAATCTGGGTGAAAGATTCAACCCAATCGGAGTTACGGATCTCCGGATATAAAAGAAACGGTGAAAGGGTAGCATAGACAGAACGCAGAAACAGAGAGAGGCAGAGAGACAGATCCAATCTCGGAGGGGCTCTCGCCCCTCCCACGCCATGGAGGCCAAGGAGCAGAGGGGAAACCCTTCTCCCATCAAGGGAGGAGGTCAAGGAAGAAGAAGACGAAGGGGCCCCCTCTCCCCTTCTCTTCCGGTGGCGCCGAAACGCTGCCGTGGCCATCATCATCACCGCAATCTTCACCAACAACTTCACCGCCATCATCACCAACTCTTCCCCCCTCTATGCAGCGGTGTAACCTCTCTCTTACTCGCTGCAATCTCTACTTAAACATGGTGCTCAACGCTATATATTATTTCCCAATGATGTATGGCTATCCTATGATGTTTGAGTAGATCCATTTTGTCCTATGGGCTATTTGATGATCAAGATTGGTTTGAGTTGCATGTTTTATTATTGGCGTTGTCCTACGGTGCTCTCCATGTCATGCAAGCATGAGGGATTCCCTCTGTAGGGTTTGCAATATGTTCATGATTTGCTTATGGTGGGTGGCGTGAGTGACAGAAGCACTGACCCGAGTAAGTAGGTTGTTTGCGTATGGGATAAAGGGGACTTGATGCTTTAATGCTATGGTTGGGTTTTACTTTAATGATCTTTAGTAGTTGCGGATGCTTGCTAGAGTTCCAATCATTAGTGCATATGATCCAAGTAGATAAAGTATGTTAGTTTATGCCTCTCCCTCAAATAAAATTGCAATAATGATTACCGGTCTAGTTATCGATTGCCTAGGGACAAATAACTTTCTCGTAACAAAAAGCTCTCTACTAAAACTAATTTAGTTGTGTCTTTATCTAAACAGCCCCTACTTTTTATTTACGCGCTCTTTATTATCTTGCAAACCTATCCAAAAACACCTACAAAGTACTTCTAGTTTTATTCATGTTCTAGGTAAAGTGAACGTCAAGCGTGCGTAGAGTTGTATCGGTGGTCGATAGAATTTGAGGGAGTATTTGTTCTACCTTTAGCTCCTCGTTGGGTTCGACACTCTTACTTATCGAAATAGGCTACAATTGATCCCCTATACTTTTGGGTTATCAAGACCTTTTTCTGGCGCCGTTGCCGGGGAGTCATAGCGTAGGGTGAATATTCTCGTGTGTGCTTGTTTGCTTTATCACTAAGTAATTTTTATTTGTTGTTCTTATTGTTTTGTATCTTTAGTTATGGGTAGGTAACACAAAATACCAAAAAAATTAGTTGTACCTACTGAACCAATGGTTGAAGAACCACTTAAAATCTATCGTACTCCTGAAGCTTATTACTTGTATCATCTTTGATCCCTATGTGCTCAGGCTGAAACCCCAACTAGCTTAGTTGAGGGAAAATCCTTAGATGAGCATGCTTGTTATGTGCGACACCGCATATCTGAAAAAGGGAAACTTTTACTAGGTCAAATTCATCGTTTGCAATGCTATGCTTGGAATTTATGTGAAATATATGATTTTACTTGTTGTTCTAAAAACCCTAAGAAACACCTTCCCTACCAATGTGATTTTATTAATAATGGAATCGTATCTTCATAAGCTAAGGGTGTTTATAATTACTATGATGTTCAATAAATTGAAGAATTTGTTGCTTTTAAGGGTGCTTATGAAATTGCTTCTTTGATTGAAACGTATGGTGCTACTCTTTATAAATCTGAAAATTTTTCCATACTTAAATATGGTTATGATAATTATGCTTCTAATGCCTATGTTAAACTATATATTGAGGACTCCTCCACTGTCCAAGAAGAGACTAATATTTTGCAGGAGTCTATGAAAGAAGAAATTGATCAAACTGTGAGCTCATTGGATGAAAAAGATGATGAGGAGAGCGAAGAACAAAAGGAGGAAGAGCGGATTAGCTACCCGTGCCCACCTTCTAATGAGAGTAACTCTTCAACTCATACATTGTTTAATTTCCCTTCGTGCTTACCGAAGGATGATTGCTATGATGATTGTTATGATCCCATTGATTCTCTTGAAATACCCCGTTTTGATGATGCTTGCTATGCTTGTGGCCAAGATGACAATATGAATTATGCTTATGGAAATGAACTTGCTATAGTTCCTTATGTTAAACATGAAATTGTTGCTATTGCACCCACGCATGATAGTCCTATTATATTTTGGAATTCTCCCGACTACACTATATCGGAGAAGTTTGCACTTATTAAGGATTATATTGATGGGTTGCCTTTTACCGTTGCACATGATGATTTTGATGAATATAATATGCATGTGCTTGCTGCTCCTACTTGCAATTATTATGAGAGAGGAACTATATCTCCACCTCTCTATGTTTCCAACACGATAAAATTGCAAGAAACTGTTTATACTATGCATTGGCCTTTACTATGTGTGCATGAATTGTTCTTTTATGACATGCCGATGCATAGGAAGAGAGTTAGACTTCGTTGTTGTATGATATATGTTGCCTTGTGCTCACTACTAAATGCCAAATCATTTCTAATTAAAATTGGCTTTGATATACCTTTGGATCCGGGTGGATTCACTACTTGAGCACTATATGCCTAGCTTAATGGCTTTAAAGAAAGCGCTGCCAGGGAGACAACCCGGAAGTTTTAGAGAGTAATTTATTTCTGTTGAGTGCTTTCATATAGTTTAAAAACAACAAAAATAAAGAGGGGAACCCAAAACTTTTTCAAAAAGAAAAGCGAAAGTGAGAAAGACGAGCATTGTTGAAGTGGGAGCTAGCCTTGAACTTTGTTCATGCTCACGGAAACTTTGTGAATCTTGATTACAGAAACTTTTCAACAAAAATAATTATCCCCTTGTACAATTCCATTATATTATAAAAATAATGTGCCAAGGTTTGCCTTTAGGATTTTTACAATACTTGTTGGTTTGTACGGTGCAGGACAGCAACTTTGGCTGTAGTGCGTGATTTTTAATTTTTTTATTGGAACATCAAATGGTTCGGATTATTCTTGCGCTTGGGGATGCCCCGGAAGGCATCCCCTCTTTCTTCAACAAGTATCGGTATGTTTTCGGATTCGTTTCGTTCATGCGATATGTGCAATCTTGGAGCGTCTTTTGCATTTAGTTTTCATTTTTATTTTATGCACCATGCTGGTATGAGATAGTCCTTGGTTGATTTACCAGAATGCTCTCTGCACTTCACTTATATCATTTGTGTATGGCTTTATAGAATGCTTCATGTGCTTCACTTATATCATTTGAAGTTTGGATTGCCTGTTTCTCTTTACATAGAAAACCGCCATTTGTAGAATGCTCTTTTGCTTCACTTATATTTGTTAGAGCGTAGGCATATATTTTGTAGAAATAATTAAACTATCTTGCTTCACTTATATCTATTTAGACAAATGACAGGAACTGGTCATTCACATGGTTAGTCATAAAATCCTACATAAAACTTGTAGATCACTGAATATGATATGTTTGATTCCTTGCAATAGTTTTGTGATATAAAGATGGTGATATTAGTCATGCTAGTGGGTAGTTGTAGATCAAGACTGGGATTTGTCACTCCGTATGACGGAGAGGTATCACCGGGCCCACTCGGTAATGCATCATCATAATGAGCTCAAAGTGACCAAGTGTTTGGCCACGGGATCATGCATTACGGTACGAGTAAAGTGACTTGCCGGTAACGGGACTAAACAAGGTATTGGGATACCGACGATCGAGTCTCGGGCAAGTAACCTACCAATTGACAAAGGGAATAGTTTACGGGGTTGCTTGAACCCTCGACATCGTGGTTCATCTGATGACATCATCGAGGAACATGTGGGAGCCAACATGGGTATCCAGATCCCGCTGTTGGTTATTGCCCGAGAGTTGTCTCGATCATGTCTGCATGTCTCCCGAACCCGTAGGGTCTACACACTTAAGGTTCCGTGACGCTAGGGTTATTAGGAAGACTTGTATGTGATTACCGAATGTTGTTCGGAGTCCCGGATGAGATCCCGGACATCACGAGGAGTTCCGGAACGGTCCGGAGGTAAAGATTTATATATGGGAAGTTGTCATACGGACACCGAAATAGTTCGGGGGCATATCGGTATTGTACCGGGGCCACCGGAGGGGCCTCGGGGGTCCACCGGGAGGGGCCACCTCTCCCGGAGGGGCTCATGGGCTGTAGGGGGGAGGGAACCAGCCCAAAGTGGGCTGGTGCGCCTCCCCCCAAGGGCCCATGCGCCCTAGGGTTTGGGGGAACCCTAAAGGGGGCGCCCCCCTTGCTTGGGGGGCAAGCCCCCTCCCCCTTGGCCGCCGCCCCCCCTCTAGATCCCATCTAGAGGGGGCCGACCCCCCTTGCCCTTCCCCTATAAATAGAGGGGTGAGGGGAGGGCTGCATAGACAAGTCAAGGCGCAGCCCCTCCCCTCCCCAACACCTCTCCTCCTCCGTACGTGCTTGGCGAAGCCCTGTCGGAGTTCTGCTGCACCAACATCACCACGCCGTCGTGCTGCCGTTGGAGTCTTCTTCCTCAACCTCTCCTTCCCCTTGCTGGATCAAGAAGGAGGAGACGTCGATCGTCCCGTACGTGTGTTGAACGCGGAGGTGCTGTGCGTTCAGCACTTGGTCATCGGTGATTCGAATCACGACGAGTACGACTACGTCATCACCATCCCCTTGAACGCTTCCGCACGCAATCTGCAAGTGGTATGTAGATGCAATCTCTCTCCCATGACTCGTTGCTTAGATGAACTCATAGATGGATCTTGGTGAAACCGTAGGAAAATTTTAATTTTCTGCAACGTTCCCCAACAGTGGCATCATGAGCTAGGTCTATGTGTAGTTCTCTATTGCACGAGTAGAACACAAAGTAGTTGTGGGCGTCGAATTGTCAATTCTTCTTGCCGTTACTAGTCCTATCTTGGTTCAGCGGTATTGTGGGATGAAGCGGCCCGGACCAACCTTACACGTACGCTTACGTGAGACCGGTTCCACCGACTAACATACACTAGTTGCATAAGGTGGCTGGCGGGTGTCTGTCTCTCCCACTTTAGTTGGATCGGATTCGATGAACAGGGTCCTTATGAAGGGTAAATAGAGATTGACAAATTCACGTTGTGTTTTTAACGTAGGTAAGAAACGTTCTTGCTAGCAACCTATAACAGCCACGTAAAAACTTGCAACAACAATTAGAGGACGTCTAACTTGTTTTTGCAGCAAGTGCTTTGTGATGTGATATGGCCAGAAGTTGTGATGAATCATGTGATGTATGAGATGATCTTGTTATTGTAATAGGAATCACGACTTGCATGTCGATGAGTATGACAACCGGCAGGAGCCATAGGAGTTGTCATTATTCTTTTATGAACTGCGTGTCGCCATGTAAATTACTTTACTTTATTGCTAAACGTGTTAGCCATAGTAGTAGTAGTAATGGTTGGCGAGCAACTCCATGGAGACACGATGATGGAGATCATGATGATGGAGATCATGGTGTCGTGCCGGTGACAAGATGATCGTGGAGCCCCAAGATGGAGATCGAAGGAGCTATATGATGATGGCCATATCATGTCACTACTATATAATTGCATGTGATGTTTATTATGTTTATGCATCTTGTTTACTTAGAACGACGGTAGTAAATAAGATGATCCCTTACAAAATTTCAAGAAGTGTTCTCCCCTAACTGTGCACCGTTGCTAAAGTTCGTCGTTTCGAAGCACCACGTGATGATCGGGTGTGATAGATCCATACGTTCACATACAACGGGTGTAAGACAGTTTTACACATGCAAAACACTTAGGGTTAACTTGACGAGCCTAGCATGTACAGACATGGCCTCGGAACACGGAGACCGAAAGGTCGAACATGAGTCGTATAGAAGATACGATCAACATGGAGATGTTCACCGATGATGACTAGTCCGTCTCACGTGATGATCGGACACGGCCTAGTCGACTCGGATCATGTAACACTTAGATGACTAGAGGGATGTCTAATCTGAGTGGGAGTTCATTCATTAATTTGATTAGATGAACTTAATTATCATGAACTTAGTCTAAATGTTTACAATATGTCTTGTAGATCAAATGGCCCACGGTAATGTTAGCCTCAACTTCAACGCGTTCCTAGAGAAAACTAAGCTGAAAGATGATGGCAGCAACTATTCGGACTGGGTCCGGAACTTGAGGATCATCCTCATAGCAGCCAAGAAAGATTATGTCCTAGATGCACCGCTAGGTGATGCACCATTCCCAGAAAACCAGGACGTTATGAACGCCCATCAGTCACGCACTGATGATTACTCCATCGTTCAGTGCGGCATGCTTTACAGCTTAGAACCGGGGCTCCAAAAGCGTTTTGAGAAGCACGGAGCATATGAGATGTTCGAGGAGCTGAAATTGATTTTCCAAGCTCATGCCCGGGTCGAGAGATATGAAGTCTCCGACAAGTTCTTTAGCTGCAAAATGGAGGAAAATAGCTCTGTCAGTGAACACATACTCAAGATGTCTGGGTTGCACAACCGCTTAATTCAGCTGGAAGTTAATCTTCCGGATGAGGCGGTCATTGACAGAATCCTTCAGTCGCTCCCACCTAGCTACAAAAGCTTCGTGATGAACTACAACATGCAGGGGATGGAAAAGACCATTCCCGAGTTGTATTCAATGCTGAAATCCGCAGAGGTGGAGATCAAAAAGGAACATCAAGTGTTGATGGTGAATAAAACCACTAAGTTCAAGAAAGGCAAGGGTAAGAAGAACTTCAAGAAAGACGGCAAGGAGGTTGCCGCGCCTGGTAAATCAGTTGCCAGGAAGAAGTCAAAGAATGGACCCAAACCTGAAACTGAGTGCTTTTATTGCAAGGGAAATGGTCACTGGAAACGGAATTGCCCCAAGTACTTAGCGGATAAGAAGGCCGGCAACACTAAAGGTATATGTGATATACATGTAATTGATGTGTACCTTACCAGTGCTCGTAGTAGCTCCTGGGTATTTGATACCGGTGCTGTTGCTCATATTTGTAACTCACAGCAGGAGCTGCGGAATAAGAGAAGACTGGCGAAGGACGAGGTGACGATGCGCGTCGGGAATGGTTCCAAGGTCGATGTGATCGCCGTCGGCACGCTACCTCTACATTTACCTACGGGATTAGTTTTAAACCTCAATAATTGTTATTTAGTGCCAAGTTTGAGCATGAACATTGTATCTGGATCTCGTTTAATACGAGATGGCTACTCATTTAAATCCGAGAATAATGGTTGTTCTATTTATATGAGTGATATGTTTTATGGTCATGCTCCGGTGGTTAATGGTTTATTCTTAATGAATCTCGTGCGTGATAATACACATATTCATAGTGTGAATGCCAAAAGGTGTAAAGTTGATAACGATAGTCCCACATACTTGTGGCACTGCCGCCTTGGTCACATTGGTGTCAAGCGCATGAAGAAGCTCCATGCTGATGGACTTTTAGAGTCTCTCGATTATGAATCGTTTGACACATGCGAACCATGCCTTATGGGCAAAATGACCAAGACTCCGTTCTCCGGAACAATGGAGCGAGCAACCAACTTATTGGAAATTATACATACTGATGTGTGCGGTCCAATGAGCATTGAGGCTCGCGGAGGATATCGTTATGTTCTCACACTCACTGATGATTTGAGTAGATATGGCTATGTCTACTTAATGAAACACAAGTCTGAGACCTTTGAAAAGTTCAAGGAGTTTCAGAGTGAGGTTGAGAATCAACGTGACAGAAGAATCAAGTTTCTACGATCAGATCGTGGAGGAGAGTACTTAAGTCACGAATTTGGCACACACTTAAGAAAATGTGGAATAGTTTCACAACTCACGCTGCCTGGAACACCTCAGCGTAATGGTGTGTCCGAACGTCGTAATCGCACTTTATTGGATATGGTGCGATCTATGATGTCTCTTACCGATTTACCGCTATCATTTTGGGGATACGCTCTAGAGACAGCCACATTCACTTTAAATAGGGCACCGTCTAAATCCGTTGAGACGACACCGTATGAATTATGGTTTGGAAAGAAACCTAAGCTGTCGTTTCTAAAAGTTTGGGGATGCGAGGCTTATGTCAAGAAACTTCAACCTGAAAAGCTCGAACCCAAATCGGAAAAATGCGTCTTCATAGGATACCCTAAGGAAACCATAGGGTATACCTTCTACTTAAGATCCAAGGTCAAGATCTTTGTTGCCAAGAACGGAACCTTTCTGGAGAAAGAGTTTCTCTCGAAAGAAGTAAGTGGGAGGAAAGTGGAGCTTGATGAAGTACTGCCTCTTGAAACGGAGAATAGCGCAGCGCAGGAAAATGTTCCTGTGGTGCCTGCTCCAATTAGAGAGGAGGTTAATGATAATGATCAAGATACTTCGGACCAAGCTCCCACTGAACTTCGTAGGTCCACAAGGACACGTTCCGCACCAGAGTGGTACGGCAACCCTGTCCTGGAAATCATGTTGTTGGACAACGGTGAACCTTCGAACTATGAAGAAGCGATGGCGGGCTCGGATTCCAACAAATGGTTAGAAGCCATGAAATCCGAGATAGGATCCATGTATGAAAACAAAGTATGGACTTTGACAGACTTGCCCGATGATCGGCGAGCGATAGAAAATAAATGGATCTTCAAGAAGAAGACGGACGCGGATGGTAATGTCACCATCTATAAAGCTCGACTTGTCACTAAGGGTTATCGGCAAGTTCAAGGGATTGACTACGACGAGACTTTCTCTCCCGTAGCGAAGCTGAAGTCCGTCCGAATCATGTTAGCAATTGCCGCATACTATGACTATGAGATATGGCAAATGGACGTCAAAACGGCATTCCTTAACGGCTATCTTAAGGAAGAACTGTATATGATGCAGCCGGAAGGTTTTGTCGATCCTAAGAATGCTAACAAGGTGTGCAAGCTCCAGCGATCCATTTATGGGTTGGTGCAAGCATCTCGGAGTTGGAACATTCGCTTTGATGAGATGATCAAAGCGTTTGGGTTTATGCAGACTTTTGGAGAAGCCTGCGTTTACAAGAAAGTGAGTGGGAGCTCCGTAGCATTTCTCATATTATATGTGGATGACATACTATTGATGGGAAATGATATAGAATTCTTGGAAAGCATAAAGGCCTATTTGAACAAGTGTTTTTCAATGAAGGACCTTGGAGAAGCTGCTTATATATTAGGCATCAGAATCTATAGAGATAGATCAAGACGCCTCATAGGTCTTTCGCAAAGCACGTACCTTGATAAGATTTTGAAGAAGTTCAAAATGGATCAATCCAAGAAAGGGTTCTTGCCTGTATTGCAAGGTGTGAAATTGAGCTCGGCTCAATGCCCGACCACGGCAAAGGATAAACAAGAGATGAGTGTCATCCCCTATGCTTCATCCATAGGATCCATTATGTATGCCATGCTGTGTACCAGACCTGATGTTAACCTTGCCGTAAGTTTGGTAGGTAGGTACCAAAGTAACCCCGGCAAGGAACACTGGACAGCGGTCAAGAATATCCTTAAGTACCTGAAAAGGACTAAGGACATGTTTCTCGTTTATGGAGGTGACGAAGAGCTCGTCGTAAAGGGTTACGTCGATGCTAGCTTCGACAAAGATCTGGATGACTCTAAGTCACAAACCGGATACGTGTATATGTTGAATGGTGGAGCAGTGAGCTGGTGCAGCTGCAAGCAGAGCGTCGTGGCGGGATCTACATGTGAAGCGGAATACATGGCAGCCTCGGAGGCAGCGCATGAGGCAATTTGGGTGAAGGAGTTCATCACCGACCTAGGAGTCATAGCCAATGCGTCGGGGCCGATCAAACTCTTCTGTGACAACACTGGAGCTATTGCACTGGCCAAGGAGCCCAGGTTTCACAAGAAGACCAGGCACATCAAGCGTCGCTTCAACTCCATCCGTGAAAATGTTCAAGATGGAGACATAGAAATTTGTAAAGTGCACACGGATCTGAATGTCGCAGATCCGTTGACTAAACCTCTCCCTAGGGCAAAACATGATCAGCACCAGAACTCTATGGGTGTTCGATTCATCACAATGTAACTAGATTATTGACTCTAGTGCAAGTGGGAGACTGTTGGAAATATGCCCTAGAGGCAATAATAAAAGTATTATTATTATATTTCCTTGTTCATGGTAATTGTCTTTATTCATGCTATAATTGTGTTATCTGGAAATCGTAATACATGTGTGAATACTAGACACCAATATGTCCCTAGTAAGCCTCTAGTTGACTAGCTCGTTAATCAATAGATAGTCATGGTTTCCTGACTATGGACATGGGGATGTCATTGATAACGAGATCACATCATTAGGAGAATGATGTGATGGACAAGACCCAATCCTAAGCATAGCACAAGATCGTGTAGTTCGTTTTGCTAGAGCTTTCCAATGTCGAGTATCTTTTCCTTAGACCATGAGATCGTGTAACTCCCGGATACTGTAGGAGTGCTTTGGGTGTACCAAACGTCACAACGTAACTGGGTGACTATAAAGGTGCACTACAGGTATCTCCGAAAGTATCTGTTGGGTTGACACGGATCAAGACTGGGATTTGTCACTCCGTATGACGGAGAGGTATCACCGGGCCCACTCGATAATGCATCATCATAATGAGCTCAAAGTGACCAAGTGTTTGGCTACGGGATCATGCATTACGGTACGAGTAAAGTGACTTGCCGGTAACGGGACTAAACGAGGTATTGGGATACCGACGATCGAGTCTCGGGCAAGTAACCTACCGATTGACAAAGGGAATAGTTTACGGGGTTGCTTGAACCCTCGACATCGTGGTTCATCTGATGACATCATCGAGGAACATGTGGGAGCCAACATGGGTATCCAGATCCCGCTGTTGGTTATTGCCCGAGAGTCGTCTCGGTCATGTCTGCATGTCTCCCGAACCCGTAGGGTCTACACACTTAAGGTTCGGTGACGCTAGGGTTATTAGGAAGACTTGTATGTGATTACCGAATGTTGTTCGGAGTCCCGGATGAGATCCCGGACATCACGAGGAGTTCCGGAACGGTCCGGAGGTAAAGATTTATATATGGGAAGTTGTCATACGGACACCGAAATAGTTCGGGGGCATATCGGTATTGTACCGGGGCCACCGGAGGGGCCTCGGGGGTCCACCGGGAGGGGCCACCTCTCCCGGAGGGGCTCATGGGCTGTAGGGGGAAGGGAACCAGCCCAAAGTGGGCTGGTGCGCCTCCCCCCAAGGGCCCATGCGCCCTAGGGTTTGGGGGAACCCTAAAGGGGGCGCCCCCCTTGCTTGGGGGGCAAGCCCCCTCCCCCTTGGCCGCCGCCCCCCCTCTAGATCCCATCTATAGGGGGCCGGCCCCCCTTGCCCTTCCCCTATAAATAGAGGGGTGAGGGGAGGGCTGCATAGACAAGTCAAGGCGCAGCCCCTCCCCTCCCCAACACCTCTCCTCCTCCGTACGTGCTTGGCGAAGCCCTGTCGGAGTTCTGCTGCACCAACATCACCACGCCGTCGTGCTGCCGTTGGAGTCTTCTTCCTCAACCTCTCCTTCCCCTTGCTGGATCAAGAAGGAGGAGACGTCGATCATCCCGTACGTGTGTTGAACGCGGAGGTGCTGTGCGTTCAGCACTTGGTCATCGGTGATTCGAATCACGACGAGTACGACTACGTCATCACCATCCCCTTGAACGCTTCCGCACGCAATCTGCAAGTGGTATGTAGATGCAATCTCTCTCCCATGACTCGTTGCTTAGATGAACTCATAGATGGATCTTGGTGAAACCGTAGGAAAATTTTAATTTTCTGCAACGTTCCCCAACATCTATACCCCTAGGGGCATGCGTAGTAGTACTTTGCTTCGAGGGCTAATATACTTTTGCAATAAGTATATGAGTTCTTTATGACTAATGCGAGTCCATGGATTATACGCACTCTCACCCTTCCATTATTGCTAGCCTCTTCGGTATCGTGCATTGCCCTTTCTCACCTCGAGAGTTGGTGCAAAGTTTGCCAGTGCATCCAAACCCCGTGAAACCATACACTCTGTCACACATAAGCCTCCTTATATCTTCCTCAAAACAGCCACCATACCTACCTATCATGGCATTTCCATAGCCATTTCGAGATATGTTGCCATGCAACTTCCATCATCATCATATACATGACTTGAGCATTTATTGTCATATTGCTTTGCATGATCGTAAGATAGCTAGCATGATGTTTTCATGGCTTGTCCATTTTTTGATGTCATTGCTACACTAGATCATTGCACATCCCGGTACACCGCCGGGGGCATTCATATAGAGTCATATCGTTGTTCTAGTATCGAGTTGTAATATTGAGTTGTAAGTAAATAATAGTGTGATGATCATCATTATTAGAGCATTGCCCCAGTGAGGAAAGGATGATGGAGACTATGATTCCCCCACAAGTCGGGATGAGACTCCGGATGAAGAGAGAGAGAGAGAGAGAGAGAGAGAGAGAGAGAGAGAGAGAGAGAGAGAGAGAGAGAGAATGCCCAAAAAAAGGAGAAAAGAAAAAAATGAGAGAAAAAGAGAGAAGGGGCAATGTTACTATCCTTTTGCCACACTTGTGCTTCAAAGTAGCACCATGTTCTTCATATAGAGAGTCTCTTGAGTTATCACTTTCATATACTAGTGGGAATTTTCATTATAGAACTTGACTTGTATATTCCAACGATGGGCTTCCTCAAATGCCCTAGGTCTTCATGAGCAAGCAAGTTGGATGCACACCCACTTAGTTTCAGTTTGAGCTTTCATATACTTATAGCTCTTAGTGCATCCGTTGCATGGCAATCCCTACTCCTCACATTGACATCAATTGATGGGCATCTCCATAGCCTGTTGATTAGCCGCGTCGATGTGAGACTTTCTCCTTTTTTGTCTTCTCCACATAACCCCCATCATCATATTCTATTCCACCTATAGTGCTATATCCATGGCTTGCGCTCATGTATTGCGTGAGGGTTGAAAAAGCTAAAGCGCGTTAAGAAGTATGAACCAATTGCTCGGCTTGTCATCGAGGTTGTGCATGATTTGAATATTTTGTGTGGTGAAGATGGAGCATAGCCAGACTATATGATTTTGTAGGGATAACTTTCTTTGGCATTGTTATTTTGAAAAGACATGATTGGTTTATTAGTAGGATTGAAGTATTATTGTTTTTATGTCAAATGGTAGACTATTGCTTTGAATCACTCGTATCTTAATATTCATGCCATGATTAGATACATGATCAAGATTATGCTAGGTAGCATTCCAGATCAAAAATTATCTTTTTTATCATTTACCTACTCGAGGACGAGCAGGAATTAAGCTTGGGGATGCTGATACGTCTCCATTGTATCTATAATTTTTGATTGTTCCATGCCAATATTCTACAACTTTCATATACTTTTGGTAACTTTTTATACTATTTTTGGGACTAACATATTGACCCAATGCCGAGTGCTAGTTCCTGTTTGTTGCATGTTTATGTTTCGCAGAAACCCAATATCAAACGGAGTCCAAATGGGATAAAAACGGACGGAGAATTATTTTGGAATATTTATGTTTTTTGGGAAGTAAAATCAACGCGAGACGGTGCCCGAGGGGGCCACGAGGCAGGGGGCGTGCCTTGGACCTTCGCCGCCGCTCTTCTTTTGCCGCAAGGAAGCTAATTTTACGAGAAAAATCTGGGCAAAATATTCAACCCAATCGGAGTTACGGATCTCCGGATATAAAAGAAATGGTGAAAGGGCAGCATAGACAGAACGCAGAAACAGATAGAGACAGATCCAATCTCCGAGGGGCTCTCTCCCCTCCCACGCCATGGAGGACAAGGACTGTAAGATCCCAAATTTTCATTGTGGAATGTTATACATTAGATCATCATGCATATCATATTTTTCTTGCATTTTGGTCGATCCTAGAAATTTCACGCAACTCAAGGACCCTCGGAGAGAGTTGGTGATTTCATTATTTTCATATTTGAGTTTTCTCAAATTTTGAAAAGAGGATCAATTGATTTTATTTATTTCATCTTCAATTATTTTTCCAATAACAAAAATATGAGAAGGGAATAATATGACTTTCCCAATTTTAGGAAAAATAAAGATTTAATAAATAAAATTTTGGATTTTCCGGAGTTTATTTGTATTTTATTTAAATTAGGGGAAAATGCGTGTTATAAAAATATTGCATTTAGGCCCCGAGTAAAAGTTCATTTTGTTCGACTCATTTTTAGGAGTCGGAGAAAATTAACTTCGGAATTTTGGAGCTTGTTTAGATTTTCTTTTTTTTTGCGCACGAATTTATTTAAAAAAAAAATCGCAGCGCCCGACTGGGCCAAGGGCCCAGCCGAGCCGGCCCGCACTGCCGCCTCCCCCGCGCGCGCGCCCGCGCAGCCGCGCCGTCGCCGACGCGAGTTCGAGGAGGACTCCTCCTCCCCCTCCCCTTGCCTTGCCCCCTCCCCCAGGCAACCTCTCCCCTCCCCCTTTAAATACGCCCCCTCCCCCTCTCCTCCCCACCAGCCCCGCCGCCGCCGCAGCAGCAGCAGCTTGCGCCACCGCCGCTCGTCGTCGGCGCCGCCGCTCGCCAGCGCCGCCGCCGCGCCTCGCCCCGCCGCACCCCGCCGCCAAGCCGCCACCCCGTCGGAGCCCCGTGCCGCCGACGAGGTAGCCCCGCCGCCGCGCCACTCTCCCCCCTCCCTCGTTCGGTTTTTTATAAAAACCGTTCCGGTTTCTTTTCGTTTCGTTTTTCTGAAAACCCTAGATCGGTTTTCATTTTTCTTCGGTTTATTTATTTAGCGAGCGTTCACCGGACCGTTCGTTTTAATGAACATGTTCACCGGTTAGTCTCGGTTAACGAACGTCCGTTCGTTTAACCGTTTGTCGTTTTCTTTTTCGTCGGATTTATTCTGCGATTTTTCTGATCGCGATTTCAGATCCGATCTTCGTTTTAGTTTATTTTCTCGCTCGTTTATCGGAATCAGGTGATTCAAGCGCCTGGAGTTTCGTTTCGAAACCGCCGTTCCGACTAATCAACTTAAACAAGTTTTCGCTACTGTAAAATTTGACCTAGTTTCAAATTGCTAGAACCGAGTTGTTTTTTTCCGCCGTTTGTTTTTCCGTTGCTTTGTTCGGTTCGTTTCTCTTTGCAACCGGAGTTCTTAAGTTGAACTTTCTGGTTCGATCTTTTGTTCGAGTTTTACCTGTGCATTAGATGAGTGCTTATTGTATGCTTGTTGTTTGTCTGCGATAGATCACCCGGAGTGCGCCGCCTGTTATTTCAAAGCTCTTGGTTTCGCGGATCCTCAGCAAGGCAAGTAACACTTTGATCATACCTTCTCATTGCCCAGTTTTTATTGCATTAGACCAATCCTCACACATTGCATGATTAGGATCGGATTAAACTGTGGGATGGGAAGTAGTTGAGGTAGTACCTATTACCTGTTTTACTTATGAAACCTTTGGGAGTTACTCTACGTTTGCTTATTATGCCATGCTATGCTAGTAGACGTGGATTGGGTGAGTGATATCCATGACAGATGTGAGTTTGTTAATATTAATGGTTTTATCTAAGGTGGCAACTTAAATACACATCTGGGTGGATTGAGGCACCTGGTTTCTATCAGGACTTGCCTATTGTTTTTCTTCGGATCGCCACCCAGGCTTAAAGGGATCATAAGATCATTCATGCTAGTAACTTCCGTGTGCAGCCACAAGCCATTATGGGCTCTGGCATAGCTGACTAAGTCGTGCGAACTCTTACAGGGTAGACTAGCAGATGTAGGGGAAAGTAGGTGTACCGGTCTATCCACACGTAAGGTGCTAGCGCTTCTGAAAGACTATGTCTCGGTCATCCGTTTCTCAAACACCATGTAGTGCGAGAAACCAAACGGAGGCGATCAAGTCTTGTGGGGAAAAGTGCGCAAACCTCTGCAGAGTGTACAAACTAATCATGATTAGCCGTGTCCCCGGTTATGGACATCTTGAGTATCTAGTACTTGAATATCATGTGAATCTCATCATGTTACCTCTAATTAATATTGTTGGGTTTTAATTGTTCACTTAATTGGGATCGGAATGCTATCAACCATTCTCGATGTTTCAACCACCATGATAGTTAAATAAAATCTATTCCTTTGCAGTAGGGAAAAATTGGCTTTACGCAAAACTGTAACCATAGAGCTTTCCACCATCCATATATGCATGTAGTATAGGCTTATCATTCATTACTCTCTATGTGTTACATTGCCAGCATATTCCATGTGCTGACCCGTTTTCGGGCTGCAACTTTCATGTTGCAGACTTTTCAGACGACGAGTAAGGTGCCTTTTAGGTCGTGGTTCTATACTCAGTGATGCCGTTGGAGTTGATGGACTCACTTATCTTCCAAGTCTTCCGCTGTTATCTTTATTAGATGGCCTTAAGCCATATTTATTGTAATAAGTTCTCTTTGAGACACCGATGTAATAAGTGTGTGATTTCTACTCTGCTATAAATCCTTCGAAGTATTGTGTGGTGTCAGCATTACTGATCCAGGGATGACACCGGAGCACAGAGACTTGACCATCTGAGGTCGGGTCGCTACAGAGATGGTAGCAGAGCACACGCTGACTGTAGGACACGACCACTAAGTTAAAGCCATAGATCACTATTCTCCTCTCATTTTCTAACTCCTCATCTTTTCTACTCTTTTAGGATGACGGACGCGAAGATCAAGTACGCTCAACCGGATGAAGGCACACCTTTTGGATTTCACTTGAAGGAAGTCACCAAGTACCTGAACATTGGACTACCAAGCTTCACCGGGACTTTCAACGCCACTCTGCCTGAAGAGGAGCGCTGGAAGATTCAAGCTCACGTTCCGGGAAGGACATTCGCGCCAATCACGAAGCCCGTAGATAGTGTTTTCAGTGCACCAACCTGGAGTCTGGGAAAGAGCATGGCAGCTCATATCACCATGGGACGCATTGGAGAAGTTTATCAAGAAGACCTCAAGGACACTATCTACCAGATTTGTGGACGTCGAGATGAACAATGGGAGATAGTTAGCATCAAGAAGGATAGATCCATTACAGCTTTCATCCAGGAGTTAAACCAGCACATTCGACGCCAACAAAACCAGATGTGCAATGATATGATAGAGTTGAAGAATGCGAAGGCAAGGATCATCGAGCTAGAAGGAGAACTGAAGGGTACACGCAAGGACTACATGGACGAAATCGTAGCTCTAGCAAGGCACAATCGCGATCTTAAGCAGGAGATTGAAGAACTCAAGGAGAGATTAGCATCCAAGAAGGAAGACAAGTACGTCACATGTCCGGACAACTACATCATCATCGACAACACCGATTCGGATCCAAGTGAACCCGACTTTGAAGACGAAGCTGGAGCAGACATCATGGAGTCTTCCACCGATTCAAATTTCTAGATAACCACCAAATATTAGTAGTATTTCCCCCATGTATATATTATAGTTCGAGCACTTTTGTGATAGTTCTAGACCGTTTGTAAGCCCTTGTTTGAATTGAATGAAGTGATTTTGTGTGAATTTGTCTCATGAGCATTTGGGTAGTGTTTTCTCTTAGACCTCACTCTATTCTTAATTCTCGTCTTTTCTAAACCCCTCAGATGCCTCCGAGACGTGACAATGGATTTCCACCGGAGCTCACCCAGTTGATCTAGCAGCAGAACCAATTGATGCAGTTGTTAGTCCAGAATCAGCAGAACAACAACAACAACAACAACAACAACAACAACAACAACAACAACAACAACAACAACAACAACAACAACAACAACAACAACAACAACAACAACAACAACAACAACAACAACAACAACAACAACAACAACAACAACAACAACAACAACAACAACAACAACAACAACCCTCCGCCGCCGCCACCTGTTGATCACCTAGCCCGTTTCCTTAGGCTAAATCCGCCGATGTTTTCCAGTAGCACCGAGCCGATAGTAGCAGACGATTGGCTCCGCAAGATAGGAAGGAAGTTGACCACTACAGGATGCACAGATGTTGAGAAAGTGAAGTTTGCCGCACATCAGCTTGACGGACCCGCGACAGCATGGTGGGAGAATTTTACAGCCACTTACCCAGTTGACACTGTCACATGGGATCAGTTTCAGCAAGCTTTCCGCACTGCCCATGTTTCAGCAGGAGCTATGGCCATGAAGAAGCGTGAGTTTCGCAACTTACGCCAAGGAGGAAGGACAGTTGGCCAGTACGTTGACGACTTCAGCAAGTTAGCACGTTATGCCCCAGATGACGTTGCTACGGATGCCGCTAAGCAGGAGAAGTTTCTGGAAGGATTGAATGATGAGCTAAGCATGCAGTTGATGGTAGCAAGTTTCAACAACTACCAGGAGTTGGTAGATCGTGCCATCATTATTGAAGGGAAGCAACAGCAGATTGAGAACTGCAAGAGGAAGTATGGACAGGGGAAGTATAACTCTGGAGCCCAGCAGAAGCCCCGTTTTACCCCTAAACCGGGAGTTCAGTTTCAGCATACCCATGGAGGAAGTGGTTCTCACAACCATAATGGCCACAAGAATGGAAATGGGAATGGAGGAGGCAACGGCCAGAACCGTACCACCCCATCAACCCCAGCCAAGAGAGATCTGAGTCAAGTCACCTGTTTCAAGTGTTCCAAGACCGGACATTATGCCAATGAATGTCCTGAAGGCCAGAATGGCAATGGAAGCTCTGGGAAGAAGCCAAACCCTTTCAACAGGGGACAGGTGAACCACGTTAGCGTGGAGGAGGTTGAAGCTCAGCCTGATGCAGTAATCGGTAAGTTTTTGGTTAAGTCATTTACTGCACTTGTTCTTTTCGATACTGGTGCATCTCATTCATACATATCAAGGGGATTTGTGGAAAAGTATAACCTGCCCACTAGGGTTCTTAAAACACCTATGCTAGTAAGCTCGCCAGGAGCAGAGTACATGGCCAGACAAGGATGTTTTCAAGTGCCATTAAGTATAGGAAGGCATGTTTTCCCAACGGATTTAATCATTTTGGAATCCCAAGGTCTGGATGTGATTCTCGGTATGGATTGGCTGTCAATGTATGGAGGAAACATCGATTGCGCCAGTAAGACAATTTTGCTTACAACGCCTGAAGGAAGAAGGATCAAGTATGTATCCCGACATACGCTAAACAGGACACAAGTAAATTCTTTATCAGGAGTCGTACAGGAAGAAGTACCAGTAGTAAAGGATTTTCCTGACGTATTTCCCGAAGAGTTGCCAGGCATGCCACCGGATAGAGACATTGAATTTTTGATTGAGCTTTTGCCAGGCACTGGGCCAATATCGAAGAGACCGTACAGGATGCCAGCACAAGATTTCGTGGAAATTAAGAAGCAGATTAAAGAGTTATTGGATAAAGGTTACATTCGCCCAAGTTCTTCGCCTTGGGGATCACCAGTACTTCTAGTGGAGAAGAAGGATGGATCGTTAAGGATGGTTGTTGATTACCGTGGATTGAATGCAGTAACCATCAAGAACAAGTACCCACTGCCAATGATAAATGATCTGTTTGATCGTTTGCAAGGAGCTAAAGTGTTTTCCATGATCGATTTGCGATCAGGGTACCATCAGTTGAAGATTCGAGAGCAGGACATACCCAAGACAGCTTTTACCACGAGATACGGATTGTATGAGTATACCGTTATGTCATTTGGACTGACTAACGCACCTGCCTATTTCATGAACCTGATGAACAAAGTGTTTATGGAGTTCTTGGACAAGTTCGTCGTAGTGTTCATTGATGACATTCTGATTTTCTCGAAGAATGAAGAAGAGCATGAGGAACATTTGCGTTTGGTTTTGGAGAAACTAAGGGAACATCAGTTATATGCCAAATTCAGCAAATGTGAGTTTTGGTTAAAGGAAGTTGGATTTCTTGGACATGTTATATTAGGAGAAGGTATAGCAGTTGACCCCACAAAGGTTGAGACCGTAACCGAATGGGAAGCACCAACGACAGTTGGAGAGATCCGGAGTTTTCTTGGACTCGCGAGATACTACCGGAGATTCATTGAGAATTTCTCAAGGATTGCAAAGCCTATGACTGAATTGTTGAAGAAGGATACCAAGTTTAATTGGACTGAGGAATGTGAGGTCAGTTTTCAGGAGTTGAAGAAACGATTAGTTTCCTCACCAGTGTTGATTCTGCCAGATCAGACCAAGGATTATGAGGTGTATTGTGACGCTTCACGTCGAGGACTTGGAGCAGTGCTTATGCAGGAGGGAAGATTTTTTTCGTATGCTTCACGACAACTGAAACCTCATGAATTAAATTATTCCACGCATGATTTGGAGTTAACAGCCGTAGTGCATGCATTGAAGACGTGGAGACATTTTCTCATTGGAAATCATTGTGAGGTGTACACAGATCACAAGAGTTTGAAGTATATTTTCACGCAGAAGGAGTTGAACCTCAGACAAAGGAGATGGTTGGAGCTCATCAAGGATTACGATATGAGATTGCATTACCATCCAGTAAAGGCTAATGTTGTAGCCGACGCATTGAGCCGTAAGAGCCATGTCAATACATTGATGACGGGAGAAATACCCAAGGAGTTAGCCGAGGATCTTCATGAGATATGTTTGGAAATAGTTCCGAGAGGCTATATAGCAGCGTTGGAGATTCAATCTACCTTGATGGATAAATTCAGAGAAGCTCAGAGAACTGACAAGGAGATTGCAGATATAAAGAAGAAAATGAGCGAAGGAAAAGCAAAGGGATTTCGTGAGGATGAGCACGATACCCTATGGTTTGAGGACCGTGTTAAAGTGCCCAATGACCCGGAGATCAGGAAGTTGATTCTGCAAGAGGCACATGATTCACCCTATTCGATTCACCCAGGTAATACCAAGATGTATTTGGATTTGAAGGAAACATTCTGGTGGACCGAAATGAAGAAGGATATTGCAGCATATGTAGCAGTATGTGATGTGTGTCATAGAGTGAAGGCAGAACATCAGAAGCCAGCCGGATTGTTACAACCATTGCCGATACCCGAATGGAAGTGGGATAAGATAGGCATGGACTTTATCACAGGACTACCCAGGACGAAAGCAGGCTATGACTCGATATGGGTAGTAGTTGATCGTTTGACGAAGGTAGCATATTTCATCCCAGTTAAGACCACATACACCAGTGCTAAGTTGGCAAAGATATACATGACTAGGATCATTTGTT
The DNA here is from genome assembly GCA_032464435.1 of Aegilops umbellulata. NCBI lineage: Eukaryota > Viridiplantae > Streptophyta > Magnoliopsida > Poales > Poaceae > Aegilops > Aegilops umbellulata. The sequence continues at coordinate 410,442,367 of CP136055.1, forward strand.
TGCATGGAGTTCCGAGGAGTATCGTATCAGATGGAGGAACCCAATTCACCTCAAAGTTTTGGAATCAGTTGCATGAAACTTTGGGAACCAGACTAGAGTTCAGCACAGCTTTTCACCCACAGACGGATGGACAGACTGAGAGAGTCAATCAGATTTTGGAAGATATGTTGAGAGCCTATGCACTAGATTATGGATCTAGTTGGGACGATAACTTGCCGTATGCGGAGTTTTCTTATAACAATAGTTACCAAACCAGTTTGAAGATGGCACCTTTCGAAGCTTTATACGGAAGGAGGTGCAGGACACCGTTGTCATGTGACGAAGTTGGAGACCGCCAGTCTTTGGACCAGATCTGATTAAGGAGTCTGAACGGAAAGTTAAGTTGATTCGCGATAGGCTCAAGGTAGCCCAATCAAGGCAGAAGAGCTACGCAGATTCTAAACGCAAAGAGATAGTTTACGAAACAGGAGACAGAGTTTATTTTCGAGTATCCCCACTTCGAGGAGTTAAGCGCTTTGGAGTTGAGGGAAAATTAGCACCGCGTTTCGTTGGACCGTATAAGATTTTGCAACGTATGGGAGAAGTTGCTTATAAGTTGGAATTACCAGAGGGACTGTCAGGAGTTCTTGATGTATTCCATGTTTCTCAGCTGAAGAAATGTCACGCCGAGATGGCGGAGGAAACGCTAAGAGATACAGTGCCGCTTGAAGCGATTCAGTTGAAGGATGACTTAACATATGAAGAGAAGCCAGTCAAGATTCTCGAATATGCCAGTAGAGTTACCCACAGCAAGGTTATCAAGTTTTGCAAAGTTCAGTGGAATCACCACTCAGAGGATGATGTCACCTGGGAGAGAGAAGAAGAATTGCTCAAGGACCACCCTCACCTATTTTCTAGCCAACCCGAATCTCGAGGGCGAGATTCATCTTAAGGGGGGTAGGTTTGTAACATCCCAAATTTTCAATTTGGAATGTTATACATTAGATCATCATGCATATCATATTTTTCTTGCATTTTGGTCGATCCTAGAAATTTCACGCAACTCAAGGACCCTCGGAGAGAGTTGGAGATTTCGTTATTTTCATATTTGAGTTTTCTCAAATTTTGAAAAGAGGATCAATTGATTTTATTTATTTCATCTTCAATTATTTTTCCAATAACAAAAATATGAGAAGGGAATAATATGACTTTCCCAATTTTAGGAAAAATAAAGATTTAATAAATAAAATTTTGGATTTTCCGGAGTTTATTTGTATTTTATTTGAATTAGGGAAAAATGCGTGTTTTAAAAATATTGCATTTAGGCCCCGAGTAAAAGTTCATTTTGTTCGACTCATTTTTAGGAGTCGGAGAAAATTAACTTCGGAATTTTGGAGCTCGTTTAGATTTTCTTTTATTTTTTTTCTGCGCGTGAATTTATTTTAAAAAAAAATTGCAGCGCCCGACTGGGCCAAGGGCTCAGCCGAGCCGGCCCGCACCGCCGCCTCCACCGCGCGCGCGCGCCCGCGCAGCCGCTTCGCCGCCGACGCGAGTCCGAGGAGGACTCCTCCTCCCCCTCCCCTTGCCTTGCCCCCTCCCCCAAGCCACCTCTCCCCTCCCCCTTTAAATACCGCCCCCTCCCCCTCACCTCCCCACCAGCCCCGCCGCCGCCCGCAGCAGCAGCAGCACCTTGCGCCACCGCCGCCGCCGCTGCCGCTCGCTAGCGCCGCCTGCCGCCGCCGCCGCGCCTCGCCCCGCCGCACCCCGCCGCCAAGCCGCCGCCCCGCCGGAGCCCCGTTCCGCCGACGAGGTAGCCCCACTGCCGCGCCACTCTCCCCCCTCCCTCGTTTGGTTTTTTTATAAAAACCGTTCCGGTTTCTTTTTGTTTCGTTTTTCTGAAAACCCTAGATCGTTTTTCGTTTTTCTTCGGTTTATTTATTTAGCGAGCGTTCGCCGGACCGTTCGTTTTAACGAACATGTTCACCGGTTAGTCTCGGTTAACGGACGTCCGTTCGTTTAACCGTTCGTCATTTTCTTTTTCGTCGGATTTATTCTGCGATTTTTCTGATCGCGATTCCAGATCCGATCTTCGTTTTAGTTTATTTTCTCGCTCGTTTATCGGAATCAGGTGATTCAAGCGCCTGGAGTTTCGTTTCGAAACCGCCGTTCCGACTAATCAACTTAAACAAGTTTTCACTACTGTAAAATTTGACCTAGTTTCAAATTGCTAGAACCGAGTTGTTTTTTTTCTGCCGTTTGTTTTTCCGTTGCTTTGTTCGGTTCGTTTCTCTTTGCAACCGGAGTTCTTAAGTTGAACTTTCTGGTTCGATCTTTTGTTCGAGTTTTACCTGTGCATTAGATGAGTGCTTATTGTATGCTTGTTGTTTGTCTGCGATAGATCACCCGGAGTGCGCCGCCTGTTATTTCGAAGCTCTAGGTTTCGCGGATCCTCAGCAAGGCAAGTAACACTTTGATCATACCTTCTCATTGCCCAGTTTTTATTGCATTAGACCAATCCTCACACATTGCATGATTAGGACCTGATTAAACTGTGGGATGGGAAGTAGTTGAGGTAGTACCTATTACCTGTTTTACTTATGAAACCTTTGGGAGTTACTCTACGTTTGCTTATTATGCCATGCTATGCTAGTAGACGTGGATTGGGTGAGTGATATCCATGACAGATGTGAGTTTGTTAATATTAATGGTTTTATCTAAGGTGGCAACTTAAATACACATCTGGGTGGATTGAGGCACCTGGTTTCTATCAGGACTTGCCTGTTGTTTTTCTTCGGATCGCCACCCAGGCTTAAAGGGATCATAAGATCATTCATGCTAGTAACTTCCGTGTGCATCCACAAGCCATTATGGGCTCTGGCATAGATGACTAAGTCGTGCGAACTCTTACAGGGTAGACTAGCAGATGTAGGGGAAAGTAGGTGTACCGGTCTATCCACACGTAAGGTGCTAGCGCTTCTGAAAGACTATGTCTCGGTCATCCGTTTCTCAAACACCATGTAGTGCGAGAAACCAAACGGAGGCGATCGAGTCTTGTGGGGAAAAGTGCGCAAACCTCTGCAGAGTGTACAAACTAATCATGATTAGCCGTGTCCCCGGTTATGGACATCTTGAGTATCTAGTACTTGAATATCATGTGAATCTCATCATGTTACTTCTAATTAATATTGTTGGGTTTTAATTGTTCACTTAATTGGGATCGGAATGCTGTCAACCATTCTCGATGTTTCAACCACCATGATAGTTAAATAAAATCTATTCCTATGCAGTAGGGAAAAATTGGCTTTACGCAAAACTATAACCATAGAGCTTTCCACCAGCCATATATGCATGTAGTATAGGCTTATCATTCATTACTCTCTATGTGTTACATTGCCAGCATATTCCATGTGCTGACCCGTTTTCGGGCTGCAACTTTCATGTTGCAGACTTTTCAGACGACGAGTAAGGTGCCTTTTAGGTCGTGGTTCTATACTCAGTGATGCCGTTGGAGCTGATGGACTCACTTATCTTCCAAGTCTTCCGCTGTTATCTTTAATAGATGGCCTTAAGCCATATTTATTGTAATAAGTTCTCTTTGAGACACCGATGTAATAAGTGTGTGATTGCTACTCTGCTATAAATCCTTTGAAGTACTGTGTGGTGTCGGCATTACTGATCCAGGGATGACACCGGAGCATAGAGACTTGACAATTTGAGGTCGGGTCGCTACAAGGACCAGAGCGGAAACCCTTCTCCCATATAGGGAGGAGGTCAAGGAAGAAGAAGACGAAGGGGGCCCCTCTCCCCTTCTCTTCCGGTGGCGCCGGAACGCTGCCGTGGCCATCATCATCACCGCAATCTTCACCAACAACCATCACCGCAATCTTCACCAACAACTTCACCGCCATCATCACCAACTCTTCCCCTCTCTATGCAGCGGTGTAACCTCTCTCTTACTCGCTGTAATCTCTACTTAAACATGGTGCTCAACACTATATATTATTTCCCAATGATGTATGGGTATCCTATGATGTTTGAGTAGATCCATTTTGTCCTATGGGCTATTTGATGATCAAGGTTGGTTTGAGTTGCATGTTTTATTATTGGTGGTGTCCTATGGTGCTCTCCATGTCGCGCAAGCGTGAGGGATTCCCACTGTAGTGTTTGCAATATGTTCATGATTTGCTTATGGTGGGTGGTGTGAGTGACAGAAGCACAGACCCAAGTAAGTAGGTTGTTTGCGTATGGGATAAAGGGGACTTGTTGCTTTAATGCTATGGTTGGGTTTTACCTTAATGATCTTTAGTAGTTGCGGATTCTTGCAAGAGTTCCAATCATAAGTCCATATGATCCAAGTATAGAAAGTATGTTAGTTTATGCCTCTCCCTCAAATAAAATTGCAATAATGATTACCAGTCTAGTTATTGATTGCCTAGGGACAAATAACTTTCTCGTAACAAAAAGCTCTCTACTAAAACTAATTTAGTTGTGTCTTTATCTAAACAGCCCCTACTTTTTATTTACGCGCTCTTTATTATCTTGCAAACCTATCCAAAAACACCGACAAAGTACTTCTAGTTTTATTCATGTTCTAGGTAAAGTGAACGTCAAGCGTGCATAGAGTTGTATCGGTGGTCGATAGAACTTGAGAGAATATTTGTTCTACCTTTAGCTCCTCGTTGGGTTCGACACTCTTACTTATCAAAAGAGGCTACAATTGATTCCCTATACTTGTGGGTTATCATCCCCCAGGCTTGTGGCTACCTGGTAGGTCCCCTTCTGTTGTTTCTTCGCCTAATATTTTTTTATATATTCCAAAAACAATTCTCCATAAAGTTTGAGGACATTTGGAGTTGTGCGGAATAGGTATCTCACATTTGCTCCTTTCTGGTCCAGAATTCCAGCTGCTTTCATTCTCCCTCTTCATGTAAATCTCGTAAAATAAGAGAGAAAAGGCATAAGTATTGTACCATAATATGAAATAACAGCCCATAATGCAATAAGTATCAACATAAAAGCATGATGCAAAATGGATGTATCAACTCCCACAAGCTTAGACCTCGCTTGTCCTCAAGCGAAAGCCAAAATCGACAATCATGTCGACATGTTTAGAGATAGAGGTGTCAATAAAATAAAATACGGACATGAAGTCATCATGATCATCCATAGAACAACAACATATTGTCATATAACTTCTTATGCCAGAGTGATAATTCATTCACAAGGTAAAGTATGAATAAAAAAACTTTATTCAAAACTAACAAACTATGATCTAGGTCATTGAGGCAATTGCAATTTATCATAACATCGGAAAAAGTCGATGCAAGAGATTTTATGTAGCAGGTTCACATACTCAACCATCATTTAATATTTCATAATTGCTAACACTCACGCGATACTTATGAGATCAAAGCTTCAACAGACACATAAGAAGATAGGGGCTTATAGTTTCGCCTCCCAACCATTTACCTCAAGGGTAACGTCAACAATAATAATTTATGATCACCTACATCCGAGTGGGTATACATGTATGGATCATCCCCAACACATAGTGTTTGCCAAAAAGAGAAATGTAAAAATAAAGGTGAAGATCACCATGACTCTTGTATACTGGTAGAAGGTGAAAGTAAAAAAGATAGGCCCTTCGCAAAGGGAAGTAGAGGTTGTCACACGCTTTTATAGTTGGATGCACAAAATCTTAATGCAAAAGAACGTCAATTTATATTGCCGCTTGTGATAAAGAACTTTATTATGCAGTCCGACACTTTTATTTATTCCATATCACAAGTTCGTATAAAGCTTATTTTCCTCACACTAAAATATCATACATATTAAGAGAGCATTTTTTATTGCTTACACCGATGACAACTTACTTGAAGGATCTTAATCAATCCATAGGTAGATAAAGTGGACTCTCATGGGAAAACTGGGTAGATGGATTTTGGATGCACAAGTAGTATCTCTGCTTGGTGCAGAAGATTTGGCTAGCATAGGATGAGAAGTAATATCAACTTGTTGGAGAATCCATGACAATATAACTTCTATTCGGATATAAGAAAACATAACTCATTATGTTGTCTTCCTTGTCCAACGTCAACCTTTTAGCATATAATATTTTAATGAGTGCTCACAATCCCAAAAGATGTCCAAGATAGTGTATTTATATGTGAGGCCTCTCTTTCTTTATTACTTCCTATTAATTGAAACAATGACCAAAACTATGTTTGCCAGCTCTCAACAAATTTCATGTGACATACTTCTTATATGCGAAGTCATCACTTTCCATAAGATTATATATAATTTATGTATTTCTTTTATTCTCTTTTCCTTTTCCAAGATCAAATCAAGAAAGCAAAGCCCTCAACTCAAAACTAATCTTCATTATATAACTCTCGCACTAGATTACAAAGATGGATCACAAAGCAAAACTCAAAGGCTAGATCATACTAAAACTTTCATTCTACTAAATCAAGATATAACCAAAAGGATCGAACTAAGGTAAACAATAAAAGTAAAGAGGTGATGGTGATACGAAACCGGGGCACCTCCCCCAAGCTTGGCACAAGCCAAGGGGAGTGCCCATACCCATGTAGTCAAGTCTCCTTCTTCGGAGGTGGTGAAGGTGTTGTTGTTGATGATGTGGGAGGCTTGTCCTACGTATTCCAAGGCATAGGCACACCATCGTAAAAGGATGAACGAGTCTCCGAAATCCTCAAGTACAACCAAACTCATCTTCTTAAATCTGTATTCGTACTCACAGTTTTGGTTTTGCAGGTCATAGATCTGGGCTTGGAGATGCTGGACTTTCCAATGAAGCTTGAACATGGCCTCTCCAATATCATTGTTGTCCAACTTCTGGTCACGGGTGAACTCCTCGATCATGGAGTGGTTGGCGTTGAGTCCGCATTGCACCATCCCTTGGCACTTGAAGACCTCCTGCTCCACCGTTTCGAGCCTGGCCTCCACGCTTCCGGTCCTCCTTGGCCCTTGAACGTCCCTGATACGTCTCCAACGTATCTATAATTTTTTATTGTTCCATGCTATTATATTATCCGTTTTGGATGTTTTATATGCATTATTATGCTATTTTATATTATTTTTGGGACTAACTTATTAACCCAGAGCCCAGTGCGAGTTTTTGTTTTTTCCTTGTTTTTGAGTTTCGCAAAAAACGAATAGCAAACGGAGTCCAAACAGAATAAAACTTCAAGATGATTTTTCTTGGACCAGAAGACACCCACGGGACTTGGAGTCCAAGCCAAAAGAGCCATGAGGCGGCGGCAAGGGTGGAGGGCGCGCCCTAGGGGGGCTCCCCCCTACCTTGTGGCCCCCTCGGGACTCCTCTGACCTAGCTCTTTGTCTTGTATATTCACATATATTCCAGAACCCTCAGGGGGAGCCACGAAAACACTTTTCCACCACCGCAACCTTCTGTTCCCATGAGATCTCATCTTGGGGCCTTTTCCAGCAATCTACCGGAGGGGGATTCGATCACGGAGGGCCTTTTCTGTGAGAGTAATAGTAGTAGATGAAAGTAGGAGTAGGTCTACTTGACATGAACGCGATGCCTATATGCATAATCATTGCCTTGGATATCGTCATAACTTTGCGCTTTTCTATCAATTGCTCGACAGTAATTTTTTCACCCACCGTATTATTTGCCTACATGAGAGAAGGCTCTAGTGAAACCTTGATGACCCCCGGGTCTATTTTCCATCATATTTGTTTTCGATCTACTATTTTGCAATCTTTTATTTTCAGATCTATAAACCAAAAAACCCAAAAATATTTTATCTTTTATTTAGTATTATCTATCTCTATCAGATCTCACCTTTGCAAGTGGCCATGAAGGGATTGACAACCACTTTATCACGTTGGGTGCAAGTGTTTGATTGTTTGTGTAGGTGCCTCTATTGGATACTTGCGTGTTTCTCCTACTGGATTAATACCTTGGTTCTTAACTGAGGGAAATACTTATCTCTATTGTCTTGCATCACTCTTTCCTCTTCAAGGGAAAAACCAACGCAAGTTCTAGAAGTAGCAATCCCGGAAGCAGCCCCTCACGCATCTCAATGGTTTGAGGGTGTTGCATCACCTCCAGAAGGTAAGGGTTGATGACCTTCTCGTAGATCTTGTCCTTGGGGCGCTTGGAGATGTCATGGCGATCCAGATCTATGAAAAAAACAGCTCAAAACAAGGACAGAGGGTATTGTCGTGATACAGTGGTCAAAACCTTTGGGAGATTATATAATGAATTTTTACCGTGCAAAACAAGTATTCTGGGCAAAAACGGAGTCCAGAGGGCACACGAGGTGGCCACAGGCCTGGGAGGCGCACCCAGGGGGTAGGGCGCACCCCCAAGGCTTGTCGCCTCCTCGTGCACTCTTCGGACTACTTCTTATTCTCCTATTTTTTAAATATTCCAAAACAGAGTAAAATTGCTGTTAGAAAACTTTTGGAGTTGGTTTACTTATCGAATCACATACGTATTCCTTTTTGAGGTTCTGGAGCGTTCTGGAAGGTTTCCCGTATGTACTCCTCCGGTGTTATGGTATGTATAATATTGGTTTCAACATTTATGGGCGTACCTGAGATATAATGTTTTATTCTTTGCCCATTTACCACCTTCGGGTTGTTGCCTTCGTCATTGTTGATCTTGATGGCACCGGAATGGTAAACTTTTTCGATAATGTAAGAGCCTTCCCATTTGGAGAGAAGTTTTCCAGCAAAAATTATCTTAAACATGAGTTGTATAGTAAGATTTGGTCACCTACGTTAAATTCCCACTTTTGTATTCTTTTGTCATGCCATCTATTAACATTCTCTTTAAACAACTTGGCATTTTCATAGGCTTGGGTTCTCCATTCATCAAGTGAGCTAATGTCAAATAACCTCTTTTCACCGGCAAGTTTGAAATCATGGTTGAGTTCTTCAATTTCCGAGTAAGCTTTATGTTCCAATTCAAGGGGTAAGTGACATGCTTTTCCATATACCATTTTGTATGGAGACATACCCATAGGAATTTTATATGCAGTTCTATAAGCCTATAATGCATCATCAAGTTTCTTCGACCAATTCTTCCTAGATCTATTAACGGTCTTTTGCAAGATCAATTTTATTTTTTTGTTACTTAATTCTACTTGACCAGTAGACTAAGGATGATAAGGAGATGCAATTCTATGATTAACATCATACTTAGCAAGCAATTTATGGCAAGCGCCATGAATAAAGTGTGAACCACCATCAATCATTAAATATCTAGGGACTCCAAACCTCGGGAAAATAACTTCTTTAAGCATTTTAATAGAAGTGTTGTGATAAGCACTACTAGTTGGAATAGCTTCTATCCACTAGTAACGTAATCAACATTGACTAGAATATGAGTATACCCATTGGAGGAAGGAAATGATTCCTTATAATCAAATCCCCAAACATCAAATGGTTCAATAATAAGTGAATAATTCATAGGCATTTCTTGACATCTACTAATTTTACCAATTCTTTGACATTCATCACAATATAAGACAAACTTACGAGCATCCTTGAAGAGAGTAGGCGAATAAAAAGTGTTGTAATACCTTGTGTGCAGTTGTATCTCCAGCATGGTGTCCTCTGTAAGCCTCGGAGTGACACTTGCATAGGATCTGTTCCTGTTCATGCTCAGGTACACAATGTATAATAGCACCATCTACTCCTTCTTTATAAAGGCGTGGGTCATCTGTAGCGACCCGACCTCAAACGGTCAAGTCTCTGTGCTTCAGTGTCATCCCTGGATCGGTAATGCTGACACACACAGTACTCGAAGGATTTTTAACAGAGTAGCAATCACACACTTATTACATCGAATGTCTCAGAAGAGAACTTATTACAATAAATATGGCTTAAGGCCATCTAATATGATAACAGCGGAAGGCTTGGAAGATAAAGTGAGTCCATCAACTCCAACGACATAGCTGAGCTGCACGGCAACGACCTAACGAACCTTACTCCTCGTCTGAAAAGTCTGCAACATAATACGTTGCAGCCCGAAAACGGGTCAGCACATGGAATATGCTGGCAATATAACACAATAGAGCAAGAACAGAATAATGCTATCACTACATGCATATTTGGCGGGTGGAAAGCTCTATCGTCTTGCGAAAAGCAATTTTTTTCCTACAACAAAGGAATAGATTTTAATTTAACGATCATGGTAGTTGAAACATCATTGAGAAGGTTCCTCCAACTCAATCCCAATTAAAGTAATTATCAACCCAACAATATTAATTTAAGAGTGATGAGATACTTAAGATACTCCAAGTACTAGATACTCAAGATTGTCCATAACTGGAGACACGGCTAACCATGATTAGATTGTACACTCTGCAGAGGTTTGTGCACTTTTCCCCACAAGACTCGATCGCCTCCATTGGATTTCTCGCACTACATGGTGTTTGAGAAACGGATGACCGAGACACAGTCTTTTAGAAACATTAACTCTCTACTCCGGGCAGACCATACCAAACCTACAACCCACTACCTACTGATCTACCTCTTCGAGAGCTTCACGTAACTTACTCAACTATGCTAGAGCCCATAATAGCTTGTGGCTGCACACGGAAGTTTCTAGCATGAATCATCTCAGTTCCCTTTGAGCCTGGGTGCGGTCCATAGGAAAATCACACGGAACCCCGAGATTTCCAAAACATACAGGCAACACTGGATTCTCCAGGTGCCTCAATCCACCCAGATGTGTATTTAAGTTGCCACCTTAAGTTGAACCATTAATTAACAATCTCACATATGTCATGGATTTCACTCACCCAAACCACGTCTACGTGCATAGCATAGCAATATAAGCAATACGTAGAAGTAACTCCCAAGGGTCTGATATAACAGGACCATAGGTTCTACCTCAACAACTACTTCCCAACCCACATGTTAATGACATCCTAATCATGCAATGTTTAAGGATTGAAACTAATGCATAAAAACTGGGTATGGAAAGAATATGATCAATGTGTTACTTGCCTTGCTGACGATCCGCGAAACCTAGGGACTCATAGTAGCATGCTTCGCACTCCGGAAATTCTATCACAAACAAACAATAACATACATAAGAAATCAAGCGAAGATGCACGGGCAAAACTCAAATAAGAAGAATTGACCAGAAAGTTCGACTTAAGAACTCCGGTTTGCAAAAAGAATCAAATCAAACAGAGCAAGGAAACTCAAACGATGAAAGAAACAAGATCTGTTTACTAATCTGAACTAAAGTGAAATTTTACAGTACCAAAATCTTGCTTGAATTGTCTGATTCCGATAAACGAGCGAAAAGATAAACTGAAACGAAAATCGGATTAGAAATCGCGATCGAAAATAATCGCGGAAAAATCCGAGAAAAAGAAAACTGACGAATAGGCTAACGAACGAGCGTTCATCGTTTGTAACTATCGAGCGAAAACCGTTCGTTAAAACGAACGTACGGACAAACATCCGCTAAATAACTAAACCGAGAAAAACCGACGAACCGATCTAAAAAAACAAACTAGGGTTTTTCTTAAAAAAACCGAATCGGTTTTCTTAAAAAACCGGCAGGCGGCGAAATGGCGTGTTACCTCTCCGGCGAGGCGGGGCTTGGGCGGCGGGGCAGTGGGCTTGCGGGGCGGCGGTGCGACGGCGGCGAGGCGCGGGAGGCGGGCTGCGGGGCGACGAGGTTGGTGGTGGTGGCTGGGACTCGGGGGGCATTTAAGAGGGGGAGGGGGTGGCTTGGAGAAGGGGGCAAGGCGGCGGGGAAGGAGGAGTCCAGCTTGGACTCCGGTCCGAGTCGTCGTCGGCGGCGCGCGATCTCCAGGTGGGAGATGGCGGCGCGGGGGAGATGGGCCGGCTCGGCTGGGCCTTGGCCCAGTCGGGCGCTGGAAACTTTTTTTAAACAATTCCGCCGAACAGAAAATAAATCCTAGAAAATAAAATAAAAATCTAAAAATGCCAAAACAAATTTTCACCGTCTAAATAAAATATTTAGAACGAGACGAACATTTTCTTGGCCCTAAAATGCAATTTGGAAAACGTGCAATTTTTCAAATGCAAATAAAATCCAAATAAAATCAAATATTTGATTTTAATATTTTTCCTCCGGTATTTCAATTATTTTGGAGAAGTCATATTATCTCCTCTCATATATTTTATTATGAAATATTTTCGGAGAGAAAAATAATTAAAACCAAAATCCTCGTTTCAATATTTGATAAAAATCAAATATGAAAACCGAGAAATCCCCAACTCTCTCCGAGGGTCCTTGAGTTGCTTAGGATTTCGAGGATCGCGAAACGAAAATGCAATAAAATATGATATGCAAGAATGATCTATGTATAATATTCCAAATTGAAAATTTGGGATGTAACATCATCCCAGAAGTAATGTCTTAAATCATAGAAAACCTTTTTCTTTTGTTGGTATGTGAAACTAGGTGGTATAAATTTGGCAATAATAAAATTAGCATAGTCTGCATACCATGGAGTACTACGAGAAGCATTTATGATAGCTAATTGTTCATCAGGAAAGCTATCATCAATAGGTAGGGGGTCATCAAGAATATTTTCTTACCTAGAAAAGTTGTGTGCTACGGGGTTCTCAGCTCCCTTTCTATCAATAATATGTAAATCAAATTCTTGTAGCAGGAGAACCCACCTAATTAGTCTAGGTTTAGCATCTTTATTTTCCATAAGATATTTAATAGCAGCATGATCAGTATGAACAATTACTTTGGAATCAACAATGTAAGATCTGAATTTATTACAAGCAAACACAACTGCTAAAAATTCTTTAGTAGCATAATTTCTTTGAGCATTGTTTAGAGTTTTACTAGCATAATGGATGACATTTAATTTCTTATCAACTCTTTGTCCTAGAACAGCACCAACAACATAATCACTAGCATCACACATAATTTCAAAGGGTAGGTTCCAATCAAGTGGTTGAATAATAGGTGTAGAAATTAAGGATTTCTTAAGTATTTCAAATGCTTCCGCAATCATCATCATAAAAAACGAATGAACCATATTTTTGCAAAAGATTAGTGAGAGGCCTAAAAATAATAGAGAAGTCTTTAATAAACCTCCTATAGAAACCAACATGACCAAGGAAGCTTCTTATACCTTTGATATCTTTAGGACATGGCATATAGCATCTACTTTAGCTCTATCAACTTCAATACCACTTTTGGAGATTTTATGCCCCAAGACAATACCTTCATTAACCATAAAGTGGTACTTCTCCCAATTCAAGACAAGATTAGTTTCTTCACATCTCTGCAAACTCAGTCAAGGTTGCTTAAGCAATCATCAAAAGAAGTTCCGTATACGAAAAAATGATCCACGAAAACCTCAACAATCTTTTCACAGAAATTAGAGAATATAGCAGTCATACATCTTTGAAAAGTAGCGGGTGCATTGCATAAACCAAAAGGCATGCGTCTATAAGAAAAAGTACCCAAAGAGCATGTAAAAGTAGTTTTTTCTTGATCCTGTTGTGACACAGGTATTTGGGAAAAACCGAAGTATCCATCTAGAAAGCAAAAATGTGTATGTTTTGATAGTCTTTCTAGCATTTGATCAATGAAAGGTAAAGGATAATAATCTTTCCTAGTATCTTTGTTTAATTTTCTAAAATCAATTACCATCCTATAACCTGTGATAACTCTCTGTGGGATAAGTTCATTTTTATCATTAGGAACAACAGCAATTCCTCCTTTCTTAGGGACACAGTGTACACGACTAACCCATCTTCTATCAGCAATAGGATAGATTATACCAGCTTCTAGAGGCTTTAGTATTTCATTTCTTACCACTTCTTACATCTTAGGATTTAACCGTCGCTGGTGATCAACAACTGGTTTAGCATCAGGTTCCATATTAATTTTATGCTGACATAGAGTGGGACTAATGCCCTTAAGATCATCAAGAGTATATCCAATAGCAGCCCGGTGCTTCCTCAGAGTTTTCAATAATCTCTTTTCTTCATGCTCTGAAAGGTTAGCACTAATAACAACAGAATATATCTTCTTTTCATCAAGATGAGCATATTTCAAAGTACCAGATAATTGTTTAAGATCAAATACGGGATCGCTCTTGGGGTGAAGAGGATCTCCGGGAGTCTGAATGGGATAATTGTGTTTCAAAACATGCATTTGTTTCAAGAATATCTCATCTATTTCATTTCTTTCATTCATATGCATATCATTTTCATGGTCTAGCAAATATTGTTAAAGGATCTGTAGGATCAATGGCAATAGAAGCAAGACCAATAAGTTCATCCGTACTAGGTAATTCTTTATCATGAGGTTGTCTACGGAATTAGGAGAAATTAAACTCATGAGACACATTCCCAAAACTTACACTAACAACTTATTTCTCACGATCTATTTTAGCATTAACAATGTTCAAGAAAGGTCTACCAAATACAATGGGACAAAAATCATCATGTGGGGAACCAACAACTAGAAAATCAGTAGGGTATTTTATTTTTCCACACAATACTTCAACATCTCTAACTATCCCAAGTGGTGTAATCTTATCTATTAGCAAGCTTAATAGTGACATCAATATCTTCTATCTCAGCAAGCGCAATCATTCATAATTTCTTGATATAAAGTAAAAGGGATTGCACTCACACTAGCACCCAAATCACATAATCCATGATAACAATGATCTCCTATTTTAATAGAAACAACATGCATACCAACAATAGGTCTATGTTTATCTTTTTCACCGGGTTTAGCAATACTAGTAGCTTCATCACATAAATAAATAGCATGCCCATCAATATTTTCACCAAAGAGATCTTTAACCATAGCAACATTAGGTTCAACTTTAATTTGTTCAGGGGGTGTATGTGTTCTTGTATAACTATTGCAAACCACAGCTGAAGCTTTAGCATATTCTTTTATCCTAACAGGAAAATGTGGTTTCTCCATATAAGCAGTAGGATTAACAGGATCAACATTATAGGTGGTGGTTTCTTCTCTAGCTTCAATGGGTTCTACTATTTTTACTTCAATGGGAGGATGATATTGATACCACTTCTCCTTAGGGAGATCAACATGAGTAGCAAATGATTCACAAAAAGAAGCTATTATCTTAGAGTCAAGTCCATATTTAGTGCTAAATTCATGAAAAGCATTGGTATCCATGAAAGTTTTAACACAATAAAACTCAAGGTTTATACCTGATTCCTTACCTTTGTCGAGCTCCCAATCTTCGGAGTTGCGTTTAATTCTTTCCAAAAGATCACATCTAAATTCAATACTCTTCTTCATCAAGGAACCGGTACAAGAAGTATCAAGCATGGATTGATCATTACGAGAAAGCCGAGCATAAAAATTCTGAATAATAATTTCTCTTGAAAGATCATGATTGGGGCATGAATATAACATTGACTTAAGCTTCCCCCAAGATTGATCGATACTTTCTCCTTCACGAGGCCAAAAATTATATATATAATTCCGATCACGATGAACCAGATGCATAGGATAAAACTTCTGATGAAATTCCAATTTCACTTGGTTGTAATTCCAAGATCCAATACCATCACATAGCCTATACCATGGCAATGCCTTTCCATCCAAAAATAAAGGGAATACCTTCTTCTTGACTTCAACTTCGGTCAAACATGCAAGCATAAATAATCCACAAGCTTCATCCACATAGATTTGATGAATATCAGGATGTAGTGTTCCATCTCCTGCATATGAATTAGCTAGCAGTTTCTCTATCATACCCAAAGGAATTTCATAATAAATATTTTTAGTAGGTATAGTAGGTTGAGGAGAAACTCTTTACTCTTCCGGTTGAGGTGAAGATACCCCGAACAAGCCCCTCAAAGGATGATTTTCCATAGTGACAAGTTACAGTAAATTTCAGCACATAATATAAATTTTTCCCTACCAAATTCCAGTCACCAAAGGTGCTTCACTCCTCGGCAATGGCGCTAGAAAAGAGTCGTGATGACCCACAAGTATAGGGGATCAATCATAGTCCTTTCGATAAGTAAGAGTGTCGAACCCAATGAGGTGCAGAAGGAAATGACAAGCGGTTTAAGCAAGGTATTTTTTGCACGCACTGAAATTATCGGTAACAAATAGTTTTATGATAAGATAATTCATAACGGGTAACTAGCAAAAAGTCTAACAAAAGTACAGCAAGGTGGCCCAATCTTTTTTGTAGCAAGGGATAAGCCTGGACGAGCTCTTATATAAAGCAAAGCGCTCCTGAGGACACACGGGAATTATCATCAAGCTAGTTTTCATCATGCATATATGATTCGCGTTCGTTACTTTGATAATTTGATATGTGGGGGGACTAGTGCTTGGGTGTTGTCCTTACTTGGACAAGCCTACCACTTATGATTAACCCCTGTCGCAAGCATCCGCAACTACAAAACAATAATTAAGATAAATCTAACCATAGCATGAAACATGTGAATCCAAATCAACCCCTTACGAAGCAACGCATAAACTTGGGTTTAGACTGTTGTCACTCTAGCAACATCTACTTATTACTTCCCAATGCTTTCCCCTAGGCCCAAATCATGGTGAAGTGTCATATAGTCGACGTTCACATAACACCACTAGGGGAAAGACAACATACATCTCATCAAAATATCGAACGAATACCAAATTCACATGATTACTACAACAAGACTTCTCCCATGTCCTCGGGAACAAACGTAACTACTCACAAAGCATGTTCAGGTTCAAGATTAGAGGGGTAATAAATATCATTAAGGATCTGAACATATGATATTCCACCAAATAAACCAACTAGCATCAATTACAGGGAGTAATCAACACTACTAGCAACCCACAGGTACCAATCTGAGGTTTTGGGACAAAGATTGAATACAAGAGATGAACTAGGGTTTGAGAGGAGATGGTGCTGGTGAAGATGTTGATGAAGATTGACTCCCCTTGATGAGAGGATCGTTGGTGATGACGATGGCTTCAATTTTCCCCTCCCAGAGGGAAGTTTCCCCGGCAGAACAGCTTCGCTGGAGCCCTAGATTTCTACTGCCCAGGTTCCGGCTTGAGATGGCGGCGCTTCATCCCGAAAGCTTCCTTTTTCTAGGTCAAAACCCTTCATATAGCAGAAGATGGGCACCGGACGATGGCCAGGGGGGCCACAAGCCCTGGGGGGTAAGCGCGCCCCATAGGCTTGTGGCCACCTGGTGGGTCCCCTTCTGTTGTTTCTTCGCCCAATATTTTTTTATATTTTCCAAAACAATTCTCTATAAAGTTTCTGGACATTTGGAGTTGTGCAGAATATGTATCTCAGATTTGCTCCTTTCCGGTCCAGAATTCCAGCTATTGGAATTCTCCATCTTCATGTAAATCTTGTAAAATAAGAGAGAAAAGGCATAAGTATTGTACCACAATGTGAAATAACAACCCATAATGCAATAAATATCAACATAAAAGCATGATGCAAAATGGACGTATCGGTGGCTGCGCTACCTGGACGTGTGGGCCCTTGGGCATCATTTTGTGTTGATTCCTTTGCCCAAAAATCACATATTCCAGAAAAAAATATTAAATCATCAGGGTATTTTGACCTTTTCCTAGATTTTGATTTTCTGTGAAACCAAAAAGCATGCTGAAAACGACAACCGGCACCGGGCACTATATTAATAAGTTAGTACATAAAAAATAATATTAAAGTGCACCAAAACCATATATAATTGATGTTAATATTGCATGGATACTTCAAAAATTGTAGATACGTTGGAGATGTTTCATCATCACCAAGCTTAATCCCTAGTCGCCCTTAAGTAGATAGATGATAAAAGAAATAATTTTGGAACAAGTAAAACTTCTCATGATCAAGTAATAATATACTCACATGTTAAGGTGTAACAAATAAACTATTTTGGAACTCAACGAACTATGTTCTCCGTCAACAAACAATTACAATTCATCATATTTTCCAGAAGAGTCTATGTAAGAGCTTTTGTTTAGCAAACTTCACATACTCAACTATCATATAGTTTTCTAATGATTGCTGGCACTCAAGAGCATATTTTAGGAAAAAAATTGTTTCCATTAGACATAAAGGGAGATGGGAGTTTAGTACAGCTCCCAACTTACTTATCACATGGATAATTGTCAACAATAATAACCCATTATCATATATATTCAAATGGATATATGTGCATGGATCATTCCCCAACATACAATGTTTGCCAAATGGAGAATATTTAAGGTTGGAATAATAAGAGGTTGATCCAGCATGAAAATAAAGTTGACAGAAAAAGTAAAAAAGATAGGCTTTCACAGAAGGAATCAGAGGTTTTCATGCACTTTTGAGTTGGATATGTGAGTTTTTAATGAAAAGGAACATCACTTTAATATTGCCCCTTATGATAATGGCCTTTATTTAGCTTTCTGTTGCTTTTATTATTTGACCAACACAAGTTTGTACAAAGCTTATTTCCCCTCCAATAAAAGATCATACGTGTTTAAGGTAATTTTTATTGCATGAACCGATGACAACTTACTTAAAGGACTCAATCCATAGGTAGTTTTAGTGGATCTCATGGAAAGAAACTGGGTTAGGAATTTTTTAGATGCATAGGTAGTATAACTTAGTGCGCAAGTATTTGTCTAGAAAAAATTATAAACAAACACCAGATGTTGGAGGATCCATGACAATATAACTTCTATGCGTCATTACATTGTGTTCTGTGTCCAACATCAACTATTTAATCAAGTGTGAAAATATTCAATGAGGGTTCGCAATCACAAAATATCTCCAAATGGTGTATTTGCATGTCAAATCTTTCTTCCTTGTACTATTCTTCCATGAATTATTCAAATGATCAATATTGTGTTTGTTAAATTTCAGTAAATTTTACTTCCTAAAGCCAATGTGAAGCCACTACTTCCCATGAGGTAAACTTATGAAATTGAATTGAAATGCTAAGATACATACTTACTTCTCAACACATATATAATTTAAAATTTATGGCATTCAATCCATTCAAAAATTTACTCTAAAGACATAAGTGAAGCACAAGAGTAAATAAAAAAACTACTCTAAAAGATATGAGTGAAGAACAAAGAGTAATTAAGTAAATAAGTAGCTATGCATAAACTCTCTTAAAATCATAATTTTAGATCTAAGGATTATATCAAACAACAAACAAGAACAAAAAAAATGAAATGACACTCCAATAATGATACGGTCAGTCCTAGCTCCAGTCATATTGGCGTTGCAGTTGTTCAAGAGATTGTTATTGTGCATGAAGAAATAATGCATGCCCCCTGTCATTTGTTTGACATGGACCAGAAGGCGCATGCACATGTTGATAGCACATACACGTACAAACACGTTGACAATGAATTGAGTAGTTCAATACTATATACATCTAACTCGGGTTTTGTTTGGAACTCCTATAAAATAGGAGATAAGATGGATTCATTGGAGTTGCTTAGGCCGCCGGAGTTCAATCTTGATTTTGTTGGGACAAGTAAGTTTGAAAGAGATTTGTTTTTCTGGAACCAAATACGCATGCATGCAATCCAAAGTATACATGTACATGATGGAAGAGAAGATTTTCAACAAGACTATACGTGTGCTAGTGCCAATGGAGTCAAAATATGCTATTTGTTTTGGGTCACGCTAACTGCCACACGTGTGGCGTGGACGGGAACCCGCCCGCACGCCTCATGTGGCATGGACGGGAACCGGCCCGCACGACCACGTCCGCGCGCACAAAAGCACGGCCCGCACGTCCGGTGTGTGGCAACCCCGCCCGCACTGCCCTGTCCGGGCCAGACGACCCGCTGCCCGCACGACCCAGCCGTTCCCGGCCTCCGATCCGTCCCCTCTCTCGTCTGCCGCCATCGTCCCCCACCTCTCGAACTCCGACCTCCGTCGTCGGCCATCTCTGGTTGCCATGGCAACCAGGGCAGATCCGTAGGGCGCTCCCACCGCAAACCACACCCCAACCCTCCCCACCCCCAGCCGCCCACTCCAACCCAACCCTCTAGAGACGATCATCTAAAACCAGGTGAAAATATCCTGATCTCATCCTTCTCATTCTTAAGGCTGAAAATCTCCCGATATTGTACTGGGTCCATGCTATAGGGGGTAGAACACTGCATGGTTCAGTGTATATTCCAATTGCCAGGCAGAATACACCAGATCTGCCATGTACTACGTTTGAGATTAACTTAAGTTCATAGTTTAGTTGACGCAAAGTAGTTGGGTATGAAATGGATGAGTAGGAATCCCTAAAAAAGGGCAGGAAGGACAATTTTTGGAATGAAGGGGGTGGGAAAAACTAATTGCCACTTGTGTATAATGACAGTTGCCACCTTTCGTTATCAGTAGCTGCCACCTATTTTGACCTGTTGCTTGCCATCCTATCTTCTATGTGCAAGCAGCAGAAGAATACAGTTCTTGTGGATTGTTGATGCCTTCTTGTTCATCCAGTGATTGAGAACACATCGGAAAGAAGCGAGACACGGGAAGAATGAATCACGAAGATGGCTCTGATACTTGGGGTTCTCAAAGGCCAGAAACGCCCCCTTTGGATGCATCAGAGTACAGTCAACTCATCTCTGCAGGGCCGTTGCTGCCACTACTAGAACAGTATGCAGGCGTAGGTATGATGCGTGGTAACAAAAGAAGAGAACATTTGCCATCTTCGCAACGATGAAGATGACAATTCTACTTATGTCATGCACTGTAATTTTTTCGCATGTTCTTATGACCAGAACACTCTTAGGGGGCCCCCGTGGCAAGTTCAGTCACAAGGTGCTAACGCTGACAAATGTACGGGCAGCCAATTTCAACTAGCTAGTATGGCTAATCAAGGTAATGCAAAACGAAAAAAGAGCACATACTGTTGTGGACATGAAAAATGAACATGCAAAAAAGCTGGCAAAAGGACTCACGAGTTATCACGGGTGAAAATGCAGAGCCTTCATGCAGCACGTGGCATCAGGCAGCACCCATGTACCTGCCATCGACGTCATACACAGGTGAGTCCATAAAAAAAGTGAAGTTGCGGATGCTCAATTAGCACAAGGAGCATAGTTGACAACTACAATTGCCATGACAGGACATCTACAATTGCCATGAATTAAAAACTACACTTGTCATCCGTGGACAACTGTTGTTGCCATCCCTGGACACCTGCAGTTGCCATGGAGGAACAACTGCGGTTGCTGAAGGAAATATTCCCTAGAGGCAATAATAAAGTTATTATTTATTTCCTTATATCATGATAAATGTTTATTATTCATGCTAGAATTGTATTAACCGGAAACATAATACATGTGTGAATACATAGACAAACAGAGTGTCACTAGTATGCCTCTACTTGACTAGCCCGTTAATCAAAGATG
This sequence comes from Aegilops umbellulata, assembly GCA_032464435.1. NCBI lineage: Eukaryota > Viridiplantae > Streptophyta > Magnoliopsida > Poales > Poaceae > Aegilops > Aegilops umbellulata. Next base: position 410,463,731 of record CP136055.1, read on the forward strand.
GTTATGTTTCCTGACCATAGACAAAAGAGTTGTTATTTGATTAATGGGATCACATCATTAGTTGAATGATCTGATTGACATGACCCATTCCATTAGCTTAGCACCCGATCGTTTAGTATGTTGCTATTGCTTTCTTCATGACTTATACATGTTCCTATGACTATGAGATTATGCAACTCCCGTTTACCGGAGGAACACTTTGTGTGCTACCAAACGTCCCAACGTAACTGGGTGATTATAAAGGATCTCTACAGGTGTCTCCAAAGGTACATGTTGGGTTGGCGTATTTCGAGATTAGGATTTGTCACTCCGATTGTCGGAGAGGTATCTCTGGGCCCTCTCGGTAATGCACATCACATAAGCCTTGCAAGCATTGCAACTAATGTGTTAGTTGTGAGATGATGTATTACGGAACAAGTAAAGAGACTTGCCGACAACGAGATTGAACTAGGTATTGGATACCGACGATCAAATCTCGGGCAAGTAACATACCGATGACAAAGGGAACAACGTATGTTGTTATGCGGTCTGACCGATAAAGATCTTCGTAGAATATGTAGGAGCCAATATGGGCATCCAGGTCCCGCTATTGGTTATTGATCGGAGACGTGTCTCGGTCATGTCTACATTGTTCTCGAACCGTAGGGTCGCACGCTTAAAGTTACGAGGATAGTTTCTTTATGAGTTTATGAATTTTGATGTACCGAAGGTTGTTCGGAGTCCCGGATGTGATCACGGACATGACGAGGAGTCTCGAAATGGTCGAGACATAAAGATTGATATATTGGAAGCCTATATTTGGACATCGGAATCGTTCTGGGTGAAATCGGCATTTTACCGGAGTACCGGGGGGTTACCGGAACCCCCCGGGGGGTTATTGGGCCTACATGGCCCTTAAGGGAGAAGAGAGAAGGAGGCAGGAGGTGGCCGCGCGCACCTCCCCTTCCGAGTCCGAATAGGACAAGGGAAGGGGGCGGCGCCCCCCCCCCTTTCCTTCCCCTCTTCCTCCTCTTTCCCCCTTCTCCTTCTCCAACTAGGAAAGAAGGGAGTCCTTCTCCCGGTGGGAGTAGGACTCCCCCTGGCGTGCCCCTCCTTGGCCGGCCGCCCCCTCCCCTTGGCTCCTTTATATACGGGGGCAGGGGGGCACCCTAGTAAACACAAGTTGATCTTCGTGATCGTTTCTTAGCCGTGTGCGGTGCCCCCTCCACGATATTACACCTCGGTCATATTGTAGCGGTGCTTAGGCGAAGCCCTGCGACGGTTGAACATCAAGATCGTCACCACGCCGTCGTGCTGACGGAACTCCTCCCCGAAGCTTTGCTGGATCGGAGCCCGAGGTGTGTCATCGAGTTGTACGTGTGTCAAGAACTCAGAGGTGGCGGAGTAATGGTGCTTGGATCGGTTGGACCGGGAAGACGTACGACTACTTCCTCTATGTTGCGTCAACGCTTCCGCTGCGGTCTATGAGGGTACGTAGACAACACTCTCCCCTTTCGTTGCTATGCATCACCATGATCTTGTGTGTGCATAGGAATTTTTTTGAAATTACTACGTTCCCCAACAGTGGCATCCGAGCCTAGGTTTTATGTGTTGATGTTATATGCACGAGTAGAACACAAGTGAGTTGTGGGCGATATAAGTCATATTGCCTACCAGCATGTCATACTTTGGTTCGGCGGTATTGTTGGATGAAGCGGCCCGGACCGACATTACGCGTACGCTTACGCGAGACTGGTTCTACCGCCGTGCTTTGCACACAGGTGGCTGGCAGGTGTCAGTTTCTACAACTTTAGGTTAACCGAGTGTGGCTACGCCCGGTCCTTGCGAAGGTTAAAACGACATCAACTTGACAAACTATCGTTGTGGTTTTGATGCGTAGGTAAGATTGGTTCTTGCTTAAGCCCGTAGCAGCCATGTAGAACTTGCAACAAACAAAGTAGACGATGTCTAACTTGTTTTTGCAGGGCACGTTGTGATGTGATATGGTCAAGACATGATGCTAAATTTTTATTGTATGAGATGATCATGTTTTGTAACCGAGTTATCGGCAACTGGCAGGAGCCATATGGTTGTCGCTTTATTGTATGCAATGCAATCGCCCTGTAATGCTTTACTTTATCACTAAGCGGTAGCGATAGTCGTAGAAGCATAAGATTGGCGAGACGACAACGATGCTACGATGGAGATCAAGGTGTCGCGCTGGTGACGATGGTGATCATGACGGTGCTTTAAAGATGGAGATCACAAGCACAAGATGATGATGGCCATATCATATCACTTATATTGATTGCATGTGATGTTTATCTTTTATGCATCTTATCTTGCTTTGATTGACGGTAGCATTTTAAGATGATCTCTCACTAATTATCAAGAAGTGTTCTCCCTGAGCATGCACCGTTGCGAAAGCTCTTTGTGCTGAGACACCACGTGATGATCGGGTGTGATAGGCTCTACGTTCAAATACAACGGGTGCAAAACAGTTGCACACGCGGAATACTCAGGTTATACTTGACGAGCCAAGCATATACAGATATGGCCTCGGAACACAGAGACCGAAAGGTCGAGCCTGAATCATATATATGATCAACATAGTGATGTTCACCATTGAAACTACTCCATCTCACGTGATGATCGGACATGGTTTAGTTGATATGGATCACGTGATCACTTAGAAGATTAGAGGGATGTCTATCTAAGTGGGAGTTCTTAAGTAATATGATTAATTGAACTTAAGTTTATCATGAACTTAGTCCCTGATAGTATCTTGCTTGCTTATGTTTGATTGTAGATAGATGGCCCGTGATGTTGTTCCGTTGAATTTTAATGCGTTCCTTGAGAAAGCAAAGTTGAAAGATGATGGTAGCAATTACACGGACTGGGTCCGTAACTTGAGGATTCTCCTCATTGCTGCACAGAAGAGTTACGTCCTGGAAGCACCGCTGGGTGCCAGGCCTGCTGCTGATGCAACTGACGATGTTAAGAACGTTTGGCAGAGCAAAGCTAATGACTACTCGATAGTTCAATGTGCCATACTTTACAGCTTAGAACCGGGACTTCAACGACGTTTTGAACGTCATGGGGCATATGAGATGTTCCAGGAGTTGAAGTTAATATTCCAGCAGAATGCCCGGATTGAGAGATATGAAGTCTCCAATAAATTCTATAGCTGCAAGATGGAGGAGAATAGTTCTGTCAGTGAGCATATACTCAAAATGTCTGGGTATTGTAATCACTTGATTCAACCGGGAGTTAATCTTCCGGATGATAGCGTCATTGACAGAATTCTCCAATCAGTTCCACCAAGCTACAAGAGCCTCGTGATGAACTATAATATGCAAGGGATGGATAAGACAATTCCCGAGCTCTTCGCAATGCTAAAGGCTGTGGAGGTAGAAATCAAGAAGGAGCATCAAGTGTTGATGGTCAACAAGACCACTAGTTTCAAGAAAAAGGGCAAAGGGAAGAAGAAGAAGGGGAACTTCAAGAAGAACAGCAAGCAAGTTGCTGCTCAAAAGAAGAAACCCAAGTCTGGACCTAAGCCTGAAACTGAGTGCTTCTACTGCATGCAGACTGGTCACTGGAAGCGGAACTGCCCCAAGTATTTGGCGGATAAGAAGGATGGCAAGGAGAACAAAGGTATATGTGATTTACATGTTATTGATGTGTACCTTACTAATACTCGCAGTAGCACCTGGGTATTTAATACTTGTTCTGTTGCTAATATTTGCAACTCGAAACAGGGACTACGAATTAAGCGAAGATTGGCTAAGGACGAGGTGACGATGCGCGTGGGAAATGGTTCCAAAGTCGATGTGATCGCGGTCGGCACGCTACCTCTACATCTACCTTCGGGATTAGCTTTAGACCTAAATAATTGGTATTTGGTGCCATCGTTGAGCATGAACATTATATCTGGATCTTGTTTGATGCGAGACGGTTATTCATTTAAATCTGAGAATAATGGTTGTTCTATTTAGATGAGCAATATCTTTTATGGTTATGCACCCTTGAAGAATGGTCTATTCTTATTGAATCTCGATAGTAGTGACGCACATATTCATAATGTTGAAGCCAAAAGATGCAGAGTTGATAATGATTGTGCAACTTATTTGTGGCACTGCCGTTTAGGTCATATCGGTGTAAAGCGCATGAAGAAACTCCATACAGATGGACTTTTGGAACCACTTGATTATGAATCACTTGGTACTTGCGAACCGTGCCTCATGGGCAAGATGACTAAAACACCGTTCTCCGGTACTATGGAGAGAGCAACAGATTTGTTAGAAATCATACATATGGATGTATGTGGTCCGATGAATGTTGAGGCTCGTGGCGGATATCGTTATTTTCTCACCTTCACAGATGATTTAAGCAGATATAGGTATATCTACTTAATGAAACACAAGTCTGAAACATTTGAAAAGTTCAAAGAATTTCAGAGTGAAGTGGAAAATCATCATAACAAGAAAATAAAGTTTCTACGATCTGATCGTGGAGGAGAATATTTGAGTTACGAGTTTGGTGTACATTTGAAACAATGCGGAATAGTTTCGCGGATCACGCCACCCGGAACACCACAACTTAATGGTGTGTCCGAACGTCGTAATCGTACTTTACTTGATATGGTGCGATCTATGATGTCTCTTACAGATTTACCGCTATCGTTTTGGGGTTATGCTTTAGAGACGGCCGCATTCATGTTAAATAGGGCACCATCAAAATCCGTTGAGACGACGCCTTATGAACTATGGTTTGGCAAGAAACCAAAGTTGTCGGTTCTAAAAGTTTGGGGTTGCGATGCTTATGTGAAAAAACTTCAACCTGATAAGCTTGAACCCAAATCGGAGAAATGTCTTCATAGGATATCCAAAGGAAACTATTGGATAGACCTTCTATCACAAATCCGAAGGCAAGACTTTTGTTGCTAAATTCGGAAACTTTCTAGAGAAGGAGTTTCTCTCGAAAGAAGTGAGTGGGAGGAAAGTAGAACTTGATGAGGTAACCGTACCTGCTCCCTTATTGGAAAGTAGTTCATCACAGAAACCGGTTTCTGCGACACCTACGCCAATTAGTGAAGAAGTTAATGATGATGATCATGAAATTTCAGATCAAGTTACCACTGAGCCTCGTAGATCAACCAGAGTAAGATCCGCACCAGAGTGGTATGGTAATCCTGTTCTGGAAGTCATGCTACTAGATCATGATGAACCTACGAACTATGAAGAAGCGATGGTGAGCCCAGATTCCGCAATATGGCTTGAAGCCATGAAATCTGAGATGGGATCCATGTATGAGAACAAAGTGTGGACTTTGGTTGACTTGCCCAATGATCGGCAAACAATTGAGAATAAATGGATCTTTAAGAAGAAGACTGACGCTGACGGTAATGTTACTGTCTACAAAGCTCGACTTGTCGCAAAAGGTTTTCGACAAGTTCAAGGGATTGACTACGATGAGACCTTCTCACCTGTAGCGATGCTTAAGTCTGTCCGAATCATGTTAGCAATTGCCGCATTTTATGATTATGAAATTTGGTAGATGGATGTAAAAACTGCATTCCTGAATGGATTTCTGGAAGAAGAGTTGTATATGATGCAACCAGAAGGTTTTATCGATCCAAAGGGAGCTAACAAATTGTGCAAGCTCCAGCGATCCATTTATGGACTGGTGCAAGCCTCTCGGAGTTGGAATAAACACTTTGATAGTGTGATCAAAGCATTTGGGTTTGTACAGACTTTTGGAGAAGCCTGTATTTACAAGAAAGTGAGTGGGAGCTCTGTAGCATTTCTGATATTATATGTGGATGACATATTACTAATCGGAAATGATATAGAATTTCTGGATAGCATAAAGGGATACTTGAATGAGAGTTTTTCAATGAAAGACCTCGGTGAAGCTGCTTACATATTGGGCATTAAGATCTATAGAGATAGATCAAGACGCTTAATTGGACTTTCACAAAGCACATACCTTGACAAAGTTTTGAAGAAGTTCAAAATGGATCAAGCAAAGAAAGGGTTCTTGCCTGTGTTACAAGATGTGAAGTTGAGTAAGACTCAATGCCCGACCACTACAGAAGATAGAGAGAAAATGAAAGATGTTCCCTATGCTTCAGCCATAGGCTCTATCATGTATGCAATGCTGTGTACCAAACCTGATGTGTGCCTTGCTATAAGTTTAGCAGGGAGGTACCAAAGTAATCCAGGAGTGGATCACTGGACAGCGGTCAAGAACATCCTGAAGTACCTGAAAAGGACTAAGGATATGTTTCTCGTATATGGAGGTGATAAAGAGCTCACCGTAAACGGTTGCATTGATGCAAGCTTTGACACTGATCCGGATGATTCTAAATGGTAAACCGGATACGTGTTTACATTAAATGGTGGAGCTGTCAGTTGGTGCAGTTCTAAACAAAGCGTCGTGGCGGGATCTACATGTGAAGCGGAGTACATAGCTGCTTCGGAAGCAGCAAACGAATGAGTCTGGATGAAGGAGTTCAGATCCGATCTAGGTGTCATACCTAGTGCATCGGGTCCAATGAAAATCTTTTGTGACAATACTGGTGCAATTGCCTTGGCAAAGGAATCCAGATTTCACAAAAGAACCAAGCACATCAAGAGACGCTTCAATTACATCCGGGATCTAGTCCAGGTGGGAGACATAGAGATTTGCAAGATACATACGGATCTGAATGTAGCAGACCCGTTGACTAAGCCTCTTCCACGAGCAAAACATGATCAGCACCAAGGCTCCATGGGTGTTAGAATCATTACTGTGTAATCTAGATTATTGACTCTAGTGCAAGTGGGAGACTGAAGGAAATATGCCCTAGAGGCAATAATAAAGTTATTATTTATTTCCTTATATCATGATAAATGTTTATTATTCATGCTAGAATTGTATTAACCCGAAACATAATACATGTGTGAATACATAGACAAACAGAGTGTCACTAGTATGCCTCTACTTGACTAGCCCGTTAATCAAAGATGGTTATGTTTCCTGACCATAGACAAAAGAGTTGTTATTTGATTAACGGGATCACATCATTAGTTGAATGATCTGATTGACATGACCCATTCCATTAGCTTAGCACCCGATCGTTTAGTATGTTGCTATTGCTTTCTTCATGACTTATACATGTTCCTATGACTATGAGATTATGCAACTCCCGTTTACCGGAGGAACACTTTGTGTGCTACCAAACGTCACAACATAACTGGGTGATTATAAAGGATCTCTATAGGTGTCTCCAAAGGTACATGTTGGGTTGGCATATTTCGAGATTAGGATTTGTCACTCCGATTGTCGGAGAGGTATCTCTGGGCCCTCTCGGTAATGCACATTGCATAAGCCTTGCAAGCATTGCAACTAATGTGTTAGTTGTGAGATGATGTATTACGGAACGAGTAAAGAGACTTGCCGGCAACGAGATTGAACTAGGTCTTGGATACCGACGATCAAATCTCGGGCAAGTAACATACCGATGACAAAGGGAACAACGTATGTTGTTATGCGGTCTGACCGATAAAGATCTTCGTAGAATATGTAGGAGCCAATATGGGCATCCAGGTCCCGCTATTGGTTATTGACCGGAGACGTGTCTCGGTCATGTCTACATTGTTCTCGAACCGTAGGGTCCGCACGCTTAAAGTTACGAGGACAGTTTCTTTATGAGTTTATGTGTTTTGATGTACCGAAGGTTGTTCGGAGTCCCGGATGTGATCACGGACATGACGAGGAGTCTCGAAATGGTCGAGACATAAAGATTGATATATTGGAAGCCTATATTTGGACATCGGAATCGTTCTGGGTGAAATCAGCATTTTACCGGAGTACCGGGGGGTTACCGGAACCCCCCGGGGGGTTATTGGGCCTACATGGGCCTATAGGGAGAAGAGAGAAGGAGGCAGGAGGTGGCCGCGTGCCCCTCCCCTTCCTAGTCCGAATAGGACAAGGGAAGGGGGCGGCGCCCCCCCTTTCCTTCCCCTCTTCCTCCTCTTTCCCCCCTTCTCCTCCAACTAGGAAAGAAGGGAGTCCTACTCCCGGTGGGAGTGGGACTCCCCCCTGGTGCGCCCCTCCTTGGCCGGCCGCCCCCTCCCCTTGGCTCCTTTATATACGGGGGCAGGGGGCACCCTAGTACACACAAGTTGATCTTCGTGATCGTTTCTTAGCCGTGTGCGGTGCCCCCTCCACGATAGTACACCTCGGTCATATTGTAGCGGTGCTTAGGCGAAGCCCTACGATGGTTGAACATCAAGATCGTCACCACGCCATCGTGCTGACGGAACTCCTCCCTGAAGCTTTGCTGGATCGGAGCCCAGGGTGCGTCATCGAGCTGTACGTGTGTCAAGAACTCGGAGGCGCCGGAGTAACGGTGCTTGGATCGGTTGGACCGGGAAGACGTACGACTACTTCCTCTATGTTGCGTCAACGCTTCCGCTGTGGTCTACGAGGGTACGTAGACAACACTCTCCCCTCTTGTTACTATGCATCACCATGATCTTGTGTGTGCGTAGGAAATTTTTTGAAATTACTACGTTCCCCAACAGTTGCCATGCCAATGCAACTACATTTGCCATGTCATGGCAACTACAGTTGCCATGTAGGAACAACTGCGGTTGCCATACCGATACAACTTTAGTTGCCATGCCAGCAAAACTGTGGTTGCCACATCAGGGGCAACTACAGTTGTCGTGCTAGCACAAACTGCATTTGCCACGAATTGACCAACCACTACTATGCTTACAGGTTATTACGCTGGCGGTGACCCGGCAAACGTCTCGTGCCAAGCTTCACAAATTGCAGGTGGAGCACGTCATTATGGTGTCACAGACCACACAAGATGGTCAAATGCAGCACAACAAGGTAAGGAAAAAATCTGAACCACAAAAAACAACGCTACATTTGTTATTTGTAGTTATTTGTAGGCAAAACAATAGTTGCCATGTTTGTTGAACAGTAGCTGCCATGACTGGACAGCTACAGCTGCCATACATGTCCACGCGCAGACTCACGGCTTGCTGTCTGAAATGGTGTCATGCCAAATCACTCGAAGATGGTGTGATCCATTGCGATACACATGTTATCCAACACAAAAAATCTTACTCTCGTACCTGTTTTTTCTATTACAGGGCCTACAACTACACTGAACAGCGGCGCGGGGACATCTACTGCGGGGAGCTCTGAGCGCACGGAAGACGCGTTCCACCAGCCAGCAGACAATCATGCCGCAAACAATTTCGAGTCAGAGTCGGGAATGGCAATCATTCCAGCAATGCCGACAAGCACCCCTTTGAACACAAGCACTAGCAACACTCAAGTAGATGGGACTGCCACCGATACAGAAGTGAATGATGAAACTGATGACGATGCACAAGGGGATGAAGATGGTGGGCAATCAGAGATCGTGGTACCTCAGCCACCAAACATTGGGCAGAGATTTGCATCGTTCGAAGAAGCAAAGGAATACTACCAGGCATATGCAAAGTTCCATGGATTTGCGGTCAACACCGAGTACCATAGGAAAATTAAGAAAACTAACGAGTACAGCAGAGGTGAGATGAGGTGCCACAAGGCACGGAGCAACAAGAAGGGGAAAGGTGTTGCGCCTGTCGTTCCGGAATGAAAGATAGGTATCATTTTCAAGACTGAGTTCCCTGTCCAGTGTAAGCTAAACGTAGATGGAGCACAGTGGGTGGTCAATGAATATTTTGACGAGCACGACCACCAACTCATAAAGAAGTTCGACCTGTTAAAATTTCTGACCGCCCACAGAGGGTTCACCCTCGTCGAAAGGCAATTCGTAAAGCTGCTACATGATTGTAACGTCGGTCCATCAAGAATGGTACAGATACTATCTCTCATCCACAGCAAAAAGGGGACTCTGAGTAGCATGCCGTACATACCAGCTGACGTCACAAACCTACAGGCCAAGTACCGCAGAGAGAGCAAGTTGGCAGACATAGAGGCCACAATGGCCTACTTCGATGAGAAAGCGAAGGAAGATCCAGATTTCTTCTACAGGATAAGGTTGGACGATGAGGACCGTGTCAGGAACATGTATTGGGTGGATGGTGCTGCAAGGAGAGCCTACAAACATTTTCGAGATTGCATTTCATTCGACGCGACGTACCTCACCAATATGTACAAGATGCCATGCGCTCCGTTCATAGGAATAAATAACCACAATCAGTCGTTGCAGTTCGGCTGCGGGCTCGTCCGGAACGAAGACACGGATGGGTAGGTTTGGCTGTTCAAGACATTCTTGGAGTGCATGGATGGACTTGCTCCGATGAACATAATAACGGACCAGGATTTCAGCATGCGTGCAGGCATAGAGGAGGTCTTTCCATTGGCAGTGCACATGCACTGCAGGTGGCACATTATAAAGAAGGCTGAGGAGACGCTAGGACCGTTCTTTGCTGACCGTCCAGAGCTACACAAGGCATTTGAGCTGTGCGTGGACCACAGCTTGACGGTGGAGGAGTTTGAAAGGAGCTGGATGGCCATGACTGAAACACATCAAGTCCAAGACAACGAGACTCTTGTTAGCCTGTGGGAGAAGCGAATGTACTGGGTGCCGGCCTACTTCATGCAGTGCTTCTTCCCCTTTCTGCAGACTACGCAATGCAGCGAGGGGTTCAATGCTGTTTTGAAGCGGTACGTCAGCCCTGGCAACTCATTGCTACAGTTTGCCAAACAATACACAGCTTTGCAACAAAAAATTCTGGGATCTGAGCTACAGCAAGAAGCGACCACGGCACTAAAGCAGCCAAAATTGCTAATGTATTTACCGATGGAGAGGCAAATGAGCAAGATATGCACCAACAAGATCTGTAACAAGTAAGTCAGTTGCGTTACGGTCTTATTTGCAGAAAAAGCACCAAGTCAGTATGTGCCTTATAGAGTGCAATGCAGTTGCCATGATATGCAGTTGTCATGTTTAAATGAAATACTGTTTGCCATGCTTACTCAGCTGCATGTTGCCATGTTCAATGAAAATTATGTTTTGCCATGCTTGCTCGGGTGCATTTTCCTTGTTGAATGAAGTGCAGTTGCCATGTTTAACGCACTATGCTTCCATTGGGGCATGTTGGCATGCAAATGCCAATGTTAACTGGAAAAAAATGTTATGTTGGCGATACATATGCTGAAATGCAGTTGCCATGTTTAATAAAATGCAGCTGCCATGTTTGTTGAAATGCGATTGCCATGTTTACTCAACTGTAGATGCCATGTTTAAATAAAAGGGCAGTTGTCATGTTTTATGCAATGTGCTTCCATTGGGAATGTTGGTGTGGAAAAATGATGATGTCCAGTTGAAAATGTACTACAGTTGCCATGTCTAGTGTACTACAGTTGCCATGTCTAGTGTACTGCATTTGCCATGTTCAACGTACTATATTTGCCATGTTCAATGAACTATGTTTGCCATGTTCAAACAAAAATGCATTTCTATTTCCATGACAACATAAGGTGGTACAAGAAAAGAGCGCACGATAGTTTAATAGAAAACACACAAAACTTGCAGATTCCAGGAAGAAATAAAGCGTGCCAGCATGTTCACGGCTTTCCAGGTGGACGAACATACGTTCAAGGTGTGTTCTATTTTGGGCATGTCAGATTCAGAACCTGAAGACCCGGACAAAGGAAGGAACTACTTCGTCACAGCCTCGATAGGCAAAGGCGAGTTCTACTGCCAATGCTGCAAGTTCGAACGGGACGGCATTGTGTGATGTCACATACTAAAAGTAATGGACATGAACGCTATGACACGGATGCCCCGCCATTTCATAAGGCGGCGATGGACTTGGGACGCTGACGATGCGTTGGCGCCGCAGACAACACACGCAGTTCTGGCTGTGCATGACGAGAGACCAGAGTCAACCATGGAGGTCGTGAGGCACGTTGTGCTGACAAAGAACTATGCTGAGCTAATTGATGAAGCGTGCATGAGTGATGAGACAGCAAGAGTCGCAGAAAAACATAGGAAGTCACTGAAAAGAGAGCTTGATGAGATCAAGAAGAGGAAAGCTGAGGAAGCCTTACACCGGCTCCCCCGCACATCAAGTGTGCCTTCATCCACGGGGCCATCATCTGAAAACTCGGAGATATGATCTGGAACAGCAAGCACACAGACCCAGGTCAGGAACCCACCCCGTTCCATCACAAAGGGTCGTCCAAGAGAGATAAGGTACAAGTCGGGACTGGAGATCCAAGCAAAACACAAGAAAACGAAGAAAGGGGCGGGCAATCCATGAGCAAAAATTGGGGCGATGTGACATGGTCCTTGTGGACATTTTGTTTTGTACACTAGATGATGAGAATTTTTTTTTAGAAATTGGGGGAATGACTCTTGAGGGGCATCAGAAGTGGAAGGAAAATTCATTGAATGGATAAATGCAGTTGCCAGGTTATGGCTACTTAATCTGCCATGTTATGTGTAGTTAATCTGCCATGTTGTGTGTAGTTAGTCTGCCATGCTATTTTATACTAAACATGCCATGCTATTTTATACTAAATATGCCATGCTATTTTATACTAAATATGCCATGCTAGTTGTACTGGATCTATCATTTTATTTGTACTAGATCTGCCATGTTAGTTGTACTGTATCTGCCATGTTAATTATGTTGGATCTGCCATGTTGTTTGTACTGTATCTGCCATGTTAGTTGTACTGAAAATATGCCATGGTATTTGTAATGACTCTGCATGGCATATATTTCCATGACAATACGACGCGGTTTAGGGACACGTAGTGTGTTGTGTGCAATGTATGGGAAACAAGTTGGAAAAAAGCGTAACGTGCATAAACCTCAGCAAAAGGTTATGGCTACATGGTCAACCTACCCATGCTAGCCGGTGCAGTTAGAGATGAAAAATAAGAAGCAAAACAGCCAAAATGAAAAACAATGATGACTTTCACTACACATGTCTGATGAACTACATTTGCCATCTTTTTTAAAACATCGTAGACGCATTCGAAACAGCAAACCGGTGCTAGAAACGATGAAACCATTGTAATAATGATAAACATAAAAACATATCTGCTGTAACGCCTAAAATAGGTTCACGTCCACACATATATTACAGAAACTATTCAAATGTCGCTCACAAACCACCACTACATAGTAAGCTACGCGGGGTTGCAGTCATAACATAGCACACAAACATAGTTTTCGACGAGAACAAAGAGATAGTACCTTACATTCCTCGGCAAAAGAATGTAAGGTATGCGTCCGGCGTGTAACGCCACGTGATCACTTGTACTTCTTGATGACTTTCTTGACAGCTTCCTCCACGAATTCGCGTGCTCCGGACCGCTTGTTGAAATCTTCATTCGTCAACCAGTTCCATGTGTGGATTTTCCAGAGCTCAACGACCGTTGCAGCTGTGATAGCGGGGACAAATCTGCCTTCCCACTTTGCAAAGTATTCCAGCGCATGAAAGCCACAGTCCATCCTGCACGATGAAAAGAGTCATGTGAACACGCAAAAAGGACAGAGGTAACAAAGATAGACTTCAGTTCAGATGTGACAACAAAAGAGGGGTTGGATTGATGTAAATGGCACATGAAGGAAGGAAGAAATTACGTGTTCCCTTGCTTCGCAGTCGCCACATACTCGGTCGGGAAATGCCTGATCTGGACCTTTGAGTGTTCGTAGTGACGGTGCCATGTCTCTTTGAGGTTGTTAATGAAGAATTTGGCATGCGTAGTAAGGTCTGCATCAGCTTCCGAACGGATTGAATCAAGCACCTCAAAACGTTGGTTCTTCAGGTCAAGACAGATCGCATAGTGGTGACCACACTTATCGTGTGGGTCATGTGGTGCAAGCTCCTAGAACATGGGGAACATGACCTGCATTTAAAAGTGAAGAAATGAGAAGCAGAGTTCACATAAAAGAACAGCAGAGGGACAAAAAAATTAGAATCACGTAGAAATGTTTGGTTATGGGTGTGGGGTAGTTGAAAGAAAGTTGTCGTCCATGTATGAACAAAATGTGTCGTGTATTTTACTATCAAGTTGCCACATAGTTTGCACGGGATGCAAAAATCAGTGTGCATGGCAGTTGTTGCCACATGAAAACATCTGCCACATAAACACAAGTGCAGATGATGGCAAAAAAGCACATCATGAGAAAAAACAGTGCAGACAGGGAAGGAGTACTCACATATTTCTTCAGTGTGAGCTTGAAATCACCGTGTTGAGCAAAATTCTTCCTCAGGATTTTGTGGTGGAAGTCACCATCCCATATTTTGTAGGTCACACTGTAATGCATGATTGTCTTGTCAGCACACACATCGGTGTGATTGTTGATGTAGTCGATCCCGCATGCAACTACATTCGTCGACATTTTACCGTTTGGCCTCACGGACTCGGCAAGATCACCTAGGTCGACGTACGTCGCTCTGCATTGAATGACTTTGGTTCTGTCCAAACATGAGCTGTATGAAAACAATATAACATGGAAGAATCATGCCTACTAAGTAAAAAAAATATATGAAAGAACTAAAACGTAAGCGAATCGTGTACAGAAAGTACGAAGAAGATGAATGGTAAAAAAGGAGCAAAAGCAAAATGAGAGATTATGGGGTGTGGTCATTTACGCTTTCAGCTCCTTCATGTGCTTGCTGCTGGACCTCACATTTCCAAACCGCTTGACGATATCGTACAGCTGGGTCTGTTCCTTAGTGGCCCTGAATTCGGGCTCGTAGTCTTCCGCGGGAGGTGGGTGAACTACCCTCCGCCGCCTCACAGAACCAGGAGTTGCACTCCTAATGGTATCCTCAGATACCGTATCTGCAGGCACGTTGCAACTTGATTGCCCTTGCCCTCGTGAGGACCTCCTTTGCTGCCTCCTCAATCATGCGGTAAGTTTCGTCAAGTGACGGTGAAATCTCCTCAGGGGTGGCTGCAATGATAAAAAAAGGTGGGTTAGGACACCTGGAAAATCAAAAACAGATGGATTGTGAGAAGATAGGGTGCATGATGTGAGCTGTAGGTAGAAAAAGTGGGGCAGTTGCCATGTGTGGTCCAACTATAGTGGCCATGTCATAGCAACTACAATTGCCATGTAGTTGGACTGTAGTTGCCACCTAGTTGGACTGTAGTTGCCATGTCACAGCAACTACAGTTGCCATGTTGTGTCAACTCCACTTGCCATGTGATTGCCGTATGAAAAAATGCAGCATGGAAACAAAAAATGCAGGTGGCATGGTGTGGCAAATCCAGTTGCCATGTGTAATGCACTGTATTTGCCATGTGACAACAACTACAGTTGCCATGTTGAATCAACTTCAGTTGCCACGTGGTTGCCCAAATGTCAAATGCAGCATGGCAGCAAAAAAATGTAGGTGACATGGTGCATCAAATCCAGTTGCCGTGTCATCACATGTCACTTGCCATCACAAGTGAGAACCCCCAAACAATATGATTGGGACAAAAGTGAAACTACAAAGATGTATACAAGAAAAATCATAAGGATATTGACAAGTGTACCTTGCACAATCGGCTCTGCGAACTTGACAGCCTTCCTGCCCTCTACCATTGGCTGCACCATCATTGCGGGCATGCCTCCTGGGAAAGCAAAGGAAACTAGCATAGGATCTTGCACCACCGGTTGATCTTGACTGATGCCAAGGCTGAGGCTCGGTGGAGTAAAGGCCATTGGGTGCCTCTCATTCCTACTGGCCGGACCACGAACGACTTGCGGGGCAGAATCCAAGGGTGAAAGATCAACAAACATATCTGAATCAGCCGCTACAGAATGATCAGTCTTATTTGCAGGGCGGGGCGTGTTGTCAGCGGTATCAGCCGCAGCTTTCATGACAATCTTCTTGTTTGGGCTGTAGGGGACACCGACATTGACTGGGAGCCTGGAAGTGCGCAGATTTATGCTGGGGATTTCCACTGGGGTAAAGGTGCAGTCTGCTCCGGGTGTTCACCTGCGTCGCTCGTGCCCAGCTTGACACCTGCATCAGTTGTGCTCCGGTCTTCCGGTTTCTCCATCACATTGCTTTTGGCAGGTGGCGGGAACACTGTGGATGCAGGAACAAAACCAGACTCGTCTCTCCTGCTCCTGGCTACAGACGGTGCGTTGGGTATGTCTGTTGGTTGCTTGCCGGGGCTACGACGCCTAGGTGGAAGACCAGCATGCGAAAAAGTCGCCTTAGCAGTATCTGCACCGACAGGGGCTGGAGCTGTTGTGCCAGGACTCTCACCTGTAGATGGCATATCCTTGTGAACTGCCGCCTCAGCCGATTCTATCGTGGACACAGGAGTGCCACCACGCACGCGCTTGGAATCAGTGTCAGATGAGCGGGAATCTTCCTTTCTTAGGTTCGTCTCAGGAGCGTCCACTTCAACGCTTGTTGATGGGGTGGCATGGCTTACAGCAGCATCCTTCATTGCTAGAAGAGTTGGCAATATTTCAGCTATCCTGGCAGATACCGACTCGTCACTCCCCGATGTACGGATGCCTGTTGTTCTAGCCTGCACATCTGCAGCCGGCGGAGATGGTCGGCCACTTGCCTCAGAGTTGGTGGGAGCGGCCAACGATGCAGCAGCAGTATTGTCGCCTGGTGCCTCATGTACATCTGAGTTGCCCCCTGTTGACAACTTTGAGTGCAGGCGTTCGAGCGGGTCCTTACTGATATGCTTGGACCCACGCGTAGTAGTCTTCTTCACCCTGCAAAAGAAAAAAAATAAAGCACATGAAAAAGGTATTAAAAATGAAACAAAAATATGTTTGCCTTGGTAGAAATCTTAAAAAAATGGAAAACAGGTTGAAAAGCTGGTAGTTGCCATGTAAGGGGAACGTGAGTTGCCATGTGTCATAATTAGCAGTTGCCATCCAGCAGCAGTTGCCATGTTAGCAAACTTGAAGAATGATAAAAATGTCTGATATGCCATGAATGCAATTTCAAACCTAGGTGTGGGATGACCTCACAAGCCAACGGTAAAGATGGCAGTTGCCATTAGGTACATTAAAGTTACCATTTGGCCTACATTCCAGTTGCCATGTAAAAAACAATAGGAGTTGCCACACGCTTAAAAAGGAAGGAAAAGAATCATTTGGAAAAACAGCAGTTGCCACGTGGGGGCGATTACAGAAGACAATGTGACAAGCTAAACGGATGCATTGGAAAATCAAGAAAATATATCGCTATGTCAATGAAAGCGGATGAAAAAAACCTACTTCTTGACTGCCTTCCTCAGGTTTGGCAACACGACAGGATCCCTGGTGTTGGTTGTCGTCGTGCGAGGAGATGACCTGGTGGAAGTGGTGTCACCGGCAATGGGGGGGCCTTTGTTCAACTGAGCAGAAACACGGGTTGGGGTTGGAGTCTGTTTCTTTGTAACTGCTCGTCCACCAGCTATCGGCTCGCTGCACGTATGAGATGGAGGGAAAAAAAGGTGGCAATTGTCAGACAGCAAACTCGTTGCCGCGCTTGACAAAAACAAGTGCAAAAAAGGATGAGTCTATTCGAAGAAAATAGACAAAACAAAAAACTAAAGTAAAAGTTGAACCTCTTCCTGGCAGCTACGGGGTCGGTCCTAGGCCTCTTGCCAGCAGAACCCTGCCCAACACCCTCTGGAGCCCTCCCCCTCTTTGATGGCAAAACCCCCTCGCCTCTCACAGTCGTGTGTTGTTTGACTTTATCCGGTTGGGGGACATCTGTTGCATCGTTGCCCTTGTTACCACCTGCGCGAACTTCAGCATGTTCATCATCATCGGTGTCCTCTTGCACATTCTCCATGTCATCGTCGTCATCCTTGCTGAGACCAGCGTCTCCACCTAGTTCATCTTGTGTGTCAGCAGGCTCTTGCGAACTGTTGTAGTCATACCGGCCACGGCAACCGGTTGGCCGGTGTGTACGTTCTGGGACAAATGAAGTGAACTGCCTCGCAACCGCGTCGCTGTCAGAGCCACTGAGGGACGTCCACCCCTCAACCAACTTCCTGAGCAAGCCGGTCATTCCAGATGCAAACTGCCCTATTAGATGCTCAACAGGTGCCCTCGCCTGTGCACGAAACAAAGAAGCATCAATGACCACCCGTATTGCAATAACTTGCACGACATCAAAAAATACTCCACGGCAAACCATAGATGTAGATCATTTGATTACCTCAGCAGGGCAAGACGGAGCTGAGTGCACGTCCATCCACTTTCCAAAGTTTTGAGGCCCCCCAAACACGATGTAGTCTATAGCATGCTTGGCCATCAGCTGGAAAGAACAAAAAAAAAGAAAAAAAAATCTAGGACGTAAGAGAGAGAATGTAAGAGTTTAAGCACGAA
This sequence comes from Aegilops umbellulata, assembly GCA_032464435.1. NCBI lineage: Eukaryota > Viridiplantae > Streptophyta > Magnoliopsida > Poales > Poaceae > Aegilops > Aegilops umbellulata. The sequence goes on from CP136055.1 coordinate 410,482,035, forward strand.
TGAAAAGAGTTGCCATGTGGAATGAGACATGGATACAGTACTAAGACAACCATGGATAGCAAAGGTAGTCATCTCTTATGACCCACTGACGGTTGCCTCATGCCAATTTGTAGGCATGCCGTGTGGGCAAAGAAACCAAAACTAACCTGCAGTTTTCCATATGTGGTGTCAGTAGCCTTGTCTGCGGCAAGCACAGCCTTGACAGCGTTGATAGTCCACGTAGAAACAGCAAACTTGTGCGCAGGCGGCGGGCCTCCTGTCCCAGAGAAATCCACGGTGGACAGATCAAGACAGTCGACGTACATGAGCTGATGCAAAACAATTTTAAAAACAAAGAAATATCAGTTGCCATCATGGGTGCTGTGTGGAGGAAAGAAGGATAATGTATGTTCCCATGATAATCAAGTTGAGGTGCATGAAAAGAAAGAGAAGAAAAAGAAGAAGATGCCATCTACATGTGCTAATTTCCATCATAGTGTGATAGCAGTTGCCATGTTGTTATGATGGCAGTTGCCATCATAGTATGATGACAGTTGCCATACTAATATGATGGGAGTTGCCATATTGTCATTATGCCATTTGCCATATTGTCATTATGGCAGTTGCCATCTTGATATGATCAGGTTGCCATCTTGTTATGATCAGGTTGCCATGCATGAATAAGAGTGCGTTAAAAAACAGTGTTCACAGAAAGAACTGGTTAAAAAATACCATTAAATGCAGTCGACAACCCTTTTGGTACATCTTGCTTGAGAATGCATCGTGCAGGAAGTCGGCAATAAACTTACACCAATTCATGTTCTTCACATTTTTCAGATTCGCCTGCACCACACAAAATTTCAGGACCAAAAAGGTTGCCGCATCAGAAATCAACTAGAAAAAAACATCAGAAGACGCTGGCAGTCACTAGCTTTACACATGACATCGGAGCCAAAAAAGATCAAAGGAACATAAAGTAGTAAAGATGGATCATTCACCAGGATGGGGAAGCATTTGTTGCTTGGGCGAAGAGAGGTGGTCGGCGCGCAAACAGCTGAGATGAGGTACATGAGTAGCTTCATCTTAAAAACCTCGCCATGCGTCGTCATGGCCTGCAGCGAATCTTCCAGTACAGACATGTTCGGCATGGATTCCAACCCAGGAAACAAACAGGGGAACGGAGTTTCCTCGATCTTGTTATTGACCTCATATGGGACTTTGATATGTCCACGAGGCACACCCAAAGTGCAGAACACGAATTCCTCGTTCAGCGGTAGTCTTCCACGTCCCGGAATCACGAATTCCCTGGAGGCGGGGTCATAGATCTCACCAAGCCAGTCGCATACAGGGTTGACAAGGTTCGTGCACCGGACAGCCATCATAGACTGCATACCCATCTCAGCAGCAGCCCCCTTCTGTTCGTCGGTGAATTTGTCAGTCAACGCAGTCAGTCGTTCTTGGGAGGCTCTATTGCGAATACGTTTATTCTTCTGCAAAAAACAGACAAAAAGTAATCAGTTGTTGCCATGCTTTTGCAAAAAGTGATCAGTTGTTGCCATGTTTTGCAATGTCATGAAATTTTAGTTCGTGTCAGACAACTGCAAGCTCGAGGTGTCAACCAGTAACATAAAGCAGGAGGAAGGGGGGATGTGTGAACATTTACCTCATCACCCTCTTTTCTCTGTCCAGTTGCCCGATTACGCTGTGGTGGATCCATGAAATCATCATCATCGTTTTGATGATCGCCATGAGCCATTCTGCTGAGATGGGAACAGACCAAATTGTCATGGTGGAAATGTAAATGCAAGAGGTCAGCCAAAAACTTGCCACATGCAAAGCATATGTATGGCATCTGACACATTTGATATGCAAATTTGGTTGCCACATTATGCAGCCAATTTGCCACACAGTCTTATATGCAGAATGGCAACAGACAGTGTGTTCACATTCTATTTGCCACATGAATATACTATCCAGGTGGCAATAGGCACACTTGATGTGCACAGTAGTTGTCGTCCAGTGCAGTTGGCTCCTGAATGTACATTGACTACATATTGTGGCAACTATCACAGTGTGGTAACTATCACAAATCATTCAGAAAAATTATTTGCCACAATGAAAAAGCATGTTTGTGGCTACTATCACAGTAGTTCAGCAAATTTAGTTGCCACATGGAAAAGAGCGTGTGTGTGGCAACTATCACAGTAATTCAGCAAATTTAGTTGCCACATGGAAGAGCATGTGTGTGGCAACTATTACAGTCATTGAATAAAAATAGTTGCCCCATGCGAAAGCTTATATGTGGCAACTAACACAGTCATTTCAGTAATTTGTTGCCGCAAGGGGAAACACATTTGTGGCAACTATCACATTTGTTCAGGGAGTTAGTGGTCGCACAATCATGATAGTTAATGAAACTATCAAGTTCGCCTCATACTGCAGTTTCAAAACCCAATTAACTAGATCTAGGGTTCAATGGCAACTACCGCGACTTCAAATTCACCCTCAAAATTCTCCCACGAACTGACTACAAACACAAAATCGAACCAACGCGCATCAAACAACCCGGGAGACACCTGCCCAATCCATAGGCAAGACTAGTGCGTGCCTCCGAACAGGCATAACCACACCGACGATGCCGCCTCCGCGGCCGCGACGAAACTGCCCAGTGCAACCAAAAACGGCTAGCAGACGACTTCGGCGCCGGCGGGAACGCCGACGCATCGTCGAATCGCCTGAATCTCTACGAATCTTGATCGAGGAATCGAACAGGGAGGGAAGGGGGGAAATGCAGGAAGGGATTGCGAGAGTTGTAGCGAGCAGTACCTTCAACCCGCAGGCGCTCCGGCGAAGCCGCTCCGTTCCGGCGAGCACCACCGACGGCCGTGAACACCGTCGATTCTTCCGCCTCCGTCGTCGCCTTCTCCCCTCGCCTTCTCCTCCAATGGTTTGAAATGCGAGTGGGTTGTGCCAGTAACTACGGTGCGGGTGAGTAAATGGAACTGTGAGGGAGAGGGGGCAGAGGTGTGCGACATGTTTGACGTCAACCGCGGTCGAAGCGTGGCGTGCGGGCGCATAGCAGTTCCACCGCACGCCTCCGAGTGGCAACCGCTGACCGCGGGATGGCAACCAACGTGCGGGCGAACTGACTCGCACACCGCACACGCGCCTCGTCCTACGTGGCGCAGAAAACCGGCCGGTTTGTTCCAAGATTCGTGCATAAAGCTGCCAACGGTGATGCTTGCGTGTGGTCGGGGTGGTGAATGCCCACACGTGTGGGCGTTAACATTTCCGTTTGTTTTGGTTTCTACCGTGCAAGGAATATCTGGCAAAGGAAAGTAGGGCGTGGGAAGTGTGGAGTTTCCTATGTTAAAAGGCCACCAGCCTGGAGACTAGACACGTGACACACAAATTATAGAGTCCTAGTGCTTCCTTAGATTAAATTAAGTCGGTTATTATTATGTTTGGCGGTTGTTTCCTTTTGAATCAGAGAAGATTAGATAGGTGGGGTGCGGCTAGCTTGTTGGTCACACCATGATGAGGAGGAGTCGGCTATATATAAAGCCATGTTGCTTCAATGTAATTTTTTGAGGTTATCTTGAGATGAATTAGACACCGTGTGTGGTTCCGGTCGTCGGCCATTATCGAGTTTAGAGAATTCTTGTCCAAAATCTCTACTGGCGTGTGAGTTCCTGCAACGCGACACATAGGGGATTACAAGCTAAGCCTATACCGTTCGTCCACGTTATTCCTTCCGATCGAGGGGTTGGCGTGTTGTTTCCGCGGGATTTGTGAGCATCTTCGTAAACCTGCAACGAGTTCTTGTTGCGATGAATTTTTGTGCCGTGAAAGATCGGGCCAACAACGGACCGACCCTCGTCACGAGGTTCGTTTCACATCAAATAATAACACATATCATGTTAACTATTAAAAACTTAGTCTCTACCGAGACTAACCGATAATTCTTAATGAAGAAAGGTAGGATGCCCACCGGGGCATCCCAAAGCTTAGATGCTTGAGACTTGTTGAAATATTTCCTTGAGGTGCCTTGGGCATCCCCAAGCTTAAGCTCTTTTATCTCCTTAATTCATCTCATATCACAGTATCCCATGTGTCTTGAAAACTTCATTCAGACAAAACATAACAGAACTCACGAGATAGGGTAGTACAAAATATATTCAAAACCTTAAGATTCTCTATTGTAGAAAATCACAAAATTATAATTAAACATTTCATACTAAATCCCTGCACATATTTAACATCTCTATCCACTAATAGAAATATTAAATGGTAACCATGAGCAAACAATGCAACTATAACATAAATCTATCTAAACAGAACAATTTGTGAAGGTAGAATATATTAACATACTTTTGTAACTCAAAAATTTCTGAAAAATTACGACATAGCAGAGAACTAATACTTGATTACTGTGTAAATTTTTCAAGATTTATTCACGTTCTGACTATCCAGGAATACTCACGACATAAACAAAACTTTATGTTTTCAAACATCAACTCAAAAACTTGTAAACTAAGCATGGTAGAGGCTAAACTCAATACTTTATTGAAATAAAAGATACAAAACATGATTCCTACAGTAGAATTAATCATATATACACACAAAAACAACAAGGATGAATATTGGTTGACCTCCCAACAAGCGGTTTTCTTTAATGCCTTTTAGCTAGTCATGATGATTTTAATGATGCTCATATAAAAGAAGTAAATGAAACATCAGAGGAGCATCATGAATCATATAGCAAACACATTTAAGCCTAACCCACTTCCTATGCATAGGAATTTTATAAACAAACAATTTATTTAAGCAAGAATCAACCAGCATAGGAAGGCAAAAGAAATGTAACTTCAAAAGTTTCAACATAAAGAGATGAAACTTGATATAATTGAGATATCTATAAGCATGTATTAATTTCTCGTAATAATTTTCAGTAGCACCATGAACAAATTCAACAATATAAGAATCACATAAAGCATTGTTTTCATGACCCACAAGCATAAAATTTTTATTACTCCCCACAAAAGCAAATGTGTTTTCAACCATAATAGTAGGAATATCCTATAAAACTTCAACACTATAAATTAATTCTGCATTAAAAGAGTAACATTTAGTATAAGAAAATCCATAATTATGGCAAGTTTCACATGAATGATTATCACTATTTTTTATAGCATAAGTATCATCACAATAGTCATCATAAGTCGCAACGTTGTTCTCATCATAATCAATTGAAACCTCTTCCAAAATAGTGGAATGATCACTAAATAAATTCACGACTTCTCCAAATCCACTTTTATCATTATTCTAATAAGATTCAACACCCTTCAAAATATTGGGATCATAGCTATCTAAAGTTAACACTCTTCCAAACCCACTTTCATGATTATTGTGATCATCATAACTAGGAGGAACATTTTTCATCGAAGTAAATTTTATTTTCCATGCTAGGATTAGGCGGCCTACAAGTTCATATTCATTCATTGTATCACCATTATAAGCAAGATGATAAGAATAGTTTGTAGCAAATATATTTTCAAAGATATCATTCTCATTCTCACTAATAAAGGATTTTCACACCCATATCCCCAAGCTTATAGTTTTCCATATCACATCAATAGCATGAATAGCACCAATAGTATAGCAATCATTATTATTATATTTTCCAAGTTGGTGCCAAAAATATTTTCAAGATCATAAGTATTTTAACCAAAATCACTTTTCCACAATAGTTTGTGATTCATTCTCATAAGGCACAATCATAGTAGGAGTATTATTATTTGGGAGAGACACCTTTTTATCTTTATTTCTCTGTATTTTCTTTTTCTTCTTCCCCATCACCTTAGGAGTGGGGTCAAGTAATTTTTCTGAGCTTCTTCTTGGAGAGATTGGTTGGAGAGGAAGCTCCTCTTCATCACATGATTCATTATGAGAAATAATAGGAGAAACTTCGCAAGACTTTTCCCTTTCATTATTAGTACATAAGAAGCAACATTCTTTCTATATTCCATTGGAGTTCCTATCTTTCTATATTTGGCTATATAAGCATTCTCAATGCAATTCACCACACAAAACATATAGATTGTTGTTAGATGACTTTGAATTGCATATGTGAGAATGAATTCTTCAAACCAATTATTTTTATGTAATAATTCTTCACACCCAAAAAATAAAGTAAGTTCATTATAAAGCTCAAGGGATCATTTAATCAAAATATTTGGCCATGATTGGATGATGAAATACATGCATTGTAAATTAAGATGACCAACTTAATTGCAAAGTTCACAAATAATGGGATAAATAGAACACAATTTTTTTAGCCCTAACATCAAATTTCTTAAGCCACATTTTAGTTCTATCATGTATTTTCTTCTCACAATATTTATCATCCATAAATTGCATTCTTTCACAAGGTCTATGCTCTCCACAAAAATTGGAATGATTATAAGAAACTTTTTCTTCGTAAATTTTATCATGACTAGTGCAATCAACATTAACATTAATAACAATCATGGAAAGCATACTAATGACATTGCACTCATGCTTATCATTCAAGGAACTCAAACCAAACATTTTGTTAAGTTCTTCTTATAACACTTCAGAACAACTATTAGATTCATAGTTTTCAACAAAAACTTTATAAAGATAAATAATCCAACACAACTTCACATCCATTTTTTGTAGTTTTGTTTTATAAACCAAACTAGTGAAAAAACAAGAAACTAATATATTCAGTTGCAAGATCTAAAGAAGATACCTTAGAGAACTCTCCTCCCCGGCAATGGCGCCAGAAATAGCTTGATGTCTGTTATGCAACTTTATTCATGTATACTTTGTTGGGCATCCAAGCACAAAGTTTTGTAGGACAACAACAAATTTCTCTCAAGTGGAGAACCTAAGATTTATCAATCCATGAGAGGTGTAGGATGAAGGTGATTCTCTCTCAAACAACCCAGCAATCAAGTACAAGCAGACTCTTCTGTCCCAAACACACATAATACAATTGTTAGTTGCATAGGTGCACTATTTCGGCGAAGAGACGATGATAAATGTGCAATTTTGATGTAAAAATAGTTTTTTTCTTAATCTGAAAAAATAAAAACTGCAAGGTAGCAAGTAACAAAAGTGAGTAAAGGCAGTGTCTCAATGCTTGAAAACAAGGCCTAGGGTTCATACTTTTGCTAGAGCCAACTCTCAACATCATTAACATAATTAAACCACATGATAATACCTCAAAGTGCAAAAAATAATCACTCAAAAGTTTTTATTCTATCAGAGAAAGAAGGATGAAATCGTGTATCATCTTTCCAATCTTGATCTATTGAACCACCCACAACCCCAAAAATCGTACTATGACAACACTATATGATACTTACCGTTCAACTTTTATGCTTAGAATACCCTAATGGTACTATGGGTATGCACAAGTTAATTGCTAGACATGCATCATGTAATCTCAAATCCAAAGTATTCAATCCAAAATAAAGAAACTTCAAAGAGCAAGACTCAATTCACCACAAAAAGAATAGAGGGGTGGACATAATAAGGTTCAACTTTATTAATAAAGCTCATGATACAGCAAGAACAAATCCACCAAGAACATGAGACAGAGAGATCAAACACATAGCTACTAGTACATACCCTCAGCCATGAGGATAAACTACTCACACATCACCATAAGAACGGAGAAGTTGATGATGGAGGAGATGTCCCCGGCGGTGTCTCGGCGCCACTAGAGTTGAGGGAGGAGGGGGGGCCCTCCTCCTTCTTCTTCTTCCTTGGTCCTCCTAGGAGAGAGGGAGCTCTCCCCTAGATTGGATCTCTCTTTTGTCCTCTGTTTTTCATGACAGTTTCTGAGGCCAAGCACCATTTCTTTCATAGATGAAGATCTGTAACTCCGATCGAGCTGAAATTAAGGGGATTTTTCCTTATAATTATGTTTCTTGCAGCAGAAGAAGATGTCGAACCGACTTAAGGGATGCGCACATGGGACCATGGCATGGCCAGGGGATGGTCGCGCCACCTGGTCGTGTGGAGCCCTCGGGCATCATTTTGCGCTGATTCCTTCACCCAAAAATCACATATATTCCATAAAAATCATATTAAATCACTGGGATATTTTGACCTTCGTAGTTACTGATTTTCTGTAAAACCAAAAACATGCAGAAAACAATGACTGGCACTGGTCACTATATTAATAAGTTAGGCCATCAAAATTAATATAAAAGTGCACCAAAACCACATATAACTGATGTTAATATTGCATGAATACTTCGTAAATTATAGATATGTTGGAGACGTATCAAGGAGCAGCTTGGCCAGGCCAAGCTCATGGTCCTCACCCTTGAGCAGCGCACCTACAACTCCATGGGTAAATGACTTCGACCTCTTATTTTTCTATCTTTGACATATAACCTGTATTTGTTCATACGATTTTGATGTTGTTTTGCATCTACCGAGAAGCGCATGGCCGAGCTTGACGCCCTGCTTTGGATAACCAAAGAACAGGCCCAGGCTGCTCGGGATGAGTCGTTGCACTCCTAGGAAGAGGAGGAGTTGGAGCAAAAGGCGACCTTCCTTCTCTAGCAGGAGCAAGAGGCTTTCCGAGCCGCTCGGGACCAGGTCATTGTCGTCAAAGACGATCTCAGCAGGCATATAGAACAATATGACCAGCTGAAGTTGGAAAAGGACTCCTTGGATGTGGGCTAAAAAAGCAAGTGATGGACCTCAAGGAGGCCAAGCAGTGTAGTGCTAACGCCGAGGAGGAGGTCAAGCAAGACGATGATATCATAGTCGGCCAGCCGTATTTTCTGAAGTGTATTTTTGAACGTCAAGATTATGCCGGGCTGACTCAAGCTTGGCATACTTCAGCAAACCTTGTTGACCTCACCCGGAGTGGTGATGTGGCTTTCCATGGCGTCTTCTAGGTGATGTGGCCTGGGAAGCTCTCCTAGACAACCTCTTCAAGCTGCCATCCATTTCCAAGGAGCGATGATACGTCTCCAACGTATCTATAATTTTTGATTGCTCCATGCTATATTATCTACTGTTTTGGACTATATTGGGCTTTATTTTCCACTTTTATATTATTATTGGGACTAACCTATTAACCGGAGGCCCAGCCTAGAATTGATGTTTTTGCCTATTTCAGTGTTTCGAAGAAACGAAATATCAAACGGAGTCCAAACGGAATAAAACCTTCGGGAACGTGATCCAGGAGACTTGGACCCTACTCCAAGGAAGCCAAGAGGCGGTCACGAGGGTGGGGGCGCCCACCCCCCTTAGGGCGCGCCCCCTGCCTCGTGGGCCCCTCGGAGCACCACCGATGTACTCCTTCCTCCTATATATACCTACGTACCCCCAAACGATCAGAGACGGAGCCAAAAACCTAATTCCACCGCCGCAACTTTCTGTATTCCTGAGATCCCATCTTGGGGCCTGTTCCGGAGCTCCACCGGAGAGGGCCGTCATCACGGAGGGCTTCTACATCATCATGGCCCCTCCGATGAAGTGTGAGTAGTTTACCTTGGACCTTCGGGTCCATAGTTAGTAGCTAGATGGCTTCTTCTCTCTTTTTAGATCTCAATACAATGTTCTCCCCCTCTCTCGTGGAGATCTATTCGTTGTAATCTTCTTTTTGCGGTGTGTTTGTTGAGACCGATGAATTGTGGGTTTATGATCAAGTCTATCTATGAATAATATTTGAATCTTCTCTGAATTCTTTTATGTATGATTTCTTATCTTTGCAAGTCTCTTCAAATTATCAGTTTGGTTTGGCCTATTAGATTGGTTTTTCTTTCCATGGGAGAAGTGCATAGCTTTGGGTTCAATCTTGCGGTGTCCTTTCCCAGTGACAGAAGGGGCAGCAAGGCACGTATTGCATCGTTGCCATCAAGGATAACAAGATGGGGTTTATTTCATATTGCATGAATTTATTTCTCTACATCATGTCATCTTGCTTAAAGCGTTACTCTGTTTTTAACTTAATACTCTAGATGCATGCTGGATAGCGGTCGATGAGTGGAGTAATAGTAGTAGATGCAGGCAGGAGTCGGTCTACTTGTCTTGGACGTGATGCCTATATACATGATCATACCTAGATATTCTCATAACTATGCTCAATTCTGTCAATTGCTCAACAGTAATTTGTTCACCCACCGTAGAATACTTATGCTCTTGAGAGAAGCCACTAGTGAAACCTATGGCCCCCGGGTCTATTCTCATCATATCAATCTCCATCTCTTTAATTTTTCTTTGCTTTTTACTTTGCCTTTTACTTTTCACTTTGCATCTTTATATCAAAAATACCAAAAATATTATCTATCATCTCTATCAGATCTCACTCTCGTAAGTGAACGTGAACGGATTGACAACCCCTAATTGCGTTGGTTGCGTTGAGCTATTGTTTTTGTGTAGGTACGAGGGACTTGCGCGTGGCCTCCTACTGGATTGATACCTTGATTCTCAAAAAACTGAGGGAAATACTTACGCTACTCTGCTGCATCATCCTTTCCTCTTCGGGGAAATCCAACACAAGCTCAAGAGGTAGCAAGAAGAATTTCTGGCGCCGTTGCCCAGGAGTCTACGCAAAAAATCAACATACCAAGTACCCATCACAATCCCTATCTCTCGCATTACATTAGTTGCCATTTGCCTCTCGTTTTCCTCTCCTCCACTTCACCCTTGCCGTTTTATTTTCCCTCTCTTTCCCAATCTCCATCTCCTTCTCCTTCTCTTTTTCCGTTTGCCTTTTTCTCGCCTGCCTTTTGTTTGCTCGTGTGTTGGATTGCTTGTTTGTCGCGATGGCTCAAGATACTACCAAATTGTGTGACATCACCAATACCAACAATAATGATTTCCTTAGCACTCCGATTGCTCCTCTTGCCAATACTGAATCTTGTGAAATCAATACTGCTTTGTTGAATCTTGTTATGAAAGATCAATTCGCCGGCCTTCCTAGTGAAGATGCAGCTACTCATCTAAATAGCTTCGTTGATTTATGTGATATGCAAAAGAAAAAAGATGTCGATAATGATGTAGAAAACTTATGCTCTTGAGAGAAGCCACTAGTGAAACCTATGGCCCCCGGGTCTATTCTCATCATATCAATCTCCATCACTTTAATCATGTTTTGCTTTTTTACTTTGCCTTTTACTTTTCACTTTGCATCTTTATACCAAAAATACCAAACATATTATCTCTATCATATCTCACTCTCGTAAGTGACCGTGAAGGGATTGACAACCCCTAATCGCGTTGGTTGCGAGTTGCTATCGATTTGTGCAGGTACGAGGGACTTGAGCGTGGCCTCCTACTGGATTGATACCTTGGTTCTCAAAAACTAAGGGAAATACTTACGCTACTCTGCTGCATCATCCTCTCCTCTTCGGGGAAAACCAACTCAAGCTCAAGAGGTAGCAAGAAGAATTTCTGGCGCCGTTGCCGGGGAGGCTTACGCAAAAGTCAAGTCAAGATTTTGACTCCCGACAATGAGCCGTTTCTGGTGCCGTTGCCGGGGAGTCTACGCAAAAAGTCAACATACCAAGTACCCATCATAATCCCTATCTCTCGCATTACATTAGTTGCCATTTGCCTCTCGCTTTCCTCTCGCCCACTTCACCCTTGCCGTTTTATTCGCCCTCTGTTTCTCCTTCTCCTTCTCCTTCTCCGTTTGCCTTTTTCTCGCTTGCCTTTTGTTTGCTCGTGTGTTGGATTGCTTGTTTGTCGCGATGGCTCAAGATACTACCAAATTGTGTGACTTCACCAATACCAACAAGAATGATTTCCTTAGCACTCCGATTTCTCCTCTTGCCAATACCGAATCTTGTGAAATCAATACTGCTTCGTTGAATCTTGTTATGAAAGATCAATTCGCCGACCTTCCTAGTGAAGATGCCGCTACTCATCTGAATAGCTTCATTGATTTATGTGATATGCAAAAGAAAAAAGATGTCGATAATGATGTCGTTAAATTGAAGCTATTTCCTTTTTCGCTTAGAGATCGTGCTAAAGCTTGGTTTTCATCTTTGCCTAAAAATAGTATTGATTCTTGGAACAAGTGCAAAGATGCTTTTATCTCTAAGTATTTTCCTCCCGCTAAGATCGTCTCTCTTAGAAATGACATTATGAATTTTAAAAAACTTGATCATGAACATGTTGCACAAGCTTGGGAGAGAATGAAATTAATGATACGTAATTGCCCCACTCATGGTTTGAATTTGTGGATGATTATACAAAAAAATTATGCCGAATTGAATTTTGCTTCCAGAAATCTTTTAGATTCGGCCGCGGGAGGCACTTTTATGGAAATCACTTTAGGAGATGCTACTGAACTCCTAGATAATATTATGGTTAATTATTCTCAATGGCACACTGAAAGATCTTCTAATAAAAAAGTGCATGCGATAGAAGAAATTAATGTTTTGAGTGGAAAGATGGATGAACTTATGAAATTATTTGCTAATAAGAGTGTTTCTTCTGATCGTAATGATATGCCTTTGTCTACTTTGATTGAGAATAACAATGAATCAATGGATGTGAATTTTGTTGGTAGGAATAATTTTGGTAACAACGCCTATAGAGGGAATTTTAATCCTAGGCCTTATCCTAGTAATCCTTCTAATAATTATGGAAATTCCTACAACAACTCTTATGTAAATTTTAATAAGATGCCCTCTGAATTTGAGAATGGTGTTAAAGAGTTTATGAATTCACAAAAGAATTTTAGTGCTTTGCTTGAAGAGAAATTGCTTAAAGTTGATGATTTGGCTAGGAACGTTGATAGAATTTCTCTTGAGGTTGATTCTTTAAAGCTTAGATCTATTCCTCCTAAGCATGATATCAGTCTCTCAAAGCCATGATAATTTCCATTGATGAGTGCAAGGAAAGAACCGCTAGGATGCGTGCTACGAAAGATGCCTTTATTAAAGCGTGTTCTTCCAATTCCTATGAAAATCAAGATGAAGATCTAAAAGTTATTGATGTGTCCCCTATCAAGTCTTTGTTTTGCAATATGAATCTTGATGAAACTGAATATGATCTTCCTTTACCTAGAAGGCGTTCCAAAAATTCGGAGTATTTAGATCTTTATGATGAAATTGATGAAAGTGGGATTGAAAGAAATAAAACCCTAGATGTTGCTAAACCCACTATATTGGATTTCAAGTAATTTAATTATGAAAGTTGCTCTTTAATTGATTGTATTTCCTTGTTGCAATCCGTGCTAAATTCTTCTCATGCTTATAGTCAAAAGAAAGCCTTTACCGAACATATTGTTGATGCCTTGATGCAATCTTATGAAGAAAAACTTGAGTTGAAAGTTTCTATACCTAGAAAACTCTATGATGAGTGGGAACCAACTATTAAAATTAAAATTAAGGATCATGATTTTTATGCTTTGTGTGATCTGAGTGCTAGCGTCTCCACTATCCCCAAAACTTTGTGTGATTTCCTAGATTTCCGTGACTTTGATGTTTGCTCTCTAAACTTGCATCTTGCGGATTCCACTATTAAGAAACCTATGGGAAGGATTAATGATGTTCTTATTGTTTCAAATAGGAATTATGTGCATGTAGATTTTATCGTTCTTGATATAGATTGCAATCCTCTCTTGCCCTATTATTCTTGGTAGACCTTCCCTTAGAGCGGTTGGTGCGATTATTGATATGAAGGAAGGGAATTTTAGATTCCAATTTCCATTAAAAAGGGCATGGAACACTTTCCTAGAAAAAAATAAAATTTGCATATGAATCTATCATGAGAGCCACTTATGGATTGCCTACCAAAGATGGCAATACCTAGATCTATCCTCTCTTTTATGCCTAGCTAGGGGCGTTAAACGATAGCGCTTGTTGGGAGGCAACCCAATTTTATTTTAGTTTTTTTTCTTTTGTTTAGGAATAAATAACTCATCTACCTTCTGTTTGAATGTGGTTTTGTGTTTAAATTAGTGTTTGTGCCAAGTTAGACCTATAGGATCTTCTTGGATGATAGTTATTTGATCTTGCTGTAATTTCCAGAAACTTTGCGTTCAGTGTCCGAATTGTTAAAAATCACCAGAACGTGATAAAATAATGATTTCAATTGCTTCTGATCAATAAAAAAATTGTCTAGGTCTTCCAATTTTGGTAGATTTTTTGGAGTTCCAGAAGTTTGCGTTAGTTACAGATTACTACAGACTGTTCTGTTTTTGACAGATTCTGTTTTTCTTGTGTTGTTTGCTTATTTTGATGAATCTATGGCTAGTAAAATAGTTTATAATCCATAGAGAAGTTGGAATACAGTAGGTTTAACACCAATATAAATAAGAAATGAGTTCATTACAGTACCTTGAAGTGGTCTTTCGTTTTCTTTCTCTAACGGAGCTCACGAGATTTCTATTGAGTTTTGTGTTGTGAAGTTTTCAAGTTTGGGTCAAATCTTTTGATGGATTATGGAACAAGGAGTGGCAAGAGCCTAATCTTGGGGATTCCCATGGCACCCCCAAGATAATCCAAGTACACCAAAAAGTCAAAGCTTGGGGATGCCCCGGAAGGCATCCCCTAGTTCGTCTACCTCCATCGGTAATTTTACTTGGAACTATATTTTTATTCACCACATGATATGTGTTTTGCTTGGAGCGTCTTGTATTATTTTTGTCTTAGTTTGTTAGTGTGCCACAATCATCTTTGTTGTACACACCTTTGAGAGAGCCATACATGAATTAGAATTTCCTTTAATACTCTATGTGCTTCACTTATATCTTTTGAGCTTAGTAGTTTTGCTCTATGTGCTTCACTTATATCTTTTGAGCGTTATAATCTTGCTCTATGTGCTTAACTTAGATCTTTTAGAGCATGATGGTGGAGTTGTTTTAAAGAAACTATTGATCTCTCATACTTTACTTAAATTATTTTGAGAGTCTCTAATAGCATGGTAAATTGCTTCATAATAATATGCTTGGTATTCAAGATTTGTGAAATTTTCTTTTGAGTGTGTTGAATACTAAGAAAAGATAGATGCTTGATAATTGTTTTGAGATATGAATATGGTGATATTAGAGTCATGCTAGTTGAGTAGTTGTGAATTTGAGGAATACTTGTGTTAATATTTGTGATTCCCGTAGCATGCACGTATGGTGAACCGCTATGTGATGAAGTCGGATCATGATTTATTTATTGATTGTCTTCCTTATGAGTGGCGGTCGGGGACGAGCGATGTTCTTTTCCTACCAATCTATCCCCCTAGGAGCATGCGCGTAATACTTTGCTTTGATAACTTCTAGATTTTTGCAATAAGTATATGAGTTCTTTATGACTAATGTTGAGTCCATGGATTATACGCACTTTTTCCCATTCTTCCACCATTGCTAGCCTCTCTAATACCGCACACTTTTTGCCGGTATCATACACCCACCATATACCTTCCTCAAAACAGCCACCATACCTACCTATCATGGCATTTCCATAGCCATTCCGAGATATATTGCCATGCAACTTTCCACCGTTCCGTTTATTATGACACGCTCCATTATTGTCATATTGCTAGCATGATCATGTAGTTGACATCGTATTTGTGGAGAAGACACCGTTCATAATTCTTTCATACATGTCACTCTTGATTCATTGCATATCCCGGTACACCGCCGGAGGCATTCATATAGAGTCATATTTTGTTCTAAGTATCGAGTTGTAAGAAAAACAAAAGTGTGATGATCATCATTTTTAGAGCATTGTCCCAAGTGAGGAAAGAATGATGGAGACTATGATTCCCCGATAAGTTGGGATGAGACTCCAGACGAAAAAAAAGAGGCCATAAAAAAGAGAAAAGGCCCAAATAAAAAAATAAAAAAATGAGAGAAAAAGAGAGAAGGGACGATGTTACTATCCTTTTACCACACTTGTGCTTCAAAGCAGCACCATGATCTTCATGATAGAGAGTCTCTCATTTTGTCACTTTCATATACTAGTGGGAATTTTTCATTATAGAACTTGGCTTGTATATTCCAATGATGGGCTTTCTCAAAATTGCCCTAGGTCTTCGTGAGCAAGCGAGTTGGATGCACACCCACTTAGTTTGTTTTGTTGAGCTTTCATATACTTATAGCTCTAGTGCATCCGTTGCACGGCAATCCCTACTCACTCACATTGATATCTATTGATGGGCATCTCCATAGCCCATTGAAACGCCCAGTTGATGTGAGACTATATTCCCCTCTTTTTGTCTTCTCCACAACCACCATTCTATTCCACATATAGTGCTATATCCATGGCTCACGCTCATGTATTGCGTGAGGATTGAAAAAGTTTTGAAAATGTTAAAGTATGAAACAATTGCTTGGCTTGTCATCGGGGTTGTGCATGATTTAAATACTTTGTGTGGTGAAGATAGAGCATAGCCAGACTATGTGATTTTGTAGGGATAACTTTCTTTGGCCATGTTATTTTGAGAAGACATAATTGCTTTGTTAGTATGCTTGAAGTATTATTATTTTTATGTCAATATGAACTTTTGTCTTGAATCTTTCGAATCTGAATATTCATATCACAATTAAGAAGATTTACATTGGAATTATGCCAAGTAGCACTCCGCATCAAAAATTCTCTTTTTATCATTTACCTACTCGAGGACGAGCAGGAATTAAGCTTGGGGATGCCTGATACGTCTCCAACGTATCTATAATTTATGACTGCTCCATGCTATATTTTCTACTGTTTTGGACTATATTGGGCTTTATTTTCCACTTTTATATTATTTTTGGAACTAACCTATTAACCGGAGGCCCAGCCCAGAATTGTTGTTTTTGCCTATTTCAGTGTTTCGAAGAAACGAAATATCAAACGAGTCCAAACGAAATAAAACCTTCGGAAACGTGATTTTCTCACCGAATGTGATCCAGGAGACTTGGACCCTACTCCAAGGAAGCCAAGAGGCGGTCACGAGGGTGGGGGCGCCCCCCCCCCCCTTAGGGCGCGCCCCCTGCCTCGTGGGCCCTTCGGAGCTCCACCGACGTACTCCTTCCTCCTATATATACCTACGTACCCCCAAATGATCAGAGACGGAGCCAAAAACCTAATTCCACCGCCGCAACTTTCTGTATCCACGAGATCCCATCTTGGGGCCTGTTCAGGAGCTCCGCCGGAGAGGGCCGTCATCACGGAGGGCTTCTACATCATCATGGCCCCTCCAATAAAGTGTGAGTAGTTTACCTCAGACCTTCGGGTCCATAGTTATTAGCTAGATGGCTTCTTCTCTCTTTTTGGATCTCAATACAATGTTCTCCCCCTCTCTCGTGGAGATCTATTCGATGTAATCTTCTTTTTGCGGTGTGTTTGTTGAGATCGATGAATTGTGGGTTTATGATCAAGTCTATCTATGAATAATATTTGAATCTTCTCTGAATTCTTTTATGTATGATTGGTTATCTTTGCAGGTCTCTTCGAATTAGCAGTTTGGTTAGGCCTACTAGATTGGTTTTTCTTGCCATGGGAGAAGTGCTTAGCTTTGGGTTCGATATTGCGGTGTCCTTTCCCAGTGACAGAAGGGGAAGCAAGGCACGTATTGCATCGTTGCCATCGAGGATAACAAGATGGGGTTTATTTCATATTGCATGAATTTATCTCTCTACATCATGTCATCTTGCTTAAAGCGTTACTCTGTTTTTAACTTAATACTCTAGATGCATGTTGGATAGCGGTCGATGAGTGGAGTAATAGTAGTAGATGCAGGCAGGAGTCGGTCTACTTGTCTCGGACGTGATGCCTATATACATGATCATACCTAGATATTCTCATAGCTATGCTCAATTCTGTCAATTGCTCAATAGTAATTTGTTCACCCACCATAGAATACTTTGAAGGAAATATGCCCTAGAGGGAATAATAAAGTTATTATTTATTTCCTTATATATCATTATAAATGTTTAATATTCATGCTAGAATTGTATTAACCGGAAACATAATACATGTGTGGATACATAGACAAACAGAGTGTCACTAGTATGCCTCTACTTGACTAGCTTGTTAATCAAAGATGGTTAAGTTTCCTAACCATAGACAAAGAAGTTGTCATTTGATTAACAAGGTCACATCATTAGTTGAATGATCTGATTGACATGACCCATTCCATTAGCTTAGCACCCGATCGTTTAGTATGTTGCTATTGCTTTCTCCATGACTTATACATGTTCCTATGACTATGAGATTATGCAACTCCCGTTTACCGTAGGAACACTTTGTGTGCTACCAAACGTCACAACGTAACTGGGTGATTATAAAGGTGCTCTATAGGTGTCTCCGAAAGTATTTGTTGGGTTGGCGTATTTCGAGATTAGGATTTGTCACTCCGAATGTCGTAGAGGTATCTCAGGGCCTTCTCGGTAATGCACATCACATAAGCCTTGCAAGCATAGCAACCAATAAGTTAGTTGCGAGATGATGTATTACAGAACAAGTAAAGAGACTTGCCAGTAACGAGATTGAACTAGGTATTGGATACCGACGATCGAATCTCGGGCAAGTAACATACTGATGACAAAGGGAACAACGTATGTTGTTATGCGGTCTGACCGATAAAGATCTTCGTAGAATGTGTAGGAGCCAATATGGGCATCCAGGTCCCGCTGTTGGTTATTGACCAGAGATTTGTCTCAGTCCTGTCTAGACTGTTCTCGAACCGTAGGGTCCGCACGCTTAAGGTTACGATGACAGTTATTATGAGTTTATGCATTTTGATGTACCAAAGTTAGTTCGGAGTCCCGGATGAGATCACGGACATGACGAGGAGTCTCGAAATGGTCGAGACGTAAAGATTGATATATTGGACAACTATATTCGGACATCGGAATGGTTCCGAGTAGTTTCGGAGAAAACCGGAGTGCCGGAGGGTTACCGGAACCCCCCCCCCCCCGGGAGAAGTATTGGGCCACATGGGCCTTAGTGGAGAGAGAGAGGGGCGGCCAGGGTGGGCCGCGCGCCCCCTCCCCCTCTGGTCCGAATTGGACTAGGAGAGGGGGGCGGCGCCCCCCTTTCCCTCTCCCTCTCCCCCTTCCTTTCCCCCTCCTAGTAGGAGTAGGAAAGAGGGGACTCCTACTCCTACTAGGAGGAGGACTCCTCCTCCTGGCGCGCGCCACAAGGGCCGGCCGGCCTCCCCCCTTGCTCCTTTATACGGGGGCAGGGGGCACCCTAGGACACACAAGTTGATCTTCGTGATCGTTCCTTAGCCGTGTGCGGTGCCCCCCTCCACCATATTCCACCTCGGTCGTATCGTCGCAGTGCTTAGGCGAAGCCCTGCGTTGGTAGTTCATCAAGATCGTCACCACGCCGTCGTGCTGACGAAACTCTTCCCCGAGAGCTTTGCTGGATCGGAGCCCGGAGAACGTCATCGAGCTGTACGTGTGTCAAGAACTCGGAGGCGCCGGAGTAACGGCGCTTGGATCGGTCGGATCGAGAGGAGGACGTACGACTACTTCCTCTATGTTGTGTCAACGCTTCCGCTTCGGTCTACGTGGGTACATAGACAACACTCTCCCCTCTCGTTGCTAAGCATCACCATGATCTTGCGTGTGCGTAGGAAATTTTTTGAAATTACTACGTTCCCCAACAGTGGCATCCGAGCCTAGTTTTTTATGGTTTGATGTTTTGCACGAGTAGAACACAAGTGAGTTGTGGACGATACAAGTCATACTGCCTACCAGCATGTCATAGTTTGGTTCGGCGGTATTGTTGGATGAAGCGGCCCGGACCGACATTACGTGTACGCTTACGCGAGACTGGTTCTACCGCCGTGCTTTGCACACAGGTGGCTGGCGGGTGTCAGTTTCTCCAACTTTAGTTGAACCGAGTATGGCTACGCCCGGTCCTTGAGAAGGTTAAAACGGAGTCTATTTGACAAACTATCATTGTGGTTTTGATACGTAGGTGAGATTGGTTCTTGCTTCAGCCCATAGCAGCCACGTAAAAATTGCAACAAACAAAGTAGAGGACGTCTAACTTGTTTTTGCAGGGCATGTTGTGATGTGATATGGTCAATACATGATGCTAAATTTTATTGTATGAGATGATCATGTTTTGTAACCGAGTTATCGGCAACCGGCAGGAGCCGTATGGTTGTCGCTTTATTGTATGCAATGCAATCGCCCTGTAATGCTTTACTTTATCACTAAGTGGTAGCGATAGTCGTAGAAGCATAAGATTTGCGAGACGACAACGATGCTACGATGGAGATCAAGGTGTCGCGCCGGTGACGATGGTGATCATGACGGTGCTTCGGAGATGGAGATCACAAGCACAAGATGATGATGGCCATATCATATCACTTATATTGATTGCATGTGATGTTTATCTTTTTATGCATCTTATCTTGCTTTGATTGACGGTAGCATTATAAGATGATCTCTCACTAAATTATCAAGAAGTGTTCTCCCCGAGTATGCACCGTTGCCAAAGTTCGTCGTGCCCAGACACCACGTGATGATCGGGTGTGATAAGCTCTATGTCCATCTACAACGGGTGCAAGCCAGTTTTTGCACACGCAGAATACTCGGGTTATACTTGACGAGCCTAGCATATGCAGATATGGGCTCGGAACACGGAGACCAAAAGGTCGAGCATGAATCATATAGTAGATATGATCAACATAATGATGTTCACCATTGAGAACTAATCCATTTCACGTGATGATCGGTTATGGTTTAGTTTGATTTGGATCACGTGATCACTTAGAAGATTAGAGGGATGTCTATCTAAGTGGGAGTTCTTAAGTAATATGATTAATTGAACTTAAATTTATCATGAACTTAGTCCCTGATAGTATCTTGCTTGTTTATGTTGATTGTAGATAGATGGCTCGTGCTGTTGTTCCGTTGAATTTTAATGCGTTCCTTGAGAAAGCAAAGCTGAAAGATGATGGTAGCAATTACATGGACTGGGTCCGTAACTTGAGGATTATCCTCATTGCTG
This sequence comes from Aegilops umbellulata, assembly GCA_032464435.1. NCBI lineage: Eukaryota > Viridiplantae > Streptophyta > Magnoliopsida > Poales > Poaceae > Aegilops > Aegilops umbellulata. The sequence goes on from CP136055.1 coordinate 410,502,968, forward strand.
CACAGAAGAGTTACGTCCTGGAAGCACCGCTGGGTGCCAGGCCTGCTGCTGGAGCAACGCCAGATGTTGTGAACGTCTGGCAGAGCAAAGCTGATGACTACTCGATAGTTCAGTGTGCCATGCTTTACGGCTTAGAACCCGGACTTCAACGACGTTTTGAACATCATGGAGCATATGAGATGTTCCAGGAGTTGAAGTTAATATTCCGACAGAATGCCCGGATTGAGAGATATGAAGTCTCCAATAAGTTCTATAGCTGCAAGATGGAGGAGAATGGTTCTGTCAGTGAACATATACTCAAAGTGTCTGGGTATTATAATCACTTGATTCAACTGGGAGTTAATCTTCCGGATGATTGTGTCACTGACAGAATTCTCCAATCACTTCCACCAAGCTACAAAGGCTTCGTGATGAACTATAACATGCAAGGGATGGATAAGACAATTCCCGAGCTCTTCGCAATGCTAAAGGCTGCGGAGGTAGAAATCAAGAAGGAGCATCAAGTGTTGATGGTCAACAAGACCACTAGTTTCAAGAAAAGGGGCAAAGGGAAGAAGAAGGGGAACTTCAAGAAGAACAACAAACAAGTTGCTGCTCAAGAGAAGAAACCTAAGTCTGGACCTAAGCCTGAAACTGAGTGCTTCTACTGCAAGCAGACTGGTCACTGGAAGCGGAACTGCCCCAAGTATTTGGCGGATAAGAAGGATGGCAAGGTGAACAAAGGTATATGTGATATACATGTTATTGATGTGTACCTTACTAGAGCTCGCAGTAGCACCTGGGTATTTGATACTGGTTCTGTTGCTAATATTTGCAACTCGAAACAGGGACTACGGATTAAGCGAACACTGGCAAAGGACGAGGTGACGATGCGCGTGGGAAACGGTTCCAAAGTCGATGTGATCGCAGTCGGCACGCTACCTCTACATCTACCATCGGGATTAGTATTAGACCTAAATAATTGTTATTTGGTGCCAGCGTTGAGCATGAACATTATATCTGGATCTTGTTTGATGCGAGACGGCTATTCATTTAAATCAGAGAATAATGGTTGTTCTATTTATATGAGTAATATCTTTTATGGTCATGCACCCTTGAAGAGTGGTCTATTTTTGATGAATCTCGATAGTAGTGATACACATATTCATAATGTTGAAGCCAAAAGATGCAGAGTTGATAATGATAGTGCAACTTATTTGTGGCACTGCCGTTTAGGTCATATCGGTATAAAGCGCATGAAGAAACTCCATACTGATGGACTTTTGGAATCACTTGATTATGAATCACTTGGTACTTGCGAACCGTGCCTCATGGGCAAGATGACTAAAGTACCGTTCTCCGGTACTATGGAGAGAGCAACAGATTTATTGGAAATCATACATACAGATGTATGTGGTCCAATGAACATTGAAGCTCGTGGCGGATATCGTTATTTTCTCACCTTCACAGATGATTTAAGCAGATATGGGTATATCTACTTAATGAAACACAAGTCTGAAACATTTGAAAAGTTCAAAGAATTTCAGAGTGAAGTTGAAAATCATCGTAACAAGAAAATAAAGTTTCTACAATCTGATCGTGGAGGAGAATATTTGAGTTACGAGTTTGGTCTACATTTGAAACAATGCGGAATAGTTTCGCAACTCATGCCACCCGGAACATCATAACGCAATGGTGTGTCCGAACGTCGTAATCGTACTTTACTTGATATGGTGCCATCTATGATGTCTCTTACAGATTTACCGCTATCGTTTTGGGGTTATGCTCTAGAGACGGCTGCATTCACGTTAAATAGGACACCATCGAAATCCGTTGAGACGACGCCTTATGAACTATGGTTTAGCAAGAAACCAAAGTTGTCGTTTCTTAAAGTTTGGGGCTGCGATGCTTATGTGAAAAAGCTTCAACCTGATAAGCTCGAACCCAAATCGGAGAAATGTGTCTTCATAGGATACCCAAAGGAAACTGTTGGGTACACCTTCTATCACAGATCCGAAGGCAAGACATTTGTTGCTAAAATGGATCCTTTCTAGAGAAGGAGTTTCTCTCGAAAGAAGTGAGTGGGAGGAAAGTAGAACTTGATGAGGTAACTGTACCTGCTCCCTTATTGGAAAGTAGTACATCACAGAAATCTGTTTCTGTAGCACCTACACCAATTAGTGAGGAAGTTAATGATGATGATCATGCAACTTCAGATCAAGTTACTACAGAACCTCGTAGATCAACCAGAGTAAGATCCGCGCTAGAGTGGTACGGCAATCCTGTTCTGGAAATCATGCTACTAGATCATGGTGAACCTACGAACTATGAAGAAGCGATGGTGAGCCCAGATTCCGCAAAATGGCTTGAAGCCATGAAATCTGAGATGGGATCCATGTATGAGAACAAAGTATGGACTTTGGTTGACTTGCCCGATGGTCGGCAAGAAATAGAGAATATATGGATCTTCAAGAAGAAGACTGACGCTAATGGTAATGTTACTGTCTACAAAGCTCGATTTGTCGCAAAAGGTTTTCGACAAGTTCAAGGGATTGACTACGATGAGACCTTCTCACCCGTAGCGATGCTTAAGTCTGTCCGAATCATGTTAGCAATTGCCGCATTTTATGATTATGAAATTTGGCAAATGGATGTAAAGACTGCATTCCTGAATGGATTTCTGGAAGAAGAGTAGTATATGATGCAACCGGAAGGTTTTATCGATCCAAAGGGAGCTAACAAAGTGTGAAGCTCCAGCAATCCATTTATGGACTGATGCAAGCCTCTCGGAGTTGGAATAAACGCTTTGATAGTGTGATCAAAGCATTTGGGTTTGTACAGACTTTTGGAGAAGCCTGTATTTACAAGAAAGTGAGTGGGAGCTCTGTAGCATTTCTGATATTATATGTAGATGACATATTACTGATTGGAAATGATATAGAATTTCTGGATAGCATAAAGGGATACTTGAATAAAAGTTTTTCAATGGAAGACCTCGGTGAAGCTGCTTACATATTGGGCATTAAGATCTATAGAGATAGATCAAAACGCTTAAATTGGACTTTCGCAAAGCACATACCTTGACAAAGTTTTGAAGGAGTTCAAAATGGATCAAGCAAAGAAAGGGTTCTTGCCTGTGTTACAAGGATGGAAGTTGAGTAAGACTCAATGCCCGACCACTGCAGAAGATAGAGAGAAAATGAAAGATGTTCCCTATGCTTCAGCCATAGGCTCTATCATGTATGCAATGATGTGTACCAGACCCGATGTGTGCCTTGCTATAAGTTTGGCAGGGAGGTACCAAAGTAATCCAGGAGTGGATCACTGGACAGCGGTCAAGAATATCCTGAAGTACCTGAAAAGGACTAAGGAGATGTTTCTCGTGTATGGAGGTGACAAAGAACTCGTCGTAAACGGTTACGTTGATGCAAGCTTTGACACTGATCCGGACGATTCTAAATCGCAAACCGGATACGTATTTACATTAAACGGTGGAGCTGTAAGTTGGTGCAGTTCTAAACAAAGCATCATGGCGGGATCTACATGTGAAGCGGAGTACATAGCTGCTTCGGAAGCAGCAAATGAAGGAGTCTGGATGAAGGAGTTCATATCCGATCTAGGTGTCATACCTAGTGCATCGGGTCAATCCAGATTTCACAAGAGAACCAAGCACATCAAGAGACGCTTCAATTCCATCCGGGATTTGGTCCAGGAGGGAGACATAGAGATTTGCAAGATACATACGGATCTGAATGTAGCAGACCCGTTGACTAAGCCTCTTCCACGAGCAAAACATGATCAGCACCAAGACTCCATGGGTGTTAGAATCATTACTGTGTAATCTAGATTATTGACTCTAGTGCAAGTGGGAGACTGAAGGAAATATGCCCTAGAGGCAATAATAAAGTTATTATTTATTTCCTTATATATCATGATAAATGTTTATTATTCATGCTAGAATTGTATTAACCGGAAACATAATACATGTGTGGATACATAGACAAACAGAGTGTCACTAGTATGCCTCTACTTGACTAGCTTGTTAATCAAAGATGGTTAAGTTTCCTAACCATAGACAAAGAAGTTGTCATTTGATTAACAAGGTCACATCATTAGTTGAATGATCTGATTGACATGACCCATTCCATTAGCTTAGCACCCGATCGTTTAGTATGTTGCTATTGCTTTCTCCATGACTTATACATGTTCCTATGACTATGAGATTATGCAACTCCCGTTTACCGTAGGAACACTTTGTGTGCTACCAAACGTCACAACGTAACTGGGTGATTATAAAGGTGCTCTACAGGTGTCTCCGAAAGTATTTGTTGGGTTGGCGTATTTCGAGATTAGGATTTGTCACTCCGAATGTCGGAGAGGTATCTCAGGGCCTTCTCGGTAATGCACATCACATAAGCCTTGCAAGCATTGCAACCAATAAGTTAGTTGCGAGATGATGTATTACAGAACGAGTAAAGAGACTTGCCAGTAACGAGATTGAACTAGGTATTGGATACCGACGATCGAATCTCGGGCAAGTATCATACCGATGACAAAGGGAACAACGTATGTTGTTATGCGGTCTGATCGATAAAGATCTTCGTAGAATGTGTAGGAGCCAATATGGGCATCCAGGTCCTGCTGTTGGTTATTGACCAGAGATTTGTCTCAGTCATGTCTAGGCTGTTCTCGAACCGTAGGGTCCGCACGCTTAAGGTTACGATGACAGTTATTATGAGTTTATGCATTTTGATGTACCGAAGTTAGTTCGGAGTCCCGGATGAGATCACGGACATGACGAGGAGTCTCGAAATGGTCGAGACGTAAAGATTGATATATTGGACGACTATATTCGGACATCGGAATGGTTCCGAGTAGTTTCGGAGAAAACCAGAGTGCCGGAGGGTTACCGGAACCCCCCCCCCCGGGAGTAGTATTGGGCCACATGGGCCTTAGTGGAGAGAGAGAGGGGCGGCCAGGGTGGGCCGCGCGCCCCCTCCCCCTCTGGTCCGAGTTGGACTAGGAGAGGGGGGCGGCGCCCCCCTTTCCCTCTCCCTCTCCCCCTTCCTTTCCCCCTCCTAGTAGGAGTAGGAAAGAGGGGAGTCCTACTCCTACTAGGAGGAGGACTCCTCCTCCTGGCGCGTGCCACAAGGGCCGGCCGGCCTCCCCCTTGCTCCTTTATATACGGGGGCAGGGGGCACCCTAGGACACACAAGTTGATCTTCGTGATCGTTCCTTAGCCGTGTGCGGTGCCCCCTCCACCATATTCCACCTCGGTCGTATCGTCGCAGTGCTTAGGCGAAGCCCTGCGTCGGTAGTTCATCAAGATCGTCACCACGCCGTCGTGCTAACGAAACTCTTCCCCGAGAGCTTTGCTGGATCGGAGCCCGGAGAACGTCATCGAGCTGTACGTGTGTTAAGAACTCGGAGGCGCCGGAGTAACGGCGCTTGGATCGGTCGGATCGGGAGGAGGACCTACGACTACTTCCTCTATGTTGTGTCAACGCTTCCACTTCGGTCTACGTGGGTACGTAGACAACACTCTCCCCTCTCGTTGCTAAGCATCACCATGATCTTGCGTGTGCGTAGAATTTTTTTTGAAATTACTACGTTCCCCAACATACTTATGCTCTTGAGAGAAGCCACTAGAGAAACCTATGGCCCCCGGGTCTATTCTCATCATATCAATCTCCATCACTTTAATTTTGCTTTGCTTTTTACTTTGCCTTTTACTTTTCACTTTGCATCTTTATATCAAAAATACCAAAAATATTATCTATCATCTCTATCAGATCTCACTCTCGTAAGTGACCGTGAAGGGATTGACAACCCCTAATCGCGTTGGTTGCGTTGAGCTATTGTTTTTGTGTAGGTATGAGGGACTTGCGCGTGGCCTCCTACTGGATTGATACCTTGGTTCTCAAAAACTAAGGGAAATACTTAAGCTACTCTGTTGCATCATCCTTTCCTCTTCGGGGAAATCCAACGCAAGCTCAAGAGGTAGCAAGCGACACTTAGGATTAGCGCTTGGAAGGCCCCTACTGCCCGGGAAGAGCTCGACAAGCCTGGGCCATGCTCTAGTCCCATTACCTGAAGCTCATCATCTGACCTATCTTCTAGGTCGGACCTATTAGGCTGGACATGTAAGACATGAAGCCTGACAACTTCTTTGATGCAGTGATGGAGTTTACTCGGATGACCGAGTAGGACTATCACCTACAAGACATGCTAGAGTAAGGATGAGTATGTTGGCAATCATAGTAGACAAAATAAATTATGTCCTATGAATCAAGAACCAGGATCATTATGAAGATGCATACAAGGTTAGATCTGATCGTTACCAACTTCAAGTTGCAGTGGAAGAAGAGTTGGTGCAGATCATTCTTGAAGTCCCTCGAACCATCCCACGAACGGTCCCTAAAATAAAGATCAAAAGAACGAGCTCTCTATGGATTGCTCGAGTACAAGATCGATGATCCAGGAGTGCTTCGTCATCCAGAGCTAAGCGTTGACGGAGAACTAGAGTTGGGAGGAGCAGCCTTGCGGCGTATCTAATTTTCTAGAGAACTAGAGAGGGGGGCCGAGATAACATGACAAACTTGTGTATCAATAGGGGCCCCCCTTAGGTATATATGGGTGGAGGAAGGGAGAGGCCTACTTGGATGAGGGGCCTCCCTCCCTTGTGGTGGTGGCCAAGGGGTGGGCCCTACCCTTCCAACCCTAGATACAACAAGTTGGTTTTGGTATCCAAGGCTAATGGGGGCCTAAAGGCCCATGTGGCTGCCCCTTAATAGGCCTAGGTATTTTGGGTTGCCCATGGAGCCTATAATAATCTAGGGGGCTCTTGGTAAAATTTGAGCCCCTCGACATTTTTATTTATGACCTCGAAACTTTTCCACCTATCGGGTTTCCTCTTGTTTTCTCTGAAACACTTTTGTTTTCCCCAAAACACTTCCAATTCTCTCTCGAAACAATTTATATTATCTTCAAACCTTAGCCGACGATACTCACATAAACTCCTAACTCCAATAGTACTCAACCGATCGTATACCCTTAAGCGTGTGACCATGCAGGTTTGGTAAAATATAAATATAGACATGAACAAAACACCTTTCGTTCAATGATCAATAGTCGGCCCGTCGACATCAATATTGACCCCTATGCTCACACAACTGATTATTTATTTCATTTTGCTTCATGATACTTTACAAAACCCGAGGTGAGATATATCGGCATCCCATGAGTCAAACACATGATCACTATGCCAGTCTTTTTGTTGCCAATTTTGTTCACTTTTCTCCTTATCATGTTCTGGCATCCGTGAGAAAGTCATGATTTGTCTGTCCAAACGACGATGGTGGTCGTCATACCGAGAGTGTCCTAAGAATATTTTTTGATCATTGGAGGAGCAAATACAAGTCTCGAGCTATTTAGTTTGTTGGCATACATTTCTGATGAACCCGTAAGTTGTTGTTATTATTATCCTATTACAGTTGACATTAAAACAACACCAAAGTGCATCATCCAGTATGAAGTGACTTGATATTCTCATATGGTCTAAGGAATTGTGCATAAGTTAACTACCTGGGTTATGGACTATGTACTTGTGTAGCTAGAGAAGTCATCGCCCTAACATGCTCGATAAAAATATTCCTAATGGAAGGGCCATGACTTGAGACATTGTGCATACGTTTACAAGGAAAAAAATTGGGAGCCATGCGCACCACTATGAAAAGAATGGTTTTGAAGACATGTGCACCATTGAAGGTCATTTTCCCTCTTTGGATGGCTATTCAAAATAGCATTTGGACCACATAAAGTTTGGCCAAATTGTGGCTTCCAGTTTTTTTACAATAAGAGAGCAAGAATCCGCAATCCCCTTTTGTACAAATGTCAGTTCACCATGATTATGTGGGGAATGGCCAAAGGAGCGGCTTCACCTCGCGAGCCTAGACATTTCCTGTTGGAATGCAGAACATTCCATCAAGGAGTGGTGGATCAACATGCCTGATAAAAATATTCCTAATAGAAAGGGCCATGACTTCTCTCCCCGCTCAAAAGTTAGGCAGTTTAACATGGAAGAAATAAAAGTTTTCCACCACTAGTTCGCAAGGATCCTCCATCACGCCATCAAGATGGCAACCCTTTGAACTATTTTGCATGAATAACACTTGAGACAAATAATGTCACGAGAGTAATGGCCTTGATGTAAACATTCTTAACTAACTTGTATAAAGTCATGTCGTCGTCTAAAAAGGGGTTTTCAGGAAAAAGTATATGATGAAGTTCAAAATAATCAAAGGTTTCACAAAGAAAAAATTTCTAAGGTTGTAAAAATTCTACAATAATATTAATTAGGACCTAACATTAGATGTTTCTGATAAAACTAAACCAGCGAAGCTGCTTTCAAGGTGGAGGTTTCATAGCACAGAAGTGGCAATGTTAAGGGAGCCCCCTTTTTACTCCTTCTAATATATTCACATGTACCTCTCATGCATGTTGCAAAATAAATGTATTGGCATACCCTTTTTATCTCATTCTAATATAGTCACATGCATCTCTCCTACATGTTTCAAAAAAAATGTTAAGGGAGCCCTGAAGGACAATGCTTGGATATCCATAAAATTTCTACTCAATCATCAATGGCCACATTCCTGAGTTTGTTTCCCTGAACAAGCCTCGGCATTATATATCTTGATGATGACAATGAGGATGACATTATTTCATAACACACGACTAGCGGCCAGCACTCGGCGGCCCCTAATTACAACTTAATTTTTTGGGGACCTATGCGCACCACTACAAAAAGAATGATTTGGAAGACATGTCCACCATCGAAGGTCTTTTTTTCTTGGTTCGATATTCAAAATAGGATTTGGACCATGTAAAGTTTTGTGAATTGTGGCTTACCAAAAAAGAGAGAAAGAATATGCAGGTCGCCACTTACACAAATGATGGTTCACCTTGAGTTTATGGGGAATGGCGAAGGTGTGGCTCTGCCTAGCGAGTCTAACACTTCCTATTGTAATGCAGAGCTTTCCATAGAGAATTGGTTGATCAACATGTCTGATAAAAATATTCCTAGTAGAAGGGCGATGACTTCTCCCCATACTCAAAAGCTGGACAATTTAGGATGGAAAAAACACAAGAGTTATCTGCCACAAGTCCGTGATTCAGACCATCCTTCTTGACGCCATCAAGATAGATGCAACCCCTTGAACTATTGTGGGTGGAAAACATTGGAGAAAAAAATATGTGAGGAGAGTAATGGCTTTGATGTAAACAGCCTTAATTAACATGTATAAAGTCATATCATCATCTAAAAAGGTTTTTTTTAAGAAAAATATAGGATTAAGTCCTAAATATCAAAGAATTTGTAAAGAAAAATTCTCCAAAAATAGTAATTAGGACCTGACATGATATGTTTTTATGATAATAAACCAACAAAGCTACTTTTGAGGAGGAGGTTTATACCACGTCAGTGAAAATGTTCAGGGAGGCCCCTTTTGACCTCCTAATATATTCACATGTAGCTCTCCTCCATGTTTCCAAAAAATATGGGATACCCTATTTATTTCCTAATATATTCACATACAGCTCTCTTGCATGTTTGATTTGTTTTAAGGGAGCCCTGAAGGCCAATGCTTGGATATCCAATATCAAAATACTGACCAATTTTCAATGGCCCACATTTCTAAGTTTGTCTCCTTGGACAAGGCTCCGTGAAATTTATCTCGATGATTACATCGAGGATGCCATTATTTGAAAACACACGACTAGTGGCTAGCACTGAGCAGTTCCCGGTCTCAAGGCAAAAAATGGGAGCCATGCCCACCATTATGAAAATAATGGTTTGGAAGACATGTGTACCATCAAAGGTCATTTTCCCCTCTTTTGTTGGCTATTCGAAATAGTATTTGGACCACATAAAGTTTGTCTAAATTTTGCCTTTTGGTTTTTTAACAAAAAGAGAGCAAGAACTCGGAGTCCGCCTCTCGTACAAATGCCGGTTCACCATGAGTGTATGGGGAATGACCAAAGTTGTGGCTGCGCCTCGCAAGCTTTGCCACTTCATATTGGAATCAAGAACATTCCATCAAGGAGTGGTGGATCAACATGTCCGATAAAAATATTCCTAATAGAATGGCCATGAGTTCTCTCCCTAGTGAAAAGTTGGACAATTGAAAAGGGGAGAAACACACAAAAAAATCTGCCTGAAGTTTGCGCTGCAGAGCATCCTCCTTCACATTGTCAAGATAGAGGCAACCCTTTGAACTATTTTTGGTGCAGAACATTTGGGACAAATCCCGTCACAAGAGTAATGGCCTAGGTGTAAACATCCTTAACCAGCATGTATAAAGTCATACTGTTGTCAAAAAATGAATTTCTCGGGAGAAATATGGGATTAAGTCTAGAAAATCAAAGAATTCACAAAGTAAATTTTTGAAGGACATCGAAATTATACATTAATAATAATAATTAGGACCTAATTAGATGTTTTCATAAGATCAAACCATCTAAGATGCTTTCAAGGTGGAGGTTTCATAGCACGCTGGTGACAATGTTAGGGGAATCCCCTTTTTACCACCTTCTAATATCTGGGCATTCCCTTTATAATTTTGCCTACATGTAGGTCTCTCGCATGTTATTTAAAAAATGTATGGCCATCCCCTTTTTATCTCATTCTAATATATTCAAATGCAGCACTCCTGCATGTTTCAGAAAAAATGTTAAGGGAGCCCTGAAGGACAATGCTTGAACATCCATAAATTTTCTACCCAATCATCAATGGCCACATTTCTGAGGTTGTCTCCTTGGACAAGCCTCCATGATATATATTTTGAAGATGACACTGAGGGTGACATTATTTTAGAACACACGACTACTGGTCAGGACTCGATGGCCTCCGATTACAAGTTAAAATTCTTGAGAGCTATGAAAAGAATGGTTTGGAAGACATGTCCACTATCGAAGGTCATTTTTCTTCTTCTCGATTGGCTATTCAAAATAGGATTTGGACCACATAAAGGCTGGCCAAATTGTGGCTTATGGCCTTTTTTACAAAAAAGGAGAGCAAGAATCTGTAGATCGCCTCTTGTACAAATGGCGGTTCACCTTGAGTCTATGGGGACTGGAAAAGGACTGGCTCTGCCTCGCGATCCTGGACACTTCCTATTGGAATGCATAACGTTCCATCGAGAATTGGTGGATCAACATGTCCGATAAAAATATTCCTAATAGAAGGGTGATGACTTCTCTCCCTTCTCAAAAGCTGGACAATTTAGAATGAAAAAAAACAAGAGTTTTCTGCCACGAGTTTGCGCTGCAGGCCATCCTTCTTGACGCCATGAAGATAGAGGCAACCCTTTGAACTATTATGGGTGCAAAACATTGAGACAAATTATGCGAGGAGAGTAATGGACTTGACATAAACATTCTTAACTAACATGTATTAAGTCATATCATCGTCTAAAAAGGACATTTTCATGAAAAAATATAGTATTAAGTCCTAAAAATCAAAGAATCCGCAAAGAAATTTTCTCCAAAAATAATAATTAGGACCTGACATGAGATATTTTGATAAATTAAGCCAACGAAGCTACTTTCGAGGAGGAGGTTTATACCACGCCAGTGAAAATGTTCACGGAGTCCCCGTTTGACCCCGCCCCCCCTTCTAATATATTCAAATGTAGCTCTCCTGCATGTTCTAAAAAAATGGCATCCCCTTTTTATCTCCTTCTAATATATTCACATGCAGCTCTCCTGCATATTTGAAAAAAAAAAGTTAAGGGAGCACTGAAGGCCAATGCTTGGATATTCAATATATAAAAATTTCTACCCAATTTTGAATGGCCCACATTTCTGAGTTTGTCTCCTTGGACAAGCCTCCATGATATTTATCTTGACAATGACACCAAGGATAAAACGCACGGCTAGCAATGGACAACATCCGATTACAAGGAAAAAAATTTGGAGCCATGCGCACCACTACGAAAAGAATTGTTTGGAAGACATGTGGACCATTGAAGGTTATTTTTCTCCCTTTGGTTGGTCATTCAAAATAGCATTGGACCAAAACATTTTTGGCTAAATTGTGGCTTGTGGATTTTTTACAAAAAAGAACAAGAATTCGCGATCCATTTCGTTTACAAATGCCACTTCACCATGAGTGTATGGGGAATGGCCAAAGGAGTGGCCCCGCGTCGCGAGCCTGGATACTTCTATTGAAATGCAGAACATTCCATCAAAGAGTAGTGGATCAACATGTCCGATAAAAATATTCCTGACAGAATGGCCATGATTTGAGACTAATTATATCAGGAGAGTAATGCCTTGATGTAATAATTTACTCTATGCAAAACCCTCTCTAACTTCATGTCAATGAATGGATTATGCCTTTGAAATTTGTAGGAAAAAAAAACTTCCGTTGCCCATGACCATGCGCCAAGCTGCAGTTCAAACAAATGAAAATATGACATTTTAAGTCTAACTGTTTTACAATACTCATATGTTTATCTAATGTAGATCCAAAAATATGCTTGTCTAGTGAAAACATCTCGATTGGAACAACGTTGAAGCTTAGGTGCTCGTCCGTCCACGTTTGTTCCTCGTAGTACGCACGACAAGACGAAAAGAAGGAACGAGGAACAAACAAACGGGAGCAGATGGACAGACGTATCACCATAGCATCATGTTATATATTCCATTGATTCCTCCATCATTATCGCGTGGTATAGTACCTATCACCTAGGCCCAAAAGGGGCGAAACAAAACTAGAATAGAAATAGAAAGAATTAAAAAAAGGGAAATTATCTCCGATTCCATACTGCGGGCGCACGACGCTTCTACGGTGAGATTTGAGTACTTCACAGAACTAGGTGTTAAGAACAGAGGCTGTGATTCATGGCGTCAATGGGAGACTGTTTGAGGAAGTTGGGGAGCCCAATCTTTTTGCCGGTTCTCTTGACATCGTCCTGCACCTTCCTCCGGTACTCCCCGAAGGTAAACGGCCTGTACGGCGACGGCTCGCCGCATGTGCCGACCGGCGAGTCGTACGACGGGCACAGGAAGTAGGCGACGGAGAGGCGCTCCGCGTTGGGGTTGGCCACCACTTTGTGCTCCACGCTCTTGTACCTGTTGTTGCTCCACGCCTGAGGCATCCAAATGCAGAGAACCAGAATAAGAAGGCGAAAAATGCGTCCACACACACAAAATAGTACCATCTGATGCGACGGTCGGGTACACCTCTCTGCTTGGTCAAAACTCCGGCACGTAGTACGTGTATGGGGGTAAAACGCCGAGGAGGGGACTGTTACCTGAAACAGATCGCCGATGTTGACGATGAGCGCGTCGGGGCGGGGTTTCACGGCGACCCAGCGGGAGTCCTTCATGAGTTGCAGGCCCCCGACCTGGTCCTGGCAGAGGATGGTGAGGAAGTCGCTGTCCGTGTGCGGCACCAGCCCGAACGTGTCCGGCGCGAACGGGCACGCCGGGTACCTGTTGAGCCGCAGGAAGCACGTCGTCCCGTCGCACCCCGCCGGGAACGCCGGCTCGCCGCCCCCCGCGTCGTGCCCGAGGTCCTCCGCCAGCGCCGCCGCCACCGTGTCGGCCACACGCGACATCGCGTCCGCCACCTCCTGCATCACGGACCTGCTCGTGCGACAAAACTTTTGCTCGTCAGTCAACTGCACACGACTCGTGGTAAAATTCTCGCCTAGTGTGACTAGTGACCGTGGTAAACACACGTATGTAACCAGATTAGATTCATGGTCATGTACTATTAAAACTAGTGCTCATGCATGTACCGTTTGGACTCATGGTCGTGTGTATTGTTGGTTCATACACGTATACTGCTAGCCTGAGATATTTCTCTATCCGGACACTGTACACGGAAGGGTACCCCGCAGCACACAAATTAATATTCGGCGTATGTATCATGGTCCTGGGGATAGGGTTGGTAGGCTGGTTCGATGGACACGAAGGCGTTAAATTCGGTTAGTGTACTAAAAGCGCCCATGTTTCGTGGGCACATATGCAGCCGCACACATGATATCGTCATTCATCGACCCAAACAAAGCCGAATTAATGTAGTTGACAGGAAAGTTTTGCCCCGCGCCTCCATCTTCTTCCCTTCTACTACTATAGTACACATATATATGCCGACAGCAAAGGAATATAACGATCGCGCGCATAATAACTATCAAAAGTGCTCTTTCGTCCTTGGACTCACAAATGAAAAAAAATCTCTATCGACTGAACTGATTAATGTAACTAATTATAATTAAGCACGTTCGCTAATGTCTGCCGGAGTAAGTAGGGTAGTAACAAGAAGAGGCATGCATATGGGCGGGCGTACGTAAGCACGTACCTCAAGGAGCTGAGCTTTCCGTAGTCGCAGTCCTCCCGGGAGATGCTGGCGAGCGGAACGTGGAAGGCCTCGGACCACGAGAGGTGCCGGAGCGACGTAGCCGTCGGGTTGCCCCACCGGTACGAGCCGTTGAGGAGCCCGGCCTTCTCCTTGGTGTCGAACGGCAGGCGGAACAGCCGCGCCTGCTCGCGCCGCATCTCCTCCAGGAGCTCGCGCCCCACGCCGTGGTTGATCACCTGGAAGAAGCCCCACTCCGACGCCGCGCGCGCCATGGCGTCCGCGCACGCCTTCCTCTCCCCCGCGTCGCCGCTTGTCAGGCGCTTCAAGTCGATCATCGGAAGGTCGCGCTCCAGCACGGTCACGCTCTCCGACGCCGGCACCGGCGCAATGCCGCCGCGGCGGAGCTGGTCGGTGCGCAGCAGCGCGCGGTAGCTGTCCGCCAGAGGCGGATCAATGGCTGGCTCGGCGAAGGCCGGCATGGTCGGTCGACGGAGAAAGAGATAGGTAGCTTAGACACGTGCGGACGTAGGTCTAGCTAGCGCGCCTGTGATGGACCAACCGGTCGTCGTGTCACACGCAGTGCACACTCGCTTGCTCAGCTTAGCTTAGCTACGCTAGCCGCTCGCTGGGCAGTGGCTATGGCGAATCGCGGTGCTACGAAAGATCTGGGAAGCCAGAGGCCTATATATAGAGAAGGAGGGCCGGGCGCGCGGCGCTAGCTATAGGCTATAGCTAGTGGTTGCCCGGTGGGCGGAGAGCTGGACATGTGCTCGATCGCACGTTCTTTCTTGCATGGGGCGCTCGCCCGGCCGCCTTTACTTACGGACGGTGGATCTGGGAATAGCCTAGCCGTTTCGAGCGATCCTCTGAGGCGTCGCGCGATTAAGACCGAGCGACACTTGTGTGGGGGCGCAGCAAGTTATGGGGGCCTTGTCTTTGACCGCGCAACTTGAGGCTCCATTCAATGCCAAAAGTGTTTTTGAAGAAGCGGAAGCTCCCGGTAGCTAGACTCGGTGCATTGCATGCGTGAGTTGCAAAAGGTCCAAATTCATAGCTACTTGTTGTTTCTTGAGATGCACATCACGCAATATTGGCCTTCTTCTCCATGGCACTTACTCTAATGTTGATGGAATACTGTATGCATCGTGTGCGTGCATGTATGACTCGATTAATGCGACTTCCGGCCACACGTAAGTGCAATTTTGATCATTCCATGCTTCACCATTCTTGGTACTACTCGCATAGCTTCTAGTTAGCTGGCTCTATCTCGAGTGGTTAATTAGATGAGTAGCTCAAGCATGATGGTTGCACCACCATATCTAGTGTTAATTCCATATTAGTTACACCCCGTTCCATAGTACTTGTCGCGGTTTTAGTTCAAATTTGAACTAAAACCACGACACGACAGATATTATGGAACGGAAGGAGTGTTGACGTATAAATGTATTGCATAGTCTTTTCTATCAGATCGGTTTTTTGGTTGCATTGGCTAGATCAGTCACTTTTGCATGATATCGAAGCCAAGAGGTCTTGAGTTCAAAACACGGCTGGTGTAATTAAATTGCAGCCTATTTTCGGTCCATGTTTAGGTCTGAGTATTAGCTAGAGCATGCACTTATAGAAGGAGTAACTAATTACTTGAAGAAGTTAAGTGAGATATTGTCGACCTCACTTGGAGAGAGAGAGAAAAAGCAGCAGGGGCAAGGTAGTATGCCGTGACCCGTTTGCATCATGTCGTTCAATTTTGTGCAGTGTTGCATGCAGCATGATGTGTCCTCGTGGGCAGGCTGACACCCCGACAGAGGCTGCTCTTTAGACTTATGATTTATCATTAGATCGGTCATTTGATTGCATTACCTAGAGCATGCATTTCTAGAAAGAGTAACTAATTACTTGAAGAAGTTAAGTGAGATTTTGTCGACCTCGCTTGGAGAGAAGAGAGAAAGCAGCGAGGACAAGGTATTACGCCGTGACCCATTTGCATCCTACCGTTCAATTTTGAGCAGTGCTGCATACAACATGCTGGGTCCTCGTGGGCAGGCAGACACCGCGAGAGAGGCTGCTCTTTAGACTTATGATTTATCATCAGATCGATCTTTTGATTGCATTAGTTAAAGCATGCATTTTTAGAAGGAGTAGTTACTTGAAGAAGTTAGAGCAACTTCAATGGGGTGAGCCATTTCGTTCGCCCGCGTCCGTTTGGTCGGCGCGGACAAAAGTGGCGGCCCAACGCGCCGACCCAAACTTAAATTATGTCCGTCTGGCGTCCGCGCCGACCCATTTCTGGCCCAAAACTGCGCCTGGAATGCGTTGGCGCGGACGCGAAGCGGACGCGCCGCGCATCTCATCCGACGCGTCCCCACCTGGCGGCCACGCAACCGCCACCGGACGTCTTATTTATGACGACCACCGACAGTGGGCCCATGCGTCAGCCAGTGCGTGCGTCCTTTTTTAACCACGCGTGCGGCGGGGTCGGCCTCATCCACTTCTCCCGTCCACATCTGGCCCCCCACCACTCCCTTTGCTTCCTCGCCGGCGACCGCAAACCCTAGCGCACGCCATGGGCCTCTTCGGCAGCAACAATGGCAAGGGCAAGGGCACCCCCGGCGCCTCGTCATCCCGTGCTCCCCCTCCCCCTCCACCACCAGCGCGTTTCCGCCTTGAACGTCGGCGCCTGCTTATCCCGGTGCATCAAGCGCGGTGGCACTGGGAGTATAGGCAGCCCCTCCCCTACCCCGACGTGACGCTGCCGCACCGTTGGCATTTGGATCCAAACCGGATCCCAGTGCCAGCGGTTGTGCGGTCCCAGTGGGCGCACGACGACGAGGTGCGCCGGCGCCGTGCGCTGCTCACGCCGGAGCAGCGTCTGCTGCCCGAGTACGCCGCCGACTCTCCTAACTGGGAGGCATGGTTCGCCCTCGAATACGAGGAGCAACGGCGCTCGGGCGTCGACGTCGTCCCGCCGTCGTTCC
This sequence comes from Aegilops umbellulata, assembly GCA_032464435.1. Classification (NCBI taxonomy): domain Eukaryota; kingdom Viridiplantae; phylum Streptophyta; class Magnoliopsida; order Poales; family Poaceae; genus Aegilops; species Aegilops umbellulata. Next base: position 410,520,287 of record CP136055.1, read on the forward strand.
CACCGTCGCCCCCGGAGGTAGAGCCGCAGGACATGGAGGCGGAGGCGGAGTACCAAGCCGCCCTCGAGGAGGCCCTGCAGCACGCGCTGGAGGCTAGCCGCATCGAGGAGGACGCGCACTGGGATGGGCTGGAGCAAGCCCTTGCCCTGTCGGCGGCGGGGGACTCCGTCCACACCCCGCTCTTCGTGCCGCCGCCTCCACCGTCGCCGCCCGTCCAGCCCAAGCCGGAGTCGGAGTCGTCGCGTAAGTGCTCCCCGCCTCCACCCACTTGGCCGGAGGAGGCCTACTCGTGGACGGGTCAGTACCGCGAGTGGGTGGGCGCGCCTCCCGTCCACTTCGCCGCTACGCCGGAGGAGGAGGCGGCCCACCTCAAGCGATGGAAGGAGCACTGGCTCCGCCAGAAGCAGGCGGACGGTGAGGAGCAGATACACTACGAGGCCATGCTCCAACGCGACGCGGAGGCGCTCCGGCCCGAGGAGGAGGAGGAGGAGCGCGCGCGGCTAGCCGCAATGCCGCCGCCCCAGCGGACGCCGGAGGAGGCTGCCCTGGCAGCGTACCAGGCGGCGTTCGGGTGGGCTGGCCCTGCTCCGGTCTTCATCGACATCACCGACGACGGCGTCGAGGGCAAGGGCAAGGGCAAGGCCGACGACGTCTAGGGTGCAGACTTTTTTAATGTTTTATTTAATGTTTATTAGATTTAGGTGGACTTTGGCCTGCGTTTGACCGGCCACTTTATGTTTATTTTATGTTTATTTCATGCAACTTGTTTTTTTTTCACGCTGGCACATTTGGATCGGCTTTCCTGTTGGGCGGTCAAGCCGACCCATTTTAAAATAAGGACACGCACGTCCGCCTGACCGACCCAAACTGATAAAAAGCAAACAAAGCATGCGTTCGTTTGGATCGCCCCGTTGAAGTTGCTCTTAAGTGAGATTTTGTCGACCTCGCTTGGAGAGAAGAGAGAAAGCAGCAGGGACAAGGTAGTACGCCGTGACCCGTTTGCATCCTGCCGTTCAATTTTGAGCAGTGCTGCGTGCCGCATGCTGGGTCCTCGTGGGCAGACTGACACCCCGACAGAGGCTGCTCTTTAGACTTACGATTTGCCATCCCTGTCCAGCCTCACAAGAGGCACAACAAGCTGGGCAAGTGCACATGAAGAGAAACACGAACGCAAAGCAGCCCATAATTAACCAATTCGCAGACTTGCTTCTCTAACCGAATTTTAATATCCAAAATACTTATACCCAGTGGCCCCCGGTACTGCTCCAGTATGTTCGAGTCCAGTACTAGCTGGAGTAGACAAGAGTATTTTGTTGTGCCAAACAACTGTACATATATTAAATACTGGAATAATGTATAAGATATTCGTATTTTCTATAGTAGCTGTATAGTGGAGTGGGAGTAAGTATATTTTATGATGCCGACTACAGGAATTCAACGGCTTCACACGCTGACACGCACAGTAGGACCACGTGTAGGCTTCGTCGTCGTTATATTTTAGGGGCCAACTGCTTTACCAAGGCAGAAGAGAAGGAGCTGGAAGCCTAGTCGCGAACACGCCATGTTCCACCGATGAAAAGGAACATGTACGTACGCGCGCCGCCATACCTGTACTTGATGTGCTCTAGCTAGCCTGCCATATAGCAACAACTGGCACCTCACCCTTCTGAGATTCTGTACAGCGATGTGAAAAAAATCTCTAGGGAGTAGTAGCTAGATACTTCTAGACCCCAGAGGGCAAATCTGCCTCGCAGCTCATGACGACCGAGGTGAGTGGTGGTCTGAGAGGAAAATAATATCTGAATGTTATCCTCCAGTTGTTCTGCAGTGTGAAATGATCAAATGAGCGAGCAAAAAATCGGAAGTGTGACTAGACCGATATACACGCAGCCGGGGGCTGATGTGCTAGGGAGCTCCGGGGACACGTCAGCACTAGATATGTTCACTCCTACTACAATACTGATAGGTACAGCTTCAAGTTAATACAGTTATCGGTTTAGTCAGACTTCGTTTCTTCTTCTCTTTTGGGAACCACTAGGCATCAGAATGTCTTGCATCCATCAGACTAGCTGCTTGCTGTTGGATTAGTAATTTGTCATGCGTCCGATGCATGAATAGAATGGCTTGAGGTAACGTGGGCCTAGGAGCGTACATGCATGGTCTACTAATTGAGTTTTGCTTCCTTGCAACTGCTTCCCTGAAGTACGTGCGACCGATGCTTCGTTTTTTATCTTTCGCAGCAGGGATAATTGGATGGACAGTTTATTTGAAAAATTGGAGGAGGAGTCATTTGAAATATAACAGATTGTTTCTTCTCTTCTTCTTTTTTTCCGGGGATAACAGACTGTTTCGAACATAGCAAACTTTACTTTCATCGTGATTGGAATTTTCTTCAATCTGATTTTTTGTATTTAACGGTTTCTTTTCAACACGGCAAAACAAATGTTCCCATGGATACAAGAATTTGCTTCAATTGTGACTGAAATTTGCCCCAATCTGACAGAACCTTTTGCCTTATGCAATGGTATATTTTATTTTCAAAACATCACAAATATTGTTTCCCCAGAGTAACGAATGCAAATAAAAAGACATATACAAATACAAATGTGCTCAGTTTGCTTCCGTCATACAAAACTCAAGCTTCCAACACAACAAAACTTGCTTCGTAATCCATAGTCATTTTTTCTCCAAGCGGCCATGTGCGTATGGTTAGTTTGCTTCCAAGTGGATGACCATAACACTCAGCACTGAGATGCATGATCACACGCCGCACGCCATGCCCATGAGTGACTACCATGTTATCCTCACCATAGGCAAAGCATGTTTTTTCGCTCCCGCCAACCTTGCAAAAAATTAGAATTTAGAAGTATGTCATGTTTGATGTGTACACAAACATTATTCGCACGATACAAATAAAGCATGAAAATGAAGCAAACCAAATAAATGTGGAAGCACAAGTGTGAAAGATATGAAGCAGACTATGCACAGTGAAGAAGCATAACTATGTGGCGTATGAAACAAATTGTACACCATGAAGAAAAGTATGATTCATATGAAGCATGAAAGTTTGAATGCAACATATTCATACAATCTAAACATAATTTCTACATAGTGGAAGCACATTTTTGTTTCTAAATGAGAATACAAAAGATATCTACATAGTCATTCAAATTAAGTTCCGCAAGGGGTGAAAAGGTGAATGTCTTGTGCATAATATATGTGAAATTTAGAAAACATGAGTTAGTTTTTAATTAAGTAAATACATGACGTGTGAAAACATACATGAATTGTGCACACGAAGAAAAACTAAACTCATTATAGAAGCACAAATTTGAAATGTACAAAGCAAACTAGGCTCAATGAGGAAGCATATATGTATGGAGTGGAGCTGATACAGACGTCCGATGCAAAAAAAACAATATGTACGAAGCATGGTCACAACCTAGATCAGATGGAGGCTGATTCGCACAACCTGCTGCAACATGGGATAAACAAAGATATTGACGTAGATATAGGTCACATAAATTTTAGAACACAATTATGCCCACAACCAACTAGCAATGCATAGATTGGAAAGTATTACGAGTAGAAAACTCAAACCCTGGGTCATATTGGGATGGGGTGGGCGTAACCTTTACTAATCCACTTATGGTGGCTTCATTCCCAAATAGACGTTGCTCTGGTGACCGCATGCCATAACTGCAAGTGGAGCAGGGTCGAATCTTTGTGGAGATAAACACGATGACTATGCAGTTTGCGAGGTCATTAACAAGCAGTCTGTGGGCCAGTCCCGGGGCATCCACTGGGCGGCACACTTGCGATATCGAGGGGAGGCCGGGCGCCGAAGGTGGATGACGAGGACGGTGCAGAGAAGGGGCGGGTGCATGAGAGAAGGGGACCAGATGAGATGAGTTGATTTTGGCAAGTTAGTTCGAGATACAGAGTGATTACCATAGGGGGTGACTCGGAAAACTATTTTAGGGCATCACTCAGCCGTGAGATCCAACAGGGATCGGCTGCATGTGGTTGGTCTAACGAATCCTTCTTTCCAGACGTCTGGACAAAAGTGTTTCCCTTCTCTTATTCACTACTACTACAAGACCGATGGATAAAGCTCAAGTTAATACTACAACCTCCGTCCTGATTTACTAGTCTTCTTTGTATTTTGGGTCATACTTCGATCATGTTTTCAACTAATAAAATATACTCCCTTCGTCTTGGTGCATAGGGCGTGTGCATAGTTCTAGGTCGCTTGTTTGACTAATTAAAAATGTGTTATATGTCACCAAAAGCATATCATTGGGTTCATAAGCGTATGTAGTTTATAAATATATTTTCTGTTATGTATAGTACATAATTAGCTATTTAAATTCATGACCTAGAACTACACGCATGCCATATGCACCGTGATGGATGGAGTAAGTTATACGTAGCAAAAATAATATCATTGGAGACTACGTTCAAATATGAATTCAACAATATAAGTTTTGATGACATGCATTAACATTCATTAAGTTTTAGCCATCATTAAACTTCTTCAAAATTTTAAGCTGGCTAAGACCAGTAGGCAGGCAAATGAGGTGGCACATTAGATTGCTAAGTTTAGTTTTGATAATAGAGCGGAGGGTACTCTTTGTAATAGTTTCCCGTCCTATGTGGCGAATGTGTAAGAAACGATAGTAAGAACCATTCATTAAGTTGATATATGTGATGTATTTTTCACACAAAAAAAGAGAACAACGTTGCAGGCTATGATATTTTGTAAGATCAATAAGTAAGTCTAGACGGGGGTGAAGACTACATGCTTCGGGAGATACATGCACAATTTTAGGAGTGTTTACCTTGGCTTTTGTTAATTGTGATACTATAACAAAGACGAACAGGAATTTGGAATCACGTAAAGTGAATGAACATTTGGTACTCGATGTGTTCAACACAACTCAAGGAACACAAACACGCTGGCCTTTGTTAGTCCTTGTAATGACCTCACCTTCAAATACTCTATCTCCAATCCATGTAACAAATAAATGTGTCCCATTGCATAAACCCAGTGGTTGGTTCATACTCCTCGTGAGCATAAAATAAGCTTTGTGCGAATGCTTGTGGCCCATAGAAATCTTCCACCTTAATTAGTAGTGATGATTAATCACTACAATTGAGCATCCATAGATATTTTCATTTGTAGTGAACTACTCCCTTCGTTCCATGTAATATGATCTTATATTACAAGGCGGATGGAGTATTTTTCAAGCAGCTGAAAGGAAGAAATTTCTCAACCTAATGTAGTACTATTTGCAAATGGATTTTTGGGGTACAATAAAATCCTACCAAAAGCAAACAATTGATTGTAGATAACCTTAGATTAAGGGAATACATAGGAAAAATCTTAAAGCAAAAATAGAAGAATAATGACAACAAAATAAGAAAAAAAATCTTTAATGAACTAGTTGACCTCAAAATATCCATTGGCTCAAACTAGTAAATCATCAAAGCCACTCTCAGTAACACATGGACAGTGGCCTCTTTGCAGTAAATTCATCTAGTTTATATTATAATGCATGCCTGAAAGACTAAAAGTATATGGATTTGGAGTTTTAGAAATACGAGAGTATAGCTCAATAAGTTTTTTTTCCCTCACAGTGGATTTTGTTATGCTTTATGCGCTTGATTCGCTTGGTCCTCATGATGTGCTTCTTCTCGCCGATGCACTTCGTGCTCTTCATCTTGGGAGGCAACATGCTTCTTGTTGCCGTCGTCGTTCTCCTTCTAGACAAAGTTGTTGTGCCCGGTCATCTTGGGCATGTTGCTCATGAGCTTCACGTTAACGGTCAACTATGCGGTCTTGAAGTCAGTTGCCTCGATGGTGTGGTAGAATTTGTTCTTGATGGTGGTGATGACGTCGAGAACTATCTGTACTTGCGTCAGATGGTAGTTCGGACGCATGTGTAATAGAGTTGTTGAGCGTCGTCTGGAGGATGATGAAGATGGTGATGATTTGCGATTGTTGAACATGTCTTGAATGCAGTCCATTTGCGCATCCAACATGGCGTCGAGATAGTCCTTGTTGCGTGTTTCGGTTTCACGCAACTCAGCATGTAAGTCGGAGGTGAGGTTATCAATACACTCGTTCAAGATGGTATTGGCGCCATTTATAGCTCATTGAGGACCAAAGTGGTGAGACTCTAAGATGTAGTCGTTCGCGTTCGCCTCTACTTGGTCGTTGAAGACCGCATCAGAGTACCTTTCTCTATCCATAGTGACCAAAGTTATCTCTTTGCAATGTTGGTGAAGGGCCAAGTTGGCTCACACTTCTCAATGTAAAAAGTGTGAACTTGTAATGACCCTTGTCCAAGATCTCGCACTTACATAAAAACCCTGTAGTGTAGCTTGGTATGTGTTAGTAGCATATGTGCACCTAATTTTGTTGTATGGATCAAAAAGACAAAACTACCTTTGGAAGAAAGGGTGCACTGAAGCGGAGCCCAGATTAGATTTAGTCATGGAGGAACAAAAATTACAATTCTTGTCGTGACTTAATTAGTAGTCTCGCCTCAGATGCGCGAGATGATGACGGGAGGGTTGTTGATTTGTTGTCGAAATATCTCGTCCTTGCGCTCATTCGAACTATTTGAGGCTACGGGCATGATAAGAGAAGCCACCCTCTTTCGCCTGCCTATGCCATTTCTACACTAGCCAGCAACAATGTGCGGTAGGGTTGTAGGTTTCCGTCTAATCTCTCGCTCTCTCTTTTATTTCCTTTATCGAGTACCAAAAGCGTGGGGATGCTTTTGCCTAAACCAGAAGAATTACGCAGCAAAGGGGTGATGCATGAGTGAAACTTTCCCTTGCCGCGGCCTGGTCGGCAGTTGCAACAAAGTGGCCCATGTTTTCCCGTCGATCGGAGGCCGTGTCACGCCGCTGTTTATGCTGCCGTGGGCTAGGTTCTTCAGTTGGGGAAACCCGGAAAGGGACGCGGCTGCCGTGGGCCGGCCGCGCACAACCCCTTGTCCCCGCCGGGTCGGCGCTCTGGACTCGCCGGCGCCCACGGACGCGGGACAGAACCGATCGAGCTGATCGACTCTCGTGGCACCAGGGAGTCCATTGCTTTGACGGATCTCCCTCTCTCTCTCTCTCCAGTGTACTCGTTTGCTCGGCAAAGCTGGAGGCAGCACCCACTGGCGTTCTTGACATTTTGTTCTGCCTCAAGTCCCAACACTAATTAGCCTCTTTTGAAATTACGGGAAAGAAAGTATCATGGCAATACGATGTCCTCGAGTTGTAAGAAGCAGGTCAAACTTTTGTGGCCAGAAAAGCAAACAAGTCAAAGACATCGCGGAGGAACCGGAACTACTGAAGGGCCTGACGCCCTGACAGTGGGGCAGTGACTCGCTGTACAAAATCTGTCTGGCTGGACAGGGAATCTCTATGCTCCTACCGCAACTAACTCTGACGGGCTGGACAGGGAAGCATGCCTCACGGGCGCGCGTGTTTGACTGCCGCGATCGGGTTCTGGATGGATCCCTGTACAAACCAGAGCCTGTCATTGGGGTTTTAGCATAGTTTGATCTTCATGTCTTTAGCATCCTACAAAGGCACGAGATCAGTCACATCACACAGATAAATACAGCACGAACAGTACGGAGTATTCCACATTGACGAACTATTGGCGCTGGCATGCCACTAATGACAGAAAATTTACAGTGCTCCCCGTGCCGTGGGACAGCGAGGGGACTCGGGATTTATCTCACAGAAGCACAGAGATTCACCCTCCACTTTGTTGGACGCCCTTTTCTGCCTCATTTGTCATTTACTACTGATGAAACTGCACATCTGCTTACCGTCACTTTGACTGCGGGCATGTGGTCTCCGTATGGGTACACTGCATGGTCGTATGCTTTTGAACGCAATTGAAACAGGTTGCTTGGTCTGCAAGTCAAAGAACCGTTACCGTGTTCACTTTTCATAGTACTACTACTATAAAATGCTGATAGTGTACTACTCTGTCTTTTCCCTCTATTTGCTGTTAGTACTGTACTCTTACTGAATTATGTAACCTACAGCACATGCCAGTAAAGATTATCTTAGAACTGAACATATTTTTTGGATTGCACATTGAATGATGAGTAGACTACAAGGGCCTCTGTGATTCTAGGATATTTTAAGGATTAAAATCCTTAGAATTGTTTTCTACGAGGGGCGTTTGATTCATAGGATTGAATTATGTAAGAATTTTCTCCAAATTGATTTCTTTGCACTATATTGTAGGGATTTTAACATCCACTAAAACTTCTTGAAAATATTTCTTTGTTTTTTGTGGGACGCAATCAAACATATCAAAATCCTGTGAGATTCAAATGGGCATGATATTGCAATCCTATGTTTTTCCTGTTCTTATGATTTTTGCACCTTGCGAAAGAGACCCTAAACTTTGTAGCAGTTGACATCTCACAATTGTACAATAGATCATTCACTGTTACTTAATTACAGAAATGTTAGGTGGCGACCATCAGCCAGGAAGCCAACTCCAGCGAACCGTTTTACTACCATACGATGCACCACAACAACTTGATGCGCGCTCGAGTGCCAAGTCAGCGCTAGGAGATCGTTCGCCATGGGATGCTCTCCAGCGAACCATTCTATCTAGGATTTTCCAAAAAATCGCGCAAGAGAGACGCACTGGGTGGGTTTTGAACTCGTGCCCTCCAGCTGTAGTAAGCATATGCGTTACAACTTGGGTTGTTGTGCTTTTTTTATTCTGTAATACGCAAGGTTGCGTATCACTCCATTGATAGGGTGGGGGCAGAAATTACACGGGTAGTGACTTTAGGTATCGTATACACGTATGACGGCACCTAAAGCACAAGAGGGAACATAGGAGGGGAGGTTGCTTTTCTAAACATCTTTATCTATTGTTTTGAAGTTAATATTTTTTGTTTTTCGTTGTTGAAACGAAATCTCAAACTTTTTAAATTGATTTTCCCCCTCGCATGTGCAGTTTTTTTATCATGAGCATGTCATTTTTAATAACTAATATATGGCATTTTTGTTACTTGGAGGATGGTAGTTTTATTATCAAGAGCATTTTCATTTTAATAATCAATAGCATGTCATTTATTATTATTAAGAAGATGTCATTTTTAATTAAAACAAAATGTCATTTTAATAATAAGAGGATGGCATTTTGGTTTATAAGAGGATGACATTTTTATTATAAAAGGATGTCATTATTTGAATTTGATCATGACATTTTTTATAAAGAGAATGGCATTTTTTATTATAATAGGATGGCATTTTTTATCATGGAATTTTTTATAAAGAGGATGGCATTTTTATTATAAGAGGATGGCATTTTTTATTATAATAGGATGGCATTTTTTATCATGGAATTTTTTATAAAGAGGATGGCATTTTTATTATAAGAGGATGCCATTTAATTTGAAGAGCAAGTCATTTTGTAAAGAGGATGGCATTTTTTATTATAAGAGGATGGAATTTATTATAAAGAGGATGCCATTTTCTTATTATAAGAGGATGACATTTTTTATTATTAGAAGATGAATTTTTTTTATCATGACATTTTTCATCAAGGCATGTTTTTATCATGGCATTTTTTTATAAATCTGCCATGCATGATTTATATATGATGAAATTTTTCCTTTTTCTTGTACTAGCTGTTCTACATAATAAATCTTTTGAGATGTGGTAGTTTATATTACTTTTGAGATATTGGCGTCCTTTAATTCATACCCCCTCTATATCAAAATATAAAACATTTTCTGACACTATCGTAATGTCAAAACGCGTATTCTCTTTTGATATGGAGGGAGTACATTTTAAACTAAAGTTTGCAAGTATACATGTATGGCATATGGATGGATCTAGGCTCCAAATAACCCACCTCAACAGTAGGGAAATATCCTAAGTACCAACGATTATCAACGGGACATGACCGATCTTCCTGGTACAGTAGAGATGTTACGAATTGTTGGTGCAGAGGGACAAGGTGAGGTGCAGCCATGCAGGTGCAGGGCCGATCTTCCTGTCGGAGGAGGTGCCAATATTTTGTTTCCTCCCGTTTTCGTGGAGCTCATGGGCCGGCGCTGCATCCCCGGGGGGCCGCAAGCTCGCACGACCGGCCCCTCCACAACACTGAGTTGCAACATGAGATGCATGCACGTACCGGCGCAATGCTCTCGGAGCGTCGAACACGCGGGCCATGGCTATCTCGATGGAGATCTTCGTGTCTTTCCTCGTCTCCCTGTCGGCGCGGCGATGCATGCACGCGTCCGACCGGCCGGTGGCGTGACGGCGACCCCGGTGATCTGTTCCGGACACAAGGTCAGACTTTCTCTTCTCCAACACGGACACGGGAAGCCGTAATGGCTTTCGGCTTCTTTAATTTGCACTACTGTGATGTGCAGTGCACACTTTTCGTTCGTGGGGCTGAACCGGCTAGAAGCAAGATGCGCGTATGTCGTAGTAAGTTCTAACATCTGATTTCTTTTTGAGCAAAAGTTAACATCTGATTTCTTTTTGAGCAAAAGTTCTAACATCTGATGCGAGAAGGAACTGTGTAGCCGACGCGGTGAATCTTCCCGTTTGTGCTGAATACGGGCCTGCGTTTCTGTGAGCACGTCGGTAGATGTCAGCGCAAAGTCCCACTACTTCCAGTATACATGCCGGGTAGTATACTTTGCTCACTTGTTTTTTTCTTTAAAAAAACGGCCATGTTTTCTTTCTTTAATTTTACGGTAAATTTTGCACCATTTTCTGGTCATGTTTTTCATGTTTTGCGACCCAACTTGTTGGATGGTTAGGAGAACAGTGACATCCACTGCCCACCAGAGTTCAAGTTCAGACTTGACATTGGCGCTCATATTTAATGAACTTATTTCAGGCCTTCCGGCGATATGCGTTCAGTGGGTGAAGACATTTCATCGACTACGAATGCGTCCGTGGTAACTTCGTCAATGTCAAGATGATGTGCCGGCTCAGTCTGTCGGAGGTCCTCATAAAGATAGGGTGTACGTGTGTGCGATCATAGGATAAGTGTATGTGTGTATGCATGAACGTCTGCGTCTGTACGTGTTAAAAAAGTAAGGGCATGTACAATGCATAGTCTCAGGGTGATGCCTCGCATGCCAAATAGGATCGAATATCAAATAAAATAAGTTCGGATAGGGAAGCGAGATCCTCTTCAGGAGGCGGGTGCTGGGAGAGAAAAAGTGTAAATCCGGTGTCAAAAGATGAAAAGGTTGGAGTAAAAAATAGAGATGCATGTGTACGAGTCTTTACTTTTTATCTCTTAATGAACACTCTTCTAGCTTGCATTGAGGAGAAAAAAATATACATACCTCAAACTACTTTTTGCATGGTGCATTAGTATCCACATGCCACCATTGTACATGCCCTAAGGCACACGAAAATTCATGTTCATGCGAAAGTTTTGTTCTATTAGTAACATTTTTTTAGTAGAAGCCGGCGTTGATTAACTGTCATGGGCTTCAAAGACCGAGCAAGGTGAATGATTGATCTACCTAGCTTTTTTTTAGAAAATCCCGCGAAACTTTATTAATCCGTCACAATGTTTACAGGGATGAAATGAAGATTTCCCGGCTGGCCTAACCACACATGGCGGCCAACCGTGAGAGAGAGAGAGAGAGAGAATGTTTCGCTAGATTGTGAGCTTCATAGTTTGAGTTCCTAAATTCATGATCTATATTGCATGATAAAAAACTAGAAGAGTGTTCCGATATCTCCCGAAGGACAGCTCCATAAGTAGCTAACTTGCCATGATGCAACTCGTCGACAACCACCTTGCAATCTGAGGCAACCTGTATATCTCGTACATATAGATCATCCGCCAACGAGAGAGCTTCTCTTATAGCTAGGGCTTCCAGAGTTTGAGGCTCTGTGATATGCTTGAAAACAATGGGCGAAGCCCCCCAAAAGTTGCCCTGTTGATCTCTACAGATCGCTCCCACGGAACCATGCTTCCTTCTCACGGCCACTGCCCCGTCCACATTGATCTTGACACAACCTTGGATTGGCGGCACCCATGTTGCAGTCCGCATGATTCTTCCTGGTACCACTTGCATATCCCCTTTGTTAACTATCTCCAACTCTGACAGAAACTTATTAATGAAAGCCGCTATAGCGTGTGGAGATTGAAATATATCCTCATGAATTGCCTTTCTTCGTGCAGCCCAGATTGCCCACATGGTTACCACAACACAGATGAAATCATGCGCATCTAGTATTTCATGTAGAGCAAATAACCAGTCCTTAGCGTCCTCCTCTTGGTGTGTGATGATTTTCTCGACCAACTCCTCTGGTGCGAGAGGCCATACGCTTCTCGAGAGAGCACAAGAGAGAAGTGCGTGTCCCCATGTATCCCTAGCTCCACACAAGCAGCAAGTGTCTGTTTCGGCCATATGGCGATGGTGAAGCACTTCTCGCTCGACATAGAATGTCTGGCAAGTCTCCAGAGGAACATACGAAGTTTTGAGGGTACCTGGATATGCCATAAGGTGCTCCAAAATCTGTTGTTCTTCCCCGTGGATGAGCCCTCGGCCTCGTTCCACCATCCCTCTCTGCTTGTCTTCGTACGCAATCATCCGGTATGCCGGCCGAATGGTGAACAACCAGTTGGTTCTTCATGCCAAGCCCAAAAACCCGGCTGCCTACGCATACACACTAGTATTTTTAGAATCTCGTTTGCATCAACCGGATGAAAACTGAGCGAACCAGCCCCTCAGTCCATTGTGGTGTAGTAGTATTAGTAAGACCAGAAACTCGCCGTGGTGGGTTCGAAACTAAGGATGTGATAGGCCTTTTGAAACTATCACGAGGGATCCAATTATGTAACCATATATACGTGCTCTCCCCATCCCCAGTTCTCCTGATGATTCCTTGGGCTAGTATCTCCTTTCCATCTAATATCGCTCGCCAAATCTGAGATGGATCGATGAGGACCCAAATCTGCCTCCAATAATGTACTATTTGGGAAGTAATCAACTTTCAAAACCTGAGCACTAAGAGAGCGTTCATCGTTCATTATTCTCCAAGCTTGGCTCGCAAGCAGAGCTAGATTGAACATCTCCAAATCACGGAATCCAAGTCCACCCAACTATTTTGGTTGTATCATAGTGTCCCAGGCAACCCAGTTTGGTTTTCGTTTGCCTTGCTTACTTCCCCACCAAAATTTCCTAATGATGGCAGATATACTGTCAGATAACCCTCTAGGAAGACGAAAGCATGACATAGATAGACCGGAATTGCTTGCGCAACTGCCTTGATCAAAACTTCTTTACCGACAGCAGAGAGTAATTTTTCCATCCAGCCTTTTACTTTCTCCCACACTCGGTATCTCAAGTACTTGAATGTTCCATTCTTGGAGTGTCCCACGTCCGTTGGCATGCCCAAATAACGCTCACTTAAGGACTCATTGTGAACCTGCAAGGAGTTCTTTATTGCTTCCCTCATAGAGCCTGGACAGCCCCGGCTAAAAAAGATGGATGACTTGTCATGATTGATACGTTGCCCAGAAGCCTTACAATATGGTTCCAACAGGTTTGACATTGCAACTGACCCCTCAACAATAGCCTTAAAAAGCAACAGGCTATCATCTGCAAACAAAAGGTGGTTTATAGTTGGGGCGGTTGGGGCCACCTTAATACCTGCAATTCATGACTATGTACTGGATTTCAGGAGGCACGAAAGGCCCTCTGCTGCAATCAAGAATAAGTAAGGGGAAATTGGATCTCCCTGTCGGATACCTCTGGTTGGTCTGAAAGAATCAAGATTCCCACCATTAAAAAGAACATAAAAGGACACTGAAGAGACCATGCCCATAACTGTATTAATCCATCGATGAGAAAAGCCAAGCTTGATCATAATAGCCCTTAAATAAGGCCACTCCAATCTGTCATAAGCCTTCATCATATCCAATTTGAGAGCATGATAATTGTTAGTCTTCTCTTTAGACCTCTTCATGAAATGCAAGCACTCGTATGCACATATAATGTTATCAGTGATAAGCCTCCCCGGAACAAAAGCAGACTGTTCAACCAAAATTATGTCTGGTAAAACTAGCTTCAGTCTGTTGGCCACCACTTTAGAGGCAATTTTATACATAATGTTGCATAAGCTTATGGGCCTAAACTGGGAAAGGAGGGTGGGGTTCATCATCTTCGGTATTAGAACAAGAATGGTGTCATTAATACCTTCTGGGCTCTCTTCTCCATGGACTATTTTCAACACCACCCTTGTTACATCATCCCCACAGATATCGCAATGGCGCTGATAGAAATGTGCCGGAAAACCGTCTGGCCCCGGTGCCTTTGTCAGGAACATTTGGAACAGTGCTATTTTCACCTCTTCCTTAGTGTAATCTGCATTCAACATTGCATTCATCTCCTCATACACTTTCCTTGGCACATGAGTAAGCACTGCATCCATCCCTTGGATCTCCTCGGAAGTATATAGCGTTTGGTAAAAATTATTTACCATGGCTTTAAGCTCATCTGGATCTACTACAATTGCTCTCAAGGAATTATGTAAGGCTTTTATCATATTTTTCTTCCTCCTCAAACTCGCCCGTAGATGAAAGAATTTGGTGTTCTTGTCACCTGCCGTCAGCCAATCTATCCTCGCCGTCTGGTGCCACATTATCTCCTCACGGTGATACATTTCAATGAGACGTTCATTTATTTTGAGTTCAACATGTGACGGCCCCATCCGCAAAGGATCATACTGTAGCTCTTCTAGCATTTCCTTTAAATGCTTGATTTCCTTCCTCACGCTTCCAAACATGTCATTGCTCCATCTGTCAAGCCCTCTAGTCAGGTTCTCGATCTTGAGTCGTATATCTTCTACCAAGTTGCAAGGAGCTTTGGTTTCCTAGCTTTGGACCAACATATCTCTCAGGCCCGCGCGAGTCTCCCACATGGTCTCGTATCGAAACTCCCTTTTGCCCTTTCGCCCTTAATTCGTCCAAGATCCAGAAGAAAAGCCATATGGTCCGATGACGCCGCAACCTCGTGTGTTATAGAGGCTAACGGGAATCTCGCCAACCAGTTTGAGTTTAACAACGCCCTGTCAAGATGGCATCGAGTGGATGAGCCACCAGTCACTTTCTTCTCAAACGTCCAGAAACAGCCCTTATAGCCCAAGTTAAGCAACATGCAAACGTCAGCCGTGTCTCTGAATGCCTGGATTTGTGCATTACTATGTTCTCCTAGACCTTCATGCTCGCTTGGACGTAACACTACATTGGAATCGCCTATGCATAACCATGCACTACTAGGGAAAACCCTAGTAGTAGCGCGGGTTTAATGCCCACTAGTAGCGCGGGACACCGCGCTACTAGTAAGGCGCTACAGCTATTCCTTAGCAGTAGCGCGTGCGACACATGCTACTGCTAAGACATATAGCCGTAGCGTTTGTTCACTCCCGTGCTACTGCTAATATAGCTAGTAGTAGCGTGTTTACTCTCCATCGCTACTAGTATTCTTTTTCTCATTTTTTAATTTTTAGTGTACTTATACGCCGTTATACAAATTTTGGTACAATACCAATTATGAGGTTGTTATATCAATATGTCCATAACAGTGTGTCAAATGAAGGTGGATTAGGTAAAAGTGGAGGCAACATGTGGTGCATGTCAAAAGTATACTACTAATCCAAACTTGATCTAGTTTGGACTAGTAGTACTTTCGATGTGCACCACATGTTGCCTCCATTTGAATCTAATCCGCCAACACAAGCTATTTAATCATAGTCATTACCACCAACAGTAGCTATTTAATCATCATAGTCATAGTATAGCACGCATCATCATCTTCAAACTCATTCTAGCTAGCTAATCACCACCAACACTAGCTGCGGTAGCTACCTAATCACCACCAACACTAGCTAATAATAATCAACATAGTCATTACCACCAACACTAGCAATTTCATCATCATAACTCATTTCTAGCTAGCTAACCACTCCTGCTGCTCTCTCTCTCAGGTAAAATAGCATAAAACATGTGTAGCACTCCTGCTTCATCAAGTTGGAGCATGCAGATGAACCCGTCTCCTAATTGTGGGCTGTGCTTCTGATTGCTGCCCCCTAGTACTTCTTTGCGATCGTTCACAATTTTGCTCCGGTCTTTCACTATTAAGCATTCCTCGCTATTAGAAATCCTGAATGCACTAAAGGCATTGTAGGAAATCTTGACCGTAAGCTAACAATTCTCATGCGACCTTCAGTCTCGATCCAATGAGGCACAACAATCATCGAGAGTCCCTGTTGAAGAACATTGTATAGTAACATACTTAGTAATGAAGTTTAGCTTAAAAAAATAATGTATGCAAAAGATGCACTGAGGACAAATAGTAAAAATCTTACCATCTTTCCTAAATAGATGTTACCGTAGTTCAGTACGAACACTATTGGTCGCACGTTTTGAGTACTAAGATTTTTAAGTCCAGGAAAATAATTTGTCTTGACAGTATGAAGATCTTCAAGCCATGAAACATAATGACCTATCTCCTTGCAGTTTAGTTCAGCCCCGGGACAGTTGACGGTCATGTCTACCAAAAGCCGGACATGTTTTCTTGAATGGAAATAAGCTGTCAATAGAAATTAGTTGTCAACTATTTTTGAATAAACAATATTGAAGACATAAATAAGGTTGAGAAACTCACATAATGGTATAACTGGAGGCGTCTGCACATCGACCCAGATGTCTCTATTACCTTTAATATCATCTTCGGGACGAATATCAAAGGTGATAAACATATCAGGCTCAAATGCATAAGCCTTGCATATTGCTTGCCAAGTTTTGCATTCAAAATAGGTGTAGGTGTCTGCGTTGTATAATTTTGCGTGGAAAGTATAACCATGCTCGGTCTTCAAGTTAACTCTCTTTACCTCCGTAGTAGTTTGCATAGGACTGAAACCTATCTTATCCAAGACAAAAACTCTTGCATGGCAGGGGATACGCTAGTAGAATAGTAAAAAAAAAAAATTATAAGTTGAAGCAAATGGAGCATATGTCATGCTTAATTACAAAAAAAGACTTGTCGTTGTGACTTACTGTATCCACTTCAAAGTTCTCGTCCAGCTTGATGCTGAAGCGCCTATCATCATCTAGGAAGATTCTGTCGCACGGGTCGCGCCCGTCTTCGCAGTATGCACAAATACCGAAATCCTTTTCGTCGTCAGACATTTCCTATGTTCATAGTTGAAACATTAATTGAAAATCGATCGAAGGCAACTACCAGGATACTCAACACACAAATCCGGTGAACTCAATATTTCCTATTTGAGCAACACAAGATATACATTTCAAAATATCTTATAGGAATCATATTGACATGAGCATTCAATAAGCAAAACCAAATCGTAAAATAAATAAGTATTCAAATTAGCATATGCATTCAATAAGCAAAAGTAAATCATCTCATGCGTCCGTACATCGTCGAATATTATCACTAATACATCCCGAATAGTATCATACATATAACATTACTAATACAACTAAAACCCTAGCGCACGACGAGTATCCGCGCGGGCGATGGACACCCAAAGAGAAGGAACCATCACAAGATCATATCTCCGGTCATCTGCCCAAAGAACCTGCCAGGTATTGGAGAACCTGTGCTCCAACTCAAACAAGTAGCGACGGACGTACGCGTTCTCCTCCCTGACATGGTGACGCACCACCTCCGCGGGGTCCTCGAGCCTCTGGACCGTCATTGGCCCACGCGACCGCCACCAAAGAAGGCTCGGGTCAACGACGGGCTGACTCCTCACCAACCTGCGCCCCCCGGTAGGTAGCGCCTCCAAGTACGAGCCTGATGGAGCCCAGTCCCGGACATGGCCCATCTGGTCAAGCAGGTGTCCTCCGCCGAGTCGACGACGAGGAGGAGCAGGATAGGCATCGTCGACGTCGATGCGGGAATAATTGCTTTAACTAAAAAGATAACAACAAATGTGACATATTCAACTAGTTCTATTAATTCAACTAGTTCTTACTAAAAATAAAAGTATTATAAATAAAAATAAACTAGTACCTAATTAGTACCTAGTTCTTACGATTAAATCTAGTCAATTAATTCTATACCTAATAAAATGAATAATGACATAAAAAAGGCCTATGCTTTGCAGGAACGTTGAGTCCTTCCCGGTGCGGCAAATCCCGGGCACTCGATATGTCCTAGTTTGTAACACAAATCATGCCGAAATTCACGAAATTTTTTGGCGTGACTTTTGCTAAAAAGTGGACAAATCGAGAACCTGAATTTTGCCGTAACGGAAATGAATCAACATTCCGGCAAAATATAGGCCACTCGGCTTCATTCCCTGGAAACAACAAAGCCACTTGGGCGCAATCGAACCACTTCAATGAAAAGATATAACATGAGCAAACACTATTGAGGAATTTGCATATAACATGACCACTTCAATGAAAATATATAATCAACAATAATGGAATATGCAAATGAACATCAATGACATATATCATATAACAACAATCTTGTTTTTTGTTTACATAGCAACAGTTAGTTTAACCGAGTTTTTGAAAAGAAAAACAATTCAGTTTTTTGTTTATAGCTAAATGCCATAGCTACCTAGGAACTACTGCCCTAATTACCATCTAATTTGATGAACCTAGGGGTGGAAAGTGGTAGCGGATATTCCAATTATCCAACTTAAAAGTGAAACAAGTGGTCAAATTTTACTCGTTTTATTATGCATTAGAATAGTGTTTATTCATCATCTAAGAAAACATCATCTAAGAAAACATCCGCATCTGATTCGTTTCCACCCATAGATGAACCCTAACTAATTTGATGCAACTAAAATTTGAAGAACCCTAGACAGAGGTAGGGGAGGGGGAGGAGAAGGCGTTGTCGGTGTCAAAACCGGCGGATCTCGGGTAGGGGGTCCTGAACTGTGCGTCAAGGCCGGATGGTAACAGGAGACAAGGGACACGATGCTTTTACCCAGGTTCGGGCCCTCTCGATGGAGGTAATACCCTACTCCTGATTGATTAATATTGATGATATGGGTAGTACAGGAGTAGATCTACCACGAGATCAAGGAGGCTAAACCCTAGAAGCTAGCCTATGGTATGATTGTTGTGTATGGAGTTGATTGTCCTACGAACTACAACCCTCCGGTTTATATAGACACCGGATACGGTTAGGGTTACACAGAGTCGGTTACAATGGTAGGAGATCTTGAATATCCGCATCGCCAAGCTTGCCTTCCACGCCAAGGAAAGTTCCATCCGGACACGGGACGAAGTCTTCAATCTTGTATCTTCATAGTCCAGGAGTCCGGTGAAGGTATAGTCCGGCAACCCGAACACCCCCTAATCCAGGACTCCCTCAGTAGCCCCTGAACCAGGCTTCAATGACAACGAGTCCGGCGCGCAGATTGTCTTCGGCATTGCAAGGCGGGTTCTTCCTCCAAGTCCTTCATAGAAGATTGTAAATACCAAGAATAGTGTCCGGCTCTGCAAAATAAATTTCCACATATTGCCATAGAGAGAATAATATTAACACAAATCAAATCCGCTGACGCATTCCGTAGTGTGTCACCACACTACGACCAAGTCTTTTACTCGAATCGTTTTTACTTTTCCACCTCAGCACGTTTTGCGAGGCGGTTTCTTTGGCACGCCTTGTCAAAGCAGAGATCGTGTGACCTTTTTACGGGATTCTCATCAATACGGACGTGGGTAACCCAACCGCGCCATTTACCATGGCGCTTGGGAGGCAAGCGAGTTTTATTAGGCAGGTGGGGACGCATAACCGCATCCGCCCATATAAGGGGATAAGGATCCACCTTTCTTACCTACGCCTTCTTCCTCCTTTGCCTATCCATCTCTTGCGCACTCGAGCTCCAGCGCCCAAGCCCGCACTTCCCACCTCAACCTTCTCCAGCCATGTCCGGAGCGGGAGGCAAGTGGATGGTCTCCTCCGTCACGAAGGTCCAGGTGAAAAAGCTGAGGAAGGCCGGATACCTGTCCAAGGACATCCCGCACCGGCTTCCCGAGAAGGGGCAGCTTCTCCCCACCCCAAGGCCCCATGAGAGGGTAGTGTTCCTTCCCCACTTCCTCCGCGGACTGGGTTTTCCACTCCACCCATTCGTCCGGGGACTCATGTTCTACTACGGCCTGGATTTCCATGATCTGGCCCCGAACTTCATCCTCAACATCTCGGCGTTTATCGTCGTGTGTGAGGCCTTCCTCCGCGTCCGCCCCCATTTCGGCCTCTGGCTCAAGACCTTCAACGTCAAGCCCAAGGTGGTGCGCGGCGGCTAGGCGGAGTGCGGAGGCGCCATGGCGGGCAAGATGGCCAACATCCTATGGCTCGAGGGCTCCTTCGTGGAGACCCTAAAGGGGTGGCAGTCCGGGTGGTTTTACATCACCGAGCCACGCGATCCGAAATGGGTCGCAGCCCCTGAGTTCCGATCCGGACCCCCCACGCGGCTTATGTCCTGGAAAGAGACGGGCCTGTCGTGGGGCGGCGAGAAAGAGGTGACCGGACTGCAAACATGCATCCAGTCCCTGGTGAACAAACCGATCAGGCTTGTCAACGTGGTCCAGGTTATGCTCGTCCGCCGGATCCTCCCGTGTCAATAACAGGACTTTACTCTGTGGGAGTTCAACCCGGCGCAGCACCAAACCCTCAACAGGCTCTTCGACACGACGTATGAAGACGTCTGGAAGGTGCTAACCAAAGGCGCCGAGGCCCCCACATCCGCCTCCGAAGACCGCAGATACAGCTCACAGCGTCACGCTAGCGAGGTAAGCTATTTCTACCCTTCACGGGACGTTTAAGCTCTTTTTCATAGTTTGACTCTATGCGGGATCTAAACTCCCTTACCTTTAACAGGCTTGGCAGGCGATATCCGGACTGATTAACTATCCGACTCCCTTGCCCGAAGACCCAGCCCCTGCTCTCTTAGTGAAGCTGCTGGCTCCAGCGCCTTATGTGGTGCCGGAGAAGAAGGCCAAGAAGAAGAAGGCCACGAGGACTCGAAAGAGTGCCCGCAACGTGGCGGTGTCGGACTCGTCATCTGACGAGTCCGAGATGCTCTCCCCCAGTGAGAACGAGGAGGAGGAATAAGAAACCTCTCCCCCTCCAGCGGGGGGAGGAGAAAAAGGGAAGGCCGCCCCAACGGGGGAGGCCGGAGGCTCCAGAAAGAGGAAGACCCCTCCGCCAGACTACTCCCCCGACGCCGACGAGGACGATGAGGAGTGGTCGAACAGGACCAAGCGTCCGGCGAAATCGTAAGTATTCGGATACCAGAGTGACTCATGATATTCCTAGGTCGTTCAGCTTTCCATAATGCCGATCATAATTGTGCAGCCCGCCCCGGGCCGAACTCGACGATTCGTCGAGCGGCTCCCTGGATTCGTCGGACGTGAACTCAGTTCCACCCGCTGTCTCCCCCCGCACTGCAGACGACGCCGAAGTGGCGTCGCAACGAGCTCCGGGGCAGGAGCAGGTGGTACTGGAGGAGCCGAGAGGCGACCTCCCGGATCCCAGGAATAAAGGGGACAAGACCCCCCCAGGGCTCCGAGTCCGGCTTTGTGCCAGACACCGCGCCGGAATCTTCAATAGTTCCGGACCGCGGTAGGCGAACTCCTTCCAAGAGGAACAAGCCTTCTGAGCCGGCGGCCTCCGTCCAACCGGAGGCGCCGGACAATCTGCTGGAGGTGCTTGACAGCGCCTCCATCGACGAGGAGCACCGTACTATTATGAGTACGGTGATCCGGAAGGTTCAGTCTGCCAAGAGCGGACTGAACGAAGCTTGCGCTAGCCTTCTAACAGGCTTCGAGGTAAGCAAAAAATATGCGAGAATATAACCGCATAGACATTATCCCCTGATGCTCTTTTTGGCGTTCGGAAAGAAAAGACGAATAGAGGATCTATTAAATTTCGCAGGAGTCTAACAAAAAAGAGTCAATATGCGTATGCAGGCTTCGCTGCTATCTACCGCCGCACTGACTGCGGAGGTGGGTGTCCTGAAACAGGACCTCGGGCGGACCGAGCAAGAGTTCGGTCTTGCCAAGCGGTAGCTCGAGGAAAAAGAAGGTAAGAAATGCCTTACAGAAAAAGTGCCTATAAAAAGGCGTGATTGCAAAAAATAACAGGATTGTACTGCTTATTGTAGGGGCCACGACTGAGGTGGCGACCCTAAGCAGGCGTTGTCTGAGGCCAAAAAGAAAACAGCCGCGGAGCGCACCGAGCGAGAGAGACTTGGGGCTCAGGTCGGCGAGGTGCAGCAAGAGCTTCAGGCTCTCATGAAAAAACATGAGAGTTTGGAGCTTGAGTCAAAGGCGCAAGCATCCGAGCTCGCGTTGGCTTTTGAGACCACCAAGTCTGCCAAGGCCGAAGCCCAAAAGGCCCTCCAAGAGTTGGAGGAGATGAGGAATATAGCAACGGGTAAGGCATTCTTTATGCAAAGCAGAAATATAAAAGTAAACTACTTGTTACTTACCCGAATCCGGAGCTCTCCAGGGGCATTCACAGATCTTCCCCGCAGCGTATCCGACGCCGCCACATTCTACCGAGCTGAAGAGGGCAGCTCGATGGAGAAGGTGTTCTGGTCTCAGTATTCTGAGGCCGGACACCCTGTGCTCTTGAGCGACCAGCTGAAACAGCTGGTCGAGCTCCACAAGGCGGCCGAACAGGCCATGAAGGGCTTCATAGTTCGGCTGTGGCCCGGAGAGGCCCTGCCTGGGAGCTATTTCGGGCTGGTGCGGCGGCTGGTGGAGGCCTGTCCAAGGCTTGAGGTCATCAAGCACTCCATCTGCATTGAAGGTGCCCGGAGGGCCCTTGCCCGTGCAAAGGTGCACTGGGGTAAGCTAGACGGTGAGAAGCTTGTGAGGGACGGGCCGCCGCCGGGGAAGGAGCATCGCAAGCCCGAGAACTACTACAAGGATGTTCTTGCAGGTGCCCGCCTTGTGGCGGATGAATGTACCAAGGATGTAATTTTTGAATGAACTCGCTCGTGTTTATCCTGTGCGCTAAAAACTTGTTCATATGCACTAAGCAATGCTTATTGAATTTAAAATATTATTTTCTGTGCGGCTGTTTATCAAAAATTGAGAGATGGCCAGTCGTCGGCTTCTGCCCCCGTGCCACTAGTGCTGGGGTGTTCGGGATAAACCTGAGCGCTCTTTTTCCCATGGTTGGGTCCTTCGAGGGAGGCGCTCAGAACAACGAACCAGGCAATCGGACTATAATGCTTGAACACTCTCACTTAGCCATAGAACTTTATAATTTTAAATTTCGGCGAAGCCCCTAGTTCGGAAGACCGAGTTCGGGGCGCTATCCACGCCTTGGCCGGACAAAGCCAGCTCCTCGCTCGAAGCGGCGTAAGTCTTTAGGGACTCGAAAAACCTCTCGAATAGCGACCGGTCTCTCGCCTCATCATGACAGTCAGTTTTAGCTTTCTCCACTGAGATGCTTAACCCAGCTGAACCGGGGCACAATCGCAGTGGTTCTCCTAGTTCTACCTTAGCCGATATAGCGGAACGTAAGGCACAAAAGCATAGGAGCCGGGCAAACCCAACTATTGACCCAAATCATGATTCGGAGCCGATGCATATAGTGCTATAAGTTCGGGGTGCCGCACTTGTGAAAGTGTATGGACTTCTCACACCATAATGAGGGGTAGAGCCGATGCATATAGTGCTATAAGTTCGGGGTGCCGCACTTGTGAAAGTGTATGGACTTCTCACACCATAATGAGGGGTACTGAAGCCCCTGGCGTGTTTGCCGTACCATGGTGTATGGGTGCAATCATGTTATTTAATAAACAGATATATGAAAATGGGATAATGCAAAAAAATAGACAAAAAGCTATGCATTGTTTATAGAGCGGCTATTTATCAAAGCCGAACGATGCAAGTAGTGCGATAAACAAAAAGATATTGGACTATTTAACATGTCCTGACCAGGGGCAGGCCATGGAATTGTATTTAAAATAGGTATACTGCTCGTAACAGAGACCACCTGGGAGTTCCATAATGCGGCATGGCTTGTCTGCCTCCCTGGATCTTGCATCGTTTGTGCGGCGATCGAATTGCCGAACAGGTCGTCCGAAGTGTGGAGTCCTGAAAGTAAGAAGAAAAAGAGAATCCGGCAGCCCCTAGTACGTTTTAAGCCGTATTTTGGGTGTGCCGTTATTGTGCCCCTTCCCCTGTGCCCATGGTATTTCAAGGGCGTAGTTATGTATGCGAGGTACTGGTTTCGCTATGTCGCGAGGGCTGGGGTTGGGGCCGCATTGCTACGCCTGCTCAGAACGTGCCAGGCGGTCTTGTTGTAGGTTACTCCGGGCGCGCTTAGCAGTGTCCGGCTTTTTAACGGTCGTACTGGAGAGTTGCCTAAGAAGGCTGCTTTGTACTTCCGCTGCGAGAGCCGCCGTGTGCTCCTCCGTACGGAGGGAGCGTTCGGTGTTTCCGTTGACCGTGATTACTCCTCGTGGGCCTGGCATCTTGAGCTTGAGATATGCATAGTGCGGCACTGCATTGAACTTTGCGAATGCGGTTCGTCCAAGCAGGGTGTGATAGCCACTGCGAAACGGGACTATATCGAAGATTAACTCTTCGCTTCGGAAATTGTCCGGGGATCCGAAGACCACGTCAAGTGTTACTGAGCCTGTACAGTTGGCTTCTACACCTGGTATAACGCCTTTAAATGTCGTTTTTGTGGGCTTAATCCTTGAGGGATCTATGCCCGTTTTTCTCACTGTATCCTGGTAAAGCAGGTTCAGGCTACTGCCGCCGTCCCCGAGGACTCTTGTGAGATGAAATCCGTCGATGATTGGGTCGAGAACCAATGCGGCGAAGCCGCCATGACGTATGCTAGTGGGATGGTCCCTTCGATCAAAGGTGATCGGGCAGGAGGACCATGGGTTGAACTTTGGGGCGACTGGCTCCATCGCATATACGTCCCGTAGCGCACGCTTCCGCTGCCTCTTGGGAATGTGGATTGCGTATATCATGTTCACCGTCCGCACTTGTGAGGGAAAGCCCTTCTGTCCATTGTTGTTCGGCGGCCTGGGCTCCTCCTCGTCGTCGCTATGCAGCCCCCTTGTCTTTGTTTTCGGCTCTTAACTTGCCTGCCTGCTTGAACACCCAACAATCCCTGTTGGTGTGATTGGCTGGCCTTTCGGGGGTGCCATGTATCTGGCACAAGTGGTCGAGTATTCGGTCCAAACTGGACGGGCCCTGAGTATTCTTTTTGAATGGCTTTTTCCGGTGACCGGATTTATAGCCTCTGAATCCGGCATTAACTGCCGTATCTTCATTACTGTCGCTGCTAACGCGGCGTTTTTTCTTATTCCGACGTGTCCTGCCACTTTTGTCCTTGGTATCCGAATTACCAGGGTTCTTAGCTAAGTTATTACTGCGAGCTAGCCAGCTGTCTTCTCCCGCACAAAAGCGGGTCATGAGTGTCGTGAGGGCTGCCATAGATTTCGGCTTTTCCTGTCCCAGGTGCCGGGCAAGCCACTCGTCGCGGATGTCATGTTTGAAGGCTACTAGGGCCTCTGCGTCCGGACAGTCGACTATCTGGTTTTTCTTTGTTAGGAACCGTGTCCAGAATTGCCTGGCCGATTCCTCTGGCTGCTGAATTATGTGGCTTAAGTCGTCGGCATCCGGTGGTCACACGTAAGTGCACTGGAAGTTGTCGAGGATTGCGGCCTCCAGGTCCTCCCAAGAACTGATTGAGTCTGCTAGCAAGCTGTTAAGCCAATGCCGGGCCGGTCCTTTAAGTTTGAGCGGGAGGTATTTGATGGCGTGTAAATCATCGCCGCGTGCCATGTGGATGTGAAGGAGATAATCCTCGATCCATACCGCCGGATCTGTTGTGCCATCGTATGATTCGATGTTAACGGGTTTGAAACCCTCCAGGATTTTATGATCCATTACTTCATCCGTGAAGCATAGTGGGTGTGCGGCGCCCCTGTACTGGGCTATATCACGGCGCAGCTCGGAAGAGCTATGTCTGTTGTGTTCGGCCCGGCCGGATTTGTTGTATCCGGAGTGAAGATCATCGTCATGTGCCGTAGGGCGCCTGCGTGATCCGTAGATCGATCTTGTTTGTCTTGCCTTATCCTCCAGTATGTCTCGCAGGTCTGGCGCGTTCTCCCGTGCCTTAGTTGAGCGGCGTCGGGGCATGGCTTGGGTGGAGGGCCGAGAGGCCTCTCTGTCGCGGCCGCGAGGTGCTCGGTCTGCCATGTCGTGCGCTGGTGATGTAGGCGCTTCCTCCTCTGATCGGGGTAGCGGCCTGCGCTTTGGGTAACTCTTGGAGGGGCGTTCGAGTTCATACTCTTCGGCCGCAAGGACTTCAGTCCATCAATCAGCTAGCAAATTTTGGTCAGCTCTAAGATGTTGCTGCTTTTTCTTGAGGCTGTTTGTCGTGGCTAAAAGCCTGCGTTTGAAACGCTCTTGTTCGGCGGGGTCTGATGGTACGACGAATTCATCGTCATCGAGGCTTGCCTCGTCTTCGGAGGGAGGCATATAGTTATCGTCCTCAACCTCTCGGTCTGCCGCTCTCTCATGAGGGCTGGCTTCTCCATCTTGCTGCGCCGAATCTTGATGGGGTGTGTGTTCTTCGGCACTATCCGGGGTAGTATTGTCTCCCGTGCCGGAATCACCGTTTTTGCTTTGGCGGGATTTAGAGCGGCACCGCTGACGCCGGGGCTTTGGCTGTTTCTTGGAGGGGTCATCCCCCGCTATTCCATCGCCATCTCCATCTTTTGGAGTGTCCACCATATATATGTCATATGACGAGGTGGCCTTCCAGCGCCCTACAGGTACTGGTTCCTGTTCGTCTCCTACATCGTCGTCCATACCGTCGATGTCTTCGGAGCCGAAGTCGAGCATGTCGGTTAAATCGTTGACAGTGGCTACAAAGTGGGTGGTGGGTGGGCTTTGAATTTCTTCATCGTCCGTATCCCATCCTCGCTGACCGTAGTCCGGCCAGGACTCTCCTAATAAGGAGAGAGACTTGAGAGAATTCAGGATGTCGCCAAAAGGCGAGTGCTGAAAGATGTCCGCGGCGGTGAACTCCATTATCGGCACCTAATCGGACTCGATTGGCAGGGGCGCGAGGGGTTCGGAGTCCGGGGAGGAGTCCGGACCCTCGGAGTCACGGGTCATGCAGAGTGCGGGGCTGGCGTTCGGCTCGATCGCCTTTGAGATCGCAGCCCCCGAGGTGACGTCCAACCGTTCATCCTCGTTCGGCGCAATAGGCTCTGAGTTATGGGTCGGAACCGGTGCGTGTGCGGCCTCCAGGACACTGTTCGAAGGCAGAGCTAGATCATGCCCCTCGAGATAGTGCAGCGCGCTTGGCCGTGGCTCGAACCCGTCAAAGATCAAGTCTCCGCGGATATCGGCCGTGTAGTTTAAGCTTCCAAACCTGACTTGATGGCCAGGGGCGTAGCTTTCGATCTGCTCCAGGTGGCCAAGCGAATTGGCCCGCAGAGCGAAGCCGCCGAAGACGAAGATCTGTTCGGGGAGAAAAGTCTCACCCTGGACCTCATCTTTGTTGATGATCAAAGGAGCCATCGGTCCTAATGGCGACGACACAGAGGAACTCTCAATGAAAGCACCAATGTTGGTGTCAAAACCGGCGGATCTCAGGTAGGGGGTCCCGAACTGTGCGTCAAGGCTGGATGGTAACATGAGACAAGGGACACGATGCTTTTACCCAGGTTCGGGCCCTCTCGATGGAGGTAATACCCTACTCCTGCTTGATTAATATTGATGATATGGGTATTACAAGAGTAGATCTACCACGAGATCAAGGAGGCTAAACCCTAGAAGCTAACCTATGGTATGATTGTTGTGTATGGAGTTGATTGTCCTACGGACTACAACCCTCCGGTTTATATAGACACCGGATAGGGTTTGGGTTACACAGAGTCGGTTACAATGGTAGGAGATCTTGAATATCCGCATCGCCAAGCTTGCCTTCCACGCCAAGGAAAGTTCCATCCGGACACGAGACGAAGTCTTCAATCTTGTATCTTCATAATCCAGGAGTCCGGTGAAGGTATAGTCCGGCTACCCGAACACCCCCTAATCCAGGACTCCCTCAGGTGTGCTCACCTCGGGTGCCTGCGGTGAGGGAGAGGTAGGCGGCGTCGAGGTCGAGGTCGGGGCTCGGGCGCGTGGCGGAGTCCGGCGTCGAGGTCGGGGTCGGTGGCGGAGTCGAGGTCGGGGGCGGCGTCGAGGTCGGGGTCGGGGGCGGCGTCGGATCCGAGGTCGGGGGGTGAGTTTGAGGGCGGCGGCGGTGAGGGCAGGCTCGGGCTCGGGCGGCGGCGATGGAGGAGTTAGGGGAACAAGGGGGAGAGAGAGGGGGGAAGCAGGACTTCGTAAAAGTTTGAGGTGGTTAAGTCGAACTAGCAGTAGCTTTGTTTCAGAAACGCGCTATAGCTAAATTAGCTATAGCGCATTTTAGCAAAACACGCCACTGCTATAGGAAGCAGTTATTTCTTTTGCTTATCCTTACATTTTGTTTTTTTATTTCTCTGTTTCCTACTTCTTTCATTTTCATTTACTTTTCTATTTTTTTTCATTTTTCTTTTCTTTCTTAGTAGTAGCGCTCTATGCAGGAAACGCGCTGCAACAACGACCATAGTGGTAGCGTGCTTTGGGCGGAACTGCTACTACTATTCCTAGCCTACCGCCAACACGGTGGGTGAGGGAGTCATGGACTAAGGCATCCTCGGGCGTCCGGCCTGTTATCCATGGGTCGGACTGATGGGCTGTGAAGACACGAAGACCGAAGACTATACCCGTGTCCGGATTGGACTCTACTTGGCGTGGAAGGCAAGCTAGGCTGCCGATTATGAAGATTCCCTCTTATGTAACCGACCTCGTGTAACCCTAGATCTCTTCGGTGTCTATATAAACCGGAGAGCATAGTCCGGATAGGACAGATTCATTACCATATACTCATAGGCTAGACTTCTAGGGTTTAGCCATTACGATCTCGTGGTAGATCAACTCTTGTAACACTCATATTCATCAACATCAATCAAGCAAGAAGTAGGGTATTACCTCCATGGAGAGGGCCCGAACCTGGGTAAACATCGTGTCCCCCGTCTCCTGTTACCATCGATCCTAGACGCACAGTTCGGGACCCCCTACCCGAGATCCGCCGGTTTTGACACCGACATTGGTGCTTTCATTGAGAGTTCCACTATGCCGTCGACGAAAGGTTTGATGGCCCCTCCAATCGTTAGTGATGACGTGGTCCAGGGAGAAACCTACCTCCTCGGATAGATCTTTGTATTCGGCGGCTTCGTACTGCGGGCCAACTCGCTCGACCATCTGGAGCAGATCGATAGCTACACCCCTGGCCATCAGGTCAAATTCGGAAGCCTGAACTACGTCGCAGACATCCGTGGAGACTTGATCTTCGACGAATTCGAGACCGCGGCAACCGCTCCCCTTCGCCCCGATGAACATGGCTTAAACCTATCATCGGGTCGCATCCAGGAGATAGCTCCTGTAACAACTCTGGCCTTAGATCCGGAGCAGATCAAGTCGTCTGAAGATGGGAAACTCAACCCCACCATGGGGGCTGCCAATTCGGCAACATTGGAGCCGCATGCATATTCCACTTCCAATGATACTTGCATCAACGGAACCCCGGACTTGTCTCCGTGGAAGTGCAACTATCCCTAGGTGGTTTTGGTAATTTATAACAACATATAGCTCATTGAGCTAATGCAATTCCAAGACAATTATTTCAGGAAAGCTCAATGATTGGCATGGCATGGATGGTGAAAGTGGAACCCTCAAAATACTAAAGACAAAGGATTGGCTCAAGCTCAAAAGCTCAAGACTCCTCATTTTACATTTTAGTGATCCAAGATCACATTGAGTCTATAGGAAAAGCCAATACTATCAAGGAGGGATGAGGTGTTGCTTAATGAGCTCTTTGCCTTATGTGCTTAATGATATGCTCCAAAATCCTCAATCACTTTCCCACTTCCACATATGACCTAAACCCCAAGCCAAACTCGGTCATACCGATTCTTTCTATCCGGCGCCACCGAGTTTCTCATATGTCATAAGCCACTGCCAAACCCTAGCAAATCGGTTCTACCGATAGGGATCTCGGTCTCACCGAGATAGGATTGCAACCTCTCTGTTTCCTTTTCGTAACTTTTCGGTCTCACCGAAAGAGCGGATCGGTCCCACCGAGATTGCAATGCAAACTCTCTGTTTCCCATTTGTAACTTTTCGGTCTCACCGAAAGAGCAAATCGGTCCCACCGAGTTTGCCTGACCAACTCTCTGGTTAGCTAATTACCAAATCGGTCTCACCGAGTTTGTGTAATCGGTCTCACCGAGATTACGTTATGCCCAAACCCTAACCATATCGGTCCTACCGAGATGCATGTCAGTCCCACCGAAAATCTCTAACGGTCACTAGGTTTACCATTTTGGTCCGACCGAGTTTATTGATTCGGTCCCACCGAGATTGGTAGATTGTGTGTAACTGTTGGATTTTAAGTGGAGGCTATATATACCCCTCCACCTCCTCTTCATTCGTGGAGAGAGCCATCAGAACACATCTACACTTCCAATTCATATGTTCTGAGAGAGAACCACCTACTCATGTGTTGAGACCAAGATATTCCATTCCTACCATATGAATCTTGATCTCTAGCCTTTCCCAAGTTGCTTTCCACTCAAATCTTCTTTCCACCAAATCCAAATCCTGTGTGAGAGAGAGAGTTGAGTGTCGGGGAGACTATCATTTGAAGCACAAGAGCAAGGAGTTCATCATCAACACACCATTTGTTACTTCTTGGAGAGTGGTGTCTCCTAGATTGGCTAGGTGTCACTTGGGAGCCTCCGACAAGATTGTGGAGTTGAACCAAGGAGTTTGTAAGGGCAAGGAGATCGCCTACTTCATGAAGATCTACCGCTAGTGAGGCAAGTCCTTCGTGGGCGACGGCCATGGTCGGATAGACAAGGTTGCTTCTTCGTGGACCCTTCGTGGGTGGAGCCCTCCGTGGACTCGCGCAACCGTTACCCTTCGTGGGTTGAAGTCTCCACTAACGTGGATGTAGGATAACACCACCTATCCGAACCACGGGAAAAACATCCGTATCTCCATTAGCGTTTGAATTCTCCAAACCCTTCCCTTTACATTCTTGCAAGTTGCATGCTTTACTTTCCGCTGCCTATATACTCTTTGCATGCTTGCTTGAATTGTGTGATGATTGCTTGACTTGTCCTAAAGTTGCTAAAATCTACCAAGAACTAAAATTGGGAAAAGGCGTAGCTTTTATTTGGTCAAGTAGTCTAATCACCCCCCTCTAGACATACTTCCGATCCTACAAGTGGTATCAGAGCTTTGGTCTCCATTTGCTTTGATTCCCATAGCTTTTGGTGGTCATAGCCTTGGTTTCACAACCTAGGAGAGTATGGCGTCTAGTGAGGGAAATTATCACCGTAGAGGTCCTTACTCTGATGGCACTAACTTTGCTAGTTGGAAGCATAAAATGAAAATTCATATTCTTGGACATAACCCCGCCGTTTGGGCTATTCTGTGTGTTGGTTTGCAAGGTGACTTGTTCGACGGGAAAGAACCAAACCGTGAAGCTACCGCGGATGAGTTGAAGATGCTACAATACAACGCTCAAGCTTGTGATATTCTCTTCAACGGATTGTGCCCCGAAGAATTCAAAAAAATCAGCCGTCTTGAGAATGAAAAGGAAATATGGGATACTTTGATTGATATGCACGAAGGTACCGACTCCGTCAAGGAATCTAAATTGGATGTGCTTCAAAGTCAACTTGACAAGTTCAAAATGAAGGATGGTGAAGGTGTCGCTGAAATGTACTCTAGGCTTGCTCTCATCACAAATGAGATTGCCGGCTTAGGGAGTGAAGAGATGACTGACAGATTCATCATCAAGAAGATCCTAAGAGCCTTGGATGGAAAATATGATACCGTGTGTACATTGATCCAAATGATGCCCAATTACAAAAATCTCAAGCCAACGGAAGTCATTGGAATAATTGTTGCTCATGAGATGTCACTCAAGGACAAAGAGGAACTTCACAACAAATCAAGTGGTGCTTATAAAGCCTCATGTGAAGCCCCCACATCATCAAGTGAGAAACAAAACTTCAATGAAGATCTGAGCTTAATGGTGAAGAACTTCAACAAGTTCTACAAGAGTAGAAGCAAAGATAGAAGCTCCAAGTCAAGGTCCTACAATGACAAAATATCTTCTAGTCGAGAGCGAAACTGCTACAATTGTGGAAGACCCGGACACTATTCCAATGAGTGTACGACTCCCTACAAAAGAAGAGAAGATTCTCCAAAAAGAAGAAGCAAAAGATAGGAATCACCATCACGAGAGAGAAGGAGTAGAGATGATCGTTATGAACGAAGACACTCACGGAGAAGCAAGGATTCGAAAAGGAAGGAAAAATCATCAAGGAGCTACACAAAACGAAGACATCAAGCTCATGTTGGTGAATGGGTATCCGGCTCCGACTCCGACAACCACTCCGAGAGAAGTTATCACTCCGACTCCGAATATACTCAAGATGGAGGTGTTGCCGAACTAAAACTTGTGTCAACCAACTCCTACGACATATTTGATTCACCAAATGAAGGAATTGGAAGATGCTTCATGGCCAAAGGTCCTAAGGTAACTCACCCTGAGTATGTTGATTTTAATAGTGATGAAGATGACTTGTTAGGCGATGATGATTTACTTGTTGACAACTCTAGTGATGAATCCTATGATGAAACGTCAATTAATCATGCTAAAACGAATGAAAATGATAAGAAGAAAATTGAGGCTCTAACTAAAGAACTAAACACTCTTAAGTTAGCTCATGAAACTATCTTTGAAGATCATCGAGAACTTTTAAGGGCTCATGAGAAGTTACGCTTTGAAAATCTCAATCTTGAGCAAGAGCATGAGTTTTTAAAGGCAATCAATGATGATCTCCGCAAGAAAAGTTCTTCTTGCATTGCCAAACATTTACTCTTATCCACTTACATGCCTCAAGTCAAGTCTAATAACAAAAACAAGAAAGATTCTTCCTCTAGTAGTAACAATGAACATGTTAAATCCAATATTGTTGCTTCTAGTAGTTCTCTTGATTCCACTAATGATTCTCTTAGCCAAGTTACACTTGAGCAAGAAAATAGCATATTGAAGGAAATCATAAATAAAGGAGTGTACAAAAGCCTTGCCGGGAGTAAGCAATTCGAGGAGATTGTACGCAAGCAAGGAAGGCACCTGAAGAATCAAGGTGTTGGTTTTGAACGAAAGTTCAATGCCAATGGAGTTGAGTGGGAACAAGATCAATACCCCAAGACAGAGTTTGTTCCTCAACAAGAGAAGTATGATCCAACTTCCTTCGAGGGGACACAAACTCAAGATGATCTTCCACCACAAGACTACAAGCAAAAAGGCAAGGACAAGCTTCAAGAGGAAATAGATGCATTTGAAGAAGCTCCTAAGCCCTTAGTCAAGTGGATTCCCAAGACTACTTCAAGTTCCACTTCATCAAGTATGACTACAACTCCAAGGATTCCCATAAAGATGGTGTGGATCCAAAAGAAGAAGAACTAGAGAGTTCTTGAGGGTGACTCCACCAACATACTTCACTCTTATCATTTTGGCAAGAACACGTGCAATCAACTTCCACATCTTGCACTAGTTCAAGGAGTCACAAACCCTCTTGTTGGTAAGTCAAGGGACAAGGTAATCTAAAAGCTTTCATAGACATCATCTTGCATATGCATCACTCTATGTCTATGGATATACTTGCTTGTTCCTTGTGGGACTAACCCATGTAGGTATTGAAAGTGCAATTCACTCAAAAGGATAGCTCCAGGTGATCTACATCAACATTGAGCATCCACATCTTCAACATCTACATGAAGTCATCATCGACAAAACCCAAGGTTAGTTCATCCCTCTTAAGGGGGGATATCACATCTAGGGGGAGCTTTACTCTAAGACTTGAGCTAAAGCAACTCTAATGATGTGAACACAACAATGCTTTATGTAAAAGTGGTAACCCCACTTGAGCTTAAACGATGAGTATGACCTATGATCAAGTGTTCTCATTTGACTCCTAAGTCAATATACTCATATATAGATGACCTAGTCATCGCCATTGCTTGATAGATGCTAGAATTGGTTGTGCATACTTTGTCACATATTTCTATTTGCCATTTTATTGTGTGAGCATGCTGGATGCATATTTCACTCATTCGAGGACATCCACTTGTTGTTTTGATTGATTGGCTTTATCTTTTCTTTTGCCAAGTGGATGAACAAGAATGCCTAAGAACCTCCTCTAGCTATCTATGCTTTTCTCATCTCAAACTCTATTCATGCTACATCACAAAATTGATCAAGTCAAATTCGAACCACTCTGTGTGAGGAGCACTCGGAGTCCCCGATTCGTCATAGACTTAAACTTCCAAAACCTCTTTGTGATTCTCGGTCTGACCGATACCCCACTTTCGGTCCTACCGAGATCATCAAGTTGATCTATGTTTTCAATCTCGGTGCAACCGACTTGAACTATTCGGTCACACCGAGTTGCAATAACTGTATACAGTTTTGCATCTCGGTGCCACTGAGTCGTTTCACTCGGTCACACCGACAGGGTCGGGCTATATATAATCACGGGCAAAAATTTGGAAATTTCTCCGAACCTCTTCGCCCGCGCCATAGCTCGCTCTGCCGACGTGGTCTCCGGATCATCTTCTCGCCGCCAGCAGCCTCCAGTCGGCTGGTCTCCGTCACCATCAACGGAAATCACCTCCGCCGTTGCCGCCGTAGCGAGTCTCCGCCGAACTAGGGTACGGTCTCGATCTTTGTGCTATTCCTCAATCTGATTCCTAGCACATTGTGATTATCATGATTCTTGCCACGATTGTTAAACTCCTATCCAGTCAAAGAACTCATAGATTAGGTTTGATTCGAAAATTTTAGGGTTAGGTTTCCGCCAAAACCATCTCGGACCCACCGAGTTGAAAAACTCGGTCCCACCGATTTGGCCTATGCCATTGCACAAGTGAAACTCGGTCTGACCGAGTGTAACTAATCGGTGTGACCGATTTTTGAACTTTGTGAAACCCTAGCAGTCTCGGTGCCACCGAACTGTGACTCGGTCTGACCGAGATCACTAGTTTAGGTTCCAAATACTGCTTCGGTATCACCGAGTTTAGAAATCGGTAGATCCGAAATGCTTTCTGTGGGAAACTAAAACTAAGTTTTTGAATCATTCTTTTGCAAAAATCTCTGCATTTTGTGATGCTCATCCATTCTACCTCATCTATAAACTATTCACAGGGTCAGCAGTCAGCAGTGAGCTAGTCAATCATGTCAGACCAGAGTGACAGCCAAAATCAGTCAGAACAGCCTGTGCATATGAGTGAGGGCACTAGCCCCTCAAGTTCTTCAGATGATGGCAGCAGGAGCACTCCAAGCAATCTGCCAAAGGCTGCCACCAGACAGAGAATGAAAAGAACTTCAGACTCTGAAGATGAAGACTATGTGGCAAAGGAGGAGGCTACCTCCAAGAGAGTTGTGCTGAAAAAAGAGTATGGCTCTGCTGCAGCTACCAAACCAGGAATGCACAAGAAGGCACCTGCTAGAAGAGTTCCAACCTCAAAGCCTAGGAAGGCTGTGCTTGAGGAAACAAAGAAGATCACTATGGAATCTGAAGGAGAAGATATTGGCCAGGGCAAGAAAAAGAAGAGAGCAAGAACTACCATTGCAAAAGTCATTGGCAAGCCCTCTATGAGAAAAGATTCTGACGAAGAAGAAGAGGAAGAGGAAGGTGCTGCACCATCACCCAAGGCACCCAAGCTGATGGGTGATGCCATTAGATCAGGGGGAGATGCATCCAAGCCCAAGGAAGCCCCCAAGACAGCTCCAAAGCAAAAACCCAAGAGGAATACAAGAAATATTCCAGCTGCTGAGAAGAACAAGGCCCCAGTGCCTGATGTTGCTGAAGAGGAAGAAGGGAAAGTTTTGAGGAAATTGAAGCCCAAGATCCCAGACCACAATGATGCTCATCCTGTGGCTGAGGATATGAACATAAGGAGAGACTCTGGATTGAGAAAGTGGGGAGCAGAAGATCCTTATGCTACCAGGAGAAGGACTGTTGTGGACTACAGGTTCCATACTAAGGAACAACAGGACTTCTATGATACAATCCTGTTGGACAAGAAACCAATTGTCTGTGACATGAAATGGGTTGATTGGCAATATATCAAGGACAATGAAGAGCACTTCCCAGGAGTGGAGGACAGCTTCAAGGCTTGTGGAGTAGCAGACTTTGTTGGGCAAAAGCTCACAAAGTGGAACGAGGAACTTATCATGCAGTTCTACTCCACAGCACACTTTTACCCCGATGGGAGGATTGTCAGGATGTCTGAAGGTACGAGGTACCAATCAACTGTTGCAGAATGGGCTCAACTGATCAATGCCCCAGAAGAGAGTGAAGATGACTTGGATGTCTATTCCAAGAAGAAGATGGACCACAACTCAATGATCAACATGTACAAGGAGATCCCTGATAAGGCACTTGAAACTTTCAAGTATGGATCTGTACATTATCTTCTGTCAGGATTGCCAACAATCAACTGGATCTTAAGGCACATTCTGCTGCCCAAGTCTGGAGATCACAAGATGGTCAGAGGCCATGCTATCAACCTGCTTCATATCTTTGATGTGCCTCAGAAGTTCAAGGTCATGAGCCCGATGATTGAGACAATCAAGAGGACAGCAGCAGACCAGAAGAGAAGCTGTGGATATGCTCCTCGGATCCAAGAACTGATCAACTCCAAGATGGGCACTGGCATATATCTTTTGGATAAGGAACATCTTCCTATTTATCCTGAGTTTGAAGACAATGAAGTTGTGATGAACAAGGATGCACCATCTTCAGCCCATGCCCAAGCACAGAAGGAGAAGGCAAGAAAGGAGAAAGCTGCTAGGCTGCCAACTCAAGAGGAGGCATCAGAATACTTCATGAAGACAAAGCAAGAGCAACTCATTTACCTGATTGCATCCACCCTGCGGATTGAGAAAGGTTTGGCCAACCTGACTCAGAACCAGGCAAGCCTAGAGAGAATCGTAGAACAGAAGTTCTATGACTTGGACATCAAGGTGACAGAGATACAGACAGCAGTAGAGCAGCTCCAGGATGACATGCAGGAGAGGAGAGGGAAGACAACTACAGATGCATTTGCTAGAGTTCCACGAGCCCAGAGGTTCAGTGCAGTGCCAGTTCCTGACACAAGAGCAACCGCCTCAGCTCCAGCCGCAGCATCAACCCAACCTGCTCCAGCATCCACCTCAGCTCCAACTCCATCAGCATCAACTGAAGCCTTCGTCCTTGGAGTGATCCAGACTCCTTCACATATAGCACTATGCATTTTCTAGGAACTTTTTTGGTAACTTGTTGCCAAAGGGGGAGAAGATGTATAGATCATAGGCTTCGAGAGAGAGAGAGAGAGAGAGCTGCTTTTCTCTCTTGTTTTATTTGGTGGTCTTTGATACATTATTTGCTTTTGGTTGAGATACTTTGATATGCTTGTGAGACATTGATGATCATGTGTTTGATCATAAGCTACACTTATGCATGCTTGATATTATCTTATATATCTTATGTTTGATCATTCACTTTTGCCTTGGTGATGAGTGCATGTATTTCATTATTTATCATTTTGAGCGCTCCACCAAGATGTATGTGACATGGAAGAGTAACCCATGATTCTAATTTCTTGTGCATTTGCAGTCCAAAGCAAATTTTAAATATGCACAAATTTAGGGGGAGCTCTTACTTATCACATACTTCTCAAAGCGACGATGTAATTCATTCTTATTATCATTTGTCGAAGCTTTGATCTATATGTTGTCATCAATTACCAAAAAGGGGGAGATTGAAAGTGCAACTATCCCTAGGTGGTTTTGGTAATTTATAACAACATATAGCTCATTGAGCTAATGCAATTCCAAGACAATTATTTCAGGAAAGCTCAATGATTGGCATGGCATGGATGGTGAAAGTGGAACCCTCAAAATACTAAGGACAAAGGATTGGCTCAA
The DNA here is from genome assembly GCA_032464435.1 of Aegilops umbellulata. NCBI lineage: Eukaryota > Viridiplantae > Streptophyta > Magnoliopsida > Poales > Poaceae > Aegilops > Aegilops umbellulata. The sequence goes on from CP136055.1 coordinate 410,558,434, forward strand.
GCTCAAAAGCTCAAGACTCCTCATTTTACATTTTAGTGATCCAAGATCACATTGAGTCTATAGGAAAAGCCAATACTATCAAGGAGGGATGAGGTGTTGCTTAATGAGCTCTTTGCCTTATGTGCTTAATGATATGCTCCAAAATCCTCAATCACTTTCCCACTTCCACATATGACCTAAACCCCAAGCCAAACTCAGTCATACCGATTCTTTCTATCCGGCGCCACCGAGTTTCTCATATGTCATAAGCCACTGCCAAACCCTAGCAAATCGGTTCTACCGTTAGGGATCTCGGTCTCACCGAGATGGGATTGCAACCTCTCTGTTTCCTTTTCGTAACTTTTCGGTCTCAACGAAAGAGCGGATCGGTCCCACCGATATTGCAATGCAAACTCTCTGTTTCCCATTTTTAACTTTTCGGTCTCACCGAAAGAGCAAATCGGTCCCACTGAGTTTGCCTGACCAACTCTCTGGTTAGCTAATTACCAAATCGGTCTCACCGAGTTTGTGTAATCGGTCTCACCGAGATTACGTTATGCCCAAACCCTAACCATATCGGTCCTACCGAGATGCATGTCAGTCCCACCGAAAATCTCTAACGGTCACTAGGTTTACCATTTCGGTCCGACCGAGTTTATTGATTCGGTCCCACCGAGATTGGTAGATTGTGTGTAACGGTTGGATTTTAAGTGGAGGCTATATATACCCCTCCACCTCCTCTTCATTCGTGGAGAGAGCCATCAGAACACATCTACACTTCCAATTCATATGTTCTGAGAGAGAACCACCTACTCATGTGTTGAGACCAAGATATTCCATTCCTACCATATGAATCTTGATCTCTAGCCTTTCCCAAGTTGCTTTCCACTCAAATCTTCTTTCCACCAAATCCAAATCCTGTGTGAGAGAGTTGAGTGTTGGGGAGACTATCATTTGAAGCACAAGAGCAAGGAGTTCATCATCAACACACCATTTGTTACTTCTTGGAGAGTGGTGTCTCCTAGATTGGCTAGGTGTCACTTGGGAGCCTCCGACAAGATTGTGGAGTTGAACCAAGGAGTTTGTAAGGGCAAGGAGATCGCCTACTTCGTGAAGATCTACCGCTAGTGAGGCAAGTCCTTCATGGGCGATGGCCATGGTGGGATAGACAAGGTTGCTTCTTCGTGGACCCTTCGTGGGTGGAGCCCTCCGTGGACTCGCGCAACCGTTACCCTTCGTGGGTTGAAGTCTCCACTAACGTGGATGTAGGATAGCACCACCTATCCGAACCACGGGAAAAACAACCGTGTCTCCATTAGCGTTTGAATTCTCCAAACCCTTCCCTTTACATTCTTGCAAGTTGCATGCTTTACTTTCCGCTGCCTATATACTCTTTGCATGCTTGCTTGAATTGTGTGATGATTGCTTGACTTGTCCTAAAGTTGTTAAAATCTGCCAAGAACTAAAATTGGGAAAAGGCGTAGCTTTTATTTGGTCAAGTAGTCTAATCACCCCCCTCTAGACATACTTCCGATCCTACACTCCGGCCAGTAATAACGATCATCTATTCGGACACAAGAGACCCGAGAACGCCTCCGAAAACCATAAGAGGAGTCCACCGGAGGTGCTTCATAGTGTGGCCCAACATAGAGGAGCTGCACACCCTCTTTGCTTCACCAACAAGGTAATGGAGCATGAATTTCCAGACGGGTTTAAACCCATCAACATCGAATCATACGATGGAACAACAGACCCCGCAGTATGGATTAAGGACTTCCTCCTCCATATCCACTTGGCTCGTGGAGACGACCTTCATGCCACTAAATACCTGCCTCTCAAACATAAGGGGCCAGCACGATACTGGCTAAACAGTTTGCCAGAAAATTCTATTGGCAGCTGGGAAGATCTGGAAAGACGCCTTTCGTGACAACTTCCAAGGAACATATGTCCGGCCACCAGATGCCGATGACTTAAGTCATATTGTCTAGCAGCCCGGCGAGTCAGCCAGGGAGCTCTGGACTAGGTTCCTAGTCAAAAAGTGTAGCGACCCGACCTCAGACGGTCAAGCCTCTGTGTATCTGTGCCATCCTTGGATCAGTATGCTGGCACACACAGTACATCAATGTATATATCAAAGTGCAATCACATGTATAAATAACGTAAAACTGATATATATACCTCGTAATACTCAGCGGAAACAATCAAACGAGTGTGGAGTCCCATCAACGCCATCGGCAGGTTGAGTGTAGACCGTAACCCTGTATCGTAACTCTTACTCGTCGAAGAAAATATCTGCAACATGATACGTTGCAGCCGTGTAGGTCAGTACATTGAATGTACCGGCAAGATCACAATAAGAGAAAGCTGATGATAAAACTATTCTATATGCAATATGGCTTTGTGGCTCTGGGTCTGAGTTTTTGTTTTGCATAAAAGCTGGTTTTTACTTTTCCTACAACAAAGGAATATCAGGAGCCTGTACTACGGAGTTTTCTAACATGACATGGTTCCGCCAACCGATGTCCCATAGCCCAAAATCATCATAAGTTGCCCACAATTAAGTTATCAATCCGGTGTTGAGAGTTCCGAGATAGATCCAAGTCCAGAGACTCAAATTGTCCGTAACCGGGGACACGGCTAATCGATTAGGTTTTAACCCTCTGCAGAGGTTTGTACACTTTACCCGCAAGATTCGATCCCTCTTTTTACGTTCTCGCACTTCATGGTGTTTGAGAACAAGATGACCGAAACATGGTCTTCCGAAGAGTTCCTCTGACCACTGTCCGGTGCTCATCCAATCCTACCGTCGTTCTACATCTGCTAGCACCGTCCCAGCCAGAGTCACAACTAAGGTCAACCAAGCCAGAGCCCATAGTGACTTGCGGTTGCACAGGTAAGCTTCTGGTCATGAAGTATTCTTCCGTCTCTTTGAGTCTGGGTGGAACTTTCCTCATGAGTACTGGCCAAAACCCAGCTCACTAGGCAAATCCACTGGGTACTCCAGGGTGCCTCACAACCAGTCCACCCAGTAGTGTGTATTGAAGTCTTGTCTCGAGTCTTGAAGTCTTGAGGTCTCGAAGATGCTGTCCTCGCAGGTGCCATCAGGATGTTGTCGTCTTTGACGTAAAATCCTCCATTCTCACACCACTCCCGAGCACTCATACCAACCCCGTCTACTATAGCGTAGCTTTAAAAGTAAACAACGTCCCGGGCTTGGTAACAGGAAGATGGGTTCCTACCTCATGCATTCTACTCAACTACAAGAATTCAATATCACTACTGGAGGGATTGAAATAATGGTGCCACTAAATGCAATAAAAACATTGGTATGAAAAATATGGTCAAAGTGAACTTGCCTGGTATGTCGATGAAGATAGTCGCACTCAAATAAAGACTTGGTAGAACTATTCGTCACTCCATTCAAAATCTATATAGTCAAACATAGCATTCATATAAGCAAGCAATTCTAACACTCATAATAAAATCAACAAATAAAAAAAATGCAAATCATCAAGGGACACCAAATAAAAAGGAAAACTATACCACAAAACTACTAAAGAGAACTCGAAGACATAACACAAAATAGTTTTGTCCTAAGTAAAAACATAACAACAATTAAAACACTAAACTGATAAATTAACAGAAAATAACTAATTTAACAGAAAGTATTTTTCACAAAATTTTATTTGCAAAAAAAGAAACAAATAAAAAGCTTTTATGAAACACTAACTATGACCAAAACAAGTTTTCATACAAAACTAAATAAAATATATTTTTAATAATAATAAAAAAAATCTTTGGTTGACTAACAGAAACAAAACTAAGTTTGTCAAACGTGACAAAAAGAAATAATTTAAAACTAATAAAAACAATAAAGAAAAGACTAAAACAAAACTATAAGTAAAACAGTCCTGTTTTGCTAAAAACCTAATTTAAATTAACCTAGAAATAAAACACTAAATACTACTGGATAAACAAAGGTCCTAGAGACCAGGGGCAAAAAGAATCGGTCAAAAATAATATTCCTAACTCAAAATAGCTCAAATCTAGTGATTTGAGAAAATTCATACAAACACAAATTTAAACAGCTCAAATGTGAAATAAAATTGAACTAACAGAAACTTCATAAAATTTGTGATCCAAGGCAGTTGGAATCACTCAAAAATACCTCGTAGATAATTAACTATGGATTTTACAAGATTGAAACTATTCTGTTTTAAAAACAGAACGAGAAAAAAAAAACTGTAGGTCGGGATTTACTGTAGCAGTTCCGGTGATGGGGTCCTGGTGGAGCTCCGGCGACGTCCTCCGGTGGTCCTGCGGGTGAGGTGAGGGGGCGGGCGGGGGTGGAGGAGCGAGGGGGTTTGAGTGGTGGTGGTGGGAGTTGGCGGGGATGGCCGGAGGTGGTGGGGCGGGGCGGCAATGGCGGCGGTGGTCCGGCGAACTCCGGCAAGGCGGCTCGGCGATGTGGGGCGAGGAGAGGAGGGACTAGGGGTGGGAATGGATGCGCGAGGTGGCTATTTATAGGGGGAGGAGGTCTTCTTGGAGGAGGGGGCAAGGGATTTCGCGAATCCCGCGATCTCCGGCGATGCTCCGGCGGTGGCTGGAGATATGGAGCATCGTCGGGAGGAAGGAGATGATTCGGTACGGATCGGGCCGGATTTGGCCCAAAAAGAAAATACCTTTCCCTTTTTTTAAAAGATTCCGCGAAGAAAGATCATTTTAGAAAATAAGATGAAAATAAAATATAGGAGTATTATATATCAAAACGACCGGAAAAATAAATCCTACAATATGAACTATTTTACAAGATGAAATAAAATTCACACAAATTCTAATAAAACAAATAGTGCTACTGCTGCAAATAAAATTCAAATAAAATTTCTTTAAAATGCCAAAATGATTTAAAATTTATTTTTCTCCATTTTTATAATGTAGGGAATCATTTTACCCTATTTTTCCATATATTTTATTTTTGGAGAAAAATAATTTGAAAATAAAACCCAAAAACTTCCAAATGGTTTTGAATTGGAAATTCAAACCTTTTCTTCATACTTCCAACTCATATTTCCTATATTTTGAAGAAGTCATTTTATCCTCTCTCATGAAAATCATTGAGTTGCATAAAGTTTCTAAATTTGAAATGCTTTCAAAAATGAAATTCAAAAATCTTTCAAAACCCTTTTTGCTTCTAGAAGAAGTCATGTTTTCTTCACTCAAGGGTATTGTGATGAAATGAATTTGAACTTCATTAAGATCAAATGCAAGGATGAAAGTTTGGGAAAGTCATTTCATTCTCTCTCATTCAATTTTCAAAAAGTTTCAAATTCACTCAATTTCACACAAGCAATCCACACCACAATCAAACAAACAAGCATAATTATTTATTTAATATAACATTCCAAAATTTAGAATTTTGGGATGTTACAAACCTACCACACTTAAAATGAATCTCGTCCTCGAGATTCGAAGAGGCTAGCAAGAAAAGGTTAGGGTTTGGAGGTCTTCCAGCAATGCCACTGATCGGAATGGTCTAGTGTGCTACCACACTTAAAAGCGGGGTTACGGTTCCGAAAAAAATTCATGTACTCCATCCTTTGGGTTGATGGTGTCGGTCTTCTCATAATTTCTGGAATAACTCTTTCACTGGTGCTCTTTCGGTCGGGGCATGACCTGTTCTCAAAATCTTTTGTCCCCTCAATCATGGTGAGTTTCTTCCGAGACTACGTCTTCATATCTGACGAGTCTGTCGCCAATACTAAACAACTATCAAAAATCTCATGGTGGTCGACAATTCATGGTTTCTCCTGCAGGAAAATGGTCGGGGTTGGATCTCAACGTATAACCTACGTTTGGCAGCGGTTGCCTGTACATGGATAAATCGTCCTACCATTCTATGGTTTAACAAGGTTTGACATCGTCGTCTCTCTACTATGGGTAAGTCACTCAGATTTACCATTCCAAATAGCAAGAGCGAATGACAAGAGTAAGTCGGTATGGTGATCAATCCATTCCGCACCCAAATCATTACCTTGTATAAGGTTTAGCGAATCTCGCATTTCTAACACTCGGGCATTCTCACAAGCATGGCAGAATTTCTCTTGTCCACGAGCTGGGTTCGGGTAAATCCTTTGGTTCTGCAAGCCAAACAAAACATCTATCGTTTCTTCACAACTCTCAGGGTTTTACGTAACCTCCTACGAAACGTATGCTGATGAAAACACAACTTCTTCCAAAATTTCTTCTTCGAGGGAGTACTTGATCCTTATTAATTCCTGGGCCTGTAGGTTATGGGCCCACTTCAATACTTGCACCACTTTAACTCATCATTTGAGCTACTATTGTTCCATATTCCGAAACTTCACCACCTTTAAATCCAATCTTACTTCATTCCTTCATACTCTTGAGGTAATTAATATATATCAAATAAAATCCTTAGACTTAATTCGTCCAACTCCACTCTATGGGATACATTTTTCCTTACCATCGGTCAGGTGTTCTCACAGGGCACTACCACCCTTAAAATGAAATTCACAAATCCATTCATAGACCATATTTGTCATATCCTCGAAACTGGTCCAAAGTCTTTGTTCATGGAGTAACAACTCAAAAACAATCCACGTATGAAATCATGACACATTAACTTTATTGATTTCACGAATTCATTACAATCTCTGAGCACTCATTACATAACTCAACTCATCGAACTTATGAAAACAAAATTGCTTCCTACCACTCTTATTATCCATATCAAAATCTCAACTACTTAGCTCCAGCTTTTCTCCTGATCTGAACATTCCCTCGCAAAATGTCCTGCTTGCTTGCAGTGTAAACAAATGACGTCGGACAAATCCAGGGGCTTCCGGTTACCTCCTTGGGTTCTTTGCTTCTGTTCTGGACAATCACTGGCATAATGTCCTGTGGTCTTACACTCAAAACAGATAATATGACTCTTATCCTTCTTTGCAGAGACTGGTTTGTTCAGGGAATGCCTTCGTTTTCTCTTCCTGGATTCCTTTGTAATGATTAGAGCTTCTATTTCCCGAGGGTCAAACTTCACTTCTGCTGTCGGGAAGTCTCTGAGATACTCTTCTCTTTCCTTGGTACAATACTGGGAAAAATGTCCTTCTTCTCCACATGAATAGCAAGTGTTGGAGTAGAATCTGATTAGGCCTTCTTCTTCAGGGTCTTCAACAACTTCCTTCATCACAGGTTCTTCTAGACCTTCCTTGAGGGCTTCTTTCATTCCTTCTTCCTGCTTCTGAATAGTTTGTTGCACCGTGGGGTAAATGTGACACTGCGCCGGGTAGTGGGTGGTTCCTTCACACAAGAAACAAGTCACCTGACTAGTTGGGCATTCCTCAGCTGGGTGTTTCTCCTCACAATAAGGGCATCCATCCTTGTGTTCCTCCTGGGTGTGTCCTATTTCTCCGCAATTCTTGCAAGCACAAGGTTTCTTCTTTGGGTTATCGTAGTGCTTCCGGATAAGACGGGACCTCAAGAGAGTCTTCTTGAATTCCTCCCAAGTTTTTGCTCCGTTGCATCCTTGTATGGCTTGATGCATTTTCCACCAGGTTGCAGCACTCTCGGTAAAATACTGAAGAGCATATTGAACCTCATACTTCCTTGCAATCAAATTTTTCCCGAAGTGATCCTCCATATTCTGAATCCATAGTTCTACCTCCCGTTGAGTCATCGGTCCAGAGAATACTAGTCCTTCTTCATTCATCATCTATTGGGTCCAAGGGTTTTAGGATGAGATCCAGAAGATAGAAAGGGATACACACAATACAAACAATAGTTTTAAAGAAATGGGTTTTATTTTGTGGCCGTCGGAAAAACATCAAACAAATGACAGCTCACAAATCGTCGCATCTAACGTAAGTATATAAAAGGCTTTTGGTCTTCTAAGCGTCAAATAAATCTTCGGAGTTTTCCAATTCTTCAAGTCTTCGGAGTCTTCAACTGTTGTAGCTTCAACTCTTCTAATCCATGGTGAAATCCTCTTTACTCTGAAATGGTCATCGGTTGTCCGATATCTTGTCCTTCTTGGAGCGGCTTCAGTTGATCCTCCGTGTGGTCAAAAGGGAAAGGGGTATATTCTAACTATTTGAGGTAAGAGAGGATATTTGATAAAATCAGAAAAGATGAGAAGTAATGGATCTTTTTGAAAATAAGTTTTAGAGATTTCCTGTCCTACGGCTTTCCGATTTCTAGGGTCACGTCCTACAGTCAACATGTGCTCTGATACCATATCTGTAGCGACCCGACCTCAGACGGTCAAGCCTCTGTGTATCTGTGCCATCCCTGGATCAGTATGCTGGCACACACAGTACATCAATGTATATATCAAAGTGCAATCACATGTATAAATAACGTAAAACTGATATATATACCTCGTAATACTCAGCGGAAACAATCAAACGAGTGTGGAGTCCCATCAACGCCATCGGCAGGTTGAGTGTAGACCGTAACCCTGTATCGTAACTCTTACTCGTCGAAGAAAATATCTGCAACATGATACGTTGCAGCCGTGTAGGTCAGTACATTGAATGTACCGGCAAGATCACAATAAGAGAAAGCTGATGATAAAACTATTCTATATGCAATATGGCTTTGTGGCTCTGGGTCTGAGTTTTTGTTTTGCATAAAAGCTGGTTTTTACTTTTCCTACAACAAAGGAATATCAGGAGCCTGTACTACGGAGTTTTCTAACATGACATGGTTCCGCCAACCGATGTCCCATAGCCCAAAATCATCATAAGTTGCCCACAATTAAGTTATCAATCCGGTGTTGAGAGTTCCGAGATAGATCCAAGTCCAGAGACTCAAATTGTCCGTAACCGGGGACACGGCTAATCGATTAGGTTTTAACCCTCTGCAGAGGTTTGTACACTTTACCCGCAAGATTCGATCCCTCTTTTTACGTTCTCGCACTTCATGGTGTTTGAGAACAAGATGACCGAAACATGGTCTTCCGAAGAGTTCCTCTGACCACTGTCCGGTGCTCATCCAATCCTACCGTCGTTCTACATCTGCTAGCACCGTCCCAGCCAGAGTCACAACTAAGGTCAACCAAGCCAGAGCCCATAGTGACTTGCGGTTGCACAGGTAAGCTTCTGGTCATGAAGTATTCTTCCGTCTCTTTGAGTCTGGGTGGAACTTTCCTCATGAGTACTGGCCAAAACCCAGCTCACTAGGCAAATCCACTGGGTACTCCAGGGTGCCTCACAACCAGTCCACCCAGTAGTGTGTATTGAAGTCTTGTCTCGAGTCTTGAAGTCTTGAGGTCTCGAAGATGCTGTCCTCGCAGGTGCCATCAGGATGTTGTCGTCTTTGACGTAAAATCCTCCATTCTCACACCACTCCCGAGCACTCATACCAACCCCGTCTACTATAGCGTAGCTTTAAAAGTAAACAACGTCCCGGGCTTGGTAACAGGAAGATGGGTTCCTACCTCATGCATTCTACTCAACTACAAGAATTCAATATCACTACTGGAGGGATTGAAATAATGGTGCCACTAAATGCAATAAAAACATTGGTATGAAAAATATGGTCAAAGTGAACTTGCCTGGTATGTCGATGAAGATAGTCGCACTCAAATAAAGACTTGGTAGAACTATTCGTCACTCCGTTCAAAATCTATATAGTCAAACATAGCATTCATATAAGCAAGCAATTCTAACACTCATAATAAAATCAACAAATAAAAAAAATGCAAATCATCAAGGGACACCAAATAAAAAGGAAAACTATACCACAAAACTACTAAAGAGAACTCGAAGACATAACACAAAATAGTTTTGTCCTAAGTAAAAACATAACAACAATTAAAACACTAAACTGATAAATTAACAGAAAATAACTAATTTAACAGAAAGTATTTTTCACAAAATTTTATTTGCAAAAAAAGAAACAAATAAAAAGCTTTTATGAAACACTAACTATGACCAAAACAAGTTTTCATACAAAACTAAATAAAATATATTTTTAATAATAATAAAAAAAATCTTTGGTTGACTAACAGAAACAAAACTAAGTTTGTCAAACGTGACAAAAAGAAATAATTTAAAACTAATAAAAACAATAAAGAAAAGACTAAAACAAAACTATAAGTAAAACAGTCCTGTTTTGCTAAAAACCTAATTTAAATTAACCTAGAAATAAAACACTAAATACTACTGGATAAACAAAGGTCCTAGAGACCAGGGGCAAAAAGAATCGGTCAAAAATAATATTCCTAACTCAAAATAGCTCAAATCTAGTGATTTGAGAAAATTCATACAAACACAAATTTAAACAGCTCAAATGTGAAATAAAATTGAACTAACAGAAACTTCATAAAATTTGTGATCCAAGGCAGTTGGAATCACTCAAAAATACCTCGTAGATAATTAACTATGGATTTTACAAGATTGAAACTATTCTGTTTTAAAAACAGAACGAGAAAAAAAAAACTGTAGGTCGGGATTTACTGTAGCAGTTCCGGTGATGGGGTCCTGGTGGAGCTCCGGCGACGTCCTCCGGTGGTCCTGCGGGTGAGGTGAGGGGGCGGGCGGGGGTGGAGGAGCGAGGGGGTTTGAGTGGTGGTGGTGGGAGTTGGCGGGGATGGCCGGAGGTGGTGGGGCGGGGCGGCAATGGCGGCGGTGGTCCGGCGAACTCCGGCAAGGCGGCTCGGCGATGTGGGGCCAGGAGAGGAGGGACTAGGGGTGGGAATGGATGCGCGAGGTGGCTATTTATAGGGGGAGGAGGTCTTCTTGGAGGAGGGGGCAAGGGATTTCGCGAATCCCGCGATCTCCGGCGATGCTCCGGCGGTGGCTGGAGATATGGAGCATCGTCGGGAGGAAGGAGATGATTCGGTACGGATCGGGCCGGATTTGGCCCAAAAAGAAAATACCTTTCCCTTTTTTTAAAAGATTCCGCGAAGAAAGATCATTTTAGAAAATAAGATGAAAATAAAATATAGGAGTATTATATATCAAAACGACCGGAAAAATAAATCCTACAATATGAACTATTTTACAAGATGAAATAAAATTCACACAAATTCTAATAAAACAAATAGTGCTACTGCTGCAAATAAAATTCAAATAAAATTTCTTTAAAATGCCAAAATGATTTAAAATTTATTTTTCTCCATTTTTATAATGTAGGGAATCATTTTACCCTATTTTTCCATATATTTTATTTTTGGAGAAAAATAATTTGAAAATAAAACCCAAAAACTTCCAAATGGTTTTGAATTGGAAATTCAAACCTTTTCTTCATACTTCCAACTCATATTTCCTATATTTTGAAGAAGTCATTTTATCCTCTCTCATGAAAATCATTGAGTTGCATAAAGTTTCTAAATTTGAAATGCTTTCAAAAATGAAATTCAAAAATTTTTCAAAACCCTTTTTGCTTCTAGAAGAAGTCATGTTTTCTTCACTCAAGGGTATTGTGATGAAATGAATTTGAACTTCATTAAGATCAAATGCAAGGATGAAAGTTTGGGAAAGTCATTTCATTCCCTCTCATTCAATTTTCAAAAAGTTTCAAATTCACTCAATTTCACACAAGCAATCCACACCACAATCAAACAAACAAGCATAATTATTTATTTAATATAACATTCCAAAATTTAGAATTTTGGGATGTTACAAAAAGAATCAAATCATCGACTGTCCGTACGCGGAAGCCCTCGCGGCCTTCAAACATAGCGTCCGGGATGAATGGCTAGCACGTCACCTCGACCAGGAAGGACCTAAATCCATGACAGCCCTTACCGCTCTAATGACTCGCTTTTGTGCAGGAGAAGACAACTGGCTCGCTCGCAAAAGCAACAATGCCAGCGACCCGGTCACTTCCGAAATCCGAGACGGCAACGGCAAGCCACGACTGAACGAGCATAACAGTCGCAGCAATAACGAAAGATTGCGTGACACAGCGGTCAACGCCGGATTTCACAATCTGAAACCTGGCCAACGGAAGAAACCATTTAAGGCCAAACAGGACGGACCATCCGTCCTTGACAGGATATTGGACCGACCCTGTCAGATTCACGGCCACCCTGATAAGCCAACTAATCATACCAACAGAAACTGTTGGGTCTTCAAGCAGGCAGGCAAGCTTAATGCCGAATACAAAGGGAGAAGGCCACCAAGCGATAAATACGACGGCAAGGCGTGCCAGCCGAACACCGGGGGCCAGAAGCAGTTTCCCTCCGACGTTCGACCACTACCGGAGCGGAAATAGCAGTTCGGCTTCCGCCACCCACCCACTATGATGACAGGATTTACACCATGCGTGCATCACTACGCGCTCAAGATACCATGGGCATTGGCGGAAGCACAATACGGGCAACCCTGCGAGCATTCCCGTAACGTTTTTTAATCCATTTTCTTCATTTTTCTTTATTATAAACAGGTGACCGACAGGACTGCATATACAACAGACTTTGTCGGAGTTCGGATCCGCACACTCACCTAAGGGGTTACTTCAGTTAAGGACTCCCCTCCCAGAGGACGGGTGGCACAGACGTGCGACAGGAGGTCGAAAATAGCTTTTTGTAGACCACACTCTTTATTCTGAGCCTGTACTATGCCTTTTTCCTCCGTTCCCGACCCCGAGCATGTCAAATAGCCGAGTTGTGGGTTTTCTCTTCCTTATATATATATATATATATATATATATATATATATATATATATATATATATATATATATATATATATATATATATATATATATATACTTCTCATATGTGTGAAAGAAAATTGCATCATAGTTGTCTCTTGCGTCTGTCGCGTTCTTGGACCCTACAAGTACCCAGGATCATGGAGTTCGAGCCACGTGGAGGCTAAGGGCAGGGAGATCGTGAAGTGCTATTCTGAATACCGTGACAGGATGGTTTAGTATGGTATGGTGATTCTATCTATAAGGATACAAGAGGTGTAGTCATTAAACACCCAATGCTTTTGTATGATTCTATCGTAACTATCGAGGCAACCCTATGCGATGGATATGGCCTTCAGTTGGACAACTAAATCTTGATGCAGGGCGCGTTCTGGTGAAGACATAATTTGGGAAGATGTAACGCCCCGTACACATTGCCGGCGATTGTTACTCCTCGTGGGATCTATACTGGCCCCACAGATCAATACTAGTCTTTCCTGCGCACTTTGTCCTCACTCGTGCGCACCAGGGACCAACCTCCCAGTCGCCACCCATCCTAAAATTACTCCATGCTGAGCACACTTAACTTTGGATTTATTTCCGAATAGGCTCCCGGAAAAGAAGGAATTCCTTATTGATATGAGTATTCTAGCATCCCCATTAATCCATACTATCACAACACACCCCCACTTCATTATGTTGCACACACATCTTGACAGGCGTCTTCCAGGGTACAAATAAATATCACGATGATCCGGTTCGCAAGTAGATGGTTGTAAGAAAGAAGTCCTCATACCCATGCCTATTTTTATTATAAGTGTTCTCCACTGTAACTTGATTATGACCCGGTCTAAAAATTGGAATTTAATACTTTTGAAAAAGGATGTTCGAAACCCTTGTCTTCAAGGTGTACGTCCTCTCATGTGTTCGATAACTCAGGGCCACCTCTAGGGAAATAGGTGAGAATCCTTTTTGCTATATGTTTACTAGATCACTAAAGGGGACTTATTAGTAACTAACATTTTTGACACCCATGTTCTAATGATGGTGATTGGAGGGCCTAGATATTTCATTTGAAAGTGTACCATTTTTCCTCCAAAACTAGCCAGCACATCATTGAGGATGATCTCCTCACATTGTATAGGGGCTTTCGAAGTTTTTTTAGGATTGATACATAAATTGAACACCTCACGGAATTGGTTGAGTATGTCGAGCAGGGTGTCGATCTCTTGCTGGTCATGATTGGCAAAAATGACCGCGTCGTCAGTGTAAAGTCTGACATAGAGCTTAGCCTCCCTCTCTGGTAGAGGGGGCAAGGATTCCACTCATAGCTAGCATGGTGAGAATTTGATACAGGGGACAATGGAAAGGACGAAGAGTAACGCTCACAATGGATCGCCCTACCTAACCCCAGCGGTCTGAATCGGAGGGCCAACCCTCCCGTCAAGCAGGAAGGTGGGCAATGATAATGACAGAAGCAGTGTGATCCAATCCGCCACTAGGGAATGAAAGCCAAGTGCTCCATGATCTCGAGGACATACTCCCAATATACCGAGTCAAAATCCCTATCAATAGCTTTATGAGTAGTGTTGGTTCTTCCTTCAGTGCAATGATCGATGCAGTTTTGGACGTAGAAGGAAGTTGTCTTGAATGCACTGTTACTTGAGGAAGCCGCTCTTAGACAATGAGATGAGCTTGTTGATGATTATGGATAGCTTGGTGGACAAAACCTTGGCGATCAACTTTACAATGGAATGGATGAGACTAATCGTCCTGAAGTTGGCCATGTGAACTACGTCATGATTCTTCGAGAGCAAGGCAACTCTCTTTGTGTTCATGGCAGAAAAACTACCTCCGACAATGTGATGGATTTGATGGAAGACCGCCATGATGCTAGTCTTGATTGTTACCTAGTAGGATATGAATAAGATGCCTTTGAAGTCGTCCCGGCCCGACGCCATTTCCATCAATGACGCCAAGACCACAACTAGGACCTCCTCCTCCATGAAGAGGTTGTCCAGGGCACTCCCTTGGACGGTAGGGAGCTCAAGCTCATATCAGTTGGTGCAACACACTTTATTGGTTCCTAGCACCTGACAGAAGGGTGATCGCCACCTTGTCCTTATGTGTCATGGTCATGCAATTCGCAGTATGAAGTGAGTGAATAAAGTTTTTTCCGCGGTGAGAGCAGATCCTGGAATTGAAGAAAGAGGTGCTCGTATCTCTGACACGCAACCATGTGATCCTAGAGCAGTGCCATTTGCATGCCTGCTGGATTGTAATCAAGCCAATCACTCTCTGCTTGAGTAGCTTGCGCAGTTCCAAAGTGGCATCCAAATGAAGGATCACCTCATTTGCATTGTGGAATTGTACGCTGGCATCGCCGCACAGAGATTGTTCCAAATTTTGACGTCAGCCACCGCACTCTGCATCTAGATCCTAGGTCGTACAAACACACAACTGAGTAGACGGTCCATTGCCATGCCTTCGCGATAGTTTCCTGGAAGTGCAAGAACCTTTGCTAGAAACACTCAAAGCAAAAATGAACCTTTCATCAATGTGGCAATGAACTGGCCAACAACAAGGTACACAATTGCTTGTATCTGCGTTGGTAATCCCTGAAGAGGAGAGGATGATGCAGCACAACAAAGGTAAGTATTTCCCTCAGTTATGAAACCAAGGTTATCAATCCAGTAGGAGAACCAAGCAACACTATGTAAACAACACCTTCACACAAACAACAAATACTTGCAACCCAACGCGTAAGAGGGATTGTCAATCCCTCAATGGTATTGAGATAGATTAAATTGTATGAGATTTGATAAATAGATCTAACTAAAACACAAAATAAATAAATAAATAAATAAAAAGTGCAGCAAGGTATTCTTAGATTTAATATGATAGGAAATAGACCCCGAGGCCATAATTTTCACTAGAAGCTTCTCTCAAGAAAATAGCATACGGTGGGTAAACAAATTAATTTTGGGCAATTGATAAAAAAGCGATAAATCATGAAGTTATCCAAGGAAATGATCATGTATATAGGTATCACATCCAACATTAGTAGACCAACTCCTGCCTACATCTATCTACTAGTATTACTCCACACATTGACCGCTATCCATCATGCATCTGTGTATTAAGTTTGTGGAAAAATGAAGTAATGCAATAAGAACGATGACATGATTTAGACAAGATAAACTCACGTATTAATAAACCCCATCTTGTTACCCTTAATAGCAAGGATACATGCATGTCATGTCTCTTTCTGTCATTGAGATTGAGCACCGCAAGATCGAACCCATCACAAAGCACCTCTTCCCATGGCAAGAAAAATCAATCTAGTTGGCCAAACCAAACCAATAATTTGGAGAAGAAATACGAGGCTATAACAATCATGCATGAAAGATTTCAGAAAAGACTCAGATAATATTCACTGCTAGCACTGATCATAAACCCACAATTCATTGGATCCCAACAAACACACCACATAAAGGAGTTACATCAAATAGATCTCCAAGAAATCGAGGAGAACATTCTATTGAAGATCAAAAAGAGAGAAAAAGCCATCTAGCTACTAACTACAGACCCGTAGATCTGTGGTAAACTACTCACGCATCATTGAACGGGCAGCAAGGATGATGAAGAACCCCTCTGTGATCCTTGCCCCCTCTGGTAGAGTGCCGGAAAAGGCCTCTAGATTGGATCTCATGGTTCTAGAACTTGCAGTGGCTGGAAAAGTGTTTTGTTGACTCCCCTAGGGTTTTGGGCATTTAGAGTATTTATAGAGGTGTTGGTAGGACAAAGGGTGACCGTGGGCTCCACTACCCACCAGGGCACGCCTAGGGCCCCTGCCGTGCTCTGGTTCCTAGTGGACCCCATAGGCCTCCTCCCGTGTGCTCCTTTGGTTCCCTGGGTGTCTTCTGGGCAGAAAACAAAATCTCCAAAAAGTTTCATGGCATTTGGACTTCGTTTGGTATTGATATTCTGCAAAGTAAAAAACAAGCAGAAAACAACTGGCATTGGGCACTATGTCAATAGGTTAGTCCCAAAAATGATATAAAGTTGCTAGTAAATTTATAAAAAACATCCAAGATTGATAATTTAATAGCATGGAACAATCAAAACTTATAGATACGTTGGAGATGCATCAGCGTCCCAATCTTAATTCCTGCTCGTCCTCGAGTAGGTAAATGATAAAAACAGAATTTTTGATGTGGAATGCTACCTATCATATTCATCACATATTGTTTTATTTTGTAGCATGGACATTTGTACTTTAGATGATTCTAAGCAATAGTCTATAATTGACATGAGGACATCAATACTCAAACATATCAACAAGCAACCATGTCTTTCAAAATATCAACACTAAAGAAAGTTATCCCTAGCCCATCATGCTCAATCATTGATCCATTCACGAAACACACTCGAATATTAGCTACATCCAATGCATAAAAGTAAATAGATAGACCCTACATAGAGGGAAGCAGAGAATTGTAGAGGTGCTAGAGCTCAGAGCTTAAATTGAGAGAAAAAATTGTTTTGAGAGGCATGCTTTTCCTGTCAACAAAAACGACCGAGAATTCCCAATATCTTCCATGCTAGATAAATCATAGGCGGTTCCCTAACATAAAATAAATTTTATTCCTTTTCCACCATTATTTCATAATCCATGGCTAGCCGTATCCACGGGTGGCTTCCATACCAACACTTTCCAAGGAATTTATTATGAACAACATAAGTATTTTTTTTCATTTCGGGACTGGGCATCCTTATTATCTGCCACACTCTTGTGCAATGACAAGTGAACAAACACTCATCTTGAGAATAACTTACCTAGCATGGAAAATATTGGCCACCCCCTTCCGCTTCATTAGGTACGGGCACACAAAAAGGAAATTCATTTTGAAAATTAGAGTTGGCACATACAAATTTACTTGGAACAGCATGGAAATACCCCATATAGGTAGGTGATACGTCTCCGTCGTATCTATAATTTTTTTGTTTCATGCCAATATTATACAACTTTCATATAATTTTGGCAACATTTTATGTCATTTTTGGGACTAACATATTGATCGAGTGCCCAGTGCCAGTTCCTGTTTGTTGCATGTTTATTGTTTCACAGAATACCCATATTAAACAAAGTCCAAACGCGATAAAAATTTACGGAGAATTATTTTGGAATGTATGTCATTTTTGGGAAGCGGAATCAACGCGAGACGATGCCCGAGGTGCCCACAAGCCCTAGGGGCGCGCCCCCTACCCGGGGCGCACTTGGAGGCTTGTGGCCACCCTGTAGGTCGGTTGGAGGTGTCCTTCGGCCGCAAGCAAGCTTATATCCGAATAAAAATTGTGTTAAAATATGAGCCCAATCAGAGTTACGGATCTCAGGAATTTAATAAATGGGGAAAGGCCATAAAACAGGAATGCGAAACAGAAGAGAAACATAGAGATAGATCCAATCTTGGAGGGGCTGCCATCCCTCCGCCGCCATGTAGGCCATGGACCAGAGGGGAAACCCTTCTCCATCTAGGGGGAGGCCAAGGAAGAAGAAGAAGGAGGGGGCTCTCTCCCCCTTGATACGTCTCCAACGTATCTATAATTTTTTATTGTTCCATGTTGTTTTATTATCAATCTTGGATGTTTTATAATCATTTTATAGTCATTTTATATCATTTTTTTGGGACTAACCTATTAACATAGTGCCAAGTGCCAGTTGTTGTTTTTTCCTTGTTTTTAACAATGCAGGAAATCAATATCAAACGAAGTCCAAATGCCATGAAACTCCATGATGATTATTTATGGGCCAGATGGAAGGCAATGGGCGCTGGTTGCACCTGGGGGTGCCCCGAGGGGGGCACAACCCACCAGGGTGCGCCAGGAGGCCCAGGCGCGCCCTGGTGGGTTGTGCCCACCTCGGGTGCCCTCGGGCCGCCTCTTTGCTCTATAAATACTCCAAAAATCCACAAACCCTAGGGTAGTCGACGAAATATTCATCCAGCTGCCGCAGAGTCCAGAACCACTAGATCCAATCTAGACACCATCACAGATGGGTTCACCACTTCCATTGGCGCCTCTCCGATGATGCGTGAGTAGTTCTTTGTAGACCTTCGGGTCCGTAGTTAGTAGCTAGATGGCTTCCTCTCTCTCGCTGAATTCTCAATACAATGGTCTCTTGGAGATCCATATGATGTAACTCTTTTGCGTGTCTTTGTTGGGATCTGATGAACATCGAGTTTATGATCAGTTATATCTTTTTATATCCATGATCTCTTATATGCATGATCTCTTATAGCCTCGTATTTCTTCTTTGATATTTGGGTTTTGTTTGGCTAACTTGATCTATTTGTCTTGCAATGGGAAGAGGTGCCCAGTAGTGGGTTCGATCTTACGGTGCTTGATCCCAGTGACAGAAAGGGAATCGACACGTATGTATCGTTGCTACTAAGGATAAAAAGACGAGATCTATATCTACCGCCATATAGATAAACATATCTTGTCTACATCATGTCATCATTCTTATTGCATTACTTCATTTTTCCAAGAACTTAATACACTAGATGCATGCTGGATAGCGGTCGATGTGTGGAGTAATAGTAGTAGATGCAGGCAGGAGTCAGTCTACTAATCTTGGACGTGATGCCTATGTAATGATCATTGCCTGGACATCGTCATGATTATTTGAAGTTCAATCAATTTCCCAACAGTAATTTGTTTACCCACTGTTTGCTATTTTTCTCGAGAGAAGCCACTAGTGAAACCTACGGCCCCCGGGTCTTCTTTCTCATATATTTGCCTTGAGATCTATTTTTCCTTTGCGTTTTTATTCAGATCTGTTAAACAAAAAATACAAAAATATCTTGCTGCACTTTATTTTATTTGCGATCTATTATTTCAATCTATTATAATTTTCTCCCGTCATCGTGCCTTCTAGCGCTGTTACTCGAAAGGGATTGACAACCCCTTTAACACGTCGGGTTGCGAGTGGCTGTTATTTGTTTGCAGGGGCTGTTTGCGTTTTGTTGCTTGGTTCTCCTACTGGTTCGATACCTTGGTTTCATTACTGAGGGAAATACCTACCTTTGCTGTGCTAAATCATCCTCTCCTTTTGGGGGAAACACCGACGTAATCTGAGCAAACATCATCAAGGGAATTTCTAGCGCCATTGCTGGGGAGGATCAAGTCAAGATAATCTCCCGGCTCCGCGCCAATTTCTGGCGCCGTTGCCGAGGAGGATCTTCAACATAACCAGGTTCCTAATCACAAATCTCATCTCCTCGCAATTTACATTATTCGCCATTTGCCTCTCCTTTTCCTCTCCCCCACTTCACAAAAGTTTTCCGTTTTATTCGCCTCTCTTTTCCGTTCGCCGATTTCTTGTCAGATCTATTCTTTGCTTACAATCATGAGTGATTTTGGTATGGCACCAACAGATGATGGCCTGACTCCTAAGATTGGACGTATAGGCAATCTGGATGCTAAAACTTTTATCTTGGGGCAAGGGAATGTTATGGGAAAAGAACGTATCCAAGAATTTTTCAATTGTGTTGGAAATCTGAGTCTTGATGATGCCCCTATACTTAAAACTACTAGATCTTATGCGGGTGCTATTTCAGCACTAGTTCTGAAACTTGAAAGTAATGTAATCCCACTCATCGTACTTTGCAAAGATTGTTTTTTGAGATTCCCGGAATAAAGAATCCTAGAGCAAAAAATTTGGCCAGTCCCATTCTTATGAACGAGTTTGACTACATAATTTGGGAAGCTAGGGAAATCTTTGACTTTTATGGTATGAATCGTGACAAACCCGTGATAGATGAAATTCTTTACAATAGTGATTATGCACTAAGGCATTTGCTTGGGGATAATAAGATCTCTGATGAGAATCTTAAAAGGAGGTCCCCGTTCTAGAAATAATCCAACAAGTTTTTAATAATGTCAATCAACACTATTCTTGGATTGTTGCGGGGAAATCAAAGGGGTTATGATGAAAACCAACTAAGGAATGCTAAAGTTTCTATGGATAATATGTTCTATGTTGTGTCTACAAAACCTCCTGATAAAAATACCCCCAAGGAAAATAATAATAAGAAGGATGACAAAACTTAGATCCTTGCCTTATGCCTAGCTAAGGGCGTAAAACTATAGCGCTTGTTGGGAGGCAACCCAATGAATAAAATTTATTTTTACTTTTTGCTTTCTTTTGTTGTGTGTTTACACAATTATGCTACTGGTATGATTGTGTTTTTTGTGTTTTAATTCATGTTTGTGCCAAGTAAATCCTATAGGATCTTCTTGGGTGATAGTTGTTTGATCTTGCTGGAAAAGACAGAAACTTTGCTCTCACGAAAATAATTTTCATAAATCACAGAAAATATCTTTTGCTCAGATTCTTTTTGCAGAAGATTAATATACAAATTACCCTGGTCGTCCAATTTTGGTAGAATTTTTGGAGTTCTAGAAGTATTCGCCAAAGTCAGATTACTACAGACTGTTCTGTTTTGACAGATTCTGTTTTCTTTGTGATGTGTGCTTTTTTTTACAGAAAGACTGTAAGGGAACCCCCTACAGTATAATTGGTGCAACAAAGCCAGATTGCAAGTACCGTGTCTTGAACCTGGGTGGGTGGGAAGGCATCAACCCCTTCCCACCACTAGGCTATGCCTTAGTCTGCGATGTGTGCTTATTTTGATGGCTCTATGGTTTTATTTGATGAGTTTTTGCCATAGAAAAGTTGGAATACAGTAGATATAATACAAAAACAAAATATGAATTGGTTTGATACATCACTTATGTTAGTGGTTTTCTTTCTTATACTAACGTGTCTCACAAAGGTTTTGTTGAGTTTTGTGTGATTGAAGTTTTCAAGTTTTGGCTTATCTTACGATGGATAAAGGAGGGATGTGAAAGTGCTAGTTATCGACTAGAGGGGGGGGGGGGTGAAGAGGCGATTTTTATGAAAGTCTTCAAAACATGGAAGTTTCAAAGACAAACAATAGAAATGACTCTGTTGATATGCAGCGGAAGATAAACTACACTAAGCAAGCCATAGTCAAGTATGCAATAACGTGAGAGTACGAAGACAAATAGTAGCTAGGTACTACCTCCGTCTCGGTGTATAAGTCATCCGCGTAGTTCTAGGTCATCGATTTGAGGAATTAAATATGTGTTATATGTCATGAAAAGTATATCACTAGATTTCTACACGGATGTAGTTTCTAAATATATATTTTTTGTCACATATAATACATATTTAGATAGTTAAATTGTCGACCTAGAACTATGCGAATGACTTATACACCGGGATGGAGGGAGTAGTAAGGATCAGGATGGAAGATGGTATGAAGCCAAATTATGATACTAGTCAGACAGTGAAGACAAATAGGTAAAGCAAACATGCAATGACTTCACGAAGACAAACTCTAAGTAAAGAGAGGGAGAGGATAGAACCAGTCACTTGTTGAGGACATAGGATTTGTTGGACCAGTTCCAGTTGCTGTGACAACTGTACATCTGGTTTGGGAGGCTGAGATTCAACTCAGAAGACCGCGTCTTCACCTTATTCCCCTTGAGCTAAGGACACCCAGTCCTCGCCCAATTACTCTGGTAAGTCTTCAAGGTAGACTTCCAAACCTTCACAGACTTCGTTCACCGGCGATCCACATTGACTCTTGGATGCTCAGAACGCGACGCCTAACTGGCTGGAGGATTCACAGTCCTCAAGTGTAATAAGTCTTCAGGTCGCGCACACAGAAAGACTTCAGTGGTGCCTAACACACTTTGGCTCTGGGTGTTTGGGCTTTGTCCTCGCAAGGATTTCTCTCTCTCAAAGGCTTCAAGGTGGTTTGCTCTCACTACGACAAAAGCCGTGCACTAACTCTAAGCAGCCACCAATTTATGGTGTAGGGGGTGGGCTATTTATAGCCACTAGGCAACCCAACCTGATTTGTCCGAAATGACCATGGGTCACTAAAGAACTGACACGTGTTCCAACGGTCAGATTTCAAACACACGCGGCAACTTTACTTGGGCTACAAGCAAAGCTGACTCATCCAGCTCTGGATAAGATTTGCTTTCATTGTCTTCGCTCGAAGACATAGGATTTTGGTTGAGCATCACTTCAGTCACTCTGACTTTGTTCACTTGGACCCCACTTAACAGTACGGTGGTTCCTATGACTCAACAAAGAAGAAAAGGAGACAACGAAACAACTAAGTCTTCGCGCCCCATAGTCTTCACGCAATGTCTTCTCTTGTCATAGTCTTTAATGTGAATATCTTCACATACCACCATTGTCTTCAATGTCTTCATACATTTTTAGGGGTCATCTCCGGTAGATAAACCGAATCAATGAGGGACTACTACTTGTGTTATCCTGCAATTCTCACAAACACATTAGTCCCTCAACCAGGTTTGTCGTCAATACTCCAAAACCAACTAGGGGTGGCACTAGATGCACTTACAATCTCCCCCTTTTTGGTGATTGATGACAAACTGGTTGAAGTTTTCAACGGGGATAAAAGTATGTGAAATGTAAAGGATTTAGGTATTGTCTTCATAAGTGGCAAAGGCTCCCCCTGAAGATGTGCATATAAGTAATTTGCTTTTGGAATGCAAATGCACATGGCAGGTTGTACTTGTGGAGATCCTCTTCAACTTATGACGACAATTCATCATGCATGAAAAGTATGTGAAGATAATGACATGCATAATGAAAAATCGACGTCTGCAGAATGACCTAAGTGCGGAAGTTATCATCGCACATGCAGAATTTATCATCGCATCACAGAATAGCAAATAAGTAATAGACGACCATCGAGTTTAAGTGTTACAACTCAAAGAACCAAATGTATCAAAAAGCGAGAGTTGTAAACACTAGGCAAAATATAAAACCACCGCCCATATGGACCCGCTTGAAGACTATCAAACTCATATGCTTCTCCCCTTTTGTCAGTAAGGACCAAAAAGGTTTGAATACATAGAGCACCTACTCGTTCCCATGAGGAGTTGGTGAAGCAGCAGGGTCGTCAGTGTTGGTTGGCGATGCAGACGAACTTGGTGCAGTGTCGATTCGCGCTGAAGGTGGTGAAGTAGCATCGTCTTCATCATCGATGACACGTGCATTCACTGTTGCAGCAGAGGAGAGAACTCAAAGTCTTCAAGAGACGGAGTACGCCGCATCACAGTCCTTCTCGAAGGTGTTGAGTCAAACTTGAAGTGTTCAGAGAAGCCATCATCTTGAAGATCATCTTCAGAACACATAAGCGTCATCCCTTTCCATGTACGCTGACAAGTTTCATGGGCGACAAAGGCATTCTTGGTGGCAAGGTTGCGAATCCTGTTTACATCCACCAAGAGGCTTTTCATTTGACGCTTCAGCCAGTCATGATGCTTATCCTGTTTCTGATGAAGGGCAACTAGAAGCTCTCGGCCATTGAGAACACGAGATCGCTTCTTAGGCCGTTGTGCAATGGTGCTTTCGGTGGCTTCAGTGAGGGCACGATGAGGTGCACGTGTAGTACCAGCCAGAGGATAAACACGAGTGACTGCTTGAACTCCTTCGATGTTTTGTGAGAAGCTTTGATTATCAGCATTTCGAAGACTAAGGGCTCCTTGGCAGGCTCTGGATAGATGGCTTCAACTGACATATCAACCTCAGGCAGAAAAATTAGATGATTGCGAGCAGAGGGCTGATAGTTGACAGCTGAGTGTAGTTTGATCAGACGCATAATCCATGGAGCATAAAACTTCAAGCCAAAAAGATCAGAGCCTGATGCAGCAAGTTGGCGGATAAAGAAGTCTTGTGCATTGAAGCTTTTGCCGTGAAGAATATGGAAGACCAAAGTCTTCATTGCACCTTCAAGCTTCGCATGAGGAGAATGTCCTTTGATGGGATAGAGAGTTCGCCTTATAATGTGATAGATAGTACGTGGCAGATACTCAAGGTCTTCAACAGATAATTCCTTAGGATATTCTGCATCAGGAGACAAAGGCTTCATCATGCTAAGCATCTGGCTCATGTTGGGTTCAGGCTTGTGAAAAATGCTTTCCATAGCAGCACTGTGAAGCTGACAACCAGGTTCATAAAGATCACCTGGAGTGGGCAGGCCAGTGAGCTCAATGACATCAAAGGCTTTGGCTTCATGATGAACATTGCATGTCATCCACTCAAGGACCCAAGTCTTCGGATCCCTGTTGTAGCCACGAATATGAAGAGTGGCATATAATTGGAGCAGTAATTCTTCATTCCAGTGCTCCTTGTAAGTGACAAACTGCAACAAACCAGACTCTCTGAAGAAATCCAGCGCTTCTTCCAAACATGGCAGACCAGTTATGGCTTCAGTGTCAAGACGCATATGTGAAAAAATGCGACCTTCATTGTATAAGATGCATGAGTAATAACTGCGCCGCTGATAGCTCCAGAACCGATCAGAAGATATTCTTGCCTTAGAGTAATGGTTCTTGGCGCTATCAAAGAAGGTGTTGTGTGCTTTGAATCCATTGACATTGAAAGAGCCTGGTGCAGACGCAGTACCTGGAAACCTAGGCAGTCTTGGCAGTGGCTTATGAACCTGAGGCCTGTGCTCAACGTGGTAATCAAATTGAGGACCAGCAGCAGGTGGAGGAACCAGAAGAGGCCATTTGACAGTGATAAGCTGCCCATAGTTGTATGCTTACTCAATGGTATGCGGACTTGGTGGCGGAATAGGAGCAGTGGCATTAGCAGAGGCGTCAGGCTGCGCATTAGTAGCAGGTGCTTCATTGGTTTCAGGCTCAGTGTTCAATGCAGGCTCCCCATTTGCTTCAGCCATGACCACGTCATTGGCTTCATTGGTGTTAGTGGTGGCAGCCTCAGGATTCTCAACCTCCACTTGAGGAGTTGGAGGGTCGGGCACAGACACGTTCACTTTAGGAACAACTTCTTCAATGATGGGGGGAGTAGGGACACGTTCTTCTGCTTGTTTTTCTTCAGCTGATGTAGCCGGATTGTCTTCAGCAACTTTAGCTTCAGACTCGGAGACATTCACAGTAGGAGTGGCTTCTGGGAACATCTGACGTGCAACAGATTGGTGGTGCACTTCTCCTTCTGGAACGTTCGAAAGAGGGACTTGGGGCCTTGGTCCTTTGCGAAGCCTGCGTAACGCTAGCGACGCCTGTGGAGATGGAGTTGGCTGGGCCTCAAAGTCATCTTCTTCTTCTTGCACTCGGGGGGTGACTTGTTGTTGGGGAGTACTCAGGGTGTCTTGTTGTTGTGGGTGATCAGCCCATGATGCATCCTGAGCAATTGGCGCCAGAGGACGACCAATGCTGATGAGTTCGCTGTTCGTGAGAACAGGCGATGATACCAAGTTGTGCTCGATCTGAGGAAGAACTACATCATCTTCAACATGTCATGGTGACCAATGTCTTCAGCAGCGGTGGGGTCAACTGCTGGAATGTCTTCATCTTCAGGAGCCTCTGTGGAAGCAGGCTCATGAACTACCATCCGTCGTTCTTGATGCGAAGAGTCAGGACGAGCAACCGAGATGGGCTCGACAACAAGGGGCTCTGTGGGAGCAGCCCGATCTTTCTTGGTTTTGCGCTTCTTCTTGGAGGGAGCGACATCAGAAGCTTCAGGATTTTTCCACTTTCTGGCTTCAGCCTTGGCAGCCCTTGTCTTTTTCAGTTCTGAAGCGGTTGACTTGACCTTTGGCTTCGAGCCGGACATGCTGCTTGGGAAGACAATGCGAGGTTCTTCCCGCCTTGAAGGTGCAGATTTGTCAGTCGATGGCATCTTCTTCTTTGCAGCCATTCTGGGGTCGATGCCAGGACGCCCAAGAGCCTTGCGCTTTTCAGCTTCATTGTAGGATTGCACGCACTTGTCAGCCAGACTCTTCATGCACTCACGAGAACCTTTAGCTTCTTCCCGTTTCTTGAGAAAAGCTTCGTTAAGCTCATGTAGCATAGCCTTGAAGTTTTTGACATCTTGCACGCTGAGCTTTGCCATGTGCTTCTTGAACTGAGCTTTCTCATAGTCAATTTTGTGCTTCAGTTCAACGATGCGCTGAGCTAGAGCTAGCTCAGAAGCAATGGCGCCATTGAAGGAGACGCTGAGGCCAATGGGAAGTTGCAGATCTTCAAAGCTGAGATTTTGGGTGTCAAACCACTCATCAATGAAGTTGTGGATGATTGCCACGTCAAAGAGAGGCAAATCATTGAAGATTTCTGCTTCTTCCTTGCTCTTAATCAGTTGCTCAAGAGCGTCATCTGCAAGATCTTCATCACTTGACAGATCAATGTGCTCGTCTCACAGAATGGCAGCGGGGTCAATGCCTGATCAGTATTCTTGATGTTTTTCTTTTTCATCTCCGTCTTCCTGGAGATACGTGATAGATCTTCAGACTGCACACTATCTTCAAGAGGTGCAGTAGCCAGTGGCTTCGCACGTGAAGCTTTTGGAGGAGCAGCTAACTTTGAAGATTTAGCCTTCTTTTGCTTCTGCGGCTTTGGAGTAGGAGCTGGGGCTTCATCAGTGTCGGCATCATCATCAAAATGATCCACTTTGGCACCTTGAACATAAATGTGAGTGATGAGGCCATCAAGGTTGTAAAAGGGTCCGATGATATTGGGTTCAGCATCGCGTGTGCCGTCAGCCCGGGGAGCAGAAGGACCAGGGTTGAAGTCTAGCCCCAATGATTTCTTGTTTTCTTTGGCCGATGCCTTTGCGTGCTGGAAGTTGCGCTTGAAGATATTATCGTCACGACACCAGAGCATTGATGATGGGTCGGCATTTTCAGGCTGTGGTCCACGGACCATACAGGGATAGAAACCCTGAGCAATAGCTTCAGCTCTGGTCTTGGGTGGAAGGCTTCGAAAGAGAATGTCACCCCAAGGACTCTTGATGGCATTCTTCTCAGCATACTCCTGGGTCACGAACTTGTATTTAAACCATTGTTCGGCCCAATATCTTCGAATCCATTGGATTCATGTCTTGCGCTGATTGTAATCCTCTTCTGGATCTGTCTTGTACAGCTCTGAGAGGTCATCAGGCAAATCTCTTGATGTTCCCCCACGACGCTGTCTGCCACCCTTCCTTGCTGATTTCTCTGTAGCCATGAATTTCAAACTGAATGGCTTCAACACGTTCAAAGGCTTCAAAGGCTTCCGCTTGCTAGACAAACATGAACTGGCTTCGGGAGAGTTAATGTGATGTTGTAAGAATTCTGCAAACGAATGCAGACTATGAGAACCAAGGGATTCTCCCACGGACATGTACCTGTGACAGCATTAGAGATGCGAGGGAAGGGGAAGAGGTCATATGCATTCTCAGAAGATTTTGAAGATAAATCAGTTTGAAGACATTGACCTCATGATGCGAAGACATTCACTTACATGTTGAGAGTTGGTTCCAGATTTGTACGAATCCACGAATAAGTACAAGTGAGGAATCTAACTCGTTATGAAGCTTAAGTGAATATACTAGGCATTATATGAGATGCAGATAGGATAGATGCAACATTGAGTAGGCAGAAACCACTTTTGGTAAATAGGATGAATCTTTTAGGATCAAAAAGGTGGTAAAAGGAGAGTTTTATTTACCACACGATGAACTGCTAGATGGGAAGAGTAGGAGACCAAGCAGTTCAATCCACCTTGCCCTAACTTGGCGACGGAGGACACCTACGGCGGCGGCGGAGAGGACGATGTCCGCGGCCGGCGTGAGGACGGCGTCGGTGAAGTCGCGGTAGCTAAGCGCTTCGTCGCCGGCGTCGTCGAGAGCTAGCGGTGGCGCTAGGGTTTTGACGAGGTGGGGAGGTGGAAGAAGGTTTTCTTGACCGCAAGGGGACATGTATTTATAAGGAAGTGTGTGGCACAGCGCAATTACACAGGTGCCCTGGCGGTTCACATCTGAGGAACATGTGGCAAGCATGCAACATACTTGGAGTTGTCCCACGTTCCCACGCCCGCCAGGTTTGTCGGATGGTCGTTCCGGCTTCTCCGGATTTCAGGCAATAAGGATAGAGCATTTAAAACAGACTTAATGTTTGTCTCTGTATCTTCTGTTGACAAGGACGCAGATAAGACATTTGACAGTTTCAATAGAATGCATATGATTTGGACAGATAGAGTTTGAGATAGAAAGCATAGAGAGATTAGGGTCCAATCACATTCACTTAGTTCAAAAGATTCAACAAGGAAGACATAGCTATAAGTGAATGCTGTAGAGGACAGAACACTATATATATATATATATATATATATATATATATATATATATATATATATATATATATATATATATATATATATATATATATCGGAAAACAAACAAATCAACATAGTGAAGATAATCATGAACACAAGTTGAAATTGAAGACAAACCAAATGCAAAGACATTGCAAAAGTAACGCCTTGTGAAAAACACTTCAAATATAAGAATTTGGTGGTGGCGTTACCCACTGTATAGGAAGTATTAGACCCAGACACGACGCACAATTATCGTGGCGCTCCGAAGTCAAATTCCACGTTAATGTATTCACACTCAGAATATAAGTCTTCATTGATTGAAGATATACTTTACTTCGTGTGTTGTACATCTAAGTCATCAATATGCATAAGTGTTAGGATGTGTGCTTGATCACAGGACATTTGAGGATTCCAAGATATTTAGCTCACACCGTAACTTGCGAAACCTTTTCTCATCCAAGGGCTTTGTGAAGATATCTGCCAGTTGCTCTTCAGTGTTGACGTGAATGATATCAATATCTTCCTTCATGACATGATCTCTGAGAAAGTGATGACGAATTACAATGTGCTTTGTCTTCGAGTGCTGAACTGGGTTGTTGGCAATCTTGATGGCGCTTTCATTGTCACAGAAGAGAGGTACTTGTTTCAGATGGATGCCATAGTCCTTGAGAGTTTGCTTCATCCATATAAGCTGAGCGCAGCAAGATCCAGCAGCAATGTATTCAGATTCAGCAGTGGAGAGTGATACACAGTTCTTCTTCTTTGAAGACCAACAGACAAGTGATCGTCCCAGAAAGTGACATGTGCCTGATGTAGACTTGCGATCCACCTTGTCACCAGCATAATCAGCATCCGAGAATCCAACCAGATCAAATTTTGAGCCCTTTGGATACCATAATCCTAATGTTGGGGTGTAAGCCAAATATCGAAGAATTCGCTTCACAGCTAAGTGATGCGATTCCTTTGGTGCCGCTTGGAATCGAGCACACATGCAAACACTAAGCATAATATCTGGCCTAGATGCACATAGGTAAAGTAAAGAACCAATCATGGAGCAGTATACCTTTTGATCGAACTCTTTACCATTGTCGTCGGGACCTAGATGGTGTTTGGCTGGCATTGGCGTCGTGTAACCTTTGCAATATTGCATTCCTAACATCTTCAGGCAATCTTTGAGGTATTTTTCTTAATATATGAAGATGTCATTCCTTTGCTGACAAATTTTAAGACCAAGGAAGAACTTCAGCTCACCCATCATGGACATCTGATATTGCTCTTGCATCATGTGTCCAAACTCATCACTGTATTTCTGATTGGTGCAGCCGAAGATAATATCGTCCACATAGATTTGGCACACAAACAGTTCACCATCATATGTCTTCGTGAAGAGTGTGGGATCGGGAGATCCAGGTTTGAAGCCTTTGCTCTTCAGGAAGTCTTTGATCGTATCATACCAGGCGCGAGGAGCTTGTTTGAGTCCATACAGTGCCTTGTTTAGCTTGTACACCATATCAAGATGTTTTGGATCTTCAAAGCCAGGAGGTTGTGCGACGTATACCTCTTCTTCAATCTTGCCGTTGAGAAATGCACTCTTCACATGCATTTGATATAGCAAGATGTTGTGATGGTTAGCATAGGCTAGGAGTATGCGAATAGCTTCAAGCCTAGCCACAGGAGAAAATGTTTCATCGAAGTCAATCCCTTCAACTTGAGTATATCCTTGAGCGACGAGACGTGCTTTGTTTCTGACGACTTGACCATGCTCATCTTGCTTGTTTTGATATATCCATTTTGTGCCTATTATGTTATGCTTGCGAGGGTCAGGACGCTTGACAAGTTCCCAAACTTTGTTCAGCTTGAACTGTTGAAGCTCTTCTTGCATAGCTTGAATCCATTCAGGTTCCATAAAGGCTTCAACAACTTTCTTGGGTTCTGATATTGACACAAAGGCAAAGTGCCCACAAAAATTTGCTAACTGTGTTGCTCTTGAACGAGTGAGTGGACCAGGTACATTTATGCTATCAGTTATCTTCTCAATCTGTACTTCGTTTGCAACACAAGGATGAACTGGACGAAGATTTTGCTCTTGATGATCATTATCAACATTGGAAGGATTGTCTTCAGGCTGAGCATTGTCTTCAGGTTGGTTAGGTGCAGAAATGATAAGTTCCTCTTCAGGCTGTGCTTCAGAAGGCATGATTTCACCAGTTCCCATTAGCTTGATAGATTCACTGGGTGGAGCTTCGTCTAGTGTACTTGGCAGGAGCTCTCTTTGTGAACCATTGGTTTCATCGAACCGTACGTCCACAGTTTCGACGATTTTGTAGAGATTGAGGTTGAAGACTCTGTAAGAGTGCGAGTCCTTTCTGTAGCCGAGCATGAAACCTTCGTGAGCTTTAGGTGCAAATTTTGATTTGTGATGTGGATCCTTGATCCAGCACCTAGCTCCAGATACTCTGAACTAACTGACATTTGGCTTCTTGCCAGTGAGGAGCTCATACGATGTTTTATTCAGAAGCTTATGGATGTAAACACGGTTGATGACATGACATGTTGTATCAATAGCTTTAGGCCAGAACTTTCTTGGTGTCTTGTATTCATCGAGCATTGTTCGAGCCATCTCAATGAGGGTTCTGTTCTTGCGCTCCATGATGCCATTTTGCTGAGGTGTGTACATAGCTGTGAATTCATGAGTGATTCCCGTTGTATCCAGATAAAGATCAAGTCCGGTGTTTTTGAACTTAGTGTCGTTGTCACTTCTGATATGCTTGATCTTGACGCCATAATTGTTCATGGCTCGATTGGCGAAGCATCTGACGACATCTTGCACTTCAGTCTTGTAGAGAATTATGTGCACCCATGTATATCTTGAGTATTCATCAACAATGACGAAGCCATAGAGACAAGCAGTTGTTGTGAGGGTGGAGTAGTGAGTAGGGCCAAATAAGTCCATGTGTAGTAGCTCGAAGGGTTGAGATGTCGTCATGATTGTCTTTGAGGGATGCTTTGCCCTTGTCATCTTTCCAGCTTCGCAGGCACCGCACAGATGATCCTTCTTGAACTTGACGCCCTCGATGCCTATTACATGCTTCTTCTTGGCGAGAGTGTGTAAGTTCCTCATGCCAGCATGCCCCGGCCTTCAATGCCAGAGCCAGCACTCTGAAGCTTTTGCAAGAAGACATATGGCAAGCTGCGGACCTGCTGAGAAATCTACCATGTATAGATCATCTTTCCGGTACCCTTCAAAGACTAGAGATTTGTCAGATTCCATAAGTACAAGGCAACGATATTTTCCAAATATCACAATCATGTTCAAGTCACAAAGCATTGAGACAGACATTAAGTTGAGACCAAGGGATTCAATAAGCATCACTTTATCCATGTGTTGATCCTTTGAGATTGCAACTCTACCTAGACCCAATACCTTGCTTTTACCAGTGTCAGCAAATGTGATGTGACTCTTGTCAGATGGACGTAAAGTTGAGTCCATGAGAAGACTTCGATCACGAGTCATATGATTAGTACATCCACTGTCCATAATCCATTCTGAAGCATGAGGTGTCATAGCCTACAGTACAGTTAGGGGGATAGGCTTCACCAAGAGCATTGTGAAGCATAAACATTTGACGGGAAAGAGGATTATTGAAGCTCAGATCAAGATTAGGACTGATAGGATGAATGGCAAACGATTTAGGAACAAAATACATAGTAAGACCATTTGGGCATTTGATCTTGCGCCCCACAAGATGTTTTAGGTCCCCAGCAATAGCATCAGACGCCTTTGATTTTTGGCTGGAGACCTTTTCCTGCAAGAGAAAGTTAATTCTTCTTAACCACCCACATCTTCAGGGGTGGCTTAGAAGCAATGAGTCTAAGTGCAGCATCTGAGAACTTCGGCTTTGGAGCCCTAGCAAATAGCCTTGCAGGAGATGAATGATACTCATATGAATAAGCAGAAAAGTTCTTAGTTTTATGAACATAACGGTTTGAAGACACACGCTCATATTCATCAGTCTGAGTATGGTTTCCCTGCAAAACATTGGCATTAGGGTGACTCGGGTGAGTCCTCTGTCTGTATGAAGCCTTTGGACCATATGAAGCATTAGGTCTGGGGTTTGTCTTCTTCCCGGGTGGTGTCATGATGACATTCACTGGAAGATTCTCAAGACAGCTTTTGGGAACCCAGATCTTCTTCATAGGTGGCCCATTCCTGCAGTTAGTACCAATATACCTGGCAAACACTTCACCATTCTGATTCTTGAACAATTTATAGTTTGCATCAAAGGATTCGTCAATGATAATAGTGTTAGCACAGGTAAAGCCAGATAAGGTGGATGGGTCCACTGAAGGTCCCTTTGCAGCAACCCATGTGGTTTTGGGGTAGTACTCAGGCTTCCAGTAGGAACCATCAACATTCATTTTCCTCTCGAACCCCACACCCTCTTTCCTAGGGTTTCGGTTCAGGATCTGCTTTTTGAGGACATCGCACAGTGTCTAATGCCCTTTCAGACTTTTGTACATCCCTGTTTCAAGCAATGTCTTCAACCTAGCATTTTCATCAGCAATAGTAGTGGTATCCTCAACAGAGGGGTTAGTTACCACATCAGTAGTTGAAGACAATCCAACAATAGAAGCAGTAGAACATTCAGCAACAGAGGTAGCGTTGTCACGCTCAAGGCATTTTAGACATGGTGGTTCAAATCCATCCTGAGCGGGATTGATCTGTTGAGCGCGAAGTGACTCATTCTCTTTTTGAAGATCTTCATGAGCCGCTCTCAATTTCTCAAGCTCTTGCTTCCTTTGAAGATAATCATAGGAGAGCTTTTCATGAGTGGTTGAGAGCGTTTCATGACGACTTTCAAGTTCTTGGTACTTAGTATGAAGATTTTTTATGTCTTCAACTAAGGACTGTGAACAGGTCATTTCCGCGTCCAAGAGGTCATCGCTTTTGTCTAACAGTTTTTGAGTATGTTCCATAGCCTTTTGTTGTTCAGTTGCAACTTTAGCAAGTGTTTTGTAGCTGGGTTTGGATTGACAATCAGAGTCATCTTCACTAGATGCTTGAAAGTAAGCATCACGTGATTTTACCTTGGCACCACGTGCCATGAAGCAGTAGGTGGGAGCAGAGTCGTCCTTGTCATTAGCTTCAGCTTCAGTGTGGAAGCCATTGTCTTCAGTGTTGAAGATGGACTTGGCAACGTAGGCTGTGGCTAGAGCCAGACTAGCAACACCAGGGTCGGACTCCTCCTCAGACTCCTCCTCCGCCTCCTCAGAAGAGACTCCTCCTCTGAATCCATCTCTTTGCCAACAAAAGCACGGGCCTTGCCAGATGAGCTCTTCTTATGAGATGAAGACTTGGATGAGGACTTGGAAGAAGACTTTGAAGACTTCTTCTTCTTCTTGTCATCAGAATCATATTCCTTGCTCTTCTTCTTCTTCTTCTTCTTCTTCTTCTTCTTCTTCTTCTTCTTCTTCTTCTTCTTCTTCTTCTTCTTCTTCTTCTTCTTCTTCTTCTTCTTCTTCTTCTTCTTCTTCTTCTTCTTCTTCTTCTTCTTCTTCTTCTTCTTCTTCTTCTTCTTCTTCTTCTTCTTCTTCTTCTTCTTCTTCTTCTTCTTCTTCTTCTTCTTCTTCTTCTTCTTCTTCTTCTTCTTCTTCTTCTTCTTCTTCTTCTCATTATCCCACTGTGGACACTCAGAGATATAGTGTCCAGGTTTCTTGCACTTGTGACATGTTCTCTTCTTATAGTCATGAGTGGAAGGTTCATCATTTCTTGAGCTGGATCGTGAAGACTTTCTGAAGCCCTTCTTCTTAGTGAACTTCTGGAACTTCTTCACAAGCATCGCAAGTTCCTTTCCAATGTCTTCAGGATCATCAGAACTGCAGTCAGATTCTTCTTCAGATGAGGAAACAGATTTTGACTTCAAAGCGCGGGTTCGGCCCTAGTTGGGACCATAGATATCTCTTTTCTCAGATAGCTGGAACTCATGTGTGTTGAGCCTCTCAAGTATATCAAACAGATCGAGTGTCTTGAAGTCAGGGCATTCTTGTATCATGAGGGCAAGGGTGTCGAAGGAGATATCAAGTGATCTCAGTAGTGTCTTGACGATTTCATGCTTGGTAATATCAGTGGCGCCGAGAGCACGAAGCTCATTTGTGATGTCAGTGAGGCGATCAAACGTGAGCTGGGCATTTTCATTGTCGTTTCTCTTGAAGTGATTGAAGAGGTTGTGAAGAACACTGGTCCTTTGATCTCTCTGGGTTGAGACGCCTTCGTTGACCTTGGACAGCCAGTCCCAGACTAGCTTCGACGTTTCCAGAGCGCTCACACGGCCATACTATCCTTTGGTCAGATGACCACAGATAATGTTCTTGGCAGTAGAATCCAGTTGAACGAACTTCTTAACATCAGCAGGAGTAACACCTTCACCAGTCTTGGGAACGCCATTCTTGACGACATACCAGAGGTCGACATCAATGGCTTCAAGATGCATGCACATCTTATTCTTCCAGTAGGGATATTCGGTTCCATCGAACACGGGGCAAGCAGCGGAGACTTTGATTATCCCTGCAGTCGACATAGCTAAAACTCCAGGCGGTTAAACCGAATCACACAGAACAAGGGAGTACCTTGCTCTGATACCAATTGAAAGTGCTAGTTATCGACTAGAGGGGGGGGTGAATAGGCGATTTTTATGGAAGTCTTCAAAAGATGGTAGTTTCGAAAACAAACAATAGAAATGACTCTATTGATATGCAGCGGAAGATAAACTACACTAAGCAAGCCATAGTCAAGTATGCAATAACATGAGAGTACGAAGACAAATAGCAGCTAGGTAGTAGGGATCAGGATGGAAGATGGTATGAAGCCAAACTACGATACTAGTCAGACAGTGAAGACAAATAGGTAAAGCAAACGTGCAATGACTTCACGAAGACAAACTCTAAGTAAAGAGAGGGAGAGGATAGAACCAGTCACTTGTTGAGGACACAGGATTTGTTGGACCAGTTCCAGTTGCTGTGACAACTGTACGTCTGGTTAGGGAGGCTGAGATTCAACTCAGAAGACCGCGTCTTCACCTTATTCCCCTTGAGCTAAGGACACCCAGTCCTCGCCCAATTACTTTGGTAAGTCTTCAAGGTAGACTTCCAAACCTTCACAGACTTCGTTCACTGGCGATCCACAATGACTCCTGGATGCTCAGAACGCGACGCCTAACCGGCTGGAGGATTCACAGTCCTCAAGTGTAATAAGTCTTCAGGTCACGCAGACAGAAAGACTTCAATGATGCCTAACACTCTTTGGCTCTGGGTGTTTGGGCTTTGTCCTCGTAAGGATTTCTCTCTCTCAAAGGCTTCGAGGTGGGTTGCTCTCAATACGACAAAAGTCGTGCACTAACTCTGAGCAGCCACCAATTTATGGTGTAGGGGGTGGGCTATTTATAGCCACTAGGCAACCCGACCTGATTTATCTGAAATGACCCTGGGTCACTAAGGAACTGACACGTGTTCCAACGGTCGGATTTCAAACACACGCGGCAACTTTACTTGGGCTACAAACAAAACTGACTCATCCAGCTCTGGATAAGATTTGCTCTCATTGTCTTTGCTCGAAGACATAGGATTTTGGTTGAGCATCACTTCAGTCACTCTGAATTTGTTCACTTGGACCCCACTTAACAGTACGGTGGTTCCTATGACTCAACAAAGAAGAAAAGGAGACAATAAAACAACTAAGTCTTCGCGCCCCATAGTCTTCACACACAATGTCTTATCTTGTCATAGTCTTCAATGTGAATATCTTCACATACCACCATTGTCTTCAATGTCTTCATAGATTTTTAGGGGTCATCTCCGGTAGATAAACCGAATCAATGAGGGACTACTACCTGTGTTATCCTGCAATTCTCACAAACACATTAGTCCCTCAACCAGGTTGGTCGTCAATACTCCAAAACCAACTAGGGGTGGCACTATATGCACTTACAGGATGTAAGAGCCTAAGCTTGGGGATGCCTCGGCATCCCAAGCTATTATCCAAGAATGAGAAACCAACTGAGCTTGGGGATGCCCCCGAGTGGCATCCCCGCTTTCTTCCAACAACTACCGGTATTTTGCTCGAGGCTATATTTTTATTCGTCACATGATATGCGTTTTGTTTGGAGCATCTTGTATGATATGAGTCTTTGCTTGTTTTATTTTGTGTTTTAAGTCATCAATCCTTGCTGGACACACCTATTTGAGAGAGCCAAAATTATATCATGACTTGTTAGAATTGCTCTGTATGCTTCACTTAAATCTTTTATGAGCTAGGACTCGCTCTAGTGCTTCACTTATATCTTTTTGAGCATGGTGTGCTTTGTTATTTTTGAAGAAATGCTCTCTTGCTTCACTTAGATTTATTTGAGAGTTAGTAAAATTTTAAAGAAATTCTCTCTTGCTTCACTTAAATTATTTTGAGAGTAAGAAAATTTGTAATGCTCATGATCTTCACTTATATTTGTTTGAGCTTATGAAAAGCAACACATGAAAATTAGTACCAAAGTGATAGATATCCAAGAAGGATAAAGAAAAGAAAATTTCATGAAGATCATTGGACAAAATAAACTTGATTCTCAGTAATAGTTTTGAGATATGATGATGTGATATGTGAGTTATGTTGATGAGTAATTGTGCTCTAGTAAGAATATTGGTGTTAAGGTTTGTGATCCCCTACGCAATCACGAAAGTCAATAATCATGCAATAAAAATTATATCCTACTTTTGGTGCATTATTTGGTGTTAATTATGCTTAATGCTTGCTTATGAGATTATTCGTTACTTGGTTGGTCGCTTCTCAATCTTTTTGCTAGCCTTCATTTTGCACCAAGTATGACCTCTACTTGTGCATCCAAAATCCTTTAAACCAGTTTTGCCAAATGAGTCCACTATACCTACCTATATGCGGTATTCTTTTGACGTTCTAAGAAAATTTGCATGTTCCATCTCTAATTTTCAGAATAGACTTCTATTTTGTGTATTTGTTTCGCTCGCGGAACGGTAACGGGTGGCTAATATTTTCCATGCTAGATGTGTTATTCTCACGATGAGTATTTATTCACTTGTCATTGCACGAGACTAAGGCAAAGGTTTTAGGGATGCCCAGTCCCTAAATGCAAAAAAAATATTTACTTTATGTTGTCAAATAATAAATTCCTTGGAAAGTGTTGGTATGGAGGGCGCCCGTGGATACGGCTAGCCATGGAAAGTGAAAGAATGGTGGAAAAAGGAATAACCTTTATTTTCTGTTTGGGAACCGCCTATGGCATATCTAGCATGGAAAGTGTTCGTAGCTCTAAGTTGTTTTCGTTGGTGGGATGGATACACCTCCCAAAATGTTTTTTGTCTCAAATTTTTTGCTTCGAGCTCTGGCACCTCTACAAATCTCTACTTCCCTCTGCGAAGGGCCTTTGTTTTACTTTATGCAATTTTTATTTTTATTTTGAGTCTCCATCTTCTCTTACAAAAGCACCAACTAGGAGGCAATATGATCGTGCTCAAGTATTGGGTGTAGTTAATATTCAAGTGTGTTTCATGAATGGATCAATGTTTGAGCATGATGGGCTAGGTATAACTTATTTAGCGTTGATATTTTGAAAGACATGGTTGCTTGTTGATATGCTTTAGTCTCTAAATTATTATGTCAAAACTAGACTTGCTTTGAACCACATAAAAGTCCAAATGTCCATGCTATAAAGAAAAGAATATGATATGACTTGATGAACAGCACTCCACATCAATAATTCTGTTTTTCTCACTTACCTACTCGAGGACGAGTAGGAGTTAAGCCTGGGGATCCTGATACGTCTCCAATGTATCTATAATTTTTTATTGTTCCATGCTGTTTTATTATCAATCTTGGATGTTTTATAATCATTTTATAGTCATTTTATATCTTTTTTGGGACTAACCTATTGACATAGTGCCAAGTGCTAGTTGTTGTTTTTCCATGTTTTCCACATCGCAGGAAATCAATATCAAATGAAGTCCAAATGCCACGAAACTCCGTGATGATTTTTTATGGGCCAGATGGAAGGCAATGGGCCCTGGTTGCACCTGGGGGTGCCCTGATACGTCTCCAACGTATCTATAATTTTTGATTGCTCCATGTTATATTATCTACTATTTTGATACATATTGGGCTTTGTTTTCCACTTTTATATTACTTTCGGGACTAACCTATTAACCGGAGCCCCAGCCCAGAATTGCTGTTTTTTTTGCCTATTTCAGTGTTTCGAAGAAACGGAATATCAAACGGAGTCCAAACGGAATGAAACCTTCGGGAACGTGATTTTCTCAGCGAATATGATCCAGGTGACTTGGACCCTCCATCAAGAAAGAAAGGAGGCGGCCATGAGGGTGGAGGGCGCGCCCCCTGCCTCGTGAGCCCCCCTTTGCTCCACCGACGTACTCCTTCCTCCTATATATACCTACGTACCCCCAAACGATTGGGGACGGAGCCAAAAACCTAACTCCGCCGCCGCAACCTTCTGTACCCACGAGATCCCATCTTGGGGCTTGTTCCCGAGTTCCGCCGGAGGGGGCATCCACCACAGAGGGCTTCTACATCATCATAGCCCCTCCGATGAAGTGTGAGTAGTTTACTTCAGACCTTCGGGTCCATAGTTAGTAGCTAGATGGCTTCTTCTCTCTTTTTGGATCTCAATACAATGTTCTCCCCCTCTCTCGTGGAGATCTATTCGATGTAATCTTCTTTTTGCGGTGTGTTTGTTGAGACCGATGAATTGTGGGTTTATGATCAAGTTTATCTATGAACAATATTTGAATATTCTCTGAATTCTTTTATGTATGATTGGTTATCTTTGCAAGTCTCTTCGAATTATCGGTTTGGTTTGGCCTACTAGATTGGTTTTTCTTGCAATGGGAGAAGTGCTTAGCTTTGGGTTCAATCTTGCGGTGTCCTTTCCCAGTGATAGTAGGCGCAGCAAGGCACGTATTGTATTGTTGCCATCGTGGATAACAAGATGGTTTTTTTTATCATATTGCATGAATTTATCCCTCTACATCATGTCATCTTGATCAAGGCGTTACTCTGTTTTCTTGAACTTAATACTCTAGATGCATGCTGGATAGCGGTCGATGAGTGGAGTAATAGTAGTAGATGCAGGCAGGAGTCGGTCTACTTGTCTCGGACGTGATGCCTATATACATGATCATACCTAGATATTCTCATAACTATGCTCAATTCTGTCAATTGCTCAACAGTAATGTGTTCACCCACCGTAGAATACTTATGCTCTTGAGAGAAGCCACTAGTGAAATCTATGGCCCCCGGGTCTATTCTCATCATATCAATCTTCCATCACTTTATTATTGCTTTGCTTTTTTACTTTGCCTTTTATTTTACTTTGAATCTTTATACCAAAAATACCAAAAATATTATCTATCATCTTTATCAGATCTCACACTCGTAAGTGACCATGAAGGGATTGACAACCCTAATCGCGTTGGTTGCGTGGAGCTATTTGTTTTGTGTAGGTACGAGGGACTTGCGTGTAGCCTCCTACTGGATTGATACCTTGGTTCTCAAAAACTGAGCGAAATACTTACTCTACTCTGCTACATCACCCTTTCCTCTTCAAGGAAATCCAACGCAGTGCTCAAAAGGTAGCATGCCCCGAGGGGGACACAACCCACCAGGGCGCGCCAGGATGCCCAGGCACGCCTTGGTGGGTTTTGCCCACCTCGGGTGCCCCCCGGACCGCCTCTTGGTTCTATAAATACCCCCAAAATCCACAAACCCTAGGGGAGTCGACGAAAAACTCATCCAGCCACCGCAGAGACCAGAACCACCAGATCCAATCTAGACACCATCAGGGTGGGGTTCACCACTTCCATTGGTGCCTCTCCGATGATGCGCGAGTAGTTATTTGTAGACCTTCGAGTCCATAGTTAGTAGCTAGATGGCTTCCTCTCTCTCGCTGAATTCTCAATACAATGGTCTCTTGGAGATCCATATGATCTAACTCTTTTTGCAGTGTCTTTGTCGGGATCTGATGAACTTCGAGTTTATGATCAGTTATATCTTTTTATGTACATGGAAGTTATTTGAGTTTCTTTGATATCTTATATGCATGATCTCTTATAGCCTCGTATTTCTTCTCCGATATTCGGGTTTTGTTTGGACAACTTAATCTATTTATCTTGCAATGGGAAGAGGTGCCCGGTTGTGGGTTCGATCTTACGGTGCTTGATCCCAGTGACAGAAAGGGAACCGACACGTATGTATCGTTGCTACTAAGGATAAAAAGATGAGATCTATATCTACCGCCATATAGATAAACGGATCTTGTCTACATCATGTCATCATTCTTATTGCATTACTCTGTTTTTCCAAGAACTTAGTACACTAGATGCATGCTAGATAGCGGTCGATGTGTGGAGTAATAGTAGTAGATGCAGGCAGGAGTCGGTCTACTAATCTTGGACGTGATGCCTATGTAATGATCATTGCCTGGATACCGTCATAATTATTTGAATTTCTATCAATTGCCCAACAGTAATTTGTTTACCCACCGTTTGCTATTTTTCTCGAGAGAAGCCACTAGTGAAACCTACGCCCCCCGGGTCTTCTTTCTCATATATTTGCCTTGCGATCTATTTTTCCTTTGCGATTTTATTCAGATCTATTAAACCAAAAATAAAAAATTATCTTGCTGCACTTTATTTTATTTGCGATCTATTATTTTAATCTTGCCGGGGTTTTCTGGGCTCCCCGAGCACCTATGGGGACGGAGCCCCTTCTCGGTTCGGCGGGGGGCGGAGGTCGCGCGAAGAGCGGATCGAGGCGAGGCACGCGGGGGGTTTTTACCCAGCTTCGGAGCTCTCCGGAGAGATAACACTCCTACTGCTGCTTTGTGGGTTGTATTGAGTTCTTGCTCGGGAGCGCTGAGTGCTACAGTGCACTCAAGCAGCTAACGAGACCGAGCGTTCCTATGTTTTCCTCTAAGAGATCGTTCTCTGGGAGATGCCGATCCCCCTCCTACGTTGTGCATGGGCCTCCTTTTATATGCTCAAGGGGTCTCCAACAGGTGGCAACGTAGGCAATAAAAATGGAAAGGTGCCGTGGTAGGTACAGCTACCTACACAGTGTATCATACCTAACCCTGACGGCACGGGACAAAGGCATTAAATGCCCATCTACGTCGCCCAGACGATGCAGAAAAAGGACCGCCAGGGGCGCCATCGCTCGCCACGATGGCGATCTTGTCAGCGCTGCATGCCACAGTGTACCCCTGGCTGCACAGCCTCCCACCACGTACGCTGGGAAGGGTCCCGGAGCGACACGTAGGTGGGTGAGCTGGAGCGCGGGTACAGAGTGGTTGCCTGCCGCGGCAAGTGCCTTGCCGCGGCCGTAGTCTTGCCGCGTCCGGGAACTTGTCGCTCGCCGGGTCCTGCCGGGACGCGTGGCGCGTCGCGGCAAGTTCCTTGAGATGCCTTGGTTGGCCTTCCCGACAAGCTCCTCTTGCCGGGGTCTTGTGCCTTGAGTGGCCTTCCCGGCAAGCTCCTCCTGCCGGGGACTTGTCTCCTTGGCTTAAATATTTTGCTCTTGGATGGCTTCAAAGGAACCATAGAGAGCCTTGGTGATCACCTGGCGGGTTTTGCCGCGGGGTGCTGCGACTGCCCGTGCACAAGTTCGGGATACTAGAGTACCCCTACTTTAGTACACCGACAGGAGCCCCCGGGCCTGGGCCACACACGGTGCTGACGCTGTTGGGCCAGGCCCAAAACAGGGCACGGGCACGCATGGCCTGGGTCACGTCGCACCTCGCTCCGCATCCACCACGCCCTCCCCGAACGGCACGCGTCGATTGCGGCGTCGTGGGAGAGGCCGTGGGTGGTTCCTTTACTTGGAAAGGCGAAACGTCCGCCCCCATCCCTCCTTATAAGCAGGGGGAACAGGGGCAGTTCGCCCATCTGCCAGTTGCTGTTCCTTCCTCGAGAATCTCCGCCACTCCCCTTCTTCCCAAAGCCGAAGGAGAGCAGAGCCCCGTGCCCATCGCCACCAGCACCACCAACGCCGTCGCCCTCCTTCTCCATTCCCACCATGGCTCCGAAGGCCGAGAAGGCGAAGTCGGGTGAGGCGCAGCGGCTCGCGGCGCTGCGAAAGGAGCGGGCAATTTTCCCTCCGAGGCTCGAGGTAGCAAAGCTGAAGGAAGACTTCTATCTCTTCTGGTCGACGGGAACGCGAGCGCATCCGCGCACGAGGGTACTCCCAGCCACTGCTTGGGATAAGTATCCCACCGGGTATCCCTTCTTCGCCTTGTTCTTCTACTGTGGGCTCTGCCCGCCTTTTTCTAAATTCTTTTGCGATGTCATGAACACCTACGGGCTCCACCTTCTTGATTTCACCCCCAATGCTGTCCTGACCATGGCAGTTTTCGCACATCTCTGCGAAAACTTTGTCGGGATCCATCCAAACGTAGCTCTTTTCCGCCATTTCTTTTCGCCTCGGGTTGAGAAAGGAGAGCCTTTATCCGGTGGAATCGCCTAGATCTCGAAGGCCGGCAAGAAAGACGCTTATCTGGAAGGAGAGTTCCGCAGCAAGTGGGAGGAGTGGAGGGCGGACTGGTGTCTGATTGTCGAGGAGAACCCTCAGCCGTTTACTGCTCTGCGCAAAATCCTAGTAGCGCGCGGCGGCGATTGGAGTAGCCTGGCCCCGGAAGACGACAGACTGGGGATTGCCATCACCCAGATCCTACGCCTCAGGCTTGCCGGGCTTACTGTAGGAGCGGTCGGCGCAGATTTCCTCCGCCGCCACATTGCCCCCCTGCAGGAGAGGAGGAGACCCGCCTGGGAGTTTCAGAATGCGGCGGATATCATGAGGTTGCGGCCGGGCCTCAATTTTAACTTCACTGTCATGGAGCTCAACGCGACGCTCCGGGAGTTATTCAAGCATGACCCGCAGCATCCCGAAGTGTTCATGTTGCCG
Source organism: Aegilops umbellulata (assembly GCA_032464435.1). Lineage (NCBI taxonomy): Eukaryota > Viridiplantae > Streptophyta > Magnoliopsida > Poales > Poaceae > Aegilops > Aegilops umbellulata. The sequence continues at coordinate 410,602,294 of CP136055.1, forward strand.
AGGGGCGTCGTTCCGCTGTGCAACAACTCCGTGCTCGACCGCATCCGTGCTATAATGCCGCTGTGCGACTCGCACGGAACTGATCTAGCCCGGGACACCACCGACGACGAGCTCAAGCGTATCGCCACCAGGATGGAAGAGCCGGCGGCAGCCGCCGCCGTGGGTGAGTTTGGGTTCATCGCGGAGGAAGCAGAGGCAGCAGAGGCGGCAAGCCTTGCCGACCGAGAGGAGCTTGCCGGCGAGAGGAGGTCCGCCGAGCACGACGTCGGGCCGAGCGGGCCCGCCGAGGACACGAGCGGCTCGTTGGAGATCGGCTCCTCTTCCTCTTCGTCTTCGGATAGCATGCCGCAAGTAGAGCCTCCGGCTCCACAAGCAGAGCCCCTGGCTCCACCAAGAAAGCGTCTTCGCAAGGCCGGGGACGTAGCGGAGCGGCGGGCGAGTCAACCCCCACTGCGCCGCACGACACGCTCCACCGTGGCAAGTTCTGTTGCCGCGGGAACACCTCGCGCTGCAGTGGCAACTGGGGCGGGGTCATCTCGGCCTGCTGCCCCAGCTCCCGCCAAGCGGCCAAGAGATCCCACTCCCCCGCCTCCTCGCGCCGGAGGTGGGCCAGGCTTTGACTTCTCCGCGCTCAGCTCCGACGAGGAAGAAGAAGAGTGAGATCCTTGTTGTATTTGCATCTCTTCAATACTTGCTGTCTTGTATTGTATCTCATTTGCCTTACTCTGAACTCATTCCTTTCTAGGACGCTGGCCCAGAGAATGGCAAAGAGGGCCAAGGTCCCGTTGATTGTTATCGAGGATGACCCCACCGTGGGAGCAGGGGGTGCGCCCGAGACAAACTTGCCGGACCCGACGGCTGTTCTTCAGAGCAGCCCCCAGCGTAAGTATATGGTTTACTTCCAGCTGTTGGGCGTGCATGGATACTCTTTGCTTGCCGATATCTGACCGTTGGCTTATGTAGGAGCAGAGCAGCTCCACCAGGAGCGCCCGGAGGCCACCCCTGACGTGCCACCTGCTTCGATACGCCGCCAAGGGAGAATTCTCCGGTAAGGGAGAGCTCCCCGGCAAGGGAGAAGTCCTCGACGGGGGAGAGCTCCCCGGCGAGGGAGAAGTCTCCGGCAAGGGATGGTACCGGCGAACCCCCGGCAGCGGAGATCCCCACCACCGAGCCTGGTACAGGTACTCCTTGCCTCTAAACCCCGCTTGGGTTCTTCTTTTTGGATATTTGCTTGACTTTTCTTCTTTTTCCGGCCGTCAGATCCATCCACTGTGGAGCCGAGGGAGACCGAAGTCGTTATTGATGACGCCACTGCCACCGAGGAATCGGCCGGCGCTGATGATCCCGCCGGCGAAGAGGCCGCCAAGGCTGCCGCCGCAGCAGCTGCCGAGGGGTCCGGCGATCGTACTGACGACCCTGGGGCCGCAGGAGCGACAGGCGCTACACCGACCGCTGATCCTCCCGCCGCTGCCGCAGCGTCAAGCTCCGAGGAACCCCAGCCGGGCGTCTACTTGAAGGCTGGCGCTGGCATCTTCATCAACCTCCCCTGGGCGTCAACGTCCAGGGCGCCAGTCGAAGGAGAAAGATTCGACGTGGAGGTGCTTGCCTCCGCTGGGTTAACGTTGGTCGATGCACCAAGCAGCAGCAGCGACGAGCCCGAGGAGGAGCGACTGTTGCGGAAGCTGGTGTCGCTCTACCGCGCCCGCCAGGCCAAACTGGAGTCCCGCGAAGCGCTTGTCGCGAAGGCGGGGGTGGACGTGGAGAAGCGCGCAGAGGAGCTCCGAGGCCTCAACCAGGCAGCTCTCCAGTCGCTGGCGGCGGAGCGGGTGCAGCTTGATGAGGCGCAGAAGGCTTTCATCCTCTAGAAGGCAGAGGTTGCAAAGCAACAGCGGCTTGCCGCTGAGGAGTTATCCGCGCGGGACGGTGAGTTGGTGCAGCTGAATGCCAGCCTGGACAGCCACGAAGAGGAGCTTGCGACGCGTGAGCAAGCACTCGGCGAAGCCCTCAAGGAAGCAAAGGACGCTGCCGCAGCTGCCGAGGCCGCCAAGAAGGAGCTGGAGGCGAAAGTGGCGCAGTTGGAGACTGATCTCAAGGCGAGCGGTGAGGCGCATGCCGCGCTCAAGCATGAGCGCGAGAAGGACGCCTACACCTTTGGCGATCTGCAGGGCCGTCTCGCCGAGAAGATCAAGGAGCTTGACGCCGCTAAGGACTCCAACGCCGATCTTGAGCTGAAGCTGGCTGCTCTGACCAAGACGCTGGACGGCGCCAGGGAGCAAGAGGCGGCCTTGAAGAAGGAGATCGAGGCCGACCAGGCGTTGCTGGAGAGCGTCGCTACCACCCAGAATACCTTCAGAGAGACTGTGGAGCAGTGGACGGAGGGTCTCGTGAATGCTACCGCGAACATCGACAAGGAGTTGGCGCTGCTGGGGGTGGAGGGTCTCGGGTATCCTTCTGACGAGAGCCTCCCATCTAGCGCCAAGCTCACCTTGTTCTTTAAAGGCGTGGCGACGGCCCTCCAGCAACTCCGGGAGAGGATCCCAAAGCAGCCGGCCGACGAGTCGCGCGAGATCTGCGCGGGAGCTCTCAAAAAGGTGCTGATGAAGGTGGCCTTTCGCAACCCGGGCCTCCGCCTCGCTAACGTCCTCAGGTCCCTGCCGCCTGAAGCTGATCTGGAGGAGCTTGAGACCCTCGTCGCACCCATTGTGGACAAGGTGAGCGGGATCAAGAGGGTTGAGGGCGACCGCGCGGACTAGGCCACCTATTTTCTTCTTTTCTCGTCGCCGCTGGTCATGTTATGAAACAGTTTATTAGAGCCGCGACAAGCTATCTTGTAATATAACTTTGTTTCATGTCACGATTGCAATGTTATTCCCTTTACTCGATTCCTTCCTTTGTATGTTTTTGCCCTACGCTTTTAGGGAACCTGCCGGTGTAGGCACCTTTGCCGCGAGGACTGAGTGCGAGACGTCAGCAGCCTGCTGGCGGTGCCGTTACCGACAAGAAACCTTGTCGCGACTAGTCGCAGCTCGCTTAAGTTGCCGAGTGAACTCGAAACAAAGTAAGGGCGCGACTCTAGTCGCGGCGCACTTAAGCTGTTGAGCGAACTCGAAGCAAAGTAAGGGCGCAACTAGCCACGAGCTGGTTCCTTCGCGCACAGGTTTTCCATACAAAGCATGGTCGTTCAAGGAAAATAACTTAAAGTTAAAAAAAATCTGATTGCTCAAACTTTGGCACTTAGCTTTTTTGTCGTTTGCTCCCGGCAAGGCGGAATTTTTCCTGAACGGCGCCGGGTCCATACCATTATCTTCCCTTCCCCCCGGCTAACTTGTGGGCGAAGGATCCTTCCTTTCCTTGAGAAAAAGAAAAGAGAAAACAATAGTATGGAGCCTTATGGCTCGTTATTGCTTACCGAGGGGGGCTCGCTGCACAAAGTGTCAGATAATTTATGCAGAAAGGCATGAAATTGATAGGGTGTGCGGAGCACGTGAGTTTTATTTATGGAGAGGGTCTGCGCCTGGCTTTGTACAAAGGATTACATGCAACAGCGGCAAGACTTGTACAAAATGGTGGTTGCCGAACAGGGTCCGACAACCGCGCCTTACGGGTAAAACTTACGAAGATGCTCGATGTTCCAGGAGTTGCTCACCGGAAAGCCATCCTCGGTCTCAAGGCGGACAGCGCCAGGCCTAGTGACTCGTTTCACCCGTTAAGGGCCTTCCCACTTCGGCGTAAACTTGTTGGAATTCTTGGCGGAATGAATGCGCCGAAGAACAAGGTCGCCTTCCTCGAGACTTCTGGCTTTAACTTTGCGGCTGTGGTAGCGGCGCAAAGCTTGCTGGTATCGAGCAGCTCGTACAGTAGCCTGAAGACAGTCTTCCTCAAGGAGCAGTGCGTCATCTCGTCGCAGCTGCTCTTGCTCAAGCTCATCATAAGCGAGCACTCGAGGTGACCCGTATACGAGTTCCGTGGGGGTAACTACCTCTGCACCATAGACTAGAGCGAAAGGTGTCTGGCCAGTGGCTCGATTTGGCGTCCTCCTGATCGACCAAAGAACCACCGGCAGCTCCTCGATCCAGTTTCTTCCGCACTTGTGCAGCCTGTCGAAAGTCCAGGTCTTGAGTCCACGCAGCACTTCAGCATTTTCCCTTTCTGCTTGACCGTTGCTCCTGGGGTGAGCAACAGAAGCGAAGCAGACCTTGGCGCCAAGGTCCTGGACGTACTGCATGAAGGTGCGACTCGTGAATTGTGTACCGTTGTCGGTGATGATCCTGTTAGGGATTCCGAAGCGGCAAACAATCGACCTGAAGAACTTGACTGCTGACTGTGCTGTCACCTTCCTCACTGGTTCCACTTCCGGCCACTTTGTGAACTTGTCGATTGCGACGTACAAGTACTCAAAGCCCCCGACTGCTCGGGGGAAAGGGCCGAGGATGTCGAGCCCCCAGACCGAAAATGGCCAGGATAAAGGGATCGTCTGGAGAGCTTGAGCTGGCTGGTGTATCTGCTTGGAATGGAACTGGCACGCTTCACACTTGGTTACTTGTGCAGTTGCATCCTGGAGGGCTGTCGGCCAAAAGAAGCCCTGCCGGAATGCTTTGCCGGCAAGCGCTCTTGCGCCAATGTGGTGACCACAAATGCCTCCATGTACCTCTGCCAACAGCTTCTGTCCATCTTCCCGGGGAATACACTTCAATTTCACTCCGTTGAGTCTTCTTCTGTACAGTGCGTTGTCAACGAACTGGTACATACTAGACTGCCGGGCTACTCTTTCTGCTTCTTCTGGCTCTTCGGGAAGTTCTCCTGACTGGAGGAAACGGACGATCTGCCGTGCCCATGCTGGAGCCTGTGGCTCGACAACAAGGACTAAAGGCATATCTGCTGCTGCGGGAACATCCGCTTCTACGGCGAGAACCTGCGGTTCAGCCGGAGCTTGATGATCCCCGGCAAGCTTGCCGGAGCGAAACTTGTCGGGAGCGTTTGCTTCAACGAAACAAACCCTGGGGCTTGTCGGAGCAGACTGCTCCTCAGCACTCTTGGCGTTGATCTTGGGGACCTTCTTGGCGGCGGCTTCGGGAAGCTCTGCCGGAAGATAGTCACCAGAAATCAACTTCCTCTTCTTGCTCTGTCCAGTTGGTGGCGTCACGGATGGTTGAGTCAGCTTGAGCACAAAGATCCCTGGTTCCACAGGTAACTTAAATGCCGCGCACTTTGACAGGCCGTCAGCGATGTCGTTCTGAGCTCTAGGAACATGTTTATCTGTAGGCCGACAAAGCGCTCTTCCAGCTTCCTCACTTCATCAACGTAAGCTTCCATCAACGGACTCTGATAATCCTTGTTCACTTGGCGGACGACAAGCTGTGAGTCACCCCTGACAATGAGCTGCTTGATCCCAAGGTCTGCATACTCTGCAGTATTGTTTGTTGCTTGCTCCTTGGGAAAGTGCATCTGGACCACGTACTTGAGGTGCTCTCCGGTGGGTGCGACAAGCAGCACGCCAGCACCAGTGCCTTGCAGCGAGAACGCACCATCAAAGTACATCAGCCATTCTTTGTTTGCTTCCTTGACGGGGATGCTCGTCTCTGGGATTTCTTCGTCAGGTGTTGGCGTCCACTCTGCTATGAGTTCTGCCAATGCTCTGCTTTGAATAGTTGAAGTGCTCTCAAACTTGAGGCCAAAGCTTGACAGTTCCAATGCCCACTCAACAATCCTTCCTGTTGCTTCTGGATTCTGCAGTATCCTCTTCAGCGGAAAGCGAGTGACAACTGTGATCTCATGTGCTTGGAAGTAATGGCGCACCTTTCTCGAGGCCATAAGAAGACCGAAAAGCAACTTCTACACACCAGAGTACCTTGACCTAGCCCCCTGTAGAAGGGAACTCACAAAGTAGACTGGGCACTGCACCATTTTCTTCTTCTGTATCCCTTCGCACATCTGCGCAGATCCATCTTCGTCGGGACCAGAGCTCGTCGGGGAAGCCCCTTGCTTGTCGCTGGACGTGCTTGCCGCGGTTGCTGGCTCATCATCTGCCTCCCTCTCCGCTACTAACGCAGCACTAACCACTTGATTGGTTGCCGCTAGATATAGCAGCAACTTCTCTTGTGGTTTAGGTGCGACAAGTATTGGAGTGGAGGACAGGTATCTCTTCAAGTCCTGCAGCGCAGCCTCCACTTCCGGAGTCCATTTCATTGGACCTGCCTTTTTCAAGATTTTGAAAAATGGCAGGGCACGCTCAGCAGACTTAGAGATAAACCTGCTGAGAGCCGCCACGCAGCCGACAAGTTTTCGTACACCCTTGACGCGCTTCGGTGCTTCGATCTGCTCAATGGCCTTGATCTTGTCGGGATTGGCTTCAATCCCCCGCTGAGACACAAAGAACCCGAGAAGCTTGCCGGAAGGGACTCCAAACACGCACTTCTCGGGGTTGAGCTTGAGGCTAATCTTGCGCAGATTTGCAAAAGTTTCTTCTAGATCTTGAATCAGAGTTGACTTGTCCCTGCTTTTGACCACTATATCATCCATGTAGGCTTCCACATTTCTGTGTATTTGCGGCTCAAAAGCAGTATGGACGACCCTTGCAAATGTTGAACCAGCATTTTTCAAACCGAAAGGCATTCGTACAAAACAGTACGTGCCACATGGAGGGATGAACGCGGTTTTCTCCTCATCTTCTTCTGCCATGAAGATCTGATGGTATCCTGAGTATGTGTCAAGAAACGAAAGCAAGTCGCATCCAGCTGTGGAGTCGACAATCTGGTCAATGCGCGGCAAGGGAAATGGGTCTTTGGGACAAGCTTTGTTGACATCAGTGAAGTCGATGCAAAGTCTCCATTTCCCGTTCGCCTTGCGCACGACTACAGGATTGGCCAACCACGTAGGATGGAGCACTCCTCTGACGAGGCCTGCTGCTTCCAACTTCTTGATCTCTTCGGCGATGAACTCTTGGCGCTCCACTGCTTGTTTCCTGACTCTCTGCTTAACGGGACGCGCGAGAGGACAGACGGCAAGGTGGTGCTCGATTACTTTCCTGGGAACGCCGGGGATGTCAGACGGTTGCCACGCAAACACATCGACATTCGCCCACAGGAAAGCAACAAGCGCGCTTTCCTATTTAGGGTCGAGAGTGGCACTGATGGTGAAGGTACCACCAGTGCCGTCCTCCTTGGCGGACACCTTCTTGGTCGCTGGCGGAGCTGCCATCGTATTCTTACACTTGCCGGTGGAGCTCGATGGTGCGTCCTCGACGGTAGCGCAGCATTCCGAAGAGGTGCGCTTGCCGGAGTGGGCATCAGAGCTCTTGCCGGACTTGGTCTTCTTCTTCCCCCCGGGAGCTTCAGCGGCGAGTGTCTCGCGATTCGCGGCGGCTGTTGCTTCCCGGTAGATCTTGTCGGCACAGATAAGAGCGTCTTTCTTGTCGCCATGTACAGAGATGACACTTATCGGGCCTGGCATCTTCAGCATGTTGTACGCGTAGTGAGAGGCCGCCATGAACTTGGCGAGCGCTGGACGGCCGAGAATTCCATTGTAAGGCAATGGAAAATCGGCAACGTCGAAAGTGATCCTCTCAGTCCTGAAGTTCAGCTCGCTGCCAAATGTCACCGGCAGTGTGATCTTCCCCTTCGGCTTGCTCCTTCCCGGGTTGATTCCTTGGAATGTGTCGGTCTCTTCGAGCTCGCTGTCAGGGACTTGGAGTCTCCGGAGTACAGCGGAGGAGATCAGGTTCAAGCCGGCCCCGCCGTCAACTAGCATCTTAGTGACCTTGAGGTTGCGGATAGTTGGTGAGACCAACATCCGCAAACACCCGACAGCAGTTGTGCGATCGGGGTGGTCCTCAATATCAAAGATGATAGGCGTGCTGGACCATTTCAGAAGCTTGCGTGACTCAACGGGTGGTTCTGCTGCATTGACTTCCCGCACCCACTGCTTGAGTTGGCGGTGTGAAGTATGCAGAGAAGCACCACCGTCAATGCATAAAACTTCTGTGGCTTTCTGGAACTCCTGCTCGCTGGACTCGGCGTCATCCATGTCTTCATCGTCGTCGTCATCTTCATCCTTGTCGCGGCTGCGGGGAGGTCTGTCACCTTGCCGCTGCTTGGTGTTGCCGCGGCGTCCCCCCCGGCCGGTGCGCTTCGTACCGGATCCTCCAGCACCTCCTTGGGCCTTCTCCTTGTCGCGTCGCTCGTATTCGGCCTTTTGCAGCTCAACGAGCTGCTCGACCTTCTTGCAGCTCTGGAGGTCATGGCCTTTGGTGCGGTGAATCTTGCAGTACTGCTTGTTGGTGCCATCCTGCTTGTCGGCAGCCGCCACAGCCTGGCAGTTGGCGCATGCGGCAACCTCCTTGCCGGAGCTACCAGTCTTGGCTGTCTTGGCGCCACCTTCGTTGCCGGATTGCTCGACAACTAGCACATCTTTGCCTTTCCTCTTCCTGTTGTTCCGCCGCCAGTTTTTGCTTGTCGGGGCGGCATCATCGTTGTCAGATCCTCCGGTTCCTACATTCTCACCGGGGAGTTTCCTTCCTTCCTCAGCACGTGCACATCTGTCGGCCAGGGCATACAGCTCGCTGACGTCTCTGATCTTGCACAACGCCATCTCCTCCCGCATCCTGCGGTTGCGCACGTTCTGATGGAACGCACTGATGACCGCGGCAGGGTGGACGTCTGGGATGTTGCGTTGCACTTGGCTGAATCTCTGGATGTACTTACGTAGAGGCTCCCCCTCCTTCTGGGCAAGCAGGTGAAGATCACTCTCCTGGCCATGAGGTTTGTGGCCGCCTGTAAAGGCGCCGACAAACTGGTGGCATAGGTCTGCCCAGGAAGATATGGAGTTTTTCGGCAAGTGCATGAGCCAGGACCTGACGTTGGGCTTGAGCACCAGAGGGAAGTAATTGGCAAGGATCTTGTCGTCCCGCCCCCCGGCAGCCTGCACCGCAATGGTGTAGATGCTGAGGAACTCCGACGGATGCAGCTTGCCGTCGTACTTCTCTGGTACGTCTGGCTTGAAATTCTTCGTGCTGGGCCACTGGACTTGCCACAGCTCACGAGTAAACGCAGGGCAACCTACCGCGTACGGCAGGTCACCTGGTTCCCCTGGCGCTTGCATGTCGACAGCGGGGCCAGCGCGTCGGTCTGATTGACGCCCCGTTTCTCTCCGGCGCTCGATGCGGGTGCGAGCGTCTTCTTGCTGCCGTTGGTGAAGAACGTGGCGCTGATCGCGACGAGTTCGCGGATCTGAGGAAGCAGTGGAGTCACTGTCGTTGCGGACCCGGCGAGTCGGCGATCTTGGCCTTTGGGGCGGAGAGTGCACGGTGGTTGCACCCCCACCGGTTGTGTCGCCATCGGCTCGCACTTGGCTGGCCTGCCGCGGCTGCGATGTGGTCGCGGGCCGCGGAGTGTCGCCGTTGGCGAAGCCGATGAGACTCTGAATGGTGGCCCTCCAGTCGTCGATCTTGTCTGGCGCTGGAGGGAAGTCTAGGAGCAGTTGAGCTCGCGCTAGAGCTTCTGCTGGGGTGGCAGGTAGCGGTGGCGAACGGTGCGAGGAGCGGGATATGCTCGAACTCCCAGTGATGTTAGAAGGAGAAGTATCCCGTCCAGGCGACCTTGCCTCGCTCGCGCCAGCACGTCGGCGTGCATGTTGGCCTTGAGCGTCCCGGGATCCGCTAGCTCGATTTGGGTCCAACGAGCGTATGGTACCGTGAGTACCACGACGCTGTCGGTCCTGTGCCTCTTGAGATGGGCGCGGCGCGTCTGCGGACGCCCGGTCGTCGTGGGAGCCGACTACGCCGCCAACGGGCAGCGCGGTCTTGTCCTTGGACTTGTTGGCACCGTGGGCTCCCTCGTCGACGCCTGTTCTACCGCCGGCGTCCTCCCCACCGGTCGTTTGCTGCGGCGGCGGTGGATTCGACGCGGACGGTGCAGCCGCCTCCGAAGCCTTCTTCTTCGGCGGCATGTCGATGAAGTCGATGAAGATTTAGCTCGCGTGAACGCCGGATCAGGTTCACACAACCTCGACGCCCCCTACCTGGCGCGCCAGAGATGCCGGGGTTTTCTGGGCTCCCCGAGCACCTATGGGGACGGAGCCCCTTCTCGGTTCGGCGGGGGGCGGAGGTCGCGCGAAGAGCGGATCGAGGCAAGGCACGCGGGGTTTTTTTACCCAGCTTCGGAGCTCTCCGGAGAGATAACACTCCTACTGCTGCTTTGTGGGTTGTATTGAGTTCTTGCTCGGGAGCGCTGAGTGCTACAGTGCACCCAAGCAGCTAATGAGACCGAGCGTTCCTCTGTTTTCCTCTAAGAGATCGTTCTCTGGGAGATGCCGATCCCCCTCCTACGTTGTGCATGGGCCTCCTTTTATATGCTCAAGGGGTCTCCAACAGGTGGCAACGTAGGCAAGGGCAAAAATGGAAAGGTGCCGTGGTAGGTACAGCTACCTACACAGTGTATCATACCTAACCCTGACGGCAGGGGACAAAGGCATTAAATGCCCATCTACGTCGCCCAGACGGTGCAAAAAAGGGACCGCCAGGGGCGCCATCGCTCGCCACGATGGCGATCTTGTCAGCGCTGCATGCCACAGTGTACCCCTGGCTGCACAGCCTCCCGCCACGTACGCTGGGAAGGGTCCCGGAGCGACACGTAGGTGGGTGAGATGGAGCGCGGGTACAGAGTGGTTGCCTGCCGCGGTCGTAGTCTTGCCGCGTCTGGGAACTTGTCGCTCACCGGGTCCTGCCGGGACGCGTGGCGCGTTGCGGCAAGTTCCTTGAGATGCCTTGGTTGGCCTTCCCGACAAGCTCCTCTTGCCGGGGTCTTGTGCCTTGAGTGGCCTTCCCGGCAAGCTCCTCTTGCCGGGGACTTGTCTCCTTGGCTTAAATACTTTGCTCTTGGATGGCTTCAAAGGAACCATAGAGAGCCTTGGTGATCACCTGGCGGGTTTTGCTGCGGGGTGCTGCGACTGCCCGTGCACAAGTTCGGGATACTAGAGTACCCCTACTTTAGTACACCGACAAATCTATTATAATTTTCTCCCGTCATCGTGCCTTCTCGCGCCGTTACCCGAAAGGGATCGATAACCCCTTTAACACGTCGGGTTGCGAGTGGCTGTTATTTGTGTGCAGGGGCTATTTATGTTTTGTTGCTTGGTTCTCCTACATGTTCGATACCTTGGTTTCATTACTTAGGGAAATACCTACCTTTGTTGTGCTACATCATCCTCTCCTCTTGGGGGAAACACCAATGTAGTCTTAGAAAACATCATCACCCCTCTCTCTCGGTGGCGTTGGAACGCCGCCGGGGCCATCACCGTGACGGCGATCTACACCAACAACTTCGTTGTCGTTATCACCAACTCTATCCCCCTCCATGCAGCGGTAACACCCCTTCTCTCTGCTGTAATCTCTACTTAAACATGGTGCTCAACACTACGTGTTATTATCCAATGCATGATATGTCGCTATCCTATGATGTTTGAGTAGATCCGTTTTGTCCTATGGGCTGATTGATGATCGTGATTGGTTTGAGTTGTATGTTTTATTATTGGTGTTGTCCTATGGTTCTCTCAGTGTCGCGCAACCATGAGGGATCCCCGCTGTAGGGTTTGCAATATGTTCATGATTCGCTTATGGTGGGTGGCGTGAGTGACAGAAGCACATACCCGAGTAAGGTGATGTCCTATGGTGCTCTCTGTGTTGCGCAAGCGTCAGAAATCTCCGCTGTAGGTTTGCAATATGTTTATGATTCTGTTATGGTGGGTGGCGTGAGTGAGAGAAGCACAGACCCGAGTAAGTAGGTTGTTTGCGTATGGGAGTAAAGAGGACTTGATACTTTAATGCTATGGTTGGATTCTACCTTAATGATCTTTAGTAGTTGCGGATGCTTGCTAGAGTTCCAATCATAAGTGCATATGATCCAAGTAGAGAAAGTATGTTAGCTTATGCCTCTCCCTCATATAAAATTGCAATAATGATTACCGGTCTAGTTATCGATTGCGTAGGGACAAATAACTTTCTTGTGACAAAAAGCTCTCCAATAAAACTAACTCAGTTGTTTCTTTATCTAAACATCCCTGAGCTTTTATTTATGTGTTCTTTATTATCTTGCAAACCTATCCCTTCACACCTACAAAGTACTTCTAGTTTTATACTTGTTCTACGTAAAGCAAATGTAAAGCATGCGTAGAGTTGTATCGGTAGTCGATAAAAATTGAGGGAATATTTGTTCTATCTTTAGCTCCTCGTTGGGTTCGACACTCTTACTTGTCAAGAAAGGCTACAATTGATCCCTATACTTGTGGGTTATCAAGACCTTTTTGTGGCGCCGTTGCCAGGGAGCAATAGCGTGGGGTGAATATTCTCGTGTGTGCTTGTTTGTTTATCATTAAGTATATTTTATTTTATGTTCTAAGTTGTTCTCTATCTTTAGTTATGGATATGGAACACGAAATACCAAAAAGATTAGGTGTACTTGCTACTCATGGAGATGGGGAACCTCCTAAAACCCTCGATGCTCGTTATGTGAAAAATAGTAAACACTACTTTGATAATCCTAAGAAAACCCCGTTCAACTTGATAACGGGAGACATGTTGGATCAGTAAATACTTTAGGGATTATCCCTTGACTCAAAAAGGGAAACTCTTATGGGATCAAATTAAAATGTTGCAATGGTATGCTTGGAACTTATGCTTTTTGAGATATGATTATACTTGTTGCTCTAGGATGAAGGCTCCGCACCTTCCCTTTTCATGTGAATTTAATGATAATGAAACCTTGGCTTCTTATGCTAATGGTAGATATGATTACTATGATGAGGAATGAATAGAAGAATTTGTTGCTTTTAAGGGTGATTATGAAATTGAATCTTTGTTTCAAAAGTATGAAGATTTTGATGATGCAGCTTATAGACCTGAAAATTTTGCTATACTTAAATATTGCTATGAGAATTATAAATACAATTACAGAATTGATGTGTTTCTTGAGAAAGTCTCCGCTGTCCAAGAAGAGACTAATATTTTGCAAGAATCTATGGAAGAAGAAATTGACGAAACTGTGAGCTCATTGGATGAAAAAGATGATGAGGAGAGCGAAGAACAAAAGGAGGAAGAGCGGATTAGCTAACCGTACTCACCTTATAATGAGAGTAACTCTTCAACTCATACATTGTTTAATTTCTCTTCGTGCTAAGGATGAATACTATGATGATTGCTATGATCCCGTTGATTCATTTGAAATATCTCTTTTTGATGAAATTGATGCTTGCTATGCTTATGTCCAAGATGCCAATATGAATTATGCTTGTGGCCAAGATGCCAATATGAATTATGCTTATGGCCTTCGCTTTGTGTGCATGAATTGTTCTTTTATGACATGCCGATGCATAGGAAAAGAGTTAGACTTTGTTGTTGCGTGATATATGTTGCTTTGTGCTCATTACTAAAATACAAATCATTGTTAATTAAAATCGGCTTTGATAGACCTTTAGATCCAGGTGGATCAATTACTTGAGCAATTTATGCCTAGCTTAATGGCTTTATAGAAAGCGCTGCCAGGGAAACAACTTGGAAGTTTTAGTGAGTCATTTTATTCTGTTGTGTTATTTTAAACAGTTTAAAAACAAAAAATATAGAGGAGAACCTAAAAATTTTTCAAAAAAAAGTGAAAGTAAGAAAGAAGAGCATCGTTGAAGTGGGGGAACTCCTTGAACTTTGTTCATGCCCATGGAAACTTTGCAAATCATGAGCTATAGAAAATTATCAACAAAAATAATTATCCCTTGTACAAAACCGTTGTATTACAAAAATAATGTGCCAAGGTTTGCCTTTAGGATGATTAGATTGCTTGTTTGGTTTGTGTAGTGCAAAAATAGAAACTTTGGCTGTAGTGAATGAATTTACATTTTTTTACTGGAATGCCAAAAGTTTCTGAGTTTTTACACAATACTTCTATGCAAATTGTTTATTTTGCCCTAGTTATTCAGAATTTTTTGAGTTACATAAGTATGGTCGATGTTCAGATTGCTACAGATTGTTCTGTTTTTGATGCATTGTTTTGCGTGTTTTGATGATTCTATGGATTGTATCAGTGATATAAGCCGTGGTGAAGTTAGAGTACAGTAGTTATAATGCAAAAATAAAATATGAATGGGTTTGCAACAATATTTGAAGTAGTGATTTGCTTTATTATACTAACGGATCTCACGAGAGTTTTGGTAAGTTTTGTGTGATTGAAGTTTTCAAGTTTTGGGTGAGATCATGATGGATGAAGGAATAAGGAGTGGCAAGAGCTTAAGCTTGGGGATGACTGAGGCACCCCAAGGTAATATTCAAGGACTCCCTAGCAACTAAGCTTGGGGATGCCCCGGAAGGCATCCCCTCTTTCTTCTAATGACCATTAGTAATTTTACTTGGAGCTATATTTTTATTCGTCACATGATATGCGCAAATTCTTGGAGCATCTTTTGTTTTTATTTTTCCTTTTTATTTTATGCACCATGCTTGTATGAGATAGTCCTTGGTTGACATATATAATGCTCTATGCACTTCACTTATATATTTTGAGTATGGCTTTATAGAATGCTTCATGTGCTTCGCTTATATCTTTTGAAGTTTGGATTGCCTGTTTCTCTACATAGGAAAACCGTCATTTGTAGAATGATCTTTTGCTTCACTTATATTTTTTAGAGCATGGGCAAATCTTTTGTAGAAATAATTAAACTCTCTTGCTTCACTTATATCTATTTAGAGAGTCAACGGGAATTGGTCATTCACATGGTTAGTCATAAAATCCTACATAAAACTTGTAGACCACTGAATATGATATGTTTCTTGCAATAGTTTTGGGACATAGAGATGGTAATATGTGGGAGGTACTAGTGAATGATTGTGGTTTAGTAAGAATATTGGTGTTAAGGTTTGTGATTCCCGAAGCAGGCACGTATAGTCTCTCATTCTGCTATGAACTTGGAGCATGATTTATTATTGATTGTCTTCCTTATGAGTGGCGGTCGGGGAAGAGTGATGGTATTTTCCTACCAATCTATCCCTGCTACCTCTTGAGCATGTGTTGGTTTTCCCTTGAAGAGGAAAGGGTGATGCAGCAAAGTAGCGTAAGTATTTCCCTCAGTTTCTGAGAACCAAGGTATCAATCCAGTAGGAGGTTACACGCAAGTCGCCTTGTACCTGCACAAACAAATAAGAACCTTGCAACCAACGCCATAAAGGGGTCGTCAATTCCTTCACGGCCACTTGCAAAAGTGAGATCTGATAGGGATAATAAGATAGATATTTTTTGGTATTTTTATGATATAGATTGGAAAGTAAAGATTGCAAAATAAACGGCGGCAGAAATAGCAAATTGATAGGAAAATAATATGATGGAAGATAGAACCGAGGGCCATAGGTTTCACTAGTGGCTTCTCTCAAGATAGTATAATCTACGGTGGGTGAACAAATTACTGTCGAGCAATTGATAGAAAAGTGCACAGTTATGAGAATATCTAGGCATGATCATGTATATAGGCATCACGTCTGTGACAAGTAGACCAAAACGATTCTGCATCTACTACTATTACTCCACACATCGACCGCTATCCAGCATGCATCTAGAGTATTAAGTTCATAAGAACAGAGTAACGCATTAGGCAAGATGACACGATGTAGAGGGATAAACTCAAGCAATATGATATAAACCCCATCTTTTTATCCTCGATGGCAACAATACAATACGTGCCTTGCTGCCCCTGCTGTCACTGGGAAAGGACACCGCAAGATTGAACCCAAAGCTAAGCACTTCTCCCATTGCAAGAAAGATCAATCTAGTAGGCCAAACCAAACTGATAATTCAAAGAGACTTGCAAAGATATCAAATCATACATATAAGAATTCAGATAAGAACCAAATATTGTTCATAGATAATCTTGATCATAAACCCACAATTCATCGGATCTTGACAAACACACCGCAAAAAGAATTACATCGAATAGATCTCCAGGAGAATCGAGGAGAACTTTGTATTGAGATCCAAAGAGAGAGAGAAGAAGCCATCTAGCTAATAACTAACGACCTAAAGGTCTATGGTAAACTACTCACACATCATCGGAGAGGCTATAGTGTTGATGTAGAAGCCCTCCATGATCGATTCCCCCGTCGGCGGAGCGCCGAAAAAGGGCCCCAAGATGGGATCTCACAGGTACAGAAGATTGCTGCAGTGGAATAGGGTTTCGTGGTGCTCTCGGATGTTTTCAGGGTACATGAGTATACATAGGCGAAAGAAGTAGGTCAATGGAGCCACGAGGGGCCCACGAGGGTGGGGGCGCGCCTCCCTACCTCGTGGTCGCCTCGTTGCTTCCTTGACGTCCACTCCAAGTCTCCTGGATTGCGTTTGTTCCAAAAATAACTCTCGCGAAGGTTTCATTCCGTTTGGATTCTGTTTGATATTCCTTTTCTGCGAAACACTGAAATGGGCAAAAAAACAACAATTTGCACTGGGCCTTTGGTTAGTAGGTTAGTCCCAAAAATAATATAAAAGTGCATAATAAAGCCCATTAAACATCCAATACGGTTAATATAATAGCGTGGAACAACAAAAAATTATAGATACGTTGGAGACGTATCAAGCATCCCCAAGCTTAATTCCTGCTCGTCCTCGAGTAGGTAAATGATAAAAAAAGAATTTTTGATGTGGAATGCTACATGGCATAATTCTCAATGTAATTTTCTTTATTGTGGCATGAATGTTCAGATCCGAAAGATTCAAGATAAAAGTTTAATATTGACATAAAATAATAATACTTCAAGCATACTAACAAAGCAATCATGTCTTCTCAAAATAACATGGCCAAAGAAAGTTATCCCTACAAAATCATATAGTCTGGATATGCTCTATCTTCATCACACAAAATATTTAAATCTTGCAAAACCCCGATGACAAGCCAAGCAATTGTTTCATACTTTTGATGTTCTCAAACTTTTTCAATCTTCACGCAATACATGAGCGTGAGCCATGGACATAGCACTATATGTGGAATAGAAGGATGGTTGTGGAGAAGACAAAAAGGAGAAGATAGTCTCACATCAACTAGGTGTATCAACGGGATATGGAGATGCCCATCAATAGATATCAATGTGAGTGAGTAGGGATTTCAACGTAACGGATAGACTAGAGCTATAAGTGTATGAAAGCTCAACAAAAGAAACTAAGTGGGTGTGCATCCAACTCGCTTGCTCACGAAGACCTAGGGCATTTTGAGGAAGCCCATCATTGGAATATACAAGCCAAGTTCTATACTGTAAAATTCCCACTAGTATATGAAAGTGACAGCATAGGAGACTCTCTATCATGAAGATCATGGTGCTACTTTAAAGCACAAGTGTGGTAAAAGGATAGTAACATTGTCCCTTCTCTCTTTTTCTCTCATTTTTTGGGCCTTTTTCTCTTTTTTATGGCCTCTTTTTTTCATCCGGAGTCTCATCCCGACTTGTGGGGGAATCACAGTCTCCATCATCCTTTCCTCACTTGGGACAATGCTCTAATAATGATGATCATCACACTTTTATTTACTTACAACTCAAAAATTACAACTCAATACTTAGAACAAAATATGACTCTATGTGAATGCCTCCGGCGGTGTACCGGGATATGCAATGAATCAAGAGTGACATGTATGAAAGAATTATAAAGGTGGCTTTGCCACAAATACGATGTCAACTACATGATCATGCAAAGCAATATGACAATGATGAAACGTGTCATAACAAACGGAACAGTTGTAAGTTGCATGGCAATATATCTCGGAATGGCTATGAAAATGCCATAATAGGTAGCTATGGTGGTTGTTTTGTGGAAGGTATATGGTGGGTGTACGATACAAGGGAAATCTGCGCGGTATTAGAGAGGCTAGCAATGGTGGAAGGGTGAGAGTGCGTATAATCCATGGACTCAACATTAGTCATAAAGAACTCACATACTTATTGCAAAATCTATTAGTTATCGAAATGAAGTACTACGGGCATGCTCCTAGGGGGATAGATTGGTAGGAAAAGACCATCATTCGTCCCCGACCGCCACTCATAAGGAAGACAATCAATAAATAAATCATGCTCCGACTTCATCACATAATGGTGCACCAGACGTGCATGCTACAGGAATCACAAACTTTAGAACAAGTATTTCTAAAATTCACAACTACTCAACTAGCATGACTCTAATATCACCATCTTCATATCTCCAAACAATTATCAACTATCAAGCTTCTCATAGTATTCGATGCACTTTATATGATAGTTTTTATTATACCCATCTTGGATGTTCATCATATTAGGAATAATTTTATAGCCGAAGAAAATTAACATGCTGTTTTGTAGGACTCTCAAAATAATATAAGTGAAGCATGAGAGATCAATAATTTCTATAAAATAAAACCACCACCGTGCTCTAAAAGATATAAGCGAAGCACTAGAGCAAAATTATCTAGCTCAAAAGATATAAGTGAAGCACAAAGAGTATTCTAATAAATTCCGATTCATGTGTGTCTCTCCCAAAATGTTTTTACAGCAAGGATGATTGTGGTAAACTAAAAATCAAAGACTCAAATCATACAAGACGCTCCAAGCAAAACACATATCATGTGGTGAATAAAAATATAGCCTCAAGTAAAGTTACCGATAGATGAAGACGAAAGAGGGGATGCCTTCCGGGGCATACCCAAGCTTAGGCTTTTGGTTTTCCTTGAATTTTACCTTGGTATGCCTTGGGCATCCCCAATCTTAGGCTCTTTCCACTCCTTATTCCGTAATCCATCAAATCTTTACCCAAAAACTTGAAAACTTCACAACACAAAACTCAACAGAAAATCTCATGAGCTCCGTTAGCGAAATAAAACAAACCACCACTTTAAGGTACTGTAATGAACTCATTCTTTATTTATATTGGTGTTACACCTACTGTATTACAACTTCTCTATGGTTCATACCGCCCGATACTAGCCATAGATTCATCAAAATAAGCAAACAACACACGAAAAACAGAATCTGTCAAAAACAGAACAGCCTGTAGTAATCTGTATCAAATGCAAACTTCTGTAACTCAAAAATTCCGCCAAAATAGGACGACCTAAATAAATTTTTTTATTGATCTACTTCAATTGGAATCATTATTTTATCACTTTCTGGTGTTTTTTAACAATTGTTTTCGTGAGCAGAAAGTTTCTGTCTTTTTCAGCAAGATCAAATAATTATCACCCAAGAAGATTCTATAGGTTTTACTTGGCAAAAACACTAATTAAAACATAAAAACACATCTAACTAGAGGCTAGATGAAATATTTATTACTAAACAGAAACAAAAGGCACGAAAGAAAAATAAAATTGGGTTGCCTCCCAACAAGCGTTATCGTTTAACGCCCCGAGCTAGGCATAAAGGCAAGAATAGATCTAGGTATTATCATCTTTGGTATGCAATCCATAAGTGGCTCTCATAATAGATTCATAAGGTAATTTAATTTTATTCCTAGTAAAGTTTTCCATGCCTTTCCTTAACGTAAATTGGAATATAATATTTCCTTCTTTCATATCAATAATTGCAGCAATCGTTCTAAGGAAAGGTCTACCAAAAATAATAGGACATGTAGGATTGCAATCTATAGCAAGAACAATAAAATCTACGGGCACATAATTCCTATTTGCAACAATAAGAACATCATTAATCCTTCCCATAGGTTTCTTAATGGTGGAATCCGCAAGATGCAAGTTTAAAGAACAATCATCAAATTCACGGAAACCTAACACATCACACAAAGTTTTTGGAATCGTGGAAACACTAGCACCCAAATCACACAAAGCATAGCATTCGTGATCTTTAATCTTAATTTTAATAGTAGGTTCCCACTCATCATAAAGTTTTCTAGGGATAGAGACTTCTGATTCAAGCTTTTGTTCATAAGATTGCATTAAAGCATCAACGATATGTTTAGTAAAAGCTTTATTTTGATCATAAGCATGAGGAGAATTTAACATAGATTGCAACAAGGAAATAAAATATATTAAATAAAAATTATCATAATTAAATTCCATGAAATCCAAAATAGTGGGTTCATTGCTATGTAAAGTTTTGACCTCCTCAATCCCACTTTTACCAATTTTTGCATCAAGATCTAAAAACTCCGAATCATTGGGACTCCTTTTAACTAAAGTTAACTCATCTCCAGTCCCATAATTATCAAGATTCATATTGAAAAACAAAGATTTAATAGGAGACGCATCAATCACTTTTAGATCTTCATCCTTATTATCATGAAAACTAGAAGAACACGCTTTCATAAAGCAATCTTTTTAAGCACGCATCCTAGCGGTTCTTTCTTTGCACTCATCAATGGAAATTCTCATAGCTTTGAGAGACTCATTGATATCATGCTTAGGTGGAATAGATCTAAGTTTCAAAGAATCAACATCAAGAGAAATTCTATCCAAGTTCCTAGCCAACTCATCAATCTTACGCAATTTTTCTTCAAGCAAAGCATTGAAATTCTTTTTGCGAAATCATAAATTACTTAACACTAGTCTCAAAATCAGAGGGCATCTTATTAAAATTTCCATAAGAGTTGTTGTAGGAATTACCATAATTATTAGAGGAATTACTAGGAAACGGCCTAGGATTAAAGTTTCCTCTATTCGCGTTGTTACCAAAATTGTTCCTACCAACAAAATTCACATCCATAGATTCATTATTATTCTCAATCAAAGTAGACAAAGGCATATCATTAGGATCAGAAGAAACACTCTTATTACCAAACAACTTCATAGGTTCATCCATCTTTCCACTCAAGACATTAATCTCTTCTATCGCGTGAACCTTTTTACTAGTAGATCTTTCGGTGTGCCATTGAGAATAATTAACCATAATACTATCTAGGTGTTTAGTAGCTTCTCCTAAAGTGGTTTCCATAAAAGTGCCTCCCGCGGCCGAATCTAAAAGATTTCTAGAAGCAAAATTCAATCCAACATAAAAAAGTTGTATAATCGTCCATAAATTCAAACCATGTGTAGGGCAACTACGTATCATTAATTTCATCCTCTCCCAAGCTTGTGCAACATGATCATGATCAAGTTGCTTAAAATTCATAATATCGTTTCTAAGAGAGATGATCTTAGCGGGAGGAAAGTACTTAGATATAAAAGCATCTTTGCACTTATTCCATGAATCGATACTATTTTCAGGTAAATACGAAAACCAAGTTTTAGCACGATCTCTAAGCGAAAACGAAAATAGCTTCAATTTAAAAATATCATTATCCACGTCTTTCTTTTTTGCATATCACACAAATCAACAAAGTTGTTTAGATGGGTAGCGGCATCTTCACTAGGAAGGCTAGAGAATTGATCTATCATGACAAGATTCAGCAAAGCGGCATTAATTTCACAAGATTCCACATCGATAATAGGACCAATCGGAGTGCTAAGAAAATCATTGTTGTTGGTATTGAAAAAGTCACACAATTTAGTATTGTCTTAAGCCATCATGACAAACAATACAACACACAAGCACACAAGAAGCAAGCGAAAAGAGACGAACGGAAAAAGAGGGCGAATAAAACGGGAAGGGGAAGTGGGGGAGAGGAAAACGACAGGCAAATGGCAAATAATGTAATGTGAGGGATAAGAGTTTATGATGGGTACTTGATATGTATTGATTTGAGCGTAGATCTCCCCGGCAACGGCGCCAAAAATGGCTAGTTGCTGGGAGATCAAATCTTGACTTGACTTGGCGTAAGCCTCCCGGCAACAGCGCCAGAAATCCTTCTTGCTACCTCTTGAGCATGCGTTGGTTTTCCCTTGAAGAGGAAAGGGTGATGCAGCAAAGTAGCGTAAGTATTTCCCTCAGTTTTTGAGAACCAAGGTATCAATCCAGTAGGACGTTACACGCAAGTCGCCTTGTACCTGCACAAACAAATAAGAACCTTGCAACCAACGCGATAAAGGGGTTGTCAATCCATTCACGGCCACTTGCAAAAGTGAGATCTGATAGAGATAATAAGATAAATATTTTTGGTATTTTTATGATATAGATTGGAAAGTAAAGATTGCAGAATAAACGACGGCAGAAATAGCAAATTGATAGGAAAATAATATGATGGAAGATAGACTGGGGGGCCATAGGTTTCACTAGTGGCTTCTCTCAAGATAGCATAATCTACGGTGGGTGAACAAATTACTATCGAGAAATTGATAGAAAAGTGCATAGTTATGAGAATATCTAGCCATGATCATGTATATAGGCATCACGTCCGCGACAAGTAGACCGAAACGATTCTGCATCTACTACTATTAATCCACATACCGCTATCCAGCATGCATCTAGAGTATTAAGTTCATAAGATCAGAGTAACGCATTAGGCAAGATGACATGATGTAGAGGGATAAACTCAAGCAATATGATATAAACCCCATCTTTTTATCCTCGATGGCAATAATACAATATGTGCCTTGCTGCCGCTGCTGCCACTGGGAAAGGACACCATAAGATTGAACCCAAAGCTAAGCACTTCTCCCATTGCAAGAAAGATCAATCTAGTAGGCCAAACCAAACTGATAATTCGAAGAGACTTGCAAAGATATAAAATCATACATATAAGAATTCAGAGAAGAACCAAATATTGTTCATAGATAATCTTGATCATAAACCCACAATTCATCGGATCTCGACAAACACACCGCAAAAAGAATTACATCGAATAGATCTCCAAGAGAATCGAGGAGAACTTTGTATTGAGATCCAAAGAGAGAGAAGAAGCCATCTAGCTAATAACTATGGACCGAAGGTCTATGGTAAAATACTCACACATCATCGGAGAGGCTATGGTGTTGATGTAGAAGCCCTCCATGATCGATTCCCCCTCCGGTGGAGCGCCGGAAAAGGCCCCAAGATGGGATCTCACGGGTACAGAAGGTTGCAGCAGTGAAATAGGTTTTCATGGTGCTCTCAGAGGTTTACAAGGTACATGAGTATATATAGGCGAAAGAAGTAGGTCGGTGGAGCCACGAGGGGCCCACGAGGGTGGGGGCGCGCCTACCCCCCTAGGCGCGTCTCCCTACCTCGTGGCCATCTCGTTGCTTCTTTGACGTCCACTCCAAGTCTCCTGGATTGTGTTTGTTCCAAAAATAACTCTCCCGAAGGTTTCATTCCGTTTGGATTCTGTTTGATATTCCTTTTCTGTGAAACACTGAAATGGGCAAAAAAAACAGCAATTTGCACTGGGCCTTTGGTTAGTAGGTTAGTCCCAAAAGTAATATAGAAGTGCATAGTAAAGCCCATCAAACATCCAAAATAGATAATATAATAGCATGGAACAATAAAAAATTATAATACGTTGGAGACGTATCAATCCCCCTAGGGGCATGCATAATAGTTCTTTGATTCGAGGGCTAATGAACTTTTTCAACAAGTATGTGAGTTCTTTTTGACTAATGTGAGTTTGTGGATCATACGCACTCTCACCTTTCCGCAATTTGCTAGCCTCTTAGGTACCGTGCATTGCCCTTTCTCACCTCGAGAGTTGGTGCAAACTTCGCCAGTGCATCCAAACCCCGTGATATGATACACTCGATCACACATAAGCCTCACTATATCTTCCTCAAAACAACCATCATACCTACCTATTATGGCAATTCCATAGCCATTCTGAGATATATTGCGATGCAACTTCCATCATCATCATATACATGACTTGAGCATTCATTGTCATATTGCTTTGCATGATCGTAAGATAGCTAGCATGATATTTTCATGGCTTGTCCGTTTTTTGATATCTTTGCTATGCTGGATCATTGCTCATCCTGGTACACTGCCAAAGGCATTCATATACAGTCATATTTTGTTCTAGTATCGAGTTGTAAGTAAATAAAAGTGTCATGATCATCATTATTAGAGTATTGCCCCAGTGAGGAAAGGATGATGGAGACTATGATTCCCCCACAAGTCGGGATGAGACTCCGGACGAAAAAAAAGAGCCCAAAAAAAAAAGAGAAAACAAAAAAATGAAATGAGAGAAAAAGAGAGAAGGGGCAATGCTACTATCCTTTACCACACTTGTGCTTCAGAGTAGCACCATGTTTTTCATATAGAGAGTCTCCTATGTTGTCAGTTTCATATACTAGTGGGAATTTTTCATTATAGAACTTGTCTTGTATATTCCGATGAAGGGCTTCCTCAAATGCATGAGGTCTTCATGAGCAAGCAAGTTGGATGAACACCCACTCAGTTTTTAGTTTAAGCTTTCATACACTTATACTTCTTAGTGCATCTGTTGCATGGCAATCCCTACTCCTCGCATTGACATCAATTGATGGGCATCTCCATAGCTTGTTGATTAGCCGCGTCGATGTGAGACTTTCTCCTTTCTGTCTTCTCCACATAACCTCCAACATCATATTCTATTCGACCCATAGTGCTATATCCATGGCTTGTGCTCATGCATTGTGTGGGGGGTGAAAAAGTTGAAGCACCTTAAAAAGTCTGAACCAATAATTTCTCAGCTTGTCATCAGGGTTGTGCATGATAAATACTTTGTGTTAAGAAGATGGAGCATGACAAGGCTATATGATTTTGTATCGATAACGTTCTTTAGCATTGATATTCTGAAAGACATGATTGTTAATTTGTTGGGATGTCTGAGTATTAATGTCTTTATTTCAAACTATAGACTATTGCTTTAAATCACTCGTGTCTTAATATTCATGCAATGGTTAGATTATGTGATCAAGATTATGCTAGGTAGCATTCCACATCAACAATTATCTTTTTTATCATTTACCTACTTGAGGATGAGTAGGAATTAACCTTGGGGATGCTGATACGTCTCCATTGTATCTATAATTTTTGATTGTTTCATGCCAATATTCTACAGCTTTCATATACTTTTGGCAACATTTTATACAATTTTTTGGGACTAACATATTGATCTAGTGCCTAGTGTCAGTTCTTGTTTGTTGCATGTTTATTGTTTTGTAGAATACCCATATCAAACAAAGTCTAAACGCGATAAAAAATTACAGAGAATTATTCTGGAATATATGCGAGGTAGCGGAATCAATGCGAGACGAT
This sequence comes from Aegilops umbellulata, assembly GCA_032464435.1. NCBI lineage: Eukaryota > Viridiplantae > Streptophyta > Magnoliopsida > Poales > Poaceae > Aegilops > Aegilops umbellulata. The sequence goes on from CP136055.1 coordinate 410,627,369, forward strand.
GCCCATGGGGCCCACAAGCCCTAGGGGCGCGCCTGGTAGGCTTGTGGCCACCCCATAGGTCGGTTGGAGGTGTCCTTCGGCCGCAAGGACGATTATATCCGGATAAAAATCGTGTTAAAAATTGAGCCCAATCGGAGTTACGGATCTCCAGGAATTTAAGAAATGGTGAAAGGCCAGAAAAGAGGAACGCGAAACAGATGATAAACAGAGAGATAGATCCAATCTCGGAGAGGCTCCTGCCCCTACACCACCTTGGAGGCCATGGACCAGAGGGGAAACCCTCCTCGTCTAGGGGATATGCTAAGGAATAATAAGAAGGAGGGGGCTCTCTCCCAGTGGTGACGGAACGCCGCCCGAGCCATCATCGTGACGATGATCTACACCAACAACTTCACCGCCGTCATCACCAACTCTCTCCCCTCCGTGCAGAGGTGTAACACCCCTTCTCCCTGCTGTAATCTCTCCTTAAAGATGGTGCTCAACACTACGTATTATTATCCAATGGTATGTGGCTATCCTATGATGTTTGGCAATATCTGTTTTGTCCTATGTGTTGATTGATGAGCGTGATTCATTTAAGTTGTATGTTTTATTATTGGTGATGTCCTATGGTGCTCTCCATGTCGCGCAAGAGTGAGGGATCCCCGCTGTAGGGTTTGCAATATGTTCATTATTCGCTTATGGTGGGTGGTGTGAGTGACTGAAGCACGGACTAGAGTAAGTAGGTTACTTGCATATGGGAGTAAAGAGGACTTGATACTATAATGCTATGGTTGGGTTTTACCTTAATGATATTTAGTAGTTGCGGTTGCTTGCTAGAGTCCCAATCATAAGTGCATATGATCCATGTAGAGAAAGAATGTTAGGTTATGCCTCTCCCTCATATAAAACCGCAATACTGATTATTGGTCTAGTTATCGATTGCCTAGGGACAAATAACTTTCTTGTGACAAAAAGCTCTCTACTAAAACTAACTTAGTTGTTTCTTTATCTAAACAGCCCCTACCTTTTATTTATGTCTTCTTTATTATCTTGCAAACATATCCCTTCACACCTACAAAGTACTTCTAGTTTCATACTTGTTCTAGGTAAAGCAAACATAAGGTGTGCGTAGAGTTGTATTGGTGGTCGATAAAACTTGAGAGAATATTTGTTCTAACTTTAGCTCCTCATTGGGTTCAACACTCTTACTTATCGAGAAAGGCTACAATTGATCCCCTATACATGTGGGTTGTCGGTAGGTATGGTTGACTCATTTGGCACAACTTGGTTTAAGGATTTGGATGCACAAGCAGTATTCCCGCTTAGAACAAGTAAAGGCTTGCAAATAGATTGAGAAGCAACCAACCAAAAAACGAAAACAATCATAAACAAACATTGAACATAACTAACACTGAATAATGCACCACAAGTAGGATGTAACTTCATTGCATAACTATTTACTTTCGTGCTTGCATAGGGAATCACAAACCTTAACACCAATATTCTTACTAAAGCATAATTACTCACCAACATGACTCACATATTACTATCTCCATATCTGAAAACTATTGCAAGGAATCAAGTTTTAATATCCAATGATCTTCATGAAAGTTTTTATTATCCATCTTGAATATCGATCACTTTGGGACCGATTTCATATTTTGTGCAAATTATCATTGCAAGCTCTCAAATGAATTTAAGTGAAGCACGAGAGCATAATTATTTCTTCAAAATTTTCATCTCTCAATATAATATAAGTGAAGCATGAGAGGATATTTCTTTAAATTTTTACTAACTCTTAAAATGATCTAAATGAAGCATGAGAGCATATTTCTTCAAAATTTACTAACTCTCAAAATAATCTAAGTGAAGCATGAGAGTATTTATTCAAAAATTAAACAATCACCATGCTCAAAAAGGTACACCCTCTGTCCCATAATATAAGAGCGCTTTTGATACTACACTAGTGTAAAAACGCTCTTATATTATGGGACGGAGGGAGTATAAGTGAAGCACTAGAGCAATTCCACCGTGCTCTAGTGCTTCACTTATAACTTTTTGAGCACGGTGGTTCAAGTTGTGCATGAATTGTTCTTTTATGACATGCCGATGCATAGGAAGAGGGTTAGACTTCATTGTTGTGTGATATATGTTGCTTTGTGCTCAATACTAAAATACAAATCATTGTTAATTAAATTTGGCTTTGATATACCTTGAGATCCAGCTGGATCAATTACTTGAGCACTTTATGCCCAGCTTCAAGCGCTGCCAGGGAGACAACCAGGAAGTTTTAGAGAGTCATTTTATTCTGTTTTGTGCTTTTCAACAGTTTAAAAAAATATAGAGGGGAACCGAAAACATTTTCAAAAAGAAAAGTGAAAGTAAAAAAGACATGCATCATTGAAGTGGGGAGCTCCTTGAACTTTGTTCATGCCCATGGAAACTTTACAAATCTTGAAGTACAGAAACTTTTCAACAAAAATAATAATCCCCTTGTACAAATCCCTTGTATTATAAAAATAATGTTCCAAGATTTTCCTTTAGGATGATTAGATTGCTTGTTTGGTTTGTGCAGTGCAAAAACACAAACTTTGTCTGTAGTGCGAGAATTTACATTTTTTACTGGAATGTCAAAAGTTTCTGATATTTTTACATAGTACTGTTATGCAAAAGTTTTATTTTGTCCTAATTTTTCAGAATTTTTGGAGTTACAGAAGTATGGTCAATGTTCAGATTGCTACAGACTGTTCTGCTTTTGATAGATTCTATTTTTGATGCATTGTTTTGCGTGTTTGGATGAATCTATGGATTGTATCAGTGATATAAGCCATGGTGAAGTTAGAGTACAGTAGTTATAATGCAAAAATAAAATATGAATGGGTCTGCAACAATACTTGAAGTAGTGATTTGCTTTATTATACTAACGAATCTCACATGGGTTTTGGTAAGTTTTGTGTGTTGAAGTTTTCAAGTTTTGGGTGAGATCACGATGATGAAGGAATAAGGAGTGGCAAGAGCTTAAGCTTGGGTATGACTGAGGCACCCCAAGGTAATATTCAAGGACTCCCAAGCAACTAAGCTTAGGGATGCCCTTCAAGGCATCCCCTCTTTCTTCTAATGGCCATCGGTTATTTTACTTGGAGCTATATTTTTATTCGTCACATAACATGAGTTTTGCTTGGAGTGTCGTGTATTATATGAGTCTTTTCTTTGTTTGATTTTTAGTTTGTCACAATCATCCTTGCTAAACACGCTTGTTTGAGAAAGCCACACGCATATCATGATTTGCTAGAGTACTCTATGTGCTTCACTTAAAAATTTTGAGCTGGGCAATTGCTCTAGTACTTCACTTATATCTTTTTGAGCACGGCAGTGGTTATATTTTAAAGAAATATGCTCTCATGCTTCACTTATATTATTTTGAGAGTTTATTTTTTTAAGAAATATGCTCTCATGCTTCACCTATATTACTTTGAGAGTTGATTTTCTAAAAGAAATATGCTCTCATGCTTCACTTATATTATTTTGAGAGTTGATTTTTTTAAATAAATATGCTCTCACTTCACTTATATCTTGTTGAGAGTTGATAAACGCAATGGTAATTTGCATAATATATGAATTTTCTCCCAAAGTGATAGATATCCAAGGGAGATATAATAAAAACTTTCATATAGATCATTGGATATGATAAACTTGATTCCTTGCAATAGTTTTGTGATATGGAGATAGTGGTATGTGAGTCATGTTGGTGAGTAATTATGCTTTAGTAAGAATATTGGTGTTAGCTTTGTGATTCCATATGCATGCACGTAAATTCAATAGTTATGCAATGAAGTTATATCCTACTTGTGGTGCATTATTCAGTGTTATTTATGTTCAATTCGCGTTTATGACCCGTTTTGTTTTTTGGTTGGTCACTTCTCAATCTATTTGCAAGCCTTCACTTATACTAAGTGGGAATGCTGCTTGTTCTTCCAAATCCTAAAACCCAAAGTTGTGACATATGAGTCCACCATACCTACCTATATGCGGTATTTCCATGTCGTTCCAAGTAAATTTGCATGTGCCAACTCTAATTTTCAAAATAAATTTTCGTTTTGTGTGCCCGTACTGCTCATGAAGCGGCAGGGGGTGGCCAATATTTTCCATGCTAGGTATTTTATTCTCACGGTGTGTGTTTATTCACTTGTCATTGCACAAGAGTGTGGCAGGTAATAGGGATGCCCAGTCCCGAAACGAAAAATACTATGATACTAAATTCCTTGGAAAGTGTTGCTGTGGAAGGCACCCGTGGATACGACTAGCCATGGATTGTGAAAGAATGCTGGAAAGGAAATAACTCATTTCTGTTTGGGAACCGCCTATATATAATTTTTCTAGCATGGAAGATATTGGGAATTCTCGGTCGTTTTCGTTGACAGGAAAAGCATGCCTCTCAAAGTAGTCTTTTTAAGCCTTGAGCTATGGCACCTCTGCAAATCTCTTCTTCCCTCTGCGAGGGCCTATCTATTTACTTTTATGCAAATTTTAATTTTATGTTAGAGGTTCCATCTTGTCTTATAAAGCACCTACTAGGGAACACTGTTGTCATACTTGTGTATTGGATGTAGCTAATATTTGAGTGTGCTTTATGAACGGATAAATGATTGAGCACAATGGGCTAGGGATAACTTTCTTTAGCGTTGATATTTCGAAAGACATGGTTGCCTGTTGATATGCTTGAGTATTGATGTGTTCATGTCAAATTATATACTATTTCTATGAATCATTCAAGTCCAAATACCCATGCTACAAAAGAAAAGAATATATGATGAATATGTTAGGTAGCATTCCACATCAATTTTTTATCGTTTACCTACTCGAGGATGAGTAGGAATTAAGCTTGGGGATGTTCGATATGTCTCCAACATATCTATTATTTTTGATTGTTTCATGTTATTATATTATCAATCTTGGATGTTTTATATACACTTACAAACAATTATATATCATTTTTGGGACTAACCTATTAACTTAGTGCCGAGTGCCAGTTGTTGTTTTTTGCTTGTTTTTGATTTCGCAGAATATCAGTACCAAACGGAGTCCAGATGCCATGAGACCTTTTGGAGATTTTTTTTATATAGAAAAGAGACACTAGAAGATTCGGGAGAAGACCAGACGTGGGAGCATGGGCCCACCACCCACCAAGGCGCGCCCTGGGGGCAGGCGCGTCTTGATGGGAGGTGGGGCCCACGAGGCTCTGTTTAACCTAGCTCCGCCTCTATAAATTCTCTAAAATCATGAAACCAGCTGAGGAGTCCATGAAATAATGTTTCCGCTACCGCAAGTTCCAAAACCACGACATCCCATCTTGCAGCCTTTTCCGGCAGTCTCTCAGAGGGGGATTTGATCACAGAGGGGGATCTTCATCAGCCTAGCTGCCCTCCGATGATGTCTGAGTAGTTTACCACGGACCTATGGGTCCATAGTTAGTAGCAAGATGGCTTCTTCTCTCTTTTTGATCTTCAATACAATGTTCTCCTCGGTGTTCTTGGAGATCTATTTGATGTAATGAATTTTTGTGGTGTGTTAGTTGGGATCCGATGAATTGTGAGATGATCAGATCTATCCATGAATATTAAGTTTTCTTTGAACTCTTTTATGCATGATTGTTATAGCCTCGTATTTCTTCTCCGATTTATTGGTTGGTTTGGCCAACTAGATTGATTTATCTTGCCATGGGAAGAGGTGTTTTGTGATGGGTTCGATCTTACGATGCTCAATCCCAGTGATAGAAAGGGACATGACACACATGTATCGGTGCTATTAAGGGTAACAAGATGGGATTTATTTCATACATGAGTTTATCTTGTCTACATCATTTCATCTTGCTTAAGGCGTTGCTCCATTCTTCCATGAACTTAATACACTAGATGCATGTTGGATAGCGGCCGATGTGTGGAGTAATAGTAGTAGATGCAGAATCATTTCGGTCTACAAAATATAGAGAAAGTTTCAAAAACAAAGAAAAAAAGTGAATCAATTTAGTAGAAAAGTACTCTATCATATTCGAACCAATTACTTATGTCTTAGCAAGAGATTACTCTACCACTAATTTAAAAATTCCTTTATCGGATTTGAACCGATGACTTATGCCTTACCATGGCATTACTCTACCACTGAGTTAAAAGGGATTTTTGTTTAATTCAAAAATTAGCCACTTGGATTTCCCATTATGGGTCTACTGCATAATGTACATATTATATATATAATATATATGAATCGAGGCTGTCAATTGGATTCCCCCATCCAATTGAAGACAATCCAGTGGTTTATAGTTGATACAAAGAAAAACGGAAGAGGGTTAGAAAAAGTTATTAGATAGCGAAGCAAAGTAAGTCCAATGCTATCTAGTAATTTGTCTACCTACTTACCTACTATTGGATTTGAACCAATGACTCCCGCCGTATGAAAGCGCCAGTAAACGTCAACGTTTTCCCAAAAGTTTTCCTAGACCTCTTTCCGATGAAAAATCTTTTTTGTGTAATTCCAAATGTGAAGCAAGTCTCCGTATCTTATTGGTGAAACTGAATACTTGAAATTCAACAAAACCCTTGTTTTCTTCTTTTTTTTCTTTAACCTTAAATCCAAAAAATATTCTACCTCCTTCATTTTTCATGTATTTTTCTAGTCAGGAAAAATACAAAATTATGTCCTGACATGATGCCTATATACATGATCATTGCCTTGGATATCGTTATAATTATTTGCTTTTCTGTCAATTGCCCAACAGTAATCTGTCTACGCACTGTATGGTATTTTTATGAGAGAATCATCTAGTGAAAACTACGGCCCCCGGGTCTATTTTCTATTATATATGAAAACCGAAAATATCTCGCTAGAATTTTCTTTTATTTATTTTATTTTGTATTTTTTGATGTATTTATCAAAAACTAAATTGTTTAATCTTGCTCGTAACGGTTAAGGGATTGACAACCCCTCTACGCGTTGGGTTGCAAGTATTTGATCTTTGTGTGTAGATGATGTTTACATAGTGTTGCTTGGTTCTCCTACTGGATTGATAACCTTGATTTCATAACTGAGGGAGATACTTATCTCTACTATACTGCATCATCCTCTCCTCTTCGAGGAAATCCCAACGTAGATCACAAGTAGCAGTGTGACGACCTCCTATAATGTTAGAGCACCGACGGCCCACAGGTGTACGTCTCCTGTGTGTGACGGTCGACTATTCCGCCCAAGCAGCCGCCCAATCCTTGAAGGAATGCCTCGATTCACCGAAAGGTGTGCCACAACTGCTCGTGTTGGCGATGCATGGCTCCTGGGTACGGGTGTTATTCTTTTCTTCCGGGGGCATGTCGTCCTCAACACCCAAGGTCTACATGCATAGCTCAATCTGAGGGAATGGCATGGTGTCTTGGTTGGAATCAAACAATAGGATGCTGCTCTGGTGCGACACCGATGATCATGGAGAACACTCAGTCCAGTCTTCAAACCTGTAAATGTGCAACGATGAGTGCTAAGTCCAGTCTTCAAATCTGTCAATGTCATCAGGAAATCGAAGTGCTTGACTCCTGGTGGAGCTGTCACCGTGCGGCGAGAGTCGAGCATATCCTCAACGTCACATTCGTACCTCTTGAAGACACACAACGTATGCGTGGTCGGGATGTGAGCGACCTCCCATTGACACATCCAACACGCGAATGCCTTCATCTAGCGCACTCGTACGTCCCACTGTCAAGGCGGTCGGCACACACCTTGTCACTGATGGCATCCTCGGCCCCCTAAAGGGACCATAACTACATGAGTAGGTATCCGATGACGACCCCAAAATGGAGCTTCATGGTATGGTGCGAAGCATGGTTGTCTTCGCTCTAGGGCTTGAGCAGGAAGTTGGCATCGTCGGCCTTCAGCGAGCCATGTCGTGTCCTAGTGCACCGGGAAGTCAAAGTGCCAAAGGAAGTGCTCGGGGTGGTGGCAGGTGACACATAGGAGGTGGGATGGGATGCGAAGCTGGTCCTCGAGTGTGGGCCCGATGGATATAGGGCCGACGGAGTGTACTGGTACACGGTAGTGACGAGCACGATGTGGTGTTGTAGGATGAAGACTGGTGTAAGATGAAGACCTGGTGGTCGACGACATGCGAGGACACGGCCAACTTGTGGCTGATGCGCATGCGGTGTGGCAGATCAGCATGGAGGAATCGGTCCATCTCATCACCCGCGGGTGGAGCACGACAGTGGTGTGGGCGGTGGCGGCGGTGGTGGTTGAAGTGAAGGCGCTCATTGATTGGCGAGGCCGGTGGCACCGACCCTAGCCTTCCTTTGTTGATCTACCCTTGCCCTGGTTCTTGGGGTCCTGGCGACACTTCTTGCCGGAATGACATGCTCCCATACAAATGATGGAGCGAAGTGGATCTCATTGGTCGATGCAGTGGTGGAGCATGCTAGGGCATTTAAAGCAGAGCCCCTTGAAGTGGCTTAATAAGACCTCTATGAACGGTGACGCATTGAAGTCGCGGTGCTAGTACGAGCGCTGCCACGGGCAATGCTGGCTATAGCAATGTTATCTTTGTGCGATGCCTTGTTCTTGCGAGATATAGGGCGCGGCCATCCCTCCTCTTCAGCAACCGAGGAACTGTTCACCGAGGGAGCGGGTGCTACGATGATGGATCTAAGATTGGGTTGCTCAATTTGGGGTTGTTGGTTATTGCCCATAGGGTTGACCTCAGAGGCAACCTTGAAGTATTCATCACGCAACAAGATTCGAGGTGTGGATCCAGCGCCAACCGTTGATGCTGGGGAGCGTATCTCCGTATCTAGCACCTGCGATGGACCGGAGGGGGAGGCCTGATCTGCCACGAAAATGGGTGAGGTGGGGCGAAGGTGGAGGAGAGGCGCTCTTGCTCTCGCTCACGTTGAGACGTGCCAATCCAGAAATAAGGATGTCGGTCATCCTCCCGGCTCCTCAGCCATTTGGGATTCCTGACCGTTGGATCGTTTTGCTTGATGCGAATCTGGCCGTTAGATTGATGCGGTGAAGGATTCTGGCCGTCAGATCGACCCCGCGCGCCTGTAGCAATGAACAGTTTAGCTCACCACCGGAAATATCTTGTGCCACCGCCGTTATTCTCGTCCCCCGCCCAGGGTATTTTCGTAATTTCGCTACATGGTATATAAGCCTGACGCCCATCCGTTTCTCCCCAATCAGCTTCCTCTCCTCTTCCTGTTTAGCTGCCGCCGCCTCCCCTTCCACCGTGGCCGCGGCCCCCTCCCCCTCCACCATGGCCGCCGCCCCCCATCGCGCGACGGCGAGCCCGCCCTCCCGTCCCCCTCTCCTCTGGTCGCCCTCACGCACTGCATCGCCTCCTGGTCGCCCTTTCTCTCTGTAGATTCCCCACTGCCGCCACCACCACGGCCAGCTCTGGCGAGGTCCGTCGCCATACAGCGCATCCACGAGCTCATCTCGTGACGCTACTCCTTCTCCAGCACGTTGACCCGACGCGCTGCCCCTCTACGCGTGGCCCCGGCTAACCCTAGCACCACGGTCGCTGGTCCATGGCGTCGCCATCGACGCCGGCGCTGCGCCTGCACCTCCGGTTGGTCCTTCCCAACCCCGTCCGAACCCTCACGCACTGCGTCGCCTCCTGGTCGCTGTTCCAGGCGTCGCCATTGACTGGAGGAGCGTGGGACTGTCGTCCTCGCGTTTGTGCACCTCCAGGAAGAAGACTGCTCGAGGTGAGACGCTTCAGATCAGTCGTGTGAAGGTGGAGGTGAGTGCCCTCTCCACTTCCCCCATTTCCTCCCTCTCTCTCTGTTTTGATCCCTTTTTTCTGCAGCTCGACATATAGGTCAGTGTATGTGTGTGTGCAGCAGCTCCAGAGGGACGAACGTCAAGGTAGCCACTGCTCCATAGGTATGAATCGGGTCCCTAGCCTCTTATGAGCCCTAGTTTTCATGGATCAAGGTTGGCTGCTAAGTGTATGTGGTTTGATGCCTCTGGTTCTTCTATGTATGGAATTGATACTATTTAGTTGTCTGCATTTTTCTTACTCGGTTCATTTTGGTGTGCCTATCAATGGGTTGATGATTCAAGATAATTTGTGATTCTGCTATCTAATTGATTGGTATATATGTGCTTTTTTAATATGAATCACTTTATGCAGAAGATCTGAGTTCAAAAAGATTGCATGACACCACAAACATTTGATTTTTTTTATCATGGCCTGGGTTTGGTGGGCGAGCTCACTGCCGTCCGCCTTGAGGTCGTGCTTCCCTCTCCCTCCTCTTTCTCTGTGTGTGTGTGTGTGCGCGCGCATGCGTGTGTGACTGATTTCGTTAACCGTGTTGCAGCTGGTCCGTTTCAGAGTACGGCCCTTGATTCGTGCCGCCCGCGCTCTCTGCCGGAGTCGTGGTTGCGTGGACGTGGCTATAGTCAAAGGGTCGTCGCCAGTGTGGCACTGGCGCCTCCCTTCCCTCTCCCCTGGAGCTGGAAGGTACTGTCTCGGGCTTCCCAGATCTGTTGGATCAAAAATTGCAGGTGATGGAATCAAATTGGGACAAATGCATTTTTGCCCCTAGTTGGAACCTACCCACGGGTTTTGCCCTTACTTTTCGACTCTGCTCAGTTTTGCCCTTAGATTTTCCTACGAGGTCGCCCGAATGCCCTTTGACTGTTTGACCAATACTTTGAAAATGCATAACAAATTGATATGAACTCATAAAAATGCAAATAAGATATCAAAATGTTTAGATAAACATTACCTTTATGTCTACGTCATTTGCATTCAGGAAAAAAGTACCTTTTAAACTACCTAAATTTATTAATGTTTTTAACATTATTAAAAATAAAAAGGTATAAATAGTACTTTTTTAGGAATAAAAATTACATGCAAATGTAGGTGCCGTTTTCTAAACATCCTGATATCTTATTTGCATTTTTCTGAGTTCATATCAACTCGTTATGAAGTTTCAATATAATGGTCAAAGTCGTTTGAACATTCATAAAAAGTTGATATGAACTCAGAAAAAATACAAAAAGATATCTGGATGTTCAGAAAACATCATCTACATTTGCATGTAATTTTTATTCTTGAAAAAAGTATTTGTATACCCTTTTTATTTTTCATAATGTTAATAACATTATTAACCTTTGGTAGTTTAAACGATACTTTTGTCATTAATGCAAATGATATGCACATAAAGGTAATGTTTTTCTGAACATTTTGATATCTTCTTTGCATTTTTCCGAGTTCATATGAATTTTTAATGAATCTTCAAAGTATTGGTCAAATGGTCAAAGGGCATTCGGGTGACCTCGGGGGAAAATCTAAGGGCAAAACTGAGCAGAGTCGAAAAGTAAGGGCAAAACCCGTGGGTAGGTTCCAACTAGGGGCAAAAATGCAATTGTCCCAATCAAATTTTGTTGGATCAGAAATTGCGGTTGATGGAATTAAAACTTGGATGTGATCAAATTAGGTATTGCTTGAGCTAAAAGTTGAATGTTTGTCGACTAGATTTGTGGTTCAGCACGTCAAAATTGTGGTGGATTGTGTGGTATAGTTTACATATTTGAAAATGTTGTTGAATTTTCAGAGAGGACCATGGCATACTGGAATCTGTGAGTTCCTGCACAATGCATCATTTCTTGTGCAGATCGGTTCCTCCTCATATTTCCCCCTTGCATAGCAATCGACTTATTTTAGGAACATTAATATCATCATTGGCCTATGAATTTATAACATAATTTCCTGCTTTATAGTTATGGTGAACATCCTTTTTAAATATTTTTGATTTTTGAAACCTCAAAACAGTAGTTTAAATTCTTTTCCATGAATCAGCGAGTTGCTGCCTTGGTGATGGTAATTAGTCATGGATAGTTGTCATTCTAAAGTTGCTTGGTTCGGATATCTACTTTTTGGCAATGATTTTGCCTGTTTTCTTCCTGTCAAAATATACCATTTGGCAGTGACTAGGTTCAAAGATACTGACCTGTCCTATGTTGTGTTTATCGTTTTAACAGTAGGAACCTGCTATTGAGTTATTTTATTGGCTTAATTTGGCCTGTCTGCAGCATCCAACAGCTTTTTATCTGAAGATTTTCACCATTTCTAAATACTACGTACTTGTCGCTATGTAATAAAACCATACATCCAGCCGCTGCCCATGGGATATTCCCAGCCACCAATCTTGGTTATGCTCAAATTATGCATCAGATATTCCCAGTCACCAATCTTGGTTATGTGAGCACTCTTTGACCTATTATTTAAATGAAATCATCCTGAAATTCCTGATCTCATTAAGCCATCATACCAGGAGGAAAAAATGTGTTTAATTGGCAGGGTTAGGGACCTCTGAAGTAAGATCCTAGGCCGTAGTTTTGTTTTCCTGTCTCTTACAAAATTATGAAAAAAAGTTGGTTACAACAGCAAAGGATTAATTAATTTATTTCCTCTTGGGATAGTCAGCTTAGAGGAAAGCTTGGTCATTGCTTCACACAATTGATATTGGACTGCACATATTTAAACACCACAGGTGCAGCAGATTCAGAAAATCCCTGTCTATGTAAAACCTTGTTTAGGTTATTGAGATTTTGCTAGCTTTAGGGTCCATACTTAATTGACATGATGTTGTATTTGTAGATTTTCAAGTGCAATCTTCCTCAAGAAAGCTCAATATGCAGGTTAGTCGTCATTTGGTCAAACAACATTTGCACCAATGTTTTGTTCGTGTAATGACACATATTTCCAGCATCATATGAATAAACCCAATTGATATTTGAGACGGGATGCACGGTTGTACAATATTTTCCCGCATATCTACTCCTGTAACCACCTGCCAACCATACCTTTCACTGTTTTTTTGAATGCAAATCAAGTACGCTCTTAAGCATTTTTCTTTTGTAGAAAATCCTAAGCAAGGCAGGTATCTATACAGCAACAAGTTTCTGCAAAATAGGAATCGAAGAGTACCCTCATTTTAGTCCTTGAATTGTTTATTTTCTATATCATTTGGCTTCCATAGTTCAGATGCAGTCGAACAACATAGATTGTTTTTGCTTGCTTGTGGCGACGTAAGTATATGGTTTGCTCTGAAATATTAGTACTTTTGAGCTTACAGAGCACTATATGTGAGTATATGTTTGGCTAGCGGTTCCCTTCAGGATACATGTGCTAGGTTTCAATATACGTCTTTGTTGCCTTGCTTGATTTGTTAGGCGTCTCATTTTTTTCTCTGTCTCGCAAGATATAATAGGCAAAGGCAAATAAAAAATCTACGCCATAAACTGATCCACACTGTAACTATGATATGTATAGAATTGTCAGTTTAAAGCTTGCTCTGAAAGGAAGCATTCTACTTTATGCTCTTTGCTTATTATCTCTGTAAAATCTTAAGATTTTGGAGTGAGTTCTGAAATCTATTAGATCTAGACTTATACTTAGATTTGTCTGGTATCGGTTTTGCGTATCTTGTACCGAGTAAATAGTGAGGCTTAAATAGTATATTTGATTTCTACTGCTCAGTCAACGCTGGGAGCCCTAGGATCTTTCATCCAACGGTGGGGGAAATAACACCAAAATGATACATAAATGAAATTTAGATCTGGATAAAGAATTAAATCCTATGGCTAATCGGCAGCTAAGTTTGGTCTACTGATATTTAGCTAATTCTCATTCGACTTAGCACTAGCAAACAGATTGATATTATGAAGTTGAGCAAAATATGGCTTATTTATTGCACATTCTCATTATATTTTCTCAAATCAGAAGTATAAATTGTGAAAACTACTCTTTTTTGTAGCTTCTATCTTTGACCGTGTTGCTGAAGATAGAATGGATCTTCTTAGGGGTGCGATTATTGGCCCTAAGGGAACACCCTACCATGATGGCCTCTTCTTTTTGATGCACATTTTACCTCTAATTATCCTTCTGACCCTCCGGTATATAAGCTTCTGGCATTTCTTTTTATGTGGTTATTTTTATCATTTTACTAAAATGCTTAACATTGATGGTGCTGCAGTTGGTGTATTACCATTCTGGAGGGCTTCGACTTAATCCGAACTTGTATAATTGTGGAAAAGTCTGCCTTAGCCTCCTTGGTGCCTGGAGTGGTAGTGGTTGCAATAAGTGGAACTCAGCTCACTCAACAATGCTGCAGGTGCTTGTGTCCATTTAGGCTCTCATTTTGAATGAGAAGCCATACTTCAATGAATCGGGATATGCAGGCTCTGCGAATACCGCAACTGGACAACATCATTCTATAGAGTACAACAAGACCACATTTCTGCACTCCTGTAGGACTATGCTGTATTCACTTAGAAGACCTCCGGAGGTAATGTTTCGCTATATGTACCTACAGTTCTGGCTGAAGGTGCAAAAACAAAATAATAGTCCATCTCTTGTCCTTTTAACACATGCTGAAATAAGAAACTTACTCGTGACATGATAGACTATTAAAGATTAGCCCTTTTATTTTCTCAGATTTCTGGATCTTCTCTTGGTTTACTGTATTTGCTGTTGTTTACTTGAATATGCTATAAAGGTTTGTTTCAATGTTCTAAAACACAGTGGCTGGAATGCACTTGGTCACCCCCACCTTGTAGTGGAGTATGGGTGGGCCTTTGGGCTTGTTTAGTTTAGGCCCAAATAAGCAGCCAGCCTGGTAACCTGACTAAGGCAACGCCTGTTTATTGTGGTTAATCATGTTGCATACTCTTTTTTTTCGTAATATTAGTCGGCAAGGGCACCTGGATACGTAGTATGCATACTTGACTGAATGACTGGAGTTTTAGAACATTCTTCGTATGTTTTAATTTAATTTTGCAACATGACAGCCCTCGTTTGTAGTTACCAGATAGTTAAGTAACATAGTACTCTATTATCTACTACTTTTTAGTAACATTCCTTTGTTGATGGCTCTACTTGCTGGATGTGAGTAGAAATGGTCGCACAAAAACAAATTGATGGAAATGGGATTTGCTAGATGTGCTTATGATTTCTAGGCTTCTATATTGTTAGTGATACGTTCCTCTTGGCGTCATCTAGGTCTTTAGAGAATGACTGAAAATTGTCTTACATCCTGTTACATCAAATGAAGTAACTTGAAATTTTTGAATGATAAATTAACAGGGGCTTTTGAGCATATAACACATCAGTAGAAACATTTCCTTGGAGAAAATGGGTAACTTAATCATAGGCGTTATAGCAAATACTAAAATTTACATGTTGCATCCTTTGGTCTTTTGCTTAGATGAAGATTATGTTCAGGGAACATTAAATGCAGAGCGTCTACTCCAGTCTGTCACCAGCACATTGTAAGTGAACATGGAAACATCAAGCACACAGATCTGGTTTTCCTATGCCTAGGTGTCTTCTCCTTTAGTCTGTTCCTACTTCATTGGTACTTATAGCCTTATAGGAGTCTGATTCTCAAATTGGCTAATAAGCAAGGCTTCTCTGGTTGTACGAACCAGCATTACATTTGAAACTTAATCAAGTTAACAGTAGATGTAAGGATTTTTTTTTCTGTCATGTTTGTCAAAATGGTGCATGACACATATCATGCTCATTGATATGCACGTGGTTACAGTTACTGTACTGATTACCAAATCACCCAGGCTCTGTCATGAGAAATATACGATAACAAAAGAGGTTACTTCTCTCCGATTTCACATGGATAGTTGGATTTTGGGGTACATGTGTAGTTTTAGTTCTGTAACTTTGGTTTGATTGACTCCATGGTTAGTTGTTCGCACACTGTTGGATGCTTAGTTCAGTTAAAAATATAATGCCGTATGAGTATAAGAATACTAACGAGCTTTCGCTCATGCTAGAGCTGTAGTAACAACTAAGGATCCGATATATAATAACATCATGAAAGGGGCACGGAGCGGCGATCCAATACACACCGGCGATGAAGGTATATTCATATACAATATGTATATGGTACCATCATCTCGGGCTTCCTCGGACTTCCTGTTTGACCTTTGTGCCTGTTCATATAATGATGTGATTCGACACGCTGATTGCCTTTTTATCCACTGATTTTTCTTTTCTCTCTTTTTATGATTAAATTTTCAGGAAAATACCACTGTATGATTATATAGGTTTAACTCCAGTTCACATTCTTCACGTTTTCAAGTGCATGCTATGGTTCATATAATAACTCCATTTTTTTATATTTCACTTTGTCAAGTGCATGCTATGGGTCAGAGCAAAATTCAGTTTTCAATTATAATTCAGTGATGTTCTCACCTTCGATTTTATTTTCCGTAATTGTAGGAAGTGGGGATGGACATTCGTGGATTTGCCGTCCCTGGTTTGCTTTGTGGAGGTATTATCTTTCATAATGTGTTGTTAACATATTGTGACGCCCGGATAATTAGGCTACAGTAATTCCACGCTAATGATGCCACGTCACCTCGGTTACTGTTATTAATCTCGCGATGGTCCAAAAACGATTCGAATTCAAATTTAAAATCAAGTCAAACAATTAAAGTTTTCAAAAGACAAAACTAAAATGTTCTTAATGTGACAAATAATTCATGGATATTATTGTTGGAGTAACAACATCTATATAAAATGTTTAAATACCCTAAAAGTGATTACAACAACATCAAAACAATTAGTTATACTCCTAATATATTTTATCAAATACTAAACTATTTTTATTCTGAGGTAAAACTTCTTAGAACAGTGGATTAATTTGACACACTATTTTTGGAGCTATTGTCATAATTTAATAAAACAAAAATAAGGTGTAACTAATATAAAACAGAAAAGAAAATACAAAAAAAAAGGAAAGAAAGGGAAACAACCCCCCCCCGCTGGGCCGCCCGGCCCAGCCAACGGCCACCAGACCGCCAGGCCGGCCCACCCCCGCGCCCATACCCCCCCACCCCCTGGAAACCCTAACCGCACCCCGAACCCCCCCCCCCACTCGCGCCCCCACTCTCCCCCTCTCCCCGATCCAGATCGGATCGGGGCACGACCCCGCCGCCTCGCCAAACGACGCCGCCAGGAGCCCTCTCCGCCGCCCTGCCTCCTCCTCGTCGACGCCGCCCGCCGACCCCGTCGCCCTGGACCTCGCCGCCCCATCGCCGGAGCTCCCCCGCCGGCCTGCTTCCCCCTACGCGCGTCGTCCCCGTCGGCCTCCCCGCCCTCCTCCACGCACGCGCCCTAGACCCTACATCCCCCGTGAGCGCCACCCCCATCTCCCTCTCTGACCCCGCGCCGGAGTCGTCCTCGACGGGACTCGCTCGCCGGCGTGCTCCCACAGCTTCCCCCCTCCTCGACCGGTCAATGCGCGCCCGTCGCCGTCCGCGTCGCGCTCCGGCCACGCCCCCACCCCCTGAGCCCCGCTCGTGCTGCCCGCGCCTTGGTCGCGTCCGCGCCCCCCCCCCCCCCGCCTTTCTCTGCCCGCAGCCGCACGCCTCGCTCCCTGCGACCTCGCCCGCGGCCGCCGTCGCTACCGCTGCAGCGCTCAGCGCGCCGGCCGCCCCTTTTCCCCCTGCTCTGGTCGACCCCTGGCCCAACTCCGACTGGCCTCGCCGCCTCCGGACGCCCCGCCGCGGCCCCTGCCTCCCGTTCCCGGCCACCTCCGTTTGCCGGCGCCGCTCGGGGCATCGACCGGCCTCCCCTCCCCCGCGTGCTGGGCGCCTGGGTGCGCCCCGCCCCAGCGCCCGTAGTCCGTCGCCCGCTAAGGCCACAGGGCCTATGACAAGTGGGGCCCGCCCCCTGAACGTTTATTAAAAAAAAGAGAATTAAAATTAACAATAATAAAAATAAATAAATAAATAAGTAAATAATTAATTAATTAATTAATTAATTAATTAATTAAGGAATTAATTAATCTGATTAATCATAATTAGATTAACCTAATTATCTAATTAGTCTAATTAAACAATGATTAGTTAGTTAATCTCTGATTAGCTTAATCACAGAATGACAGGTGGGACCCACACGTCAGATTTGACCAGTCAACGCCCCTGTTGACTGCTGACGTCATGATGACGTCAGCAAACACTGTTTTGGATAATGTTAGATTTAAATAATTAATTAAACTCTAGAAATTAATAAAACCTTTAGAAAATCATATCTTTTAATTCGTAACTCGGATTAAAATATTTTCAACATGAAAGTTGCTCAGAACGACGAGACGCTTCCGGATACGCAACACGTTCGTCCGCCACACCCCCCCTAACCTATCGAACTCGCAACTTTTCCCCTCCGGCTCCTCTGCCCGAAAACGCGAAACACCGGGGATACTTTCCCGGATGTTTCCCCCCTTCACCGGTATCATCCCATACCGCGTTAGGGCACCTCTAACGCCGTTACTTGTCATGTCATGCATCACTATGCATCTGCTTGCTTAAATATTTATTGTTTCTTCCCCCTCTTCTCTCGCTAGACACCGGGACCGACGCTGCTGCTGCCCTGTTCGACTACGGAGTTGACGATCCCCCTCCTTGTCTGAGCAACCAGGCAAGCCCCTCCCTTGATCACCAGATATCGCCTACTCTCCTCTATACTGCTTGCATTAGAGTAGTGTAGCATGTTACTGCTTTCGTTATTCCTATCCTGATGCATAGCCTGTTTTTGATACTGCTGTTGATACCTTTACCTGCAATCCTACTGCTTAGTATAGGATGCTAGTGTTCCATCAGTGGCCCTACACTCTTGTCCGTCTGCCATGCTATACTACTGGGCCGTGATCACTTCGGGAAGTGATCGCGGACATATACTATATACTTTACACTGTTACATTACATGTGATACTGTTCGGAGATGGGGGCTGAAGGGGCAGGTGGCTCCATCCCGGTAGAGGTGGGCCTGGGTTCCCGACGGCCCCCGACTGTTACTTTGTGGCGGAGCGACAGGGCAGGTTCGGACCACCTAGGAGAGAGGTGGGCCTGGCCCTAGTCGGCGTTCGCGATACTTAACACGCTTAACGAGATCTGGGTATTTGATCTGAGTCTGGCCATTTGGTCTATACGCACTAACCACCTACGCGGGAGTAGTTATGGGTATCCCGACGTCGTGGTATCAGCCGAAGCACTTCGTGACGTCAGCGACTGAGCGGCGCGCGCCGGGTTGGACCGCGTAACGTGACTTCCTTTGAAATGGAGGTTGCTAGGTCTGCTCTCCGGCCGCGTACGCAACGTGCAGGTGTGCTCAGGGCGATGGGCCCAGACCCCTGCGCGCTTAGGTTTAGACCGGCGTGCTGACCTCTCTGTTGTGCCTAGGTGGGGCTGCGACGTGTTGATCTCCCGAGGCCGGGCATGACCCAGGAAAGTGTGTCCGGCCAAATGGGATCAAGCGTGTTGGGCTATGTGGTGCACCCCTGCAGGGAAGTTTATCTATTCGAATAGCCGTGTCCCTCGGTAAAAGGACGACCCGGAGTTGTACCTTGACCTTATGATAACTAGAACTGGATACTTAATAAAACACACCCTTCCAAGTGCCAGATACAACCCGGTGATTGCTCTCCAACAGGGCATCGAGGAGGGGATCGCCGGGTAGGATTATGCTATACGATGCTACTTGGAGGACTTCAGTCTACTCTCTTCTATATGCTGCAAGACGGAGGCGACCAGAAGCGTAGTCTTCGATAAGACTAGCTATCCCCCTCTTATTCTGGCATTCTGCAGTTCAGTCCACTGATATGGCCCTTTACACATATATCCATGCATATGTAGTGTAGCTCCTTGCTTGCGAGTACTTTGGATGAGTACTCACGGTTGCTTTCTTCCCCCTTTTCCCCCTTTCCTTTCTTCTGGTTGTCGCAACCAGATGTTGGAGCCCAGGATCCAGACGCCACCTTCGACGACGACTCCTACTACTCTGGAGGTGCCTACTACTACGTGCAGCCCGCTGACGACGACCAGGAGTAGTTAGGAGGATCCCAGGCAGGAGGCCTGCGCCTCGTTCGATCTGTATCCCAGTTTGTGCTAGCCTTCTTAAGGCAAACTTGTTTAACTTGTATCTGTGCTCAGATATTGTCGCTTCCGCTGACTCGTCTATGATCGAGCACTTGTATTCGAGCCCTCGAGGCCCCTGGCTTGTATTATGATGCTTGTATGACTTATTTTATCTGTAGAGTTGTGTTGTGATATCTTCCCGTGAGTCCCTGATCTTGATCGTACACGTTTGCGTGCATGATTAGTGTACGATTGAATCGGGGGCGTCACAAGTTGGTATCAGAGCCGACTGCCTTTAGGAATCCCCCTTCCACACTCCTTGGCCGAAGTCGAGTCTAAACATTGCAAAAACTTTTACTAACATGGCTTTGTGCCTTACGGGCTCACGTCGCCATCGGGTGGTACTAGGATCTTTTACTCCTCGACCTTTACACTGGGACTCTGAACTCTCTCCTATTCGGGTTAAATGATCTTACTAAATCTAACTCTAGGTTCTCGTAACTACTTCCTCCCGGAGAGCCCCTTATTACAATGAACGCATGATGCACTAGAAGATTCTGAAGTTACTCCACGATGTTCTCTCGAGTCTTTGTGACATCGCATTTGCGATTCCCTTCCACCGTCAACCCTTATGAATAACTACATACGGTTGCCATCCTTACTTTTTATTCTCCAATTGATCTTGTTATTACAAGATACCCCGAAACACTCGTCGTTGTTTCGATAATCCTTTAAGCTTACGGCCTTACTGTTCTTTGTCACCTGAATAACCCTACGGATAATTCTCGCACTTATTGAGTATCCGCTTATCCCCAGTTGTTCATATGCTTTTCAAAATACTTGGAATTACTACCCGATCTTCCGAGTATCCTCCTCAAACTATTGCTCGGCAAATACTTGTCTGTTTGCAATATGGATGCTTTCCATATGTGTAGCAATATTCATTAGTATCCTTTGACACCATCATTATGATCCTATCGATTCAACATGTGTGTGAAAGCACGCACTCATCAGTTGATTCTTTTAAATTATCTTCCCGGCTCAGACGTCATTCTAAACATGAGCTGGTTCTTAACCAATCAATGCCTTGATCGTTTGTGCTTCTAAGTCTATTGAACTTATTCATTTTCGATCAGAACGATTTCTTCTGATCCCTTGATTTGGAAATCATAAAATTTCTTTGCATTATGCTTTGAATTAGTCAGTGGTTTCTATAATCCGATGCCTTGGCATTCCTTCTTCCTTTGATTGAGTACCGATACTCACATCAGCCCCGTTGTGGACCGCCATACCCGTTGCCAGGTTATTATCCGACAGTGTCCTTCACAACCAAAATTCTTGTGAGTTCTTTACCTGATACATAATGCCCTTGGTAAATTGTATCATCTGCTTGGCCAACCATGCTCTGCTTTCGGGCTTGTGTTATTTACTCTTGAAACTTGTGGTATATGTTTCTAAGAAGCCCTATGGGTTGAACATATGCCTTCTCTAAACCATGTGAACCCGAAAGTTTTCACGAGTCACGAGTCATACTCATCTGGTATTTCACCAGGTAAAACTTTCAACACTAATGCCTTTATCTAAGCGAGAAGTGAATGGAAGGTAATACATTGACGAAGTGGGAGTCGACCTTGAACTCTGTGTTCATGCCCATGGACACGATGTAGATCTTATCATTTAAGCTTCTCTTAAATCAATTATTCCCTTATTATAAGTCCATGTTATATCTGGGATTTGGTCCTTTACAATCGTGGTTCCGACCATGTTCTCCTTTAAATACCATTTTCGATGCAAGTGTAAGCACTTGTCCTCTGTGGATCATTACCCTGGTCCAACCTCTACTTTGATCCCTCTTCGAGTATTACCCCCCTGGTATCTCGAGATTATCTTGGAACTGCATAACTTCTTATGAGTCTTCATCAAGTACTACATTCTCACTGATTACAGTTTTCATGGGCTCTGAGTTATTAAACACTCAAAGACACCGATAACTGAACCGAGTTTGCCTCACGGTTCAACAACTCTTGATAATCTTCTTTAAGTCCGAGTTTATACTCGATCATGTCATCCCTAGCCTGATCGGCTATATCATTAATTGTGCTACCTGGTCCTTCTTCCCGGAACACAATTTTCGATGCTGAGCTAAGCTTACGTTGATTTCCTTGTCTTGTCATTCCACCTCAGATAACAAGCTTGGTTTCGAGTTTGTGTCGTACCCATGGTTCCAATAACCTCTTGCTTCACCATTATTTTGACTTGATGTGATCGCGGATCGATTACATCTTCAAGTAATCTCTCGACAAATGTGTCGTGATCATTATCAACTTTCTGAGCTATTCCAGAATAACAATCAAATTCATGATAAGAATTACCATCCTTGCCCCTCGATGATTTGTGCGTCATCGACTACTTCCTTTCCTTCTTTCCAACACAAACTTGTTCGTGTTGTGGCTATACCTTGAGTTCCTTGCTATCCAGGAATTGTTCTCCCTTACCTTGGAACATTAACATCTCTTACGACATCAATGTTGTGAGGATTTCACCACTGCTTAAGAATTCTTGGTATGGTGATACTTCTCACCATCACCATTCTTTCTTGGGTCCTCGTGTTGATTCCATCCGGGGTACCAACAAGTGAGCGGTGCTGTTTGGATTCTACCCTTCTAGCAATCCTATTGCTTTGAAGTTAATGGTCGGCCGTCATTCTTAGACTATTGATTATTGAATCACCATTCCGACGTTGGTCGTGCAACCCAACCCATATTTCGGGTGCACCTATCAACCAATGCTTAAACTGGGTATGTTCCTCGAGCATATTCCCTTATATCATTTCATCTGATTAATGATATCTCTTTGTTCACATACTTGTGGAAACCCATCTTTTGGAAGTCTCGATGAATTGTCGCTGAATTCATCAGCTACCTCCTTATCCCATCATTGGTTTAATGATGAGCTTTTGTTTCGGAACTCGCTTCCGTAGTAAATTTCCCGAGAATCTTACAATGTCATCTCGACAATTTATGTTGCACCTTTCTTCTCAGGCATCCTGAGTCCGAGGTATCCTGACACCAATCAAATCTGGATCGCGGTCAGTTATGATGGTTGGAACATATTTCCAAGAGTTATCACATTAGTCTTAATGTGACCCGGTAAGGTGTTGTCCTGCCTAGCACACTTGGCCGGAGGCCCTATTGTTATAGTTCCCTTTTAGCAAAGTTATCCATTCCTCCATGAGGAAACTATAAGACTTATTCAATAAGTTGTTCCTGATGGATCCTTTGTGTTTCCAAAGTCTGATCTTTATCTGATGACCATGTCAATGCTATCTTGAAGCATGTTGGTTGTACTCTGATTTTCAACAAGAACATTTGTAGCCAATGCTAAATGTTTCCTGCTAAATTACCCAAACACCGTTGTATGGGTAATGTCATGATATTTCTCTCTCCCCTTACCTAAAGGGTTTTCTACATAATATCCTGTCATTGATATCATGCTCTGCTTGTCCTTGGGAAGGATATACCCCTGAATTATGTGTTTAAATTTCCTTTCCATTGTTCTGTTTAGCCTGATGATCACATTTTTCCTTTCCATTGGTTTGTTTGACCTTTCTTGTGATCTATATAATCTAAGCGGTAATATTCTTCTGCTTATGTAAACACCTCGTTGTACAACTCTGTCAGAAAGACCCTGTTACTATTGTTGATGACATTCTGGTAGCCACCGATGGACGGGAACTTTGCCTATTGGTCCGCCTCGTTCAACGAGCAGGAAAATGGTTCTCTTCATCCCTCGCCCTTGGTATCGACGTTGTTGCCGACATAACTGACATGGTACTCTCTGACATGCCTTCCTATCATGACCGTGCAAGATGTCACTGCTCCTATTAAAAAAAACCACATGGTGGGCCCATAACCCACAGGTCCCAGGATCGAAACCTGACTCTCCTGTACACCCCCGGTTTCCAGAGTTATTCCTCGCACTTGACTTCTTTTGTAACTCACGGGCCACCTGCCAAGTGATCTATTCGGGTATCAGATGCAATACTTATTCTCGTTGCTCTGAACCCCTTTCACCTTCTGATAGGCAACAAACGATTGCCTATGGGCTTGAAACTTCCATTTTGCACCTTCTTACGTTGCTCTCGATAATTTGTTAAGTATCTATTCAAGAGTTACTTCTCGCCACCTTTCCTGATGTTATCTACCAGATAAGCAACATTGTAGCGGTCCGTTCTTCCGAAGTTACCCCTTGACCTTCATACGTACGATGGAGTTCCCGAAGAAAGGATGATGACTTCATCATGATGACCTAAATCAGAGAAATGAAGACATCAACGTAATGGATCGACCTCTTTGAGAAGAGCAAGTATGACCGCGAGGGTTCATTAGAATTTCGTAACCAGACCTTACCCCCTAGTCCCCCTCTTAAATCTCGGGACGAGATTTCTTGTAGTGGAGGAGAATTGTGACGCCTGGATAATTAGGCTACAGTAATTCCACGCTAATGATGCCACGTCACCTCGGTTACTGTTATTAATCTCGCGATGGTCCAAAAACGATTCGAATTCAAATTTAAAATCAAGTCAAACAATTAAAGTTTTCAAAAGACAAAACTAAAATGTTCTTAATGTGACAAATAATTCATGGATATTATTGTTGGAGTAACAACATCTATATAAAATGTTTAAATACCCTAAAAGTGATTACAACAACATCAAAACAATTAGTTATACTCCTAATATATTTTACCAAATACTAAACTATTTTTATTCTGAGGTAAAACTTCTTAGAACAGTGGATTAATTTGACACACTATTTTTGGAGCTATTGTCATAATTTAATAAAACAAAAATAAGGTGTAACTAATATAAAACAGAAAAGAAAATACAAAAAAAAGGAAAGAAAGGGAAACACCCCCCCCCCCCGCTGGGCCGCCCGGCCCAGCCAACGGCCACCAGACCGCCAGGCCGGCCCACCCCCGCGCCCATACCCCCCCACCCCCCTGGAAACCCTAACCGCACCCCGAACCCCCCCCCCCCACTCGCGCCCCCACTCTCCCCCTCTCCCCGATCCAGATCGGATCGGGGCACGACCCCGCCGCCTCGCCAAACGACGCCGCCAGGAGCCCTCTCCGCCGCCCTGCCTCCTCCTCGTCGACGCCGCCCGCCGACCCCGTCGCCCTGGACCTCGCCGCCCCATCGCCGGAGCTCCCCCGCCGGCCTGCTTCCCCCTACGCGCGTCGTCCCCGTCGGCCTCCCCGCCCTCCTCCACGCACGCGCCCTAGACCCTACATCCCCCGTGAGCGCCACCCCCATCTCCCTCTCTGACCCCGCGCCGGAGTCGTCCTCGACGGGACTCGCTCGCCGGCGTGCTCCCACAGCTTCCCCCCTCCTCGACCGGTCAATGCGCGCCCGTCGCCGTCCGCGTCGCGCTCCGGCCATGCCCCCACCCCCTGAGCCCCGCTCGTGCTGCCCGCGCCTTGGTCGCGTCCGCGCCCCCCCCCCCCCCGCCTTTCTCTGCCCGCAGCCGCACGCCTCGCTCCCTGCGACCTCGCCCGCGGCCGCCGTCGCTACCGCTGCAGCGCTCAGCGCGCCGGCCGCCCCTTTTCCCCCTGCTCTGGTCGACCCCTGGCCCAACCCCGACTGGCCTCGCCGCCTCCGGACGCCCCGCCGCGGCCCCTGCCTCCCGTTCCCGGCCACCTCCGTTTGCCGGCGCCGCTCGGGGCATCGACCGGCCTCCCCTCCCCCGCGTGCTGGGCGCCTGGGTGCGCCCCGCCCCAGCGCCCGTAGCCCATCGCCCGCTAAGGCCACAGGGCCTATGACAAGT
Organism: Aegilops umbellulata; assembly: GCA_032464435.1. NCBI lineage: Eukaryota > Viridiplantae > Streptophyta > Magnoliopsida > Poales > Poaceae > Aegilops > Aegilops umbellulata. Next base: position 410,653,093 of record CP136055.1, read on the forward strand.
GGGGCCCGCCCCCTGAACGTTTATTAAAAAAAAAATAAGAGAATTAAAATTAACAATAATAAAAATAAATAAATAAATAAATAAATAAGTAAATAATTAATTAATTAATTAATTAATTATTAATTAAGGAATTAATTAATCAGATTAATCATAATTAGATTAACCTAATTATCTAATTAGTCTAATTAAACAATGATTAGTTAGTTAATCTCTGATTAGCTTAATCACAGAATGACAGGTGGGACCCACACGTCAGATTTGACCAGTCAACGCCCCTGTTGACTGCGGACGTCATGCTGACGTCATGATGACGTCAGCAAACACTGTTTTGGATAATGTTAGATTTAAATAATTAATTAAACTCTAGAAATTAATAAAACCTTTAGAAAATCATATCTTTTAATTCGTAACTCGGATTAAAATATTTTCAACATGAAAGTTGCTCAGAACGACGAGATGCTTCCGGATACGCAACACGTTCGTCCGCCACACCCCCCCTAACCTATCGAACTCGCAACTTTTCCCCTCCGGCTCCTCTGCCCGAAAACGCGAAACACCGGGGATACTTTCCCGGATGTTTCCCCCCTTCACCGGTATCATCCCATACCGCGTTAGGGCACCTCTAACGCCGTTACTTGTCATGTCATGCATCACTATGCATCTGCTTGCTTAAATATTTATTGTTTCTTCCCCCTCTTCTCTCGCTAGACGCCGGGACCGACGCTGCTGCTGCCCTGTTCGACTACGGAGTTGACGATCCCCCTCCTTGTCTGAGCAACCAGGCAAGCCCCTCCCTTGATCACCAGATATCGCCTACTCTCCTCTATACTGCTTGCATTAGAGTAGTGTAGCATGTTACTGCTTTCGTTATTCCTATCCTGATGCATAGCCTGTTTTTGATACTGCTGTTGATACCTTTACCTGCAATCCTACTGCTTAGTATAGGATGCTAGTGTTCCATCAGTGGCCCTACACTCTTGTCCGTCTGCCATGCTATACTACTGGGCCGTGATCACTTCGGGAAGTGATCGCGGACATATACTATATACTTTACACTGTTACATTACATGTGATACTGTTCGGAGATGGGGGCTGAAGGGGCAGGTGGCTCCATCCCGGTAGAGGTGGGCCTGGGTTCCCGACGGCCCCCGACTGTTACTTTGTGGCGGAGCGACAGGGCAGGTTCGGACCACCTAGGAGAGAGGTGGGCCTGGCCCTAGTCGGCGTTCGCGATACTTAACACGCTTAACGAGATCTGGGTATTTGATCTGAGTCTGGCCATTTGGTCTATACGCACTAACCACCTACGCGGGAGTAGTTATGGGTATCCCGACGTCGTGGTATCAGCCGAAGCACTTCGTGACGTCAGCGACTGAGCGGCGCGCGCCGGGTTGGACCGCGTAACGTGACTTCCTTTGAAATGGAGGTTGCTAGGTCTGCTCTCCGGCCGCGTACGCAACGTGCAGGTGTGCTCAGGGCGATGGGCCCAGACCCCTGCGCGCTTAGGTTTAGACCGGCGTGCTGACCTCTCTGTTGTGCCTAGGTGGGGCTGCGACGTGTTGATCTCCCGAGGCCGGGCATGACCCAGGAAAGTGTGTCCGGCCAAATGGGATCAAGCGTGTTGGGCTATGTGGTGCACCCCTGCAGGGAAGTTTATCTATTCGAATAGCCGTGTCCCTCGGTAAAAGGACGACCCGGAGTTGTACCTTGACCTTATGATAACTAGAACTGGATACTTAATAAAACACACCCTTCCAAGTGCCAGATACAACCCGGTGATTGCTCTCCAACAGGGCATCGAGGAGGGGATCGCCGGGTAGGATTATGCTATACGATGCTACTTGGAGGACTTCAGTCTACTCTCTTCTATATGCTGCAAGACGGAGGCGACCAGAAGCGTAGTCTTCGATAAGACTAGCTATCCCCCTCTTATTCTGGCATTCTGCAGTTCAGTCCACTGATATGGCCCTTTACACATATATCCATGCATATGTAGTGTAGCTCCTTGCTTGCGAGTACTTTGGATGAGTACTCACGGTTGCTTTCTTCCCCCTTTTCCCCCTTTCCTTTCTTCTGGTTGTCGCAACCAGATGTTGGAGCCCAGGATCCAGACGCCACCTTCGACGACGACTCCTACTACTCTGGAGGTGCCTACTACTACGTGCAGCCCGCTGACGACGACCAGGAGTAGTTAGGAGGATCCCAGGCAGGAGGCCTGCGCCTCGTTCGATCTGTATCCCAGTTTGTGCTAGCCTTCTTAAGGCAAACTTGTTTAACTTGTATCTGTGCTCAGATATTGTCGCTTCCGCTGACTCGTCTATGATCGAGCACTTGTATTCGAGCCCTCGAGGCCCCTGGCTTGTATTATGATGCTTGTATGACTTATTTTATCTGTAGAGTTGTGTTGTGATATCTTCCCGTGAGTCCCTGATCTTGATCGTACACGTTTGCGTGCATGATTAGTGTACGATTGAATCGGGGGCGTCACACATATCTCTGGAATAAGTTCTTATGTTCAGTACATATAGTTTGGCTGATTATCTTTTAGGGGCCTTCTTTGGAAAGGCTTCGACAGACTGTTTGAATTACTGCCTTATTAGGTTAATAGAATTTGAACATGTGACTTTATCTTTGTGTCAACCATACAAAGGAGTTAGTGACCTGTTATTAATGATATATAAAGGAGTAGGCAGTAGTGCATGGTAATAATAAAAAATGCATCATGTGTGTGTGCAGGACACATGCCCATGATTCATAATGATTTGCGGCAGTCTTAGAAGAAAATTTCCCATTGCTTTCATCCCCCTTTGAGTGTCAATTGCAAAGTTCATCCGTTGGTGAAAGGAAATTGTACTCTTCTTTGTTTTAGTGCTCTGCCTCCCTACTTCTATGACAGAATGGTGTGGCTTCGTGTACGATAAATGTTCTCTACTCTTGCAGCCCATGTATTACTATTGACAGGGTTTGTCTACACTTATGTTTAAGGCTACAACCTGGAGTCTCATAGGTGTGTGAAGATGATCTAGGGCATTGCTTTGTTAGGAGTTCACTTATGTACAAGAATGGCAGGTTCTTTCACGTGTAATATATTGTGGTTTTTTCTACTCAACACCACCTGGACCATGTATCATTGTAACCTGCTCTATGGTTTGGATCTGAGCACTGGACCATGGTGCTGGACAAGGCACGACGCCCTAAGACCGCTCTTTGGAATTCCAATATACTTAGATAGATAGAAGTGAAAGTTGATGACCAACATGTATGTTGTATCATGGATGTCCCCATTCATAGCATTGTTTTATGAAATGCACTAACACTCCGAGAAGTGTTTCTGAGTATATTTGTATATTTTTTACAATAGGTATGCTTTGGTATGAAATTTGCCAATATCGTGTGATGAACCTTGATGTTTAGTACTGAATCATTAGTAAGCGTTTACTAACCTCCTTTTTTAGATGTTACCTTTGTAGTGAAGTTGTTTTTGGTATAACTTTAGCCTATGTTGGGTAGCTACCTTGCATGTGCTGCAAACTTTGTTTCAGATTGGGACATTGCTCTCTCATGTTCGCGCTCTTAGTACTGAAATTAATGGAAGTGGTTACCTTTCGTGGTCTCGTGACTCGATGTCTTTTATTAGAAGTGAATGTTTCTTCTTTCTTTTATTTTGTTGTCCTATTTTATTTTAATGTCCTATTTGAATACGTATGCTAAACTATGATTATACTTGCTTGACCACGTCGTTAGGACCGGCACCCTCGCGCCAAGTCGCGCTGCCGATCTAGTACTTTGTGTTTGAAATACACATTGTCTGATGTTTGAACTGAAGCAAAAGGATACCGCTCGGCCAGTTGGTGGCATAATATAGTTGACCTAAATATAAGAAGCAAGTCTTTTCTATTTGTATTACATATATATACATGTCGGATGCTCCTAGTGGGTGAATAACAAAAGCAAATTCCAGACCATCCCACGCCACATTGAGCTGCTGGCCAGTACACGATCACACGAACCACCTATATACTTTGTTGAGTAATGGAGACATACGGGGTTAATGGGTGATTTACGCGCTAATCAGGAATTGGCTGCGAGTCCATTGAAGATTGCCAGTGTGTGTAGTATTATTGTACTTTGTTTGCTTTATATACACAAGCACATATGCCTTTGTGTTGCAACATGAGAGATATTTGTTTGCGAGAAGCAATGGGAGAGATAAGTGATGTGTCCACAAAAACGATCTCCATAGCGGTGTGATAGAGAGAGGAGTTGTGGTTTTCTCGCGGATCATGTTTGTCCTGCGAGATCTTGATAGTGGTTGGTTAGTCAGCGTGGCGGTAACAATCCAACTCGTGCCTTTTTTTTCCTCCGGGTCCACCTCTGTTTCCGGGTTTTGTCTGCCTCGTCATTTGGTAGCTATGCGGCGACCTTCGAGGCACGGTTGTTTCGACCACTCTCTCTTACGATGACATAACCGGATCGATTACTAATTCTAGCGCGTAAATCCTGTTTCATTAGCATATTTAGCGCATAACCAAACATCAATGTCTCTTCTTTATTAGGGTTTATTCTCTTTGATTATTTTAGCGCTCACGTGCCCATAATTTTTTTGTTCGAGCCAAACCAAAATATTCTCTTTTGTTGGCCCAAGAAAAAAATTTGCTCCCTCCGACGACCCAGTAGGAGAGTGCGCCTGAGGCCCAATACTGCCTGTGCGACGGAGCAATTTTTTTCTTGTACCAATTGCGTGGGGGCTACTATATGACGTTAGTTGCGTAAAATAGCGCGTGGGACTCACATCAGTTCATCTATGGACCAGCACACAGGTAGCCTGCAAGACGACTTGTGTTTGTAAGGCGCGGAAAAATCCATAAAATGATTAGTTGAAGGATCGAAATCATGCCTTCAAAGGCCTGACACATGTTGCTAGCCACTCGAAGAGAGAGTTCTACCAACCAATGGCCAGCTCAGACATTTAAGATCATGGTTTAACGTCATATTGAAAACAATATTTTTTTAATATAAATTGCTGAACATTCTTGGAAACATGAATAATTTTGAAAATCCCAAACATTATTTTAAAAACTCTATACATTTTCAGCAATACACAGCAAAATTTGAAACATTCGAAATTCATAATTTTATTTGAAAACATGAACCTTTTATAATAACCTGAACATTTTTTAATTTATGATATTTTTTGAAAAAGGAAACATATTTTGAACATTTAGAACAATTTTTGCAAATGTGTTTCTTTAAACTCGGACATTATTATGAATTCGCGAACATTTCACTATAATAATAATATTTTTGTATTTGGAACATTTTTAAAATGCATTTTTTCTGGAAAATCGCAAACAACTTTGGAAAACACAAAGGAAAAAATGGAACAATTTGTTTTTCAATCTGAACCAATTTTGGAATGGAATTAAAGGTTTAATTTTCAGAAAATTTTCCAGAACAGAATATATTTTAAATTTCTGAACATTTTTAAACATTCAATTTTTCTGATATTATAAACTTTTTTGAAATTTTAGAATTTTCAAAAAAAAGGGAGAAATAAAAATAAATTTGAAAAGAAAAAGGACAAAAGAAGCTGGAAAGAAAATAGAAAGAAATAGAAAAAGAAAAATAGCAACAAAACACAGAACCAAAAAAATGCTTCAGCCCAGCTTGGGCGTACCGTGCAAATTTACGACTACTTTCGAATGAGAATAAATATTTAATGTTCCGAACATGTTTTAAAACAGAATATATTTTAAATTCTGAACATTTTTTAAAAAACTGGAATTTTTATGATATTGTGATTTTTTTAAAAATATTTAATTTACGAAAAAAAGGAGAAAGAAAAGTAAACTTGAATGAAAAAATGACAAAGGAAACAGGAAAGAAAAACAGAAAGAAATGGAAAAAGAAAAAATGAATCATGGCACAAAAAAAAAGGTTCAGCCCCAGCTTGGGCGCCCTGTGTGAATTTGTAACTATTTGACGCTCGCCGCGATAAATAGGGTTTCCCCACTTGCGTGTGCATGAAAATTACTGGGCTGACTTTGCTAGGCCACAGTGTGGGCAGCCCTTGTACGAAATTCAGACGTTTTTTCTTTTCTAATAGACGAAAGACAAAAATTTAGTACCACCTTAAATAAAAAAAATATTTTCAGTGATGAACGGATGAAAAATTGGAGAAACGCACCTTACTTTATTAGTATTATATTATATTATTAGTATTATTATTATTATATTATATATTATTATTAGTAGGGGTATATAGATATAGATTGCATCAGGAGACCCTATCGAGTTAGAGCTCAAAATGTGAAGTTAACGGCAGCAAACTCCAGATGATTGATTCGCTCCGGATTTATTGTTTCTTTTTGACAAGATTAACCAACCTTTTCATGCGTGCTGTCTCGGTAAGACCCTCTTTGAAGTGGTGTGCTTAGGGTATCTTATGTGTGTCATGGTTTTCGCCCGGTTCTTCATAATTAACCGAGTAATTTGGTTTTCGCTTGGTTTTTTTAATTAACTGAGCAACTTTTTTCTTTTTAATGAATGCAGGATAACTGTCATTTCAAAAAAAAATAAACCAACCTTTCACACTTTTCTCCCTTTCTTCACATGGAGGAAAGGGACCCATTTTCTCACTCTCACTAAAAGTCACCAGCAGTGGTAAAACAAACCGCGTGGAGGACGACGAATCTTGAGTCAAGTCGTCGCGCTCGGGCGTACTTGGGAAATTGCCGAATCGGATGGTTTCTTCCATGGAATTATACATGTCGGATGGTCCCAACTCCCAAGTGTGAATAACAATGTTGGCCTATTTATAGGAGTGCTTCGCTTCCTCCATTCCACCACGACGCTTAGCTTAACCATAGCTCAAATTCTGTCAATAGCTGGCAGCACCAGTGCACCACCACCTCCTCCCCCAAGATCTGAATAGAGAAAAACCTCCGGCGAGAAGGATGTGTGGCTGCGACGATTGCTGCGGCTGCATCCCTTACAGGACCAGGGAGAACATCAAGTACGGCTGCATCTGCTTCGGCGTCGTCGCCGTCGTGGTCGTCTTCGCCGTCCTCCTGGCCGCCTACGCCTTCCTCCGCCACGTCAGCATCACCGTGGAGGACGCGTCGCTGACCAGGTTCGCCCTGCTGACCACCCCGGCGACGGCGCTCGCGTACAACCTCTCGCTGACTCTCAACGTCCGCAACCCGAACTGGGCGATGAGCATCAAGAACACGGAGCCGTTCGAGGCCGCCTACAAGTTCGACGGCCAGCAGTTCGACCGCGTGCAGATCTCTGACAAGGGCGAGAAGCATCCCCCCCGGAAGACCATGGTTTACCGCCTTGACTCGGGATCAGACGGCGCCCTCGTGTCGCTGGGCAACGCCGGCGTGGTGGAGTACAAGAAGGAGAACGAGACGGGGGTGTTCGAGGTGGAGGTGGCGCTGACCCGCAAGGTGAGCTACACAGCGCGCTACACCAAGTGCAAGATCGAGGCCACCTGCAAGCTCAAGCTCAACCTCGTGAAGCCGGAGACGACCACGGTGGTGTTCGAAAAAGTGAAATGCAAGCTAGAAAAGGCCGAGAAAAACTGCTAGATACTTCCTCCATGTTTGTGTGTTAGTTTGTTTCCATTCAATGTATCTGGTATTTTTCCCACTCTTTGATGAAAGATGTGATGATACTTTTTGATGTTGTCTTGCTAATTCAAAAACAAAGTTCGATGGTACTATTAGATTCAATTTTGTAAACACATTTGTTCAATCTCATGTACTTTAAATTTTTTTCTAGCACTACTTGAATTCGCAGCGAGCCTCAAGGCGGGGCGACTTAAGGCCAACTCCAACACACGACCCCAAACGGTCCAGCCGCGTCCATTTAAGGCAAACAGACACAAATCGCGGTCCAACGTGGGAGTAAACGGACAAATGTTTGTTTTTTGTCCGCCGCCGACCCATTCCCATTCCCGGCCTAAATTTGGGCCCCGTTTGCGTGAAACAAACAGCGTGTGGACAGGCGGGACGCATGCACTTGTCCTCTCCTTGCCCGCCCGTCGGGGACACAGAATGCTGCATTTATCTTTCCCTCTCCCCTCCTACTCCTCCCCCCCTCCCCTCCACACCCCCTCCCCTCCTCTGCCATAGCCGACGCCGCCCATTTTCCCGGCCGCCTCCTCGCTGTCCAGACCGGCCGCCCAAAGCATGACCACAGGATTTGTGCCTCTCTTGCCCCGTCACCGGCGCACAATTGGTGGACCTATTGTTGTCGCCGCCACTGGATTTGGCGCTTCCAGCCGCCGGCAACTGCACCTTGCCATGGATTGGTCGGGTACCAGACCGTACAACTCCAGCAATGTCTCCCGACTGCATGCAGGTATTGACTCTGCCTCTAGCCGCTCATATCTATCCCGTCGGCAGTTTGCTGGCAATGTCACGGCCCGCCGTCGTCCGGTCTCGGCGCTGACCCAATGGCTCGTCGGCTCACCGTTGCCTGTCATAAAGTGCGACGACTGCCCGTGGCAGGTCGTGCGCCACGTTTCTACCATGCCGGAACATTTCGGATGGGTGTTCTTCAAGTGCAAAAAATATGGGGTATGTGCTTCCTTTGATTCAGTTGTGCCCCTGGATTCGGCTCAAATTTGTGTGTAGGATGGATGCCAGTTTTGGTATTAGGAAGAAGATTACATCGATCTATTGATAGCACGAAATCTGATAGATGTTCGTGCACTCGTTGCTAGAATAGAGACTAGAGATGAGCCTAGATGCGAAGCAACGTCGAATTATTTGGAACCAAAGAAGATAGAAGTGTGCAATCTCGAGAAGCCAATTGAGATAAATAATGAAGACAGAGAAGATACTAACTAGTGGGAGCAGTTATGGAAATTGGATATATCTTTTAAAGTGTCTAATTGTGGTTCTTGTTTTCTTTGATCTTACTCTCGTAGCGAAGACTTGGTGAATTATGTACACTATTGTAGCAAAATGTCGTTTAATGAAATAAAATAAATGAGTTTTGGTGGCCAAAAAATGTATACATAGGGGCTCCAGCGCTCATGGCGGATCAGATGCGTCCGCCCGTTGGGCGCACGACCAGCGCAAACAGGAAAAGGTCGGACGCCGCCCCATTGCCCTACCCAAATGGATAAAATCTGGACAAAACGGATGTCAGTTTGGGGTCGTGTGTTGGAGTTGGCCTAAGGAGCGATAGCGGCGAGCGTTGACCTCGGCGAGGCTGAACCAGGACCCCGCTGGAGACGAGACGATGTTGTGAGGTGCAGCATTTTAGGCGGAGGCGAGGAAGTAGGTTGACAGGTGGTCTCATCATCGTTGGATATCGGAGGGAGGGGGCTTAGAGAGATGGTTGCGGTGGCGACAAGCATGACGGTACGGGAGGTTGAGGGGAGGGTGGAGGGTGACGTGATGCGCGACTGCGCCCGCCGGCGGCGGGTGGGTAGAGGCAGGTGGATAGGGCGGGGTAGGTCGGGGACAAGCGCAAGGAAGAAGAAATTGACGAAGAAAAAGAACCGTGTCGGGGCGCACGATGGCCATTAGGAACTTTCCTATAGCCATTTTTGTACATTCAATGTACTCTGCGGATAGAGGAATACATAAAGTTAAACATTGTAAAATGAGAAATTGAAAGATTTTGTTGAAATTATTGGAATTTCCCAAAAAGCGTTGATCTAACACTCCAGCAAATTGAATGACGCTAAATGTTTTTTTGGGCATCCGCTAAATAGGTGTCCCTTTTTCCAAATACTATCTCGCAGAGAGAGAGAGAGAGAGAGAGAGAGAGAGAGAGAGAGAGAGAGAGAGAGAGAGAGAGAGAGAGAGAGAGAGAGAGAGAGAGAGAGAGAGAGAGAGAGAGAGAGAGAGAGAGAGAGAGAGAGAGAACCCCAGCTCTTGCGTCGCCCTGAGTGGGCGACTTGGGGGTGACAAAACCCTATCCTCCCGAGGCCCCCACCTCCACCTTCTCCCCATCCCCACTGCCACCTGAGGACATCATCGGCTGCCACGCGGCCTCTAGTGAAGGTGGTGGTGAGGCCCCTGCTGCCCTGCATTGACACAGGGAGTTCAGGTAGCCGGGGCGTGATGACACACAAGTATGAGATCGCCATAGTCTTCGAGGGAAATATTTCAACCCAAATTTATTGATTCGACACAAGGGGAGCCAAAAAATATTTATACGCCTTAGCAATTAAGTTGTCTATTCAACCACACCTGGAGAGATAATTTTTTGCGGCAATTTTTTAGTAGCATAGTAATATAGTAGCACTAGTGATAGAGTAACAGTAGCAGTGTCTTCAGATTGCCTCCTCCTGATCTATGCTACTCTTCAGCGGTGGTGGTTGCTCTTCTGGTACGCTGGTCCTACGGGGCCTTAACAGGACGACTTCCCGACTGTCTACTACAAGAAGTTTTGCCCGCCAGCGAGGGAGGGGCCATGACGACCGTGCGTCTTCGGCTCTCTTCAGTGCGTGTAGTCGTCGCTAGGTGCTCTACTGATCTATATGTAATTTTTATTATTTCTGGTGTTCGTTGTACTGTCATGATTGAAGATGAATAGATCAGTAGTTTTCTCGCAAAAAAGGGCATCTCCAATGTTGCCGTAAACCGAACACCACATTTTTTTCTGCAAACACGAATCCGAGAGACAGCCATCCAATGCTAGCCACGCATGTCCGTCACTAAAAGCCAATTTGAAACTGAAATACGTCCAATCCCTAGAGCGTGCTGGATCACATCATTAGCCGATCACAACCAAAAAGAGGCAAGTATGCTTAGTTTTTACAAGTCCGATCACAAAAGAATATCAGTCTGGCAGTCCGCGCATTTTGCCCTATCAGACCATCAATCCGAGCCTCCACACTCACTGTACTGTCACCGTCTTGTTGGCCGCCTCCGCCTCCTTTTCCGCCACCTCGATCTCCTCCTGCTCCGCCCTCTTCAGCCCATCCTTCTGCTGTTGTAACATCTTGAAACGGATGGCTTGCATGATCATTCTTATGTCGTGATGCAACTCCGCCACCTTCAAGGTGAGCATCTTCGCTTCCTCAGAAGCGTCTACAATTTCCACCTTATTCTCCTCGAGCATCACCTTCTTCTCCTCGATCATGAACCTCATCTCTTCGAGCTTGAGCTTCTTCTCTTTCGCCTTCATCAACAAGTCAAACCTCTCTACCTTTTTTCCTCCTTGATTTCGGAGCGCTTGATGTATGCATCCTCCTTCTTCGTCAAGATGACTTCAAACCTCTCTGTCATCTTGGCCGTCGCACCTTCTCGCTTCGCCTTCTCCTCCTCCCGTTTCTTTCTCGGGAACCCTCTTCTGACCTTCTTGGGCGGTTCATTGTTGGTTCGGTTGGGTATCCGGTTTCTTCCTCGGTGCCTTGGGCAACGGTCTTGGCAATGTATAGGTTCCACTTGGGTTGTCCATTCAACTTCAACCAACAATGCATGACGGTGAAGTTTTTCTTCTCCAACTTCTTGAACACACTACACGCATGAGAAGGCTACAAAATAAAACATTTTCAACAATGCATATCCGGCTACAAATGGTCTACACAATAATGCATACATATCCGGCTACAAAACTATGTGTATCCGGCTACAAAAATACGCAATGCATATCCGGCTACCAATGATTTACATAATGCATACATATCTGGTACCAAAACTATGCATATACTGCTACAAATGATCTACACCACAATGCATACATATCCTACTACAAAACTATGTGTATCCGGCTACAAAACTATGCAATGCATATCCAGCTACCAATGATCTACACAATGCGTACATATCCGACTACAAAACTATGCATATCCAGCTACAAATGATCTACACAACAATGCATATCCGACAAGTGATGTACACATATTAACAACTTACTTGCTCGGTGATTTGAGCACGTAGGCCACCATGCGATGAGTTATCTCAAGTAGTCACAATATTTCGACAAGGCCTCTTGGATGGTGTACCCTTGATGGTTGAGGGACTTTGATTCATAGTTGTGGATGACCGCATTGTAGTATGGCTCAAAATGCTTGTGTTCATCGAACCAAGGATGAATATTGGCCCAAAAGGTTGTACCCTTTTGCTTGGTGCCATGGGTCTGTTGGGAAACGTTGCATGAAAAAATAAAAAATTCTACGCACACGCAATGATCTGTCCATGGAGATGCATAGCAACGAGGGGGAGAGTATGTCTATGTACCCTCATAGACCGTAAGCGAAAGCGTTTCACAACGCGGTTGATGTAGTCGAACTTTCTTCGTGCTCCAACTGATCTAGTACCGAACGTACGACACCTCCACATTTTGCACACGTTCAGCTCGATGATGTCCTCCGCCTTCTTGATCCAGCAATACGGCGAGGTAGTAGATGAGTTCTGACTGCACGAAGGCATGGCGACGGTGATAGTGAAGTGATCTCCGCAGGTCTTCCCAAAGCACTACGAAAATATGACCGGAGGTGTAAACTGTGGAGGGGGGCGCCGCACACGGCTAGGCAATTGTCTGTTGTGTGCTAGGCAACCCCCCCCCCCCTCCCACATATATAGGTGGGAGGGAGGGAGGAGTACCCAAAGGGGGCGCCCAAGTAGGTGGAATCCTACTTGGGGTCTATCCCAAGCCGCGCCCTCCTCCTGCCTTGTATAGGTGCGGGGGGAAGGCAGGGGAGGGTGCCCCCCCCCTTCCTTCCTCACTTGAGGAGGGAAAGGAAGGAGGGGCCACCCCTCCCCTTTCCTTCCCCTAGGGCCTGCTGTCCAAGGAAGGGGCGCACCAGGGGCTGGTATGTTCCCCCCTTTTGGCCCATTAGGCCCATACACTTACCGGGGGTGTCCGGAACCCCTTCCGGTGACCCGATGACTACTCGGAGCACTCTGAAACTCTTCCGGTGTCTGAATACCATCGTTCTATATATCAATATTTACCTCTCAACCATTTCGAGACTCCTCGTCAAGTCCGTGATCTCATCCGGGACTCCGAACAACATTCGGTCACCAAATCATATAACTCATATAACACTATATCGTCAATGAACGTTAAGCGTGCGGACCCTACGGGTTCGAGAACTATGTAGACATGACCGATACAGCTCTCCGGTCAATAACCAATAGCGGAACCTGGATGCCCATATTGGTTCCTACACATTCTATGAAGATCTTTATCGGTCGAACCATTATGATAACATACGTAATTCCCTTTGTCCATCGGTATGTTACTTCCCCGAGATTCGATCATCGGTATCTTCATACCTAGTTCAATCTCATTACTGGCAAGTCTCTTTACTCGTTATGTAATACATCACCTCGTGACTAAACTCCTTAGTCATTTGCTTGCAAGATTATGATGTCTATTACCGGGAGGGCCCAGAGATACCTCTCTGATACTCGGAGTGACAAATCCTAATCTCGATCTATGCCAACTCAACAAACACCTTTGGAGATACCTGTAGAGCATCTTTGTGATCACCCAGTTACATTGTGATGTTTAATAGCACACAAGGTATCCGGGAGTTGCATAATCTCATAGTCGAAGGAATATGTATTTGACATGAAGAAAGCAATAGCAATAAACTGAACGATCAATATGCTAAGCTAACGGATGGGTCTTGTCCATCACATCATTAGGAGAATGATGTGGTCCCGTTATCAAATGACAACACATGTCTATGGTTAGGAAACCTTAACCATCTTTGATCAACGAGCTAGTCTAGTAGAGGCTTACTAGGGACACGGTATTTGTTTATGTTTTCACACATGTATTTAAGTATACAATTCTAGCATGAATAATAAACCTTTATCATGATTTAGGAAATATAATAATAACCATTTTATTATTGCCTCTTGGGCATATTTCCATCAGTCTGCCACTTGCACTAGAGTTAATAATCTAGTTCACATCACCATGTGATTTAACACCCATAGTTCACATCGCCATGTGACCAACACCCAAAGAGTTTACTAGTCAATAATCTAGTTCACATTGCCATGTGATTAACACCCAAAGAGTACTAAGGTGTGATCATGTTTTGCTTGTGAGAGAGGTTTAGTCAACGGGTCTGTCACATTCAGATCTGTATGTATTTTGCAAATTTCTATGTCTACAATGCTCTGCATGGAGCTACTCTAGTTAATTGCTCCCACTTTCAATATGTATCCAGATCGAGACTCAGAGTCATCTGGACTGGTGTCAAAGCTTGCATCGACGTAACTCTTTACAATGAACTCTTTATCACCTCCATAATCGAGAAACATTTCCTTAGTCGCCTTTAGGTACCTAAGGATAATTTTGACCGCTGTCCAGTGATCTACTCCTGGATCACTATTGTACCCCCTTGCCAAACTCATGGCAAGGCACACAACAGGTTTGGTACACAGCATGACATACTTTACAGAACCTAAGACTGAGGCAAAGGGGATGACTTTCATTCTCTCTATATATTCTGCCGTGGTCGGGTTTTGAGTCTTACTCAAATCCACACCTTGTAACACAGAAAAGAACCCTTTCTTTGACTGATCCATTTTGAACTTCTTCAAAACTTTATTAAGGTATGTCCTTTGTAAAAGTCCTATCAAGCGTCTTGATCTATCTCTATAGATCTTGATGCCTGATATATAAGCAGCTTCACCGAGGTGTTTCATTGAAAAATTCTTATTCAAGTATCCTTTTGTGCTATCCATAAATTTGAAGGAAATATGCCCTATAGGCAATCATAAAGTTATTATTTATTTCCTTATATCATGATAAATGTTTATTATTCATGCTAGAATTGTATTAACCGGAAACATAATGCATGTGTGAATACATAGACAAACAGAGTGTCACTAGTATGCCTCTACTTGACTAGCTCATTGAACAAAGATGGTTATGTTTCCTAGCCATAGACAAAGAGTTGTCATATGATTAATGGGATCACATCATTAGGAGAATGATGTGATTGACATGACCCATTCCATTAGCTTAGCACCCGATCGTTTAGTATGTTGCTATTGCTTTCTTCATGACTTATACATGTTCCTATGACTATGAGATTATGCAACCCCCGTTTACCGGAGGAACACTTTGTGTGCTACCAAACATCACAACGTAACTGGGTGATTATAAAGGAGCTATATAGGTGTCTCCAAAGGTACATGTTGGGTTGGCGTATTTCGAGATTAGGATTTGTCACTCCGATTGTCGGAGAGGTATCTCTGGGCCCTCTCGGTAATGCACATCACATAAACCTTGCAAACATTGCAACTAATGAGTTAGTTGTGAGATGATGTATTACGGAACGAGTAAAGAGACTTGCCGGTAACGAGATTGAACTAGGTATTAAGGTACCGGCGATCGAATCTCGGGCAAGTAACATACCGATGACAAAGGGAACACCATATGTTGTTATGCGGTCTGACCGATAAAGATCTTCGTAGAATATGTAGGAGCCAATATGAGCATCCAGGTTCCTCTATTGGTTATTGACCGGAGACGTGTCTCGGTCATGTCTACATTGTTCTCGAACCCGTAGGGTCCGCACGCTTAAGGTTTCGATGACAGTTATATTATGAGTTTATGAGTTTTGATGTACCGAAGGAGTTCGGAGTCCCGGATGAGATCAGGGACATGACGAGGAGTCTTGAAATGGTCGAGACGTAAAGATCGATATATTAGACGACTATATTCGGACATCGGAAAGGTTCTGAGTGGTTCGGGTATTTTTCGGAGTACCGGGGAGTTACGGGAATACGGGGGAAGAAGTATATGGGCCTTATTGGGCTTTAGGGGAGAGGAAGAGGCAGGCCGCCCCCCCCCCATTGACTAGTCCGAATTGGACTAGGGGAGGGGCGCCGCCCCCTCCTTCCTTCTCTTCCCTCTTCCCTTTCCTTGGCTCCTACTCCTACTACTTGGAAGGGGGGAATCCTACTCCCGGTGGGAGTAGGACTCCTCCAGGGCGCACCATAGGGGCCGGCCCTCTCCCCCCTCCTCCACTCCTTTATATACGGGGGCAGGGGGCACCCCATAGACACACAAGTTGATCTTCGTGATCGTTCTCTTAGCCGTGTGCGGTGGCCCCCTCCACCATAATCCTCGATAATATTGTAGCGGTGCTTAGGCGAAGCCCTGCAACGGTAGAACATCAAGATCGTCACCACGCCGTCGTGCTGACGGAACTCATCCTCGACACTTTGCTGGATCGGAGTCCGGGGATCTTCATCGAGCTGAACGTGTGCTAGAACTCGGAGGTGCCGTAGTTTCGGTGCTTGATCGGTCGGGTCGTGAAGACGTACGACTACATCAACCGCGTTGTTATAACGCTTCCGCTTTAGGTCTACGAGCGTACGTAGACAACACTCTCCCCTCTCATTGCTATGCATCACCATGATCTTGCGTGTGCGTAGGAAATTTTTTGAAATTACTACGTTCCCCAACAAAATTCTATATCATTTTTGATCAACAATATGTCATCCATATATAATATCAAAAATGCTACAGAGCTCCCACTCACTTTCTTGTAAATACAGGCTTCACCGAAAGTCTATATAAAACCATATGCTTTGATCACCTCATCAAAGCGTATATTCCAACGCCGAGATGCTTGCACCAGTCCATAGATGGATCGCTGGAGCTTGCACACTCTGTCAGCACCTTTAGGATCAACAAAACCTTCTGGTTGCATCATATACAACTCTTCTTTAAGAAATCCATTAAGGAATGCAGTTTTGACGTCCATTTACCAGATTTCATATCATAAAATGCGGCAATCGCTAACATTATTAGGATGGACTTAAGCATCGCTACGGGTGAGAAAGTCTCATCGTAGTCAACCCCTTGAACCTGTCGAAAACCTTTTGCGACAAGTCGAGCTTTGTAGACAGTAACATTATTACCATTAGTGTCGGTCTTCTTGTTGAAGATCCATTTATTCTCTATGTCTTGCTGATCATCGGGCAAGTCCACAGAAGTCCACACTTTGTTCTCATACATGTATCCTATCTCAGATTTCATGGCCTCAAGCCATCTGTCAGAATCTGGGCTCATCATAGCTTCTTCATAGTTCGTAGGTTCGCCTCGGTCTAGTAACATGACTTCCAGGACAAGATTACCGTAACACTCTGGTGCGGATCGTGCTCTAGTTGACCTATGAAGTTCAGTATTAACTTGATATGAAGTTTCATGATCATCATCATTAACTTTCTCTCTAGTTGATGTAGGCATCACGGGAACGATTTTCTGTGATGTGCTACCTTCCAATTCGAGAGAAGGTACAATTACCTCATCAAGTTCTACTTTCCTCCCACTCACTACTTTCAAGAGAAATTCCTTCTCCAGAAAGGACTCATTCTTAGCAACAAAGATCTTGCCTTCGGATCTGTGGTAGAAGGTGTAATCAATAGTTTCCTTAGGGTATCCTAGGAAGATGCACTTCTCCGATTTAGGTTCGAGCTTATCAGGCTGAAGCCTTTTGACATAAGCGTCGCATCCCTAAACTTTAAGAAATGACAGCTTAGGTTTCTTGCGAAACCATAGTTCATACGGTGTCATCTCAACATATTTATACGGTTCCCTATTTAACGTGAATGCAGCTGTCTCTAATGCATAACCCCAAAACGATAGTGGTAAATCGGTAAGAGACATCATAGATCGCACCATATCTAATAAAGTGCGGTTACGATGGTCGGACACACCATTACGATGTGGAGTTCCAGGTGGCATGAGTTGTGAAACTATTCCACATTGTTTTAAATGAAGGCCAAACTCGTAACTCAAATATTCGCCTCCGCGATCAGATTATAGAAACTTTATTTTCTTGTTATGATGATTCTCCACTTTATTCTGAAATTCTTTGAACTTTTCAAATGTTTCAGATTTGTGTTTCATTAAGTAGATATACCCATACCTACTCAAATCATCAGTGAAGGTCAGAAAATAACGATACCCGCCGCGTGCTTCAACACTCATTGGACTGCATATACATCGGTATGTATTATTTCCAATAAGTCATTAGCTCAATCCATTGTTCCGGAGAACGAAGTTTTAGTCATCTTGTCCATAAGGCATTGTTAGCAAGTATCAAATGATTCATAATCAAGTGATTCTAAAAGTCCATCTGCATGCAGGGGTGAAACTGGGCCTGGGGCAACTGGGGCTGTAGCCCCAGGCGTGGCCCAACTAGCACCTATACTCATAGCAGAAAAAACCAGAATGTGGGGTGCATAGAAAGCCCAGCCCCAGGCTTCACATAGACGTACAAGCCTTCAGCCCATTAGCCCAACTCAATCGATCGATCAGAATGTGGAACCAATCGCCCAGTACGCGGTTGGCGCTTCTATCTCTTTTTTTAGGGAGGGCGTTTTTTTAGGGGAGGCGCTTCTATCTCTGATATGTCGTCAATCAAGTCAATCGAGAAAGAGAAATGTCCGTACGGAGCACACCACTGATCTGTTTGCTGCAGAAGCAATAGCCATGTCCGAAGCGGTCGCAATGGCTACTGAGGTGGGTGCCCTCCGGGTGATTTTCGAAACAGACTCACAACTACTTCTAGAAGCTCTGGACCTCACAAAGGCGGACTCCTCACCGCATGCGGCCATCATCGAGGACATAAAATTCCAACTTGAAATGTGGTTCTCTGAACAGTCAATAAGTGTTTGTCGCCGTAGTGCGAATTCTGTAGCGCATGAACTAGCTAAAGTAGGTCGCTTATGTTCGCTAAATGATAGTATCGGCTGGGACTCTAATGTACCACCCGCAGTGGCCGTTTGTGTTTCCGGCGACTTGCCCGTACACCGTTAAGTTATAAAGCTTTGTTTTGCCCTCAAAAAAAAGAAAGAGAAAAAACATACTTGTACTATCAAAAAAAAAAAAAAGAGAAAAAAACATCCCTCGCCTGATCCCGGCTACAGAGAAACCCTCGCGTTGATCGAATAGAGAGCCCAATGCCCCAAGCGTTGTGCCGCCACCTCATCAACCCGCGGTTGGCGATTCCCCGCCGCGTCGACCGCCGGGTCCGGCGTCCTGACCACCGGCCCGCCTCTTGTTCTTCTCCATATGTTTCTGAATTCCAGTGCACGCACCCAGGCCACACAGGTAATCCGTAATTTGTATCATCTAATTTTGTTTTCCCTAATTCCTTTATATCAACCAAACTCAGTGAGTTATATTTACCTAGTAAATTTTATTTCATTGTTGTCAGAAAATTAGAAATACAAGATGAAGAGGAACCGTACAATTGAATCTTTCTTTCAGTCAACAATTGAACAATATGTCATATGAACAATTGATTTAGTCTATGTCCAGTGTCTTGATTTTATGGAACAATGGCCTTGAATTAATGAAGGCCAAACTCAGTTCCTTCCACTATTGTTGGTGAAGGAACAATGGCCTTGAATTAATCAAGTCTTCACTAATTTGGTACCAAACCATGTTTGCAATGATGCACTTTGTTAAACTATTTGGTCTATGGAATTTCCTCTCGTGATAATAATTAATTTACATTCTGCTTTGAATGTGATTTCGTGGCATACTTATAACGCACATTGATGTGCATGGTATTTGACGTTATATTTAGTCAGATAGTTTTAGCCCTAGGCTTTGAGAAATCCTGGTTCCGCCTCTATCCGCATGGAGTTTCTTCATGCGCTTTACACCAATATGACCTAAACGACAGTGCCACAAGTATGTTGCACTATCATTATCAACTTTGTATCTTTTGGCATCAATATTATGAATATGTGTATCACTGCGATCGAGATTCAGTAAACCATTTACATTGGGTGTATGACCATATAAGGTTTTATTCATGTAAACAGAACAACAGTTATTCTCTGAGTTTAAATGAATAACCGTATTGCAATAAACATGATCAAATCATATTCATGCTCAACACAAACAACAAATAACATTTATTTAGGTACAACACTAATCCCGAAGGTAGAGGGAGTGTGCGATGGTGATCGTATCAACCTTGGAATCATTTCCAACACACATCGTCACCTCGCCCTTAACTAGTCTCTGTTTATTCTGCAACTCATGTTTCGAGTTACTAATCTTAGCAATTGAACCAGTATCAAATACCCAGGGGCTACTAAAAATACTAGTAAGGTACACATCAATAACATGTATATCAAATATACCTTTGTTCACTTTGCCATCCTTCTTATCCGCCAAGTATTTGGGGTAGTTCCGCTTCTAGTGACCATTCCCTTTGCAGTAGAAGCACTCAGTTTCAGGCTTAGGTCCAGCTTTAGGCTTATTCACGGGAGTGACAACTTGCTTGTCATTCTTCTTGAAGTTCCCTTTCTTTCCCTTGCCCCTTTTCTTGAAACTATTGATCTTGTTAACCATCAACACTTGATGCTCTTTCTTGATTTCTACCTTTGCTCATTTCAGCATGCGAAGAGCTCAGGAATCGTTTTCGTCATCCCTTGCATATTATAGTTCATCACGAAGTTCTAGTAGCTTGGTGATAGTGACTAGAGAACTCCGTCAGTCACTATCTTATCTGCAAGATTAACTCCCACTTGATTCAAGCGATTGTAGTACCCAAACATTCTGAGCACATGCTCATTGGCTGAGCTATTCTCCTCCATCTTGTAGGCAAAGTACTTGTCAGAGGTCTCATACCTCCCGACACGGACATGAGTCTGAAATACCAATTTCAGCTCTTGGAACATCTCATATGCTCTGTGGCATTCAAAATGTTTTTGAAGTCCAGGTTCTAAGCCATAAAGCATGGCGCACTAAACTATTAAATAGTCATCATATCAATCTTGCCAAACATTCATAGCGTCTGCATTTGGTCCTGCAATAGGTCTGTCACCTACGGTGCATCAAGGACGTAATTCTTCTGTGCAACAATGAGGATAATCCTTAGATCACAGACCCAGTCCGCATTATTGCTACCATCATCTTTCAACTTAGTTTTCTCTAGGAACATATCAAAAATAGGGGAGCTATATCGCGAGCTATTGATCTACAACATAGACATGCAAAACTATAAGACTAACTTCATGATAAATTAAGTTCAATTAATCAAATTACTAATGAACTACCACTTAAATTAACATTCCTCAAGTTATTTAAGTGATACATGATCCAAATCAACTAACCCATGCCGGATCATCACGTGAGATAGGGTAGTCATCAATGGTGAACATCTCTATGTTGATCATATCTACTATATGACTCATGTTCGACCTTTCGGTCTCCAGTGTTCCGAGACCATGTATGTACATGCTAGGCTCGTCAAGTTTAACCAAGTATTCTGCATGTGTAAAACTGTCTTACACCCGTTGTATGTGAACGTAGAGTCTATCACACCCGATCATCACGTGGTGATTCGAAACAACGAACTTTGGCAACGGTGTATACTCAGGGAGAACACTTTTACCTTGAAATTTAGTGAAGGGATCGTCTTATAATGCTACTGTCGTTCTAAGGAAAATAAGGTGCATAAAGGATAAACATCACATGCAATCAAAATATCTGACATGATATGGCCATCATCATCGTGTGCTTTTGATCTCCATCTCCAAAGCATCATCATGTTCTCCATCGTCACCAACTTGACACCTTGATCTCCATCGTAGCATCGTTGCGTCGAGGTTGTCACGCCAACTATTGCTTCTACAACTATCACTAACGCATAGTAATAAAGTAAAGCAATTACATGGCGTTTGCACTTCATACAATAAAGAGACAACCCCAAGGCTCTTGCCGGTTGTCGATATTACAAAACATGATCATCTCATACATCAACATATATCACATCATATCTTGACCATATCACATCACAACATGCCCTGCCAAAACAAGTTTGATGTCCTCTACTTTGTTGTTGCAAGTTTTACGTGGCTGCTACGGGCTTCTAGCAAGAACCGTTCTTATCTACGCAAAAACCACAACGGTGTTTCATCAAGTTTGTTGTTTTAAACTTTTTCAAGGACCGGCCATAGTCAAATTCGATTCAACTAAAGTTGGAGAAACAGACACCCTCCAGCCACCTTTATGCAAAACTAGTTGCATGTCAGTCGGTGGAACCGGTCTCATGTGCGTGGACTTGTAAGGTTGGTCCGGGCCGCTTCATCCCACAATATCGTCAAATCAAAATAAGACGTTGGTGGTAAGCAGTATGAATATCACCACCCACAACTCTTTTTGTTCTACTCATGTATGTCATCTACGCATAGACCTGGCTCTGATACCACTGTTGGGAAACGTTGCATGGAAAACAAAAACAATTCTACGCACACGCATAGCAACGAGGGGGGAGTATGTCTACGTACCCTCGTAGACCGTAAGCGGAAGCGTTTCACAACGTGGTTGATATAGTCAAACTTTCTTCGTGCTCCAACTGATCTAGTACCGAACGCACGGCACCTCCGTGTTCTGCACACGTTCAGCTCGGTAACGCCCTCCGCCTTGTTGATCCAGCAAGACGGTGAGGTAGTAGATGAGTTTCGACAGCACGACGGCATGGTGACGATCATGGTGAAGTGATCTCCGCAGGGCTTTGCCTAAGCACTACAAAAATATGACCGGGGGTGTAAACTGTGAAGGGGGGCGCCGCACACGGCTAGGCAATTGTCTGTGGTGTGCTAGGCACCCCCCCTCCCACATATATATAGGTGGGAGGGAGGGAGGAGCAGCCAAAGGGGGCGCCCAAGTAGGAGGAATCCTACTTGGGGTCTCTCCCAAGCCGCATCCTCCTCCTGCCTTGTATAGGTGCGGGGGAAAGGCAGGGGAGGGTGCCCCCCTTCCTTCCTCACTTGAGGAGGGAAAGGAAGGAGGGGCCACCCCTCCCCTTTCCTTCTCCTAGGGCATGCTTTCCAAGGAAGGGGCGAACCAGGGGCTGGTTTGTTCCCCCCTTTGGCCCATTAGGCCCATACACTTACCGGGGGTGTCCGAAACCCCTTTCGGTGACCCGATGACTACCCGGTGCACTTCAAAACTCTTCCTGTGTCCGAATACCATCGTCCTATATATCAATCTTTACCTCTCGACAATTTAGAGACTCCTCGTCATGTCTGTGATCTCATCCGGGACTCCGAACAACATTCGGTCACAAAATCATATAACTCATATAACACTATATCGTCAACGAACGTTAAGCGTGCGGACCCTACGGATTCGAGAACTATGTAGACATGACCAATACACCTCTCCGGTCAATAACCAATTGCGGAACCTGGATGCCCATATTGGTTCCTACATATTCTATGAAGATCTTCATCGGTCGAACCATTATGACAACATACGTAATTCCCTTTGTCCATCGGTATGTTACTTCCCTGAGATTCGATCGTACGTATCTTCATACCTAGTTCAATCTCGTTACCGGCAAGTCTCTTTACTCGTTATGTAATACATCACCTCATGACTAAACTCCTTAGTAATTTGCTTGCAAGCTTATGATGTCTATTATCGAGAGGGCCCAGAGATACCTCTTCGATACTCGGAGTGACAAATCCTAATATCGATCTATGCCAACTCAACAAACACCTTCGGAGATACCTGTATAGCATCTTTATGATCACTCAGTTACGCTGTGACGTTTGATAGCACACAAGGTATTCCTCCGGTATCCGGGAGTTGCATAATCTCATAGTCGAAGGAATATATATTTGACATGAATAAAGCAATAGCAATAAATTGAACGATCAATATGCTAACACATGTCTATGGTTAGGAAACTTTAACCATCTTTGATCAACGAGCTAGTCTAGTAGAGGCTTACTAGGGACACAATATTTGTTTATTTTTTCACACATGTATTTAAGTTTCTGATCAATACAATTCTAACATGAATAATGAACCTTTATCATGATTTGGGAAATATAATAATAACCATTTTATTATTGCCTCTAGGGCATATTTCCATCAGGGTCAAATCAAGGCTAGTAGCCAACCATGCATCGCACAATAGCTCTTCCTCCCACATGTTGAAGCTTTCTCCTCTGCCCCTCTTCTTTGAATCGCCACCGAAACCATCTGGATCATCGTCCTCGCCATCCTCCTCCTCTTGCTGCTGCTGTCCAGCGGCCCAATCCTGTCGTTGTGTGTTTGCACCCAGCTGGGTGTAGTCCTGATGTTGCATGCCTGGCTGGGTGTAGGTGCCAGACTGGATGTACTGCTAATGTCCGCGTCATCGTACGTCGGCTCTCCCTCTTTATGCATACCAGCAAACAGCGCGCGGGTACCCATTTGCTCCACGCCCGTCGTTCGCGTCCGGACAAGTGACAACGATGAACACTGAGTGAAATGCAGAGGCGTCGCAATTATGTCGGCGATGAATAGTGCGGCGGGGGATGCCACAGACTGCCTACCCAGTTACTTGGAGGTGTAGTAGTACAGAGCCTTCTAATGTTCCGGCCATGGCAACATCTACATGGTCGGTGAGGGTGGCGGGGCCCCCCAATCTCCACTACATCCTTGACCAGCACACTCCCACCGCCTCATCCGCCACCGGCATGCCCTCCGTCGGCCTTCTGCTTCCTAAGCATTTCTGCCTTTGCCTTTGCTTTGACGCATCGCCGAGTTGATCTTTCGGGCGAGCGTGATGCTTGGATCATCCACCGCCTCCATCTCCGATGGGGTCTCCTCTGGGTCCATGCGTTAGTGGTCGGAGGGAAGAAGAGAGTGGGAAAGGGTGGGAATTTGGTGGAGAGCGGCGGGATGGAAGAAGAGAGTGGGAGGTTTTTGCAACAGAAACAGTGCGGCCATCTACACAAGCGCTGACTCTGCCTTAGTTTTTTGCAGCTGGGAGTGTCGGAGTCCTACATGGCTCGTGTCCGGACTCCGGCAAAGCACCCCCTAGTCTATTTTGATTTTGCGGGAAAATTGTGTTCCGGTCTACTCCACAGACCGATGGGGGCCAGCGTTGGATGGATTGTAGGCTCCGAATAGCTATGTCCAGACGGATACGGGCGGTTTGAGAGTCGGCATTGGCGATGCCCTAACAGAATTGTATAGTAACAACAAAATGCAGCATTAGTAATTGCAACGGAAATAGCAGTAGTAGGAAGTGTAGCATAGAGTAAGCGATGTGGTTGTTTAGATGAGGTTCAATATGCAACGGTCATAACCTAGAGCGACTGCAAATTAGCTCCAATTCATCAATCATATGTAGGTTCGAAGCATTAACACATGGTGAATACATGCAATCCTCAAGTTAAAGTCATCCCCGTCGATATCCCAATTATTGTCACCTTGGGGTCTAGGGTTCAAAACCATAACAGGTGCATACAACTTGCAGATGAGATCAAGAACATAATTATATTCATGAAAACATAGAGAGTTCAGATTTGAAATCATTGCACTCAGACCCTATTACAAGCATAAAGCATAGCAGAGTCATAGCAACATCAGTCACATAACATAGTGGATACTAGGGTTCAAGGCCTAACAACTGAATAGTGAGAGGGAACTATGAACCCTAGAACATGAGCTAGAACCATGAACCCTAGAACATGAACATTGAATAGGAACTATGAACCCTAGAACACTTGAATATTTTACACAAATTCCACAAATTTGTTAACTTACATCCATGACACAAGCTATGAACCTTCTCCAGTGCTAATCCCTTCGAAAGCAACTAACCTCTCCATCGGCTTCCCATGCTCACACATCACCATCACCTCTTCGCCAACATTGAAATCATGGCACTCAGACCCTATTACAAGCATAAAGCATAGCAGAGTCATAGCAACATCAGTCACATAACATAGTGGATACTAGGGATCAAGACCTAACAATTGAATAGTGAGCGGGAACTATGAACCCTAGAACATGAGCAAGGACCATGAACCCTAGAACATGAACATTGAACAGGAACTATGAACCCTAGAACAATTGAATATCTTGCACAAATTCCACAAATTTGTTAACTTACATCCATGACACAAGCAATGAACCTTCTCCCAGAGCTAATCCCTTCGAAAGCAACTAACCTCTCCGCCGGCTTCCTATGCTCACACATCACCATCACCTCTTCACCAACAGCACAGTAGTTTGGGTCCTTGATTATAGTTGGGATCTAGACCAATCAAAGAAATGAGAATATTTCAAACAACTAGTTCAAATCGAACCGGAAAAATAAAATCCCCAAATTGAAACCCTAGAATGCACTGACCTTCACAGCGGAGTCGCTGGAGGAGATGTACTGGGCAGCCGAGTACTCGCTGGTGTCGTCGTTGTTCGACAACACCATGGCGGCTGGCGGCGAGCAACCTAGTCAGCGATAGCGACAAGAGAGAGAGAGAGAGAGAGAGAGAGAGAGAGAGAGAGAGAGAGAGAGAGAGAGAGAGAGACGACCGGGTCATTTTGACCAGCCAATGCCAAGCGGCACCGTCAGCCGAGCCACTAGACACGGTGATTTTTTAACGTATTACTGACTAGGTGGTATTCTGCAAACCTAACGCAAATATGGTAGTTTTCTGCTTTTAACACGGTTCAAGGCAATGAAAGTGTCTGCTCATTGATAAGAAAGATACTCTTTTTAATCCGGATCATATTGTGGAAGCTGTTGGAGGTGCTTTGCAAGTTTACATCTAAAATACTTGACCAAATACCTGAAAAGCTCAGTTTAGGCCAATCGTTGGCAAACCAATCTGATGCGCAGGCATTACTTCCGAACCAGTAGGGAGTTGAACTAACTGATGACATTGAGTCACAGTGCGTGTCACTACGTCAACACCACCTCCTCATCAAACTGGCCTGACCATCACCAACTCCAAACAGAACAGAAGTCGCTCTGCTTAATCTGGCCAACCACCAACCTAATCACACTGATCTCCCGATCATGCTATCTCCTGCATAAATATGCATGCACGGTTCTTGTTGTCTGCACCAAGCAAGCTGAGAACCAATCCTGCACCCAGTTACCCAGAAATCTGAGAGCACACTGCCCACAGCTTCCTGAAATGGCTGTCAGCACTGGTAGCTTCTTGGCCATTGCCATGGCCCTCGCTCTCCTTAGCGCCCACATGACCCACGCCGGCCGCCTCCTGGCCGACACCACGGAGGCAGCAGCGCCCACTGCAACGCCTGCCGCTGTTCCAGGCATCCCCGCACCGAAGCCCCCCGTGCCCACCATGCCTACAATGCCACCAGTGCCAACCGTGCCCGCGCTCACCACACCGCAGGTCGCAGTGCCGCCGATGCCGGCCGTGCCGGCGATCACTGTCCCGCAGCTAACGGTGCCCCCCATGCCGGCCGTGCCTGCGATCACCGTGCCTCAGGTCACTTTGCCGCCCATGCCGGCTGTCCCCGCGGTCACCGTGCCCAAGGTCACGTTGCCGCCCATGCCGGCCGTCCCCGCCGTCACCGTTCCCAAGGTCACGTTGCCGCCCATGCCCGCCGTTGTTGTGCCGAAGGTGACGATGCCGCCAATGCCTGCAATTCCATCCATCTCCATCCCCAAGGTGGTATTGCCTCCGATGCCTGCATTTCCCACTGTGAACGTGCCGATGCCATTCCTGGCGCCACCTCCTTCGGCATAGGCACGAACCAGAGCACCAGGAGCGGGAATCTACATTTGCCATGTTTACTAGACCATTTGGTTTTTGCCATTCACCGTTAGCCACCTTGTTTACATTATGCGGTTCCTATTTTCTTTGTGTGTTTGTGTAGTATGTAGTACAGTATTAGGCTTGTCAATGGCCATCCCTTTTTCTTTCTCTTTGTATTGAGTGTTTACAGTGAACATGTATGTCATTTTATCACATTTATGTCAGACATACTGTTATGCAATTACTGAGCACTAATTCGTCATGTGCATTCTAACTCCAACAAATCTGCTTTAGTATAAGTTTGAGCAATCAACAGTTGAACACAAGTACTTCCTCCGTTCATAAACATAAGATGTTTTTGAGATTTCAATATGGACTACAGACAGACTGAAATGAGTGACCAAACACACTAAAACATGTCTATATACATCCAACTCAGAAAAAAGTTACTAGAACATCTTATTTGTGAACAGAGTACATAGCTAGACTGGACATCTTTGACATACATCTATACATTCAAATCGTCCAAACAAAGAGCATTACAGCGAATGCACGCTTGCATCTTCATTTTGAGTGGAACGCCCAGAAAGATACATTTCTGCGGTGGCAGTATGCAATGCAGCTCCAATTGGAAGGACATCCTCGTCGACGAAGAATTGCGGATTGTGAACAGAGTGGACCGAGCCGACTTTCTCATTTCTAATACCGATACCAAACATAACGCCAGGAACTGACTGTTGGTAGAATGCAAAGTCTTCCCCTGCCATGATCTTCTCTCCGGGCTTCACCTTGTCTGGACCAAGCAAACTTCTGCCCACATTCTCTACATGCTGGTGCAGTCTCTCATCATTGACGACGGCAGGATACATCGGGTGGGAGGGAGCCCCCAAAATCTCCGTAACTCCCGCGCACCTATGTACAGCTGCCTGCCCTTCTACTACCTGGAAGAAGCAAGAGCATTTATTCATGATGCTACAGTTTGCATTGCACCCATAGTAAAGCTGTTTAATAGTTTCAGGTAATGATTAGCCATACGCTGACAGTGTTAACCCCATCGTGCTCGCCAGTTCACAAGGGAAAGAAACATGAATTGCTGACCATGGGAACAAGACCAATAGACTATGCATAACTATTGTTGGTGCTTTATTTATAAAGCAGGACGGAAGCCTGTTTTGAGAGAGTCTGGCTCTTGAGGGAGAGCACAAGGTGCTGTCAGGGATACGAAGCTCTTTGCGCACAGAGAAATAAAGTATGAAGGTACTGGTGATTGCAGCACATCAATATTATTATCAAATGCTACTTATTAGTGAATTAAATTGTGCCATAATGCTAACCTCCTTAAGCCTTTTCTGTAGCCGATAAAGTCCTTCAGTAGTGAGGCTCCTCAAAGTACCTCCAAATTCAACAACTGGAGGTGTGGCATCAACAGAGTTCCCACCTTTAATATAGGTGACAGAGAGCACCTGAAGAAAAAACAGACAGATCAACCCAAACATGTTAATGTTATGGGCTGTATGGCAGAGCAAAATTGCGGTCAACATCATATAGAAACACGTGCTGCTCCTAAGGTAGGTTAGTTGAATGTATGCGGATATACTACCTGACTGAAGACACCCAGTGGAATGGACTGTAGAACACTTGACTGATGCTACAAACATGCATCAAAATGCGTATCACATCCTTAGCCAAGCTGTTGATTTCCCATAGGAAATCATCACTAGAGTAGCCTTTCAGGTGCCTACTCAATATGTTTCATATGCTCAAAGTTATGAAATAACTTGGTTACATTCGTAGGCTAATACTTAATCCAGACTAAAACAAATGCAGCTTTACAATGTAAGCCCTTGCATTACATCGAGATGGGGTCAACCATGTAGGACCGTAGGAGCACTTGTACAAAGGAGAAACTAGAGTAAAATGCAAGCGCGGTCCTAATTCTTTTCTGAAAGTGTCACTTGGGTCCTAATTCTTTCAAAATGCATATCTGCGTCCCAAATCTTTTTAAGTTGTTCATCCGAGGTCCTAATCCCGTCTGACTGCCGCTGACCAGTGCCACGTCGCTTTGACCAGTCCACGTCGACACCAGAGGGCCCAAGCAGGATAACGACCGGCCGTGAATATTTGCAGAAAAACCCTCTAACCCTAATTCCCTTTCATTCGCGGTCCCTCTTCCTCTTCCCCACCCCTCTCCCTCTCCCTGTCTGGCGAGAAGACGGCGGCGGCTCTGCTCCAGTGAGAAGAGGGGGTCGTTGCCGGCTGTTGACCGGCGACGGCGACGCTAGGATGGCGCCACATCTACGGCGACCCGGAGATCCTCCTCCGCGATATGGTAAGTTCTCGCAACCCTAATCCCAATCCTACTGTTTAGTTCCCCTTCTTCTCATTTAGGCAGAATCAATGACCGAATACTTTGCAATGTAGGACCACAAGAGGAGCTTTTCAGTGTAGAAATCAATTATGATGGGTTTTTTTTTTTGCGGATTTGGCAAGTCGAAGTCATATGTTGATGGCAAAGATGCTGTGTTCGATGGATGTGAAGTAGATACATGGTCTCCTCTCTGGCTCACTGATTTTATGCAACAATTAAGATATAGTGACCAATCGAAGTACATTTTGTATTGGTTGCTCCCTGGAAAGAATCTAGCTGATGGTCTCCGGATTGTGGACTGCGACACTGACACATTGCACATGACAGCAGTTGTCCCAAAATTTCAGTATTTTCAGTTATTTGTCGACCATAAAGATATGACATTTGACAATGCAATTGATGACATTCATGTTAGTGGTACACCTGATCTTCCTGCTGTACTAAGCCCTAAGTCTCCTCAGTTTAATACTCCCTCTGTCCCAAAATAAGTGTCTCAACTTTGTACTAACTTTAGTGCAAAGTTCTACTAAGCTTGAGACACTTATTTTGGGACGGAGGGAATACTGGGATTAGGGACAGTCCTAGGTTTAAGGTTAAAGCTCAGAAAGGCAATCTCAACTAGTCTCATGGAGGCAGCAACAATGTAGGCAGTAGCAGTGTTCCACCAATGGCACAAAGTGTTGGACATGAGCTCAGAAGAAGCAGGAGAAAGCTTGTGGTAGAAGAAGAATTTTGCAATGAAAAAGACAGTGACAGTGATGACAGTGAGTGGGATTCAGACTGGGTTGACTCTGACAATGAAGTAGGTAAAGATGATGATGATCTTTATGAAGAATGGGTGGATGACAAATTTGAGCAGAAGAAAAAGAAGAAATCCAAATTGGAGCGGACAGTGACTATGAATCTGATGAGCTGCAAGAGTTGCAAGATTCAGAGCTTGAAGAGAGTGATTCAGCAGAAGAAGTGGAAGTAGTTGATGCTCAAGGAAGGAAAACAAGGAAGAAGAAAGTGAAGCTCAAAAGGTGAAGGCTAGAGAACATGAAAGAAGTAAATTTTCATATAGGCATGGTGTTCTTGACAGTGACTGAACTGAGGTCAGCAATTCAAGAGTACATTGTGAAACAAAGAGTGCAAATACAGTACATTAAAAATGATAAGCAGAGGGTTAGGGCAGGCTGTGTTGGTGACTGTCCCTGGTTCTTATTTGCTGCACCTGATAGCAGGACAAAATCTTGGGTTGTGAAAAGTATGTGGGAGAAAATACATGTGAAAGAGAGTGGGCACTGAAGCAATTCACAGCAAAATATCTGGCTGGCAGGTATGTGGAGACATTCAGAGCAGATGAGAAGATGTCTTTGCAGAACTTTGCCAGGCTTGTTCAGTTGGACTACAATATGCTTCCTACTAGAGGCAAGCTAGCAAGAGCAAAATTTGCACTGAAGCAAATGCATGGAGATGAACTGGAATGGAACAATTTACTTTGGGACTTTGCAGCTGAAGTTAGAAGGTCAAATCCTGGAAGTACAATGTTTGTGAATGCAAAAGATGGAGTTTTTGAGAACTGTTACATGTCATTGGATGCATGCAAGAGAGGTTTCTTACTTGCTTGCAGGCCAATTATATGCATTGACGGGTGCCACATTAAGAACAAGTATGGTGGAGTGATGTTGACAGCTGTTGGAGTTGATCCCAACGATTGTATCTTTCCCATTGCAATTGCCATAGTTGAAGTAGAAGATACTGTTACATGGAAGTGGTTTCTAAACACACTGAAGGAGGATCTAAACATACAGAACACAGCACCATGGACACTTATGAGTGATAGGCAGAAGGTACCATACTGTAGCATTTTATATATCATACTGTACCGTTTCTTTTGTTAGACTGTAGCATTTCATATATCATTTGTTTTCTATACTCTGTGTATGAAGGGGTTGATCAATGCTGTCAATGCATTGTTTCCTGATGCCCAACATAGATTTTGTGTGAGGCATCTACATCAAAACTTTGCAAAGAACTGGAAAGGTGATGTTTTCAAGAATAAGTTGTGGCAAATTGCAAGAGCTACACATGAGGCAGACTGGAAGAAATACATGCAAGAGATGAAAGAGCTGGACCAGGGGGCATTTGAGTACTTGGATGCAAGTGACCCAAGGCAGTGGTGCAAGGCCTATTTCCAGGAACTCCCAAAATGTGATTAGCTTCTGAATAATAGTTGTGAAGTGTTGAACAAGTAAGTACTAACTATAGCATTTGCTTCTTAACTGTAGCATCTCATTTCTCTTAACTGTAGCACTTCTGTTTTCCTAATAGTAGCATTTTATTTGTTGCCACTGTAGATACATACTTGATGCTAGAGAACTGCCCATTGTGACTGCTCTTAAGAAGATCAAGGACCAGAGAGAGGGAGAGAGCGAGCAGAAGACTTAGGGACTGGGGAATGAGGAAAGCATAAACTCCAGGGGTCACATTGCTTAAATTCCCAACCGCAATCCACGGGAAATCTCCCGCGTGGGCCCTCGATTCGACGTGGCGGTGGTCAAAGCGCCACGCGAGCTGGTCAGCGGCCGTCAGACGGGATTAGGACCTCGCATGAACAACTTAGAAAGATTTAGGACCCAGATATGCATTTTGAAAGAATTAGGACCCAAGTGACACTTTCAGAAAAGAATTAGGACCGCGCTTGCATTTTACTCGAGAAAATATTAGCATTTGTTTCCTTCGACTGATACAATACCATAAGCAACAGGGGAGAATACTTGAACAAAAGGGCTCCCACCCATCTAAGCCCTAATAACATGTATACGAGCAAGATTCACTCTCTTTTTTTTTGCGAGACGTGCTCTGTTTTGTGACTGCAATAACATGTATACGAGCAAGATTTTTGGCATGATCCACTGTGTTTCCGTGCGACATAGACTTTTGTTTGTTGGAATGATCCATTGGGTTTTCGTTACACTTCTGTATAACATGTTTTGAAGAAAAACAGCAAAGCAAAGTAGTATCGCTATAGGGCAATGGCGTACTTGGCTGTGAAGAGGGTCATCTTCTCTTGAAGTGAGCTGTTGCAGCGACAGGATGGTAAATGCTGCAGCAACAACAGGATCCACATTTAAGTGTGGGGTTTCAGCCTTCCCGGTTTTACCTTCTATTTTCACTACATAGAAACATACAGCTGCTTGTGTTGGTCCTGCGTGAGCAGCTATTACCCCTGTTGGCATCCGATAATCGATATGCATCGCAAATATAGCTTCAACACCATCAAGAACGCCTTCTTTTATCATATGTGATGCACCAGCACCACCCTCCTCAGCAGGTTGAAAAAGGAGTCTCACCGTTCCCTTCGTCATACAAGACAAATAATAAATAATGAGTATATATGTTCCATACAATAATAATAATAATAATAATAATAATAATAATAATAATAATAATGAGCATACATGTTAATCTGTGTAACTTCTGACCATTTCCGATTTAATGGTCAGTCTACTTTTTTGAGGGAATGGTCATCCTACTTAGCTGAGGGGTTTTTTTCGACAAAGGGTGGATTCTATTCACTCAAAATGAAGCATAAAGGGATACAAACACAATGAGCACACACCCGGCCTCTGCATAGATAGGATGCACACAGCCAACAACAACACACACAAAATAACATCACACCGGCAACTAGCAAAGTCAAACAATGACCGAAACTATGCCATGGTATCAAACTATTCATTACCATCATGCTATGACTCACACAATGACTCCTTTTCGAAAACAAAAAAAATTACCATCATGCTATGACTCACACAAAACAAAGGAAAAGCATTGGGGTTGTATTCTCTTTTGGACAAACAACAAGAGAATTACCAAATGTCACGTGATAACATAAAACTGGAGAGCCTAACACAATTGAAGTACTAAATTCCGTGAAACTTAGAGCAGAACTATAAGCAGGCACCCACCTTAAGCTGATCCTTGAGCTCATGAAGCAACTTTGCCGCTCCCAGTAGCATCGCTGTGTGCACATCATGACCACAGGCGTGCATTACACCATCAACTCTGCTCTTATGCTCCCACTCCACCAATTCCTGCCATCCCAAGAACGAAACCAACAAAATGTGATCCCTTCAACAAAGAATATCATTCACAAATACGAGCAAACAATATCTAACGTACCCAATAGCAAGCGACAGTCACATTATTTACGGCAAACTAATCATACAGTGCCGCTCCAGAAATTTATAATTTCATACTCTCCGAGACACCAGTTCCAATTGACTGCTGCCATTCAGCGTCAACACCGGCCAGATTACCGGAGTAGAATCAAAGGGGAAGGACACCTTGGACCTTGCGCCAGACCATAAGAGCAGCATCTGAGCCTCAGATTCTGAGGGGACGAGGGGAACGGACCTGGATGGGTAGTGCGTCCATGTCGGCGCGGAGGGCGATGATTGGGGGCATTCCAGAGCCGACATCGGCGACGACGCCGGTGCCGGCAACGGCTTGGGCGGTAACCCCTAGCCGCTCGAGCTCCTCGCGGACGAGGGCGCTGGTGCGGTGCTCCTGGAACGCGAGCTCCGGGTGGGCGTGGATGCGCCGGCGCACGCCGGTAATCCACTCTCGCTCGCCCTCGGCGCGCCGAAGTAGCTCCTGCGCGTACTCCGCCGAGGCGGTGGAGAGGAGGAGGAGAACGAAGAGGCAGGGGAGACTTGGAGCGGCCATGGTCAAGTGGAAGGTGGGGGAAGCTTTCATTGACGGAGCGGCGTCTCTTTTTCTTCGAATGCATTTACACTGAGGACTCATTTGATTCAAGTGAAATTCATAGAATTTTTAAAGGGTTAGAATCCTTTAAAAAAATGTCCATGTTTGATTCATAGGAATCCTATAGGATTTTTCTTATGGAATCAGGTGTATTCCAACCTCTTTTTTTATTTCCTTTGTTTTTCCCGTGGCATCAAACGCTCTATATTAATCCTATGGGATTCAAGTGGGCATTGCCACTCTAATTCTTTAAAAATTCTACTGATCAAAGAGAGCCTGAACTTGTAGTATGCTAAGGTATCAAAAGAAAATACCAACATTTACACCGAAAACGGTTTTCACCCCGCTTTATGAATAAAACAATCACCATAGAGCTAGTCTTGCTCCGGCAACGGCCCGCTATAAATAAAACAATCACGACAGAGCTAGTCTTGTTCCGGTAGCAGCGGGGGAAGGATGGAGCCAAGCGGAGGGCCAAAGTCATGAATTCGATAGTGAGATCATCAATGGAGCCACGGTCATGGCCGCGGCTAAGTGGCTTCCACAACTGAAGAAAAACTACATAGTTTGTTAATAGCATCAGTAGGTCATCGTAGGGAATATCGTTTAATAACTAACTTGTTGTGGAGTGTCCACACGAGAACCCCAATTCCGAGCCACCTGACGTGACGGGATCCCACTGCTCATGCCTGCAGTTCCTCAAAGAGGTTAGGGAAGTTCGTGTGACACCACCCACCGCCAACCATTTCCTGAAGCAACTCCAAAGGAATTGAGCCGTTACACAGGAAAAGTAGATGGGGCAAATGCCATCCCCGGGGCTAGGACGTTATAATTACCTCCACCCCTGAAGGTACCCTACCCCCGGTCCATAGCCATAAGAAGATCCTAATCTTCAGGGGAAGCCTAACTGACCAATGCAGAGTGAGGGGCTCTGGCTCAGGCAAAGGAGCAATGGCCTGGTAGAGCGGCCTAGAGGAGAACTGGTGATTGTGTTCAAGGAATGAGGACACTCGGTCCGACTCCAGGCTAGGGGTCTTTAGAGCCACACATTCTAAAAGCTCTTCCTAGGAGGCTTGCTCAGGGAACACGAAAGCCTGACAGAAGGCGGGGCGCCCAAGATCAGTAATGGCAGCCTCAACAAAATATAGGGCACGACACTAATGGAGAATAACTCCAGGAAACGAGCCATGAAGGAGTGCTTACCCGCCCAACGGTCGAGCCAAAATAGGGTCGAAGAACCCAACCCCACCGAGATCGAGGAACCAATACGAAGTACAAGGAGAAGTTAGATTATGGATTGTCAGAATTGGGACCCTCCCGAGCAGTGGCAAAACGCAGTAGTGGGAGCAGGACGTTGGCACTGCCATCACCAACACCAATCTAGCAGCCATGTGTTACTTTTCGACATTAGTTAGTAAGGATGCTTAAGTTTCTTGTCTAATTTAACCTTATCCACCGATAGACCTTGTCTATATGTAAACTATGTTTAAATTTCAAATTCCAAATTTGCAATGTTGTTGAAGTGTGTGATGTTCTACCCCAGTTTGTTTGGGACTAAAGGCTTTGTTTTTGTTGCTGTTGTTGTTGTTGTTGAAGTGTGTGATGTTGAACCGTGATTTTTTTGTTTGTTTAATATTTATGCTAAACTGAAGTTCAAATATGTGCACACACACATAGGAGAAACTGAATGAAATTTATAAAGGCTGCAGATTATGGAATCCGACACTACACAGTTGCTCTGGAACCTTATTAAAAAAACCTTTTAAGACTGTTTTGCAGGCTCTCTTCTTATGGAATCTGCTAGAGTTGCTCTTACTGTGAACACACCCTTCCAACTACATTTTGAGTGGAACATCCAGAGAGATACATTTCTGCAATAGCAGTATGCAATGCAGCTCCAATTGGAAGGGCATCCTCGTCAACGAAGAAATGCGGGTTGTGATAACAGTGCACCGAACCAACTTTCTCGTTTCTAATACCAATACCAAAGATGACGCCAGGAACTAACTCTTGGTAGAAAGCAAAGTCTTCCCCTGCCATGATCTTCTCCCCGGGCTTCACATTGTCTGGACCAAGCAAACTTCTGCCCACATTCTCTACATGGCGATGCAGCCTCTCATCATTCACGACTGCGGGATACATTGGGTAGGAGGGAGCCCCCAATATCTCCGCAACTCCCTTGCATCGATGTACAGCTGCCTGCCCTTCTACTACCTGGAAAAATCAAGAACATTTATTCAGGACCCTTTAATTTGTATTATTACACCCAGGGTAAAGCTATTTAATAGTTTGAAGTTATAACTGGGACACAAAGAATTAGCCATATACATACAGACAGTGTTAACTCCGTCCTGTTTGCCGTACAAAAAGAATAGAAACATGAATTGCTAACTATGGAAACAGGACCAATAGGTCATGGCATAAATGTGTTACAATTGCAAGTTGTGTAGTTAAAAACTGAAAGCACAATCAACTTTTGAGAGAATGCATAGAAGGTGCTCTCAGTGATATAAAGCTCTTTGCTCACAGAAAAATAAATTACGAAGGTACTGGTGAAGTGGTGATTGCAGCATGCCAATATTATCATCAAATGCTACTACCTCTTAGTGAATTAATTTGTGCCATAATAATGCTAACCTCCTTAAGCCTTTTCTCTAGTCGATAAAGTCCTTCAGTAGTGAGGCTCCTCAAAGTACCTCCGAATTCAACAACTGGAGGTGTGGCATCAGTAGAATTCCCAGCTTTAATATAGGTAACAGAGAGCACCTGAACACAATAAATAGACAGATCAACCCGAGTATCACATTTTAGCGAAGATGTTACTTCCCCATATGAAATCATCACTGGAGTAGCACTTCAGGTGCCACTTCAATATGTTCCATATGCCCAAATTTATTGTGAGAAAAAGACTTCCGTTTGTTGGCATGATCCGCTATGTTTTCTTTTTGTATGACATGTTTGAAGAAAACCAGTTGAGCAAAGTAGTATCGCTATAGGGCAATGTCGTACTTGGCTGTGAAGAGGATCGTCTTCTCTCGAAGTGAGCTGTTGCAGGGCCAGGATGGTAAATGCTGCAGCAACAACAGGATCCACATTCAAGTGTGGTGTTTCAGCCTTCCCAGTTTTACCTTCTATTTTCACTACATAGAAACACACGGCTGCATGTGTCGGTCCTGCATGAGCAGCTATTGAACCCGTCGGCTTCTGACAATCGACGTGCATGGCAAAAATAGCTTCAACACCATTCAGAACACCTTCTTTTACCATATGAGATGCACCAGCACCGCCCTCCTCAGCGGGTTGAAAAAGGAGTCTCACCGTTCCCTTCATTATACAAGACGAATATTACATAAAGCGTATGTACGTTAATCTTTGTGACTTCTGAAAAGAGTGTGTTCGCAGAACTGACAGCAACCAGCAATTTAAATATGAAATTGACATGAAATGTTTGATTTAATGGCCAGTCTACTTTTTGAGGGAATTTTCATCCTACTTTGCTGAGTCAAGCCATGACATCTGACTACTCATGCTATAACTCAACACAATACAAAGGAAATGCATTGGGGTTGTATTCTCTCTGGACAAGGAACAAGAGAATTAGTACTGTAAATGGCATGTGTTTAACATGATACTGAAGAACAGACACCAGAGGGTGGTAAAGTGTTTTGTCCAGCGACCTCGCCCAAACACAACTGAAGTACTACTGAACTGTGTCAAACTTAGAGCAGAACCATAGGCAAGCACTCACCTTGAGCTGTTCCTTGCGCTCATGCAGCAGCTTTGCCGCTCCCAGGAGCATCGCTGTGTGCGCATCATGGCCACACGCGTGCATTAGGCCATCGACTCTGCTCTTATGCTCCCACTCTACCAATTCCTGCCATCCCAACCAACAAAATCTGATCCCTCCAGCAAACAATGTCATACTACTATCCAAGAGCAAGAGACAGTCACATGACTGAGAGCACACGAATCAAGCAAGCACGATCAGTAGTAGAGTAGTAGTACAGTACCGAGAAGATACAGTTCTGCCGTTCAGCACCAACCACCAGTCACACACACCGCGCCATACTACCGGAGTAGCATCGGAGGGAAAGAGCACCCTGCGCCAGACCACAAGTGTAGCATCGGACGGGGAGAGAAGACGGGAACGGACCTGGATGGGCAGGGCGTCCATGTCGGCGCGGAGGGCGACGATCGGGGGCTTGCCCGAGCCGACGTTGGCGACAACGCCGGTGCCGGCAACGGCGCGGGCGGTGATCCCTAGCCGCTCGAGCTCCTCGCGGACGAGTGCACTGGTGCGGTGCTCCTGGAACGCGAGCTCCGGGTGGGCGTGGATGCGCCGCCGCACGCCGATAATCCAGTCTCGCTCCCCCTCGGCGCGCCGAAGCAGCTCCTGCGCGTACTCCGCCGACGCGGTGGCGAGGAGGACGACGGCCAAGAGGCAGAGGAGAGGGGTGGCCATGGTCAAGCTGAAGGTGGGAGAGGCTCTCGTTGACGGAGCGAATGCTACAACAGACTCTAAAATTAAGACGAATGAATCACCCGATAGCAAGAAAAAGAGCAGCCTGTAGAACGGACAAAGAGACTTTTTTATATTTTTGCGGGAGAACGTTCAAACCCATGTACAGCTGCGAGTGAGCTGAATGAACCACTATACTTCATATCTGGGAGTGAAAAACTGAAAATCACTCACAGCTAATGACAGTACTAATTTAAAACTAAGGTACAAAAAAGTACTCCCTCCGTTCCTAAATATAAGTGTTTTAAGAGATTCCACTATAGACTACATGCAGAGCAAAATGGGTGAACTTATACTCTAAAAGTCGTCTATATACATCCAAATGTAGTCTCTATAAGTGAAATCTCTAAAAAGACTTATATTTAGGAAGCGGAGGGAGTAAGTAATATGCTGGACATAAGAACATGTTGAGCAAGCACCAGTCTGTCTGTTTATCATTCTGATGTCAAATGACAGAAGGAAACGAAGTACAGGAGGATTTAGCCCGTTTGTTCAGAAACAAAACTACAGATGGCCCGAAGCATTCCACCGACATCCCACTCTGATCTCAAGTGTCTCAGGTTCTCGCTGTATTCATATATTTATGCTCGACTACTACTACTACTGTGTTGATCCTAGCTGCCTCGGTGTGGAATGTTGTTTGCTCTGGCTGTGCAATCTGTTTGAAGAACAGGATGACCAAAGGTGCCGCGGGCGGTGCTCATCACTTTGTTCCTATGCTACTATTCATGAAGCCTGCAGCAGAAAATGAGCGAAACAAATTAACAAAGGCAGTTTCATTCAATGGA
The DNA here is from genome assembly GCA_032464435.1 of Aegilops umbellulata. NCBI lineage: Eukaryota > Viridiplantae > Streptophyta > Magnoliopsida > Poales > Poaceae > Aegilops > Aegilops umbellulata. Next base: position 410,693,008 of record CP136055.1, read on the forward strand.
AAAGAGAAGTTAAGCATTAACAAAGGCGGTTTCATTCAATGGAAAAGAGAAGTTAAGCATTATTTGCAAGCTTATTACTGTGGAAATATCAACCCTGGATGGGGCTGTGCAGTCTGATTGTCTGCTGTCAGATACGGTACATTTACGAGACTTTGCAGTATTCATGCTAGAGGAACTTGGATCAAGATACTGATCGTGCATCAAATGAGCTCACGATGGTACGGTACTACCAATACAGATGGACTCACCTAATGTACTAGCTTTCACCATTCAGGAGATATCTATGTAACATAGCATGCTACAGCCTACATAGTGCATTAACGTGCTAGCACAAATAAATTCCTGGAGAAATAGGCTGATAATTAAGTTCTCTTTTAAACTTAAATTTTCCTTTCTAAAAAAAACTTCAAGATCTTCCCCATCAGCAACTAAGGGTCTTCCTACATAAGCCATTTCAATTATTTATTTATTTGCACAAACTGATGCATTTGATGTTGTTCCGTGCTAACTGACAAATCATGTCTCAACTGACAAGCAGAAACTGAGACGCTTACAAATCGACTAACAAGCCCTTTCTTTTTTGCAACATTTCTCTTTCGTAGTACTTTCTCTACTAAACTTTGGACAAAATGATACCAACTTGTTTATGTTGCGAATCTGCAATGCTGCAATTCCAAGATTTCAGCGTTCAACCTCCTATATTCCAATGTGTAGTTATCAACAAGAAGCAATACACAGAATAAAGTTTTATATTCCTAGTCACCGCCATAGTGGCAAAGAAGTCAAGCATTTTTCAATGTTATCAACTTATCCGGTGCACACATCCAACCCGACATTTCCCTACTTCCCTTCACATTTTACCAAGTCATCATGCTAGAGAGATAAACAATATGGCCAGTATCCTACAAACGGGATAAGAGAATTCATAATGCTACCTTTTTTTTCTTTTGAACTGAAGTAACTAGGAAATAAAACATCAAGTACAAAAATCAGTAACAAAGCCCAGTATAGACTACTAGACTAATTTCAGTATCTTTAGTCATCCATGTTTGATTGCGTCATAATTTTATAAAGAGAAAATTTGGTTTATCTGGGGGCACAACATCTGTCACCATGCTCATTTGGCCATTCCCCTCTCATCAACACAGCCCAAGCACGCAATTATTCGCATGGTTTCTGCATCCATGGCTAATCCAAAGTAGCCTAGTAGTAAATCAATTATATTCCCATCACCACGCCAAAGCACCAAGAGTCACCTTCATCCTACGCATGGAACTGCAGCAAGAGATCCATGGCGGCGCCCCGCCGCCGTTGCACGTCCAGCACCGGCTCGGCGGTGGCCTCCGGCGCCACGTAAGCACCACTCGAACGGGGCCCGAGGGGCCACGAAGGCGGGACGGGCCGCTTCCGGCGCTTGTTCCCCTGCAGGGCGCACTCCCGGAGTCCGTCCTCCACCTCCCCGATCATCGGCTCCCCCGCCTCGCCGCCATCCGCCATGGGCTGATCGCTGTCGGACGGGACGGAGGCGGGCGCGTCGAGGCGGGAGAGGAAGCTGCCGATGGCGGCGTGAGCGTCGCGGAGGGTGGCGGCCGCGGCGGCTGCGGCCGAGGAGGATGATGGCGCGGAGAGCGCGGCCGCGGCATCGGCGGCCAGGCGGATGGCGGCGGCCAGGTCGGTCAGCGGCGGTGCCTGTCGCGGCGGCAGGAAATCGAGCTCCATGGCTGGCCCAGCGAGGTGTGGCGAATCGTGACGGCGGCGGCGGCGGCCCGGCCGATGCGAACAGATGGAGGAAAGAATCGTCGCGCTGGCGAGGTTTGGCGTTGTAGCGGCGGGGATAAAACTTCCAGAAGGGTCGACATAATGATCGGTTACGTGGTGCTTACGTGTACACAAATATAGTAACAAATGAAACGTATGCAAGCAAATCAAAACGTTCCTTCTTGTCACTTAAAATTCCTTTTGGGTATGGTTGTCAACACATTCATCTCGCAACCAAATTATGGTTGGATTGCTAGGCGGATAATGGTTTGTGTGTCCGATGTGTTCTCGATAGGGTTAGGTTTGAGGGAGTCGATGTTGAGGCCGTCGCCGCATCAGCGCGTCTAAATAAGTTTCTCTAGGCTTCGTTCGCGGTTAGACGGGGCTCTTTCCTTCATCTAGGGGGCAGCGGGGTGGGGATTCCCGGATCTCGTTGAGGTGTGGGTTATGACATCTGGAGGTCGACCGACACTGGCCGTTTCGATCCACGGATGGGTGGTGGTTGTGTGGAGACGAAGATTCTTCTTCCTTGTTGGTATGATTTTTTGTTGTTGTTCTCCCTCCTTCTTTGTGTTGTTGCTGAAGGGATGTCCTGCTTTGCTCGGACGATCGGCCCGGCTGCGGTGCCGGAACCGAATCCTAGTTCTCTTCCATCTGGAAGGAGCACATATAGCGGTACTCAAAGCCACAGATGACGAAGGCTGGTGCAAGCATGTTGGATGCACATGTGTGTCCTTGTTATTTCTGTGACGGAGCGAAGGAGTGGGGGAGATTATGTCGTGGTTGAAGATGAGGACCTGCTTGGGATTAGATACAGATTATTGTGTTACAGGGGTTTCCCTGCAAGGTTTAGGGATGATGACACAGAGCTTCGAAGGGCTTTGTAGCTTGCTGGTTGTTTTAGTGTGCTCTTTGTTATCTTGGTTTTTATGCGATGTGTTAGGATGTGCTTGTTAACATTGCATTATGTCCATACTTTCTCAAAAAAGTCATAGATATACATTGGTGCTTGGTTGCTCGCATTTTTCTGTATTTATTTCAGGCCTTCCAGAGGGAGCGTTCAGTGGGAGAAGACGTTCCCGTCGACTACGAGAGCGTCTATGACGACTTTCATCAGTCTCAAGATGATTTGCATGCTTAGTCTCTCGAAGATGCTCATAGGGGTAGGATGTGCGTGCATGTGTTCATAGAGGTGAGCGTATGCATCCGTACCGTGTTAAAAAAACATCCATCCGAATATAACATTGTTCTGCCTTTCTTCGTGTTGTTGATCTTGATACTAAATGTTGAGTTTGTGATAGCTGAGGACATGCGCAATTTAGTTCCTTTTGATTATTCTTTAAATTTGTCGTTTTTATAATTCTCCTATGCCGAAAGTTGTTTTTTTTTTGTCAGTCGATTTTCCGCAAAGCATTGAGACCGAAGACTGCAAGATCGCAAGTAGGTATATAGGAGGGTGATTAGACTACTTAACCAAATAAAACTTAACATTTTTCCAATTTTAGTTGCAGGCATGTATTTTCCCAATTTTAATTGTAGGCAAGTTTTAGCAATTATCACAATTTTCTCAAGTTTAGTAAATACTTTGCATATGAACATAAAAGGAGGGATCGGAGAAATTAAACACACTAAAGGCACAGTGATTTTTGACGTGGTTCCGATGGGTGGTGCTATTGTACATCCACGTTGATGATGACTTCAACCCGCGGGAGGGTAATGACTGCGCGAGTCCACGGAGGGCTCCACCAATGAAGGGTCCACGAAGAAGCAGCCTTGTCTATGCCATCATGTCTTCCGTCCACGAAGGACTAGTCTCACTCGGGGCAGATCTTCGGAATTACGCGACCTGCTTGCCCTTATAAACTTATTGGTTCAACTCCACATGATTTGGAGGCTCCCAAGTGACACCTAACCAATCTAGGAGACACCACTCTTCAAAAGGTAATAGATGTTGTTGTTGTTGATAATGAACTCCTTACTCTTGTGCTTCAAAAGATAGTCTCCTCAACACTCAATCACTCTCACATATTTGCCATGGTAGTAGGAGAAGGATCGGAGTGGAAAGCAACTTGAGAGGGCTAGAAATCAAGGATCAAATGGTTGGAGTCGAATCTCAACACAAGTGTAGGTGGTTCTCTTTCAAAAAATGGATATGGGAAGTGGTACTTTCGTCTTGGTTGCTCTCTCTGAGAGTAGGTGGGGTATATATAGCCTTCATAAAAAATCTAATCATTCACACCTTTATGCACAACTCGGTGGGACCGGGTGAAACCACTCAGTGAGACCGACCAGTGCAAAAGATTTGAACATTAGACGTTCCCATGAGACCGGATGAATCCACTCGGTGGGACCGATTGATGATGACCTACGCACTTTCCACGCTTCAGTGACACCAATCGATTTCCCTCGAAAATTCCAAAATGAAAACAATGGGTTATAGAAGGTTGGCACGCGCACTTCGGTGGGACGGGATGTTATCTCGGTGAAACGGAGTTTCTAGGGTTTAGGCAGTGGCTCTGTCAAGTGTATCTCAGTGAGTCCGGGTACGAATAAATCCGTGGGACCGAGATGGGCTTTAGGGTTTTGGACAGATAGAATTATGAGGGTGTGGTTAAGGGTTTTTGGAGCAATATCTCTAAGCACTTTGAGCAAATGACTTATGATCAAAACCTCATCCCCATTTAATAGTATTGACTTTCCCATGGACTCAATGTGTTCTTTGATCACTTAACCAAAAATGTAGAGTGTTGGAGCTTTTGCCAACGCTTTGTCCTTTGCATTTGAGGGGTCCACATTCACATCTTATTGTCATACCTAAATGAACTTTCCAGAAATAGTCTTTGTATAGGCTTCAGTTCAATGATGTATATGTTGTTATGAATGACCAAAACCACCTAAGGATTAGTTGCACTTTCAAAGTTGATGGTGCCACGACGAGCGTAGCTATGCGCGAGAACATCGCTGAGGCCTCGGACAGAAAGATTCCGAGCTGGCGATACCGCCATGTGGAAGGGCGGAGATTTAACTGCTTCGGGTGAGGGGTGAGGGCTAGTTAGAGAAAAACCGATGCCAATGATGTCTAGAGGGATGGTCGAGGACCACAACAGGACAGCGACGAGGCACGCTGGAGCACTGCCGATTGCGGGTGGCGGTAGCAGGCGAGCTAGCCGGCAGTCTGTGGGTGAGGTGTCTAGACGATGAAGAAAATCGACTGACGCTAATTTTATTTTTTCAGATGCTTAAGGAATAGATGGTCCCTTAAGTTTGTGTTTGGGTTTTATCATATCCCCTTGTGTGTGTGGAGAGCTAAACATGACTTGATTCAAAAAGGACATTTAAAGGAATGGAGGATTACAATCTTAGGAATTTTTCATATATGTCGTTTGAATTCTGTAGCAATTATTCCTAAGTATTCCTTTGCACATAAATCTTTTATTTTCCTTGAGATGTAATCATACAAACCAAAACCTTGTAGGATCATGAATAGACATGAATTCAAATCCCACTTTTTCTCTATTCCAACATTGTGTTCTTCTTTTTCCTCTCTTTTCTTTTATGTTTTTCTTGGACGTGTTTGTGCTAATGCTCTAGGTACTTAAACCTTTTGTATGGACGTGTTGATGGCTATTATAAAGTGTGGTGAAAGCCTATTACCAGAGTATCTTAACATTGTACGAATCCTCTGGCCTCCAATGATTTTGCTAGGAAACAATTGTATGCTCTTGATGCATTTTCCAATATATGGTGGGTGAATCAGGGCAACTGGACATGTGCGCTCCAGTAGATTCATGGCTCGTGAAGTCGTGACCATCCTTGTTCATGAGCATTCAGCCTTTGTTCTTTCTGACAAATGTACTGTATCTCATATGCTACATGCACATCTGCTTGCAAAGGAAGAGTATAATCAGGTAAAAAAGGCCCACCCGAACCGAAACATTCTGGTTCAAATTCTCAGTTCTCATCTCTTAAGAGATGGATAGGCAAACTACGAATGCAATGACGCGCAATCAGCTGCCTCCGGAGTCTGGATCAAAGATCAATGTGGGAAGCACGAGATAATACAGCGGTGCGAAATGGCAGTTGCACATACCCTGAAACTGAATGTACATACGGCTACGGGGCATACAGATAAATTATAAAGCCTACACTGCCGAAATTTCCTACCGCGAAATAGGAAATGCTCCGGTAAGACTACTTGTCAGTGGCATTTTAATCCAGGCCACAACAGCAGAAGATCAAAACTCCATATGTACAATGAATTTGATTACGACCCGTTACAGCCGCATGCATTATATGCTTTCCCTGATCTATTGAGTTCTCTGGTTTCTGGAGGTGGCGCTCAGCGTCAGGCATCAGCGAGCTGTTAGAGGATCGTCCTCCTCACCACCACAAGCTGATTCATCATACAGATTGGTTAGAGTGAAGTTACACAAATCTCTAGACAATATAAAGATCATGAATCAGAGAGCAGATGTAGCAGCTTTTTTTTAGGTGAAAAAGAGCATGGTGGTGACATGGAACAGCAGAGGTAGTAAATTTGTGATCTCCTAAAGTGCTGAAGATATGTGGAAAGGGGCAAGGAATATCAGCTGCAGCTCCAACTTATTTGTAACAAAAACAAATTGCATAATTTGATGACAGGACGGCAATTAGCTACAGCTCGTATTTTGTGCAAAAAAAGATAAGTAGATAACATAAAAAAGTTGAAAAGAAGATAATGTATTTTTTCAAATATTCTGAACAGACAGAGACAAACCAAAGGTTCGGTGACTGGATTACACTATTCGTGTATATTTATGGACCTTAGTCCACAACGAGTATTTGGGATAGGATAATGATCAGAGGACAGGGGATTGGGCACTCGCCCTCTTCAATTCGGTGGCAGGGCTCATCCCTAATGCGGAAGAGAAATTCTGAGGCTTATTCGAAATTTTGTTCAATGATTGCATGCAAAAAAGGTTAAAATGCTAGCTTGTTTATACAGCACAGCCTAAACTACCTGAACAGCCAAACTGGGTTCTAGCTCACTGGATGCATATCGAGGAAAACCAACCGACTCAAATTATGTCTTACCTAAAACAATTCAAACTATCTTCTCTGTCTCTAACCTGTCTGTCTATCTAGATACATAGATCTGCTATTATCCCATCATACAAGGATACAACTCTTCAGTTCCTAAACATCTCATCTCCTAATGACTATCCTCCACCTGTCCTAATCTCCTTGATATTCACAAATAACTTAGGTGTTCCTCCTGCTTGTTTTTCTACGGCCGACCGACCAGCCATAATTTTTGTATGGATAAAGGGGTGTATTTGACCTAAAGCTCATAGCAGTATACCAAGATAGCCCTTGCAATTTACATATCCAGGGTGTGGCAATTCTTTCCACAGCTCTTGCTTAGAAGTCTATTACTCCACAAAACAATTTCACATTGGACAGCATACTAATTTTGAAACGAGAATAGGTAGGACGAACTGCCTATCTTGGACTCTCTTTTTTGCGTGGAGCCTATCTTGGACTTATAGAAGAGTGTGGACTTGACCACCAAGATCCTGTACGATACCACTAAGCCGCGTAAGTGTCACCTGGACAACAGGTTATGAACACCAAAATTTTGGACCTTAGCTGCTTGTGACAATCAACTCATCATAGAACCAGCTAAGTGTTCAATTGATGTTATGCACATAGTTTTTAGGATGAGTGTGCATTTTACATATGCATATTTCAAAGCTATTTGCAGGGTCTATGTCACTACTCATGCCTGGCTTGGATCTGAAATCGAGTTGTTGAAACTCTTCACTGTAAGCATTTCAGGATGAGCGAGGCAAGCCTATGACCTGTAGCAACTTATGATTTTCCTACCGAGCAACCAAGAGTATCCTCTGTCCTCCAGAAATTACCCTTCAATCCAGTCTATGTACAATTTCAACAGCCATGGGAGAAAACTATATTCGTTTCCAATGCCACTGGCCAGAATCAGGAGGTGCTAAGGGTGCTTGGTTAGGGGGGTATCCCTGGATGGGTCGCTGATATCCATCTCGTATCAAAAGTATTCAGATCCTTCATGAGAAGTATCCAGGTTTCAGAGGAACATGCGGGACATGAGAAGTATAGTCATCAATTTTTTAGTCTAGGATGTAATCTGGCTACGAGGATTTCAATGAAAAAAAATGGATAACAACATGATGATTTGATCCTCAACAAATTAATTCATTATGTTAAACTAGAAATTTGACAAGTTCACTAATTGTATCCTGAAAACGGCCTGACCCACATTAACATATTAAGGGAGGACCCCCTGCAAAAAAATTCCGAAGGGAAAAGGGAGGACCACCAAAGCTGGTGAGTGAACAATGCAATGATCAAATCATGCATCCAATCCAAAAACATCGTATGCCCTACTTCCAAAAAAGTAAGAGCACAAACTCAGGTGGTTCTAATAGCCTACTTTCACAGTTTCAGTATCAACGTAAATGTAGCTAGGAAAGCTAACTACAATCAGGGCCAAAATAATATGCTGCTCTTCAGTATAGATTGTCACCACAAGGATACAAGGAGTAACACTACCATATCCCATCACCACTCTTCTTAATAGTTAAAAAACACCCCATAAGTTGCAACAGTTTTAATTATTTGATCAACGAAACAGTGACCATGATGAGAGCTACAGATTACATCTACTGTTCACTGTGCCTGCTGGATTATCTTATTCGATTGGTACTTTGGTAGGAAACCTATCCAAAAAGTCGAGTGCACTTTCAGGATATGCTTTCTTATACCTGATTAATATAAGCATAAGCATAATCCAACGCCCTAATAAGCTAACGAGGCAGAACCAATTAAAATTGATCAGAAAGGATCTTTGCTTTATATATAAAGCGGGGTGGAAGACTTTTTCGGTAATTGATCAGAAAGTGAACCCCGGGCGATACCAAATCATGGTATTAAGGCATCAGATTGCACATTCCAGTACCATCTCAATCCTAAGCGATTCCATCATCAGTCACATGTGAATTTTCCTTTAATTCTTTACTGTTTTTTTAATTTGTCTGCGAGGACAACAGCATGCATAATTTGGCAATGAAATGCGAAACAGCAAACGAAATAGTTAGAAATGGAATTAGCAGGGCGTACCGCCGCAGCAGAAGCAGCAACAGCAGCACGAAAGTAGCATGGCGGCGTCGCAGGCGAGCTCGACCGCGGTGGCCACCATCGACGACGAGCGGCCCTCGAGCAGCGGCGCCTGCTGTTCGTCCCCGTCCTGGCCCTGCCGCCCCTGCCCCTGCCCCTGCCCCTGCGCGCGCTTCTTGTTGGCGAGGTTGAACTCCAGCTTCTCCAGGTAGGCGTGCTTGAACGAGTCCCGGATCCGGAGCGACGGCCACAGGTGCATCTTCGCCGGGCGAGGAGGCGGCGGCGGCGGCTGGCCGGGCCGGGGATTGTCTTGATGTTAGGGATCACGGGGGTCGGCGCGGAGGAAGACGGAGGAGAAGCGTCAGATTTTGGCTTCGCCTTGATTGGGACGGTGCGGGTTGCGGATTTGGGATTGGATGACGGGACGGCACGGCACCGCACGCCGATGGCGAGCGAGACCTCCTCTTCGCCCTCACGCGTTGCTCGCTTGTGCCTGGCCCAACAAAGGCCGATGGTCCCTCGCGTCGCTCGCTCGGGTCGATGGTTGATCGTTCAGCGTTAACCAGTCACCTGTGACCAGTCAACCGTTTTCACATTGTCTAAAAAAAAGTCAACCGTTTTCACTTTTGTAAAAAATAAATCTGAAACTTTCGAGAAAAATGAAAAAACTTATTTTAAAAAATCATTGATTTGCAATAAAAAGTTCATGAGTATGGGAAAAATTATATTTGAAACAATTTATGAAATTTGGGAAAAGTTCACAGACTTTTTGAAAAAAACGCACATTTGAAAAAAGTTCCTTGATTTTGGAAAAAAATCATCATTTTTTTAAAAAAAATTCATGAATTTGAACAAAGTTCAATGATTTTGAACAAAAAATCATCAATTTTTGAAAAACAAATCACGAAATTGAAAGAGTTCATCAATTTTTATAAAAAATCATGAATTTGAGAAAAGATTGCGGATTTGGAAAACAGTTCGTAAAAATTGAAAAGAGTTCCTCGATTAAAAAAAGGTTCATGGATTTGGAAAAAAAGTCACGCATTTGAGAAAGAGAAAAGATAAAGGAAACATAAAACAGAAGAAAGCCGGTTTAGAAATCAAATAACAAGGAAAGAAGAAACTTGTCGAAAGCCTCCAGAAGTCCCAAAACCGGTCGAGGAAGCTTATGGGAGCTTCCCAAAGCTGGGGAGGGGAGATTCCTCTTGTGCGTTAAGATGGGCCGGACCGTTTAGATCAAGAGAAGAGGAGCGGGGTGCACTGCGTACCAAATAACCAATAATGGGCACATAAGGCATCGAATATGATTTGGCGGAATCCTCACTTGAAAATATGCGCCGGCTGAGTAGAACTTCCTCCTGGCCCGGCCCGCATGCATGGCTTTTTGGCCTGACATTGGCGGGCATGTCATGAGAGTAAAAGGGTTGGACCGGCCGATGTTCAACCGACCATGGAACAAGGCCGGTCCACGAAGCCAGGCCTTAAGGTCAGGCACGACATGCCCCTATTAGATTTTTTTGTATTTTATTTCTTAATTTTTTAGATTATTTTAGTTTTTAATATTTTTTGGTATTTTCCTTAGCTTTTTAGACCGAAACGCAACACTAGTGAGACTGCAGCTGTGTCATGCCGGGTTGTTTTTTTATCTAGCGTGCCAGGCCAATCCCTGTGGCCAGGCCTTTGGGCGTGCCAACCCATATGACCAGGTTTGGTGGGATTGTGACGGGAAGAAATTGGAAGGCTAGGACATGAGCTCATCATGAGGATATAATATTTTATTTATTATTTATAAATCTTCTAGTGACGTTTCAATTAGTGATATTCTTAGCCTCAGTTTGTGGTTGTTGAATGTTATGAAAAATAAGTACAAGATTGGGCAAAAGCATAATATTGTGATTCAAGGCCCCAAATGTGAGTACTTGAGAGACGTCAACAATGAGTGAGGCAAGAGGGTTCTGTGAGATGCTTGGATCCATCGGTTATATGCATTGGAAGAGGAAGAGTTACCCGCAATAGAACATGGGCAGTTCATTAGTCACTGACATGATCAAACCATCATACTCAAAGCGGTTTCATCCAAAGATATATCGATTTGGACTTCCTCCTTTGGGATTCCTAGCTCAAGCAACTAGATCAATGTATTGTAAATATATCCTCTATTTGCAAGGGTAGTTGCGGTGGAAAATCCACCATGCAACTCCAAAGTCAATGGTCATGACTATAATGTGGGATACTACATGAGGATGCCATCTATACCGCTTGATCGAACTTTTTCAAAATAATATCAAACCCTCGAGGTAACAATAGAGTCCATAATGCAAGGTTTTGTGGGAACAACTGCGATCCATGTGAGAGTTACTAACTGACACCAAAGATTTATTGAGATCCACCAAAGGATAGAAGACATGTCATCAGCTGAGTATCTTGAAGACGACCTTGTTGAGCATATATGCATATGTGAGAGTAACATGTGCAATAGTTTCGTGACGTTCCATCATTTTATTTCGATTAGCTAGTACATTTTGGAGCTTATGGTATATTTGAATCATGTGTCATAGAAACATACATGTTTGAATTATTAGATGTAAATTTGGAGTTTAAATGTTGTTCATATGAATGAACATGCGATAAATGGACGATAATGCAATATATGCGCTAAATTACCGAAAATCCATTTCTGCACCCGAGCTCATCTGCACCCGCGCCGACGAAAAAACTCAAAACAAATACTAGAAAAATTCAAAAAATTCCAAATAAAATTTGTGTGGTAGACAATTTGATGCGTGAGGCCCTCTCCAAATTTCAAGTCATTTGGACATATGAGCAGCTCTCAGCAAAAAAGATAAATTAAGGGTCTGTAAAAATGTTTATTGTTCATGTACTGTTTTGGCCCGATTTGTCTTTTTTGCTGAGACCTGTTCATATGTCCAAATGACTTGAAATTTGGGGCGGGCCTCACGCATCAAATTTTCTACTAAACAAATTTTATTTGGAATTTTTTGAATTTGTTTTGAATTTTTATGATTGTTTTCTAACCAGGTGCAGATGAGGCTGGGCACCAAAACGCCCTACTTCTAAATTACTAGGAATTGTCAAAGGAGTGTCTCCTGAAAAGATGATTTTTAGGGACTCCACTAAGATCATTTTAGGGTTACTCTTTTCTGGGAATCTCCTAGAGTTCCTTTTAGCAAGTCATATATTATGTCGCCCAAGTCAAAAGATGCTAATGTCCACCACACCTTTCCTCTATCCGAGATGTGGGGGGGGGGGGGGTGCGCACCAACTTTAGGAGAGGTGGGGAACCTAAGATACCAGTTGCAGTCCTTAAAATGGGGTAACTTTTCCTTCTTTTCATAATACTTCTTTGTTTGAGACAACTTTTCTTTTAGTTGTCCTCCATTTTGTTCATGGTGATAAGGGTGACGGTGGCACATGCAAATACGAGTTCTCGATAATTCTTGAAACAACACAAGGTACTTTCGGGTATTGTGCTGGTTTTATGGGATTAATTCCTACACGTGCATCCTTTAGATTACGACTCAATATATTGGTTTTGGCATTCTCACACTAATCGGGAGGAGAATGCCCTTTATAATAACGATCACTTGCTCCACCGGGAACTTTGTACATTGAAGACACATGGTGGTTGCCTTTTCCTAGATACTATGTTGATGCTCTAGGTCGTGTCAAAAAATTTGTTTCACTTATTGTGTTTTTAAAGTACCTTGTATTTCTGTCGCAACACATGGACATTTAGTTAGTTTATGAGTTAATTGATGAATTAAGCGAGGGGGGGGGGCAACAATTGTTTTGTGAGAGAGGTCCAGGCAGGCGACCAAAACCCAAGCCGATGTCCCATCTGCTCCATTTCTGGCGGCCTACTCATGGAGGAGTTGAAGGGATGGTGAAGGAGATGTGTGCTCGAGTTGCGGTCTTTGCTAGGAGGTGCTCGACGATAGTGTTAGTAATCTAGTGCGGCGATCTTCAATGGCGCCTCGGCCTGGCTAGGTCACCGGAGAAGAGAAAGTCGGTGCATGGTCCTCAACTCCTCTATTCTGGTTGATCGAACTTTTTTGAAACAATATCAAACCCTCAAGGTAACAATAGAGTCCATGATGCAAGGTTTTGTGAGAACAACGGTGATCCATGAGAGAGTTACTAACTAACACCACAAATTTCTTGAAATCCACCGGAGAATAGAAGACATGTCATCAGATGAGTATCTCCACTACAACCTTGTTGAGCATAAATGCATACATGATAGTAACATGTGCAATAGTTTTGTGACGTTTCATCATTTTTATTTAGATTATCTAGTACAGTTTGGAGCTTATGGTATATTTGAATTTGAAAATCTCAAAACTATGAATTTGAAAAGTTGTTCAATTATGTGTTGTAGAAACATACAAGTTTGATTTTTTTAGACGTAAACTTGGAGTTAAGTGAAGTTTATATGCATGAAGAGGAGATAAATGGAAGATAATGTAATATATGCACTAAATTAATAGGAATTGTCAAATGAGTTGTTGGGGATATAACTCCTATGTATGACTCGCCCAGGAGGGGCCGGGTCATGCCTTCTACGGTTCATTATGAAGAAGTCCACCAAAGCCCAGGGTGTGAAGGTGGCGATTCATGGAGGCGGGCCTCGATAAGGCCCAGACTGGGGGCTCCTAATCCGCCATGTGATAACTTGTATCGTAAGATAATGTTTAGTTGTAAACCAAGCCGGTCATGATGTATGAACCGACCGGGACTCTATAAGCCGCCGCCTCAACCTGTGTATATAAAGGTGAGACCCGGCGGCAGGAAAGGTTAAGAAACAACTCATCGAGAACTAGGTCAAGCGTATTCGCTCCCTAGTAATCGAAACCCAAGCATTACAATCCAAAGCAGGAGTAGGCTTTTACCTCCACCGCCAGGGGCCGAATATGGGTAAACTCACTGTGTCCTTTGCCCCGTTTAACCCCTTCAAGCTAACCTAGCTGCGATGACTCCACACCTAAGTCCTTTTGCTAGGACATCTGCCGTGTTAAGGCCACGACATGAGTGCTCCCTAAAAACATGATTTTTAGGGGCTCCACTTAGATCATTTTAGGGTCACTCTTTTCTGGGAAGGTCACTCTTTTCTGGGAATATGCTAGAGTTGCTTTTACCAAGTCATATATTGTGTCGATCAGACTATGCCTTCCCACTTACACCCCCGCGTCTGATCCTAGCCAAAAGATGATATTGTCCTCCACACCTTTCCTCTATCCGAGAGGGGGGGGGGGTGCGCAGCAACTTTAGGAGAGGTGGGGGAACCTGAGCTACCAGTTGGAGTCCTTAAAATGGGGCAAATTTTCCTTCTTTTTACAATACTTCTTTGCCCGAGATAAGTTTTCTTTTAGTTGTCCTCCATTTTATTCATGGTGATAAGGGTGATGGTGGCACTTGCAAATACTACTTCTCAGTAGCTCTTCAAACGCACAAGGTACTTTCGGGTATTGGTGCTGGTTTTATGTGATCAAATTTCTACATGTGCATCCTTTAGATTACGACTCAATAGATCGGTTTTGGCCTTCTCGCGCTAATTGGGTGGAGAACACCCTTTATAATTATGACCCCACTTGCTCCACCAAGAACTTTGTACATCAAACACACATGGTGGTTGACTTTTCCTAGATATACTATGTTGATACTCTAGGTCGCATCAATTCTTTTTTACTTATTGTGTTAAAGTACTCTGTATTTCTGTGGCAACACATGGCCATTTAGTTATTTTATGTGTTAATTGATGAATTAAGCGGGGCAGAGATCGTTTTGTGAGAGAAGTCCAGGCGGACGACCAAAACCCGAGCCGCCATCCCATCTACTCCATCTCTTGCTGTCGCCTCGCGGCCTATTCATGGAGGAGTTGAAGGCGAAGGAGATGTGTGCTCGAGTTGCCGTCTTCGTCAGGCGGTGCTCGACGACAGTCTTACTGATCTAGTGCACCGATCTTCAACGGCGCCCCGGCCTGGCAAGGTCACTGGAGAAGAGAAAGTCGGTGCATGGTCATCGACATCAGTCACAGACCTGGCATGCAACGACATTGTGTTTTTTTTCAGGTTTACTTTAGGAAGTTTTTGAGGTTTGGTTTGGGGCGGTGAGACGATGAAACTGTTTCAGTATAGGAATAATGTTCTGCCCGCTCTTTCCCCATTTCGTTGGTGTGCTTATCGCCAGAGGAGGGGCGTGTGGAGCTGTGTTTCCGGCGGGCCTTTTGGGATCTGGTCGGTTTAGGTTTCTGGTGGATTCGTCTGGATTTGGCTACCCTTCATGGTCTTCAGAGTTTCTACATGCCCTTGTTGACGTTTTCTCCGCAAGGTGGCAATTTGCGACTGTTGGCGTCTCCTGGTCTGCATCAATGACTTTTAGGCTGCTGCTCCACAAATTCCCATGTTTTTAAAAAGTTTGCCCTGTCGAGGCAAAGGCCGACATGCGGCATCAAGCTATGCTCTCGGTTTGTTGTCGATATATGCAAGAGGAACAAGACTTGGCACCCCAAGAATTTGAATATAATACTAATTTTCTATATGAACATGTTTGTAAGGACATATGATGCCGGAAAATGACAATAGTGGCCGTGCTTCAGGTAGTCCGGAATCTCGGCCGTTGCACCACCACAGGGATTTGCGCTGCCAGAGTATATGCCATGTATTTGATTTGTTTTTGGCCCGTATTGAGCCTGGGAGGTCCCACCCACATGAAAAGGCATCTAGGCTTCAGATGTGCACCTGACATGTACGCCCAGCATGGCTAGCTGGAGACATCTGTACGTCCTGGTGCGGAGAGACCTGTACGCCTGTACGCATGCATGGCGTGGAGCAACGTTGTTCATCAGGTGCGGACGTGGAGCATTGGCGGCCAGCAAACAGGCAAGTTTGACTAAGCAAGTTTAGTTTGCTTTATGTTAATGCGACTGTCCGTTTTGACCAACAAATGCAGCACTGTTACATTGTCTTTGTGTTTAAAAACCATTACTACTAACCTGGGAATTGATTTTTATCAGTTTTACACGCTAGAAAATCGGAATATATAGCTTAGGCACATGTGTGTACTAATGATTCATGTGATAGACCAAACAGTTTAGTTTTGACTAATCACGCTACAGCGGCAAGTTCATGCCTAAAGGACGTTTTGCATTAGCGAGTTCACTTTTCTCTGGTGCCACAGCTTTGCGCCGCGCACTGTTGTCCACTCTTGTCACGTCTGCGAATTGCCTTCGACCTTTTTTTAATGCCGAATTCAGTTAACGAGGTCCCACCACGTGCTACCCAATCTAGGCTTGGAACACTGCCTAACAGGACGTACACTGGCAGAGCTTGCTGCATGTCCATCTACAGTCTCTCGCAGACCCGGGCACTCGAAGGAATCCCGGCTCGCATTGCTGGCCACCGGTCCTATGGTTGCATACATTGAGTAATGCTGCCAAGCGACACGTAAGTTTGCTTTGCTTATAATTGACAGGTGATCAAATCACTAGTTTGCCCTTGATGGCAGTTCATCCAGATGATTTCAATCTTTGCGGCTCTACAAAACAAATACTGCCACGTTAAGATGGCTGTCTGGAATGTTGATGTTTTATTTGTTAAAAGAAACTGCTACAGTGTCATCATCGGCACGGCACACAAAAACACCCCTGCCAGGCTGCATAACTGAACTTAATTAAGCAGGTTAGAGGGTAAACAATGATTTAAACTGCGTCATTTTGGACATAAAGTGTGCCAGCAGCAGGCCCATGCTTACACTGTTTAACAGCCATTGATTAACATGTTTGGAAGGTTCCACAAACAAGTCTGCGTAATCTACTAGCTGGAATTGTACATCATCTAATTGAACATGTGTCTGACACATAATGCTTTGTCATTACAGCTGACATAAAAAAAATGATCGTACATGTATGCCAGAAAAGGTAATTTGTAGCAAGATTAGATGTAGATATGAACTTAAATAGTGCTCGAAGGAGCAATCAATGAAACATCATTCATGGTAAATTTTGTACCCGGTTTTTTGTGTAACATGTCGGCATGTCTCACTGAAAAACTAGTTATATCATAAGAGACATGACTCTTTCGCTGACATGTACCAGTAATTCCCGAGACATGTACATATGGTAAAAGTCCAATCCTCACTGTCTAAGTGCTACAACAAATTCAGCAAATACCAGTGGGGCAAGAGAAATTAGACATGATTAAGTATCAGATGAAGGTGATCATAAAACTGGCAGATGCAAAGAGTATAGTTAACTCTTCCTGTGTAAAACTCAGACACAAGGTAGAATCAACTGCATTTGCAAGATGTTTTATTCATGGCGCAGAACAATGGCAGTTTCCCCATTTGGAGGACTGACACCAGTATATATTTTCGTCAGATATATAACAACACACATAAGTGAGAGGCTAACAACAAATTGCAGTTTAAGAGAAAAAGGCTCTGATTTAAACCCAATGTGCTCCGGATTTCTTATACAGGCCATATTATTTTCAATCTGGAAATCATCATACGACAGTCATGAAGGGAGAAACACCACCGTGAAATCTATACATTACTAGCACTTAAACACTGTAAAATCCAAACTGCAAACAGATGTTCAGTTGAAGTGCACCTAGCTTTGTACAGAGCTTTGCCAAATTGATCAAAAATCACTGAGGTGTAAACCTTAATGGCATGCCTCTCGATTGGCAGGTTAGCTCTCAATGAAACACCACTCTGCAAAAGAAGAAACGTTCAACACCAAATCAGAGTGAAACCCCACTCACGTTCGACAGGTGTTTTCCCAATCCTTGCACTAGCAAATAAATTCCAGTTAGGTTAAGAATTCGGGCAAAAAATATATTCTATACTAATAACACAAAACCAGGAAGTTTCAGTCTGATTCGTAATCCAGGCCCAAAAATATAGACTATAACAATAACACAACCATCAAGTATTGGTTAATTACGTAAGAGCTTATTGTTTTTAACTGTTTCAATTCGTTGCTTCAGTATAGCAATTAAAGAATACAATGCACCACTGCCAACAAATTTCAGTTAACTGGTGCATACAGATAAAAACAAGTATATCTATAAGTAATGTTGCCACACGTGTGGGCGTTAGTGTTTTCGAGAATTAAACCCAATTACATAATGACCAACCTAAATCCCCAGCTAAAAATGCTGAAACATACAAATCAAACTACCTTCCTGTTGTGTCAGAACAACACAAGGACAACTCCAAGTGTCGTGGTTTTGTCACGGCAGATGTCCTTAGTGTCAGGACTTAGTCGCGAGGTCAACGCATCTACGTGGTAGCTTGAGAGGGGTTGAGTGGGATGAGAGACGCAGGGCGGATCAACACGCAAGACAAGGATTTAGACAGCTTCGGGCCCCGGGAAACATCATCCGGTAAAAACCCTACCTACTGTTTGAGGCTAGGTCTCATTATCATCACGAGGGAGACGCCGTAAACCGGCTCTTTGTGTCTAGCCTAGAGATAATTGATCGTTCGTAGCTTGTAGCTTCTAACTTGTCCCTCTTTGGGGAGCCCTGCCCCTCCTTATATATGTTGAAGGGGCGGGTTACATGTGGAGTCCTATTAGGATTAGGACTAGTCTATCTCTAATACAAACCGGATACAAGTCTTGGTCTTAACTCCTTGTAAGGCAAATATTCCTTTCCTCTTAAACCGGCCCACAGTAGTTGAACCGGCCTTCTAGGCCTTGGGCCTTGTCATCCGTCTGATCCGCCTGCCGGGTTACCAGTGAGTCATAACGACCAAGCGGGTTGCTTGTAAACCGCCAAGGTCAGGGCGGGTCTTCAGATAAACCGCCAAGTCCGGCCGGGTTAACTTCCGGCCGGTTTACGCCGCGGGGTATATCCCCGACATTAGCCCCCAAGTTTAGCTTGGATTTATCCATGGTAAACTTATGCTGCAAATAAACACCAGAACAAATTTGACAGGTTGTACTCCAGATTAAGAATTTTTGTAAACCGGCACCTGATCGTCCTTAAGTCCTTGTCATTTCCTCCTAGAAAATCTGGTTTTAACAGGCCAGCTTCATAATCAACTTGCTGACATTGGTTTCTCATAGAAAATATATTGTGAAGAATAACTCCTTTGATTCAGCTCCCAATGCTTAAAAACAATATTGGTCCTTGAAATATTCATCTGATCTTCAGCCGGTTTAAGGACGCAGAACTTGCCGGTTTATCATTGCCAAGATCATCGGTTTATAAATATTGATAGCACCGGTCCCTACTTGTAATTAACATCCAGCTTGAAAATATACCTCTTATATGCCTATCACTTGTAGCCCCCAAGTCTTAAGAAGGTAGCATAGCAACAGCTTAAGACTTGTATCACCATCTTGAAGAAATCCAAGTTGTTCATCTCAATCATTAGTCAGAATTGAATATTCCACATATGTAGCCCCCAAGTGTCGGGTTGTCATGGTTGCGCAACCTGGGACTTGTAATTGTTTGATGCTCATAAAAACTTCAACCAGTGTAGCCCCCAAGGGCCGGGTCATTATGCAATAATGAGCAGGGACTTTGTAAATATAATCATGTAGATTTGAGCAATGATGTATAGCCCCAAAGGGCCGGCTCAGTAAGATAATATTGAGCTGGGACTTGATATATATTTCAACGAAAATAACATCATATGATATAACCCCCATCATGGGGCTTGAATTCACGTCCACAAGGTTAAGAGCCTTGTGCTTTACCAACTGAGCAGTGGACCCTTCAATGTAATGGATAAAAAGCCTTGTACCTTGAATTATTGAAAGGAGCAATTGGTAGCCCCCAAGTGCCGGGTTGTCATGCTTGCAGCAACCTGGGACTTGTAATTGACTGATGCCCATAAAACTTCAACCAATGTAGCCCCCAAGGGCCGGATTGTAAGCCTGCAGCGACTCGGGACTATTCCTTCAATTATAGAAAATGATAACCATTGCGCTAAAGCGACTTTGAAAACCTTAATCATAATATTAATAACCATAATAAAAATCCAGCCATGTTGGCTATTTGAATAATATAATCCGGTATGAAAACCTTATTCATCCAATATCATAATGAAAATTCAGCCAAGTTTGGCTATTTGAATAATATAATCCAATAATTTATAAGCGCATGATTCCAATGGCGCAATCCAAATATATACCGGCGACTTATAGTCCAAAGCCAGACCGGTTTAATAAACACCGGACAATTTCTCATCATACTGGCGACTTATAGTCGAAAAGCCAGGCCGGTTTAATAAACACCGGACAATTTTTCATCATGCTTTATTCAACCTGTTCCTGCATACAACAAGTTTAAAGTGTCCTGGCGGTTTACCGCTGGACGGGTCATAATGCCCAACATATAACCAAGGTTTATAACCAAGGCTGCACTTAAGAATAATCAAATATGAAATATATCATACCTGTGACATTGAATCACATCGTTGGTTTACCAACTTTTTGTAGTAAGGGTGACAACCCCAATCTTGAGTAATGATAACTCCTTTCATACTGTGCCGGTTTATAATAAAACCATACCGGGTTATGATAGACACCGGATTATCCATATATTATACTGGCGACTCGTAGTCAAACCAAACCGGGCTGATAGTCTCCGAATTATAACTTAATCGTGTACTGACAACTTGTAGTTGAAAGCCGAGCCGGGTTGATAAACACCGGTTTACTCCATAATAGGATGGAAACAGAATATTAAACCGGGCAGATAACCTCCGGATTAAGATTTGATCGTGTTCCATCAATTTGTAATTTGACAGTTGAACCGGTTTAAGAATTGTCGGTTTAAAAGAAACGCAATAAAATATCAACTCTTTAAAAAAGAGTGAAGCAAAAGCGGTGACTAAGACTTTTTGCAAAAGAAGAGCTCTATTGAGCTTGGTCAGATGGAATTACCATGGTCAGACGCAACCAAGCCCCCCGAAGGCGTAGCGATGGTACCAGTCAGCCAGGACCCCAAAATGACGCGTGGCGTTACGCCGGCCAAGTGGCATTGCTATGGTTCGGGTTCGACCAAGCCCCCAAATGACTCTAAGGCCCGTAGGCCGACCAAGAGGCGTGACCGGTTCAGACGTGACCGTGTCCCCAAATGATTCTGGTGGCTTTCGCCGGCCAAGAGGTATTGCATCGGTTCGGACACGACCGAGCCCCCAAATGACTCTGGTGGCTTTCGCCGGCCAAGAGGTATTGCATCGGTTCGGACACGACCGAGCCCCCAAATGACTCTGGTGGCTTTCGCCGGCCAAGAGGTATTGCATCGGTTCGGACACGACCGAGCCTCCAAATGACTCTGGTGGCTTTCGCCGGCCAAGAGGTATTGCATCGGTTCAAAACATGACCGAGCCCCCAAATGACCTTATAAGGACAGCTATGTTCTCTTTGGTTCGAATACGACCTATGTTTGAACAGGAAGCCCCAAGTGATCTTGTTAAGACTTGCAAGGGGTAAACCGGATGTTGTTTTAAAACAACTCCATGTAACCACCTATGATATAAAAGAACAGATACCCCGCTTTATGAAGCAGAAGCCCCCATGTGATCAATAATATGTTAGGCCAATAAGTTGGGATACCCATGTTTGAACCGTGCATCATGGCAGTAGGTCCTCTTTGGTAATTTTTAACTTTTGCAAGAGATAAATTCTTCTTGAACCGGGATTTTAAACCGGATATTGAGAGCTTCAAAGCTTTGTGGGAGACATCCTTCCCTTGAACCGGATCTTAAACCGGAATCTTCATTTTCAGCCGGAAATTCTCTGACGGCCTTTAAACTCGAATTTGCAAGAAGTGAATCCCTTTTTGAACCGGACATTGTTAAACCGGATCTGAGCACTTTAGAGCTTTGTGGGAGAACAGATTTCCATTGAACCGGATTGTAAACCGGATATTTGAGAACTTCAGTAAAACTGACTTCCCTTCAGCCAGATTTCAAACCGGAATCCTTTCTGACAATCCGAAACTTCTTCATTGAGCCGGGATTGTGTAACTGTCATATTCTTTCTAAGCCGGAAATTTTCGGACGGCCTTTAAATTTTCATCAATATAACAGTAGCCTCCGAGACCGGGTTATCTTTCCCTCCATCGTCCTGGGTTTCTTAAACCGGCTGAAAACTGGCAAGACTTGCTGTGTCATATCATCATAGCCCCCGAGTCTTAAGATGACTCAAGGAGTTGTCTTGAGATTCTCCGTACTTGACCATAGCATAAGGTATATATCCACAGAAGATTGAGATGATTGTGGCGGGTTAGAAATGACCCCGTATGAGCCGTGTCAGCAACTCGGCCAATGGTTCCTTCCAACTGGCGATTTGAAGCTTAACCAAACTGTAGTGACAGCGACTTGTGCGCCTGCCCATTGAGCCATCCAGTGCAGACGGCGGTTGATGATAATTTGCCTCCAATTTGAAAGAAAACCGGGCTACCCAAGCTGTGACTTGCTCATACCCAATAAACAGCTCATGCAGACAGGTGCGGCCCAGTATGTTGATGTAGACCAGGCCGCGAGAGACGGACGACAAAAACGACCGCAGCATCAGAAGCGGCACAGACAGATGAGCCGGCCGTGGTGTTGTAAACCAGTTCGGACGGGCGAGTCAAATGCAGGCGTGGTCCCGGCGAGCTGATGTAAACAGGGCCATAAGGGCGACGTCTTGCACGCATCCATTCACCGTGTAATATGGCACGGATGATCACCGGGCAGGACGTTGCCAGCGCGTGCTCCGTACCCATGGTATAAACCATGTTTATAATGAATAATTGTCCTGCATAAAATATTGCAAAACAGAGTAACTGTTCGCAGACAGATTATTACATACGAATGACATAAACAGGATGGGTATCACCTGATGTATTCTTCGAATGAACGCAGATGCTGGTGCCATGTAATACTAACTACACATTGAGCTCCGCTGATGTGACGTAATATAACATCTACGTGACCCTCCTTCGTCTTTTTCTTGTCTCACATGAGGTTTGTACATGGACCATTTTGATTGAAAATACCATGCAAGGTCACTCGTGAGCCGTGATACTCCCATGCTGTGACTGTCAAGTACGTGGAGGGATCACTTGATCAATGTGACACAGCACCTCAAACCGGAAGAAAATAACAGAACGTCATCTGCCTCCCTCCACTGATACGGAGTACATGCCATCTGGACTCCATGCACTTGCTTTCACTCTCTCCACTTGATTTAATATAGATGTGCTGAACCCTGGCCGGTTTAGTGTAGCAGAGTGGCACCCTCAGTAGCGCCAAGCCGGCCACAGCGGAAGATGAACTGCGTCAGCAGTGGGCCGAAGCAGCTCGCGATCTCGAGGTTAATCCGGAGCAGTTTATAAGAAGGCCACGGCAGCGGGCAAAGCGGCGCCTCGGAGAAGAGTTGACCCGGGCGGGGATCTTCAGAGGTGGCTCAGGAAATAGCGGTTTATCCGTGGCGGGCTGCGGTGCTGCAACAGAGTAGGGGGCGGCGATTCGGACAAGAGGCGCGGACGCAGAGGCACGTGGCATAGTGACGGCTGCGGACGCGTCGGCGACAGTTGAAGCGGCGATGCGGGTTACAACAGAGGTGATCCACGGTGAGGTCGGCAGGGTTGCAGGGCGGCTCGGAACGGGGCGACGACAGCGTAATCCGGATCCGACCCCCCGTCCCAGTCCTCGTCCGGGTCGATAGTTCAAGCGGCGATCTAGTTCAGCCGCGAAGGTGACCCGGTGGAAACCGGCGGGTCAGGCAGGTAGTGGCGGAGGCGGAGTCCAGTACCTATGGCTGATGGAGTAGCAGCAATGTCACGACCGATCAATTTCTTGGGAGTTGCAGCGAATATGAATACAAAAATCAGGTGACGCCTTCAATTGGCGAAACAGGCTGCAGTGATTTGTACAGCTAGCAATCGGAGTTTCGGACACACAGCGGAATCTTCAAATTTGATATCATCAGCCAGCAACTTTTACAAGGCGGCGTAGCAGCAAAGATCAATCCTCGGTTGACCTCGGAGTAGAAAACACCGTAAATAAACTGTGTCAGACTCGGCGTACCCAAACGCCGGCGGACAGATCCCGTGCCAGAGCAACAACACAGCGTGTAACATGGCTGATGTGAAATTTTCCACGCCGGCTTTTTGTCGAAACGGAAATTGCAAACTTCTCAAACCCTAAAAAAGATCCCTCCAAGAACTCAACACCACCGTGCGCCAGCCCCACGGTGGGCGCCAACTGTCGTGGTTTTGTCACGGCAGATGTCCTTAGTGTCAGGACTTAGTCGCGAGGTCAACGCATCTACGTGGTAGCTTGAGAGGGGTTGAGTGGGATGAGAGACGCAGGGTGGATCAACACGCAAGACAAGGATTTAGACAGCTTCGGGCCCCGGGAAACATCATCCGGTAAAAACCCTACCTGTTGTTTGAGGCTAGGTCTCATTATCATCACGAGGGAGACGCCGTAAACCGGCTCTTTGTGTCTAGCCCTAGAGATAATTGATCGTTCGTAGCTTGTAGCTTCTAACTTGTCCCTCTTTAGGGAGCCCTGCCCCTCCTTATATATGTTGAAGGGGCGGGTTACATGTGGAGTCCTATTAGGATTAGGACTAGTCTATCTCTAATACAAACCGGATACAAGTCTTGGTCTTAACTCCTTGTAAGGCAAATATTCCTTTCCTCTTAAACCGGCCCACAGTAGTTGAACCGGCCTTCTAGGCCTTGGGCCTTGTCATCCGTCTGATCCGCCTGCCGGGTTACCAGTGAGTCATAACGACCAAGCGGGTTGTTTGTAAACCGCCAAGGTCAGGGCGGGTCTTCAGATAAACCGCCAAGTCCGGCCGGGTTAACTTCCGGCCGGTTTACGCCGCGGGGTATATCCCCGACACCAAGCCTTCTAAACAAACCTACAATACACCATCTTAACAAATCCACCAACCTAATTCTAGAGTTGCAACTAGACAAAATCTAAACAGCACCCAACAATCCAGCTTTCAAGTACACCGGAGCTAAAAATCAGAAGCCCAATACCAAATTATTGTTTCTTTTCTCTACACGCACATTACAACACTGTTTTGTACCAAATCATCCATAAGCAAATCCAAGATGGTTGCCACTGCGGCTGACAAAATCAAACAACAATACAACAGGCCAATAAAATAAATTGGCCACATAACAGTAAACAATACATGAATGCTGCATTGGGGGGCGGGGTAGGAAAATCCAAAAATCGTTCTACAAATTCACCACACAGGCCGTTCCTATACTGAATGTCAACACACCCACAACAAACTACCCGCTTAGCTAAGATGCAACACGTCTAAACACCACTTGTAAGCAGATAGAAGGATCTCCAAGACTTTTCATCACTAACCTGCGTGTCAGCCACTGGTATCTTCAGAGAACACCTCATATCCGGCCGCCTCTCCACATGGCTCTAAGGTCTTGCCGGCGGCGCCCATCTCGGCATTGACGATGCTCATGGAATCCTGAGACTCCACAGGTAGGACGAAACCACTCCAAGCCGGAGGACTGCCAAAGATTCTGTACAAATCAACCCATCTAAGTCAAAAAATACCCAAATCCGCGATGGGGACTAAGAATCCGATGACATAAGGAAGAAAGGAGGGGCACGAATATACATACCCGTTGCAATCGACATCATTGGTACACATCTCGCCGGAGAGCACCGGCGCCGCCGTGCGCGTAGGGAAGAGAAAAGAGGATAGAGAGGAAGAGTTGTTCCGTGGCTATGGCTTATTCCACGAGGGTTAGGATATCGCCAGGGGGTAAGGGACCAACATTAGATTCTCTCTCGTATGCTGATTCGAACGAATGCCATGGGCGAGGGGATTTGGTCCAGGCCACAGCGGCGGCATAAGCAGACGAACAGGCCACATGTTCCAGCGATGTTGGCTCCCCCCTCCTGTAATCAAATCTAACACCATCAGTGGAGGGATTTGCAAAAAAGATGGAGGAAGGAACTCGGGGGAGAGAGACGTTGAAGCAATAAGAACATACCCGTCGACCTCCAATCCGTCCGTCGACATCTCGCCGGTGGGGAATGGCCGCCGCGGCGCGCCTGTGTGAAATAACAGAGCAGCCGCCGATGTGAGCTTTGTGTGACAGAGAGGGTAATGCCGAGGCAACCTAGTCGCGTGGATCTATCTGCTCCACATATGTCACTGGGCCCATTTAGATGTGTTGTTTCGAAACGTCACCCCTGTACCAAAATGCCGGTCCAGCCCAATGAGTGATCCCGTGGGCCGGGGGACAGGAACGGTTGGTGGGCCGAACAGCAATACGCCTATGCGAGCCTAGGACCAGATTGCGGCCTGCCTGTAGCCCGGCCACCAAAAGCCCTCACTCCATATGATGCTTCATATTTGGCCTTAGACCCTTTGAGGAAAAAACTGATGAACAATTGGAGCTATTGGAGTTTTTGGAGTGAAGACACCCGAGCTTTATTAATCAACGGCCATAAAGGCACCACATGGTATGTGTGGTAAGCAACTCCATATTTAAAATGATGATGAAATTGAGCTATGATGCTTTAGGTGATTATTAGATAAAAAATCCAAAAAAAAAGACGGCAATAAAGCCCTACTCGCAGTCCAACACGTTGCACCCATCGGGCCATCGGCCCATGCCGTCCATGCCGAATGCAAATCGAGGCACCCATGGACCGTACAGATTTGATCAGATTTTGCTGGTATAGGGACGAGTACGAAACATGCAAGCAGCTCACAAACCGAATCTTACGTACACATTGCATTTCAAATTTCCCCCCAAATTACCTGGACGCATACATGACAGATTGACAGAACATCATCCTCATCGTTCACAGATAGTAGTACATGGAAGCAAACACTAACGAAGATAGACACACTCGATCGGTAGAGAAAACAAGCAGCAAGCGCGGCGGCGAGCTGAGGAAAACAGAGACGCGTGCAAAGACCAAGCAGAATCCAGGACCCGAACAGCAGCACACACTGGAGCCCCTCTGTCCTCTGATATATCTACAGTTCAGTGCCTCCGACCATCACCGAGACGGCGGCCGGCCGTCGATCTAGCGGCTGCCGAAGGAGGCCGACGAGCCGAACTTGGTGGCGCTGGCCCTCAGCACGTACTGGTGGTACAAGGCGGCGATGGCGGCGCCAATGAATGGCCCCACCCAGAAGATCCACTGCAACAACATGACCACAAATGTAAGTAACATGTCCCAGAGGAATTTGAATTAGCACTAATTCCCACCTAATTGCACTCTCAACAACTAGATAGCGACTAACTAGCCAGGTGCATTAGTGGTAGCAGAGTTTCTGGCGTGGTTGGATGGTAGTTGGGAGTGGGAGTAGGACGAGATTAGGCAGCGTGTACTGCTGCAAAATTAGTTTTGTTTGCATATGTCACACATAAGCTACAAGAGTGCGCGAAAAAAAATACTTCAAGGCTAATCAGTGCGGAGTGACATCGCTCGAGTTTATTAAGTGATCCTTATCCTGGGTCCTTGGTCAAAATAATCGACCCGCTCAACGTTCTGATTGCTACTTTTGAACTTATGGACGAGGAATACCACACAAGTGATCTAGAACCAGTCATTTGGGATGACATAGTGCAGCATGGGCTTAATAAAGTTATCCTAGCTATCTTGTGCCGTTCGATAAGATATACAGTATATTCGATCTGTTCTGATGGATGAGGAACACCACACAAGTTTTCTTTGTTTTTTTAATTTAATAGTCTTCGAGGTGATTGTGACCACTGCTTACTGAAATAGTAACTGTGAGAACAATATTAATAATTAGCAGAGAGATGCATGGGGGGGCAGTGTCGGTACGTACGTGGTCATCCCAGGCCTTCTCGTTGTTGTAGATCACAGCAGCCCCCAAGCTCCTTGCCGGGTTGATGCCGGTGCCGGTGATGGGGATAGTGGCCAGGTGCACCATGAACACCGCGAAGCCGATCGGCAGAGGAGCCAGCACCTGAACAAAATCATTGCAACATCCATGTTATTAGCCACTGCTCGATAACTTAACTCTAGCTTAATTCAACACCATCTACAAATTATGTATGCAACAAAAACGAGAGCTGGCTAGGAAGAAGACGTGAATGTTTTCATATGCTGATATGCCGCCTTGAAAAGGACGGTTCACCAAATCTAAACAATCATATCAGCGAAAATTCATGTTGGACTTTCGCAACGTGCATGTCCCTATCTAGAATCGGAAGTGCTTGTCTAATGCTAATCACGAGCGGTTTGCCACCTCCCAGTTGCTGCATATAATGAATCAGATTAACTAGCTCTAGCTAGGGACTGATCTAGTGAGTGGTACTGGTGGGTACTGATGAACTACATCAGTACCGGTAGAGAATATCCGGAGAGCTGCTTTATCATGCCTAGCTATTTCCATGCAGCATCGATCACTAGTTCGTGGACCAAAGAATTTGAAATCAGTTGGACGCATGATGAGGAGTAGGACGGTGACAACTTACCGGGACGTGGGAGTCACGGGCGCTGCGCTTGGGGTCGGTGGCGGAGAAGACGGTGTAGACGAGCACGAAGGTGCCGATGATCTCCGCGGCGAGGCCGGTGCCCTTGGAGAAGCCGGAGCTGAGCTCGTTGGCGCCGCCGCCGTAGCGCACGTAGAAGGCGCTCTGGAACCCCTTCACGAGCCCCACGCCGCAGATGGCGCCCAGGCACTGCGCGATGATGTAGAGCAGCGCGCGCACCAGCGACACCTTGCGCGCCAGGAACAGCCCGAAGGTCACCGCCGGGTTGATGTGTCCCCCCGAGACGCCGGCGGTGCAGTAGACGAGCACGAAGATCATGCCGCCGAACGCCCAGGCGATGCCGAGGATTCCCACGCCGCTGCAGGCCGCGTCGGCGGCGTTGGGGCCGGCGGGGTCCGCCTGGTGCTTGTACCCGATGACGGTGGCCACGGTGATGTAGAGGAAGAGGAGCGTGGCCACGAACTCGGCGATCACCGCGCGGTAGAGTGACCACTTGGTCAGCTCCTCGGCGTCGAAGAGCGGCGCCGGCGGCGGGTCGGAGTAGTCCTTGGCCGCGTACCCCCCGCCGGGTGGAGCCGCCTCGATGTCCTTGGCCATCGCCGCCTCCTCAGCCGATCGACAAGCTAGGGTGGGTGTGTGCGGTGGTGCCCAAGGTGCGAGTGCGCTGGAGCTCTGTGTGGTGGTGTGAGACGACGAGGACACGGGCGTGGTATTTATGGCGGCGAGGCGCGGGGCGGCTACTGGCTCTCGGCGAAAGGCCGGCGCAGGGCGCTCCCTTTGCGATTAACTAGTTTTGTTTAGTGGCTGGGTTTATTAGTGGAAGATAAGGGCGCCTCCCGTTGGTGTCTTGTTTCTAGGTTATAAACTTTGCCGCCCACGTCCCTCATCATTGCATCACTCCAGAGCAGATGGCTCGCTGCTGGCTGCGCCTAACACGGTGGAGCTTATATCTTTTGATTTTAATTAGTGGCTCACTATCGTTTGGCGACGGGTGAATGCACATACAGAATCGATGATTTGTGGTGATGGCAGAATGGCAGATACGTCGTCAGCTTAATTGCCTGCTGAGTGAGCTGTGTGAAGCACTAGTAACTTGGTAAATCAATCGAAATGTAGGCACCAAGTCAGCAGTCACTGGTTTGCTACGAGCATTTGGCGGCAAATTTTGTATTGTTGGCATTTGTCTGGGCTCTTCACTAATGAACAACTGCTTATTGGTTGCTAATCATGCGCAGGCACGTCACAGGAACCACCCTCTAATCAAAAGTTTCTATCCGAAATTAACCTTGATTAATCCAAAAATGTTGCATGATGCGCCAGCATCGGCTGTATGTAACAAGCTGTACGCGTCTGGTCCAGACTCCAGATTCCAGAGGATGCGAGAGGGTTCGACCGGACGGCGACCCGATATCCCTCCTGGATTCGCATGCCGGGAGACTGGAACCGTCCGCATGATGGGCGCGCGGCACTCTTTTCCAGCGTGCCGTTGTTCCGTGCACGAGTATGGCTTCCGGCTCACCTCGCTTTCGATCCATCCATGACGGCGGGCGGGCCGCAACAGCACGGAACCGAAAGTGAGTTGGCCTCTCATCAATGATCCATCGCCTCCCCCGTCTTCTCCAGGTTTCCATTCACGGGACGGGACGCCCATGCGGGACTCGTGGTGGTGGTTAGCGAGTGCGCGCACCCTGGCCATGGATTGTCCTGGCGCCATGCGCGAAAGAACAAGAAGGACCGACCAATCCACCGACCGGTGACACTGACGCGTATATGATTTTTGAAGGGGAATGGATGGGGTGAGCTGGGCGGCTCTCGAGTCCTATTCGGGCCGAATTATTTGATGTGTTCCGAGTTTTCAACAACTGCGCTGGCATCTCAGGTTGATTTGTTACAAAACAATTAAAGCGGGAATTCGCTTCCACGGACAAACAAACAAACGGGTCGAATGGGCGGTCCATTATTCGACCAACCCGCAGCAATCAGGCATGCAGCATTGTTTTTAATGGGAAAATGGCAATATTTTATTTTCTCATGATGAAGCGGCAGGGAGATACAAACACAATGAACACAACGAACACATACATGTCCTCTGCACGGCTAGGATGTACGTAAACAACATCCATGTATATGCATGAAATGATCACGCCGTTAGTGAACGGAGCCTTACAAGATAAAAAATATGCCTAGGTACAGAAGGAAGTAAAAGATAAAAGAAAAGATAGCAACATTTATCCTTGTGAAGAAGTTGATGATGCAAGCGTACATGATGCTCACGTTGCTCATGCCAATTGAAAACCATGCACATACTAGACAAGCAGCTAGTCACCATGAGTCATCCGCAGAATGAAGAATATCCATTGAGACACGTATGATGCAAATCGCAGGGGGTGAAATATAACGGCACCGCCGAAATCACACATTGGAAACACTATGACGATCTCATGCCCCCGATGCAAATGTATGTTGGTGGTTGTAGCGACCAGACCTCAAACAGTCTGATCTCTGTGCATAAGTGTCATCCCTGGATCGGTAATGCTGACACACACAGTACTCGAAGGATTTATAACAGAGTAGCAATCACACACTTATTACATCAGATGTCTCAAAAGAGAACTTATTACAATAAATATTGCTTAAGGCAATCTAATACGATAACAACGGAAGGCTTGGAAGATAAAGTGAGTCCATCAACTCCAACGACATCACTGAGTGAAAGATCACGACCTAAGACTCCTTACTCGTCGTCTGAAAAGTCTGCAACATGATACGTTGCAGCCCGAAAACGGGTCAGCACATGGAATATGCTGGCAATGTAACACAAGAGAGTAATGAACAGAATAATGCTATCACTACATGCATATATGGCTGGTGGAGGCTATAGGGTTAATATGTTTTGCGAAAAGCCAATTTTCCCTACTGCAAAAGAATAAGTTTTATTTAACTATTATGGTGGTTGATAAACATTGAGAAGGTTCACCCAACTCAATCCCAATTAAAAGTAATTAACAGTAACCCATCAAATTAAATTAAGAGTGATGAGATCCACATGATAATCCAAAGACTAGATACTCAGGATGTCCATAACCGG
The DNA here is from genome assembly GCA_032464435.1 of Aegilops umbellulata. NCBI lineage: Eukaryota > Viridiplantae > Streptophyta > Magnoliopsida > Poales > Poaceae > Aegilops > Aegilops umbellulata. The sequence goes on from CP136055.1 coordinate 410,724,493, forward strand.
GGACACGGCTAACCATGATTAGTTTGTACACTCTACAGAGGTTTGTGCACTTTTCCCTACAAGAATCGATCTCCTCCGTTGGGATTCTCGCACTACATGGTGTTTGAGAAACAGATGACCGAGACATAGCACTAGTAGAAAACCGGCCTATTGTCCCGGTACGTAAGGGCCTTTAGTCCCGGTTCCTGAACCGGGACTAAAGGGTCGTTACTAATACCCTCACCCTTTAGTCCCGGTTCAAACTAGAACCGGGACAGATGGGCCTCCACGTGGCCTGTGCGCCGAGCCCAGGCAGGAGGGCCTTTGGTCCCGGTTGGTAGCACCAACCGGGACCAATAGGCATCCACGCGTCAGCATTTCTGTGGCTGGGGTTTTTGGTTTTTTTTGAAAGGGGGGGAGGGGGTTTGGGGATTTTGGGGGGTTAATTTAGGTATTTCATATATTGTGTTAGCTAGATAGCTAATTAATAGAGAGAAGTGTCCTCTCTTATGTCCGTGCTTGGTCGACGTTACGTACTAAACATACGTATAGAGAAGACTAGGCATATACTAGCTAGTAAGCAAACGAAGGAAACAGAAGATCGTCATGAACATATATGCATACAGAGAGAAGTGATATCGACCACATCTCCTTCTCCGAGAGATTGGTCGAACAACAAGTTCTCGTATATCTATCATCCGACACTACCGGCTACATATATACAATAATTATCTTTTACAAATATAATCTCTTAAATTACGGACGCATGGTCCACATAGTATTCTCCGTCTTCAGCGATCACGTGGTCAAGAAAGAATGCCGCCAATTCCTCTTGAATTGCTCGCATGCGATCTGGTCCTAGGAGTTCATTCCGCTGCCGAAACATCTAATTTGAAGAAGGGGGTCAATACACACACACACACACACACACACACACACACACACACACACACACACACACACACACACACACACACACACATATATATATATGAATGAATGAAACTCAACACAAATGATGGTAATAAACAAAAATTATGAATATTATTTCTTACGCACTTCATATTGTTTCTCAGAGTACCCGCCCCGCTCACAGGTCGTGTGGCGGATGGACTCGCAGACGTAGTATCCACAGAAATCATTCCCTTATTCCTGCCACAACCACTTTACAAGAAATAGAGGTCAATTAAACAGATAAGCAAGAATGCCAAATGGTATTGATGAAACTAGCGCTTGAATCAATAGCTAGGAGACACGCGGAACATGGTACTATAGTACTTACTTTCGGGTATCTAAATTCCAGCTCCTTCGGGAGTCCCGGGGAATTTGTGCTGAATTTTCTCCAAACACTGCCAGACAAAAGAAAACAATTACTTGATATCAGGAAATGAAAAAATTTGCTGATATGGTGGATAATGATCGATTTAACTTACTTCTTGAGGATTTCAGTCATGTCCGCATACTCCTGGGGATCTTTTCGTCTCGAGTCCAAGACAGTTACTACTCCCTTCTCAAGCCTAATCTCCAGGAGAATATAGTGGTAACTGCGCACGCATGCATAACTCATCAATTACATTACTATAACCTGGATTAATATATAAGGGAAACCGAATATGCACAAGACAACACTCACTTGAAGTTGTAAGGAAAGAGTATTATATTTTTGTGTTCATTTATTTTGAATGATCGTAGCAAGCTGGCCTCGGTATCTGCGGCATGATCTTTAACCTGAACTGCATCTATGAGATTTGTGTTAATGAACCCAATATCACCGATTTGTCTTTTCTTCAATTCGACGATCTTCAATCTGCATAATATAGTGAGGATAATTATAAATACATGCAATGAAAGAGCTGAGCTATGTAGAGAGACTTAATGACAGAAGTAGTAGTACTTACAAACAATAGCAGGTGACCGTTGCTTTATCGAGGGCCAATTGATTGAGAAACTGATAGAACTCCTCAAATGGAACATGCAACAGTTCAATTCCAACGAGGTCATGCTCCGGTTTAACTCTCATATACAAAGTATTCCTTCCCCCAGACTCTCTGCAGGTTTTCATGTACCAATCATGCAATCTTCGCATCATCGTTGTTAGAGATCTTTCATCTTTGACGAGAGGCTTCCCGTACTCGTATCTGTGTATCTGCACGTCCAGGAAACCATAATCTACATCGTCGGGCAGATAATCGTCAAGATTGGTATAACCGGGCGCCATTCTCGGATCGACGCTAGGCACCTTGAGCGGGGGGCACGATTGCTTTGCTTGTTCGCCGAGCTGGGCAATTTGTTTCCTAGCTACTCGTCGTTCTTTCAGCCTTTGATCACTGACTGTACTTCCCGACCGCAACGCTTCGGCCCATGTCTTTGCAATATTGCGCTCATAGTTGCCTTTCGGCGGAGACTTGGGTGGTTTTGCCAGGGCAGCCAGAGTGCGCTTCACTTTCACCCGATCTAGCTTCTCCTTCGGAGGTGGATTTCTCTTTGCTTTCAACCCTTCAAACCAGTCATCCACCTCGGTTTGCGCGATCCTCGCGTTCTCCTCCGGGGTCCTCTCGTATGGTAACTTCTCTGGAGTTTTCAGAGAAGGACCGAATCTGTATTTGCTCCCGCCTCTGGCTGTACTGCTAGACGCCGGCAGAGCAGACGGAGCGACAGTCTTCTTGACTTGCTTATGAGGCGGAGGAGAAGGACTACGACGCGCCGGAGCAGCTGCCGGTGCGGCGGCGGGTCTCTTCCGCCCTTGCTGACGAGGCGGAGAAGGAGGAGGCTGGCTGCTCGGGCGCGCCGGCGCAGGCGGAGGAGGCGGAGTGCCGCCACGCGCTGGAGAAGGAGCCGGCCGAGGGCCCTGGTCGTCACTCGCCGGAGGAGGAGGCAGTGGAGGAGGCGGAGTGCCCTGACTCGCCGGAGGAGGAGGAGGAGGCGGAGGCGTCCAGTTCGGAAGGTTGATGAGCTCTTTCCGCCATAGGCATGGAGTCTTCAGAGCAGAACCCAGCCGAGTCTCCCCTTCTCCGGTAGGGTGGTCAAGCGAGAGGTCCTCAAATCCTTCCGTTATTTCATCCACCATCACCTTAGCATATCCTTCTGGAATCGGCTGGCAGTGAAAAGTTGCGCCAGGTTCATTAGGATAAACAGAGCCAACAGCCGCCTTGACCTTCATATTCATCCACTGCGTCATAAGGTGGCAAATTTGAGCCTCCGTGATAGCATCCACGGGATAGCTGGCAGGAGCCGTCAAGACAAGCTCTGGCTGAAGTAGCTCGGTGGAAGCCACGCTGCTTCTCCGCTGAGATGGTGGGGTAGCTTCAGGGGAAGCTTCGGCAGTTCGGTTGCTGCGATTTGCTTCTCGTTCCTCTATCTCGAGTACCCTTGCTTTAAGCGCCTGCAGTTCAGACTGTTGCACTTGCTTCCTCCTCTCCTGGCTTTTGTAACCGCCTGTGTCCGGAAACCCAACCTTTCACGGAATGGAGCCTGGTGTGCCTCGTGTCCGTCCAGGGTGCTCAGGATTCCCGAGGGCCTTTGTGAGCTCGTCGTTCTCTCTGTCTGGAAGGAACGTCCCTTCCTGCGCTGCTTTGATATAGTACCGAAGCTTCTTCAAGGGAATGTCACGTTGCTCGTCCGTCCAAATGCACTTCCCTGTTACAGGGTCCAAGGTTCCGCCAGCCCCGAAGAACCAAGTCCGGCAACGGTCTGGCCAGATCATTGTCTCTGGTTCGATCCCTTTTTGAACCAGATCATTCTCAGCCTTGGCCCACTTAGGCCGGGCTACTAGGTAGCCACCTGACCCCGTGCGATGGTGATGCTTCTTCTTCGCAGAATTTTTCTTGTTTGTCTCCGACATCTTCTTACTCTTTTCCGATGTCTTGTGGGCCACAAATGCAGGCCAGTCATCTCTGATCTTCTCATATATGCCCTTGAATTCTGGTGTCTCTTTTTTCTCGACAAACCTATTCAGGTCTTTCTTCCACCTCCTGAATAGGTCTGCCATCCTCTTAAGAGCAAAAGACTTGATTAATTCCTCTTTAACTGGCTTCTCCGGATCATCCTCTGGCGGTAGGGTGAAATTTGTCTTCAGCTCATTCCAAAGATCATTTTTCTGCATATCATTGACGTAAGACACCTCAGGGTCTTCAGTAGCCGGCTTGAACCATTGTTGGATGCTGATCGGGATCTTGTCCCTAACCAGAACCCCGCACTGAGCAACAAATGCCTTCTTTGTTCGGATGGGTTCAGTAGGTTGGCCGTCGGGCGCGATTGCTATGATCTCAAACCTTTCATCCGACCTCAACTTTCTCTTGGGGCCTCGTCTCTTTACCTCAGTTGTGCTCGATCCGGAGGGCTAGAAAAAAGAACAAAGACTTAATTAATATGTGTACATACCAAAACAATGAATGCATCAATTGGCTAGTCAGCACAGGCTTAACTAATATATATACCTGGCCGGACTCGGTTCGGTCACCGGAGCCGTCATCACGGTCTCCTTCTTGCACCAACATTGGGTCACCGGAGCCGTCCTCACGTTCTTCTTCTTGCACCAGCATTAGGTCACCAGAGCCAGCTTCTTCACCCTCTTCTTCTAGAGTACCATCGGTGTCGTTGAGATACAACGAGACGGCAACACTTCCTTCTGCGATTATGTCCCTCAACATCGCTTCTTTTGCTTCGTCTCGGGTGGTGTCCATAGTTTCTACAAATATTTACAACATGGCAATTATTATTCAAACATGACAGATGGATATATTAGTGGCAAACGTAGAACTAGCTAGCTAATCATAGTAAGGAATCAAATATATTAATTAGTGGCCTCGACGCTGCTTCTCTAGGGTTTGGGGTGGCCTCGACAATGCTTCAAGGGTTTGGGGTGGCTATCGGGGAGGTTGCCTAGTGTCAAAGGATTCAACAAAACCATGTCTTCATCATTAGGCGAAAGTAACAGGAGCATGATGGTACGAAGCTCTCCAAAGTTATTTTGGAACGGAGTCTCATATAGGATAATTCACTTTTTGGTACAAAGTTCAGCAAGAACCCTCGGTGGAGAAGAAAAAAGAGGAGAAAAAAAAGAGGGTCGCCGAACGGTAGTGGAAACCCTAAATAGCAAGTATTGTGGGTGTGAGATACAAGTGGCCGTCGGTGTCGGACACTACATCCACGTCCCACAAGTGACGTGGGCGTCGAAGCCCGCGTCACTTGTGGGACGTGGATGTAGTGTCCGACACCGACGGCCACATGTATCTCACACCGAGGATACTTGCTATTTAATTAGGGTTTCCTCTCTACCGCTCGGCGACCCTTGTTCACGATAAAAAAAAAGGAAGAAGAAGAAAAAAAAGAGGAGAAGAAAAAAAAAGAGGAGAAGAAAGAATAGAGGATAAGAACTCCTCTATTCTTTCTTCTCCTCTTTTTTTCTTCTTCTTCCTCTTCTTTTTTTATCCTCTTCTTCCTGTCATGTTCGACGACCCTCGTTCCCGATAAAAAAAAGAGGAAGAAGAAGAAAAAAAAGAGGAGAAGAAAGAACAGAGGAGAAGAAGCTCCTCTATTCCTTCTTCTTCTCCTCTTTTTTTTCTTCTTCTTCCTCTTCTTCCTCTCCTCGTCTTCTCCTTCTTCTTCTCCTTCTTTCTCTACTTATTTTCCTTTTCCTTATTTTACTTTTTCCTCTCCACTAACATAAAATGCACTAACCTAAAATGCAACAAACATAAAATGCACTAAATCGATCAACTAACCTAAAATCAGTGATAAAATGCACTAACCTAAAATCGATATCTACTAACAACTTAAAAAATAATACATATGTGAAAAAATGCACATATGAAAATACACACAAATGCTATCGGAGAGGGGGTATATCGACCCCCCTCATGTATCCACATACATACATATAGACTTGCATATATGTAAATTTTTGCATATATAAAGTTTTTCTAAAATCTAACTTTTGCATATATGGACATATATACACAGAGAACATATGCATATATACACATTTTTATAATAATGCAAAAAATAAGAGAAAAGGGTGCTGGCGGCCGGACCGAAGGCGGCGGCGTGTGGTCGGGGCAACGGCGACGGGGTTGGGGAAGGCGCGACGGCGACGGTGACGGCGAGGTCGGGGAAGGGGCTGGCGCGCGCGGCGACGGCCACGGGGTCGGGGAAGGGGCGGCGCGCGCGCGGCGACGGCGACGGGGTCGGGGAACGGGCGGCGCACGCGGCGACGGCGACGCGGTCGGGGAAGGGGCGGCGCGCGCGGCGACGGCGACGGGGTCAGGGAACGGGTGGTGCGCGCGGCGACGGCGATGATGTCGGGGCCGGCAGGGGCGGCGGGCGCGGCGATGGTGTCGGGGCAGTGGCTCGGCGGCGGCGACGGCGAGGTGGACCAGCCTGACGGCGTCGGGGCAGGGCTCGGCGGCGACGGCGACGAGGAGCAGAAGGCGTCGGGGCGAGAAGAAACAGATGGATTTGGTCGAAAATTGCTAAGTGCTGCTTATATAGCAAGAGCATTAGTCCCGGTTCGTGAAACCAACTGGGACTAATTCCCCCCTTTAGTCCCGGTTGGTGCCACCAACCGGGACCAAAGGCTTATTTTCAGCAGCCCAAAGGGCGGGAAGCGGCGGCCTTTGGTCCCGGTTGTTGGCACCAACCGGGACTAAAGGTGGGCATTGGTCCTGGTTTGTGCCACGAACCGGTACCAATGCCCCCCTTTAGTCCCGGTTGGTGGCACCAACCGGGACCAAAGGCCTTGTGCTGCCCCGCGCCAAAACTTTAGTCCCACCTCGCTAGCTGAGAGAGCTCGAGAGTGGTTTATAAGCGCTGCTGCGCCCACCCTCTCGAGCTCCTCTCAACTGCAGGCTTTCGGGCCTAATCTGTCACTACAATGCCTGTGGGCCTGCTGGGCCTGCTGCGGGCCTGAATCCTGGCCCATGGTGGTTGGGTTTCTAGTCATATTCAGGCCGTGGTGGCCCAGTAGGTGGCATTTTTTTTGCTATTTTTTTCATTTCTACTTAGAACTAAATACTTATAGTTTTGTAGTGATTTCTTTTTTATTTTATGTCACAAAAATTATAAACTTTCTGTTAGCGCAATTAGTTTTAAAATTAGAATAGTTTAAATTTGAATTTTTTAAAATTTGTGTGAATCACTAGTTTATGAATAACTTTACAATAAAAATTGATTTTTGAGTCATTGTTTTTCCTGCTATTTAATATTACTGTGTTTTATCATTATAGTCAATTTGGTAATTTTAGTTAGTCATAACAAATATTATAGGCATTTTTTTCACTTTGAGAGGAGCTCAACAACGCAGAGAGGGACGGGCTTTTGTTTTTGTTTTGCTTTCTGTATTATTTATTTTCTTTTGTTCTTTGCTTTATTTTTTTATTCTTTTTGCTTTTAGGTCAGCAAAATTATAAACTTTCTGTTAGTGCCATTAGTTTTAGAAAAATTATAAACTCAAATTTGAATAGTTAAAATTTGAATTCTTTGAAATTTGTGTGAATCACAAGTTTGTGATTAACTTTACTAAAAAAATGAACATAGATGCACCTATAGAGAAAATTCGACCTAAATTCATAGTTTTCAAATGAACTCTAAAAAAGTTGGCATAACATGCTCGTCTGTTACAAATTTGGCATGATATCATCATAATAGTTGCGGGAGAAAGTCTTCACTTTTTCTTCGCTTGTGTCATTTGCTTATTGCGCCGTAACCATGGATAATCTTCAGCGTTTATCAGGATGCTTGGGTCAGCCTTGACATTGAAGGGAGGAATTTCATGAAACCTTTCATAATCTTCAGACATGTCTGTCTTGCCATCCACTCCCAGGATATCCCTTTTTCCTGAAAGAACTATGTGGCGCTTTGGCTCATCGTATGATGTATCCGTTTCCTTATCTTTTCTTTTTCTCGGTCTGGTAGACATGTCCTTCACATAGATAACCGGTGCCACATCATTGGCTAGGACGAACGGTTCATCAGTGTACCCAAGATTTTTCAGATCCACTGTTGTCATTCCGTACTGTGGGTCTACATGTACCCCGCCTCCTGACAGATTGACCCATTTGCACTTAAACAAAGGGACCTTAAAATCTTGTCCGTAGTCAAGTTCCCATATGTCCACTATGTAACCATAATATGTGTCCTTTCCCTTCTCGGTTGTTGCATCAAAGCGGACACCGCTGTTTTGGTTGGTGCTCTTCTGATCTTGGTCAATCGTGTAAAATGTATTCCCATTTATCTCGTATCCTTTGTAAATCAATACAGTCAAAGATGGTCCCCTGGACAACAAGTACAACTCATCACAAACAGTGTTGTCACCTCTGAGACGTGCTTCCAACCAACTGCTGAAAGTCCTGATGTGTTCACATGTAATCCAGTCGTCGCACTGCTCCGGGTGTTTGGAGCGCAGACTGTTCTTGTGTTCATCGACATACGGGGTCACCAAGGTAGAGTTCTGTAGAACTGTGTAGTGTGCTTGAGACCAAGAATGCCCGTCCCTGCATATTACTGAGTCCGCTCCTAGCATGCCTTTTCTAGTCAGTCTCCCCTCATACCGCGATTTAGGGAGACCTATCTTCTTAAGGCCAGGAATGAAGTCAACACAAAACCCGATGACATCCTCTGTTTGATGGCCCATGGAGATGCTTCCTTCTGGCCTAGCGCGGTTATGGACATATTTCTTTAGGACTCCCATGAACCTCTCAAAGGGGAACATATTGTGTAGAAATACAGGCCCCAGAACGACAATCTCGTCGACTAGATGAACTAGGACATGCGTCATGATATTGAAGAAGGATGGTGGGAACACCAGCTCGAAACTGACAAGACATTGCGCCACATCACTCCTTAGCCTTGGTACCATTTCTGGATCGATCACCTTCTGAGAGATTGCATTGAGAAATGCACATAGCTTCACAATGGCTAATCGGACGTTTTCCGGTAGAAGCCCCCTCAATGCAACCGGAAGCAGTTGCGTCATAATCACGTGGCAGTCATGAGACTTTAGGTTCTAGAACTTTTTCTCTGGAATATTTATTATTCCCTTTATATTCGATGAGAAGCCAGTCGGGACCTTCATACTGAGCAGGCATTCAAAGAAGATTTCTTTCTCATCTTTCGTAAGAGCGTAGCTGGCAGGACCTTCATACTGCTTCGGAGGCATGCCGTCTTTTTGGTGCAAACGTTGGAGGTCCTCCCGTGCCTCGGGTGTATCTTTTGTCTTTCCATACACGCCCAAGAAGCCTAGCAGGTTCACGCAAAGGTTCTTCGTCACGTGCATCACGTCGATTGAAGAGCGGACCTCTAGGTCTTTCCAGTAGGGTAGGTCCCAAAATATAGATTTCTTCTTCCACATGGGTGCGTGTCCCTCAGCGTCATTCGGAACAGCTAGTGCGCCGGCACCCTTTCCAAAGATTATGTGTAAATCATTGACCATAGCAAGTACGTGACCACCGGTACGCATGGCGGGCTTCTTCCGGTGATGTGCCTCGCCTTTGAAATGCTTGCCTTTCTTTCGAAATTGATGGTTGGTTGGAAGAAATCGACGATGGCCCAGGTACACATTCTTCCTGCATTTGTCCAGGTATATACTTTCAGTGTCATGTAAACAGTGTGTGCATGTGTGGTATCCTTTGTTTGTCTGTCCTGAAAGGTTACTGAGAGCGGGCCAATCGTTGATGGTCACGAACAGCAACGCCTTTAGGTTAAATTCCTCCTGTCCGTGCTCATCCCACGTACGTACACCATTTTCATTCCACAGCTATAAAAGTTCTTCAACTAATGGCCTTAGGTACACATCAATGTCGTTGCCGGGTTGCTTAGGGCCTTGGATGAGAATTGGCATCATAATGAACTTCCGCTTCATGCACATCCAAGGAGGAAGGTTATACATACATAGAGTGACCGGCCAGGTGCTGTGATTGCTGCTCTGCTCCCCGAAAGGATTAATGCCATCCGCGCTTAAAGCAAATCATACGTTCCTTGGGTCCTTTGCAAACTCATCCCAGTACTTTCTCATGATTTTTCTCCACTGCGACCCGTCAGCGGGTGCTCTCAACTCCCCGTCTTTCTTACGGTCCTCACTGTGCCATCGCATCGACTTGGCATGCTCTCCGTTTCTGAACAGACGTTTCAACCGTGGTATTATAGGAGCATACCACATCACCTTCGCAGGAACCCTCTTCCTGCGGGGATCGCCGTGAACATCACCAGGGTCATCTCGTCTGATCTTATACCGCAATGCACCGCATACCGTGCATGCGTTCAGATACTTGTATGCACCGCGGTATAGGATGCAGTCATTAGGGCATGCATGTATCTTCTCCACCTCCAATCCTAGAGGGCATACGACCTTCTTTGCTGCGTATGTACTGTCGGGCAATTCGTTATCCTTTGGAAGCTTCTTCTTCAATATTTTCAGTAGCTTCTCAAATCCTTTGTCAGGCACAACATTCTCTGCCTTCCACTGCAGCAATTCCAATACGGTACCGAGCTTTGTGTTGCCATCTTCGCAATTGGGGTACAACCCTTTTTTGTGATCCTCTAACATGCGATCGAACTTCAGCTTCTCCTTTTGACTTTCGCATTGCGTCCTTGCATCGACAATGACCTGGCGGAGATCACCATCATCGTGCACATCGTCTGGTTCCTCTTCATCTTCAGCACCTTCACCCGTTGCAGCATCATTGGGCACATCGTCTGGTTCCTCTTGATCTTCACCAGCTCCCCCCGTTGCAGCATCACGGTATTCAGGGGGCACATAGTTGTCATCGTACTCTTCTTCTTCGTCGTCTTCCATCATAACCCCTATTTCTCCGTGCCTCGTCCAAACATTATAGTGTGGCATGAAACCCTTGTAAAGCAGGTGGGTGTGAAGGATTTTCCGGTCAGAGTAAGACTTCGTATTCCCACAATCAGGGCATGGACAACACATAAAACCATTCTGCTTGTTTGCCTTAGCCGCATCGAGAAACTCATGCACGCCCTTAATGTACTCGGAGGTGTGTCTGTCACCGTACATCCATTGCTGGTTCATCTGCGTGCATTATATATAATTAAGTGTCCAAATTAATAGAAGTTCATCATCACATGCATTAAAAGCAAAGTACATACATAGTTCTCATCTAACAACATATAGCTCTCCAGAGCATCTAATTAATTAAATCATACATTGAAACTATGTAAAACATTTTAATGCGAAAACAAATGCGATCATAATCGCAACCAAGGTAACAATTGATCCAACGGCATAATGATACCAAGCCTCGGTATGAATGGCATATTTTCTAATCTTTCTAATCTTCAAGCGCATTGCATCCATCTTGATCCTGTGATCATCGACGACATCCGCAACATGCAACTCCAATATCATCTTCTCCTCCTCAATTTTTTTTATTTTTTCCTTCAAGAAATTGTTTTCTTCTTCAACTAAATTTAACCTCTCAACAATAGGGTCGGTTGGAATTTCCGGTTCACATACATCCTAGATAAATAAAATCTATGTCACGTTGGTCCGCATAATTATCATAAACAATAAATGAACCAATAGTTATAAAGATTAATATATATACCACATCCGAATCATAGACAGGACGAGGGCCGACGGGGGCGGATACCAAAACCATCGCACTATATAAGATGCAATAATAAAAGTAAGAAAATGATACAAGTATCTATCTAAACATACAAGTAAGAATATTTTTCCTTTCAGAAAGAAGATAAGAGCAAGAGGCTCACCACGGTGGTGTCGGTGATGAGATTGGCGCGGGTGATCGACGGCGGTGAAGACAGGGGTGGGGCGTGACGGACCGCTAAATCTAGACAAATCTCGAGGAAAATGGAGCTTTGAGGTCGAGCTTCGAGAGGAGAAAGCTTAACTAGTGTGGCTCGGGCATTTCATCGAACACCTCATGTGCATAGGAGGTGAGCTAGAGCACCTAAAGCCCCTCCTCTCGCCGGCCCAGAAAAACAGAGCACTGAGTGCTCTGCTCCGGCGCGAGGGGTATATATAGGCTGCACCACTGGTCCCGGTTCGTGGCATGAACCGGGACTAAATGGGTACCTTTGGTCCCGGTTCATGCCACCAACCGGGACCAATGGTGGTGGGCCAGGAGCGAGGCCAATTGGTCCCGGTTCGTCCCACCAACCGGGACCAAAAGGTCCAGACGAACCGGGACCAATGGCCCACGTGGCCCGGCCGGCCCCCTGGGCTCACGAACCGGGTCCAATGCCCCTATTGGTCCCGGTTCTAGATTGAACCGGGACTAATGGGCTAACCCACCCTGGACCATTGCCCCCTTTTCTACTAGTGTAGTCTTTCAGAAGCGTTAGCACCTTACGATGGGTAGACCGATACACCTACTTTCTCCTACATCTGCTAGTCTACCACTATAAGAGTTCACACGACTTAATAAACTATGCTAGAGCCCATAATAGCTTGTGGCTGCACACAGAAGTTTCCAGTATGAATAATCTTATGATCCCTTTGAGCCTGGGTGGCGGTTCGTAGGAGAATCACACGGTACCCCGGGATTTCCAAAAATACAGGCAATCACTAGAAAACCCAGGCGCCTCAATCCACCCATATGTGTATTTAAGTTGCCACCTTAAGTTGAACCATTAACTAACAATCTCACATCTGTCATGGAATACACTCAAACCCAATCCACATCTACGAGCATAGCATAGCAATATAAGCATAACGTAGCAGTAACTCCCAGGGTTTGATAATAAATAGGTGAATAGGTACTACCTCATCTACTTCCCAACCCACAATTTAATTCAGATACTAACCATGCAATTGTTTGAGGATTGATCTAATGCAATAAAACTGGGTAGTAAGAGGTATGATCAAAGTGTTACTTGCCTTGCTGATGATCCGCGAAACCTAGAGACTCGTAGTAGCACGCTTCGCACTCCGGGTACTCTATCCCAAACAAACAAGCATACAATAAGCAATCAAACAAGGGCACGGGTAAAACTCAAATAAGAGATCTAACTAGAAAGTTCAACTTAAGAACTCCGGTTTGCAAAAAGAATCAAATCAAACGAAGCAACAAAACTCAAACGGCGAAAGAAACAAGCTTCGTTTACTAATCTGGACTAAAGTCAAATTTTACAGTAGCAAAAAGTTGTTTAAGTTGGTTAAATATAAAGAGGGTTTCGAGATGAAACTCTAGGCGCTTGAATCGACTGATTCCGATAAACGAGCGAAAAGTTATACTAAAACGAAAATCGGATGAGAAATCGCGATCGAAAATAATCGCGGAAAATCCGAGAAAAAGAAAAACTGACAAACAGGCTAACGAACGAACGTTCGCTGTCTGCGGATAAACGGTGAAAACCGTTCATAAAAACAAACGTATGGATGAACGTCAGCTAATTAACTAAACCGGAAAAAATAAACCAATCTACTAAAAAAATAAAACCGCGGGTTCTAAAGAAAAACCGATCGGTTTTTCCGTAGAAAACCGACGGCGGCGGCGGCGGTTACTGGCAGCGGCGGAACGGCGGCGGCGGCGTGCGGCTCCGGCGGGGTCGGGCGGCGAGACGGCGGCGACGACGTGTGGCGGCGGGGCGCGCGGGGACGTGCTGCGGCGGCTAGGGTTTCGGGCGGGGGTGCAGGGTGGGCTGAGGGGCGGCTCCCCCGGCTTATAAGGCCGGCCGGGCCGAGAGTCCTAGACGGACACGGCCCGGTTAGGTCGGTTCGCGTTTTTTTTAAACAATTTGGACGTGCAATAAAAGAAAGAAAAGAAATACTAAACGGACTCCAAAAATACAGAAATAAATTTTACCCGTCCTCTAAAAATAAGCCGGACAAGGTGAACATTTATTTGGGCCTAAAATGCAATTTTGAAAAACGCATATTTTTCCTAATTCAAATAAAATAGCAATAAAACTCTGAATAAAATATCTTATTTGATTTTAATATTAAATCTCTGATATTTCTTTATTTTGGGGAAGTCATTTTATCCTTTCTCTTTTATTTTTAATAAAAGAAATACTTCAGAGAAATAAAATTAAAATCAAGCGATCCTCTTCTCATAATTCGAGTAAAACTCGAATATGAATATAACGAAATCCCCAACTCTCTCTGTGGGTCCTTGAGTTGCTTAGAATTTCTAGGATCAACCAAAATGCAATAAAATATGATATGCAATGATGATCTAATGCATAACATTTCAAATTGAAAATTTGGGATGTTACAAACCTACCCCCCTTAAGATGAATCTCGCCCTCGAGATTCGGGTTGGATAGAAAATAGGTGAGAGTGATCCTTCCGTAAGTCTTCCTCTCGTTCCCAAGTGGCTTCATCCTCGGTATGGTGACCCCACTGAACCTTGCAAAAGTTGATAACCTTGTTCCGCGTAACTCGGCTGGCAAACTCGAGTATCTTGACTGGTTTCTCCTCATACGTCAAATCACTATCCAACTGTATTGCTTCAAGCGGCATTGTATCTCTTAGAGGAATATCATCCATCTCCATGTGGCACTTCTTTAATTGAGAAACATGGAACACATTGTGAACTCCGGACAATCCTTCAGGTAATTTCAACTTGTAAGCCACTTCTCCCATACGTTCCAAAACTCTATGGTCCCACAAAACGTGGCGCTAACTTTCCCTTAACTCCAAAGCGCTTCACTCCTTGAAGTGGTGATACTCGAAGATACACTCTGTCTCCGACTTCGTAAACCGTCTCCTTGCGTTTAGAATCTGCATAACTCTTCTGCCTAGACTGGGCTACCTTGAGTCTATCGCGAATCAGCTTAACCTTTTCCTCAGACTCTTTAATCAAATCTGGTACAAACAATTGTCGGTGTCCAACTTCATCCCACAACAACGGTGTTCTGCACCTCCTTCCGTACAGTGCTTCGAAAGGGGCCATCTTCAAACTGTCTTGATAACTGTTGTTATAGGAGAACTCTGCATAAGGAAATTATCGTCCCAACTAGATCCATAGTCTAGTGCACAAGCTCTCAGCATGTCTTCTAGAATCTGATTGACTCTCTCAGTCTATCCATCTGTCTGCGGGTGGAAGGCTGTACTAAACTCTAGCCTGGTTCCCAAAGTTTCATGCAACTGATTCCAAAACTTTGAGGTAAACTGGGTTCCTCTATCTGATACTATGGTCCTCGAAACTCCATGAAGACATACGATCCTGGTCATATATATCTTTGCCAACTTAGCACTGGTGTAAGTGGTCTTCACTGGGATGAAATGAGCTACTTTCGTCAGTCGATCAACTACAACCCATATCGAGTCATAGACTGAACGAGTTCTGGGAAATCCCGTGATAAAATCCATGCCTAGTTTATCCCACTTCCATTCGGGTATTGGCAATGGCTTTAGCAATCCTGCTGGCTTCTGATGTTCTGCCTTCACTCTCTGACATACATCACAAACTACTACATACTCCGCGATATCCTTCTTCATACCGGTCCACCAGAAACTGCCCTTCAAATCCAGATACATCTTGGTATTTCCTGGGTGAATCAAATATGGCGAATCATGGGCCTCTTGCAGAATCAACTTCCTGATCTCCTAATCATTGGGCACATATACGCGGTCCTCAAACCATAAAGTATCGTGCTCATCCTCACAAAATCCCTTGGACTTTCCTTTACTCATCCTTTCCTTTATCTCGGCAATCTCCTTGTCCGTCTTCTAAGCTTCTCTGATCTTATCCATCAAGGTAGATTGAATTTCCAATGCTGCTACATAGCCTCTCGGAACTATCTCCAAACATAGACCGCGAAGGTCTTCTGCTAACTCCTTGGGTAATTCTCCGGTCATGAGAGTACTTACATGACTTTTGCGGCTCAACGCATCGGCTACTACGTTAGCCTTTCCGGGATGAGAGTGCAATCCATATCATAATCCTTGATGAGTTCCAACCATCTCCTCTGTCTGAGATTCAACTCCTTCTGCGTGAAGATATACTTCAAACTTTTGTGATCTGTGTACACCTCACAATGGTTTCCGATGAGAAAATGTCTCCATGTCTTCAACGCATGCACTACGGCTGCTAACTCCAAATCATGCGTAGCATAATTTAACTCATGGGGTTTAAGCTGTCGTGAGGCATATGAAACAACTCTTCCCTCCTGCATAAGCACAGCTCCAAGTCCTCGACATGAAGCGTCGCAATACACTTCATAATCCTTGCGTTGATCTGGAAGAATCAACACTGGCGATGTAACCAAGCGTCTCTTCAACTCCTGAAAACTGGCCTCACATTCCTCAGTCCAATTGAATTTGGTGTCCTTCTTCAACAGCTTCGTCATGGGTTTTGCAATCTTTGAGAAATTCTCAATGAACCTCCGGTAGTATCCTGTGAGTCCAAGAAAACTCCGGATCTCTCCAACAGTCATGGGTGATTCCCAATTTGTCACAGTGACAACTTTGGTGGGGGTCTACTGTTATTCCTTCTTCGGATATAACATGTCCAAGAAATCCAACTTCCTTCAGCCAAAACTCACACTTGCTGAATTTGGCGTATAACTGGTGTTCTTTGAGCTTCCCAAGTACCAAACGCAAATGTTCTTTATGTTCTTCCTCATTCTCCGAGTAAACCAGAATATCATCAATGAACACTACGACGAACTTATCCAAAAACTCCATAAACACTTTGTTCATCATGTTCATAAAATAGGCAGGTGCGTTAGTCAGACCAAATGACATAACGGTATACTCATACAACCCATACCTTGCGGTAAAAGCTGTTTTAGGTATGTCCTACTCTCGAATCTTCAACTGGTGATACCCTGATCGCAAATCGATCTTGGAAAACACCTTAGCTCCTTGCAATTGATCAAACAAATCATTGATCATCGGCAGTGGGTACTTATTCTTGATCGTCACTTCATTCAATCCTCGATAGTCAATAACCATCCTTAATGATCCATCCTTCTTTTCCACTAGAAGTACTGGTGATCCCCAAGGTGACGAACTTGGGCGAATATATCCCTTATCCAGTAACTCCTTAATCTGCTTCTTAATCTCCTCCAAATCCTTTGCAGACATTCCGTACGGTCTCTTAGATATTGGCCCTGTGCCTGGCAAAAGCTCAATCAAAAACTCGATGTCTCTATCCGGTGGCATGCCTGGCAACTCTTCTGGAAATACATCCGGAAAATCCTTTACCACCGGTACTTCCTCCTGTACAACTCCTGATAAGGAATTTACTTGAGTCCTATTCGGTAGATGCCGGGATACATACTTGATCCTTCTTCCCTCTGGGGTGGTGAGTAAAATTGTCTTACTGGCGCAATCGATGTTTCCTCCATACATTGACAGCCAATCCATACCCAGAATCACATCCAAACCTTGTGACTCCAATATTATCAGATCGAAAGGGAAAACATGCCTACCTATGGCTAATGGCATCTGAAAACATCCATGGCTTGCCATATATTCTGCTTCGGGTGAGGTTACTAGCATGGGTGTCTTAAGAACTCTAGTGGGCAACTTATATTTGTCCACAAATCCCCTTGATATGTATGAATGCGATGCACCAGTATCGAAAAGTACAACTGCAGTAAATGACTTAACCAAAAATTTACCTATCACTACATCTGGATGTGCCTCAACCTCCTCCACGTTAATGTGGTTCACTTGTCCCCTGTTAAAAGGGTTGGGCTTCTTCCCAGAGCTTCCATTGCCATTTCCATTCTTAGCTTCAGGACATTCATTAGCGTAATGTCCGGTCTTCTGGCACTTGTAGCAAGTCACGTGGCTTAGATCCTTCTTAGCGGGTGTTGCCGGGTTGGAACAGGTCTGTCCGCTACTTCCTCCATTACCATTACCATTCTTGGGGCCCCTATGGTTGTGCGAACTTCCTCCATTGTGAGTATGGCCTCCATGGTTATGAATAAGTCCTCCCGAGTTCGGGGTATAACGGGGTCTCTGCTGGGCTCTAGAATTATAATTCCCCTGTCCATACTTCCTCTTGCGGTTGTCAATCTGCTGCTACTTCCCTTCAAGCATGAGAGCTCTATCTACCAACTCCTGGTAGTTATTGAAATTTGCCACCATCAACTGCATGCTCAGTTCATCATTCAGTCCCTCCAAAAACTTTTCCTTCTTAGCAGCATCTGTAGCAACATCATCTGGGGCATAACGTGCTAACTTACTAAACACATCCACATATTGGCCAATAGTGCGCCCTCCTTGGCGTAAGTTGCGAAACTCACGCTTCTTCATGGCCATAGCTCCTGCTGAAACATGGGCAGTGCGAAAAGCCTGCTGAAACTGGTCCCATGTCATAGTGTCAATAGGGTAAGTGACAATGAAATTCTCCCACCAAGATGTTGCGGGTCCATCAAGGTGATGTGCGGCAAAACGCACTCTCTCCGCATCTGTGCATCCTGCAGTAGTCAACTCCCTCTCAATCTTGCGGAGCCAATCATTTGCAACAATCGGCTCGGTGCTGTTGGGGAACGTTGCAGAAAATAAAAAATTTCTACGCTTCACCAAGATCAATCTATGGAGTCATCTAGCAACGAGAGAGAGGAGTGCATCTACATACCCTTGTAGATCGCGAGCGGAAGCGTACAAGAGAACGGGGTTGAGGGAGTCGTACTCGTCGTGATCCAAATCACCGAAGATCCTAGTGCCGAACGGACGGCACCTCCGCGTTCAACACACGTACGGTTGGGGAAGACGTCTCCTCCTTCTTGATCTAGCAAGGGGAAGGGAGAGGTTGATGGAGATCCAGCAGCATGACGGCGTGGTGGTGGAAGAAGCGGTGATCTCGGCAGGGCTTCGCCAAGCTCCAACGAGAGGGAGAGGTGTTACGAGGGGAGAGGGAGGCGCCAGGGACTTGGGTCCGGCTGCCCTCCCCCCCACTATATATAGGGGCCCTGGGGGGGGGGGAGCCGGCCCCAAGAGATCCAATCTCAAGGGGGGCGGCGTCCAAGGGGGGAACTTGCCCCCCAAGCCAAGTGGGGCGTCCCCCACCCCTAGGGTTTCCAACCCTAGGCGCAGGGGGAGGCCCAAGGGGGGCGCACCAGCCCACCAGGGGTTGGTTCCCCTCCCACTTCAGCCCATGGGGCCCTCCGGGATAGGTGGCCCCACCCGGTGGACCCCCGGGACCCTTCTGGTGGTCCTGGTACAATACCGATGACCCCCAAAACTTTCCCGATAGCCGAAACAGGACTTCCCATATATAAATCTTTACCTCCGGGCCATTCCGGAACTCCTCGTAACGTCCAGGATCTCATCTAGGACTCCAAACAACTTTCGGGTTACCTCATACTAGTATCTCTACAACCCTAGCATCACCGAACCTTAAGTGTGTAGACCCTACGGGTTCGGGAGACACGCAGACATGACCGAGATGACTCTCCAGTCAATAACCAACAGCGGGATCTGGATATCCATGTTGGCTCCCACATGCTCCTCGATGATCTCATCAGATGAACCACGATGTCTAGAATTCAAGTAATCCCATATACAATTCCCTTTGTCATTCGGTACGTTACTTGCCCGAGATTCGATCGTCGGTATCCCAATACCTCGTTCAATCTCGTTACTGGCAAGTCACTTTACTCGTACCGTAATGCATGATCCCATGACCAAACACTTGGTCACATTGAGCTCATTATGATGATGCATTACCGAGTGGGCCCAGAGATACCTCTCCATCATACGGAGTGACAAATCCCAGTCTCGATCCGTGTCAACCCAACAGATACTTTCGGGGATACTTGTAGTATACCTTTATAGTCACCCAGTTATGTTGTGACGTTCAGTACACCCAAAGCACTCCTACGGCATATTGGAGTTACACGATCTCATGGTCTAAGGAAATGATACTTGACATTGGAAAAGCTCTAGCAAACGAACTACACGATCTTGTGCTATGCTTAGGATTGGGTCTTGTCCATCACATCATTCTCCTAATGATGTGATCCCGTTATCAACGACATCCAATGTCCATAGTCAGGAAACCATGACCATCTGTTGATCAACGAGCTAGTCAACTAGAGGCTCACTAGGGACATGTTGTGGTCTATGTATTCACACATGTATTACGATTTGCGGATAACACACTTATGGCATGAATAATAGGCAATTATCATGAACAAGGAAATATAATAATCATTATATTATTGCCTCTAGGGCATATCTCCAACAGTCTCCCACTTGCACTAGACTCAATAATCTAGTTACATTGTGATGAATCGAACACCCATAGAGTTCTGGTGTTGATCATGTTTTGCTCGAGGAAGAGGTTTAGTCAACGGATCTGCGACATTCAGATCCGTATGTACTTTGCAAATATCTATGTCTCCATCTTGAACATTTTCACGAATGGAGTTGAAGCGACGCTTGACGTGCCTGGTCTTCTTGTGAAACCTGGGCTCCTTGGCAAGGGCAACAGCTCTAGTGTTGTCACAGAAGAAAGTGATCGGCCCCGACGCATTGGGTATGACTCCTAGGTCGGTGATGAATTCCTTCATCCATATTGCTTCATGCGCTGCCTCCGTGGCTGCCATGTACTTCGCTTCACATGTAGATCCCGCCACGACGCTTTGCTTGCAACTGCACCAGCTGACTGACCCACCATTCAAAATATACACGTATCCGGTTTGTGACTTAGAGTCATCCAGATCTGTGTCGAAGCTAGCATCGACGTAACCCTTTACGACGAGCTCTTCGTCACCTCCATAAACGAGAAACATATCCTTAGTCCTTTTCAGGTACTTCAGGATGTTCTTGACCACTGTCCAGTGTTCCATGCCGGGATTACTTTGGTACCTTCCTACCAAACTTACGGCAAGGTTTACATCAGGTCTGGTACACAACATGGCATACATAATAGACCCTATAGCCGAGGCATAGGGGATGCCACTCATCTTTTCTCTATCTTCTGCCGTGGTCGGGCATTGAGCCGAGCTCAATTTCACACCTTGCAACACATGCAAGAACCCCTTCTTGGACTGATCCATATTGAACTTCTTCAATATCTTATCAAGGTATGTGCTTTGTGAAAGACCTATGAGGCATCTTGATCTATCTCTATAGATCTTGATGCCTAATATGTAAGCAGCTTCTCCAAGGTCCTTCATTGAAAAACACTTATTCAAGTAGGCCTTTATGCTCTCCAAGAGCTCTATATCATTTCCCATCAACAATATGTCATCCACATATAATATGAGAAATGCTACAGAGCTCCCACTCACTTTCTTGTACACGCAGGCTTCTCCATAAGTCTGCATAAACCCAAACGCTTTGATCATTTCATTAAAGAGAAGGTTCCAACTCCGAGATGCTTGCACCAGCCCATAGATGGAGCGCTGGAGCTTGCATACCTTGTTAGCATTCTTAGGATCGACAAAACCTTCCGGCTGCATCATATACAATTCTTCCTTAAGAAAGACGTTAAGGAATGTCGTTTTGACGTCCATTTGCCATATCTCATAATCATAGTATGCGGCAATTGCTAACATGATTTGGACGGACTTCAGCTTCGCTACGGGTGAGAAGGTCTCATCGTAGTCAACCCCTTGAACTTGTCGATAACCCTTAGCGACAAGTCGAGCCTTATAGATGGTAACATTACCATCCGCGTCCGTCTTCTTCTTAAAGATCCATTTATTCTCTATCGCTCGCCGATCATCGGGCAAGTCTATCAAAGTCCATACTTTGTTTTCATACATGGATCCTATCTCGGATTGCATGGCTTCAAGCCATTTGTTGGAATCTGGGCCCGCCATCGCTTCTTCATAGTTCGAAGGTTCACCGTTGTCTAACAACATGATTTCCAGGATAGGGTTTCCATACCATTCTGGTGTGGAACATGTCCTTGTGGACCTTCGAAGTTCAGTAGCAACTTGATCCGAAGTACCTTGATCATCATCATTAACTTCCTCTCTAGTCGGTGCAGGCACCACAGGAACATCTTCCTGAGCTGCGCTACTTTCCGGTTCAGGAGGCAGTACTTCATCGAGTTCTACTTTCCCCCCACTTACTTCTCTCGAGAGAAACTCTTTCTCTAGAAAGGACCCGTTCTTGGCAACAAAGATCTTGCCTTCGGATCTGAGGTAGAAGGTATACCCAATGGTTTCCTTAGGGTATCCTATGAAGACGCATTTTTCCGACTTGGGTTCAAGCTTTTCAGGTTGAAGTTTCTTGACATAAGCATCGTGTCGGCGTTCTGGGAACGGGGGTCCCCAGACTTGCCTGCCTGCGGCCTGCGGTGTGGCTCAAAGGGGGGCCCAGCACGACCCATCTTCATCAACACAAACCCAAGACCCTCGCGAGGGGCCAAGCCTCGCGGGGCGGACGACACGGAGCTTCCTCAGGCGCGGCCTCATCAGGCTGACTCGCGAGGAGGCGGAGAGATCAAGGCGGGGTACCTCACGAGGTGCCCATGACGCAAGCCATGACGACCAAGGGCGCCAGGCGGGCGCCAGCTAGCGCAGTGTCCTCCTTTCCTCTTTGGTGCAAAGGGAGCAAGCGCATGCGGGAGCATCAAGCAAAGGCACCCATTTCGGTGCAACGAGACCAAGACCAGCCCAACGGCAGGGAAGAAGTCATTGTGGAGCCCAAGCCAGCGTCACCACCAGAGCCTTTGGCAGGCGAGGACCAACTTTAGTCAAGATAAGTGTACCATATGTTCCCCTTCAAAATGGCCAATTGTTGGCGCCCTTCCCGCTCAATATTTGGGAAGAGACCCAGGGCCTTTGCCTATAAATAGGACTAGCCACCCCCAGGGTAGAGGGACGTAGAATGAGAAGGGAAGAGGAATCAGAATCAGAGAGAGAAGGGTGACTGAACTCCTCTCAGCAGTTCATCCCCCTAGCCAAGAACAGACCCTCGCAAGGCTGTTCTTCCTTGTATTGCTCATCATCATCAGCCCAAGAGGCAATCCACCACACCACAAACTGGAGTAGGGTATTACACCACATCGGTGGCCCGAACCAGTATAAACCCTGTGTCTCTTTGTGCTGTTCTTTCCATAGCTTAGATCTTAGCGTGGCGGTGGGGTTCAGGTAGGTAGAAGGCGAAATCTCTGCGCGCACCCCAGTGTTCGAACCTCAAGGGTCTGCCAGAACCCGAAATCCGACATTTGGCGCGCCAGGTAGGGGTGCGCCGGAATTCATCGTCCACCGCCCCGTTCTCCTCCGACCATCGCGTCCATGTCTGACGCTCGTCGGGCCCGCGCCGAGCACCGAGCCGCTCTCGCTTCCCGCGTCGCCCAGATGGCTCCTGTCGGCGGGCGTCCTCGCCGTTCCCCGTCACCTGCCGTCAACGCCGCCACTGGCCCGGCGGGGAATGAGCAGCAAGCATTGTCTCAGCATCCGTCCGTGCGGCAAGACGGCCGCACCGCTACTCCCTCACTCACCCCAGCTGGTTCTTCGTCCCGCGCGCTCCACGCACCCATGGAGGCTCGAGCTGCGCTCATCGCGACAAACGAGCTCCTGCGCTACCGTCCCGTTGACGACGTCTACAAAGAATGGCTCGACCGCGTCGCCGAGCTCGTCCGCGCCGCAGGGGGTTCTCCCGCGCCGTCCTTTCCGCTGCACCGCACCCCGCCCCGCGCGGGCGACGAAGCTCCGGGGGCGCCCCAGCCGCCTCCTCCTCAAGAGGGTGCCCTGGCTCCAAGGCGCGTGGCCCCTGGGCAGGACCCGTTCCATCAGGTGCCAGCGCGGCAAGAGCAGAGCTGCCAAGAAGTCCCTCGCCCGCAAGAAGCTGCCCGGGCGCTCCCTGCTCCAGCACGTCACGACCATGCTCCTGCTCCCGCACGTCAAGACCCCGCGCTGCTCCCAGCTGCGGCGCATGGGGACCTGCAAGATCAAGCTCTCCGTCACCCAAGGCCTCCCGTGGCCACAGCAGGCTGCCGTGCCTTCACCATCGAACTACGCAACGTCACGTGGCCTGGCAAGTTCAAGCCAGACCTACCTCCTCGTTACGACGGCACGGCCTACCCTGCGGAGTTCCTCCAGCTCTATGAGCTGGGCATCGAAGCCGCCAACGGAGACGAGAAGGTCATGGCGAACTTGTTTCCCATGGCTCTCAAGGACGGGGCCCGCACCTGGCTCCTGAACTTGGATCTAGGCACGATGTCCTCCTGGGACGAGATGCACACCCGCTTCATCGCCAACTTCCAAGGTACTCGCCACCGGCCACCCACCGTGAGCGACATGCGCCACATCAAGCAACAACTCGGGGAGACCCTGCAGAAGTACATTCAGCGCTTCAACAATGCACGCCTCAAGATTCCCAAGGTGACCGAGGAGGCCATCTGTCGGTGTCAAAACCGGCGGATCTTGGGTAGGGGGTCCCGATCTGTGCGTCAAGGTCGGATGGTAACAGGAGACAAGGGACACTTTATTTTACCCAGGTTCGGGCCCTCTCGATGGAGGTAAAACCCTACTCCTGCTAGATTAGTATTGATGATATGGGTAGTACAAGAGTAGATCTACCACGAGATTAAGGAGGCTAAACCCTAGAAGCTAGCCTATGGGTATGATGATGGTTATGATGTGTTCTGTCCTACGGACTACAACCCTCCGGTTTATATAGGCACCGGATAGGGTTAGGGTTACACAGAGTCGGTTACATTGGTAGGAGATCTTGAATATCCGCATGCCTAGCTTGCCTTCCACGCCAAGGAAAGAACCTTCCGGACACGGGACGAAGTCTTCAATCTTGTATCTTCATAGTCCTGGAGTCCGGCTGAAGATATAGTTCGGCTATCCGAACACCCCCTAATCCAGGACTCCCTCAGTAGCCCCTGAACCAGGCTTCAATGACGACAAGTCCGGCGCGTAAATTGTCTTCTGCATTGCAAGGCGGGTTCCTCCTCCAAATTCTTCAAGAAGATAATAAACACCAAAAAATAGTGTCCGGCTTCTGCAAAACAAGTTTCCACGTATTGCCATATAGAGAATAATACAAACACAAATCAAATCTGCTGACGTATTCCGCAGTGCGTCATAACACTGCGACCAAGCTTTCTGTATGGATTATTTTTTGTTGTTCTACCGCAGCACGTTCAACGAGGCAGTTTCCTTGGCACGTCTTGTCGAAGCAGAGATCATGTGCCCCCTTTAACGGGATTCTCATTAATACGGACGTGGGTAACCCAACCGTGCCCGTTAAGCACGGCGTGTGAGCGGCAAGCGAGTTTTATTAGGTAGGTGGGGACGCATAACGGCATCAGCCTATATAAGGGGATAAAGATCCACCTCTTTCACCTACGCCTTCTTCCTCCCTTGCCCATCCATCTCCTGCGCACTCAAGCTCCAACGCCCAAGTTCGCTCTTTCTTCCCCAACCTGCTCCAGCAATGTCCGGAGTGGGTGGCAAGTGGATGGCTTCCTCCGTTACGGAGGGTCAAATCAAAAAGCTTAGGAAGGCCGGATATCTGTCCAAGGACATCCCGCACCGGCTTCCCGATGCGGGGCAGCTTCTTCCCACCCCAAGGCCCCATGAGAGGGTAGTTTTTCTCCCCCATTTCCTCCGCGGACTGGGTTTTCCACTTCACCCTTTTGTCCGGGGGCTCATGTTCTACTACGGCCTGGACTTCCACGATCTGGCCCTGAACTTTATCCTCAATATCTCGGCGTTTATCATCGTGTGTGAGGCCTTTCTCCGCATCCGCCCCCACTTCGGCCTTTGGCTCCAGACCTTCAACGTCAAGCCCAAGGTGGTGTCCGGCACCCAGGCGGAGTGCGGAGGTGCTATGGCCGGCAAAATGGCCAACGCACTCTGGTTCGATGGCTCCTTTGTGGAGTCCTTAAAGGGGTGGCAGGCAGGGTGGTTTTACATCACCGAGCCACGCGACTCGAAATGGGTCGCGGCCCCTGAGTTCCGATCCGGACCCCCCACGCGGCTCATATCCTGGAAAGAGACGGGCCTATCGTGGGGCAATGAAGAAGAAGTGACCGGACTGCAAACTTGCATCCGGTCCCTGATGGACAAGCCCATCCGGCATGTCAACATCATCCAGGTCATGCTCGTTCGCCGGATCCTCCCGTGCCAAGAACGGGAATTCACTTTGTGGGAATTCGACCCGGCGCAGCACCAAACCCTCAATAGGCTCTTCGACACGACGTATGAAGACGTCTGGAAGGTGCTAACCAAAGGCGCCGAGTGCCCCACATCCGCTTCCGAGGACCGCGGATACAGCTCGCAGTGCAATGCTGGCGAGGTAAGCTATTTATACCTTTCACAGGTTCGTTAAGCTTTTCTACATAGATTGACTCTATGTGGGATCTAAAAACTCCCTTTGCCTTTGACAGGCGTGGCTGAAGATAGCCAGACCAATCAACTGTCCGGCTCCTCTGCCCGAAGACCCAGCCCCAGCTCTCTTAGAGAAGCTGCTGGCTCCGGCGCCCTATGTGGTGCCGGAGAAGAAGGTCAAGAAGAAGAAGACCACCGCGACTCGAAAGAGTGCCCGCAATGTGGTGGTGTCGAGCTCGTCATCTGGCGAGTCTGCGACGCCCTCCTCTCGTGAAAACGAGGAGGAGGAACAAGGAAGCTCTCCCCCTCCATCGAGGGGAGCGAAAAAGAAGAAGGCCGCCCCAACAGGGGAGGCCGAGGGGTCGAGGAAAAGGAAGACCCCTCCGCCGGACTACTCCCCCAACGCCGAAGAGGGCGGAAAGGAGTGGCCGGGCAGAACCAAGCGTCCGGCGACATCGTAAGTATTCACATACCAGAATGACTCATAGTATCTTCAAGTGCGCAGCTTACCCTAATGTCGAATGTTATTTGCGCAGCCCGCCCCGAGCCGCACTCGATGATTCATCGAGCGGCTCCCTGGATTCGTCGGACATGAACTCTGTCCCGCCCGCAGTCTCCCCCCGCGGGGCGGATGACGCCGAAGCGGCGTCCCGCCGAACAGGGCAGGAGGAGGTGGTCCTGGAGGAGCCGCAAGGCAATCCTCAGGACCCCAAGAGTAAAGGGGATGAAACCCCCCAGGGCTCCCAGTCCGGCTTTGTGCCGGACACCGCGCCGGACTCAACCGTCCTGGCTCGCGGTGGGCGAACTCCTTCCAAGAGGAGTAAGCCGTCTGCGCCGGCGACCTCTGTCCAACCAGAGGCGCCGGATAGTCTGTTGGAGGCGCTTGAAGGCGCCACCATCGACGAGGAGCACCATACTGTCATGAGTGCGGTGGTCCAAAGGGTTCAGTCCGCCAAGAGCGGACTGAATGAAGCTTGCGCTAGCCTTCTAACAGGCTTCCAGGTAAGCAAAAAATATGCTAAATTCATTACCGCATAGACAGTAGCCCCTGATGCTCTGTTCGGTGTTCGGAAAGAAAAGCCGAATAGAGGATCCAACAATTTTCGCAGGAGTCTAATAAAAAGTCTAATATGCGTATGCAGGCTTCCCTGCTGTCCACCGCCGCACTGACTACGCAGGTGGAAGTCCTGAAAAAGGACCTTGAGCGGTCTGAGCAAGAGCTCGGCCATGCCAAAAGGCAGCTCGTGGAAAAGGAAGGTAAGAAAATACCCCTTAGAAAAAAAAGAAAGAAAGAAAAAAAGTGGTGCCTATAGAGAGGCTTGATTGCAAAAAGAAATAACAGGATTGTACTGCTTATTGTAGGGGCCACAACCGAGGTGGCAACCCTGAAGCAGGCGCTGGCTGAAGCCGAGAGGAAAGCGGCCGAGGAGCGTGCCGAGCGAGAAAAGCTTGGGGTCCAAGTCGGCGAGGTGCAGCAAGAGCTGCAAGCTCTCATTAAGAAACATGAGGGTTTGGAGCTTGAGGCAAAAACGCAAGCATCCGAGCTCGCGTCGGCTGTTGAGACCACCAAGAGTGCCAAGGCCGAAGCCCAAAAGGCCCTCCAAGAGTTGGAGGATGTGAAAAAGATAGCAGCGGGTAAGGCATTCTTAATGCAAAGTAGGAATATAAAGGTGAAATACCTATTACTTACCCGAATCCGGAGTTCTCCAGGGGCATTCTTCGATCTTCCCCGCAGCGCATCCGCCGCCGCCGCATTCTACCGAGCTGAAGAGGACAGCTCGACGGAGAGTGTGTTCTGGTCTCAGTATTCTGAGGCCGGACACCCTTTGCCCTTAAGCGACCAGCTGAAGCAGCTGGCCGAGCTCCACAAGGCGGCCGAACAGGCCATGAAGGGCTTACTAGTTCGGCTGTGGCCTGGAGAGGCCCTGCCTGGGAGCTACTTCGGGCTGGTGCGGCGGCTGGTGGAGGCCTGTCCACGGCTTGAGGTCATCAAGCGCTCCGTCTGCATAGAAGGTGCCCGGAGGGCCCTTGCCCGTGTAAGGGTACACTGGGGCAAGCTGGACGGAGAGAAGCTAGTGAAGGACGGGCCGCCGCAGGGGAAGGAGCATCGCAAGCCCGAGAACTACTACAAGGAAGTTCTCGCTGGAGCTCGCCTTGTCGCGGATGAATGTGCCAAAGATGTAATATTTCAATGAACTCGCTCATTTGTATCCTGTGCGCTGAAAACTTGTTCATATGCGCTTAAGCAATGCTTTCTGAATTTAAAATATTATTTTCTGTGCGGCCGTTTATCAATAACTGAGAGATGGCGAGTCGTCGGCTTCTGCCCCCATGCAACTAGTGCTGGGGTGTTCGGGATAAACCTGAGGGCTCTTGTTCCCATAGTTGGGTCCTTCGAGGGAGGCGCTCAGCACAGCGAACCAGGCAATTAGACTATAATGCTTGAACACTCTCACTTAGCCATAGAACGTTATAATTTTAAATTTCGGCGAAGCCCCTAGTTCAGAAGGCCGAATTCGGGGCACTATCCACGCCTTTAGCCGGACTTAACCAGCTCTCCGCTCGAAGCGGCATAAGCCTTTAGGGACTCGAAAAACCTCTCGAACAGCGACCGGTCTCGCGCCCTATCATGACAGTCTGTTTTAGCTTTCTCCACTGAGGTGCTCACCCACATGATCTGGGGCACAATCGCAGTGGTTCTCCTAGTGCTACCTTAGCCTATAGAGCGGAACGTAAGGCACCAAAACATAGGAGCCGGGCAAACCCAACATATGACCAAAATCATGACTCGGAGCCGATGCATATAATGCTATAAGTTCGGGGTGCCGCACTTGTGAAAGTGGACGGACTTCTCACACCAGATAGAAGGGTAATAAAGCCCCTGGCGTGGTTTGCCATACCATGGTGTATGGGTGCGATCATGTTATTTGAGTAAACATATGTATATTAAAAGAAGATAATGCAAAAAATAGACAAAAAGCTATGCATTATTTATGAGGAGGCTGTTTATTCAAGCCGAACGATACAAGTAATGCGAAAAAAAAATTAGACTATTTAATATGTCCTGACCAGGCGCAGGCCGCGGAATTTAGAAACATATATATCGCTCGAAATAGAGACCACCTGAGAGTTCCATGATGCGGCGTTGTTTTGTCTGCTTTCCTGGGTCGTGTATCGTCTGTGCGGCAGCGAGGCCGAACACTGTATCCAGAGTATGGAGTCCTGAAAGAAAAAGAAGAACCCGACAGCCCTAGTACGTTTGATGCCGTATTGTTGGCATGCCGTTTTATCTGCCCCTTCCCCTATGCCCATGGAATTGTAAGGGCGAAATTGTGTACTCGAGGTACTAGCTCCGCTATGTAGCGATGGCTGGGGTTGGGGCCGTATTGCTACGCGTGCTCTGAACGCGCCAGTCGGTCTTGCTGCGGGTTATTCCGGACGTGTTTTGCTTTGTCCTGCTTTGTAGCGGCCGAACTCGAGAGCTGCCTTAACAGGCTGCTTTGTACCTCTGCCGCGAGGGTTGCCGTGTGTTCCTCCGTACGGATGGAGCATTCGGTGTTTCCGCAGACCGTGATTACACCTCGAGGGCCTGACATCTTGAGCTTGAGATATGCGTAGTGCGGCACCGCATTGAATTTAGCGAATGCGGTTCGTCCAAGCAAAGCATGATAGCCACTGCGGAACGGAACTATGTCGAAGATTAACTCTTCGCTTCGGAAGTTGTCCGGAGATCCGAAGACCACATCAAGTGTTATGGAGCCTATGCAATTGGCCTCTACACCTGGGATGACGCCTTTAAAGGTCGTCCTTGTGGGCTTGATCCTTGATGGATCTATGCCCATTTTCCACACCGTATCCTGGTAGAGCAGGTTCAGGCTACTGCCGCCGTCCATGAGGACTCTTGTAAGGTGAAATCCGTCAACGATTGGGTCAAGAACCAATGCGGCGAAACCGCCGTGACGGATGCTGGTGGGGTGGTCCCTTTGATCGAAGGTGATCGGGCAAGAGGACCATGGGTTGAACTTTGGGGCGACTGGCTCCATCGCGTATACGTCCCGTAGCGCACGCTTCCTCTCCCGCTTGGGAATATGAGTCGCGTATATCATGTTCACCATCCGCACTTGTGGGGGAAACCCCTTCTGTCCGTTGTTGTTCGGCGGCCTGGGCTCCTCTTCGTCATCGCTGTCTAGCCCCTTGTTCTTGTTTTTGGCTCTTAACTTGCCTGCCTGCTTGAACACCCAACAATCCCTGTTGGTATGATTGGCTGGCCTTTCGTGGGTGCCGTGAATCTGGCACGAGCGGTCGAGTATTTGGTCCAAACTGGACGGGCCCCGGGTATTCTTTTTGAATGCCTTTTTCCGCTAACCGGATTTATGGCCTCTGAATCCGGCGTTTACTGCTGTATCTTCATTGCGGTCGCTGCTGACGCGGCGTTTCTGTTTATTCTGTCGCGACCTGCCACTTTTGTCCTTGGTATCTGAATTACCTTGCTTCTTCGATAAGTTGTTGCTGCGAGCTAGCCAGCTATCTTCGCCCGCACAAAAGCGGGTCATGAGTGTCGTGAGGGCTGCCATGGATATCGGCTTTTCCTGTCCCAGGTGCCGGGCGAGCCACTCGTCACGGATGTTATGCTTGAAGGCTGCTAAGGCCTCTGCATCCGGACAATCGACTATCTGATTTTTCTTTGTTAGGAACCGTGTCCAGAATTGCCTGGCCGATTCTTCTGGCTGCTGGATTATGTGGCTTAGGTCGTCGGCGTCCGGTGGCTGTACGTAGGTCCCCTGGAAGTTGTCGAGGAATGCGGCCTCCAGGTCCTCCCAAGAGCCGATCGAATCTGCGGGGAGGCTATTAAGCCAGTGCCGGGCTGGTCCCTTAAGTTTAAGGGGTAAATATTTGATGGCGTGCAAATCATCGCCACGTGCCATGTGGATGTGGAGGAGATAGTCCTCAATCCATACTGCCGGGTCGGTCGTACCATTGTACGACTCGATGTTGACGGGTTTAAAACCCTCTGGGATTCTATGATCCATTACTTCGTCTGTGAAGCATAGTGGGTGTGCGGCGCCCCTGTACTGGGCTATGTCTCGACGCAGTTCGGAGGAGCTGTGCCTGTTGTGTTCGGCCCGGCCGGATTTATTGTATCCGGAGTGAAAACTATCACATGCCGTCGGGCGTCCGCGCGATCCATAGATCGATCTTGTTTGCCTTGCTTTGTCCTCCAGGACGTCTTGCAGGTCTGGTTCGTGTTCCCGTGCCTTGGTAAAGCGGCTTCGGGGCATGGCTATTTTGGATGTTCGACAGGCTTCTCTGTCGCGGCCGCGAGGTGGCCGATCTGCCATGTCTTGGGCTTCCTCCTCTGATTGGGGTAGCGGCCTGCGCTTAGGATAGTTTTTGGAGGGGCGTCCGAGCTCGTGCTCTTCGGCCGCAAGGACTTCAGTCCATCTGTCAGCTAGCAAATCTTGATCAGCTCTAAGCTGTTGCTGCTTTTTCTTTAGGCTGTTCGCCGTGGCTAAAAGCCTGCGTTGAAAGCGCTTTTGTTTGGCGGGGTCCGATGGTACGATGAATTCATCGTCGCCGAGGCTTGCCTCATCTTCGGAGGGAGGCATGTAGTTATCGTCCTCGACCTCTCGCTCTGCCGCTCTCTCATGAGGGCGGTCTTCTCCATCTTCCTGTGCCGAATCCTGCTGGTTTTGGTGTTCTTCGGCGCTGTCCGGGGTAGTATTATCTCCCGTGCCAGAATCACCGTTTCTGCTGTGGCGGGATTTGGAGCGGCGCCGCTGACGTCGGCGTTTTGGAGGCTTTTTCGAAGTGCCATCCTCCGCTGTTCCATCGCCATCTCCATCGTTTGGAGCATCCACCATGTATATGTCGTATGACGAGGTGGCGGTCCAGCTCCCTACAGGTGCTGGTTCTTGCTCGTCTCCTCCTTCGTCGTCCATACCGTCGAAGTCTTCGGAGCCGAAGTCGAGCATGTCGGATATATCGTCGACAGTGGCTATTAAGTGGGCGGTGGGTGGGCTTTGAATTTCTTCGTCGTCCGAATCCCAACCTCGTAGGCCATAGTTCGGCCCGGGCTCTCCTGACAAAGAGAGAGACTTGAGAGAATTCAGAATATCACCAAAAGGTGAATACTGAAAGATGTCCGCGGCGGTGAACTCCATTACAGGCGCCCAATCTGATTCGATCGGCGGGGGCACGGACGACCCGAAGTTCGAAGAAGAGTCCGGCTCCTTGGAGTCACAGGCCATGCGGAGCGCGGGGCTCGTGTTCGGCTCAATGGCCTTTAAGATCGCAGCCCCCGAGGTGACGTCCAACCATTCATCTTCAAAGAACGCAGCGGGCTCCGAATCGAGGATCGGGGCCGGAGCGTATGCGGCCTCCAGGACACTGTTCGGAGGCAGAGCTATATCATGCCCCTCGAGATAGTGCGGCGCGCTTGGCTGTGGCTCGAATCCGTCGAAGATCAAGTCTCCGCGGATATCTGCCGTGTAGTTTAGGCTTCCAAACCTGACTTGATGGCCAGGGGCGTAGCTCTCGATCTGCTCCAGATGACCAAGCGAGTTGGCCCGCAGAGCGAAGCCGCCGAAGACGAAGATCTGTCCAGGGAGAAAAGTCTCACCCTGGACCTCATCGTTGTTGATGATCAAAGGAGCCATCGGGCCTAAAGGCGACGACACAGAGGAACTCTCAATGAAAGCACCAATGTCGGTGTCAAAACCGGCGGATCTTGGGTAGGGGGTCCCGATCTGTGCATCAAGGTCGGATGGTAACAGGAGACAAGGGACACTTTATTTTACCCAGGTTCGGGCCCTCTCGATGGAGATAAAACCCTACTCCTGCTAGATTAATATTGATGATATGGGTAGTACAAGAGTAGATCTACCACGAGATCAATGAGGCTAAACCCTAGAAGCTAGCCTATGGGTATGATGATGGTTATGATGTGTTCTGTCCTACGGACTACAACCCTCCGGTTTATATAGGCACCGGATAGGGTTAGGGTTACACAGAGTCGGTTACATTTGTAGGAGATCTTGAATATCCGCACGCCTAGCTTGCCTTCCACACCAAGGAAAGAACCTTCCGGACACGGGACGAAGTCTTCAATCTTGTATCTTCATAGTCCTGGAGTCCAGCTGAAGATATAGTTCGGCTATCCGAACACCCCCTAATCCAGGACTCCCTCACCATCATCTCGGCCTTCTCCGATGGCGTGCGCGACGTCAAGATGAAGGAGGAGCTGGCGATGCATGAAGACCCGTGCACTTCCTTGGAGCTGTTCAACTTGGCGACCAAGTGCGCCAGGGCTGAGGAAGGGCGTCTCTCCCTCCTCAAGCTGCCTGCCGCGGACCCAGAAGAGAAGAAGCTCAAGACCAAGGATGTGAAGTGCAAGGGGGCTGCCGTGCTCGCGGAAGAACCAGACACCAAGCAGGGCAGAGATCAGCCCAAATCTTCCAAGCGCAGTCGGTACTGTGTGTACCATGACCT
This sequence comes from Aegilops umbellulata, assembly GCA_032464435.1. Classification (NCBI taxonomy): domain Eukaryota; kingdom Viridiplantae; phylum Streptophyta; class Magnoliopsida; order Poales; family Poaceae; genus Aegilops; species Aegilops umbellulata. The sequence continues at coordinate 410,758,144 of CP136055.1, forward strand.
CCACACCCACAACACCAACGAATGTCAAGAGCTCCGAGCCGTGCGAGAAGGAAGGATCGGCTGTCGCCCCGACCTCGGTGACCGGGGCTACGGTCGAAGAGGAGGAAGGAACGAAGGACGATGGGAAGACCACGGCCCGAGTCACGGGTGGCGTGACCAACCTCGCGAGGACCGCTGGCAAGACCCGCCTCACGAGGGAGACTGGAGGGATCAGCCTCACGAGGATCGCCCGCAAGGCAACACAGGCCTCCCTCCGCTGCCGCCGCAACCAAGGAGTAACAAGGACCGCCATCAGGATGAGGGGGCTGGGGGCTTCCAGGAGCCGCGCGCGATCGCCTGCATCCTGGGCGGAGCTCAAGCCCCAGCCTCTCAGCGCATCTTCAAGCAGTTCGCCCGCGAAGTAAATGCAGTCCTCCCCAAGCTTGAAGCCATGCGCCCTCTCAGGTGGTCCGCGTGCACCATCACATTCAGCTCAGCGAATCAACTCAAGTGTGCGGCCACAGCTGGAGTCCTCCCGATGCTTTGTTCCCCAATCATCAGCAACGTGCTGGTCACCAGGACCCTCATCGATGGCGGGGCAGGGCTCAACGTCCTGTCCGTGGAAACATTCAACAATCTCCAAGTGCCCTACAACCAGCTTCAGCCAACCAAGCCTTTCTCTGGAGTCACCGACGGCTCCACGGTCCCGATTGGGCAGGTCCGCCTCCCAGTCACCTTCGGGACACGCGACAACTACCGCACCGAGCTCATCGATTTCGACGTCGCTCACATTCGCCTGCCGTACAACGCCATCCTTGGATACCCAGCGCTGGCCAAGTTCATGGCCGTAACTCACCACGGCTACAACGTCCTCAAGATGCCAGGAAGTTGCGGAGTCATCACGGTGCCTTGTGAAGAGAAGGATGCGGTGTGTTCCCTGGAACGAGCCTTTCAGGCAGCATCACTGGAAGACCCGGATCGCGAAAGCAGGAGGCTTCCCGAGACCACCCCCAAGAAGAAGAAGACATCGTCCGACCCGGCCCGTCGGGAGGCAGGCCCCTCAGGGCCCGCGCCTGCCCAGAGGGATCCTCCTTCCATCGCATAGGAAAGCGTGCCCGACGCCCTCCTCAGGCAGGGCTCGGGGGCTCTCCCCCGGAGGGCCGCCGACCTGGCTAAGGTCACGAGGGAGGCGCTTGGGCACCACATGGAGGCGTGTTTCGAAGCACGTTTCCATTAAGAAGGAGTAAGGCAAGGAGGGCCAGACCCTCAGGAGTTCGTCAGCAAGGCCATTCAGGAGCTGCAAGAGTCAAGAGTCATGAGAGGCGGCCGCCGCCTACCAGCTGTGGCTCCCATCCAGGCGAGGATGGTGGGCTGCGCGTCTGCATCGACATACCAGGCTCAATCGAGTCGCCTCTCTGGAGCGCCTCTGGCCCTCGCAAGTGGGGCGCTGCGAAGGTCCACCCCACAGCTACATCCGCATGCCTTACGGCTTGCCAAATGCGGTTGCCACGTACCAGCGCCTCATGAGGGGCATCATGGAGGCTCAAGAGGCCAGGCGTTCCGCAGCCTTGGCGGAGATGGAGATGGTCCGCGAGGAGCCACCAGCGCCTCCGGAGCCTCCCGAGGCCCCTGGGCCTGGGGGCTCATGAGGATCGGCTTCCGCAGCCCACCGAGTCTGCTACACCAATACTCATTCGTCCTCAACATCATCAGGTGACATCTTTCAAGTTTCATTTCCAGCTGGGAGTGCCCCCCTGGGCTGCATTATTCCCGGGCCGCGTGGGTCCGTCCCTGCGGCATGTATCCCTTTTATTTCATGTTGTTAGCTTGCTTTGTTGGGGGCGCCCGTCGGGCTGCATCATCCCCAAGCCGCTCGGGCCAGACCCAACGGCATGTATCCCTTTTGCGTTTATTTCCAGCAATGCGTTCGACCCACCATGCTTGATTATTTGATGCCGGTCCACGACACTTCTTTTTCTCCATGCCGACCACTTGCACGTTAAGGGGGGGGGGTACCTGAGCATCGCGACTCAGGGCTCTTACTGGTTCTCCAGCCCTTACCCTCTGGCCTTGTCCACGGCATCGCGACCTGGCATACCAGCGACGGCTGAGACCAGCTAGAGGGCCGGGACCCGAGGACGTAGAGTGCAGGCATCTAACCAAATTTGCAGGAACACATCACAAGATAAGGCCCAGTGCCAGGCGTAACCCGCCTAGAGGTAGGGCCCCGTGAGTCCCGCGCTGGCTCACGGGTGCCCAGATACACCTCGCCAGGCCCTACCGTGCCAGCCACGCGTCAGGGCGGGGCTGTACACGCCCCGGGGGCTCCTCCCGGAGGGGAGCCCCCTCCCACGTACCAGTGGAAGCACCATGCTTCGCGCTGGCTGACGACACTGCCGAGGAGCGGCTATGCCTGTACACATACGGAAGCACTATGCTCCGCGCTGGTGATAAACAACTGAGGGTGGCCCCCGGGCCGCATCAACCTCAGGGAGCCCAGAGCTCAGTGTCTAGCCTCATCGTAACGCCTCCCCTCAGGAGTGCCGCGCGAGGGGGCTGGGCACGGGGGCTGCGCCTGGGTCACGCCCAGACGCATGCCACCCAGCCAGGCCCCCCCGGGCCTGGTTCGTCGCGCGTCTCTCCCCGAGCGGAGCCAAGGTACGAAGGCCGTTTGAGCTTCAAGGGGGACTCCTGAGCATCGCGACTCAGGAGCCTAACTGGTCTCGTAGCCCCTCACTCCTTAGTTTCGAAAGGCTAACGCTGGGTGAGGTACGCGCGGGGCCGGGCTCTGCAGACGTAGAAGGTAGATCCACCCACATCTCACCTCCCTACTTGCTATTCGTGCGCCAAGGGGGACTCCTGAGCATCGCGACTCAGGAGCCTAACTAGTCTCGTAGCCCCTCACTCCTTAGTTCCGAAAGGCTAATGCTGGGTGAGGTACGCGCGGGGCCGGGCTCTGCCGGCGTAGAACATAAGCAAGTAGGAAGGAAAAGCGTAAACTTCGAGGATCGCCTCCCTACTTGCTGTTCGTGCGCCAAGGGGGACTCCTGAGCATCGCGACTCAGGAGCCTAACTTGTCACGTAGCCCCTCACTCCTTGGTCCCGTCCTGGTTTCCGGTCGGAGCTAATGCTGGGTGAGGTACGCGCGGGGCCGGGCTCTGCCGGCGTAGAACATAAGCAAGTAGGAAGGAAGAGCACAAATTTCAAGGAATTCAAAAGCAAATATTACAGTCCACACTGTTATCTCAATGCCACACGCAAGTTTAAACGCCTCCCCGAGGCATGGTACATGTGCAGGAATTAAAGACAGGACAGGAGCCACAACGGAACCACTTGACTACGGTGGAGCAGCGTGGAGTGGGTTCGCCTCATGGAGCAGCAGGGTCGGCAGCGCCTCGCTTCGGCTTGGTGCTGAAGGCCCGGAACTTCCCCAGCAGAGCCTCCGCGCGACCCTTCACGGCCTCGGCAGCGGAAGTGGCACGCTCGCCGCTTGCTGGCTCCAGCAGGCTCTCGAGGTCGACGCTGGGATCGCGAAGGTAGATGTGGGTGAAGACCCGCGTCAGCGCTGCAGAAGACAGGACACGCGCCTCGGCCTCGGCCGTGGGGCCAAGGCCAAGGGCGACATCTTCAAGAGCGCGAACCAGGAAGGGAAGCAGCTTGGCGGGGCCGTCCTCGGCGCCAGCCAGCGGGCTCTCTAGGCCACTGTCGTAAAGCATTTTCAGCGAGGAGCGTGCCTTCTCCTCCATCTCTGCGAAGGCCACGCGGTCCTCGGCAAGAACCTGGGCCTTGTTGTCCAGCTCGACCTTCCTCGCCCCCAGCTCCTGCTCCAGCGCGCCTAGGCGGTCATGGCGCTTCTTGAGCTTGGCCTCCTAGCCCTTGACGGCCGCCTCGCGAGCCTTCACGCCCTCTTCCTGCTCTTGGCGAAGGCGGGCCTCTTTCGCAAGCTGGTCCCGCAGGCCTTGCAGCTCCTCCTCCAGCTCCTTGCAGCGACCACGGACGGCAACCACCTCCCCCAGGGCTGCGTCATGAGCAACCTTCGCCTCAAGGACGACCTGCCTCTCCTCGTCGCAAGCCGTCGAGGCCTGGACCAGCGCCACTCGAATCGAAGCATCAGAGCGAATCCATCCTGAAGCCAGCTCCAAGCGCCCGGCCACCAAGCGAGGGTCGGCGCCAAGAAGATCTTGCCATAGCCGGTCCAGCTCAGCAGCAGCACGATCCAGAACGGCAGAAGGAGTCGGAGAGACAGCAGTCGGTGGAGTAGGAGGAGAAGGCGGTTGCACAACCATAGCATCCTGAGGCGAAGCCTGCTGCGCCCCACGGCTGCGGAGGTGGCAGCAGGCGAAGGCACCTCGGGAGTCGCTTGGGCCATGGGGGCTGAGCTCGCCCCAGCCAGCTCAGCCCGGCCTCGCGAGGACGACCGGGCAGGAGAGGCCCGTGCATCGCGGTCACCTTCCTTCGCGGGCGGAGGTGCTGCCCCGGATGGAACCTCAGGAGCTCCCTTCAGCTTCTTCGCTGAGGGCGCCAGCCTATCCAAGAGATGCGGACGTCAAGCCTCAGCAGCAGAACAAGAAATAAAGACAAGAATCAAGCGCTTACAGGTCGTTGCCAGCAGGCTCAAACAGCCTCCGGCCAAATTTGAAGCCCGAAAGCCGACTGGTAGGGTCAACCTCGGGAAGCTCGGGAGCGGAAGGTGCGTCTGCGGTCCGCCCTGGGACCGGGGCAGACCCGCGGGAGATCAGCCCGGTCCTGTTCTTCTTCGGGATCGGGGGCAAGCTCCTGCCGCCCTGCTCGTCATCATCCTCGTCATCATCGCTCGGAGAGAGGCGGAGAGTGCGGGGCCTGCGCTGGGGGAAGGGAGCCCTCGACTCTCCGTCGGTCACCTCGGAGTCAGGCCCTTTTTCCCGCTCCCCTCCTTCCTCCTCTTCGCTGGAGTCGTCGGAGGACACGTCCACCGGGTCCTCGGGAGCTTTCGTGGGCATGGGCCCGTCCCCGTTGAAGACGGGCATGGACTCCACTACCTGCTCCCAGCCGTCGCGGAGGAACAAGGGCATAGGAGCGCCCTCCAACCTCGTCACATCGCCCCCGACCAGAGATTGGACGACCGTGGCCAGATCTTCGTCGGCCAAGGCCGCGGGGCTCGGATGGGGCCTCCACATCGGAAGTGAGTACCGCCGAAGTGGAGCCAGCTGGTGCTCCAGGAATTCCCTCAGCAGCGACGCGCCAGTCAGCTTCACCACCGCCATGTTGGCCAGCTTCAGATCCGCGTCCATGTTCTCCAACACCGGCTTCGCGCGGGGGTCCGCAAGCTTCGCTCGACCCCAATCGCTGGAGTTCGCGGGTTGCTCCGTGGGCAAGATCAGCCGAGGGTGGATGCGCCCAGCATCTACCAGGACCCACTTGCTCCTGAAGCCCTCAATCCTCTTCCCAAGGCTCGAAATGGCGATGGCACCACCGTACGCGATGAAGCTCGCGCACGCGGAAGCAGGACCGCGGGAGGTCCGGAGGTAGAAGTAGTGGCGCAGCAAGGCCACTGAGGGCTGCACCCCTACGTGAGCCTCGCAGTAATAGGCGAAGATTGCCAGGAGAAGGATGAAATTGGGGTGGAGATGCAGAGCCTGTAGCCTATAATGGCAGAGGACAGAGAAGAAGAACTCGGAGAAGGGAGGCACCAGGCCAGCAGCAATGGCGCTTGCAAAGAACGGATAGAAGGTGCTCCCTTGGCCCTCAGGGGTGGAAGAGCCGGCCTTGAACACCTTCGCTCCGTCGATGCCCTGCGCCGCCGCCATCCGGCACAGCCGGGGGAGGCTCGCCTCCGACACGTTTGGCGAGTCCAGGGCAGACGAGTACCAAGCTCCGGCCGGGGACTGACGAGGCACCATGGCTCCCTAGGTCGTGCGGACGAAGTAGATCTGAAGTTTTGGAGGAAGGAAGGACAGGCGCAAGAAAGGGGATCTGAGCAGCAACCAGAGAAAGCAAAAAGCAAGGCCCGGGCAGATGCCGCTCCTTTATCAAACTCGCGCGGTTGCTGAGGCGCCCACGTCCAATCAACCGCCACACGGCGCCCAAGGCCGCAGGCTGTTAGGGCCCGCGGCGCTTCGCCCTTGCCCTTTCGCCTCACTGCATGGCCAATTCCGGGCGAGCCTTGGGCCCGAGGGCTACTGTCGGCGTTCTGGGAACGGGGGTCCCCAGACTTGCCTGCCTGCGGCGTGGCTCAAAGGGGGGCCCAGCATGGCCCATCTTCATCAACACAAACCCAAGACCCTCGCGAGGGGCCAAGCCTCACGGGGCGGACGACATGGAGCTTCCTCAGGCGCGACCTCATCAGGCTGACTCGGGAGGAGGCGGAGAGATCAAGGCGGGGTGCCTCACGAGGTGCCCGTGACGCAAGCCATGACAACCAAGGGCGCCAGGCGGGCGCCAGCCAGTGCAGTGTCCTCCTTTCCTCTTTGGTGCAAAGGGAGCAAGCGCAGGCGGGAGCATCAAGCAAAGGCACCCATTTCGGTGCAACGAGACCAAGACCAGCCCAACGGCAGGGAAGAAGTCATTGTGGAGCCCAAGCCAGCGTCACCACCAGAGCCTTTGGCAGGCGAGGACCAACTTTAGTCAGGATAAGTGTACCATATGTTCCCCTTCAAAATGGCCAATTGTTGGTGCCCTTCCCACTCAATATTTGGGAAGAGACCCAGGGCCTTTGCCTATAAATAGGACTAGCCACCCCCAGGGTAGAGGGACGTAGAATGAGAAGGGAAGAGGAATCAGAATCAGAGAGAGAAGGGTGACTGAACTCCTCTCAGCAGTTCATCCCCCCAGCCAAGAACAGACCCTCGCTTGGCTGTTCTTCCTTGTATTGCTCAGCATCATCAGCCCAAGAGGCAATCCACCACACCACAAACTGGAGTAGGGTATTACACCACATCGGTGGCCCGAACCAGTATAAACCCTGTGTCTCTTTGTGCTGTTCTTTCCATAGCTTAGATCTTAGCGTGGCGGTGGGGTTCAGGTAGGTAGAAGGCGAAATCTCCGCGTGCACCCCAGTGTTCGAACTTCAAGGGTCTGCCGGAACCCAAAATCCGACACATCGCATCCCCAAACTTTTAGAAACGACAGCTTAAGTTTCTTCCCAAACCATAATTCATACGGTGTCGTCTCAAAGGATTTAGACGGTGCCCTATTTAAAGTGAATGTAGTTGTCTCTAGAGCGTATCCCCAAAATGATAGCGGTAAATCAATGAGTGACATCATAGATCGCACCATATCCAATAGAGTGCGATTACAACGTTCGGACACATCGTTACGCTAAGGTGTTCCAGGCAGCGTGAGTTGTGAAACGATTCCACATTTCCTTAAGTGCGTACCAAATTTGTGACTTAAATATTCTCCCCCATGATCTGATCGTAAGAATTTTATTTTTCGGTCACGTTGATTCTCTACCTCATTATGAAATTCCTTGAACTTTTCAAAGGTCTCAGACTTGTGTTTCATCAAATAGACATACCCATATCTACTTAAGTCATCAGTGAGAGTGAGAACATAACGATAGCCACCGCGAGCCTCAACGCTCATTGGACCGCACACATCAGTATGTATAATTTCCAATAAGTTGGTTGCTCGCTCCATTGTTTCGGAGAACGGAGTCTTGGTCATTTTACCCATGAGGCATGGTTCGCACGTGTCAAATGATTCGAAATCAAGAGACTCCAAAAGTCCATCTGTATGGAGCTTCTTCATGCGTTTGACACCGATGTGACCAAGGCGGCAGTGCCACAGATATGTGGGACTATCATTATCAATATTACATCTTTTGGTATTTACACTATGAATATGTGTAACATACCGTTCGAGATTCATTAAGAATAAACCATTGACCAAAGGGGCATGGCCATAAAACATATCTTTCATATAAATAGAACAACCATTATTCTCGGATTTAAATGAGTAGCTATCTCGTATTAAACGAGATCCAGATACAATGTTCATGCTCAAAGCTGGCACTAAATAACAATTATTGAGGTTTAAAACTAATCCCGTAGGTAAATGTAGATGTAGCGTGCCGAGGGCGATCACATCGACCTTGGAACCATTCCCGACGCGCATCATCACCTCGTCCTTCGCCAGTCTCCGCTTATTCCGCAACTCCTGTTTTGAGTTACAAATATGAGCAACCACACCGGTATCAAATACCCAGGAGCTACTACGAGTACTGGTAAGGTACACATCGATTACATGTATATCACATATACCTTTAGTGTTGCCAGCCTTCTTGTCCGCTAAGTATTTGGGGCAGTTCCGCTTCCAGTGTCCCTTTCCCTTGCAATAAAAGCACTCAGTCTCAGGTTTGGGTCCATTCTTTGGCTTCTTCCCGGCAACTGGTTTACCGGGCGCGGCAACTCCCTTGCCATCCTTCTTGAAGTTCTTCTTACCCTTGCCTTTCTTGAAACTAGTGGTTTTATTGACCATCAATACTTGATGTTCCTTTTTGATTTCCACCTCCGCTGATTTCAGCATTGAATATACCTCAGGAATGGTATTTTCCATTCCCTGCATATTGTAGTTCATCACAAAGCTCTTGTAGCTAGGTGGGAGCGACTGAAGGATTCTATCAATGACCGCCTCGTCCGGGAGGTTAATGTCCAGCTGGGACAAGCGGTTGTGCAACCCAGACATTTTGAGTATGTGCTCACAGACAGAACTATTTTCCTCCATCTTACAATTGTAGAACTTGTCGGAGATTTCATATCTCTTGACCCGGGCATGAGCTTGGAAAACCATTTTCAGCTCTTCGAACATCTCATATGCCACGTGTTGCTCAAGACACTTTTGGAGCCCCGGTTCTAAGCTGTAAAGCATGCCGCACTGAACGAGGGAGTAATCATCAGCATGCGACTGCCAAGCGTTCATAACATCTTGGTTCTGTGGGATGGGAGCTTCACCTAACGGTGCTTCTAGGACATATGCTTTCTTGGCAGCTATGAGGATGATCCTCATGTTCCGGACCCAGTCCGTATAGTTGCTGCCATCATCTTTCAGCTTGGTTTTCTCTAGGAATGCGTTGAAGTTGAGGTTGACCTGAGCGTTGGCCATTTGATCTACAAGACATTTTGCAAATGTTTTTAGACTAAGTTCATGATAATTAAGTTCATCTAATCTAATTATTTAATGAACTCCCACTCAGATAGACATCCCTCTAGTCATCTAAGTGATACATGACCGAGTCAACTAGGTCGTGTCCGATCATCACGTGAGACGGACTAGTCATCATCGGTGAACATCTCCATGTTGATCATATCTTCCATACGACTCATGTTCGACCTTTCGGTCTCTTGTGTTCCGAGGCCATGTCTGTACATGCTAGGCTCGTCAAGTCAACCTAAGTGTTTTGCATGTGTAAATTTGGCTTACACCCGTTGTATGTGAACGTTAGAATCTATCACACCCGATCATCACGTGGTGCTTCGAGACAACGAACTTTCGCAACGGCGCACAGTTAGGGGGGACACTCTCTTGAAATTATTGTGAGGGATCATCTTATTTACTACCGTCTTCTAAGCAAATAAGATGCAAAAAATGATAAACATCACATGCAATCAAATAGTGACATGATATGGCCAATATCATTTTGCTCCTTTTGATCTCCATCTTCGGGGCGCCATGATCATCATCGTCACCGGCATGACACCATGATCTCCATCATCATGATCTCCATCATCGTGTCTCCATGAAGTTGTTCGCCAACTATTACTTCTACTACTATAGCTAACGGTTTAGCAAAGAAGTAAAGTAATTACATGGCGTTATTCAATGACACGCAGGTCATACAATAAATAAAGACAACTCTTATGGCTCCTGCCGGTTGTCATACTCATCGACATGCAAGTCGTGATTCCTATTACAAGAACATGATCAATCTCATACATCACATATAATTCATTCATCACATCCTTTTGGCCATATCACATCACAAGGCATATGCTGCAAAAACAAGTTAGGCGTCCTCTAATTGTTGTTGCATGTTTTTACGTGGCTGCAATAGGGTTCTAGCAAGGACGTTTCTTACCTACGTCAAAACTACAACGTGATATGCCAATTTCTATTTACCCTTCATAAGGACCCTTTTCATCGAAACTGATCTGACTAAAGTGGGAGAGACAGACACCCGCTAACCACCTTATGCAACTAGTGCATGTCAGTCGGTGGAACCTGTCTCACGTAAGTGTACGTGTAGTTCGGTCCGGGCCGCTTCATCCCATGATGCCGCCGAATCAAGATAAGACTAGTAACGACAAGTAAATTGACAAAATCGACGCCCACAACAACTTGTGTTCTACTCGTGCATAGAAACTACGCATAGACCTAGCTCTGATACCACTGTTGGGGAACGTTGCAGAAAATAAAAATTTTATACGGTTCACCAAGATCAATCTATGGAGTCATCTAGCAATGAGAGAGAGGAGTGCATCTACATACCCTTGTAGATCGCGAGCGGAAGCGTTCAAGAGAACGGGGTTGAGGGAGTCGTACTCGTCGTGATCCAAATCAGTGAAGATCCTAGTGCCGAACGGACGGCACCTCCGCATTCAACACACGTACAGTTGGGGAAGATGTCTCCTCCTTCTTGATCCAGCAAGGGGAAGGGAGAGGTTGATGGAGATCCAGCAGCACGACGGCGTGGTGGTGGAAGCAGCGGTGATCTCGGCAGGGCTTCGCCAAGCTCCAACTAGAGGGAGAGGTGTTACGAGGGGAGAGGGAGGCGCCAGGGACTTGGGTGCGGCTGCCCTCCCTCCCCCCACTATATATAGTGGCCCTAGGGGGGCGCCGGCCCCAAGAGATCCAATCTCAAGGGGGGGGGGCGGCCAAGGGGGGAACTTGCCCCCCAAGCCAAGTGGGGCGCCACAACCCTAGGGTTTCCAACCCTAGGCGCAGGGGGGCCCAAGGGGGGCGCACCAGCCCACCAGGGGCTGGTTCCCCTCCCACTTCAGCCCATGGGGCCCTCCGGGATAGGTGGCCCCACCCGGTGGACCCCCGGGACCCTTCTGGTGGTCCCAGTACAATACCGATGACCCCCAAAACTTTCCTGATAGCCGAACAGGACTTCCCATATATAAATCTTTACCTCCGGACCATTCCGGAACTCCTCGTGATGTCCGGGATCTCATCTGGGACTCCGAACAACTTTCGGGTTACCGCATACTAAAAATCTCTACAACCCTAGCGTCACCGAACCTTAAGTGTGTAGACCCTACGGGTTCGGTAGACACGCAGACATGACCGAGACAACTCTCCGGTCAATAACCAACATTGGGATCTGGATATCCATGTTGGCTCCCACATGCTCCTCGATGATCTCATCGGATGAACCACGATATCGAGGATTCAAGTAATCCCTTATACAATTCCCTTTGTCATTCGGTACGTTACTTGCCCGAGATTCGATCGTCGGTATCCCAATACCTCGTTCAATCTCGTTACCGGCAAGTCACTTTACTCGTACCGTAATGCATGATCCCGTGACCAAACACTTGGTCACATTGAGCTCATTATGATGATGCATTACCAAGTGGGCCCAGAGATACCTCTCCGTCATACGGAGTGACAAATCCCAGTCTCGATCCGTGTCAACCCAACAGATACTTTCGGGGATACCTGTAGTATACCTTTATAGTCTCCCAGTTACGTTGTGATGTTTGGTACACCCAAAGCACTCCTACAGCATCCGGGAGTTACACGATCTCATGGTCTAAGGAAATGATACTTGACATTGGAAAAGCTCTAGCAAACGAACTACACGATCTTGTGCTATGCTTAGGATTGGGTCTTGTCCATCACATCATTCTCCTAATGATGTGATCCCGTTATCAACGACATCCAATGTCCATAGTCAGGAAACTATGACCATCTGTTGATCAACGAGCTAGTCAACTAGAGGCTCGCTAGGGACATGTTGTGGTCTATGTATTCACACATGTATTATGATTTCCGGATAACACACTTATAGCATGAATAATAGACAATTATCATGAACAAGGAAACATATAATAATCATTTTATTATTGCCTCTAGGGCATATCTCCAACAGGTGCTACTGGAGAACACCGGCGGATTCAGCCTAAGAAAACGGGCTAAGTGGTCAACTGGTGGTGGTGGGTTGTTGTTGTTGTTGTTCCCTTGGTTCTGATTCTGGACTAGTATCTGCATCAATGCATTCTGCTGCTGGATCAACTGAGTGAGTTCCGGTGGGAAAGCAAATCCATTGTCGCGTTTCGGAGGCATCTGCTGGGTTTTTAGAAAAGATGAGAGAACATAATAGAATGAGGTCTAGAGGGAAAACACTACCCATATGCACATGAGACAAACACAAACATATCACTCAGTGAATCAATCAAAGCATACAATCGGTCTAGACTATCATTACAAAAGTGCTTGGACTATGCTATATACATGGTGGAATTCCACTACTGTTTTGGTGGTCTACTAGAAAAATTGCTCGGTCAAAGACTCCATGACATCTGCTCCAGCTTCATCAACATAATCATCATCACTATCGTCAGGGTCCGAGTCGGTGTCATCGATGATGATGTAGTTCTCCGGGCAAGTGGAACTGTCATCTTCTCCTCCTGGTGCAGGGTCTCCCATAAAAACTCCTAGCTTCTTGGTCAGGTCGCCATTCTTCTCCACTAGTGCGACGATTTCCTCCATATAATCCTCGCGCGTAACCTTGAGTTCTTCCTCCAGTTCCGAGATTCTTGGCATTGCTTTCTTCAAATCCACCATGCCTGCGCACATCTGGTTCTCCTGGCGACGAATGTGCTGGTTTAACTCCTGGATGAAAGAGGCAATCGATCTATCCTTCCTGGTGCTGATCACCTCCCATTGCTCATCTCGGCACCCACAAATCTGGTAGATAGTGTCCTTGAGATCATTATGGTAGACTTCACCAATGCGTCCCATAGTGATGTGAGCTGCCATACTCTTTCCTAGACTCCAGGTGGGTGCATTGAAAGAAAACTCTATGGGCTTAGTGACTGGCGGGAATGTCCTTCCTCAAACTTGAACTTGAATCATCCAGTGCTCCTCTTCTGGTAAAGTGGCATTGTAGGTCCCGGTGAAGCTTGGCATTCCAATGTTCAGGTACCTAGTAACTTCCTTCAAGTGGCGTCCAAAAGGGGTGTCCTCATCCGGTTTCATGAATTTGATCCTTGCATCCGCCATCCAAAAGGGTAGAAAATGGGGAGGAGTTAGAAATGAGAAGAGAGTAATGATCTAGGGCTTTAGCTTAGTGGTCGTGTCCTAGTCCTACAGTCAGTGTGTGCTCTGATACCATCTTTGTAGCGACCAGACCTCAAACAGTCTGATCTATGTGCATAAGTGACATCCCTGGATCGGTAATGCTGACACACATAGTACTCACAGGATTTATAACAGAGTAGCAATCACACACTATCGGTGGGAACGACACCTATGGGATCACAAGAATCCCTACTGCGGTTGCAGGGCGCGGGGTCGTGAGAAGAGCGGATCAAACAGATAGCACACGGTTCCTTTACCTAGGTTCGGGCCGCGAGGATGCGTAAAACCCTACTCCTGCTTTGGTGGATTGTATATCTGTGTTCTTGAGCTAGCTATGGGGCTTGAGGAGCTCCAAAAAGCCGAATCCTCCTCCTGGTCGCCTGGGCCTCCTTTTATAGGGAAAGGGGTTGCCACAGTGGCACAGATGAGGTGGAAAGGGTACACTGATGCGAGGTTATCCCTTGCATTACATGACAAGGCGCCTTTAATGCGTCTTGCTTAGGTGTCCTTGCTTTATCGGGGACGGGGGAGAGCCCTGTCTCGTCCGTCGCCGCTCCCTCTTGCGTCGACATGCGCCCTGGCCAGCGGTGCCCGTGGTGCCATGTAGGCAGGCAGGCAGCTGAGGTGGCGCAGTGGTGGGTCTCCACGAAGATCTGCATGCCGCCACGCAGGTGCCTGCCCAGCTAGTTTGGTCGGCAGCTGCATGCGAACGGTGGTGGAGGCGTGACTGGCGCGGCCCGGATGGTGCCCCCACGGATATTCTCGGCAAGGGCCTTGCCGGGGCCCCGACAAGGGTCTTGCCGGGGCACCAGCTATCATCCCCGGCAAGGCTCTTGCCGGGGGCCTTGTGGTCCTCCTTGGCTAGAATTCCGCCAAGGGCCACCATCTTCTGATCTTGAATGTCTTCACAAAGATCTGCATGCCACCACGGGGATGTCTCCCGAATCCTTGCCCCATGGGGTCAGTGGACTCAAGGGTGACTTGCTCCGTAGGTGCGGGGCGAGCTACCACGGCAAGGGTCTTATCGGGTTTGCTAAAACCGCCTCCCGACAAGGATCTTGCCGGGGTAGTCCGCTTTGTCCCCTTTGCTCTTCGTGGTCTTGGTCTTGGCGTCGTTCTGCTTCTCTCGAGCTTCGGTCTTACCTTGGCTCACCTCCCTTGCCTTGCTCAGTGTGGTGGTGCCCGTGGCTCAGACTGCCCGTGCACAGTTATAGGGGTGCAAAAAGTGTACCCTCTTTTTGTACACCGGCAGGAGCCCCCGGGCCTGGGCCACACGTAAGCGCAATCGCGTCGTTGGGCTAGGCCCAAAAACGGTGCGCGGGCAGGCGGGGCGGTTTTTACCGCGGTAAGTTCCTTCGTGCGCTGCGCCTCCCACGCTTCCCGCGCGTGGCGCGGCGTGGGGAGGCATGTGTGACGTGGGCGGCATGCGTGGGGCTGAGCTCTGCACACATGCGTCACATCGTAGTAAAGGGGGCGGTGCGCGCCTTCCCCATAAACGGAGGGAGGCGTGGAGGCGCGGCCCATTTACCGAACGGGGCCGAGGCGTGGTCTTCAAGGCGTCCACTCCCCACGATCACAGGGTGGGGAGAGGTCGCCTCATCCGTCGCCTCAGTCCTGCACACCTGCCACGTGGCTCTCATGCGCTTGGGGTGGCGAACGGTGGAGGCGGGAAACCGGGCCGCCGCGGGCTGGGGCAGCGGGTCGGTCCCAGTTCCCTGCGCCTTCCGCGTCTTGATTGGCTGGGCGGGGCGGCCGAGCCCCCACACCGTTCCTTTATAAAGAGCGGGAGGGGGGGATGGCGTCCCGCATTCCTTCATATCCTCCTTCCTTCAGCTTCTGCTCCCCCCTTCCATCCGCCATGGAGAGAGGGAACCCCGGTCCTTCAACGGTGGCGACGAGGGTTGCCGCTCGACAATGCGTCCCCCTTCCCCTGCACCTGCGGTGGCAGAGCCCTCCGCAAGGGGAAAGGGGAGGGGGCGAGGCCGTGGGTGAGGCCGAGGCGCTCGGGGAAGAGGAGGACGGGGCGGCGCGCCGGCCTCGCCTCTGCCAGCAGTTCCTCCTCCCACGGAGGGCCATGTTGGGGATGATCCTTGCGAGTTCTTCGTCAGGCTACGCCGGCTGCCACGCCGTCGCCTTCGTCTCCCGACCCCATTCGCGCGGGAGATGGAGCTGGATCTGCCGGAGTCATTGCGGCTGCACATGAGGGGCTGTGGAATCAGCGACATGCGGGTCCGCGTCGAATTTACCGCTCCTCATGTAATGTATCTTCGTCGGGGATGGAAGACATTTGCTCATATCCACCGCCTGGCGGAGGGGTTTACTCTCCATTTTAAGCTGATGGAGGGCGGCCTTCTCTCCGTCAAGGTCTTCGGCGATTTTGGAACTCGCCTGAAGTGCTGTGTGGAGAGCTCTTCTGATGATGAAGATTCCTCCCCGGGCGAGAGTGATGAGGAGGACAGCGACAACGGCGACGAGGGTGGTGGGCGGCAGGATGATGGGTCTGACTAGGCGTCGGTCCCGTTGTCCTGGGGCGATGTTGGCAGCAACAGCATCTGCACCGAGCCCCCACCAACTCCTCGTGGCCGTCTCCTTGGGTGGCTGGCGTACGAAGTGCGGGAAGGCGAAGAAGGCGGATGGCGGGCCGTCAGCTCGGAGTACACGGGCATTGATGCCTTCGTCGCGTATTGCTGGTCTTGCCGCCTCGTCTTCCAGCTCTTCTACCGTCATCATCATCACCAGCTTCCTGTGGAGGTGGCCGCCGGGATGTTTTCCTGGTGCCTTCTGCCGCTCGTACCTCGCCTAGGTGCTCCTTTTGCCCTTTTCGCCTCCTTGACGTGCCTCCTGAGGAGAGGGACAAGAAAGGGATTACGGGCACCTTATCTCTTTTTAGTTTGTAAGCCTTCGGGCCTTAGCTGAATTTAAAACTTGTAATCCCGTCATTCATGTTTTTCATTCCCTTTGGACTGTACCTGAGTGGAATGTTTTTAATGAAAAAGGGATGCTTGCCGGGTCATTTGTTTGCGGGTAGAACCCACATCAAGGAGTAAATCCTAGATATCTCTAAGATAAACATTTCCTTTCCCGGTAGCAGGCCTTGCCGTCTTCCCACTTCGCTCGACCTTCCTCACGCCTTTGGTGGAGGCAGGGATGAGGCGGGTTCAGGCTCCTCGTTTCATCCTTTCGCTGCCGTGACTACGACCAAACCTGGCCCCAGGGACGAGCCTTAGGGCCTAGAGTTATGGGAGCACGGTAGCTTTAGGGAGAAACGAGGTTTCACATACCTCAGTCCATAAGGGAATGCATGATAAGGGATGAAGAACTTATCTGAAGCTGTAGCCCCCGGCAACTCTGGTTTGCCGTGGGTAAATCTTTGCTCTTGCAGCCCCCGGTAGTACTGGCTTGCCGGGGTCTAGATGCTGGTCTGTCCCTCTTCTCCTTTTCGTCCTCAAGTGATCCGGCAAGGATATCCATGAGTCCTGCGAACCAGGGAAGACAAAAGAACGGCAAAGAGACACACACACTCGACCTCTAAGCTAGGGGTTAGTCGCCGCCAAGCACTATCAACCCTAACCAAGGACGAGACTCGACCTAGCATGCATGCTATAACTTAGGGCGCCAACGCTTCATTTATTTATTGCTCAGGGTCTGCGCCTGGCTTTGTACAAAGGGTTACATGCATCATCGGCAATGCTTGTACAAAAGGTGGCTTGCCAGGGGGCCCGGCAAGCCGTGCCTCACGGGTAAAACTTGCGAAGATGCTCAATGTTCCAGGAGTTACTCACCGGAACGGCATCTTCGGTCTCCAGGCGAACTGCGCCGGGCCTGGTGACTCGTATTACCCGATAAGGGCCTTCCCACTTTGGCCTCAACTTGTTGGAATTCTTGGCCGATTGAACGTGTCGAAGGACAAGGTCGCCTTCCTCAAGGCTTCGGGCATGGACCTTGCGGCTATGGTAGCGGCGCAAGGCTTGCTGGTAGCGTGCTGCTATCACAGCCGCCCGAAGATGATCTTCCTCAAAGAGCATTGCGTCATCTTGGCGCAGTTGCTCTTTCTCAAGCTCATCATAAGCGAGCAATCGAGGTGACCCGTATATGAGTTCAGTGGGGAGAACTGCTTCTGCCCCGTATACTAGGGCAAAGGGTGTCTGGCCGGTGGCTCAATTTGGCGTCATCCTGATAGACCAAAGAATCGTCAGCAACTCATCAATCCAGCGCCTTCCACTCTTGTGCAGCCTGTAAAAGGTCTTGGTCCTTAAGCCTCGCAGTACTTTAGCATTTTCCCTCTCAGCTTGACCATTGCTCCGCGGGTGAGCAACGGAAGCGAGACAAACTTTGCCGCCGAGGTCTTGGGTATATTGCATGAAGGTGCGGCTTGTGAATTGTGTGCCGTTGTCGGTGATAACCCTGTCGGGTACGCCAAAACGGCACACTAGTCCCTTGAAGAACTTGACGGCTGGCTGAGCTATGACCTTCCTCACTGCCTCCACCTCCGGCCACTTTGTGAACTTGTCGATTGCAACGTACAAGTACTCAAAGCCCCCGACAGCGCGGGGAAAAGGGCCCAGTATGTCGAGCCCCCAGACCGAGAAGGGCCAGGAGAGAGGAATGGTTTGAAGGGCTTGAGCTGGCTGATGAAGCTTCTTTGAATGGAACTGACACGCTTCACACCTGGTGACTAGTGTCGTTGCATCCTAGAGGGCGGTGGGCCAGAAGAAGCCTTGCTGAAATGCCTTGCGGGCAAGGGCCCTTGACCCGATGTGGGATCCACATATGCCTCTGTGTATCTCCGCCAACAGCTCCAGTCCTTCCTCTCGAGGGATACACTTCAATTTCACACCGTTCGGCCTCTTTCTGTATAGGACGTCATCGACGAACTGGTACATGGTAGAGCGACGGGCTACTTTTTCTGCTTCTTCCTGCTCCTCAGGAAGTTCTTATGTTTGGAGGAATCGGACGGTATGTTGTGCCCACGCTGGAGCCTGGGGCTCGACGGCGAGGACTAAAGGCATTTCCTACGCTATAGGAGCGGCTGTCTCGACGGCAAGAGCTTGACGCTCCGCCGGAGCTAGCCGTTCCGTGGCGGGCTCAGTGTCCCAGGCAACATCCTTGCCGGCGGCTCCGGGGAGCTCGGTGGGAAAGTACTTGCCGGGCCCTGATTTCCTCCTCTTGTTCTGCTCTGTTGATGGATCAACGGATGGCTGAGTTAGCTGAAGCACAAAGCTACCTGGTTCGACAGGTAGCTTGAGGGCAGCGCGTTTTGACAGGTAATCGGCGATATTGTTCTCCGCTCGGGGAACGTGTTCAACATGTATACCGTCGAAATGCTCTTCCAGCTTTCTCACTTCATCGACGTAGGACTTCATCAACGGCCTCTGGTAGTCCTTGTTGACTTGCTTGACGACAAGCTGCGAGTCACCCCTGACGATGAGTTTCTTGATTCCGAGGTCCGCCGTGATCTTGAGACCGGCAAGCAGCCCTTCGTACTCTGTTGTATTGTTTGGGGTTCAAAAAAAATCTGGACCGCCCTTGCAAACGTCGAACCAGCACTCTTCAACCCGAAAGACATCTGCATGAAACAATACGTACCACATGGGGTGATGAATGCTGTTTTCTCTTCGTCTTCTCTTGTCATGAAGATCTAGTGGTAGCCGGAGTAGGCGTCGAGGAATGACAACAGATCACACCCAGCCGTGGAGTCAACAATCTGGTCGATGCGCGGCAACGGGAAGGGGTCTTTAGGACAAGCCTTATTGATATCTGTGTAATCAATACACAGTCTCCACTTCCCATTTGCCTTGCGCACTATGACCGGATGGGCCAACCACGTTGGATGGAGGACTCCTCTTACCAAACCCGCTGCTTCCAGTTTCCGGATCTCTTCTATGATGAACTCTTGTCGTTCCAAAGCTTGCTTTCTGACCTTCTGCTTGACGGGCCGCGCATGAGGACAGACAGCAAGGTGGTGCTCAATCACCACCCTGGGAACGCCGGGGATGTCGGAAGCTTGCCATGCAAACACATCGACATTCGCCCGCAGGAAGGTGACGAGCGCGTCTTCCTATTTGTCGTCAAGGGTGGAGCTTATGGTGAAAGCTCCACCCGTGCCGTCCTCATTGACAGAAACCTTCTTGGTTCCCGGCGGTATGGCCCTGGGCTTCTTGTTTCCGCCGGTGGAGCTCTCTGGCACGTCCTCGATGGCAGCGCTACACTCCGAAGAGGTGCGCTTGCCGGAGTGGGTGTCCGAGGTCTCACCGGTCTTCTTCTTCTTCTTCTTCCCTCCCAGGATCCCAGCGGCAGGAGCAAGTGCCCTAGTGGCGGCAGCTGCTGCAACTGCTTGCTGGTATAGTTGGTCAGCGCAAATCAACGCATCTTTCTTATCGAAGGGGATGGTGATGATCGTCACAGGTCCTGGCATCTTCAAGGTGTTGTAGGCATAGTGTGACGCCGCCATGAACTTGGCCAGCGCTGGGCGGCCAAGGATCCCGTTGTAGGGCAAGGGGATCTTGGCAACATCAAACACGATCCTCTCCGTCCTGTCGTTCAGGTCACTTCCAAAAGTCACGGGCAGCATGACCTTTCCCTTGGGTTGGCTTCTTCCCGGGTTGACCCCCTGAAACGTGCCCGTCTCTTCGAGGTCTCCATCAGGAATCTGCAGTTTCTCGATCACGGCAGGCGAGATCAAGTTCAGACCGGCCCCGCCATCTACTAGCATCTTCGTCACCTTGAGGTTGCGTATTGTTGGTGAAACCAACAACGGCAAGCACCCGACCGCAGTAGTGCGATCAGGGTGATCCTCAGTGTAAAAAATGATAGGTGTGCTGGACTACTTCAGCGGCCTTTGGGCATCAAACGATGGCTCTGCCGCTGTAATCTCTCGCGCCCACTGTTTAAGCCGGCGGTGAGAAGTATGCAGCGAGGCACCGCCGTCGACACACATGGCCTCTGTAGCTTTCTGAAACTCTTGGTCGCCGGATTCGTCGTCCTCTTCGTGATCGTCGTCTTCTTCTGGCTTCCTGTCACGGCCCGGGTGGGCCTCTCCTGTTGTTTATCCTTGCCGCGATGGCCCGCCTAGCCGTCACGCTTCTTGCCGAACCCTTCAGGACCGTCTTGGCCCTTCTCCTTGTCCCACCTCTCATATTCAGCCCTCTGCTTCTCAGCGAGGAGCTCAACCTGTCGGCAGTCTTGGAGAGCATGGCCTTTGGTGCGATGGATCTTGCAGTATCGCTTGTCAGAGTTTCCTGGCTTCTCGGCAGCCGCCAAGGCCCGGCAGGCGACACACCCGGCAATTTCCTTGTCGGGGTCATCTGCCTTGGTTTTCTTGGTGGAGCCGGCGTCATTAGATCCCTCGACGGCAAGCACGGCTTTACCTTTGCGCTTCCTGTTGCGGCGCCGGCCTTTCTTCGTCGGCGCGGCAGTATCCTCATCTGAGGAGTCGGTTTCCACGCCGGCATCTTCGCCGGGGTACTTCCTTCCCTCTTCAGCTCGGGCACATCTGTTAGCAAGAACATAGAGTTCTGCCACATCTTTCACCTTGTTCATTGCCAGCTCTTCGCGCATCTTGTGGTTACGCACGTTCTGATGGAACGCGCTGATGATGGCGGCAGGGTGAACATCAGGGATGTTGTACTGTATTCGGCTGAACCTCTGTATATACTTGGGGAGACTCTCGCCTCCCTTCTGTGGAATGACGTGCAGGTCGCTTGCTTGGCCATGAGCTTGGTGGCCTCCAGTGAAGGCGCCCACGAACTCATGGCACAAATCCGACCAGGAGGAAATAGAGTCTACCGGCAAGTGCATCAACCATGACATGGAGTTGGGTTTAAGAGCCAACGGAAAGTAATTCGCAAGCACCTTATTGTCACGGGCTCCGGCAGCCTGCATCGCGATGGTGTAGATGCTGAGGAACTCGGACGGGTGGGTCTTGCCGCTGTACTTTTCGCCCACGTTAGGCTTGAAGGTGCGGTGAGTGGGCCACTGGAACTGCCGCAGCTCACGGGTAAAAGCCGGACAACCTACCTCGTAAGGTAGGCCTCCAGGGCTCTCCGGTGCCGGGCGGTCCACAGCAGGCCCTGCTCGCCTGTCTGACTGGTGGCGCGCTCCGCGCTGGCGCTCGATAGTGGTTCGAGCGTCTTCATGTTCTCGTTCCCGAAGGACTTGGCGCTGGTCAGAGTGGGTCCGCGGGTCGTATGATGCTATGGAGATTTTGTCGCCCGTCACGTCGCGACGGGCTGGCGTCCGCGGTACCGGGCGAGGAGGAGGCGAGTGCACCGTGGCCGCAGCGCCGCCGGCTTTCCTGCCACTGGTGCGCGGGACTCCGTCGGAGCGTCGACCCGGGGGCTCCACCAGACTCGGTTTGTCTTTGTTGGCCACCGCAACAAGGCTTTGGATAGTGGCTCTCCATTCGTCGAGTTTCCCCGTTGTGGGAGGAAAATCGAGGAGCAACTGCACGCGCGCCAGGGCTTCTACTGGCGTTGGTGGCAGCGAAACCTGCATGGATCGCGACGCGCTTCGACTTCTGACCATGTCAGAAGGATCTCTATCACGACCCCGCGGTCGCATGCCATCTTCACCAGCGCCTCGGCGAGCAGGCAGGTCTTCTACATCCCAGGAGTGGCGCTCGGGGCTCTTCCCGTGGCGACGCCCGGGGTCTTCGGCGTGATCACGCCGTTCGTCGCGCGCCACTTGAGAGGAGCGCGCCGTCAGCGCTGGCGTGGAGTCTTGGAAGCCCTCGCATCGCCTTCGGGCGGGGTGGCAGCGATCTTTGGAAGGCCCCGCACCGCCCGCGGAGGGCCTGGCCCCGTCTTTGGATTTGGCGGCGTGCGGCCCGTTACCAGGCGCACGAACATCGCCGCCTCCCAAACTCCGGCTGCTGGGACGGTGTTGGTGTTCGCGAACGGCGCCCCGGGTCCTTTCTGCGACCGGTCCGCTGCTCGCCTGCGTCGGGACGGGATGTCCGGCTTCCGGCGGACCAACCGCCACCGTCGTCTTCTTCTTGGGCGCCATGACGATGAAGAAGCGTCGAACTAACTGCTAAAGCCGATTCTCACAACTGCTCCCCCTACCTGGCGCGCCAAAGATGTCGGTGGGAACGACACCTATGGGATCACAAGAATCCCTACTACGGTTGTGGGGCGCGGGGTCGTGAGAAGAGCGGATCAAACAGATAGCACACGGTTCCTTTACCCAGGTTCGGGCCGCGAGGATGCGTAAAACCCTACCCCTGCTTTGGTGGATTGTATATCTGTGTTCTTGATCTAGCTATGGCGTGTGAGGAGCTCCAAAAAGCCCAATCCTCCTCCTGGTCGCCTTGGGCCTCCTTTTATAGGGAAAGGGGTTGCCACAGTGGCACACTGGAGGTTGAAAGGGTACAGTGATGCGAAGTTATCCCTCGCATTACATGACAAGGCGCCTTTATGCATCTTGCTTAGGTGTCCCTGCTTTATCGGGGACGGGGGAGAGCCCTGTCTCGTCCGTCACCGCTCCCTCTTGCGTCGACACGCGCCCTGGCCAGCGGTGCCCGTGGTGCCATGTAGGCAGGCAGGCAGCTGAGGTGGCGCAGTGGTGGGTCTCCACAAAGATCTGCATGCCTCCACGCAGGTGCCTGCCCAGCTGGTTGGGTCGACAGCTGCATGTGAACGGTGGTGGAGGCATGATCGGCGCGGGCCAGATGGTGCCCCCCACGGGTGTTCTCGGCAAGGGCCTTGTTGGGGCACCAACTGTCATCCCCGACAAGGCTCTTGCCGGGGGCCTTGTGGTCCTCCTTGGCTGGAATCCCGCCAAGGGTCGCCATCTTCTGATCTTGAATGTCTTCACAAAGATCTGCATGCCACCACGGGGATGTCTCCTGAATCCTTGCCCCATGGGGGCAGTGGACTCAAGGGTGACTCGCTCTGTAGGTGTGGGGCGAGCTGCCACGGCAAGGGTCTTGCCGGGTTTGCTAAAACCGCCTCCCGGCAAGGATCTTGCCGGGGGAGTCCGCTTCGTCCCCATGGCTCTTCGTGGTCTTGGTCTTGGCGTCGTTCTGCTTCTCTCGAGCTTCGGTCTTACCTTGGCTCACCTCCCTTGCCTTGCTCAGTGTGGTGGTGCCCGTGGCTCAGACTGCCCGTGCACAGTTATAGGGGTAAAAAAGTGTACCCCTCTTTTTGTACACCGACACACACTTATTACATCGGATGTCTCAAAAGAGAACTTATTACAATAAATATGGCTTAAGGCCATCTAATACGTTAACAGCGGAAGGCTTGGAAGATAAAGTGAGTCCATCAACTCCAACGGCATCACTGAGTGAAAGATCACGACCTAAGGCTCCTTACTCGTCGTCTGAAAAGTCTGCAACATGATACGTTGCAGCCCGAAAACAGGCCAACACATGGAATATGCTGGCAATGTAACACAAGAGAGTAATGAACAGAATAATGCTATCACTACATGCATATATGGCTGGTGGAGGCTATAGGGTTAATATGTTTTTGGGAAAGCCAATTTTTCCCTACTGCAAAGGAATAAGTTTTATTTAACTATCATGGTGGTTGATAAACATTGAGAAGGTTCACCCAACTCAATCCCAACTAAAAGTAATTAACAGTAACCCATCAAATTAAATTAAGAGTGATGAGATCCACATGATAATCCAAAGACTAGATACTCAGGATGTCCATAACCGGGGACATGACTAACCATGATTAGTTTATACACTCTGCAGAGGTTTGTGCACTTTTCCCTACAAGACTCGATCTCCTCCATTGGGATTCTCACACTACATGGTGTTTGAGAAACGGATGACCGAGACATAGTCTTTCAGAAGCGTTAGCACCTTACGATGGGTAGACTGGTACACCTACTTTCCCCTACATCTGCTAGTCTACCACTGTAAGAGTTCACACGACTTAATCAACTATGCTAGAGCCCATAATAGCTTGTGGCTGCACACGGAAGTTTCCAGTATGAATAATCTTATGATCCCTTTGAGCCTGGGTGGCGGTCCATAGGAGAATCACACGGTACCCCGGGATTTCAGAAAATACACGCAATCACTGGAAAACCCAGGTGCCTCAATCCACCCAGATGTGTATTTAAGTTGACACCTTAAGTTGAACCATTAACTAACAATCTCACATCTGTCATGGAATACACTCAAACCCAATCCACGTCTACGAGCATAGCATAGCAATATAAGCATAACATAGAAGTAACTCCCAGGGTTTGATAATAAACAGCTGAATAGGTACTACCTCATCTACTTACCAACCCACAATTTAATTCAGATCCTAACCATGCAATTTTTTGAGGATTGATCTTATGCAATAAAACTGGGTAGTAAGAGGTATGATCAAAGTGTTACTTGCCTTGCTGATGATCCGTGAAACCTAGAGACTCGTAGTAGCACGCTTCGCACTCCGGATACTCTATCGCAAACAAACAAGCATACAATAAGCAATCAAACAAGTACACGGGTAAAACTCAAATAAGAGATCTAACCAGAAAGTTTAACTTAAGAACTCTGGTTTGCAAAAAGAATCAAATCAAACGAAGCAACAAAACTCAAACGGCGAAAGAAACAAGCTTTGTTTACTAATCTGGACTAAAGTCAAATTTTACAGTAGCAAAAAGTTGTTTAAGTTGGTTAAACGTAAAGAGGGTTTCGAGACGAAACACCAGGTGCTTGAATCGCCTGATTCCGATAAACGAGCGAAAAGTTATACTAAAACAAAAATCGGATCAGAAATCGCGATCGAAAATAATCGTGAAAAATCCGAGAAAATGAAAAACTGACGAACAGGCTAACGAACGAACATTTGCTTTTTGCGGCTAAACCGTGAAAACCGTTCACAAAAACAAACGTATGGACAAACGTCCGCTAATTAACTAAACCAGAAAAAACTAAACCAATCTACTAGAAAAAATAAAACCGCGAGGTTCTAAAGAAAAACCGATCGGTTTTTCCGTAGAAACCGACGGCGGCGGCGGCGGTTACCGGCAGCGGCGGAACGGCGGCGGCGGCGTGCGGCTCCGGCGGGGTCGGGCGGGGAGGCGGCGGCGGGGCGCGGCTCCGGCGGGCGGGGCGGCTGCGGCTGCGGCGGCGTGCGGCGGCAGGGTGCGTGGAGACGTGCGGTGGCGGCGGCGCGCGGCTCTGGTGGCGTGCGGCGGCTAGGGTTTCGGGCGGGGGTGCGGGATGGGCTGAGGGGCGGCTCCCCCGGCTTATAAGGCCGGCCGGGCCGAGAGTCCTAGACGGGCACGACCCGGTTAGGTCGGTTCGCGTTTTTTTAAACAATTTGAACGTGCAGAAAAAGAACGAAAAGAAATACTAAACGGACTCCAAAAATCCAGAAATAAATTTTCTCCGTCCTCTAAAAATAAGCCGGACAAGGTGAACATTTATTTGGGCCTAAAATGCAATTTTGGAAAATGCATATTTTTCCTAATTCAAATAAAATAGCGATAAAACTCCGAATAAAATATCTTATTTGATTTTAATATTAAATCTATGATATTTCTTTATTTTGAGGAAGTTATTTTATCCTCTCTCTTTTATTTTTAATAAAAGAAATATTTCAGAGAAATAAAATTAAAATCAAGCGATCCTCTTTTCATAATTCAACTAAAACTCAAATATGAAAATAACGAAATCCCCAACTCTCTCCGTGGGTCCTTGAGTTGCTTAGATTTTTTAGGATCAACCAAAATGCAATAAAATATGATATGCAATGGTGATCTAATGCATAACATTCCAAATTGAAAATTTGGGATGTTACAGTGGTAAATTTGGCCGTGGCCCTAGACAATAGATCACGAGCTGTCACTACCCTGCCATGACCGCGATAAGCTGCTACAAGCACCATCAAACAAACATGGCCCGATAATTCACATCGCCGGCCAACAACATCATCCATGTCGCCACACGCCATCTCCACGATGTGAGGCCGCAACGAAGGATTGCCACTTCTCTCCTCCACACACCATCTCCAGGCCTCACCCAACCAAATCATGACACCAGAGAAGCATGGAAGTGGCAACTACAACACAAACCTCCCAAAAAATTGCCCCCGAGAGGGTACACGAAATAGGATATGTCATCGTCTAGTCTTAGGTAATTGGACCTAGGTTTTCCCCTAGAGCCATCAGAGCCGGAAAGAGAGAATTGCATTTTTGACACATTTGATGGTAACGATGCTCACATGTGCAGTCATCATCCGCTTCCATTGGTAGTATCACCACCCAAACCTCAATCTGGTTGACCCGCTACAATCACCGTCGATGCCAACCCCTTGTTGGAGAGAAGGCTTGCACTGCTGGCCTCACCACCAATAACAATGGCCATCCCATGCTTTCTCACATAGAGAGCAGTCGTCAGACGACCACCCTCAAATCCGGGAACCACGTATACTCCAACCGTCGAACGCACTCCGATCGCCGGACACAACTTGCCACAGTTGTCGTTAACGCCATGTTAGGGAAGGCACCAATACTCCCGACACTCACAACATCAATGGCCTCCTCGACATGAAGCCGCTATGGCTCGGGGCCACCTCCACGTGCTGCAACAAGATCTAGACAAGGGCCCAAAATTGACAAGTGTGCTGGCTACACTTGCCGCCATTGTAGGTAGAGGTCGAAGGACCACTACCTTGCTCCCATGCCAGAAAAATCTAGGCTAGGGCCCCCGGAACCACCGCCACTAGCCACATTGGCCGCAGTAGTAGCAATAACAATTTTCAAAAGGACGAAGGCAGACCCCCGCCTTAGTTCCCGTGTCAGCCGCCGCCGGACGCCACAGCAAGGGAACGTACCACAGCGCGGGCTTTGCCCTCTGGGACCTTGCAGCGGCATGTGGTGGCAAGGGGATTCGTGCGAGGACTTGGACTCGGTAGCAGCGGGATTTGGATCCGCCCAAGCTGCCACAATATTAGTGACATGGGGGCCAAGCATGCAACATTTATATGCACATGGAAGGATGGCTCGGCAAGGAAACATTCTTGTAATTCAATATAACTAGACATATAACTGATACGTCCATTTTGCATCATGTTTTCCTACTGTTAATTATAATGTTTTTGGTCATTTTTTCACTTTATGATGCAATTCTAATGCCTTTTATCTGTTAATATGCAAGGTTTACATGAAGAGAAAAATTACCAGTAGCTGGAATTCTGGACCTAAAAGAGATACAACAGAGATAGCTATTCTACGGAGCTCCAAATGACCTGAAACTTCACGAAGATTTGTTATTCAATATATAAAAAATACTAGAATGAAGAACCACCAAAGGGGCGCCACCTGCTGCTCACAAGGCAACAGGGCGCGCCTACCCCCAAGGCACGCCATGATGCCTTCTGGGGCCCACAGCAGCCCTTCGGTGCCCTCCTTCTGCTATAGGAGGCCTTTTGCCCTAGAAATATAATAAGATAAGACTTCAGGATGAAGCGCCGCCGTCTCGAGGCGGAACTTGGGCAGGAGCAATTTTGCTCTCCGACGGAGCGATTTTGCCGGGGATACTTCCCTTCAGGAGGGGGAAATCTAAGCCATCGACGTCACCAATGATCCTCTCATCATGGGAGGACTAATATTCATCAACATATTCACCATTTGTAGGATCGAAAGTATGTATAGAGGGGGGTGATTAGACTACTTGACCAAATAAAAATCTAGCCTTTTCCCAATTTTAGTTCTTGGCAAATTTTAGCTATCTTGGCACAAGTCAAGCAATCTCCACACAATTCAATCAAGCATGCAAAAGAGTATATGAGCAGCGGAAAGTAAAGCATGCAACTTGCAAGAATGTAAAGGGAAGGGTTTGGAGAATTCAAACGCAATTGGAGACACGAATGTTTTTGTCGTGGTTCCGATAGGTGGTGCTATCGTACATCCACGTTGATGGAGACTTCAACCCACGGAGGGTAACGGTTGCGCGAGTCCACGGAGGGCTCCACCCACGAAGGGTCCACGAAGAAGCAACCTTGTCTATTCCATCATGGCCGTCGCCCACGAAGGACTTGCCTCACTAGCAGTAGATCTTCACGAAGTAGGCGATCTCCTTGCCCTTACAAACTCCTTGGTTCAACTCCACAATCCTGTCGGAGGCTCCCAAGTGACACCTAGCCAATCTAGGAGACACCACTCTCCAAGAAGTAACAAATGGTGCGTTGATGATGAACTCCTTGCTCTTGTGTTTCAAATGATAGTCTCCCCAACACTCAACTCTCTCTCACGGGATTTGGATTTGGTGGAAAGAAGATTTGAGTGGAAAGCAACTTGGGAAGGCTAGAGATCAAGATTCATATGGTAGGAATGGAATATCTTGACCTCAACACAAGTGTAGGTGGTTCTCTCTCAGAACATGAGTATTGGAAGTGTAGATGTGTTCTGATGGCTTTCTCCACGAATGAAGAGTGGGTGGATGGGTATATATAGCCTTCACACAAAATGTAACCGTTACACACAATTTGCCAAACTCGATGGGACCGAATGGTTAAACTCAGTCGGACCGATTCAGCAAACCTAGTGACCGTTAGGATTTTCGGTGAGACTGAGATGCAACTCGGTAGGACCGATATGGTTAGGGTTCAGGCATAACGTAATCTCGGTGTGACCGATTACACAAACTCGGTGGGACCGATTTTGGTAATAAGCTAACCAGAGAGTTGGTCAGGTAAACTCGGTGGGACCGGTTCGCTCTTTTTGGTGAGACCGAAATGTTACGAAAGGGAAACAGAGAGTTTACATTGCAATCTCGGTGGGACCGATCGCTCACTTCGGTTAGACCGAAACGCTACGAAGGGAAACTGAGAGATTGCAATCCCATCTCAGTGAGACCGAGATCCCTATCGGTGAGACCGGTTTGCCTAGGGTTTGTGGCAATGGCTATGACATTTGAAACTCGGTGGCTCCGGATAGAAAGAATCGGTGGGGCCGAGTTTGACTTTTGGTTTGGGTCAAATGTGGATGTGGGAAGGTAGTTGAGGGTTTTGGAGCATATCGGGTTTGAAGCTTGAGCCAATTCTTAAGCAACACCTCATCACTCCTTGAGAGTCTTGGTCTTGAAGCTTGAGCCAATTCTTTTTGTCCTTAGAATTTTGAGGGATCCATTCCTCATCCATGCCATGCCATTCATTGAGCTTTTCCTG
This sequence comes from Aegilops umbellulata, assembly GCA_032464435.1. Taxonomy (NCBI): domain Eukaryota; kingdom Viridiplantae; phylum Streptophyta; class Magnoliopsida; order Poales; family Poaceae; genus Aegilops; species Aegilops umbellulata. Next base: position 410,787,528 of record CP136055.1, read on the forward strand.
AAATATTACTCTTGGAATAATGTTAGCTCAATGAGCTATATGTTGTTAGGAATTACCAAAACCACCCAGGGATAGTTGCACTTTCATCATCACCATCTCCTCTCAAACCCTAGTTCATCTCTTGTATTCAATCTTTATTCCAAAACCACATATTGGTACATGTGGGTTTCTAGTAGTGTTGATTACACCTTGTAGTTGATGCTAGTTGGTCTATTTGTTGGAAGATTATATGTTTAGATCCTTAAGCATATTCAATACTCCTCTGATCTTGAACATAATATGATTTGTGAGTAGTTACTTTTATTTTTGAGGACATGGGAGAAGTCTTGTTATAAGTAATCATGTTTTGATATTCGTTCGATATTTTGATGATATATATGATGTTCTTCCTTTAGTGGTGTTATGTGAACGTCGACTACATGACACTTCACCATATTTGGGCCTAAGGGAAGGCATTAGGGAGTAATATAGATGATGGGTTGCGAGAGTGACAGAAACTTAAACCCTAGTTTATGCGTTATTTTGTAAGAGGCTGATTTGGATCCATATGTTTCCTGCTATGGCTAGATTTTTCTTAATTCTCCTTTCATAGTTGTGGATGCTTGTGGGAGGGGGTAATAATAAGAGGGTTGCATGTTCAAGTAAGAAAAACACCCTAGGACCAGTCCGCCCACAGATCAAATTATCAAAGTAGTGAACATGAATCAACTAAACATGATAAACGTGACTAGACAAGAATTCCCATGTGTCCTTGAGAACACTTTGCTCATTATAAGAAGTACTTTCGGCCTGTCCTTTGCTATAAAGAGGATTGGACCACCTTGCTGCACTCTTGTTACTATTGTTACTTGTTACGAATCACCTTGCTACAAAAATATCTGTTATCACTACTTAACACTTATAGAGAATACCTTTCTGAAAACCGTTTGTCATTTGCTTTTGCTCCTCGTTGGGTTCAACACTCTTACTTACCGAAAGGACCACGATTGATTGTCCATACTTGTGGGTCATAAAGACTCTTTCCTAACGCCGTTACCGGGGAGTGAAGCGCCTTTAGTAAGTGGAATTTGGTGAGGAAACATTTTTATTACGTGCTGAAATTTACTGTTACTTGTCAATATGGAAAGTAATCCTTTGAGGAACCTGTTCTGGGTATCTTCACCTCAAATGGAAGTGGGAAGAGCCTCTTCTCAACCTAGTGAAGCTACTGAAAATATTTATTATGAAATTCCTTTGGGTATTATGGAAGAACTGTTTGTTAATCCTACCTAGGAGATGAAACAATACATCCTGATATGCACTTAATCTATACAGATGAAATTTGTGGATTGTTTAGGCTTGCAGGTTTATCAGAGGATGGAGTTAAGAAGAAGATATTTTCCTTATCTTTGAGGGAAAATGCATTATCTTGCTACAGGCTAGTGGACGACATAAGAACCGATTGAAGCTGGAATTCCATCAGAAATTTCAACATATGCATTTGGTTCATCGTGATCAGAATTATATATATATATATATATATATATATATATATATATATATATATATATATATATATATAATTTTTGGCCTCATGAAGGAGAAATATCGCTCAAGCTTAGGGGGGCTTAAATGATGCACACGTGCCCCAATCATGAGCTTTCAAGAGAGGTGATTATAAAAAAAAACTTTTATGCTAGACTTTCTCATGATGATAAGTCAATGCTTGACACTTCTTCTATTGGTCATCAATAACCCACACGTTTCTGTAGTTAGATTTGTTACTCGTTATAGGGTAACTCTCGAGCATATATTTCAAGTCCATCTGCCACACACTTTCGCCACCTCTCTCAGACCCTAATCCCTTGGCTCTCAAGAAGATTCTTGGTGAGATTCAAGAGGGAAGCATCCTAAAGCAAGATCCACCCATTCCTCCACACATTGACCAATCACTGCCATGTTTGAGCTTGATTCAGATTCTTGGCACTTGTCTTATTACTCTTGGAGTTTGGAGGCTCCTAGGCGTAGGGGTTCTTGATGAGGGATCAATCTGTGATTTACCCCTGTAAAGTTGTGGACGCCGCCTGAAGGTGTACTACTAGTGGTTGGGAATCATGTTGGTGGTGATATCTCAAGGAGAATAGGGTGAGCCTTCATGGTGTTGATGTGTGTCGGTGTCAAAACCGGCGGATCTCGGGTAGGGGGTCCCGAACTGTGCGTCTAGGCGGATGGTAACAGGAGACAAGGGACACAATGTTTTTACCCAGGTTCGGGCCCTCTCTATGGAGGTAAAACCCTACTCCCGCTTGATTAATATTGATTATATGGGTAGTACAAGAGTAGATCTACCACGAGATTAGAGAGGCTAAACCCTAGAAGCTAGCCTATGGTATGATTGTTGTTCTTCTGTCCTATGGACTAAAACTCTCCGGTTTATATAGACACTGGAGAGGGCTAGGGTTCCATAGAGTCGGTTACAACGGAAGGAGATCTATGTATCCATATCGCCAAGCTTGCCTTCCACGCCAAGGAAAGTCCTATCCGGACATGGGACGAAGTCTTCAATCTTGTATCTTCATAGTCCAGGAGTCCGGCCAAAGGTTATAGTCCGGCTATCCGGACACCCCCTAATCCAGGACTCTTTCAGTAGCCCCTGAACGAGGCTTCAATGACGACGAGTCCGGCGCGCAAATTGTCTTCGACATTGCAAGGCGGGTTCCTCCTCCGAATACTTCATAGAAGATTTTGAACACAAGGATAGTGTCCGGCTCTGCAAAATAAGTTCCACATATTGCCATAGAGAGAATAATATTTACACAAAACTAATCTGCTGACGTACTCCGTAGTGTGACATCACACCACGTCCAAGTCTTTATTCGAATTGTTTTACTGTCCCACCTCAGCGCGTTTAGCGAGGCGGTTTCCTTTGCACGTCTTGTCAAAGCAGAGATCATGTCCCCCTTATTCCGGGATTCTCATCAATACGGGCGTGGGTAACCCAACCGTGCCATTGATTATGGTGCTTGGGAGATAAGCGAGTTTTACCAGGCTGGTGGGGGCACGTAGTTTCGTCCGCCCATATAAGGGGATAAGGATCCACCTTTTCACCTACGCCTTCTTCCTCCTTTGCTCATCCATTTTCGCACACTCGAGCTCCAGCGCCCAAGTTTGCACTCCCCGCCTCAACCTTCTCCAGCCATGTCCGGAGCGGGAGGCAAGTGGATGGTCTCCTCCGTCACGGAGGGACACATCAAAAAGCTGAGGAAGGCCGGATACTTGTCTGACGACATCGTGCACCGGCTTCCCGAAGAGGGGCAGCTCATCCCTACCCCTAGGCCCCATGAGAGGGTGGTGTTCCTCACCCATTTCCTCCGCGGACTAGGTTTCCCTCTCCACCCATTTGTCCGGGGGCTCATGTTCTACTACGGCCTGGATTTCCATGATTTGGCCCCGAACTTCATCCTCAACATCTCGGCGTTCATCGTCGTGTGCGGGGCCTTCCTCTGCATCTAGCCCCACTTCGGCTTATGGCTGAAGACCTTCAATGTGAAGCCGAAGGTAGTGGGCGGCTGCCAGGCGGAGTGCGGAGGCGCCATGGTGGGCAAGATGCCCAACGTCCTATGGCTCGAGGGCTCCTTCGTGGAGACCATAAAGGGGTGGCAATCGGGATGGTTCTACGTCACCGAGCCGTGCGACCCTGCATGGGTCGCAGCCCCAGAGTTCCGATCCGGAATCCCCACGCGGCTCACCTCCTCGAAAGAGAAGGGCCTGCCGTGGGGCAAAAAAGGAGAGCTGACCGGACTCTAAACATGCATCCAAACCCTGGTGAATAAGAAGCTCAAGCTTGTCAATGTAGTCCAGGTCATGCTCATCCGCCGGATACTCCCGTGCCAACAACGGGCTTTCAGCTTGTGGGAGTTCAATCCGGCCCAGCACCGAACTCTGAGTAGACTCTTCGACACAACGTACGAAGATGCCTGGAAGGTGATATTCAAGGGTGCCAAAGCTCCCGCATCCGCTACTGAGGATCGCAGATTCAGCCACCAGCGTCAAGCCAGCGCGGTAAGCTGTTTTTACCTCTTATAGGATATTTATTTTTCATAGTTTGACTCTATGCGGGATCTAAGCTCCCTTACCTTTGACAGGATTGGCAGGAGACGTCCGGACAGATCGACTGTCCAGCTCCTTTGCCCGAAGACCCAGCTGACGCTCGTTTGGCAAAGCTGCTGGTTCCAGACCCCTATGTGGTGCCGGAGAAGAAGGCCACGGGAACCTGGAAGAGTTCCCGGCGCCCGGTGGAATCGGACTCATCGTCCGATGATTCCGAGGCGGACTCCTCCCGTGAAGACGAGGAGGAGGAAAGAGAGGTCTCTGCCCCAGCGGGGGGAGAGAAGAAAAGGAAGGCCTCCCCAACGTGGTAGGCCGGAGGGTCCAAGAAAGGAAGGACCCTACCTCCGGACTACTCCACCAACGCCGACGACGGCGAAGAGGAGTGGCCGCACAGGGCCAAGCCCCTGGCAAAATCGTGAGTGTTCGGATACCAGAATGACTCATGGTGTTCCTTTATTGCATAGTTTCTCCTGACGCCGAATATATTTATGCAGTCCGCCCAAAGACCGGCTCGACGTGTCATCGAGTGGTTCCCTGGATTCGTCAGATGTGAACATCACTTCACTTCCGGCCACCTCCTCCCCTCACCCTACGGATAATGCCGAGGTGTTGTCCCAGGAGGCTCCAAGCCAGGAGGAGGTGGTCCCGGAGGCGCTGCAAGGAGACCTCCCGGACTCCAGGCGCCAAGGGGACAAAACCCCCGAGGGCTCTAAGTCCGGCTCCAGGCCGGACACCGCACCGGAACCTTCAAAGGTTCTGGAGTTCGGCAGGCGGACCCCTAAGAAGAAGGGCAAGCCTACGACACCGGTCACCTCCGCCCAACCGGAGGCACCGGATAACTTGCTGGAGGTGCTTAACTGTGCCTCCATCAACGAGGAGCACCACACTATTATGAGTGCGGTGATTCAAAAGGTTCAGTCCGCCAAGAGCGGGCTGACCGAAGCCTGTGCCAGCCTGTTGACAGGCTTTGAGGTATGTAAAAAATATGTAAAAACATTACCGCATAGACAGTAGCCCCTGATGCTCTGTTTGGCATTCGGAAAGAAAAGCCAAATAGAGGATCTAATAACATTCGCAGGAGTCTAACAGAATTAAGTCAATATGCGTATGCAGGCTTCGCTGCTAGCCTCCGCTGCCCTGACTGCGGAGGTGGATGCGCTGAAGCAGAGCCTTGAGCGGTCCGAGCAGGAGCTCGGCCTTGCCAAGAAGGAGCTCGGGGAAAAAGAAGGTAAGTAATACCTTGTGGAGTATAATATAAAAAGATGCAGTTGCAAACAATGACAGGATCGCTATTGGTGTCATAGGGGACGCGACTGAGGTGGCGACCCTTAAGCAATCGCTATCCGAGGCCGAAAAGAAGGCGGCCATGGAGCGCACCGAGCGGGAGAAGCATGAAGCGCGGGTTGGCGAGGTGCAGCAAGAGCTCCAGGCTCTCGTGAAAAAACATGAGAGTTTGGAGCTTGACTCAAGGAGGCGAGAGTCCGAGCTCGCGGTGGCCCTTGAAAGTGCCAAATCTGCCAAGGCCAAAGCCCAAAAAGCCCTCCACGAAGTTGAGGCGATGAATAAGATAGTGGCGGGTAAGGCTTTCTTTATGCAAAGCAAGCACGTGAAAGTGAATTACTTGTTACTTACCTGAATCCGGAGCTCTCAAGGAGCATTCGCAGATTTGCCCCGCAGCGTGTCCGATGCCGTCCCCTTCTACCGAGCCGAGGAGGGCAGCTCGACGGAGAAGGTGTTCTGGTCTCAGTATGCTGAGGCTGGACACCCGGTGCCTTTGAGCGACTAGTTGAAGCAACTGGTCGAGCTCCACAAGGTGGCCGAACAGGCTCTGAAGGGCTTTATAGTTCGGCTGTGGCCTGGAGAGGCCCTGCCTGGGAGCTACTTCGGGCTGGTGAGGCGGCTAGTGGACGCCTGTCCGAGGCTTGACGTCGTCAAGCGCTCCGTCTGCATCGAGGGTGCCCGTAGGGCCCTTGCCCGTGCTAAGGTGCACTAGGGCAAATTGGATGCCGTGAAGCTTGTGAAGGATGGGCCGCCGCAGGGCAAGGAGCATCGCCAACCCGAGATGTATTATGAGGGCGTCCTGAAGGGTGCCCGCCTTGTGGCGGATGAATGTTTAAAAGATGTAATATTTGAGTGAAACTTGTTCATTTTATCCTGTGCGCTGAAAACTTGTTCATATGCGCTATGCAACGCTTGTTTAATTTAAAATATTACCTTCTATACGGCCGTTTATTAAATTTGAGAGATGGCGAGTCGTCGGCTTCTGCCCCCATGCCACGAGTGCTGGGGTGTTCGGGATAAACCTGAGCACTCTTTTTCCCATTCTTGGGTCCTTTGAGGGAGGTGCTCAGCACGGCGAACAAGCCAATCGGACTATAATGCGTTATCACTCTCACTTAGCCAGAGAATTCTATAATTTTAAATTTCGGCGAAGCCCCGAGTGTTCAGAAGACCGAGTTCGGGGCGCTATACACGCCTAGGCCGGACAAAGCCGACTCTTTGCTCGAAGCGGCATAAGTCTTTAGGGACTCGAAACCTACCGAACAGCGACCAGCTCTCGCCCTATCATGACAGTCAGTTTTAGCTTTCTCTACTGAGGTGCTTAGGCCCAGCTCAACTCGGGCACAATCGTAGTAGTTCTCCCAGCGCTACCTTAGCCGATATAGCGGAACGTAAGGTACCAAAACATGGGAGCCGGGCAAACCCAACTATTGACCAAACACATGATTCGGAGCTGATGCATATAATGCTATAAGTTCGGAGGGCCGCACTTGTGGAAGTGTTCGAACTTCTCACGCCGTATTATGGGGTGCTTGAGACCCTGGCGTATTGACCGTACCAAAGTGTACGGGTGCTAAATGCCATAACTGAACATATATATTTAAAAAGAAATGAATAGAGAATGTAGTAATGAGCTGAAGCTAAGCATTGTTTATTTTAAAATGCTGCTGTAAAAGCAAAACGATACAAATAGTGCGATAAGCAAGAGATGGGACTATTTGACATGTCCCCCTCCAGGGGCGAGCTGCGAGACGATATGTAAGACAGGTATTTTGCTTGTTATGGAGACCACCTGGGAATTTCGACGTAGCTTCCTGCCTCCTTGGTTGTTGCATCGTGTGTTCGGCGATTGTACTGCCGGACAGGCCTTCCGTATGATGAAGTCCTGAAAGTAAGAAAAAATGACGAAATCGGGAGCCCCTAGTGTGGTTGAGCCGCATTTAGGGCATGCCGTGGACGTGCCCCTCCCCTGTGCCCATGGAATTTTCAGAGCGTAGTTATGTACGCGTGGCACTGATTTCGCAGTTTCGTGCGGGCTGGGGTTGGGGCCGTATTGCTACGCTTGCTCGAAACGTGCTAGGCGGTCTTGTTGTAGGTTACTCCGGGCGCGCTTGACGGTGTCCGGACGTTTGAAAGCCGGACTGGAGAATTGCCTTGAGAGGCTGCTCTGTACTTCCGCTGCCAATGTCGCCGTATACTCCTCCGTTCGGAGAGAGTGTTCGGTGTTTCCATTGACCGTAATGACTCCTCGAGGGCCTGGCATCTTGAGCTTGAGGTATGCGTAGTGCGGCACCGCATTGAACTTTGCAAATGCGGTTCGTCCGAGCAGTGCGTGATAGCCACTGCGGAACGGGACTATGTTGAAGATTAATTCCTCGCTTCGGAAATGATCAGGGGATCCGAAGACCACCTCAAGTGTAACTGAGCCTGTATAGTTGGCCTCTACACCTGGTATGACGCCTTTGAAGGTCGTTTTTGTGGGTTTAATCCTTGAGGGATCTATGCCCATTTTCCGCACTGTATCCTGATAAAGCAGGTTCAGGCTGCTGCCGCCGTCCATAAGGACTCTAGTGAGGTGAAATCCGTCAATGATTGGGTCAAGAACCAATGCGGCGACTCCGCCATGACGGATGCTAGTGGGGTGGTCCCTTCGATCAAAAGTGATCGGGCAGGAGGACCATGGGTTGAACTTTGGGGCGACTGGCTCCAACGCATATACGTCCCTGAGTGCACGCTTCCGCTCCCGCTTGGGGATGTGGGTTGCGTATATCATGTTCACCGTCCGCACTTGTGGGGGGAAGCCCTTCTGTCCACTATTGTTCGGCGGCCGGGGCTCTTCGTCCTCGTCGCTATGCAGCCCCTTGTCTCTATTTTCGGTATTTAACTTACCGGCCTGCTTGAACACCCAACAATCCCTGTTGGTGTGATTGGCTGGCTTTTCGGGGGTGCCATGTATCTGGCACGAGCGGTCGAGTATTCGGTCCAAACTGGACGGGCCCGGGGTATTTCTTTTGAATGCCTTTTTCCGTTGACCGGGTTTAGAGCCTCTGAATCCAGCATTAAGTGACGTATCCTCTGCACTGTCGCTGTTAATGCAGTGCTTGTGCTTGTTGCGACGCGACCTGCCATTGCTGTCCTTGGTATCCGAATTACCAGGGCTCTTGGTCATGTTATTTCTACGAGCCAGCCAGCTGTCTTCTCCCGCGCAAAAGCGGGTCATGAGTGTCGTGAGAGCTGCCATGGATTTCGGCTTTTCCTGTCCTAGGTGCCGGGCTAGCCACTCGTCACGGATGTTATGCTTGAAGGCTGCTAGAGCCTCTGCGTCCGGACAGTCGACGATTTGGTTTTTCTTGGTTAGGAACCGTGTCCAGAATTGTCTGGCCGATTCTTCTGGCTGCTGAATTATGTGGCTCAAGTCATCGGCGTCTGGTGGTCGCACATAGGTGCCCTGGAAATTGTCGAGGAATGCGGCTTCCAGGTCCTCCCAACAACCAATTGATTCTGTTGGCAAGCTATTAAGCCAATGCCGAGCTGGTCCTTTAAGCTTCAGTGGGAGGTATTTGATGGCGTGTAGATCATCACCGCGGGCCATGTGGATATGAAGGAGATAGTCCTTGATCCATATCGCAGGGTCTGTTGTGCCATCGTATGATTCGATGTTTACGGGTTTGAAACCCTCTGGGATTTGATGATCCACTACTTCATCTGTGAAGCATAGTGGGTGTGCGGCCCCTCTGTACTGGGTTATATCACGACGTAGCTCAAATGAGCTTTGTCTACTGTGTTCGGCCCGGCCGGACTTACTGTATCCGGCATGACGGTTATCGTCTCATGTCGTGGGGCGCCCACGCGATCCGTAGATCGATCTTGTTTGCCTTGCCTTGTCCTCCAACATATCGCGCAGGTCTGGCACATTTCCCCGTGCCTTGGTGTTTTTTGAGCGACGCCGGGGTGCGGCTTGAGTGGAGGGCCGAGAGGCCTCTCTGTTGCGGCCGCGAGGTGGCCGAGAGGCCGCCTCATGCGCTGGTGATGTAGGTTTAAGTGCTTCCTCCTCCAATTGGGGTAGCAACCTGCGCTTTGGGTAGCTCTTGGAGGGGAGTTCGAGTTCGTATTCCTCGGCCGCAAGGATTTCAGTCCAACTGTCGGCTAGCAAATCTTGATCAACTCTAAGTTGTTGCTGTTTTTTCTTAAGGCTACTCGCCGTGGCCATAAGCCTGCGCTTAAAGCGCTCTTGTTCGACGGGATCCTCAGGCACGAAAAATTCGTTGTCGCCGAGGCTTGCCTCGTCTTCGGAGGGAGGCATGTAATTATCCTCCTCTTCCTCTCTGTCTGCCGCCCTCTCAGGAGGGCTGGCTTCTCCATCTTCCTGCGCTGAGTCTTGCTGGAGGGAGTTGTCTTCGACACTGTCTGGGGTGTTGTTATCTCCCGTGCCGGTATCACCGTTTTTGCTTTGGCGGGACATAGAGCGGTGCCGCTGACGCCGGCGTTTGGGTTGCTTCTTGGAGGGGTCATCCCCCGTTGTTCCATTGCCATTGGCTTCTTTGGGTGTATCCACCATATATATGTCATATGACGAGGTGGCTTTCTAGTGCCCTATAGGCGCTGGTTCATGTTCGTCTCCTACATCGTCGTCCATACCGTCGATGTCTTCGGAGTCGAAGTCTAGCATGTCGGTTAAATCATCGACAGTGGCTACGAAGTGGGTGGCGGGTGGGCGTCGAATTTCTTCGTCATCCGCATCCCAACCTTGCTGACCATAGTCCGGCCAGGACTCTATTGATAAAGAGAGAGACTTTAGTGAATTCAGAATGTCGCTGAAGGGCGAGTGCTGAAAGATGTCCGCGGCGGTGAATTCCATGATCGGTGCCCAATCGGATTCAATTGGCAGGGGCGCGGAGGGTTCGGAGTCCGAAGAGGAGTCTGACACCTTGGAGTCACGAGCTTCACAAAGGACAAGGCTGGTGTTCGGCTCGATCGTCATAGAGATTGCAGCCCCCAAGGCGGGGTCCAGCCGCCCATCCTAGATTGGCGCAGTCGGCTCCGAGCTAAGGGTCGAAGCGGACACGGGTGCGGCCTTCAGGGCACTGTTCGGTGGCAGAGTTAGGTCATACCCATCGTGACAGTGCGGCGCGCCCGGCTGCCGCTCGAATCCGTCGAAGATCAAGTCTCCGCAGATGTCAGCCGTGTAGTTCAAGCTTCCAAATCTGACCTGATGGCCAGGGGCGTAGCTTTCAATCTGCTCCAGATGGCCAAGCGAATTGGCCCGCAGTGCAAAGCCCGCCGAATACGAAGATCTGTCCGGGGAGAAAAGTCTCACCCTGGACCGCATCGCTGTTGATGATCGGAGGAGCCATCGGGCCTAATAGTGTCGACACAGAGGAACTCTCAATGAAAGCACCAATGTCGGTGTCAAAACTGGCGGATCTCGGGTAGGGGGTCCCGAACTGTGCGTCTAGGCGGATGGTAACAGGAGACAAGGGACACGATGTTTTTACCCAGGTTCGTGCCCTCTCGATGGAGGTAAAACCCTACTCCTGCTTGATTAATATTGATGATATGGGTAGTACAAGAGTAGATCTACCACGAGATCAGAGAGGCTAAACCCTAGAAGCTAGCCTATGGTATGATTGCTGTTCTTCTGTCCTATGGACTAAAACTCTCCGGTTTATATAGACACTGGAGAGGGCTAGGATTACACAGAGTCGGTTACAACGGAAGGAGATCTACATATCCGTATCGCCAAGCTTGCCTTCCACGCCAAGGAAAGTCCCATCCGGACATGGGACGAAGTCTTCAATATTGTATCTTCATAGTCCAGGAGTCCGGCCAAAGGTTATAGTCCGGCTATCTGGACACCCCCTAATCCAGGACTCCCTCAATGTGCCTTCATGGTAACACTCACCCCTGGAATGGTCACTAGTTTTCCTCCAAGGAAGTATAAATCGGGATACATCTTTGTCTCCATGGTCTTCCGTTATTCCTAACCCTATCCCATTTGCCTGTGCTTTACTTTGGTCGGTTGATCTTGCAAGCATCATATAGGCTGTATATCACACTTTATCATTGTTTGGGCTCAAACTTTATGTTTCACATAGTCTAAACTTGCTAACAACTTAAGTAAATTTTTAGTTGACCTTATTCACCCCTTTTTAGTCCATCTTGATCCTTTCAAGCGCACCTGCTGAGAGTAGAGAGAGAGAGAGAGAGAGAGAGAGAGAGAGAGAGTTCCTGACCCGATCCCTAATCTTCCCTAGCAGTGTTGCAAGCCCGAGGGAGGGGAAGGAGCATGGATGACCCTTATAACATACGAGGTCTAGGTTCCTTCCTGCCCCTGTGGCGTTTGGCGCTTTGCCATGGTGCAGCACCTCGTCATCGTGATTGAGCAGTGGTCGGTGGCTAGCGGCAGCTGCAATCCTAGCGATACTAGTTGGGAGCCAGATGCTTGCGAGGAGTGCATCGTCGTCGATTTGACGAATAAGCTTGCATGGCCGCCTGATATAGAGGAGGTCCTCTAATTCCCCTGCCTAGCATGGTTATCGTGGTCGTGAAGGAGAAGCATGGGAAAGGTGGAGATCTAGATGGAGTTCGCGCTCATCGCCGATAGCGACCGTGGAAGGACTTTGACGCCCACTATTGCGGTCAATGTCAATCATCGCCATTAAATTTGTTGGACGAATGGTGACCTTGCTTCATCCTCCCAACGAAGAGCCAGATGGAGGCACTACATCTTCGTCTTGGAATTCATGGCGTGGTACCGTGGAGGACTCGCCGCACCATGTGGTGTCATGCCTGGTGAAGACGAGACCAGATTCGGGCTCGAGATGCCACATGCCAGGGACCCAATTGCGAGTTTCAATGACATTTGGGGGTCCTCTTTGTAATAACTAGGTACTAGTTTGTTGTTTCCTTTTTCTTTCAGGGCCCTGTTGTAAAACAATGTGATCCACTTCTTTCTAGTTAATGCAACTTCTGGGTCCTTTCGTACCCTTTGTTTGTTCAAGAAAAAACACATGGTGACGAGTCCTTCGAATTTAGTGCAATTGTAGGGAAATTTTGAAGACACCCAAACACGTGTAAGAAAATAGAGACGCGTGCACAATACATGATCCGAACAGTATCACACTGATATATCTACTGTCCGTTCTTCCGATCATCCATACGGCGGCCGGCCGATCTAGCTCCTGCTGAAGGAGGCAGACGAGCCGAGCTTGGTGGCGCTGGCCCTCAGGACGTACTGGTGGTAGGCGGCGGCGATGGCGGCCCCGATGAATGGCCCCACCCAGAAGATCCACTGCAACATGACCGCAAAAGTAAGTAAGATGTCTTGAAATAATCTCCTCCTAATTGCACTCTCTACAAAACCATGGGCATATATATGTAGAAGAAGCTAGCACCAACTAGTTAGGCACGTTACAGCTAGTAGATTTTGTTTCGTGATTGGATGGTAGTTGGGAGTGGGAGTGGGACGATCTTAGGCAGCGTGTACTGGTGCAACAATAGTTTTCTTTGCAGATGGCATACATTAGCTACAAGAGTGTAAATAAAAACATTTCAAGGCTAATCAGTGGGGAGTGACATCGCTTCAGCTTGTTCATTAAGCGATCCTTATCCTGGGCCATTCTTCAAAATAATCTAGCCGTTCAGAGTTCTGATTGCTACTTTTGAACCTGTGAACGAGGAATACCACAAAGTTATGTCTAGTTTGATAAGGTATATAGTCTACGGATGAGGAACACCACACAAGTTCTGTTTGGTTTTTTAAAGTTTTAGTCTTCGAGGTGATTGTGACCACAGGTTACTAAAAGATTAACCCATTAAATTAGCAGAGACATGCGATAGTGTGTGGCGGTACATACGTGGTCATCCCAGGCCTTCTCGTTGTTGTAGATCACGGCAGCTCCAAAGCTCCTTGCCGGGTTGATGCCAGTGCCGGTGATCGGGATAGTGGCCAGGTGGACCATGAACACCGCGAAACCGATTGGCAGAGGAGCCAGCACCTGAACAATTCATTGCAACATCCATGTTATGATCGATGAAGAGCATTGCTTGGAGAATTGGCAAGCTTTACGTAAGGGGAAGTTCTAGCTGTGTGGCCATGCAGCTACACCTCTTATCTTGACCATACATTTTTTGCCTCAAAATTTGTGATTGAAAAAGATGGCTAGGAAGGAGACATTACTGTTTTCATATGCATGCTTGAAAAAGATGGTTCACCAAATCTAAACAATACAATAAAAAATATTGTAAAACAATCATATCAGCGAAAATTTTGACTTTCGCACTATGTCCCTACATAGAGAATCGAATGTGCTTTTGTCTAGCGCTAATCACAAGCGGTTTGCCACCTCACATTTGATACATATAATGAACCAAATTAACTAACTAGCTAGGGACTGGACTAATGACTAGAGTACTAGTGAGTAGTGACGAACTACTTCAGTATCAGTGGAGAATATCCAGAGGCTTGCTTCATGCGTATTTCCAATTTTCCATGCAAAGCATCAATGAAAGCAAAGTAGGGGAGTAGGCACTATGCAGTGATAACTTACTGGGACGTGGGAGTCACGGGCGCTGCGCTTGGGGTCGGTGGCGGAGAAGACGGTGTAGACGAGCACGAACGTGCCGATGATCTCGGCGGCGAGGCCGGTGCCCTTGGAGTAGCCGGAGCTGAGCTCGTTGGCGCCGCCGCCATAGCGCACGTAGAAGGCGCTCTGGAACCCCTTGACGAGCCCCACGCCGCAGATGGCGCCCAGGCACTGCGCGATGATGTAGAGCAGCGCGCGCACCAGCGACACCTTGCGCGCCAGGAACAGCCCGAAGGTCACCGCCGGGTTGATGTGGCCACCCGAGACGCCGGCGGTGCAGTAGACGAGCACGAAGATCATGCCGCCGAACGCCCAGGCGATGCCGAGGATGCCGACGCCGCTGCAGGCCGCGTCGGCAGCATTGGGGCCGGCGGGGTCCGCCTGGTGCTTGTACCCGATGACGGTGGCCACGGTGATGTAGAGGAAGAGCAGCGTGGCCACGAACTCGGCGATGACCGCGCGGTACAGGGACCACTTGGTCAGCTCCTCGGCGTCGAAGAGCGGCGCCGGCGGTGGGTCGGAGTAGTCCTTGGCCCCGTACTCCCCACCGGGGGGCGCCGCCTCGATGTCCTTGGCCATCGTCGCCTAGTCGACTGATCGACAAGCTAGGGTCGGTGTGTGTGTGCTCAAGATGCGACTGAGGTGAAGCTCTGTGTGGTGGTGTGAGGTGACGGGGGGAAGGTGAAGTATTTATGGCGGCGAGGCGAGGGCGGCTACCGGCTCCCGGCGAAAGGCCGGCGTAGTAGGGCGCTCGCTTTGGGATTAAGTAGTTTATTTAGTGGCTGGGTTTATTAGTGGAAGCAGATAAGGGCATCTCCCGTTAGTGTCTTGTTTCTAGGTTATAAACTTTGCCGCCCACAGCCCTCATCATTACATCACACCAGAGCAGATAGCTCACTGCTGGCTGCGGCTAATACGGTGGAGCTCACATCTTAATTTTAATTAGTGGCCCAGTTTAATTAGTCTGGCTATGGGTGTATGCACATACGTACACGATCGATGATTTGAGGTGATGACAGATACGTCGTCAGCTTAATTGCCTGTTAAGTGTGCTGTTATGCACTGCACTGGTAAGTAATCAAAATGTAGGTATGAGAAATACACAATTACTGAACTGCAGATTGCACTCTGGAGCTCCGCGAATAAAAGAACTTCTTAGCTACAAATAAGCTGTTTTACTTCCACAGCAGCAGCTGGGGTGGAGATCGAACTGGAGACACTGCTACAAGTCATCAGTCTCACTGGTTTGCTACGAGCATTTGGCGGGAATTTTGTATTGTTGCCATTTGTCTGGGTTCTCCACTAATGAACAAATGCTTAATCAGCGGTTTGGTTGCTAATCATGCGCAGGCACGTCACAGGAACCACCCTTTAATTAAAGTGTCTATCCGAAACTTTGATTAACCCTAAAATGTTGCATGATGTGCCAGCATCAGCTGTATGTATGTAGCAAGCTACCACTAGTCTAGAACAGCAGCCATCCTGATACACACAATCGGAACAGAAACTTGTGGTGCAGCAGCGTTTCCGTTGCGCGCGTCACCACAGTTTGGAGGCCCCTTCCGCGTCCTCATCAAGCCACAGGGAGGAGCCCGCTCTGGTCCATGATCTCCAGAAGCTGCACGAGAGTTCGACCGAACCGCGACCTCCTGAAAGCCCTCCCGGCCTGCATGATGGGAGGCTAGAAGCGTCTGTCCCCATGCCCATCCATGGAGGATGGAAATGCCATTGTTTCGTGCACGAATTTGGCTTCCGGTCCAAGTCGTTTTTCATCCATCCATGACGGCCGCAACGGCACGGGGCCGAAAGTGAAGAAGCCCCATCAATGATCGCCTCCTCCCATCTTCTCCCATTTCCGTTCACGGGACGGTGGATGGGCCATCCGATAAAAATGGGACGGTGGATGGATTCCTTTTTCGCTCCTGAAACGCGCGATGGCGGAAGAGTGCGCGCGTGCACCGCGGCCATAGACTGGCATGCGCAAGAGAACAAGAACGAGTACCGACCAATCCACCGGTGACGCTGACATATAGTATAATTTTTGGGAGAGGAATGGATGGGGTGAGCCGGACGGCTCCAGTCCTATTCAGCCCCAATTATTTTCTTGTGTGTTTCATGTTTTCAACTACCGCGCTAGCCAGGCTAGCATCTCTCGGGACGATGGGTTCTTTGGTTTTCTATCTACTATCATGGAGTATAAAACAAAGCGGGAATTCGCTTCCATGGACAAGCAAACAAACTGATCGATCGGGTGGTCCATTATTCGACCAACCCGTAGCAATCAGGCAGGCAGAATTTATATGCCAAGAGAAGGATGGCTCGGCAATTAACAAGGTCCTTCGAATTCTTTTTCTTTTTGCCGGTGAAAATATTGTACTACTTACTCAACTCATAAAGTTCATACAATCAGCAAGAGCCAGCTCTAAGACTAGCCATAATGGGTAGTAACATAGACTAATGACATGGGCATGTTACTAGTCTATGTTACTACCTCTACAGTGGGGAGTAACATATGTGTCGTAGCATGCAACACTTCATTTATTAGGCTATAGACACATATTCCCTTGATATGTGTGATGTTACAGTAACTAGCTATGTTACCACATGCCTCTCTTTCTTCATTAATTACATGCCACATCATCTATTTCGCTTAAATAAGTGTGATGTTACTACCTATGTTACTTTCATTGTGGGTAGTCTAATGCATCTGATCGGCCAGAACCAACCAAAGTCATAATTCTGCCCTCGATTCCAGCAATTTAGCTGAGTTATCACTAATCTTATTTTAAGTATGATTAATATGAGCAATACAAGTTAAACAAACACATGACTGAACTCCTTAATAAGAGAGAAGTAGACCATTCTATCCAATTCCCGCGCCTAAATCAAACTTGACTGCAATAACGGAATCCATCTCAATAATGAATGGCAGGTCACTTCTCTCGATGGCAAAGGACAGGCCTTCCATGCATGCATATAACTCGGCTTCAAGAGCATCACAGCAAGAGAAAAACTCCCTACAAAACGAGAAGACAATACTGCCTTTGACAAGACAGAAAGGTCCTTGGAATTCAACATAACTAGCAGTGTGGTCTGCACTTTTTCCATAGCTAGATTGTTACTTGTTATATATGTGTGTGTTTTTACAACTTTTTTGTACTTTGAGATGCAGGTGCCTATTAGATATATATATTTATTTATTGAAATTTAAAAAAATCTTGTAACCAATAAGATTATGAAAAATGGGTTGTTTTCTTTGCCATTTGATTACCTCAACACTCATGCACAAGGATGGCATGGGAAACTCGTGCTGAAGAAGGAGAATATCACCACAGTAGAAGGAGACATACTGGCCACCACCATCATGGTGACACAACCTGAAAGATCGAGGTCTATCGGTTGGATGATGGTATAGGAGATTATCAAATATTAATCAAAATTGTTGTTTAGCATGAAAGTCGTGAGGTTTTTAAAGTGAAACTACTCTACCTACTAGCTAGAACAAACACCAAGCAAGAAGCATGTAGTATAGTAAGCTAGAAAGTAAAGAATTATCCGATTCTTTCTTGAAAAGAAACAGAGTAAAGAGCTAGAATGAAGACACGAAATGTATCATGAAGTTCAAATCGTCGGCGTGACTCTATGTCTATATTGGAGAGTCTTTGGATATGCTCTCTATTTTCTTGTCATACAAAAAGATTTGCAACTTATCTTTCAGTTGTTTCAAATCAGGCAGGGGCGTTTTCTACTTGTTCAATAACTAGGTACATGTTTATTCTAAGGTCAATAAGAGAGGAAGACATTGTGGGGTAGCATGGACAATGTGGTTGTCGATAATTTCCCATAACATCGAGGCGTACCAAATTAAACCATATCAAAGCATAATGTTCTCGATTGCCTGAACAACAGTTCCTACTGGGCAGGTCCTGATGACAGAAACTTGGAGATGGCTTTGAGCCAATCAGGAGTAAGAATAATTTGCTGATTTGGTATTTTCCTATTTTCAAGGACAAATGTTAAGGAAGTGTGATTACCCTTCGGGTTTGAAAGGAGGTGTTATGGTGATAAAAATTTCCAAGATGAAATCAACTTATTGGATTTCTTTTAAACTATCTATTGCCTAAGTGGGAGCTAGTAGAGTGACTGAATCTTTTCAACAAAGGGATGGCTTTGCTAACGTGGCCTCACAGATTGGGAATTTTCAAGAGGCTGATAAGCAAGGTTTTTGGGACACTAAAGTGGTCAGTATTAAATGTGGTGTTAGGACTAGAAGCCTAGCTAAATTTCTTGGTATATATGAACTTACTGATTATTCTCTTTCATTTAGCACATTGTTTTTGAGCTAGAGCAAGTCGTGGAGGAAGGAGGTCCTATAGTTGATGGGGTGGTGATCAATTTTTTTGAGATTGATAGTAGTATGCAACAAGTAAAAGATCAAAGAGATCTTAGGAGGTCAAAAAATAAGCAGGGGGTAGCTATTCATGTTCTCATGGGCTCAAATACTAGTGAAGGAAAAAAGAAAAAATGCACGTCATCTAGATTTGGAAGAGATTTAGTCCAGTCAAGCAAGTATGGATAGGAAAATGGAAGTGGAACTTAGACAGAAAATGTGGTTGAGAAAAAAATGTCATACTAAAGAAGAAATTTTAGATGAAGGGGCACTGGATAAGTTGACCAACACAAATCTAGATTAGGAGATGAATGAGAAAGATCTCGATCGGAGCAAAGAGGAGGAAGAAGAAAATGATTACAATGCAAGTGAGTTAAGTGGAGTGAATGGAAATTTGTACCTTAGAATAGACAGAGATGATAGTATGATGCTGTCATGTATGCAATGAAATCACACCACAATACACTGCCATTAAGAAATTTAACAATAAGGTTGCTTATGAAAGCTCTGAAGATGTGGAAACTGTGGAGAACATATATTACAAGTAAGCTGCGATACTGGTAACATGTTAATGATGCAAAGAAAAATAAAGGAAGTGGCTAGAGCAAATGGACAATAGCAAAGGAGGAAAAGAGAAGTAGCGGAACTGATACTAATTGAAACTTGATGGATAGAGTTATGGGGAGATCAAGAATGAATAATCTCAATACACAAGGACAAGGTGAACAACAATCTTCCACTTCTTTAAATTTTGCACATAAAATTCTTGTACATTAGCTGGTAAAATAGGAGTGAAGTTAAGGAAATGCAAAGCTAAAGTTACAGATGCAATAGATGTGGTTAAGAAATTATAACAATCCAGAGTTGGTTTATTTATTGCTAGAAAAGAAAATTCGGGAACTATTATTCAGAA
Organism: Aegilops umbellulata; assembly: GCA_032464435.1. Taxonomy (NCBI): domain Eukaryota; kingdom Viridiplantae; phylum Streptophyta; class Magnoliopsida; order Poales; family Poaceae; genus Aegilops; species Aegilops umbellulata. The sequence continues at coordinate 410,806,786 of CP136055.1, forward strand.
TGAGGTTAGTGAAGTGGAGGGATATAGTTCTAGGAGCATTCTGAATGACATGTCAAAGAAGAGTAATTTTGTATATAAGGACATTAAATATGATAGGTTATTAATGTTTTTGCTAGTCTAGGAGGAGATAGTTCTAATTGATTTAATAAAGGGGTAGAAGTAGGGGTGCATATAGAAGTATAATAGATAATAAGAGAGTTGGAGGTAGAAATGAAAGAAAATAATTGATTTGATGTCAGGTCTTTTTTGGAATGCCAGATTTCTTAATGATCCTGAAAAGAGAAAGTTTATTATTCATTGTGTGCATGAGTATACGATAGGTTTTGTGGCAGTACAAGAAGCTAAGGTACAAATCTACAATAGTATGAGTAGAATTCATAAATTTTCTTGGATTTTTCCCTGCTAGAGGTTTGTCATGAGGAATTTTCTTGGTATTAATTTGCATCATTTTGATAATATATAGGAAGATGAAGGAGTGTTTTATGTAAGATCATTGGTTAAGTTAAAATATATTGGTGCCATGTGGAATTTAATGTATGTTTATGGTGAAACTCATATTAGAAAAAAAATTGTTTCTAGTTGAGTTGGTCCATGCTTTAAGTTGTAATAAATTTGCTAGGTGGGGATTTTAATATCATTAGGGAAAGTAGAGCAAGCAAAAATAGGGAAACTAGTAAATGGTCGCATCTTTTCTGTGTTGTTATTCAGAATAAAGGTTTGAAAGTGACTGAAATTTCTGGTAGATTATGTAGTTGTTCCAGTAAGAAAGCATATCTTGTTATGGTGAAGTTGGATAGAGTATTAGTCTGCCCTGAATGGATAGTTTCATTTTCCATGGTTTAGGTCAATTCTCTACCTATGATTATTTTCGGTCATACTACATTAGTGACGGTTTGTTAAATTGCACTATTATGTTTTAAATAGTTTTGGGAATGAGTATAGTTCTAGTTACATGATACGTCCATTTTGCATCATGATTTCCTACTGTTATTTATAATGTTTTTATGCATAATAATGCTTTATGGAGTAATTCTAATGCCTTTTCTCTCATAATATGCAAGATTTACACAAAGAGGGAGAATGTCGGTAGCTGGAATTCTGGACCTGAAAAAGCCATGTCAGATATACCTATTATGCACACCTCCAAATGAGCTAAAAAATTACGGAGAATTATTTTGGAATAAATAGAAAAATACTAGAGGAAATAACTACCGGAGGGGGGCCACCTGGTGACCTGATAACCCACAAGTATAGGGGATCAATTTTAGCCTCTTTCGATAAGTAAGAGTGTCGAAGCCAGCGAGGAGCTAAAGGTAGAACAAATATTCCCTCAAGTTCTATCGACCACCGATACAACTCTACGCACGCTTAACGTTCGCTTTACCTAAAACAAGTATGAAACTAAAAGTACTTTGTAGGTATTGTTGGATATGTTTTCAAGATAGTAAAGAGCACGTAAATAAAATCTAGGGGCTATTTAGATAAAGAAGCAATGAAGTTAGTATAGCGAGTGTGTAAAAGTGGTGGTAGGAGTCGTGAAATTGTCCCTAAGCAATTGACTACTTTACTAGATTGATAGCAAGTTTTATGTGGGAGAGGCCACTGCTAGCATGTCATCCCTGACTTGGAATTCTATGCACTTATGATTGGAACTATTAGCAAGCATCCGCAACTACTAACGTTCATTAAGGTAAAACCCAACCATAGCATTAAGATATATTAGTCCCCCTTCAATCCCGTATGCATCAATTTCTATGCTAGGTTGAAGCTTCTGTCACTCTTGCTCTCCAATACATAGTCCTATCAACATACAATTAACCCTATGGTGTGATCCACACGCGCGCTCATATGATGGGCACCAAAGGACAGCAACATAACCATAAGCAAATTAAGCCAATCATAGCAATTCACCAATTACCGATAGGACAACGAAATTCTACTCAGACATCATAGGATGGCAACACATTATTGGATAATAATATGAAGCATGAAGCACCATGTTCAGGTATAGGGTACATCGGGTTGCGGGAGAGTGGACCGCTATAGATAGATGGGGGAAGGTGATGGAGATGTTGGTGAAGATGACGTAGGTGTTGGTGTAGATTGCGGTGACGATGATGGCCCCGACGGTGTTCCGGCGCCACCGGAAGAGAGGGGGAGAGGGACCCCCTTCTTCTTCTTCCTTGACCTTCTCCCTAGAAGGGAGAAGGGTTTCCCCTCTGGTCCATGGCCTCCATGGCGGCGGAGGGGCGAGAGCCCCTCTGAGATTGGATTTGTCTCTCTGTCTCTCTCTGTTTCTGCCCTCCTGATTCTGGCCTTTCACCGTTTCTTATATTCCCGGAGATCCATAACTCCGATTGGGCTGAAATTTGAACACGATTTCTATCTGGATATTGGCTTTCTTGCGGCGAAAGAAGGGCACCAACCGCCTTACGGGGTGTCCACGACGGTCAGGGGCGCGCCCCCTGCCTCGTGGCCCCCTCGGGCATCGTCTCGCATTGATTCTTCTTCCCAAAAATCAGATATATTCCAAAAATAATCTGTCAGTTTTTATCCCGTTTGGACACCGTTTGATATGGATTTTCTGCGAAACATAAAACATGCAACAAACAGGAACTGGCACTGGGCACTGGATCAATATGTTAGTCCCAAAAATAGTTTAAATTTTTTCCAAAAGTATATAAAAGTTGTAGAATATTGGCATGGAACTATCAAAAACTATAGATACGACGTAGACGTATCAGCATCCCCAAGCTTAATTCCCGCTCGTCCTCAAGTAGGTAAATGATAAAAAAGATATTTTTTGATGTGGAATGCTACCTAGCATAATCTTGATCATGTAATATAATCATGGCATGAATATTAAGACACGAGTGATTCAGAGCAATAGTCTATCATTTGACATTAAGACAATAATGCTTCAAGCATACTAATAAAGCAAGCATGTCTTTTCAAAATAACATGGCCAAAGAAAGCTTATCCCTACAAAGTCATATGGTCTGGCTATGCTCCATCGTCACCACACAAAGTATTCAAATCATGCACAACCCCGATGACAAGCCAAGCAATTGTTTCATACTTTTGATGTTCTCAAACCTTTTCAACTTTCATGCAATACATGAGCGTGAGCCATGGATATAGCACTATAGGTGGAATAGAATATGATGATGGAGGTTGTGTGGAGAAGACAAAAGGGAGAAAGTCTCACATCGACGCGGCTAATCAACGGGCTATGGAGATGCCCATCAATTGATGTCAATGCGAGGAGTAGGGATTGCCATGCAACAGATGCACTAGAGCTAAAAGTGTATGAAAGCTCAAACTGAAACTAAGTGGTGTGCATCCAACTGGCTTGCTCATGAAGACCTAGGGCATTTGAGGAAGCCCGTCGTTGAATATACAAGCCAAGTACTACAATGAAAATTCCCACTAGTATATGAAAGTGTTAACTCAAGAGACTTTCTATATGAAGAACATGGTGCTACTCTGAAGCACAAGTGTGGTAAAAGGATAGTAACATTGTCCCTTCTCTCTTTTCTCTCATTTTATCTCCTTTTTAGGCTTCTTTGGCCTCTTTTTTTTGGGGGGGGGGGGCTTCTTTGGCCACTTTTATTTTGATAACCTCACATGGGACAATGTTATAACAATGATGATCATCACACTTTTATTTACTTACAACTCAATATTACAACTCGATACTAGAACAAAAATATGACTTTATATGAATGCCTCCGGCAGTGTACCGGGATGTGCAATGACCTAGCGTAGCAATGACATAAATAAGCAGACAAGCCATGAAAACATCATGCTAGCTATCTTACGATCATGCAAAGCAATATGACAATAAATGCTCAGGTCATGTATATGATGATGATGGAAGTTGCATGGCAATATATCTCGGAATGGCTATTGAAATGCCATAATAGGTAGGTATGGTGGCTGTTTTGAGGAAGATATAAGGAGGCTTATGTGTGATAGAGCGTATCGTATCACGGGGTTTGGATGCACCGACGAAGTTTGTACCAACTCTCGAGGTGAGAAAGGGCAATGCACGGTACCGAAGAGGCTAGCAATGATGGAATGTGAGAGTGCGTATAATCCATGGACTCAACATTAGTCATAAAGAACTCACATACTTATTGCGAAAGTCTATCAGTCATTGAAACAAAGTACTACGCGCATGCTCCTAGGGGGATAGATTGGTAGGAAAAGACCATCGCTCGTCCCCGACTGCCACTCCTAAGGAATACAATCAATAAATACCTCATGCTCCAACTTCGTTACATAACGGTTTACCATACGTGCATGCTACGGGAATCACAAACTTCAACACAAGTATTTCTACAATCCACAACTACCCACTAGCATGACTCTAATATCACCATCTTTATATCGCAAAACTATTGCCAGGAATCAAACATATCATATTCAGTGATCTACAAGTTTTATGTAGGATTTTATGACTAACCATGTGAATGACCAATTCCTGTCATCTCTCTAAATAGATATAAGTGAAGCAAGAGAGTTTAATTCTTTCTACAAAAGATATGCCCACACTCTAACAAATATAAGTGAAGCAAAAGATCATTCTACAAATGGCGGTTTTCTCCGTGAAGAGAAACAGGCAATCCAAACTTCAAATGATATAAGTGAAGCACATGAAGCATTCTATAAAGCCATACTCAAAAGATATAAGTGAAGTGCAAAGAGCATTCTATAAATCAACCATGGACTATCTCATACCAGCATGGTGCATCGAAGAAAAGTGAAAACTAAGTGCAAAAGACGCTCCAAGATTTGCACATATCACATGAACGAAACGAATCCGAAAACATACCGATACTTGTTGAAGAAAGATGGGATGCCTTCCGGGGCATTCCCTGTGACGCCCCCGATTCAATCGTACACTTATCATGCATGCAAATGTGTACGATCAAGATCAGGGACTCACGGGAAGATATCACAACACAACTCTAAACATAAATAAGTCATACAAGCATCATAATACAAGACAGGGGCCTCGAGGGCTCGAATACAAGTGCTCGATCATAGATGAGTCAGCGGAAGCAACAATATCTGAGTACAGACATAAGTTAAACAAGTTTGCCTTAAGAAGGCTAGCACAAACTGGGATACAGATCGAAAGAGGCGCAGGCCTCCTGACTGGGATCCTCCTAACTACTCCTGGTCGTCGTCAGCAGGCAGCACGTAGTAGCAGGCACCTCCAGGGTAGTAGGAGTCGTCGTCGAAGGTGGCGTCTGGATCCTGGGCTCCATCGCCTGGTCGCAGCAATCAGGTAGAGGAATGGGGAAAAGAGGGAACAAGGCAACCGTGAGTACTCATCCAAAGTACTCGCAAGCAAGGAGCTACACTACATATGCATGGATATATGTGTAAAGGGCCATATCAGTGGACTGAACTGCAGAATGCCAGAATAAGAGAGGGATAGCTAATCCTGTCGAAGACTACGCATCTGGCAGCCTCAGTCTTGCAGCATATAGAAGAGAGTAGACTGAAGTTCTCCAAGTAGCATCGCATAGCATAATCCTACCCGGCAATCCCCTCCTCGATGCCCTGTTGGAGAGCAATCACCGGGTTGTATCTGGCACTTGGAAGGGTGTGTTTTATTAAGTATCCGGTTCTAGTTGTCATACGGTCAAGGTACAACTCCGGGTCGTCCTTTTATCGAGGGACACGGCTATTCGAATAGATAAACTTCCCTGCAGGGGTGCACTACATAGCCCAACACGCTTGATCCCATTTGGCCGGACACACTTTCCTGGGTCATGCCCGGCCTCGGAAGATCAACATGTCGCAGCCCCACCTAGGCTCAACAGAGAGGTCAGCACGCCGGTCTAAATCCTATGCGCGTAGGGGTCTGGGCCCATCGCCCATTGCACACCTGCACATTGCGTACGCGGCCGGAGAGCGGACCTAGCAACCTCCATTACAAAGGAAGTCACGTTACGCGGTCCAACCCGGCGCGCGCCGCTCAGTCGCTGACGTCACGAAGTGCTTCGGCTGATACCACGACGCCGGGACACCCATAACTACTCCCGCGTAGATGGTTAGTGCGTATAGACCAAATGGCCAGACTCAGATCAAATACCCAGATCTAGTTAAGCGTGCTAAGTATCCGCGAACGCCGACCAGTGCCAGGCCACCTCTCTCCTAGGTGGTCTCAACCTGCCCTGTCGCTCTGCCACAAAGTAACAGTCGGGGGCCGTCGGGAACCCAGGCCCACCACTACCTGGGTGGAACCACCTGCCCCTTCAGCCCCCATCTCCGAACAGTATCACAGGTAATGTAACAGTGTAAAGTATATAGTATATGCCCGTGATCACCTCCCGAAGTGATCACGGCCCAGTAGTATAGCATGGCAGACAGACAAGAGTGTAGGGCCACTGATGGAACACTAGCATCCTATACTAAGCAGTAGGATAGCAGGTAAAGGTAACAACAGTAGTAGCAAGGACAGGCTATGCAGCAGTATAGGATTAACTGAAAGCAGTAACATGCTACACTACTCTAATGCAAGCAGTATAGAGAAGAATAGGCGATATCTGGTGATCAAGGGAGGGGGGCTTGCCTGGTTGCTCTGGCAAGAAGGAAGGGTCATCTTTGGTGTAGTCGAACACACGGACATCGGCAGCGGTCTCGGAGTCTACCGGAAAGAAGTAACGGACGGGGAACACAATAAATAACAGAGCAATCAAATGTAACACAAAGCAAGACGCGGGAATACGCGGTGCTAGGTGTGCCCTAACGCAGTACTAGGTGATACCGTGAAAGGGGGGAAACATCCGGGAAAGTATCCCCGGTGTTTTGCGTTTTCGGACAGATGAACCGGAGGTGAAATGTTGCAGGTTCGCTATGCTAGGTATGTGTGGCGGACGAACGGGCTGCGTATCCGGATTCGTCTTGTCGTTCTGAGCAACTTTCATGTTGAAAATAATTTCATCCGAGTTACGGATTAAAAGATATGATTTTCTAAAGATTTTATTAATTTATGGAATTTAATTAATTAATTAATTAATTCATTAATGAATGAATGACATCAGCATGATGTCATGCTGACGCCAGCAGTCAACAGAGTTGACTGGTCAACCTGACGTTGGGTCCCACATGTCATAGGCTGAAGACTAACAATTCGTTAACACTTAATTAGCAGGTTAATTAGAGTTAATTAGTTAACTAAACACGATTAATTAACTTGATTGATTTAGTTAACTAATTAATTAATTAATTATTATTTTTTATCCCTTTTTTTTCGTTCTAGGCGTGGGGCCCTTTGTCATAGGCCCATAGGACCTTAACGGGCACGGGCACGCGGGCGCTGGGGATACGGGCGTAACCCGGTTGGCCCTAGGCGCCGGCCGATGCGGCCAAGGGGCGCCGGGCGCGGCCACGGGGATCAGGGGCAGAGCAGCGCGCCGACGTGGAGCTCTGGCGACTGAGTCCGGGCGGAGTAGAGGGGGGCCGCGGTGAGCAGATGCAGCGAGGCACGTCGAGTGATCCAGGGGGCTTCGGCGAAAGGCGCCATCCCAGGCGCGTGAGGAGGCACACGCGTGGGGGCGAGCACCGGCGGCCAGCGGTGCAGCGCGGCGCGGGGAGGGGGCGGCAAGAAGCAGCGGCAGCGGCTGCTAGTGTGGCGAGTAGTAGTACGCACAACAACGCAGGCAGGAGCGGGGCGAGGTAAAACGTCCGGGCGCGAGCGCGTGGTGGTGCGCTGAGCACGGCGAGCAGGACCACGGCGCGGTTAGCGATGACTACAGGGTGAGGCGGAAGCGGTGGCCGGCGAGCAGTAGTGGAGGGGACTGTGGCAAAATACGGGACAGAGGGAGAGACGGGGGAGGGCGAGGCCCTCACCGACGATGTAGAGACCAGGGGGGCGGCGAGGCTCGAGGTGGCCTTTGGGGAGGAGGACGGGGACGATGCGCGGCGACGAGGAGGTCCGGTGGGGAGGGCGGCGTTGAGCGGGGTTGGCGTCGGGGGAGGAGTCCCGGCGAGTGACGACGGACGGCGGCGTCAGATCGACGATGAGGCAGCACCGGGTTGAGGCCGCGGCTTCCGGCGGGTTGGTGATGAAGCGGACGGTGGAGAGGAGACGAGGTTGGGGCAGTCCGATGGGCGGCATCGGCGAACTGCGTCGGGCGTGGCCATGCGGGAGGAGGGGATCGAGCAGGGGCGCCCCTCCCCCAGGAACGAGGCGTGCGTGATGCGTGTGGTGGCGGCGGGGTGTGAGGATGAGGGAACGGGGTAAAGTGGGGAAGGGGTCGCTAGGTTTTCGGTCGCGCCAGGGGGCTATAGGCGGCGGCTGGGCCAGCCTTGTTGGCCCAGAGGCCAGCTGGGCTGTGGCCCAGTGGGAGGGGGGTTCTTTCCTTTTTTTTTCTGTTTCCTTTTCTCTTTTGTATTTTCTTTTCTGTTTTGTTTTCTGTTTTCTTTTAACCTTTAATAGATTTTAATTTAATTATAATACGATAATAGTCCCTAAATTAGTATTACTAAACATCCCACTGCCACAAACAATTTAGCACATTTTAGAAAGTAGTTTGTATTTGTTTATTAATTTACGGTCAGTTAATTAATAGTTCTACCACGATTTTATTTATTTTAGTGCATTTAAATACTTTATAACAGTGTGTCTAATCCACCAATATTTATTATGAATTACTTGCTACATTTAGAACATTTTAGTTTTGACCTTTGGAAACTTTTCTAGTTTGACTTTATTTCAAATTTGAATTTGAAAGAGTTTTGAATCATCACGAGATTATCAACAGTAATCGTGGTGACGTGGCAACATTAGCAGAGGTTTACTGTAGCTTGATTATCCGGGCATCACAATTCTCCTCCACTACAAGAAATCTCATCCCGAGATTAAGAGGTAGAGTAAGGGGGAAAGATCTGGTTATGAAATTCTAACGAATCTTCTCGGTCTTGATTGCTCTTCCCGAAGTAGTCGATCCTTTTCTTCGGGAACTCCAACGTACTTACGAATAGGTAAGGGGCAGCTCAGCTACGACAGAATGCTTTTGAGGGAAACAATCTGGGGTTAACCTATGAAATGAGCATAAGATTATCTCTCGAGTTGAACATATAAAATACATCGAGAGTAAGGTACGAAGGTACAATAAGAGGTTCCAAGTGGATAGATAGTTGCTCAAAGTCTAAACCAGAGCGAGAAAGGGGTTCAGACCAGCGGGAGTAAGTATTGCGTCTAACACCAGTATAAAGCACTAGGAAGGTCGCCCGTGAATTAAATACGAAGCCAAGCATGGGGAATAACCATTAGTAACAGGGTTGTATAGGAGAGCGAGGTTTCGATCCTATGGAACTGTGGGTTATGGGCCCACCATGTGGTTAAAAGTAGGAAGGGCGTTGACATCTTGCACGGTCATGATAGCAAGGCAGGTCAGAGCATAGCCTGTCAATTATGTCGGCAACAACGTCGGTACCAATGGCGAGGGACAAAGAGAACCATTTTCCTGCTCGTTGAACGAGGCGGACCAATAGGCAAAGTTCTCGCCCATCGGTGGTTACCGAAATGTCATCAACAAAAGTAACAGGGTCTTTCTGACATAATTGTACACCGAGGTGCTTGCAAAAGCAGTGAATTATTACTGCTTAGATCATATGGATCACGAGGAAGGTTAAACCAAACAATGGAAAGGAAAAATGTGTTTAAACACATCTTTCAGGGGTATACCCTTCCCAAAGACAAGCAGAGCATGATATCCATGACAGGATATAATGTAGAAAACCCTTTAGGTAAGATGAAAGAAATTGCATGACGTTACCCATACAACGGTGTTTGGATAATTGAGCAGGAAACATTTAACATTGGGCTTCAAATGTTCCTGTTGAAAATCGGAGTACCATAGACATGCTTTGAGATATCATTGACATGGTCAACAGGTGAAGATCGGACTTTGGAGACAAAAAGGATCCACCAGGAACAACTTATAGAATAAGTCTTACAATTTTCCTCATGGAAGAATGACTAACCTTGCTAAAAGGAAACTATAATAATTGGTCCTCCGGTCAGGTGTGCTAGGCATGACGTCACCTTACCGGGTCATATAAAGACCAATTTTATAACTCTTGGAAATATGTTCCAACCCTCATATTTGACCGAGGTTCAGATCCGATTGGTGTCAGGATACCTCCGACTTAGGATGCCTGAGAAGAAAAGTTGCAACACAAATTGACGAGATGACAATGTAAGATTCTCGGGAAATGAACTATGGGAGCGAGTTCCAGAACAAGAGTTCGTCATTAAACCAAGGAGAGGATGAGGAGGTGGTTGATGGACTAAGCGACAATCCATCAAGATTAACAAAAGATGGTTTTCCACTATGACGTGAACAAGGAGGTAACACTTGTCAGATCAGATGATATAATTAGGTATGCTAGAGGGAAACATACACAACTGAACAATGATAGAAGGGTGCACCCAGGAACCTGGACTAGGTAGCACGATCAATGTTCGAATGATGATTCAATAAGCAATAGACTTAGAATGAAACTGTAGACCATTAACTTCAAAGCAATAGGGTTGCTAGAATTTTAGAATTTACACATCACAAACCATTTGTCGGTAATTCCGGTTTGAAACAACACGAGGACCAAAGAATGAACGGATATGACAAAAGGTATCACCTGCATCAAGAATTCTTAAGAGGTGGTGAAATTACCACGACATTCTTGACATAAAAGGTGGTAATATTCCAAGGTAAACAAGAACAAATGCTGGATAGCAAGGAACTCAATGTATAACACAAAACACGAACAAGTTTGTGTTGGAGGGAAGGCAATAAAGTGGCCGATGATAACACAAATCATCGGGGGCAAGGATGGTATTTATCATCAAGAATTCGATATATATCTTGGGAGAGCTCAGGATGTTGATGATGACCACGACACATTTGTCGAGAGATTTCCTGAAGATGTGATCGGTCGGCGATGACATCAAGTCAAATGATGATGCAGCGAAAGGTTATGGAAACCAAGGGTACGCCACAAACTCGAAATCAAGTTTGTGATTCAAGGCGAAATGATATGACGAGGAAAGTCGACGTAAGCTTAGCTCATCGTCGAAAATTGTGCTTCAGAAAGAAGGACCAGATAGCACAATTAAAAAAATGCACGATAATGATATAGCCGATCAGGCTAGGAATAACTTGAAGAGTTATTAAATCCTAAGCAACGAAAATTACTTAGAGTTATAGAATCGTAGTGCAGAATCGATTCACTTAACGGTGTTCTCGAGTGTTTAATAATCTCAGGGCCCGTGAAAAATTGGAACCAGTGAGAATGTAGCACTTGATGGAGAACTCATAAGAAGTTATGCAGTTCCATGATAATCTCGAGATACCAGGGGGGTAATACTCGACGACAGATCAAAGTAGGGGTTGGTCTAGGGTATTACTCTGCAGAAGACAAGTGCTTAAACTTGCACGAGATATGGTATTTAAAGGAGAACGTGGTCGGAAACCACGATCATAAATGATCGAACCACGGATACAAGATGAACTTATATCAAGGGGGTAATTATTTTTACGAGCAGCTTCCATGATAAGTATACATCGTGTCCATGGGCATGAACGCAAGGTTCAAGGTCGACTCCCACTTCTTCAATGTATAACCTTCCATTCACTTCTCGCTTAGATAAAGGCATTAGTGTTGATAGTTGTACCTGGTGAAATACCAGATGAGTATGACTCGTGAAAACTTCCGAGTTCACACATACTACCTCCGTTCCTAAATATTTGTCTTTCTAGACATTTCAAATGACTATCACATACGGATGTATGTAGACATATTTTAGAGTGTATATTCACTCATTTTGCTCCGTATGTAGTCATTTGTTGAAATGCCTAGAAAGACAAGTATTTAGGAACGGAGGGAGTATAAAGGAAGGCATAGGTTCAACCCATTAGGGTATCGTGGAAACATATACCTCAAGCTTCAATAGTAAATACCACCAGCTCGGAAGCAGAGCATGGTTGGCCAAGCAGATGATAAAATTTACCAAGGGCATTATGTATCAGGTAAAGAACTCACAAGAATTTTGGTTGTGAAGGACATTGTCGGATAATAACCCGGCAATGGGTACGGCGGTCCACAACGGGGCTGATGTGAGTATCGGTACTCACTCAAAGGAAGAAGGAATGCCAAGGCATCGGATTATAGAAACAACTGACTAATTCAAAGCTTAAAGTAAAGAAATTTTATGATTTCCAAATCAAGGGATCAGAAGCAATCGTTCTGATCGAAAATGAATAAGTTCAATAGACTTAGAAGCACAAACGATCAAGGCATAGATTGGTCAAGAACCAGCTCATACTCCAAATGATGTCTGAGTCGGAAGGATGAATTCTAGGATATGACTGAGGATTGCGGGCATTCGCAACATATTGAATCAATGGACTCAAAATGATATTGACAAAGGTTGCCAATAAGTTTATTATACTTATGGGATTAACCATAATGCAAGCAAGCAAGAATTTCAGGAGCAATAGGTTGCTCAGGATTTTCGGAAGACCGAATGGTATTTCGAAGAATCTTGTGAAATACATGAATCATCTAGGGATGAGTGGATACTCGGTAAGTGCGAGAAATTATCCGTAGGTATATTCATGTGCCAAGAACTGCAAGGCAGTAGCCCAAAGGATTATCAGAACAATAGAGAGAATTTCGGGGTACCTTGTAATAACAAGATTAACGGGAAAGGATTGTATGAAGGACAAGTGTACGTGGTTATCCCTAGGGGGTTTATCGATGGGAGGGAATTGCAAAAGCGATGGCACAAAATCTTTAGAGAACATCGGAGAGTATCTTCTGAATCTTCTGGTGCAGCAGGCGATCATCTGTGATAAGGGGCTCTCCGGGTGAAAATGATCACGAGATCCTAATGTTAGATTTAGTAAAATCATTTAAACCCGAATAGAAGAGAGGTCAGAGTCCCAGAGTATAGATCGAGGAATAAAAGATACTACTACCACCCAATGGCGACGTGGGCCCATGGGCCACACAGCCATGTTAGCAAAATAGTTTTCATCGACTAGACTCAACTTCGGCCAAGGAGTTGGAAAGGGGGATTTCTACAGCCAGTCGGCTCTGATACCAACTTGTGACGCCCCCGATTCAATCGTACACTAATCATGCATGCAAATGTGTACGATCAAGATCAGGGACTCATAGGAAGATATCACAACACAACTCTAAAACATAAATAAGTCATACCAGCATCATAATACAAGCCAGGGGCCTCGAGGGCTCGAATACAAGTGCTCGATCATAGACGAGTCAGCGGAAGCAACAATATCAAAGTACAGACATAAGTTAAACAAGTTTGCCTTAAGAAGGCTAGCACAAACTGGGATACAGATCGAAAGAGGCGCAGGCCTCCTAACTGGGATCCTCCTAACTACTCCTGGTCGTCGTCAGCAGGCAGCACGTAGTAGCAGGCACCTCCAGGGTAGTAGGAGTGGTCGTCGAAGGTGGCATCTGGATCCTGGGCTCCATCGCCTGGTCGCAGCAATCGGGTAGAGGAATGGGGAAAAGAGGGAACAAGGCAACCGTGAGTACTCATCCAAAGTACTCGCAAGCAAGGAGCTACACAACATATGCATGGATATATGTGTAAAGGGCCATATCAGTGGACTGAACTGCAGAATGCCAGAATAAGAGGGGGATAGCTAATCCTGTTGAAGATACGCTTCTGGCACCTCCGTCTTGCAGCATATAGAAGAGAGTAGACTGAAGTTCTCCAAGTAGCATCGCATAGCATAATCCTACCCGGCAATCCCCTCCTCGATGCCCTGTTGGAGAGCAATCACCGGGTTGTATCTGGCACTTGGAAGGGTGTGTTTTATTAAGTATCCAGTTCTAGTTGTCATAAGGTCAAGGTACAACTCCGGGTCGTCCTTTTACCGAGGGACACGGCTATTCGAATAGATAAACTTCCCTGCAGGGGTGCACCACATAGCCCAACACGCTTGATCCCATTTGGCCGGACACACTTTCCTGGGTCATGCCCGGCCTCGGAAGATCAACACGTCGCAGCCCCACCTAGGCTCAACAGAGAGGTCAGCACGCCGGTCTAAATCCTATGCGTGGAGGGGTCTGGGCCCATCGCCCATTGCACAACTGCACATTGCGTACGCGGCCGGAGAGCAGACCTAGCAACCTCCATTACAAAGGAAGTCACGTTACGCGGTCCAACCCGGCGCGCGCCGCTCAGTCGCTGACGTCACGAAGTGCTTCGGCTGATACCACGACGTCGGGACACCCATAACTACTCCCGCGTAGATGGTTAGTGCGTATAGACCAAATGGCCAGACTCAGATCAAATACCCAGATCTAGTTAAGCGTGCTAAGTATCCGCGAACGCCGACCAGTGCCAGGCCACCTCTCTCCTAGGTGGTCTCAACCTGCCCTGTCGCTCTGCCACAAAGTAACAGTCGGGGGCCGTCGGGAACCCAGGCCCACCACTACCTGGGTGGAACCACCTGCCCCTTCAGCCCCCATCTCCGAACAGTATCACAGGTAATGTAACAGTGTAAAGTATATAGTATATGCCCGTGATCACCTCCCGAAGTGATCACGGCCCAGTAGTATAGCATGGCAGACAGACAAGAGTGTAGGGCCACTGATGGAACACTAGCATCCTATACTAAGCAGTAGGATAGCAGGTAAAGGTAACAACAGTAGTAGCAAGGACAGGCTATGCAGCAGTATAGGATTAACTGAAAGCAGTAACATGCTACACTACTCTAATGCAAGCAGTATAGAGAAGAATAGGTGATATCTGGTGATCAAGGGAGGGGGGGCTTGCCTGGTTGCTCTGGCAAGAAGGAAGGGTCATCTTCGGTGTAGTCGAACACACGGACATCGGCAGCGGTCTTGGAGTCTACCGGAAAGAAGTAACGGAGGGGGAACACAATAAATAACAGAGCAATCAAATGTAACACAAAGCAAGACGCGGCAATACGCGACGCTAGCTGTGCCCTAACACAGTACTAGGTGATACCGTGAAAGGGGGGAAACATCCGGGAAAGTATCCCCGGTGTTTTGCGTTTTTGGACAGATGAACCGGAGGTGAAATGTTGCAGGTTCGCTATGCTAGGGATGTGTGGCGGACGAACGGGCTGCGTATCCGGATTCGTCTCGTCGTTGTGAGCAACTTTCATGTTGAAAATAATTTAATCCGAGTTACGGATTAGAAGATATGATTTTCTAAAGATTTTATTAATTTCTGGAATTTAATTAATTAATTAATTAATTCGAAAATGAATGAATGACATCAGCATGATGTCATGCTGACGTCAGCAGTCAACAGAGTTGACTGGTCAACCCGACGGTGGGTCCCACATGTCATAGGCTGAAGACTAACAATTTGTTAACACTTAATTAGCAGGTTAATTAGAGTTAATTAGTTAACTAAACACGATTAATTAACTTGATTGATTTAGTTAATTAATTAATTAATTAATTAATTTATCATTATTATTTTTAACCCTTTTTTTTCGTTCTAGGCGTGGGGCCCTTTGTCATAGGCCCATAGGACCTTAACGGGCACGGGCACGCGGGCGCTGGGGATACGGGCGTAACCCGGTTGGCCCCAGGCGCCGGCCGATGCGGCCAAGGGGCGCCGGGCGCGGCCACGGGGATCAGGGGCAGAGCAGCGCGCCGACGTGGAGCTCCGGCGACTGAGTCCAGGCGGAGTAGAGGGGGGCCGCGGTGAGCAGATGCAGCGAGGCACGTCGAGTGATCCAGGGGGCTCCGGCGAAAGGCGCCATCCCAGGCGCCTGAGGAGGCACGCGCGTGGGGGCGAGCACCGGCGGCCAGCGGTGCAGCGCGGCATGGGGAGGGGGCGGCAAGAAGCAGCGGTAGCGGCTGCTAGTGTGGCGAGTAGTAGTACGCACAGCAACGCAGGCAGGAGCGGGGCGAGGTACAACGTCCGGGCGCGAGCACGTGGTGGTGCGCTGAGCACGGCGAGGAGGACCACGGCGCGGTCAGCGATGACTACAGGGCGAGGAGGAAGCGGTGGCCGGCGAGCAGTAGTGGAGGGGACCGTGGCAAAATACGGGACAAAGGGAGAGACGGGGGAGGGCAAGGCCCTCACCGGCGATGTAGAGACCAGGGGGGCGGCGAGGCTCGAGGTGGCCTTTGGGGAGGAGGACGGGGATGATGCGCGGCGACGAGGAGGTCCGGTGGGGAGGGCGGCGTCGAGCGGGGTTGGCATCGGGGGAGGAGTCCCGGCGAGTGACGACGGACGGCGGCGTCAGATCGACGACGAGGCGGCACCGGGTCGAGGCCGCGGCTTCCGGCGGGTTGGTGATGAAGCGGACGGTGGAGAGCAGACGAGGACGGGGCAGTCCGGTGGGCGGCATCGGCGAATTGCGCCGGACGCGGCCGTGCGGGAGGAGGGGATCGAGCAGGGACGCCCCTCCCCCAGGCACGAGGCGTGCGTGATGTGTGTGGTGGCGGCGGGGTGTGAGGATGAGGGAACGGGGTAAAGTGGGGAAGGGGTCGCTAGGTTTTCGGTTGCCCCAGGGGGCTATAGGCGCCGGCTGGGCCGGCCTTGCTGGCCCAGAGGCCAGCTGGGCTGTGGCCCAGTGGGAGGGGGGTTCTTTCCTTTTTTTTTCTGTTTCCTTTTCTCTTTTGTATTTTCTTTTCTATTTTCTTTTCTGTTTTCTTTTAACCTTTAATAGATTTTAATTTAATTATAATACGATAATAGTCCCTAAATTAGTATTACTAAACATCCCACCGCCACAAACAATTTAGCACATTTTAGAAAGTAGTTTGTATTTGTTTATTAATTTATGGTTAGTTAATTAATAGTTCTACCATGATTTTATTTATTTTAGTGCATTTAAATACTTTATAACAGTGTGTCTACTCCACCAATATTTATTATGAATTACTTGCTACATTTAGAACATTTTAGTTTTGATCTTTGGAAACTTTTCTAGTTTGAATTTATTTCAAATTTGAATTTGAAAGAGTTTTGAATCATCATGAGATTATCAACAGTAATCGTGGTGACGTGGCAACATTAGCAGAGGTTTACTGTAGCTTGATTATCCGGGCGTCACATCCCCAAGCTTAGACGCTTGAGTCTCTTTGAATATTTACTTGGGGTGCCTTGGGCATCCCCAAGCTTTAGCTCTTGCCTCTCTTCCTTATCCTCATATCGAGACATCCTTGATCTTCGAACACTTCATCCACACAAAACTCAACAGAAAGCTCGGTAAGATCCGTTAGTATAATAAAGCAAATCACTACTCTAGGTACTGTTGCAAACCAATTCATATTTTGTTTTTGCATTGTAGCTACTGTAATATAACTTTTCGATGGCTTAATGCACTGATAGAAATCGATAGTTTCATCAAAACAAGCAAACTATGCATCAAAAACAGAATCTGTCTTAAACTATGCATCAAAAACTGTTTGTTTAGGACCGACGCATGATAACCCACAAGTATATAGGGGATCGCAACAATTTTCGAGGGTAGAGTATTCAACCCAAATTTATTGATTCGACACAAGGGGAGCCAAAGAATATTCTCAAGTATTAGGAGTTGAGTTGTCAATTCAACCACACCTGGATAACTTAGTATCTGCAGCAAAGTATTTCGTAGCAAAGTAGTATGACAGTAACGGTAACGGTAGCAAAAGTAATATTTTTGGGTTTTGTAGTGATTGTAACAATAGCAACGTAAAAGTAAATAAGAAAAGAACAATATGTGAAAATCTCGTAGGCATTGGATCGGTGATAGAGAATTATGCCGGATGCGGTTCATCATGTAACAATCATAACATTGGGTGACACAGAACTACCTCCAATTAATCAATATAATGTAGGTATGTATTCCGAATATAGTCATACGTGCTTATGGAAAATAACTTTCATGACATATTTTGTCCTACCCTCCCGTGGCAGCGGGGTCCTAGCGGAAACTAAGGGATATTAAGTCCTCCTTTTAATAGAGTACCAGACCAAAGCATTAACACATAGTGAATACATGAACTCCTCAAACTGCGGTCATCACTGGGAGTGGTCCCGATTATTGTCACTTCGGGGTTGCCGGATCATAACACATAGTAGGTGACTATAGACTTGCAAGATAGGATCAAGAACTCACATATATTCATAAAAACATAATAGGTTCAGATCTGAAATCATGGCACTCGGGCCCTAGTGACAAGCATTAAGCATAGCAAAGTCATAGCAACATCAATCTCAGAACATAGTGGATACTAGGGATCAAACCCTAACAAAACTAACTCGATTACATGATAAATGTCATCTAACCCATCACCGTCCAGCAAGCCTACGATGGAATTACTCACGCACGGCGGTGAGCATCATGAAGTTGGTGATGCAGGATGGTTGATGATGACGATGGTGACAGATTCCCCTCTCCGGAGCCCCGAATGGACTCCAGATCATCCCTCCTGAGAGATTTTAGGGCTTGGCGGTGGCTCCGTATCGTAAAACGCGATGAATCCTTCTCCTTGATTTTTTTCTCGCCGAAGACGAATATATGGAGTTGGAGTTGAGGTCGGTGGAGCGTCAGGGGGTCCACGAGGCAGGGGTGCACGCCCAGGGGTGCAGGCGCGCCCCCACCCTCGTGGACAGGTGGAGGCCCCCCTGATGTGGATTCTTCTTCCAGTATTTTTTATATATTCAAAATAATTCTCCGTTGATTTTCAGGTCATTCTGAGAACTTTTATTTCCGCCCAAATATAACACCATGGCAATTCTGCTGAAAACAGCGTCAGTCCGGGTTAGTTCCATTCAAATAATGCCAGTTAGAGTCCAAAACAAGGGCAAAAGTGTTTGGAAAAGTAGATACGACAGCGACAGATCAACTCCCCCAAGCTTAAACCTTCGCTTGTCCTCAAGCAATTCAGTTGATAAACTGAAAGTGATAAAGAAAAACTTTTACGAACTCTGTTTGCTCTTGTTGTTGTAAATATGTAAAGCTAGCATTCAAGTTTTCAGAAAATATTATAACTAACCATATTCACAATAACATTTAGGTCTCATATTTACTCATGTGAATGGCATAATCAACTAGCGAGCAATAATAATAAATCTCGGATGACAACAATTTCTCAAAACAATCATGATATAATATAAGAAGATGGTATCTCACTAGCCCTTTATGAGACCGCAAAACATAAATGCAGAGCACCTTTAAAGATCAAAGACTGAATAAACATTGTAATTCATGGTAAAAGAGATCCAATCATAGTCATACCCAATATAAAATAATAGTAATCGATGCAAATGACAGCGGTGCTCTCCAGCTGGTGCTTTTTAATAAGAGGGTGATGACTCAACATAAAAGTAAATAGATATGCCCTTCGCAGAGGGAAGAAGGGATTTGTAGAGGTGCCAGAGCTCGATTTTAAAGAAGAGATAAATAATATTTTGAGCGTCATACTTTCATTGTCAACATAACAACCAAGAGATGGCGATATCTTCCATGATACACACATAATAGGCGGTTCCCAAGCAGAATGGTAAAGTTTATACTCGCCCTCCACCACAAGCATCAATCCATGGCTTGCTCGAAACAACGAGTGCCTCCAACTAACAACAGTCCCAGGGGGAGTTTTGTTTGCAATTATTTTGATTTGATTTGCTTAAAGCATGGGACTCAGCATCCCGGTGTCCAGCCATTTTCTCGTGAGTGAGGAGCGGAGTCCACTCCTCTTGCGAATAACCCGCCTAATGATACGTCTCCAACGTATCTATAATTTTTTATTGCTCCATGCTATATTATCTACTGTTTTGGACTATATTGGGCTTTATTTTCCACTTTTATATTATTTTTGGGACTAACCTATTAACCGGAGGCCCAACCCAGAATTGATGTTTTTTTGCCTATTTCAGAGTTTCGGAGAAACAGAATATCAAACGGAGTCCAAACGGAATGAAACCTTCGGGAGCGTGATTTTCTCATCAGATAAGACCCAGGAGACTTGGACCATCCGTCAAGAAAGGCACGAGGCGGTCACGAGGGTGGAGGGCGCCCCCCTAGGGCGCGCCCCTGCCTCGTGGGCCCCTCAAAGCTCCACCGACGTACTCCTTCCTCCTATATATACCTACGTACCCCAAAATGATCAGATACGGAGCCAAAAACCTAATTCCACCGCCGCAACGTTCTGTACCCACGAGATCCCATCTTAGGGCCTGTTCCCGAGCTCCGCCGGAGGGGGCCATCATCACGAAGGGCTTCTACATCATCCTAGCCCCTCCGATGAAGTGTGAGTAGTTTACCTCAAACCTTTGGGTCCATAGTTAGTAGCTAGATGGCTTCTTCTCTCTTTTTGGATCTCAATACAATGTTCTCCCCCTCTCTCGTGGAGATCTATTCGATGTTATCTTGTTTTTGCAGCGTGTTTGTTGAGACCGATGAATTGTGGGTTTATGATCAAGTCTATCTATGAATAATATTTGAATCTTCTCTGAATTCTTTTATGTATGATTGGTTATCTTTGCTAGTCTCTTTGAATTATCAATTTGGTTTGGCCTACTAGATTGGTCTTTCTTGCAATGGGAGAAGTGCTTAGCTTTGGGTTCAATCTTGCGGTGTCCTTTCCCAGTGACAGTAGGGGCAGCAAGGCACGTATAGTATTGTTGCCATCGAGGATAACAAGATGGGGTTTTTATCATATTGCATGAAACTATCCCTCTACATCATGTCATCTTGCTTAAGGCGTTACTCTGTTTTTAACTTAATACTCTAGATGCATGCTGGATAGCGGTCGATGAGTGGAGTAATAGTAGTAGATGCAGGCAGGAGTCGGTCTACTTGTCACGGACGTGATGCCTATATACATGATCATGCCTAGATATTCTCATAACTATGCTCAATTCTGTCAATTGCTCAACAGTAATTTGTTCACCCACCGTAGAATACTTATGCTCTTGAGAGAAGCCACTAGTGAAACCTATGGCCCCCGGGTCTATTCTCATCATATCAATCTCCATCACTGTATTCTTGCTTTGCTTTTTTACTTTGCCTTTTACTTTTTACTTTGCATCTCTATATCAAAAATACCAAAAATATTATCTATCATCTCTATCAGATCTCACTCCCGTAAGTGACTGTGAAGGGATTGACAACCCCTAATCGCTTTGGTTGCGTTGAGCTATTTGTTTTGTGTAGGAACGAGGGACTCACGCGTAGCCTCCTACTGGATAGATACCTTGGTCCTCAAAAACTGACGGAAATACTTACGCTACTTTGCTGCATCATCCTCTCCTCTTCGGGGAAATCCAACGCAGTGCTCAAGAGGTAGCAAGAAGAATTTCTGGCGCCGTTGCCGGGGAGTCTATGCAAAAGTCAACATACCAAGTACCCATCACAATCCCTATCTCTCGCACTACATTAGTTGCCATTTGCCTCTCGTTTTCCTCTCCCCCACTTCACCCTTGCCGTTTTATTCGCCCTCTCTCTTCCGTTGCCTTTTTCTTGCTTGCCTTCTGTTTGCTCGTGTGTTGGATTGCTTGGTTGTCGCGATGGCTCAAGATAATACCAAATTGTGTTACTTTACCAATACCAACAATAATGATTTCCTTAGCATTCCGTTGCTCCTCTTACCAATACCGAATCTTGTGAAATCAATACTGCTTTGTTGAATCTTGTTATGAAAGATCAATTCGTCGGCCTTCCTAGTGAAGATGCCGCTACTCATCTGAATAGCTTCGTTGATTTATGTGATATGCAAAAGAAGAAAGATGTCGATAATGATATTGTTAAAATGAAGCTATTTCCTTTTTTGCTTAGAGATCGTGCTAAAGCTTGGTTTTCGTCTTTGCCTAAAAATAGTATTGATTCTTGGAACAAGTGCAAAGATGCTTTTATCTCTAAGTATTTTCCTCCCGCTAAGATCATCTTTCTTAGAAATGATATTATGAATTTTAAGCAACTTGATCATGAACATGTTGCACAAGCTTGGGAGAGAATGAAATTAATGATACGTAATTTTCCTACTCATGGTTTGAATTTGTGGATGATTATACAAAAAATTTATGCCGGATTGAATTTTGCTGCGGGAGGCACTTTTATGGAAATCACTTTTGGAGTTACTAAACTCCTAGATAATATTATGGTTAATTATTCACAATGGCACACTGAAAGATCTACTAATAAAAAAGTGCATGCGATAGAAGAAATCAATGTTTTGAGTGGAAAGATGGATGAACTTATGAAATTATTTGCTACTAAGAGTGTTTCTTCTTATCCTAATGATATGCCTTTGTCTACTTTGATTGATAATAATAATGAGTCTATGGATGTGAATTTTGTTGGTAGGAATAATTTTGGTAACAACGCGTATAGAGGGAATATTAATCCTAGGCCTTATCCTAGTAATCCTTCTAATAATTATGGAAATTCCTACAACAACTCTTATGGAAATTTTAATAAGACGCCCTCTGAATTTGAGAATAGTGTTAAAGAGTTTATGAATTCATAAAAGAATTTTAATGCTTTGCTTGAAGAGAAATTGCTTAAAGTTGATGATTTGGCTAGGAACGTTGATAGAATTTCTCTTGAGGTTGATTCTTTAAAGCTCAGATCTATTCCTCCTAAGCATGATATCAATGAGTCTCTCAAAGCCATGAGAATTTCCATTGATGAGTGCAAGGAAGGAACCGCTAGAATGCGTGCTACGAGAGATGCCTTTATTAAAGCGTGTTCTTCTAATTCCTATGAAAATCAAGATGAAGATCTAAAAGTTATTGATGTGTCCCCTATTAAATCTTTGTTTTGCAATATGAATCTTGATGAAACGGAATATGATCTTCCTTTACCTAGAAGGCGTTGCAAAAATTTGGAGTATTTAGATCTTGATGATGAAATTGATAAACGTGGGATTGAAAGAAATAAAACCCTAGATGTTGCTAAACCCACTATATTGGATTTCAAGGAATTTAATTATGAAAGTTTCTCTTTAATTGATTGTATTTCCTTGTTGCAATCTGTGCTAAATTCTCCTCATGCTTATAATCAAAATAAATCCTTTACCAAACATATCGTTGATGCCTTGATGCAATCTTATGAAAAAAAACTTGAGTTGAAAGTTTCTATCCCTAGAAAACTTTATGATGAGTGGGAACCTACTATTAAAATTAAAATTAAAGTTCATGACTTATATGCTTTGTGTGATTTGGGTGCTAGTGTCTCCACTATTCCCAAAACTTTGTGTGGTTTGCTAGATTTCCGTGATTTTGATGATTTCTCTCTAAACTTGCATCTTGCGGATTCCACTATTAAGAAACCTATGGGAAGAATTAATGATGCTCTTATTGTTGCAAATAGGAATTATGTGCCCATAGATTTTATCGTTCTTGATATAGATTGCAATCCTCTTGCCCTATTATTCTCGGTGGACCTTTCCTTAGAACGGTTGGTGCAATTATTGATATGAAGGAAGGGAATATTAGATTTCAATTCCCATTAAAAAAGGGCATGGAACACTTCCCTAGGAAGAAAATAAAATTACCATATCATTCTATCATGTGAGACACTTATGGATTGCCTACCAAGGATGGCAATACCTAGATCTATCCTCGCCTTTATGCCTCGCTAGGGGCGTTAAACGATAGCGCTTGTTGGGAGGCAACCCAATTTTATTTTTAGTTTTTTAGTTTTTGCTTCTGTTTAGGAATAAATAACCCATCTACCTTCTGTTTAGATGTGGTTTTGTGTTTTAATTAGTGTTTGTGCCAAGTTAGACCTATAGGATCTTCTTGGATGATAGTTATTCGATCTTACTGTAATTTCCAGAATCTTTCTGTTCACGAAAACAATTGGTAAAAATCACCAGAACGTGATAAAATACTGATTCCAATTGCTGCTGATCAATAAACAAATTTTCTAGGTTGTACTATTTTGGTAGATGTTTTGGAGTTCCAGAAGTTTGCGTTAGTTACAGATTACTACAGACTGTTCTGTTTTTGACAGATTCTGTTTTTCGTGTGTTGTTTACTTTTTTTGATGAATCTATGGCTAGTAAAATAGTTTATAATCCATAGAGAAGTTGGAATACAGTAGGTTAAACACCAATATAAATAAAGAATGAGTTCATTACAGTACCTTGAAGTGATCTTTTGTTTTCTTTCGCTAACGGAGCTCACGAGATTTCTGTTGAGTTTTGTGTTGTGAAGTTTTCAATTTTTGGGTGAAATCTTTTGATGGATTATGGAACAAGGAGTGTCAAGAGCCTAAGCTTGGGGATGTCCATGGCACCCCCAAGATAATCCAAGGACACCAAAAAGTCAAAGCTTGGGGATGCCCCGGAAGGCATCCCCTCTTTCGTCTACTTCCATCGGTAATTTTACTTGGAGCTATATTTTTATTCACCACATGATATGTGTTTTGCTTGGAGCGTCTTGTATTATTTGTGTATTTGTTTTTTAGTGTGCCACAATCATCCTTTGCTGTACACACCTTTTAAGAGAGCCATACATGAATTGGAATTTTATAGAATACTCTATGTGCTTCACTTATATCTTTTGAGCTTTATAGTTTTGCTCTAGTGCTTCACTTATATCTTTTAGAGCACGGTGGTGGATTTGTTTTGTAGAAACTATTGATCTCTCATGCTTCACTTAGATTATTTTGAGAGTCTTAAATAGCATGGTAATTTGCTTAATAATAATCATATACTTGGTACTCAAGATTTGTAAAACTTTCTTTTGAGTGCGTTGAATACTAAGAAAAGTTTGATGCTTGATAATTGTTTTGAGATATGAAGGTGATAATATCAAAGTCGTGCTAGTTGAGTAGTTGTGAATTTGAGAAATGCTTGAGTTGAAGTTCGCAAGTCCCGTAGCATGCACGTATGGTAAACGTTATGTAACAAATTTGAAACATGAGGTGTTATTTGATTGTCCTCCTTATGAGTGGCGGTCGGGAACGAGCGATGGTCTTTTCCTACCAATCTATCCCCCTAGGGGCATGCACGTAATGCTTTTGTTTTTGATGGCTTGTAGATTTTTGCAATAAGTATATGAGTTCTTTATGACTAATGTTGAGTCCATGGATTATACGCACTCTCACCCTTCCATAATTGCTAGCCTCTTCGGTACCGTGCATTGCCCTTTCTCACATTGAGAGTTGGTGCAAACTTCGCCGGTGCATCCAAACCCCGTGATATGATACACTCTTTCACACATAAACCTCCTTATATCTTCCTCAAAACAGCCACCATACCTACCTATTATGGCATTTCCATAGCCATTCCGAGATATATTGCCATGCAACTTTCCACCATTCCGTTCATCATGACACATCCATCATTGTCATATTGCTTAGCATGATCATGTAGTTGACATAGTATTCATGGCAAAGCCACCGTTCATAATTCTTCATACATGTCACTCTAGATTCATTGCATATCCCGGTACACCGCCGGAGGCATTCATATAGAGTCATAACTTGTTCTAGTATCGAGTTGTAATCGTTGAGGTGTAAATAAATAGAAGTGTGATGATCATCATTTAATAGAGTATTGTCCCAAATAAAAAAAGAGAGAAAGGCCAAAGAAAAAAAAAGAAGGCCCAAAAAAGGGGCAACACTAGTATCCTTTTTTCCATGCTTGTGCTTCAAAGTAGCATCATAATCTTCATGATAGAGAGTCTCTTGTTTTGTCACTTTCATATACTAGTGGGAACTTTTCATTATAGAACTTGGCTTGTATATTCCAACAATGGGCTTCCTCAAATGCCCTAGGTCTTTGTGAGCAAGCAAGTTGGATGCACACCCACTTAGTTTCTTTTGTTGAGCTTTCATACATTTATAGCTCTAGTGCATCCATTGCATGGCAATCCCTACTCCTTGCATTAACATCAATTAGTGGGCATCTCCATAGCCCGTTGATTATCCTCGTTGATGTGAGATTTTCTCCTTTTTTGTCTTCTCCTCATAACCCCCATCATCATATTCTATTCCACCCATAGTGCTATATCCATGGCTCGCGCTCATGTATTGCGTGAAGGTTTATAAGTTTGAGATTATTAAAGTATGAAACAATTGCTTGGCTTGTCATCGGGGTTGTGCATGATGAGAGATTTCTTGTGTGACGAAAATGGAGCATGACTAAACTATATGATTTTGTAGGGATGAACTTTCTTTGGCCATGTTATTTTGAGAAGACATAATTGCTTTGTTAGTATGCTTGAAGTATTATTATTTTTATTGTCAATATGAACTTTTGTCTTGAATCTTTCGGATCTGAATATTCATACCACGATTAAGAAGATTTACATTGAAATTATGCCAAGTAGCACTCCGCATCAAAAATTCTCCTTTTATCATTTACCTACTCGAGGACGAGCAGGAATTAAGCTTGGGGATGCCTGATACATCTTCAAAGTATCTATAATTTTTGATTGCTCCATGCTATATTATCTACTGTTTTGGAATATATTGGGCTTTATTTTCCACTTTTTATATTATTTTTGGGACTAACCTATTAACTGGAGGCCCAACCCCGAATTGTTGTTTTTTGCCTATTTCAGAGTTTTGGAGAAACAGAATATCAAACGGAGTCCAAACGGAATGAAACCTTCGGGAGCGTGATTTTCTCATCAGATAAGACCCAGGAGACTTGGACCCTCCGACAAGAAAGCCACAAGGCGGTCACGAGGGTGGGGGGCGCCCCCCTAGGGCGCGCCCCCTGCCTCGTGGGCCCCTCGAAGCTCCACCGACGTACTCCTTCCTCCTATATATACCTACGTACCCCCAAACGATTAGATACGGAGCCCAAAACCTAATTCCACCGCCGCAACCTTCTATACCCATGAGATCCCATCTTGGGGCCTGTTCCGGAGCTCCGCCGGAGGGGGCCATCATCACGGAGGGCTTCTACATCATCCTAGCCCCTCTGATGAAGTGTGAGTAGTTTACCTCAGACCTTCGGGTCCATAGTTAGTAGCTAGATGGCTTCTTCTCTCTTTTTGGATCTCAATACAATGTTCTCCCCCTCTCTCGTGGAGATCTATTCGATGTAATCTTGTTTTTGCGGTGTGTTTGTTGAGACCGATAAATTGTGGGTTTATGATCAAGTCTATCTATGAATAATATTTGAATCTTCTCTGAATTCTTTTATGTATGATTGGTTATCTTTGCAAGTCTCTTCGAATTATCAATTTGGTTTGGCCTACTAGATTGGTCTTTGTTGCAATGGGAGAAGTGCTTAGCTTTGGGTTCAATCTTGCGGTGTCCTTTCCCAGTGACAGTAGGGGCAGCAAGGCACGTATAGTATTGTTGCCATCGAGGATAACAAGATGGGGTTTTTACCATATTGCATGAAACTATCCATCTACATCATGTCATCTTGCTTAAGGCGTTACTCTGTTTTTAACTTAATACTCTAGATGCATGCTGGATAGTGGTCGATAAGTGGAGTAATAGTAGTAGATGTAGGCAGGAGTCGGTCTACTTGTCTCAGACGTGATGCATATATACATGATCATGCCTAGATATTCTCATAACTATGCTCAATTCTGTCAATTGCTCAACAGTAATTTGTTCACCCACCGTAGAATACTTATGCTCTTGAGAGAAGCTACTAGTGAAACCTATGGCCCCCGGGTCTATTCTCATCATATCAATCTCCATCACTTTATTCTCTCTTTGCTTTTTTACTTTGCCTTTTACTTTTTACTTTGCATCTCTATATCAAAAATACCAAAAATATTATCTATCATCTCTATCAGATCTCACTCCCGTAAGAAACCGTGAAGGAATCGACAACCCCTAATCGCGTTGGTTGCGTTGAGCTATTTGTTTTGTGTAGGTACGAGGGACTCGTGCGTAGCCTCCTGCTGGATTGATACCTTGGTTCTCAAAAACTGAGGGAAATACTTACGCTACTTTGCTGCATCATCCTCTCCTCTTTGGGGAAATCCAACGCAGTGCTCAAGAGGTAGCACCTAACATGGAAGATACGGACAGCCCTAGTTGATACATGAGCTATTCGAGCATACAAAACAGAATTTCATTTGAAGGTTTGGATTTTGGCACATACAAATTTACTTGGAACGGCAGGTAGATACCGCATATAGGAAGGTATAGTGGACTCATATGGAATAACTTTGGGGTTTAAGGGATTGGATGCACAAGCAGTATTTCCGCTTAGTACAAGTGAAGGCTATAAAAAGACTGGGAAGTGACCAACTAGAGAGCGACAACAGTCATGAACATGCATTAAAATTAATGAACATTGAGTGCAAGCATGAGTAGGATATAATCCACCATGAACATAAATATCATGAAGGCTATGTTGATTTTGTTTCAACTACATGCGTTAACATGTGCCAAGTCAAGTCACTCGAATCATCCAAAGGAGGATAACACCCCATCATACCACATCACAACCATTTTAATAGCATGTTGGCACGCAAGGTAAACCATTATAAGCTCCTAGTAAGTAACTATAATCTCTAATTGTCATTGCAAACAAGTTTATTCATAATAGGCTGAATTGGGAACGATGAACTAATCATATTTACAAAAACAAGAGAGGTTGAGTTAATACCAGCTTCTCTCATCTCAATCAGTCCATCATATATCGTCATAAATGCCTTTCACTTGCACGACCGAACGATGTGAATAATAATAATAGTGCACGTGCATTGGACTAAGCTAGAATCTGCGAGCATTCAATAAACAGGAGAAGACAAGGCAATATGGGCTCTTGGTTAAATCAACAATAATGCATATAAGAGCCACTTCAACAATTTAAATCATGGTCTTCTCCTATCGACCCCCAAAGAAAAGAAAAGAAATAAAAACTATTTACACGGGAAAGCTCCCAACAAGCAGAAGAAGAACGGGAAATCTTTTTTTGGTTTTCTTTTTAATTATTACTACAACAAGAAAAGTAAACTAACTAAAATCTACTACTAATTTTTTTTTGTTTTTCTTAAGGTTTATCAAACACACAAGAAGAAAGCTGGAAAAAGAAAATAAACTAGCATGGAGACTACAATGAAAGTATGAGCACCGACAACTAGCAATGAGTGTGTGAACTTAAATATAACGTCGGTGAGAAATACGTACTCCCCCAAGTTTAGGCTTTTGGCCTAGGTTGGTTTATTGCCACGGATGGCCTGGCGGATATCCATAGATGTAGTTGGGGTCGTACTGAGATGCAGCGGCTATTGCCTCCTAAGCTGCGGCGTGGCGGCGAGCTGCCTCCGCCCTCCTCTCGTACTCATCTGTCTCCTCTCTGGTAATAACATGTCTTCCTTTTGACTGATAATAAAAGAAGGCATGAGCAGGGAGAGTAATATGGACAGCGCGACGTCTGTCAAAGATTAAGCGATACTGGAGGGACTGCTTGTTCCTCTCAAGAAAACAATGATGAACCATGGCATTATAATCAAAATAAACATCAGGAAGCTCAACATCATACTCAAGTATAGGTACCTCAAGAAAATTAGCTAGACGGGTTGCATAAATTCCTCCAAAGAAATCACCATTAATTTTATTATTATGCAACCTACGTGCGACAATGGCTCCTAAATTATAATGTTTGTCTCCTAACACAGCACTCCTGAGAACACTGAGGTCAGGGACACACATGTGACATGCTTCATCCTTACCATTTATGCACCTACCTATGAAGAGAGCAAAATAATGTAGAGCCGGAAAATGAATACTCCCTATGGTAGCTTGTGTTATGTCTCTAGATTCACCCACAGTTATACTAGCAAGAAAATCTAAATTCAGATTTGCGAGGTTCACTAGGACTACCCCATTTTGGAAGTTTGCAAGCAGTGGTAAAATCCTCTAAGTCCATAGTATAAGAATTTTCATACAGATCAAACAGGACAGTTTGAGAATTG
This sequence comes from Aegilops umbellulata, assembly GCA_032464435.1. Classification (NCBI taxonomy): domain Eukaryota; kingdom Viridiplantae; phylum Streptophyta; class Magnoliopsida; order Poales; family Poaceae; genus Aegilops; species Aegilops umbellulata. The sequence goes on from CP136055.1 coordinate 410,836,676, forward strand.
CGTGAAGATGAAAATTCAAACCTCCTCACAAAGGAACTAGTGAGATAATGGTACTGACGGCACTTTTCTGCCTCGAGCTGACAAGATCAGTGTTACGCAATATGCGTTAAATTCTTCTTGATTCCCGCTCGATCCATAAAGTCTTCTGAAGGCCACTCATAGGGCCGCACTGGGGCGTCCCTTGGTGGTTCATCATCAGCATCACGCATTGCAAGCATGGGTCCTTGCTTCCTTGAAGAGCCACCTTGGTACATTTTCCTAAACATATTTCTTCCTGTGAAAAATCTCTGAAATTTTTAGTAACTTCAAATAAAGGTGAACCAAGCTCAACAAAATTGATAGCAACTACTCCTACAAGTGCCTAGAGACTATATCATGCATTAGAATTACTTGGAACCATATAAATTTGACATGCAAACTCAAGAACATGGTCACCTAGGCAGCACAAATTTGCAATGAATAAAGCACTAGGACAAAAACTAATTGGACCATGGAGGAGTCACATACCAAGGAACAATCCCCCAAAGGAGTTTTGTGAGAGGTGCTTTGAGCAAGGAGATCGAAAATCGCAGCAAAATGAGCTAGAACTCGTGCTTGAGCTGGTTGGTGATTTTTTTGGGAGGAAGAAGAAGTGTGTGGGTGCAGGAATAAGTGGAGGAGGGCCACCATGGGCCCACGAGGCAGGGGCGCGCCCAGGGGGTGGGCGCGCCCTGGACCCTCGTGGCCAGGTGCCAGCTCCCCCTGCTGTGATCTCAGTGCCAAATATTCTCAAATATTCCAGAAAAAATCATATTTTAATTTCAGGGCATTTGGAGAACTTTTATTTTTGGGGTATTTTTATATTGCACGGATAATTCAGAAAACAGACAGAAAAATACTATTTTTACTTTACTTCAACTAAATAACAGAAAGTAAAAGGAGGGTACAGAAGGTTGTGCCTTCTAACTTCATCCATCTCATGCTCATCAAAAGGAATCCACTAACAAGGTTGATCAAGTCTTGTTAACAAACTCATTCTGAATAACATGGAACCGGAGAATTTCGAATAACACTATGTTACCTCAACGGGGATATGCACATCCCCAATAATAAGAATATCATATTTCTTCTTGGCAGTAGGAAGAGGAAATTCAAAACCTCCAAAAATAATCGATGGAATTTTTCCATACTGTGGACTTGAGGTTGTTTCCTCGAAAATTGTACCGTATGCTCATTACCATTAACATGAAAAGTGACATTGCCTTTGTTGCAATCAATAACAGCCCTGTAGTATTCAAAAAGGGTCTTCCAAGAATAATAGACATACTATTGTCCTCGGGAATATCAAGAATAAGAAAGTTCGTTAAAATAGTAATGTTTGCAACCACAACAGGCACATCCTCACAAATACCGACAGGTATAGCAGTTGATTTATCGGCCATTTGCAAAGATATTTCAGTAGGTGTCAACTTATTCAAATCAAGTCTACGATATAAAGAGAGAGGCATAACACTAACACCGGCTCCAAGATCACATAAAGCAGTTCTAACATAGTTTCTTTTAATGGAGCGTGGTGTAGTAGGTACTCCTGGATCTCCAAGTTTCTTAGGTATTCCACCCTTAAAAGTGTAATTAGCAAGCATGGTGGAAATTTCAGCTTCAGGTATCTTTCATTTATTAGTAACAATTTCTTTCATGTACTTAGCATAAGGATTCATTTTGAGCCTATCATTTAATCGCATACGCAAAAAGATAGGTCTAATCATTTCAGCAAAGCGCTCAAATTCCTCATCATCCTTTTTCTTGGATGGTTTGGGAGGAAAAGGCATGGGTTTCTGAACCCATGGTTCTCTTTCTTTACCATGTTTCCTAGCAACAAAGTATGTCTTATCATAACGTTGATTCTTTGATTGTGGGTTATCAAGATCAACAGCAGGTTCAATTCCTACATCATTATCATTGCTAGGTTGAGCATCAACATGAACATCATCATTAACATTTTCACTAGGTTCATGTTCATTACCAGATTGTGTTTCAGCATCAGAGATAGAAATATCATTTGGATTCTCAGGTGTTTTAGCAATAGGTTCACTAGAAGCATGCAAAGTCCTATCATTTTCCTTTTTCTTCTTTTTAGAAGGACTAGGTGCATCTACATTATTTCTCTGAGAATCTTGCTCAATTCTCTTAGGATGGCCTTCAGGATACAAAGGTTCCTGAGTCATTTTACCAGTTCTAGTAGCCACTCTAACAGCATAATCATTATTCTTATTATTCAATTCATTGAGCAAATCATTCCGAGATTTAAGTACTTGTTCTACTTGAGTGGTAACCATAGAAGCATGTTTACTAATGAGTTTAAGTTCACCTTTAACATTAGCCATATAATCACTCAAGTGTTCAATCATATAAGCATTCTGTTTTAATTTCCTACCAAAATAAGCATTAAAATCTTCTTGCTTGACCATAAAATTATCAAACTCAGCCAAACAGCTTTATCATATCTATAGAGAGAATTTACCTTTACTACATGTGTCGGGTTATCAAGACCATGTGTTTCTTCAACAGGCGGTAAGTTAAGACCATGTATTTCTTCAATAGGAGGTAAATTCTTAACATCTTCATCTTTAATACCCTTTTCTTTCATAGATTTCTTTGCCTCTTGCATATCTTCAGGACTGAGAAATACAACACCCCTCTTCTTTGGAGTTGGCTTAGGAATAGGCTCAGGAAGTGTCCAATTATTTTCATTGGTCAACAGATTAGTCAATAGAATTTCAGCTTCATCTGGTGTTCTTTCCCTGAAAACAGAACCAACACAACTATCCAGGTGGTCTCTAGAAGCATCGGTTAGTCCATTATAAAAGATATCAAGTATTTCGTTTTTCTTGAGAGGATGATCAGGCAAAGCATTAAGTAGTTAGAGAAGCCTCCCCCAAGCTTGTGGGAGACTCTCTTCTTCAATTTGCACAAAGTTATATATTTCCCTTAAAGCAGCTTGTTTCTTATGAGCAGGGAAATATTTAGCAGAGAAGTAATAAATCATATCCTGGGGACTACGCACACAACCAGGATCAGGAAAATTAAACCATATCTTAGCATCACCCGTTAATGAGAACAGAAATATTTTAAGGATGTAAAAGTAGCGAGTTCTCTCATCATTAGTGAACAGGGTGGCTATATCATTTAATTTAGTAAGATGTGCCACAACAGTTTCAGATTCATAGCCATAGAAAGGATCAGACTCAACCAAATTAATTATATCAGGATCAATAGAGAATTCATAATCCTTATCAGTAACAAAGATAGGTGAAGTAGCATAAGCAGGATCATATTTCATTCTAGCATTCAGAGTTTTTTGTTTAAGCTTAGCTAATAATTTCTTAAGATCACTTCTATCAATGCAAGCAAGAAAGTCTCTTTTAGTTTCTTCATCCATAACATAGCCCTCAGGCACAACAGGCAATTCATATTTATTAGAAGAGCCTTCATCATCACTATCATCGATATTGTCAGTTTCAATAATTTCATTCTCTCTAGCCCTAGCAAGTTGTTCATCAAGAAATTCACCAAGTGGCACAGTAGTATCAAGCATAGAAGTAGTTTCATCATAAGTATCATGCATAGCAGAAGTGGCATCATCAATAACATGCGACATATCAGAATTAATAGCAGAAGCAGGTTTAGGTGTCACAAGCTTACTCAAAACAGAAGGTGAATCAAGTGCAGAGCTAGATGTCAGTTCCTTACCTCCCCTCGTAGTTGAGGGATAAATTTTTGTTTTCGTGTCTTTCAAGTTCTTCACAGTGACCAGCAGATATAAATCCCAAGTGACTCAAAGAATAGAGCTATGCTCCCCGGCAACGGCGCCAGTAAATAGTCTTGATAACCCACAAGTATAGGGGATCGCAACAGTTTTCGAGGGTAGAGTATTCATCCCAAATTTATTGATTCGACATAAGGGGAGCCAAAGAATATTCTCAAGTATTAGCAGTTGAGTTGTCAATTCAACCACACCTGGATAACTTAGTATCTGCAGCAAAGTATTTAGTAGCAAAGTAGTATGATAGTAACGGTAGTGGTAGCAAAAGTAATATTTTTGGGTTTTGTAGTTATTGTAACAATAGCAACGAAAAGTAAATAAGCAAAGAACAATATGTGAAAAGCTCGTAGGCATTGGATCGGTGATAGAGAATTATGTCGGATGTGGTTCATCATGTAACAATCATAACATAGGGTAACACAGAACTAGCTCCAATTCATCAATGTAATGTAGGCATGTATTCCGAATATAGTCATACGTGCTTATGGAAAAGAACTTGCATGACAGCTTTTGTCCAACCCTCCCGTGGCAGCGGGGTCCTAGCAGAAACTAAGGGATATTAAGGCCTCCTTTTAATAGAGTACCGGACCAAAGCATTAACACATAGTGAATACATGAACTCCTCAAACTACGGTCATCATCGGGAGTGGTCCCGATTATTGTCACTTCGGGGTTGCCGGATCATAACACATAGTAGGTGACTATAGACTTGCAAGATAGGATCAAGAACTCACATATATTCATAAAAACATAATAGGTTCAGATCTGAAATCATGGCACTCGGGCCCTAGTGACAAGCATTAAGCATAGCAAAGTCATAGCAACATCAATCTCAGAACATAGTGGATACTAGGGATCAAACCCTAACAAAACTAACTCGACTACATGATAAATCTCATCCAACCCATCACCGTCCAGCAAGACTATGATGGAATTACTCACGCACGGGGGTGAGCATCATGAAACTGGTGATGGGGGATGGTTGATGATGATGATGGCGACGGATTCCCCTCTCCGGAGCCCCGAACGGACTCTAGATCAGCCCTCCTGAGAGGTTTTAGGGCTTGGCGGCGGCTCCGTATCGTAAAACGCGATGAATCCTTCTCCTTGATTTTTTTCTCCCCGAACATGAATATATGGATTCGGAGTTGAGGTCGGTGGAGCGCCAGGGGGCCTACGAGGCAGGGGGCGCGCCCCCACCCTCGTGGACAGGTGGAGGCCCCCCCTGACGTGGATTCTTCTTCCATTATTTTTTATATATTCCAAAATAATTCTCCGTTGATTTTCAGGTCACTCCGAGAACTTTTATTTCTGCACAAAAATAACATCATGGCAATTCTGCTGAAAACAACGTCAGTCCGGGTTAGTTCCATTCAAATCATGCCAGTTAGTGTCCAAAACAAGGGCAAAAGTGTTTGGAAAAGTAGATACGACAGAGACGTATCAATGCGCACCAGTGTTCATATCTTTGTACAAAGATATGCCAAAAGTACTGCCTAATTTTATTGCTATTGCTTTCCTAATGTCAAATACATACACTGGCGCGCGTCGGTCCTAAACAAACGGTTTTTAACCCCTTTCTGCGACGACATTTGGAACCGTCGCCAAGTGAGTGTGTGGGGGCGATAGGGGGGGTCCTTCCCACACGACCCAGAAACCATCGGGGATAGGGAGCCTTGATGCATACAGTTGTCCCTATATAACCATTTTCGATATCTCGAATATCCCAAACGCTTCATCCTTGCTACTCATTTGTGCTCACATTGCCATCACAGTCGGAGTTTTGTGGTTCTGCCTAAAACCAGGCAGATTCCAGGCACAAGAGTTTTCCAGGCAGATTCTAGGCACGGGAGTTTTACGACGCCTGGCCATCACAAACAGTTCATGATTATAAACCGTGTACGATAGGTAGACAATCACACACATTTAGTTTTCCCGCACCGTATGTGATAGTGTCTGACATCACACACGCTTTGCAAATGGCAACTGTGTGCATGCTTGCACACGTTTCCTCTTTGTGAACCGTCTCGGATTATGGTGTATATCGCAAACGTTTGTGTTTTACCAATCATGTGTGCCGTAATGACCTGCACAACGTAATTTCGCCCCAGTTTAATTGCTGCTATTTAAAATTGTACCTAATTTAAACTTGAAAGTAGGCTATAGCTTTATTCATATACATCCGGTTCAAACAAGCAATGCATTATTTGATTCACAGGTACATATGTTTAAGAATTAAAGAATGATGTACCAAGGTTCTATACTTATACTATTACAGATAGTAAGGAAAGAGGCGAGAGACATTCCAGTTGCTAAACAAGGTGAAGCGGAATGGCCCTATTATTCTCTCTTGGATGCAGAAGTCATGCAGGACTCTAGTCCAACCCCTTGTGATGGCCGACCGCCAATCATGTAGTTTGAGAGGTAATCTTGACTAAACTGCTTCAGGATCCACTTCAAAAGAAAAAAGATTCAGATATTGTCATCTAACACAACTCATTACGGGCAGTAAACAGAAGGCTACACGGTTCTTACTTACCATCCTGCAGTTCACTGTTGCCTTGCATAAAGTGTAAACAAATAGTTCGATTGACATCTTTTGACCCATTTTAATAACAATCTTTATCAGTTTCCTTACTTGATGCTGGTTCATGAATATGTCATTGCCCCATATGCAGAAAGGGTCGAAGTGTGGATCTTTGGCAATGATATATGTACCTAAAAGCACCAAGTTAATATTAGAAGCTAAACAACAATTGAAAAATGATGTAGTACAACACTCCATCCATCCCATTATATAAGATTTTATTACATGTATATCTAGACATCACCAGAACATTAAGGTAACACTCTTCCTTGTTGCTATGTAGCCTGGGATTGCATATTTAGTCATTCAGTACAATGCATGTTGCTAAACAACAATTGAAAAACGAAAAGGCATGTTAACTGCAATATCCTTAACAGCAACCAAATATCGTAATTCATAGTGGTATTGTTGAAACTGTTATTGATGAAATTGAACTGCACGACAAATAGTTGCACATATAGAGCATCACATTGTGAAGAATTGAAATAAACAAGTCATAAGGACATCTCTAGGCGGTCTTTAAAATGTTAAAGGACTAAAACCCTTAGTGGATATATATATACTCCAGCAATTTTTTGGCCTTTTCTAGTCGATCCCCTAAACTTAAGGTTGTAAACTTCAATTTGATCAAGTTCAAAGCAGGTTCAACCGAAAGTAGCATGTATTCAAACATAAACATAGATTGTTTTGCATAGCCGAACATAAAACATAAATTTAAACTAAGCTAAACTACTTTCCGTCGGAGTAGAGGTCGAGCCAATCCTTCCTCGTCATGTACGGTGTGCCGCGAGCCAGGTCCGGGCCATTACTGTCATTGGGGTCGTTGGGGAAGGCACTCCTCCACTCGTCGACGTCGATCTCCTCGTCCTCGGGGCCCACCTCGGCGCCCTCCGTGCTCCCGTCGCCGCCGCCTTCAACCTCGTCATCAGAGGAGAGCGCGATAACCTCACCACCCTCCAGGCCGCCGTCCTCGCGGCCTTCGACCTCATCATCGGAGGAGAGCGCGATAACCTCGCCGCCCTCCGCACCGGCAAAGATTGCTCACTCTGCCTCCACGATCTCCGGGTGATGCCAGCGGAGCTCTTGCATGTAGGCCTCGTCGGCAGCCTCGGCCTCGAGGCGCTCCCATGCCTCGCAGTCCTCCCATGCCATAGCCGAGGTGACCACCCCTGGCTCCGGTTGAACGAGGTCGACCGGACGTGTGAGGAAGGGGAAATTGAGCCTAGCCGCCGCACCGTGGTAGCGGACCTGCCAGCGGTCGTACTCCATGGCCGTGAGCTCGGCCATGTGGAAGCTACCGAGCCACCGGCGGGTGTGGGTCTCTCGATCTGTAATCTTGACGACCCGCGTCCACCACCGCCGCTGACGAACCCCGAGGTAGGACTTCGTCCGCTGCCGGGTTCGAGGGAGGACGGGGAAGTCCTTGAATCAGCATAGGGGCACGGCGGCGGGCGGATCGGGGGACCGACAACAGCGTATCGGGCCCGTGGAGGACGAAGGGGACACCTCGGCGGCCACCACGCCGACGTCAGGTGAAAAGGCCACGATAAACCTCTTTTTGGCCATTGGCTCCTCGAGCTCCCCAGAACACAGGCAAAGGTTGAGGATGGAGGTGCTGGCAATGGCGGCTACCTACCAATGGTTTCGAGGTTTGTGTGTGTCTGTGTGAGCGAAGGTTTTCGGGTGTGTGCAGAGGGGAGCGGGGGGGGGGCAACTGAAAGTTTTACTAGGCGGGAGTAACAAGGCAGGGCTACTGAAAATTTGAGTCAAGGAACTGAAGCAGAGCGGGAGTAACAGACATCGCAAACGGTCCGCACATACTATTCATGTGCTATCAAACATTAAAACCTTCCAGGCGGTAGATATTTTCGAGATTACGAGGCAGTAATATTTTTGAGATTGCGAGGGATGCAGAGGCGACAGTTTTTGGGGAGCGAGCTAGTGTCCTTGACACGCCGGCTGTGGACTGTAGCCGATGCACCTTCTCTCGTAAGCCATAGGCGTACTATACACCGACGGTGCTCCAAGATATTTTGTACTACATCTCACACGTTTGGTGATAATAAACTATGTGGGATCAACTTGATTTGAATTACAAAATGGGGTCACAGCGGCAATGGACGCTGTTTGAATTGCTAGACCTTTTATCTGCAGTGAATATGCAACTATATATGTGTCGTAAAAGAATTGGAATTATTCAGGGTTCGTTTGGATATTTTTATACATTTAACTGGTTTTCTAGCCATTCGAGGTGCACAATTCAAAATTAAACTACATGCACATGCTCCGGTGCATACAAATTAGTTGAAAAATCAAATATGTGTACTTCGGTGCATGCTTAGGTCCCATGCAAGAAATGCAAATAAAATTTTTGGGGTTTGTTTGGCCTTTTTTATACATTAACTAGGTTTTCTAGGCATTTTATGTGCATAATTCAAATTTGAACAACAAGCACATGCTCCAATGCACAAAAGTTGGTTGAAAAATAACATGTGTGTCCTTGGGTGAATTTCTAGGTCCCATGCAAGAGATGGGAATGAAATTCAAATAGCACGGTACTGTTGATTGCCGACAAAATGTTGAGATGCGTGGTTTTCAAATTATAGTAAACCAAAACTCGTCTGAAATTCATGAAACTTGGCATGCTATCATGGAGCGGCATCAACATGCCGTGGTAAAAAATTTGTCCCATTTGGGCAGGTTCAGGTATAAGCATCTCACAAACCAAAGCTTCTCACAACAAGCATCCCTGGGACGGTTCTACCTCCTGGATATTCACTTTGATTATGTTTATATATAGGCCCTTTATGTGGTGTCGCACAGACGCCCGACTGTGGCATGCTTGTCATTTCAATTACTTATAAGCCCTTTATGTGGTGTCGCACAGACGCCCGACTGTGGCATGCTTGTCATTTCAATTACTTATAAGCCCTTTATGTGGTGTCGCACAGACGCCCCACTATGGCATGCTTGTCATTCAATTACTTATAAGCCCTTTATGTGTTGTCTCATAGACGCCCGACTGTGGCATGCTTGTCATTTCAATTACTTATAAGCCTTTATGTGGTGTCGCACAGACGCCCGACTGTGGCATGCTTGTCATTTCAATTACTTATAAGCCTTTATGTGGTGTCGCACAGACACCCGACTGTGGCATGCTTGTCATTTCAATTACTTATAAGCCATTTATGTGGTGTCGCACAGATGCCCGACTGTGGCATGCTTGTTATTTATTATATATATAATCCCTTTATGTGGTGTCGCACAGATGCCCGACAGTGGCATGCTTGCTACTTATTTTATATATAAGCCCTTTTCGTGGTGTCGCATAGACGCCCGACTGAGGCATGCTTCATATTATTATCCTTTCAAGGCATCGCTTCAGACACCCGATCGGTGCATTTTATTCCATTCCTCGGGTTGTTGTTCATGTTCTATATGATTAACTTGTTTGTGTGCATCATATATCTGATTTTGTGATTGACGTAGTGATCATGGCATATTCAGAGCATGATTATCATTTGTTATATTATACCTGGGTTCATGATGTTTGCGAGTACATTCAAAGTACTCACTGGCTTGTCCCTGGCTATTGTCTTGGCCAGATTTCTTGCGTGGATAGGAGCGTGCGATGACAGCCCCGGAACCCACGCCATGGAGATAGCAGCCTCGCGAAGATAGGAGTTATCCTGGTCAGCTGTTCCTGTGGGAAATGGAGTCCCATAGACGCTGATGATCCGTAAACCGCTTCCGCCACCAACCACTAGAAAACCATTTGTTGTACTCATAGGCCAGAATGGTCTTGTACTACATATCTTGTATTTTGCTTGGAGTTTCTGTATCAAGTTAGTGCCTCATCAGCTAACAGTAATCCTGGGGCTGGTGAGCACAAGGGCCATTTTTTGGGAAATTATATCCCAAAAAACCGGTCCTGACAGGCTCCAAGATGGGATCTCGTGGGTACAGAAGGTTGCGGCGGTGGAATTAGGTTTTTGGGTCCGTATTTGATCGTTTGGGGGTACGTAGGTATATATAGGAGGAAGAAGTACGTCGGTAGAGCAACAGGGGGCCACGAGGCAGGGGGAGCGCCCTAGGGGGGTGGGCGCGCGCCCCACCCTCGTGACCGCCTTTTTTGTTCCTTGGAGTAGGGTCCAAGTCTCCTGGATCACGTTCGGTGAGAAAATCACGTTCCCGAAGGTTTCATTCCGTTTGGACTCCGTTTGATATTCTGTTTCTCCGAAACTCTAAAATAGGCAAAAAAACAGCAATTCTGGGCTGGACCTCCGGTTAATAGGTTAGTCCCAAAAATAATATAAAAGTGGAAAATAAAGCCCATTATAGTCCAAAATAGTAGATAATATAGCATGGAGCAATGAAAAATTATAGATACGTTGGAGACGTATCAGGCATCCCCAAGCTTAATTCCTGCTCGTCCTCGAGTAGGTAAATGATAAAAAGAGAATTTTTGATGCGGAGTGCTATTTGGCATAATTTCAATGTAAATTTTCTCAATTGTGGTATGAATATTCAGATCCGAAAGATTCAAGACAAAAGTCCATATTGACATAAATATAATAATACTTCAACCATACTAACAAAGCAATTATGTCATCTGAAAGTAACATGGCCAAAGAAAGTTCATCCCTACAAAATCATATAGTTTAGTCATGCTCCATTTTCATCACACAAGAATGCTCTCATCATGCACAACCCCGATGACAAGCCAAGCAATTGTTTCATACTTTAATAATCTCAAACTCATAAACCTTCACGCAATACATGAGCGCGAGCCATGGATATAGCACTATGGGTGGAATAGAAAATGATGTTGGGGGTTATGTGGAGAAGACAAAAAAGGAGAAGATCTCACATCAATGAGGCTAATCAATAGGCTATGGAGATGCCCATCGATTGATGTTAATGCAAGGAGTAGGGATTGCCATGCAACGGATGCACTAGAGCTATAAATGTATGAAAGCTCATCAAAAGAAACTAAGTGGGTGTGCATCCAACTTGCTTGCTCATGAAGACCTAGGGCATTTGAGGAAGCCCATCGTTGGAATATATAAGCCAAGTTCTATAATGAAAAATTCCCACTAGTATATGAAACTGACAAAACAAGAGACTCTCTAATATGATGATTATGGTGCTACTTTGAAGCACAAGTGTGGTAAAGGATAGTAACATTATCCCTTCTCTCCTTTTCTCTCATTTTTTGGGCCTTCCTTTTTTTATGGCCTTTCTCTCTTTTTTTTTTTCTTTTTTTATTCCTCACTTGGGAAAGTGCTCTAGAAAATGATGATCATCACACTTCCATTTATTTACAATTAAATGATTACAACTCGATACTAGAACAAAGTATGACTCTATATGAATGCCTCCAGCGGTGTACCGGGATATGCAATGAATCAAGAGTGACATGTATGAAAAAATTATGAACGGTGGCTTTGCCACGAATACTATGTCAACTACATGATCATGCTAAGCAATATGAAAATGATGGATGTGTCCTGACAAACGGAAATGGTGGAAAGTTGCATGGAAATATATCTCGGAATGGCTATGGAAATGCCATAATAGGTAGGTATGGTGGCTGTTTTGAGGAAGAAATAAGGAGGTTTATGTGTGAAAGAGTGTATCATATCACCGGGTTTGGATGCACCAGCGAAGTTTGCACCAACTCTCAATGTGAGAAAGGGCAATGCACGGTACCGAAGAGGCTAGCAATGATGGAAGGGTGAGAGTGCGTATAATCCATGGACTCAACATTAGTCATAAAGAACTCATATACTTATTGCAAAAATCTACAAGCCATCAAAACCAAAGCACTACGCGCATGCTCCTAGGGGGATAGATTGGTAGGAAAAAGACCATCGCTCGTCCCCGACCGCCACTCATAAGGAGGACAATCAAATAACACCTCATGTTTCAAATTTGTTACATAACGTTTACCATATATATGTGCATGCTACGGGACTTGCCAACTTCAACAAAAGCACTTCTCAAATTCACAATTACTCTACTAGCACGACTTTGATATTATCACCTCCATATCTCAAAACAATTATCAATCATCAAACTTTTCTTAGTATTCAACGCACTCAAAAGAAAGTTTTACAAATCTTGAACACCAAGCTTATTATTATTATTAAGCAAATTACCATGCTATTAAAGACTCTCAAAATAATCTAAGTGAAGCATGAGAGATCAATAGTTTCTTTAAAACAAATCCACCACCGTGCTCTAAAATATGTAAGTGAAGCACTAGAGCAAAAACTATAAGGCTCAAAAGATATAAGTGAAGCACATAGAGTATTCTATCAAATTTCAATTCATGTGTGTCTCTTTAAAAAGGTGTGTACATCAAGGATGATTGTGGCACGCTAACAAACAAAGACACAAATAATACAAGATGCTCCAAGCAAAACACATATCATGTGGTGAATAAAAATATAGCTCCAAGTAAAATTACCGATGGAAGTAGATGAAAGAGGGGATGCCTTCCGGGGCATCCCCAAGCTTTGACTTTTTGGTGTCCTTGGATTATCTTGGGGGTGCCATGGGCATCCCCAAGCTTAGGCTCTTGCCACTGCTTGTTCCATAATCCATCAAAAGAATTTACCAAAAACTTGAAAACTTCACAACACAAAACTCAACAGAAATCTTGTGAGCTTTGTTAGCGAAAGAAACAAAAGACCACTTCAAGGTACTGCAATGAACTCATTATTTATTTATATTGGTGTTAAACCTACTATATTCCAACTTCTATATGGATTATAAACTATTTTACTAGCCATAGATTCATCAAAATAAGCAAACAACACAAGACAAAAGAATTTACCAAGAACTTGAAAACTTCACAACACAAAACTCAACAAAAATCTCGTGAGCTTTGTTAGCGAAAGAAACAAAAGACCACTTCAAGGTACTGCAATGAACTCATTATTTATTTATATTGGTGTTAAACCTACTATATTCCAACTTCTCTATGGATTAGAAACTATTTTACTAGCCATAGATTCATCAAAATAAGTAAACAACACACGAAAAACAGAATCTGTCAAAAACAGAACAGTCTGTAGTAATCTGTAACTAACGCAAACTTCTGGAACTCTAAAAAATCTACCGAAATAGGAATACCTAGACAATTTGTTTAGTGATCATCAGAAATTGGAATCAGTATTTTACCACGTTCCGGTGATTTTTAACAATTGTTTTCGTGAACAGAAAGATTCTGGAAATTAAAGCAAGATCAAATAACTATCATCCAAGAAGATCCTATAGGTCTAACTTGTCACAAACACTAATTAAAACACAAAACCACATCTAAACAGAAGGTAGCTGGATTATTTATTCCTAAACAGAAGCAAAAACAAATAAAATAAAATAAAATTGGGTTGCCTCCCAACAAGCGCTATCATTTAACGCCCCTAGCTAGGCATAAAAGCGAGAATAGATCTAGGTATTGCCATCTTTGGTAGGCAATCCATAAGTGGATCTCATAATAGATTCATATGGCAATTTTATTTTATTTCTAGGAAGGTGTTCCATGCCCTTCTTTAATGGAAATTTAAATCTAATATTCCCTTCCTTCATATCAATAATTGCACCAACCGTTCTAAGGAAAGGTCTACCAAGAATAATAGGGCAAGAAGGATTGCAATCTATATCAAGAACGATAAAATCTATGGGCACATAATTCCTATTTGCAACAGTAAGAACATCATTAATTCTTCCCATAGGTTTCTTAATAGTGGAATCTGCAAGATGCAAGTTTAGAGAGCAATCATCAAAATCATGGAAATCTAGCAAATCACACAAAGTTTTGGTAATAGTGGAGACACTAGCACCCAAATCACACAAAGCATAAAACTCATAATCTTTAATTTTGATTTTAATAGTAGGTTCCCACCCATCATAAAGTTTTCTAGGGATAGAAACTTTCAACTCAAGTTTTTCTTCATAGGATTGCATCAAGGCATCAACGATATGTTCGGTAAAGGCTTTATTTTGACTATAACCATGAGGAGAATTTAGCACGGATTGCAACAAGGAAATACAATCAATTAAAAAGAAACTTTCATAATTAAATTCCTTGAGATTTAATATAGTGGGTTCAGCAACATCTAGATTTTTATTTCTTTCAATCCTACGTTTATCAATTTCATCATCAAGATCTAAATACTCTGAATTTTTGGAACACCTTCTAGGTAAAGGAAGATCATATTCAGTTTCATAAAGATTCATATTGCAAAACAAAGATTTAATAGGGGACACATCAATAACCTTTTGATCTTCATCTTGATTTTCATAGGAATTGGAAGAACACGCTTTAATAAAGGCATCTTTTGAAGCACGCATCCTAGCGGTTCTTTCCTTGCACTCATAAATGGAAATTCTCATGGCTTTGAGAGACTCATTGATATGATGCTTAGGAGGAATGGATCTAAGCTTTAAAGAATCAACCTCAAGAGAAATTCTATCAATGTTCCTAGCCAAATCATCAACTTTAAGCAATTTCTCTTCAAGCAAAGCATTAAAATTCTTTTGTGAATTCATAAACTCTTTAACACTATTCTCAAATTCAAAGGGCATCTTATTAAAATTTCCATAAGAGTCGTTGTAGGAATTGCCATAATTGTTAGAAGGATTACTAGGATAAGGCCTAGGATTAAAATTCCCTCTATATGCATTGTTACCAAAATTATTCCTACCAACAAAATTCATGTCCATAGATTCATTATTATTCTCAATCAAAGTAGACAAAGGCATATCATTAGGATCAGAAGAAACACTCTTAGTAGCAAATAATTTCATAAGTTCATCCATCTTTCCACTCAAAACATTGATTTCTTCTACCGCGTGCACTTTTTTATTAGTAGATCTTTCAGTGTGCCATTGAGAATAATTAACCATAATATTATCTAGGAGTTTATGAGCATCTCCTAAAGTGATTTCCATAAAAGTGCCTCCCACGGCCGAATCTAAAAGATTTCTAGAAGCAAAATTCAATCCGGCATAATTTTTTTGTATAATCATGCACAAGTTCAAACCATGAGTAGGACAATTATGTATCATTAATTTCATTCTATCCCAAGCATGTGCAACATGTTCATGATAAAGTTGCTTAAAATTCATAATGTCATTTCTAAGAGAGATGATCTTAGCAGGAGGAAAATACTTAGAGATTAAAGCATCTTTGCACTTGTTCCAAGAATCAATACTATTTTTAGGCAAAGACGGAAACCAAGCTTTAGCACGATATCTAAGCGAAAAAGCAAATAGCTTCAATTTAACAATATCATTATCGACATGTTTCTTCTTTTGCATATCACATAAATCAACGAAACTATTCATATGAGTAGCAGCATCTTCACTAGGAAGGCCGGCGAATTGATCTTTCATAACAAGATTCAGCAAAGCAGTATTGATTTCACAAGATTCAGTATTGGCAAGAGGAGCAATCGGAGTGCTAAGGAAATAATTGTTGTTGGTATTGGTGAAGTCACACAATTTGGTAGTATCTTGAGCCATCACGACAAACAAGCAATCCAACACACGAGCAAGCAAAAGACGAATGGGAGAAAGGCAAACGGAAAAGAGAGGGCGAATAAAACGGCAAGGGTGAAGTGGGGGAGAGGAAAACGAGAGGCAAATGGAAACTAATGTAATGCGGGAGATAGGGGTTGTGATGGGTACTTGGTATGTTGACTTTTGCGTAGACTCCCCGGCAACGGCGCCATAAATTCTTCTTGCTACCTCTTGAGCACTGTGTTGGATTTCCCCGAAGAGGAGAGGATGATGCAGCAAAGTAGCGTAAGTATTTCCGTCAGTTTTTGAGAACCAAGGTATCAATATAGTAGGAGGCCACGCTCGAGTCCCTCATACCTACACAAAAACAATAGCTCCACGCAACCAACGCGATTAGGGGCTGTCAAGCCCTTCACGGTTACTTACGGGGGTGAGATCTGATAGAGATGATAGATAATATATTTGGTATTTTTGGTATAGAGATGCAAAGTGAAAAGTAAAAAAGGCAAATAAAAAGCAAGCGAGATTAAACTGATGGAGATTAATATGAGGAAAATAGACCCGGGGGCCATAGGTTTCACTAGTGGCTTCTCTTAAGAGCATAAGTATTCTACGGTGGGTGAACAAATTACTGTTGAGCAATTGACAGAACTGAGCATAGTTATGAGAATATCTAGGTATGATCATGTATATAGGCACAACGTCCGAGACAAGTAGACCGACTCCTGCCTGCATCGACTACTATTACTCCACTCATCGACCGCTATCCAGCATGCATCTAGAGTATTAAGTTAAAAACAGAGTAACACCATAAGCAAGATGACATGATGTAGAGGGATAGTTTCATGCAATATGATAAAAAACCCCGTCTTTTTATCCTCGATGGCAACAATACAATACGTGCCTTGCTGCCCCTTATGTCACTAGGTACGGACACCGTAAGATTGAACCCAAAGCTAAGCACTTCTCCCATGGCAAGAAAGACCAATCTAGTAGGCCAAACCAAATCGATAATTCAAAGAGACTTGCAAAGATAACCAATCATACATAAAAGAATCCAGAGAAGATTCAAATATTATTCATAGATAGACTTGATCATAAACCCACAATTCATCGGTCTCAACAAACACACCGCAAAAAGAAGATTACATCGAATAGATCTCCACAAGAGAGGGGGAGAACATTGTATTGAGATCCAAAAACAGAGAAGAAGCCATCTAGCTAATAACTATGGACCCGTAGGTCTGAGGTGAACTACTCACACTTCATCGGAGGGGCTAGGATGATGTACAAGCCCTCCGTGATGACGACCCTCTTCGGTGGAGCTCCAGAACAGGCCCCAAGATGGGATCTCGTGGGTACAGAAGGTTGCGGCGGTGGAATTAGGTTTTTGGCTTCGTATCTGATCGTTTGGGGGTACGTAGGTATATATAGGAGGAAGAAGTACGTTGGTGGAGCAACAGGGGGCCCACGAGGCAGGGGCGCGCCCTAGGGGGGTGGGCGCGCCACCACCCTCGTGACCGCCTCTTTTGTTCCTTGGAGTAGGGTCCAAGTCTCCTGGATCACGTTCGGTGAGAAAATCACGTTCCCAAAGGTTTCGTTCCGTTTTGTCTCTGAAACTCTGAAATAGGCAAAAAACAACAATTCTGGGTTGGGCCTCCCGTTAATAGGTTAGTCCCAAAAATAATATAAAAGTGGAAAATAAAGCCCATTATAGTCCAAAACAGTAGATAATATAGCATGGAGCAATCAAAAATTATAGATACGTTGGAGACGTATCAGGCATCCCCAAGCTTAATTCCTGTAATTCTCCGGTACTCCGATAAATACCCGAATCACTCGGAACCTTTCCGATGTCCGAATATAGTCGTCCAATATATCGATCTTTACGTCTCGACCATTTCGAGACTCCTCGTCATGTCCCCGATCTCATCTGGGACTCCAAACTCCTTCGATACATCAAAACATATAAACTCATAATATAACTGTCATCAAAACGTTAAGCATGCGGACCCTACGGGTTCGAGAACTATGTAGACATGACCGAGACACATATCTAGTCGATAACCAATAGCGGAACCTGGATGCTCATATTGGCTCCCACATACTCTACGAAGATCTTTGTCGGTCAGACCGCATAACAACATACGTTGTTCCCTTTGTCATCGGTATGTTACTTGCCTGAGATTCGATCGTCGGTATCTCAATACCTAGTTCAATATCATTACTGGCAAGTCTCTTTACTCATTTCGTAATATATCATCCCGCAACTAACTCACTAGTTGCAATGCTTGCAAGTCTTATAGTGATGTGCATTACCGAGTGGGCCCAGAGATACCTCTCCGACATTCGGAGTGACAAATCCTAATCTTGAAATACGCCAACCCAACAAGTACCTTCGGAGACACCTGTAGAGCACCTTTATAATCACCCAGTTACGTTGTGACGTTTGGTAGCACACAAAGTGTTCCTCCGGTAAACGGGAGTTGCATAATCTCATAGTCATAGGAACATGTATAAGTCATGAAGAAAGCAATAGCAACATACGAAACGATCGAGTGCTAAGCTAACAGAATGGGTCAAGTCAATCACATCATTCTCCTAATGATGTGATCCCATTAATCAAATGACAACTCATGTCTATGGTTAGGAAACATAACCATCTTTGAACAACGAGCTAGTCAAGTAGAGGCATACTAGCGACACTCTGTTTGTCTATGTATTCACACATGTATTATGTTTCCGGTTAATTCAATTCTAGCATGAATAATAAACATTTATCATGATATAAGGAAATAAATAATAAGTTTATTATTGCCTCTAGGTCATATTTCCTTCACTCTCCCACTTGCACTAGAGTCAATAATCTAGTTCACATCGCCATGTGATTCAACACTAATAGTTCACATCACCATGTGATTAACACCCATAGTTCGCATCGTCATGTGACCTACACCCAAAGGGTTTACTAGAGTCAGTAATCTAGTTCACATTGCTTATGTGATTAACACCCAAAGAGTACTAAGGTGTGATCATGTTTTTCTTGTGAGATAATTTTAGTCAACAGGTGTGTCACATACAGATCCGTAAGTATTTTGCAAATTCTGTGTCTACAATGCTCTGCACGGAGCTACTTCTAGCTTAATAGCTCCCACTTTTAATATGTATCCAGATTGAGACTTAGAGTCATCTGGATTATTGTCAAAAACATGCATCGACGTAACCCTTTACGAGAACCTTTTGTCACCTCCATAATCGAGAAACATATCCTTATTCTACTAAGGATAATTTTGACCGCTGTCCAGTGATCTACTCCTAGATCACTACTGTACTCCCTTGCCAAAATCAGTGTAGGTATACAATAGATCTTGTACACAGCATGGCATACTTTATAGAACCTATGGCTGAGGCATAGGGCATGACTTTCATTCTCTTTCTATCTTCTGCTGTGGTCGGGCTTTGAGTCTTACTCAATTTCACACCTTGTAACACAGGCAAGAACTCTTTCTTTGACTGCTCAATTTTGAACTACTTCAAAATCTTGTCAAGGTATGTACTCATTGAAAAAACTTATCAAGTCTTGATCTATCTCTATAGATCTTGATGCTCAATATGTAAGAAGCTTCATCGAGGTCTTTCTTTGAAAAAATCCTCTAAAACACTCCTTTATGCTTTGCAGAATAATTCTACATTATTTCCGATCAACGATATGTCATTCACATATAATTATTAGAAATGTTGTAGTGCTCCCACTCACTTTCTTGTAAATACAGGCTTCACCGCAAGTCTGTATAGAACTATATGCTTTGATCAACTTATCAAAGCGTATATTCCAACTCTGAGATGCTTGCACTAGTCCATAGATGGATCGCTAGAGCTTGCATATTTTGTTAGCACCTTTAGGATTGACAAAACCTTCTGGTTGCATCATATACAACTCTTCTTTAATAAATCCATTAAGGAATGCAGTTTTGTTTATCCATTTGCTAGATTTCATAAAATGCGGCAATTGCTAACATGATTCAGACAAACTTTAAGCATCGCTACGAGTGAGAAAATATCATCGTAGTCAACACCTTGAACTTTGTCAAAACCATTTTCGACAAGTCTAGCTTTGTAGATAGTAACACTACTATCAGCGTCTTTCTTCCTATTGAAGATCCATTTAATCTCAATGGCTCGCCGATCATTGGGCAAGTCAGTCAAAGTCCATACTTTGTTCTCATACATGGATCCCATCTCAGATTTCATGGCCTCAAGACATTTTGCGGAATCTACGCTCATCATCGCTTCCTCATAGTTCGTAGGTTCGCCACGGTCAAGTAATATGACCTCTAGAACAGGATTACCATACCACTCTGGTGCGGATCTTACTCTGGTTGACCTACGAGGTTCGGTAGTAACTTGATCTGAAGTTACATGATCATCATCATTAGCTTCCTCACTAATTGGTGTAGGAGTCACAGGAACTGATTTATGTGATGAACTACTTTCCAATAAGGGAGCAGGTACAGCTACCTCATCAAGTTCTTCTTTCCTCCCACTCACTTCTTTTGAGAGAAATTCCTTCTCTAGAAAGGATCCATTCTTAGCAACTAATGTCTTGCCTTCGGATCTGTGATAGAAGGTGTACCCAACTTTCTCCTTTGGGTATCCTATCAAGACACATTTCTCCGATTTGGGTTTGAGCTTATGAGGAAGAAACTTTTTCACATAAGCATCCCAACCCCAAACTTTAAGAAATGACAACTTTGGTTTCTTGCCAAACCACAGTTCATACTGTGTCTTCTCAACAGATTTAGATGGTGCCCTTTTAACGTGAATGCAGTTAATGCATAACCCCAAAACGATAGTGGTAAATCGGTAAGAAACATCATAGATTGCACTATATCCAATAAAGTACAATTATGAGTTCGGACATACCATTACGCTGTGGTGTTCCAGGTGGCACGAATTTGTGAAACTATTCTACATTGTTTTAATTGAAGACCAAACTCGTAACTCAAATATTCTCCTCCACGATCAGATCGTAGAAACTTTATTTTCTTGATACGATGATTTTCCACTTCACTCTGAAATTATATGAACTTTTCAAATGTTTCAGACTTTATGTTTCATCAAGTAGATATACCCATATCTGCTCAAATCATCTGTGAAGGTCAGAAAATAACAATACCTGCCGCGAGCCTCAATATTCATCGGACCACATACATCAGTATGTATGATCTCCAACAAATCAGTTGCTTGCTCCATTGTTTCGGAGAACGGAGTCTTAGTCATCTTGCCCATGAGGCATGGCTCGCAAGCATTAAGTGATTCATAATCAAGTGATTCCAAAATTCCATCAGCATGGAGTTTCTTCATGCGCTTTACACCAATATGACCTAAACGGCAGTGCCACAAATAAGTTGCACTATCATTATTAACTTTGCATCTTCTGGCTTCAATATTATGAGTATGTGTATCACTACGATCGAGATCCAACAAACTATTTTATGGGGTGTATGACCATAGAAGGTTTTATTCATGTAAACATAACAACAATTATTCTCTAATTTAAATGAATAACCGTATTGCAACAAACATGATCAAATCATATTCATGCCCAACGCAAACACTAAATAACACTTATTTAGTTTCAACACTAATCCCGAAAGTATAGGGAGTGTGCGATGATGATCATATCAATCTTGGAACTACTTCCAACACACATCGTCACCTCTCCTTTTACTAGTTTCTGTTTATTCTGCAACTCCCGTTTCGAGTTACTACTCTTAGCAACTGAACCAGTATCAGATGCAGAGGGGTTGCTATAAACACTAGTAAAATACACATCAACAACATGTATATCCAATATACCTTTGTTCACTTTGCCATCCTTCTTATCCGCCAAATACTTGGAGCAGTTCCGCTTCCAGTGACCAGTCCCTTTGTAGTAGAAGCACTTAGTCTCAGGCTTATGTCCAGACTTGGGCTTCTTCACTTGAGTAGCAACTTTCTTGCCTTTCTTCTTGAAGTTCCCCTTCTTCCCTTTGCCCTTTTCTTGAAACTAGTGGTCTTGTCAACCATCAACACTTGATGTTTTTCTTGATTTCTACCTTCGTCGATTTCAGCATCACGAAGAGCTTGGGAATCGTTTCCGTTATCCCTTGCATATTATAGTTCATCACGAAGTTCTACTAACTTGGTGATGGTGACTAGAGAATTTTGTCAATCACTATTTTATCTGGAAGATTAACTCCCACTTTTTTCAATTGATTGTAGTACCCAGACAATCTAAGCACATTCTCACTGCTTGAGCTATTCTCTTCCATATTTTAGCAGTAGAACTTGTTGGAGACTTCATATCTCTCAACTCGGGTATTTGCTTGAAATATTAACTTCAACTCCTGGAACATCTCATATGGTCCATGACATTCAAAACGTCTTTGAAGTCCCGATTCTAAGCCGTTAAGCATGGTGCACTAAACTATCAAGTAGTCATCATATTAAGCTAGCCAAACGTTCATAATGTCTGCATCTGCTCCTGCAATAGGTCTATCACCTAGCGGTGCATTAAGGACATAATTCTTCTGTGCAGCAATGAGGATAGTCCTCAGATCACTTATCCAATCCACATCATTGCTACTAACATCTTTCAACTCAGTTTTCTCGAGGAACATATAAAAAATAAAACAGGGGAGCTAAACGCGAGCTATTGACCTACAACATAGATATGCTAATACTACCAGGACTAAGTTCATGATAAATTAAAGTTCAATTCATCATATTACTTAAGAACTCCCACTAAGATAGACATCCCTCTAATCCTCTAAGTGATCACGTGATCCAAATCAACTAAACCATGTCCGATCATCACGTGAGATGGAGTAGTTTCAATGGTGAACATCACTATGTTGATCATATCTACTATATGATTCACGCTCGACCTTTCGGTCTCCGTGTTCCGAGGCCATATCTGTTATATGCTAGGCTCATCAAGTTTAACCTGAGTATTTCGTGTGTGCAACTATTTTGCTCCCGTTGTATTTGAAGTAGAGCCTATCACACCCGATCATCACGTGGTGTCTCAGCACGAAGAACTTTTGCAATGGTGCATACTCAGGGAGAACACTTATACTTTGATAATTTAGTGAGGGATCATCTTATAATGCTGCCGTCAATCAAAGCAAGATAAGATGCATAAGTGATATGATATGGCCATCATCCTTGTGATCTCCATCACCGAAGCACCGTCATGATCACCATCGTCACCGGCGCGACACCTTGATCTCCATCGTAGCATCATTGTCATCTCGCCAAACTTATGCTTCTACGACTATCGCTGCCGCTTAGTGATAAAGTAAAGCATTACAGGGCGATTGCATTGCATACAATAAAGCGACAACCATATGGCTCCTGCCAGTTGCCGATAACTCGGTTACAAAACATGATCATCTCATACAATAAAATTTAGCATCATGTCTTGACCATATCACATCACAACATGCCCTGCAAAAACAAGTTAGACGTCCTCTGCTTTGTTGTTGCAAGTTTTACGTGGCTGCTACAGGCTTAGCAAGAACCGTTCTTACCTACGCATCAAAACCACACGATAATTTGTCAAGTTGGTGCTGTTTTAACCTTCGCAAGGACCGGGCGTAGCCACACTCGGTTCAACTAAATTTGGAGAAACTGACACCCGCCAGCCACCTATGTGCAAAGCACGTCGGTAGAACCAGTCTCGCGTAAGCGTACGTGTAATGTCGGTCCGGGCCGCTTCATCCAACAATACCGCCAAACCAAAGTATGACATGCTGGTAAGCAGTATGATTTATATCGCCCACAACTCACTTGTGTTCTACTCGTGCATATGACATCTACGCATAAAACCAGGTTCTGATACCACTGTTGTGGAACGTAGTAATTTCAAAAAAAATCCTGCGCACACGCAAGATCAAGGTGATGCATAGCAACGAGAGGGGATATTGTTGTCTACGTACCCTCGTAGACCGAAAGCGGAAGCGTTAGCACAACGTGGTTGATGTAGTCGTACATCTTCACGATCCGACCGATCAAGTACCGAACGCACGGCACCTCCGAGTTCTGCACACGTTCAGCCCGATGACGTCCCTCGAACTCCGATCCAGCCGAGTGTTGAGGGAGAGTTTTGTCAGCACGACGGCGTGGTGACGATGATGATGTTCTACCGATGCAGAGCTTCTCCTAAGCACCGCTACAGTATTATCGAGGTGGATTATGGTGGAGGGGGGGCACCGCACACGGCTAAAAGATCAACTTGATCAATTGTTGTGTCTCTAGAGGTGCCCCCCTGCCCCCGTATATAAAGGAGCAAGGGGGGAGAGGCGCCCGGCCAAGGAGGGCGCACCAAGGGGGGAGTCCTACTCCCACCGGGAGTAGGACTCCTCCTTTCCTTGTTGGAGTAGGAGAGAAGGAAAGAGGGGGAGAGGAAGAAGGAAAAGGGGGCTGCACCCCCTTGTCCAATTAGGACTAGAGGGGGGCGCGCACCTCCTTCCTTGTGTCCTCTCTCCTCTATTCCCGTATGGCCCAATAAGGCCCATATACTCCCCGGCGAATTCCTGTAACTCTCCGGTACTTCGATAAATACCCGAATCACTCGGAACCTTTACGATGTCCGAATATAGTCGTCCAATATATCGATCTTTACGTCTCGACCATTTCGAGACTCCTCGTCATGTCCCCGGTCTCATCCGGGACTCCGAAATCCTTCGGTACATCAAAACATATAAACTCATAATATAACTGTCATCAAAACGTTAAGCGTGCGGACCCTATGGGTTCGAGGACTATGTAGATATGACCGAGACACATCTGCAGTCAATAACCAATAGCAGAACCTTGATGCTCATATTGGCTCCCACATACTCTACGAAGATCTTTATCGGTCAGACCGCATAACAACATACGTTGTTCCCTTTGTCATCGGTATGTTACTTGCGCGAGATTCGATCATCGGTATCTCAATACCTAGTTCAATCTCGTTACTGGCAAGTCTCTTTACTCGTTTCTTAATACATCATTCCTCAACTAACTCATTAGTTGCAATGCTTGCAAGGCTTATAGTGATGTGCATTACCGAGTGGGCCCAGAGATACCTCTCCGACATTCGGAGTGACAAATCCTAATCTTGAAATACGCCAACCCAACAAGTACCTTCGGAGACACGTGTAGAGCACCTTTATAATCACCCAGTTACGTTGTGACGTTTGGTAGCACGCAAAGTGTTCCTCCGGTAAACGGGAGTTGCATAATCTCATAGTCATAGGAGCATGTATAAGTCATGAAGAAAGCAATAGCAACATACTAAACGATCGAGTGCTAAGCTAACGGAATGGGTCAAGTCAATCACATCATTCTCCTAATGATGTGATCCCATTAATCAAATGACAACTCATGTCTATGGTTAGGAAACATAACCATCTTTGATCAACGAGCTAGTCAAGTAGAGGCATACTAGTGACACTCTGTTTGTCTATGTACTCACACATGTATTATGTTTCCGGTTAATACAATTCTAGCATGAATAATAAACATTTATCATGATATAAGGAAATAAATAATAACTTTATTATTGCCTCTAGGGCATATTTCCTTCATAGCCTACCCGTGGCCCATTACCCCGACAGTAGTCCCCGAAGCTGGTGAGGCGCCGCGGATGATCAGCCGAGGAGCCTCAGCAGTTTTCCTCTGAGTGCTTGAGGCGAAACCTTGTTCGACTTCTGCCGTGCCGACTGGTAGGAGTCGGACTCGCCCAAATTGACTTGTCCAAAATTTTCGAACGCCTCGGCGGGATCCAAGTGGCGTGCTAGCTAAGCTTCCAGGCCGCCGCCCGTTTCGGGCCCGTCACGGGGCAACAAGCAGTCGGGCCAGTCTGTCCACCCACGCGCGCGACGGGACATGCCTACAGGTGGGGCATGCCACTACCGTGCCTCGGCGTGCGAGCGGATCCGCTGCGGCCGGGGCTGGACGGTTGAGGTTCCCGCGGAGTTACTGCACGTAGTAACTTTGGGCGATAAACGTGGGGGGCGTGGGGTAGTGGGCGCAGTAGATCCCACGACCGCCCCCTCGGCTTCGCAGCCCATGAGCCTATAAGTAGGGGGACGAGGGGGAGCGGCGGAGCACGCGCGCCCCTCCTCCTCATTGCTTCCTCTTCTTCTTCCTCTTGCCGCAGCGCCCCAAGCTGTGTCGAGAGCTACAGTGGTCTGTTGCCGATGAGTTCTTCTTCCGCCGCCGCGCCCCCTCGGTGCACTCCGGCACCTGGGACGGTTCGGAGGTCCACGATGATCACATCGATTTCCTCTGCAAGACACGGCGGCTGCCCGGCAAGGACTTTGTGAGGGCTCACCT
The DNA here is from genome assembly GCA_032464435.1 of Aegilops umbellulata. Lineage (NCBI taxonomy): Eukaryota > Viridiplantae > Streptophyta > Magnoliopsida > Poales > Poaceae > Aegilops > Aegilops umbellulata. The sequence continues at coordinate 410,862,964 of CP136055.1, forward strand.
CGCGCTGAAGAAGGAAATTTCGCCGGCGCCGCAGGAGGGCGAGCGGGTCGTCTTCCGCTTGCACTGCCTACACGGCCTAGGCCCGCCGGCGAGCGGCTTCTTCCGTGCCTTCCTCGAGTTCTACGGTCTCCAGCCGCACCACCTTACCCCCAACACGGTGGTGTTGCTATCCGCCTTCGTCGCCTTGTGCGAAGGCTTCCTCGGGGTTCTCCCCACCCTCGAGCTCTGGGGGTAGTTCTTCTACTCCAAGCTCGGCAGCCAAGCCGCAGGCGTGCCGGCTCAGTGTGGCGCCTTCATCGTCATGCGGAGGTCGGGGGCTGACAACCCATTTCCCCCCATCAAGCTGATAAAGTCGATGAAGATGTGGCAGCGGTCATACTTCTATGTGAAGAGCGTCTTCGTGGAGGGAGACTGGGTTAATCTGCCGGCCTACATAGCCGGCCCGCCAGCTGGGAGGCAGCCCAACTGGTCATATTGGGCCAGGACGCTGACGCCCGCAGGAGCCGGTGCTGTCGCGCGACACCGAGTGCTGACGCAGTCGGAGGGTCTGACTGGGCCGGATTTGCTGGCCGCCTTCGTGGCACGCTGAGTTCTCCTACTCCAAGGTGCCCCCACATGATTTGTCAGATGAGCGGGCATTGCGACCCGAGTCGGATGTGTACCAAGGAGATGCCTCACGAGGAGGTAGCCTACATGGTGAACTACCTTGCGGACTGCAAGCTTTTGGTAGAGTGGCAGTTCGGCAAGGAACTGTATTCACGTGCCAACCCTCTGCCCGTGGTGAGTTGTCTTCTTTTTCTCTTTTCCTCTGACTTTCTTGACTTCTTTGCTGCCGAGTCCGTCTTGTCTGATCTGACCAGACGGCTTTGGTCAGAACCCCCTCCTTCATCCAGCAGCCGGCACCGTGGGGCCGGACCGCGAATTCCTCCCCGACCGGGCGGAGAGCGACATCGACGAGCCTGACTTGGGGGCGGCGGCCTTGGAGGACGACGCCGAGGGAGGAGGCAGCGAAGCGGGCGGCCCGAGGCTCGGGGCCAATCTCGAGGACTGGTCCGACGATGACGCAGAGGAGGTTGTCCCACGCCACCAGCCGGGAGCCGGCCAGCCCGGCACGAGCTCTTCTGCCGCGCCGGGCGCCCAAGGCGGCGCGAAGAAGCGCAGGGCCGCGCCGAGCATGTTCAGCAGCTGATACGTCTCCAACGTATCTGTAATTTTTGGTTGCTCCATGCTATATTATCCACTGTTTTGGACTATATTGGGCTTTATTTTCCACTTTTATATTATTTTTGGGACTAACCTATTAACCGGAGGCCCAACCCAGAATTGCTGCTTTTTGCCTATTTCAGAGTTTCGGAGAAATAGAATATCAAACGGAGTCCAAACGGAATAAAATGTCCGGGAACGTGATTTTCTCATCGAACGTGATCCAGGAGACTTGGACCCTACTCCAAGAAGTACCGGAGGAGGTCACGAGGGTGGGCCCCCCCAATTGGGCGCGCCCCTACCTCGTGGGCCCTCGGTGCTCCACCGACGTACTCCTTCCTCCTATATATACCTACGTACCCCCAAACGATCCGAACAGGAGCCAAAAACCTAATTCCATCGCCGCAACTTTCTGTATCCACGAGATCCCATCTTGGGGCCTGTTTCGGAGCTTCGTCGGAGAGGGCCGTCATCACGGAGGGCTTATACATCATCCTATCCTCTCCGATGAAGTGTGAGTAGTTTACCTCAGACCTTGGGGTCCATAGTTATTAGCTAGATGGCTTCTTCTCTCTTTTTGGATCTCAATACAATGTTCTCCCCCTCTCTCGTGGAGATCTATTTGATGTAATCTTCTTTTTGCGGTGTGTTTGTTGAGACAGATGAATTGTGGGTTTATGATCAAGTCTATCTATGAATAATATTTGAATCTTCTCTGAATTCTTTTATGTATGATTGGTTATCTTTGCAAGTCTCTTCGAATTATTAGTTTGGTTTGGCCTACTAGATTGGTTTTTCTTGCCATGGGAGAAGTGCTTAACTTTGGGTTCAATCTTGCGGTGTCCTTTCCCAGTGACAGAAGGGGCAGCAAGGCACGTATTGTATCGTTGCCATCGAGGATAACAAGATGGGTTTTTTATCATATTGCATGAAACTATCCCTCTACATCATGTCATCTTGCTTAAGGTGTTACTTTGTTTTTAACTTAACACTCTAGATGCATGCTGGATAGTGGTCGATGAGTGGAGTAATAGTAGTAGATGCAGGCAGGAGTCGGTCTACTTGTCTCGGACGTGATGCCTATATACATGATCATACCTTAGATATTCTCATAACTATGTTCAATTCTGTCAATTGCTCAACAGTAATTTGTTCACCCACCGTAGAATACTTATGCTCTTGAGAAAAGCCACCAGTGAAACCTATGGTCCCTGGGTCTATTCTCATCATATCAATCTCCATCACTTTAATCTTGCTTTGCTTTTTACATTGCCTTTTACTTTTCACTTTGCATCTCTATACAAAAAATACCAAAAATATTATCTATCATCTCTATCAGATCTCACTCTCGTAAGTGGCCGTGAAGGGATTGACAACCCCTAATCGCGTTGGTTGCGAGTAGCTATCGTTTTGTACAGGTACGAGGGACTTGCGCGTAGCCTCCTACTGGATTGATACCTTGGTTCTAAAAAACTAAGGGAAATACTTATGCTACTTTACTGCATCATCCTCTCCTCTTCGTGGAAAACCAACGTAGTGCTCAAGAGGTAGCAAGAAGAATTTCTGGCGCCGTTGCTGAGGAGCCTACGCAAAAAGTCAGCATACCAAGTACCCATCACAATCCCTATCTCTCGCATTACATTAGTTTCCATTTGCCTCTCATTTTCCTCTCCCCCACTTCACCCTTCCGTTTTATTTGCCCTCTCTTTCCCAATCTCCTTCTCCTTCTCTTTTCCCGTTTGCCTTTTCTCGCTTGCCTTTTGTTAGCTCGTGTGTTGGATTGCTTGTTTGTCGCGATGGCTCAAGATACTACCAAATTGTGTGACTTCACCAATACCAATAATAATGACTTCCTTAGCACTCTGATTGCTCCTCTTGCCAATACTGAATCTTGTGAAATCAATACTGCTTTGTTGAATCTTGTTATGAAAGATCAATTCGCCGGCCTTCCTAGTGAAGATGCCGCTACTCATCTGAATAGCTTCGTTGATTTATGTGATATGCAAAACAAGAAAGACGTTGATAATGATATCGTTAAATCGAAGCTATTTCCTTTTTCTCTTAGAGATCGTGCTAAAGCTTGGTTTTCGTCTTTGCCTAAAAATAGTATCGATTCTTGGAATAAGTGCAATGATGCTTTTATCTCTAAGTTTTTTCCTCCCGCTAAGATCATCTCTCTTAGAAATGACATTATGAGTTTTAAGCAACTTGATCATGAACATGTTGCACAAGCTTGTGAGAGAATGAAATTAATGATACGTAATTGTCCTACTCATGGTTTGAACTTGTGGATGATTATACAAAACTTTTATGCCAGATTGAATTTTGCTTCTAGAAATCTTTTAGATTCGGCCGCCGGAGGCACTTTTATGGAAATCACTTTATGAGATGCTACTAAACTCCTAGATAATATTATGGTCAATCATTCTCAATGGCACACTGAAAGATCCACTAATAAAAAAGTGCATGCTATAGAAGAAATCAATGTTTTTAGTGGAAAGATGGATGAACTTATGAAATTATTCGCTACTAAGAGTGTTTCTTCTGATCCTAGTGATATGCCTTTGTCTACTTTTATTGAGAACAATAATGAATCTATGGATGTGAATTTTGTTGATAGGAATAATTTTGGTAACAACGCTTATAGAGGAAATTGCTTAATGTTGGTAGGAATAATTTTGGTAACAACGCTTATAGAGGAAATTCCTACAACAACTCTTATGGAAATTATAATAAGATGCCCTCTGAATTTGAGAATAGTGTGAGTTTATGAATTCACAAAAGAATTTTAATGCCTTGCTTGAAGAGAAATTGCTTAAAGTTAATGATTTGGCTAGGAACGTTGATAGAATTTCTCTTGAGGTTGATTCTTTAAAGGTTAGATCTATTCCTCCTAAGCATGATATCAATGAGTCTCTCAAAGCCATGAGAATTTCCATTGATGAGTGCAACGAAAGAACCGCTAGGATGCGTGCTTCCAAAGATGCCTTTATTAAAGCATGTTCTTCCTATTCCTGTGAAAATTAAGATGAAGATCTAAAAGTTATTGATGTATCCCCTATAAAATCTTTGTTTTGCAATATGAATCTTGATGAAACTGAATATGATCTTCCTTTACCTAGAAGGCGTTCCAAAAATTCGGAGTATTTAGATCTTTATGATGAAATTGATGAAAGTGGGATTGAAAGAAATAAAAACATAGATATTGCTAAACCCACTATATTGGACTTCAAGGAATTTAACTATGAAAGTTGCTCTTTAATTGATTGTATTTCCTTGTTGCAATACGTGCTAAATTCTCCTCATGCTTATAGTCAAAAGAAAGCCTTTACCGAACATATTGTTGATGCTTTGATGCAATCTTATGAAGAAAAACTTGTGTTGAAAGTTTCTATCCCAAGAAAACTCTATGATGAATGGGAACCAACTATTAAAATTAAAATTAAAGATCATGAGTTTTATGCATTGTGTGATTTGGGTGCTAGTGTCTCCACTATCCCCAAAACCTTGTGTGATTTGCTAGATTTCCGTGACTTTGATGATTGCTCTCTAAACTTGCATCTTGCGGATTCCACTATTAAGAAACCTATGGGAAAATTTAATGATGTTCTTATTTTTGCAAATACGAATTATGTGCCCGTAGATTTCATTGTTCTTGATATAGATTGCAATTGTTCTTGCCCTATTATTCTTGGTAGACCCTTCCTTAGAACGGTAGGTGCGATTATTGATATTAAGGAAGGAAATATTAGATTTAAATTTCCATTAAAAAGGGCGTGGAAAACTTTCCTAGAAAGAAAATAAGATTGCCATATGAAACTATCATGAGAGCCGCCTATGGATTGCCTACCGAAGATGGCAATACCTAAATCTATCCTGGCTTTTATGCCTAGCTAGGGGCGTTAAACGATAGCGCTTGTTGGGAGGCAACCCAATTTTTATTTTAAGTTTTTTTTTGCTTCTGTTTAGAAATAAATAATCCATCTACCTTCTGTTTAGATGTGGTTTTGTGTTTTAATTAGTGTTTGTGCCAAGTTAGACCTATATGATCTTCTTGGATGATAGTTATTTGATCTTGCTGTAATTTCCAGAGTCTTTCTGTTCACGAAAACAATTGTTAAAAATCACTATAACGTGATAAAATACTGATTACAATTGTTCTGATCAATAAACAAATTGTCTAGGTCGTCCTATTTTGGTAAAATTTTTGGAGTTCCAGAAGTTTGTGTTAGTTACAGATTACTACAGACTGTTCTGTTTATGACAGATTCTGTTTTTCGTGTGTTGTTCGCTTATTTTGATGAATCTATGGCTAGTAAAATAGTTTATAATCCATAGAGAAGTTGGAATACAGTAGGTTTAACACCAATATAAATAAAGAATGAGTTCATTACAGTACCTTGAACTGCTCTTTTGTTTTTTTTCTCTAACGGGGCTCACGAGATTTCTATTGAGTTTTGTGTTGTGAAGTTTTCAAGTTTTGGGTAAATTCTTTTGATGGATTATGGAACAAGGACTGGCAAGAGCCTAAGCTTGGTTATGCGCATGGCACCCCCAAGATAATCCAAGGACATCAAAAAGTCAAAGCTTGGGGATGCCTTGGATGCCCCGGAAGGCATCCCCTCTTTCGTCTACTTCCATCGGTAATTTACTTGGAGCTATATTTTTATTCACCACATGATATGTGTTTTGCTTGGAGCGTCTTGTATTATTTGTGTCTTTTTTTGCTAGTGTGCCACAATCATCCTTGCTGTACACACCTTTTGAGAGAGCCATATATGAAATAAAGTTTGATATAATACTCTATGTGCTTCACTTATATCTTTTGAGCGTTGTAGTTTTGCTCTATGTGCTTCACTTATATCTTTTGAGCGTTGTAGTTTTGCTCTATGTGCTTCACTTAGATTTTTTAGAGCACGATGGTGGATTTGTTTTAAAGAAACTATTGATCTCTCATGCTTCACTTAGATCATTTTGAGAGTCTTAATAGCATGGTAGATTTCTTCATAATAATATGCTTGGTATTCAAGATATGTGAAACTTTCTTTTGAGTGCGTTGAATACTAAGAAAAGATTGAAACTTGATAATTGTTTTGAGATATGAAGATGGTGATATTAGAGTCATGCTAGTTGAGTAGTTGTGAATTTAAAGAATACTTGCGTTAAAGTTTGTGATTCCCATAACATGCACGTATGGTGAACTGTTATGTGATGAAGTCGGAGCATGATTTATTTATTGATTGTCCTCCTTATGAGTGGCGGTCGGGGACGAGCAATGGTCTTTTCCTACCAATCTATCCCCCTAGAAGCATGCGCGTAATACTTTGCTTCGATAACTTCTAAATTTTTACAATAAGAATATGAGTTCTTTATGACTAATGTTGAGTCCATGGATTATATGCATTATTTCCCAACCTTCCACCATTGCTAGCCTCTCTAATACCGCACAACTTTCGCCGATATCATACACCCACCATATACCTTCCTCGAAACAGCCACCATACCTACCTATCATGGCATTTCCATAGCCATTCCGAGATATATTGCCATGCAACTTTCCACCGTTCCGTTTATTATGACACGCTCCATCATTGTCATATTGCTAGCATGATCATGTAGTTGACATCGTATTTGTGGCTAAGCCACCGTTCATAATTCTTTCATACATGTCACTCATGAGTCATTGCATATCCCGGTACACCACCGAGGCATTCATATAGAGTCATATTTTGTTCTAAGTATCGAGTTGTAATTGTTGAGTTGTAAGAAAAATAAAAGTGTGATGATCATCATTTTTAGAGCATTGTCCCAAGTGAGGAAAGGATGATGGAGACTATGATTCCCCCCACAAGTCGGGATGAGACTCCGGACGAAAAAAAACAGGCCATAAAAAAGGGAAAGGCCCAAATAAAAAAAAGAGAGAAAAAGAGAGAAGGGACAATGTTACTATCCTTTTACCACACTTGTGCTTCAAAGTAGCACCATGATCTTCATGATAGAGAGTCTCCTATGTTGTCACTTTCGTATACTAGTGGGAACTTTTCATTATAGAACTTGGCTTGTATATTCCAATGATGGCCTTCCTCAAAATGCCCTAGGTCTTCATGAGCAAGCGAGTTGGATGCACACCCACTTAGTTTCTTTTGTTGAGCTTTCATATACTTATATCTCTAGTGCATCCGTTGCATGGAAATACCTATGTCGGGGGGAATCGGCTTCCTCGAACACCTATGGGGACCGAGCCCCTTACAGGTTCGGCGGGGGGCGGAGGTTGCACAATGAGCAGATCGAGGCGCTGCACACGAGGGATTTTACCCAGCTTCGGGCCGCAAGGATGCGTAAAACCCTACTGCTTCTTGGTGGATTGTATTGTGTTCTTGCTCGGGAGCGCGCGGTGCTATAGTACACACGAGCTGCTGGCGAGGTCGAGCGTGACAATCCCTCTCCTCTACCCTACGTGCGCATGGGGCCTCCTTTTATATGCTCAAGGGGTTACCCACAGGTGGCAGCGTAGGTGGGGGGCAAAAATGGTAGAATGCTGTAGTGGGTACAACTGCCTGCACAGTGGCTGTACAGTGCTATCATACCTAACTCTGACGGCGAGGGACAAGGGCATTAAATGCCCGTCCGCGTCGCCCAGACGGTGCAGGGAAGTGGACCGTCAGGAGCGCCACCGTTTGCCACGATGGCTACTCTGTCAGCTTCGCTTCGCCACCGCATGCCCCTGGCTGCACAGCCTCCCGCCACGTGCGCCTGGGATGCCCCCAGAGCGACACGTTGGTGGGTGAGCTGGAGCGCAGGCACGAGGTGGTAACTTGCCGCGGCAAGCGCCTTGCCGCGGTGGATGTCTCATCGCGTCCGGGAGCTTGTTGCTCACCGGGTCTTGCCGGGGCGCGGGGCGCGCCGTGGCAGGGTCCTTGTCGTGCCGTGGATGGCCTTTCCGGCAAGCTCCTCTTGCCGGGGCCTTGTGCTTCGAGCAGCAGTCCCGGCAAGCTCCTCTTGCCAGGGGCTCGCTCTCTTCGGGTGGCCTTCCCGGCAAGCTCTTCTTGCCGGGGCCTTGGCTCAAATACTTTGTTCTTGAATGGCCCAAGAGGGGACCATGGAGGGTCTTGGCGATCGCCTGGCAGGCCTTGCCGCGGGGTGCTACGACCGCCCGTGCACAAGTTCGGGGTACTAAGGTACCCCTATTTTAGTACACCGACAGGAGCCCCCGGGCCTGGGCCATACACGGTGCCGAGCGCTGTTGGGCCAGGCCCAAAACAGTGCACGGGCACGCGCGGCCTGGGTCACGCTGCATCTTTTTCTGCGCCCACCACGTCCTCCCCGAACGGCACGCGTCGAATGCGGCATCGTGGGGAGAGGCGTGCGTGACGTGGGCGGCGTGCGCGGGGCTGAGCCCCGCAGGCGCGCGTCACGTCGCAATAAATGGGGACGGTTCGTGCCATCTTCATAAGTGGAGGGAGGCGGAAAGCCTTGCCGATCGAGCGGAGTTTTCCGGCGAGGAATAGCTTGCCGGGCACGATGCCGAGGGCGAGCCTGCTCAGGACACGAGCGGCTTGCCGGAGATCGGCGCCTCTTCCTCCCGCCCCGCGGGCAGCTCGTCGCAAGCAGAGCCCCCTGCCTAGCCACGGAGGCGTCTCCGCAAGGCTGGGGAGGTGGTGCGGCAGACGAGCCCACAACCGCAGCGCCGCGTGACGCGCTCCTCTGAGGCAGCAGGAGCGGGGTCTTCGCGGGCCGCGGCTTCTGCTCCTGCCGCTTCTCGCGCCGCGGCGGCAGCCGGAGCGGAGTCGTCTACTGCTCCCACCAAGAGGCCGCGGGAGCCTACTCCCCCGCCTCCCCGCGCCAGGAGCAAGCTGGTCTCCGACTTCTCCGTGCTTAGCTCCGACGAGGAAGAGGGAGAGGAGTAAGATCCCCGTTGTTCTTGTGTCTCTTCAATTCTTGTAGTTGTGCCTCGCATCTCATTTGCTTTCCTCTGAATTTGGTCCTTTTCAGGACTCTGGCTCAGAGGGTAGCAAAGAGAGCCAAGGTCCCAGTGGTCATCCTCGACGACAAGCCCTCCGTGGCGGCAGGGGGTGCGCCTGAGATGACCTTGCCGGACCCACCAACTAATCCTCAGAGCAGCCCCCTGCGCAGCCCCCAGCGTAAGCATATGGGTTGTTTAGCGCCGTTGGGCGCGCCCGGGTACCCTTTGCTTCTTCTGACATCTGGTTGACGATTCGTGTAGGAGCAGAGCAACCCCACCAGGAGCGTCCGGAGACCGCCCCCGATGAGCCACCCGCTACAACTACACCGCCAAGGGGGGGTTCCCCGGCGAGGGAGCCGTCCCCGGCAAGGGAGCAGTCTCCGGCGAGGGAGCAGCCCCCGGCAAGGGAGCAGTCCCCGGCAAGAGAGCCGTCTTCGGCGAGGGACGATGCCGGCGGCCCCTTGGCGGCGGAGACCGCGACGGCAGACCCTGGCCCAGGTAACCTTCTTGCCTCGAAACTCCCCTGGGGTTCTTCTTCTTCGGATAGTTGCTTGACTTCTCCCCCTCCTTCGGCCTTCAGACCCGCCCGCCACGGACCCGATGGAGACCGATGTAACGCCCCCGATGTAACTTGCCATATTTGTAATCCAACTGTTGCCATTTCCGGCCATGTGTTATGATATTCCCTCCGTGGTTGGGTTCTCTCCGTTTTGCATTTTGTTCATGTCATGCATTTCATATCATGTCATCATGTGCATCGCATTTGCATACGTGTTCGTCTCATAAAACCGAGCATCTTTCCCGTTGTCCGTTTTGCAATCCGGCGCTCCTATGTCTCCCGGCGTCCCCTTTTACATTTCTTCGTGAGCGGGTATTAAACATTCTCGGAATGGACCGAGGTTTGACATGTGGCCTTGGTATAGCACCGGTAGACCGCCTGTCAAGTTTCGGGTCAATCGGAGTTCGTTTGGTACTCCAACGGTTAACCGGGTAACCGTGAAGGCCTCGTTTGGTGCAGCCCAACTTCCCTCTCTAAGCGGCCCATAACCCATCTAAGTCACTCCCATGTCCTCCGCCGTTCGATCACGATCGCGTGGGCGAAAACCGCACTCCGTTTGGAGCCTCCTAGCTCCTCCTAGCTATAAAAACGCCTCCCCCGTCCAAATCTGGGAGAGAAACACCCCGAAACCCTAATTCTCCTCGATCCGCGCGCCTCTCTCTCTCCTGCCCGCCGCCGGCGCGCCCCGGGCCAGTGGGAGCGCGCCACGTGGCGCCCGCCGCCGCCTCCGCCGCGCCCCGCCGCCAGGGCCCGCGGGGCCCAGATCCGGCCCGCGGGGCCCGGTCGCCGCCGCCCCGTCCGCCCGCGCCTGCCGCCGCCCAGCTTCGCCGACCCCGCCGCCGTCTCCGCCCGCCGCCTGCCGCCGCCCGCCGCCACCGACGCCGCCCGCCGACCGCGTCGCCGCGACCGGAGCTCGCCGGCGCCGCCTCGGTCCCCGTCAGCCCCGTCTCCGGCCAGATCCGGCCGCGGGAGGGCCGGATCCGGTGACCCCCGACCTCGCCGGCCTCTTCTTCCACCTCGCCGGCGATTTCTCCGGCCATCCTCGAAATCCGCGCTGAGAGGTTGACTTTTGCCTCTCCCAGTTTTCTGCTAAGTCCTCACGTTGCATCATCATCATGCCTTGTTCATCCTGCGATAACTTTTCATCCGTAGCTCCGTTTCGCGCGTATAATATGTCATTTTGTTCGCCTCGAAGAGTACATCATTTTGCTCCATTGCGTCATTCTCATTTGAAGTCATCTTGATGCCCGAAATGCTGTTAGAAGAGGGCTAGTTGATGTTAGTTGCTGGATCTTATCTGAACATGCACTTTTGTCATTTTTGCCATGATTGATGTGTACCTCCTATGAAGTTGAGTCCTACATGAGTTTTGTAATATGCCATGTTACCTATCCAGAGTATTATGCCATGTATTTTTGTGATCTATGTGGTGACTAGCATAAGCATGCAAACTAGGTCACTTGATGTTGCTGATTTCAGAGACTTAGCGATTTCACTAAGTCCCTGACTGCTGTTATTTTTATGCCATGTGTTCATGTTGTTTCCGAGATATCTATGCATAATTTGAGCATGATCAGTAAGGGAGTTGTGAACTTGAGTATTTGCTCTATCCATCCATGCCTTTGTTTGCAATTATGGAGTGCCATAGTTTGAGTCAATCAAGCTCTACTTTTGCTTCAAAATGTTGCTGGCAGATTGTTTACATGTTATTCGATTTTGCCAAGCTTGGTGTAGTTGATCCTTGCATGATATGATGTTATTCTTGCCATGTCTAGTTACTATGCCATGTCTTATTGATGTATGTATGCTTAGTTTATCATGAATTGCTCTGTAGTGAGTGCATCGAGCTCACGAACATGCCTAGTCGTTATCAGTTTTCTGCCATGTCCAGTTTTCTGCTAAGTCTGAAACCTGTAACGAAACTTGCTTATTTGACATGGGTGTAATCATATTTTCTGGTCCTTGTTGGCTTACGGTCAGTAAGGGACTTTTGTCAAGTGCTATGAGTAGATTCATGCCATGCCTTTCTTTGCTATGTTCTGAAACTGTAGCATGTTGTTTCGTTGCTCCGAACATGTCATCCTGATGTTAGTTTCTGCTTCTTGTTATTTTCACTAAGTCTGTGAACCTGTTATCGTTTGCACTTTTGCCATGCTTGTTTGGACCTGTTTTGATGTGATTGAGCCGTAGCTCAGTGTATCTTTTGTCGTGCTTCTTGTGTAGATTACTTTAATATGCTTTGTTGCCATGTTTGGGTGCAGTAGCTTAATTATTTGTTGCTTACTAAGTAGCATCATGCTGTTTCTGGCAGTTTCGTGTCATTCTTGTATTGCTTGCCATTTGCAAACCGTGCATCCGATTCCGGTGTATTTTATATCGATTTCAACCGAAATCACCTCATCTATCCAGTGGCATGCTTGGTTTGCCAAGATTATGCCCTGTTCCCCCTTGTCCTTCCGGAGCATGCATTCGCATTGCATATCACCTCTCGCATATCATGCCATGTTTTGCATCATGTTGCTTGCGCATTGCATCGTGGTTGATATTGTCCCCTTTGCTTGTTTTCTTGTCTTGGGTAGAGCCGGGAGACGAGTACGTGAACGAGGAACCTGTTGAGAACGCTTACGAGGACCAAGCTTTCGACAACTCTGAGAACCTTGCAGGCAAGATGACCATACCCTCGAAATCACTTCTATCTTTGCTTGCTAGATTGCTCGCTCTTTTGCCATGCCTATGCTGCGATACCTACCACTTGCTATATCATGCCTCCTATATTGCCATGTCAGCCTCTAACCATCCATGTCCTAGCAAACCGTTGTTTGGCTATGTTACTGCTCTGCTCAGCCCCTCTTATAGCGTTGCTAGTTGCAGGTGAAGATGAAGTTTGTTCCTTGATTGGAACATGATCTTGTTGTTCCTTGTTGGAACATGTTTACTTGTTGGGATATCACAATACCTCTTATTTAATTAATGCATCTATATACTTGGTAAAGGGTGGAAGGCTCGGCCTTATGCCTGGTGTTTTGTTCCACTCTTGCCACCCTAGCTTCCGTCATACCGGTGTTATGTTCCCGGAGTTTGCGTTCCTTACACGGTTGGGTGATTTATGGGACCCCCTTGACAGTTCGCTTTGAATGAGACTTTTCCAGCAAGGCCCAACATTGGTTTTACCATTTGCCACCACCTACCCTTTTTCCCCCGGGTTTTCGCGAGCCCGAGGGTCATCTTTATTTTAGCCCCCCCCCATGCCAGTGCTTCTCTAAGTGCTGGTTCGAACCGAGCAGCCTACGGGGCCACCTCGTGGCAACTCAAGGGATGGTTTTACTCGTAGCTTGACTTATCTGGATGTGCCCTGAGACCGAGATATGTGCAGCTCCTATCAGGATTTGTCGGCACAATCGGGCGGTTTTGCTGGACTTGTTTTATTGCTGTTGAAATGTCTTGTAGTCCGGGATTCCGAGATTGATCGGGTCTTCCCGGTAGAAGGAATATCCTTCGTTGACCGTGAGAGCTTATCATGGGCTAAGTTGGGACACCCCTGCAGGGTATTATCTTTCGAAAGCCGTGCCCGCGGTTATGAGGCAGATGGGAATTTGTTGATGTCCGGTTGTAGAAAACCCGAAGTTGACCTTAACTAAAACAGAACAACCGCGTGTGTAACCGTGATGGTCTCTTCTCGGCGGGGTCCGGGAAGTGAACACGGTTGTTGTAGTTATGCCTGACGTAGGTTGTTTCAGGATCACTTCTTGATCACTTTTAGTTCCTCGACCGTGCTTTGCCTTCTCTTCTCGCTCTCTTTTGCGCTGTAGCCATCATATGCTAGTCGCTTGCTGCAGCTCCACCTCATAAACCCCTTTCCCACCTTTAAGCTTAAATAGTCTTGATCTCGCGGGTGTGAGATTGCTGAGTCCCCGTGACTCACAGATACTATCACCACAGTTGCAGGTACCAACGATGTCCGTGCAGATGACGCGACCGAGCTCACTTGGGAGTTCGACGAGGAACGTGGCCGTTACTATGTTTCTTTTCCAGATGATCAGTAGTGGAGCCCAGTTGGGTGATCCGGAGATCTGCTTAACATTTGGGGTAGTCTTCTTTCATTTTGGTGCCGTAGTCGGACCTTGAGTGTAATCTGTATGATGGATGTTATTTATGTACTTGTGTGAAGTGGCGATTGTAAGCCAACTATGTATCTTTCCCCTTTATTTATTATATGGATTGTGTGAAGATTACCTCACTTGCGACATTGCTTTCAATGCGGTTATGCCTCTAAGTCGTGCCTCGACACGTGGGAGATATAGCCGCATCGAGGGCGTTACAAGTTGGTAATCAGAGCCTTCCCCGACCTTAGGAGCCCCCACTGTTTGATCGTCTTTAGTGGCCGAGTTGTGTCTAGAAAAATGTTTTGAGTCTTTTAGGAATTATATATCGGAGAGTTTAGGAATTCTTTTTACTCCCCAGTCCCTTCGACCTTCTGGTAAGGCATCCTGACGTAGAGTTTGACTCTTCTCTTCTCAAATTTTACTAAATTTTTTTTTTAGGATCACGCGGGTATATTACAATCGTTCCGATGGTTTTATGATGACAACATTGTCTTGGTTGCCTCCTGACATTTAGGGGTTGTGGCAGTGTCCCGGGGAGTTGAGCTCCGAGGTGTTGTTGTCATAATCTTATCGTTGCGGTTTTGGAATACCTGAGTTTAGTACGACCGACATCGAAAATCTCTTTTGTACAGTTGTTGGTGAGATAACCCTGATAGCCCAGTACTGTGGCGAGTGCAGGGGTATTGCCATGTCTTGTATAACGGATGTGTTTTCGAAGGTTGAGGTAGACGATTTCCGAAGGTTTCTTGGTTATGTGTTGAAGGATGGATACAGCTGGTTGTAGGATTTGCTAGTTTGGGTGAGATATTATGCTTCCCCTGTATCCCCAACACCTGATTGCATAACCAGAAAGTTTCGGGAGTTTATAAGTGGGAATTCTTGTAGCTTTAGTATTTCTTCCGCAGCTATTTGGTTTGTGATTGGGTAATCCTTACCAAGTATTTGTTCATATCCGTACCTTGTTGAATTTATTCCTTACCATGTTCTAAGTGGCTTCTCAGCTTATGGAAGTGTGATATATTACATTGGAATTCATTCGTTCATTCTCGTTCGAATGTTAATTGTGAAGACTATATGTTGCAATTTCGTTCCTTTGATTCAGCTTCAATATATCTCTGTCAAGATGCTAATGGATGTCACCCTCTTCAGGATGGCTCCACCAACGCGTCAGAATCCGGAATGCAATGACGGGAATCAGGCTAACCCTCCGCCACCACCTCCGCCTCCGGAAGCTTGGCAAGCCTTGATGACTGCCACAAATGCCAATGCTCAGATTCTGATTCAGCTCTTGCAAGATCGCAACCAAGGGCAAGCTAATCAAGAGAATCAAGGCCAAGGCAACAATCAGCCGCATTTCGCTTCACTGAACCAGTTCCTTGCTAATCAGCCAAAAACCTTCAGCTACTGTGTCGAGGCCACAGACGCAGATGATTGGCTCGTGGACATCAGCAAACATTTCGAGTGCAGCAATGTCAGACCTGAGGACTTTGTCAAGTTTGCCTCTTTCCAACTCAAAGATCAAGCTGCTGAGTGGTTCCAGCAATACAAAGATTCCAGAGGAGGTCGTGTGATCACTTGGGATGATTTCCGTCGTGATTTCAAAGTGCACCACATTCCAGAAAGTGTTGTTGAGCTTAAGCGTGAGGAATTCCGCAATCTCAAGCAAGGCAACAAGTCTGTCTATCAATACAACACTCAGTTCCAGAAACTCTCTCGTTTTGCAAGGCAAGACATTCCTGATGAGAAGAGTATGATCTACCAATTCAGGCGTGGTCTCAGAGAAGATCTGCTGCTTGCTCTCGTGCTTTTCGAGCCATTAAAGTATGATGAATTCTACAACATGGCACTGAAACAAGAAGCTGCTCAGCTCAAGTGTGAGGCTTCTAAGAAGAGAGTCAGAGACGCAGTTCAGTCTTCTTCTTCTTCACTTGTGGCAGCTAAGCAACAGAAGTTCTGGTTGCCACCTCCTCCTCCGTTCCGTCAGCCTTATCAACAGAAAAACTCAAGTGGCCATGGATCTTCCCACCCACCCAACCCTGGCTATCAGAACAAGTCTCAGAACCAAGCTCCAAGGCCAAGCACTCCTTATCATCGTCCGCTCTCAGAGGTGACTTGTAACAAATGCCAGCAGAAGGGTCACTATGCGAACAAGTGCTTCAACCAGAGGCGCCTTCCGCCTCCTCCTCCTGTGAAATCTTCCAGCAATGCAGTGGTCAAGCATAATCCTAAGCATGTCAAGGTGAACATGTTGAATGCAGCTCAAGCAGAGGAGTCTTCTGAAGTGATCATGGGTAATCTTCCTGTTAATGATATTCCTGCAAAAGTCTTATTTGATACTGGTGCATCGCATTGTTTCATGTCAAGACCATTCTTTGCCAAGCATGAGTTCTCTTCTTCAAATTTGGGTAAACCCATGGATATCGTTTCTCCGGGCAAGCGTTTGAGCTCTAGTTTGGTGGTTCCGAATGTTTCCATCAAGATGGGTGACTACAAATTCTTGTCTAAACCAATTGTTCTTGGTGATTCTGATATTGATCTCATTCTCGGGATGGACTGGCTTTCTAAGCACAAGGCTCAGCTTGAGTGTGCTGCCAGGGAAATCAAATTGACTCACACTTCGAACGATGTGATCATCTATGCTTCTCGTGATGATACCATTCGGTTGTTTTCTCTCAATGAGATGGGTGAAATGGAGGCTATCTCTCAGATTCCAGTCGTATGTGAGTACCAAGATGTTTTTCCAGAAGAGCTTCCGGGTATGCCTCCCCGTCGGCCAGTTGAATTCGTTATTGAGCTTGAGCCTGGCACGGAACCCGTTTGCAAGCGTCCTTACAAGCTTGGACCAGATGAGCTCAAGGAATTGAAGATTCAACTCGATAAACAAGAACGTCTGGGTCTGATCAGACCGAGTTCTTCTCCTTGGGGTTGTGGTGTTCTTTTTGTCAAGAAGAAGGATGGCACGGACCGACTTTGCGTCGATTACCGTCCATTGAACAAGAAGACTATCAAGAACAAGTACCCACTTCCTAACATCAATGAGCTATTTGAGCAACTCAAAGGTGCTAAGGTGTTCTCCAAGCTTGACCTTCGTATGGGTTATCATCAGATTCGCATTCGTGAAGAAGATATTCCCAAGACAGCATTCAGAACAAGCTTTGGTTCTTATGAATATACTGTCATGTCTTTCGGCCTTGTCAATGCTCCTCCGTATTTCACTCGATTGATGAATTTCATCTTCAACCCCTACATCAACGAATTTGTCTTGGTCTATCTCGATGATATTTTGGTCTTCTCCAAGAATAAGAAGGATCATGCCGAACATTTGCGATTGGTACTCGACAAGCTCAGAGAATATCAATTATATGCGAAGTTCTCCAAATGTGAATTCTGGCTTGATGAAGTTCTTTACCTTGGTCATATCATCTCTGCCAAGGGCATCGCTGTTAATCCAGAGAGGGTGTCTGCAGTTTTGAATTGGAATCCTCCTCAGAATGTCAAGCAGCTTCGCAGTTTTCTCGGACTTGCAAGCTATTGCAGAAGATTCGTTGAGAATTTCTCCAAGATTGCAAAGCCTCTTTCCAACCTCCTCCAGAAGCATGTGAAATATGTCTGGTCTCCTGAGTGTGACGTTGCTTTCAACACTCTCAAAGAGAAACTTGTCACTGCTACAGTTCTGACTCCTCCTGATGAATCCAAGCCTTATGAAGTATTCTGTGATGCTTCTCTCCAGGGCCTCGGTGCTGTGTTAATGCAAGAGAAGAAGGTTGTTGCCTATACCTCTCGCCAGTTGAAGCCCAATGAAAGGAACTACCCCACTCACGATCTTGAGTTGGCGGCAGTTGTCCACGCACTAATAACATGGAGACATCTCCTGTTGGGAAGGAAAGTGGACATCTTCACCGATCACAAGAGTCTCAAGTATATCTTCACTCAGCCTCATCTCAACCTCAGGCAAACTCGATGGGTCGAAATGATTCAAGAGTATAATCCGAGTATTGAATATACTCCAGGCAAGGCTAATGTGGTTGCAGACGCTTTGAGCAGAAAGGCTTACTGCAACAGCTTAATCCTCAAGCCTTTTCAACCAGATCTTTGTGAGGCTTTCCGCAAGTTGAATCTCCAAGTTGTTCCTCAAGGTGTTCTTGCCAACCTCGTTGTCTCTCCTACTTTGGAGGTTCAGATTCGTGAGGCACAATTGTTGGATACCATGGTGAAGAAGGTGAAACGTGGTATTGAAAAGAGCATCCCCAAATACAAGTGCTATCGAGTTGATGACAGAGATACTCTTTTCTTCGAGGACCGGATCGTGGTTCCAAAGGGTGATCTTCGTAAAGTCATTATGAACGAAGCGCACAATTCTCTCCTGTCAATTCATCCTGGAAGTACAAAGATGTACCATGACCTCAAGCAGTCGTATTGGTGGACTCGAATGAAACGTGAGATCGCTCAATTCGTGAATGAGTGTGATGTCTGCAGAAGGGTGAAAGCAGAACACCAACGACCAGCTGGACTTCTCCAACCTCTTGCTATTCCTGAATGGAAGTTCGATCATATCGAAATGGACTTCGTGACTGGTTTTCCTAAGTCCAAGCGTGGAAATGATGCTATCTTCGTCGTCATCGACAAGCTCACCAAAGTGGCTCATTTTCTTCCTATCAAAGAGTCTATCACAGCAGCGCAGCTGGCAGAGCTCTACACCTCCAGAATTGTCTCTTTGCACGGCATTCCACAATTGATCTCTTCAGACCGTGGCAGCATCTTTACCTCCAAGTTTTGGGATTCTTTTCAGAAGGCCATGGGCACCAACATCCGCTTCAGCACAGCGTTCCACCCTCAGACTAGTGGACAAGTCGAGCGTGTCAATCAAATTCTTGAAGATATGCTCAGAGCCTGTGTTATCTCTTTCGGCATGAAGTGGGAGGATTGTCTTCCTTATGCTGAGTTCTCTTACAACAACAGCTTTCAAGCCAGCTCGGGCAAAGCCCCATTCGAGATCCTCTATGGCAGAAAGTGCCGTACTCCTCTAAACTGGTCTGAAACCGGTGAACGTCAATTGCTCGGCAATGATTTGATCTCAGAGGCTGAGGCTACGTGCAAGGTGATTCGTGAGAACCTCAAAGCCGCGCAGTCGCGCCAGAAGAGCTATTACGACAGCAAACACCGCGATGTGGCATTCGAGATCGGAGACCATGTTTACCTCCGTGTCTCGCCAATGAAAGGAACTCGTCGCTTCGGTATCAAGGGGAAACTTGCTCCTAGATACGTCGGTCCCTTCAAGATCATCGGCAAACGAGGCGATCTCGCCTATCATCTTGAGCTCCCCTCCAACTTTGCAAATGTGCACGATGTCTTCCACGTGTCATAGTTTCGCAAGTGCTTCAAGACGCCTGAGCGCACCATCAACTTCGAAGAGATTGATCTTCAAGAAGATTTGTCCTATCATGAGCATCCAGTTGCCATTCTTGAGACAACTGAGCGCAAGACTCGCAACAAGTCAATAAAATTCCTCAAAGTGAAATGGTCACATCATTCAGACCGAGAGGCCACCTGGGAGCGTGAAGACCACCTACGTTCTGAGTACCCGGAGTTCTTTCAGTCCTAGATCTCGGGACGAGATCCTCTCGTAGTGGTGGTGTGTTGTAACGCCCCCGATGTAACTTGCCATATTTGTAATCCAACTGTTGCCATTTCCGGCCATGTGTTATGATATTCCCTCCGTGGTTGGGTTCTCTCCGTTTTGCATTTTGGTCATGTCATGCATTTCATATCATGTCATCATGTGCATCGCATTTGCATACGTGTTCGTCTCATAAAACCGAGCATCTTTCCCGTTGTCCGTTTTGCAATCCGGCGCTCCTATGTCTCCCGGCGTCCCCTTTTACATTTCTTCGTGAGCGGGTATTAAACATTCTCGGAATGGACCGAGGTTTGACATGTGGCCTTGGTATAGCACCGGTAGACCGCCTGTCAAGTTTCGGGTCAATCGGAGTTCGTTTGGTACTCCAACGGTTAACCGGGTAACCGTGAAGGCCTCGTTTGGTGCAGCCCAACTTCCCTCTCTAAGCGGCCCATAACCCATCTAAGTCACTCCCATGTCCTCCGCCGTTCGATCACGATCGCGTGGGCGAAAACCGCACTCCGTTTGGAGCCTCCTAGCTCCTCCTAGCTATAAAAACGCCTCCCCCGTCCAAATCTGGGAGAGAAACACCCCGAAACCCTAATTCTCCTCGATCCGCGCGCCTCTCTCTCTCCTGCCCGCCGCCGGCGCGCCCCGGGCCAGTGGGAGCGCGCCACGTGGCGCCCGCCGCCGCCTCCGCCGCGCCCCGCCGCCAGGGCCCGCGGGGCCCAGATCCGGCCCGCGGGGCCCGGTCGCCGCCGCCCCGTCCGCCCGCGCCTGCCGCCGCCCAGCTTCGCCGACCCCGCCGCCGTCTCCGCCCGCCGCCTGCCGCCGCCCGCCGCCACCGACGCCGCCCGCCGACCGCGTCGCCGCGACCGGAGCTCGCCGGCGCCGCCTCGGTCCCCGTCAGCCCCGTCTCCGGCCAGATCCGGCCGCGGGAGGGCCGGATCCGGTGACCCCCGACCTCGCCGGCCTCTTCTTCCACCTCGCCGGCGATTTCTCCGGCCATCCTCGAAATCCGCGCTGAGAGGTTGACTTTTGCCTCTCCCAGTTTTCTGCTAAGTCCTCACGTTGCATCATCATCATGCCTTGTTCATCCTGCGATAACTTTTCATCCGTAGCTCCGTTTCGCGCGTATAATATGTCATTTTGTTCGCCTCGAAGAGTACATCATTTTGTTCCATTGCATCATTCTCATTTGAAGTCATCTTGATGCCCGAAATGCTGTTAGAAGAGGGCTAGTTGATGTTAGTTGCTGGATCTTATCTGAACATGCACTTTTGTCATTTTTGCCATGATTGATGTGTACCTCCTATGAAGTTGAGTCCTACATGAGTTTTGTAATATGCCATGTTACCTATCCAGAGTATTATGCCATGTATTTTTGTGATCTATGTGGTGACTAGCATAAGCATGCAAACTAGGTCACTTGATGTTGCTGATTTCAGAGACTTAGCGATTTCACTAAGTCCCTGACTGCTGTTATTTTTATGCCATGTGTTCATGTTGTTTCCGAGATATCTATGCATAATTTGAGCATGATCAGTAAGGGAGTTGTGAACTTGAGTATTTGCTCTATCCATCCATGCCTTTGTTTGCAATTATGGAGTGCCATAGTTTGAGTCAATCAAGCTCTACTTTTGCTTCAAAATGTTGCTGGCAGATTGTTTACATGTTATTCGATTTTGCCAAGCTTGGTGTAGTTGATCCTTGCATGATATGATGTTATTCTTGCCATGTCTAGTTACTATGCCATGTCTTATTGATGTATGTATGCTTAGTTTATCATGAATTGCTCTGTAGTGAGTGCATCGAGCTCACGAACATGCCTAGTCGTTATCAGTTTTCTGCCATGTCCAGTTTTCTGCTAAGTCTGAAACCTGTAACGAAACTTGCTTATTTGACATGGGTGTAATCATATTTTCTGGTCCTTGTTGGCTTACGGTCAGTAAGGGACTTTTGTCAAGTGCTATGAGTAGATTCATGCCATGCCTTTCTTTGCTATGTTCTGAAACTGTAGCATGTTGTTTCGTTGCTCCGAACATGTCATCCTGATGTTAGTTTCTGCTTCTTGTTATTTTCACTAAGTCTGTGAACCTGTTATCGTTTGCACTTTTGCCATGCTTGTTTGGACCTGTTTTGATGTGATTGAGCCGTAGCTCAGTGTATCTTTTGTCGTGCTTCTTGTGTAGATTACTTTAATATGCTTTGTTGCCATGTTTGGGTGCAGTAGCTTAATTATTTGTTGCTTACTAAGTAGCATCATGCTGTTTATGGCAGTTTCGTGTCATTCTTGTATTGCTTGCCATTTGCAAACCGTGCATCCGATTCCGGTGTATTTTATATCGATTTCAACCGAAATCACCTCATCTATCCAGTGGCATGCTTGGTTTGCCAAGATTATGCCCTGTTCCCCCTTGTCCTTCCGGAGCATGCATTCGCATTGCATATCACCTCTCGCATATCATGCCATGTTTTGCATCATGTTGCTTGCGCATTGCATCGTGGTTGATATTGTCCCCTTTGCTTGTTTTCTTGTCTTGGGTAGAGCCGGGAGACGAGTACGTGAACGAGGAACCTGTTGAGAACGCTTACGAGGACCAAGCTTTCGACAACTCTGAGAACCTTGCAGGCAAGATGACCATACCCTCGAAATCACTTCTATCTTTGCTTGCTAGATTGCTCGCTCTTTTGCCATGCCTATGCTGCGATACCTACCACTTGCTATATCATGCCTCCTATATTGCCATGTCAGCCTCTAACCATCCATGTCCTAGCAAACCGTTGTTTGGCTATGTTACTGCTCTGCTCAGCCCCTCTTATAGCGTTGCTAGTTGCAGGTGAAGATGAAGTTTGTTCCTTGATTGGAACATGATCTTGTTGTTCCTTGTTGGAACATGTTTACTTGTTGGGATATCACAATACCTCTTATTTAATTAATGCATCTATATACTTGGTAAAGGGTGGAAGGCTCGGCCTTATGCCTGGTGTTTTGTTCCACTCTTGCCACCCTAGCTTCCGTCATACCGGTGTTATGTTCCCGGAGTTTGCGTTCCTTACACGGTTGGGTGATTTATGGGACCCCCTTGACAGTTCGCTTTGAATGAGACTTTTCCAGCAAGGCCCAACATTGGTTTTACCATTTGCCACCACCTACCCTTTTTCCCCCGGGTTTTCGCGAGCCCGAGGGTCATCTTTATTTTAGCCCCCCCCCCATGCCAGTGCTTCTCTAAGTGCTGGTTCGAACCGAGCAGCCTACGGGGCCACCTCGTGGCAACTCAAGGGATGGTTTTACTCGTAGCTTGACTTATCTGGATGTGCCCTGAGACCGAGATATGTGCAGCTCCTATCAGGATTTGTCGGCACAATCGGGCGGTTTTGCTGGACTTGTTTTATTGCTGTTGAAATGTCTTGTAGTCCGGGATTCCGAGATTGATCGGGTCTTCCCGGTAGAAGGAATATCCTTCGTTGACCGTGAGATCTTATCATGGGCTAAGTTGGGACACCCCTGCAGGGTATTATCTTTCGAAAGCCGTGCCCGCGGTTATGAGGCAGATGGGAATTTGTTGATGTCCGGTTGTAGAAAACCCGAAGTTGACCTTAACTAAAACACATCAACCGCGTGTGTAACCGTGATGGTCTCTTCTCGGCGGGGTCCGGGAAGTGAACACGGTTGTTGTAGTTATGCCTGACGTAGGTTGTTTCAGGATCACTTCTTGATCACTTTTAGTTCCTCGACCGTGCTTTGCCTTCTCTTCTCGCTCTCTTTTGCGCTGTAGCCATCATATGCTAGTCGCTTGCTGCAGCTCCACCTCATAAACCCCTTTCCCACCTTTAAGCTTAAATAGTCTTGATCTCGCGGGTGTGAGATTGCTGAGTCCCCGTGACTCACAGATACTATCACCACAGTTGCAGGTACCAACGATGTCCGTGCAGATGACGCGACCGAGCTCACTTGGGAGTTCGACGAGGAACGTGGCCGTTACTATGTTTCTTTTCCAGATGATCAGTAGTGGAGCCCAGTTGGGTGATCCGGGGATCTGCTTAACATTTGGGGTAGTCTTCTTTCATTTTGGTGCCGTAGTCGGACCTTGAGTGTAATCTGTATGATGGATGTTATTTATGTACTTGTGTGAAGTGGCGATTGTAAGCCAACTATGTATCTTTCCCCTTTATTTATTATATGGATTGTGTGAAGATTACCTCACTTGCGACATTGCTTTCAATGCGGTTATGCCTCTAAGTCGTGCCTCGACACGTGGGAGATATAGCCGCATCGAGGGCGTTACAACCGAGGTCGTCGTCGAGGAGGACGCGCGCGGCCATACCGACGACGTGGCCGCCACCGGGGAGGTGGAGGGTGCTGAAGATCCGGTCGGCGAAGAGGCCGCCGAGGCAGCCGCGGGTGAGGTGGCCGGCGATCGTACTGACGGCCCTGAGGCCGCAGGAGCGCCAGGCGCTGCGCCGGCCGCCGATCCCGCCTCTGCAGCGGCGTCGGGCCCCGAGGAGCCCCAGCCAGGCGCCTTCCTGAAGGCCGGCGACGATATCTTCATCAAGCTCCCCTGGGATTCGACTTCCAGGGCGCCGGTCGAGGGGGAGGCCTTGGACGGAGAGGTGCTCGCTTCCGCCGGGCTGACGCTGGTTGACGCGCCAAGCAGCAGCGGCGGCGAGCCTGAAGAGGAGCGGCTGCTCCGGAAGCTGGTGTCGCTCTACCGCGCCCGACAAGCTCAGGTGGAACACCGGGAAGCGCCTGTCGCGAAGGCGGGAGCGGACATGGAGAAACGCGCCGGGGAGCTCCGGGAGCTCAACCAGGAGGCCCTCCGTTCCTTGGCGGAGGAGCGAAGGCAGCTCGACGAGGCGAGGACGGCTTTCATCCTCGAGAAGGCGGAAGCCGAGGAGCAGCAAAGGCTTGCCGCCGCGGGGCTAGCCGCGCGGGAGGGCGAGCTGGCGTAGCAGAAAGCCAGCCTCGCCAGCCACGAGGAGGAGGTCGCCGCACGCGAGCAAGCGCTCGGCGGAGCTCTCAAGGAGGCGCGAGACGCTGCCACGGCCGCCGAGACCGCCAAGGAGGCACTGGAGGCGAGGGTGGCGCAGCTCGACTCCGACCTCAAGGCGAGCGGCGAGGAGCTCGCCGCGCTCAAGCAGGAGCGCGAGAAGGGTGCCCACATCCTTGGTGAGCTGCAGGGTCGCTTTGCCGAGAAGATCAAGGAGCTCGACGCCGCCAAGGACTCCAACGCCGACCTCGAGTTGAAGCTGGACACCTTGTCCAAGGCGCTGGACAGCGCCAAGGAGCAAGAGGTGGCCTTGCGGAAGGAGGTCGCGGACAACGAGGCGTTGTTGGAGAGCGCCGCGGTCACCTAGAACGAATTCAGGGCGACGGTGGAGCAGTGGACCGAGGGCCTCGTGGACATCGCCGCCTCCATCGACAAGGAGCTGACGCTGCTGGGGATGGAGGGCCACGAGTACCCCACTGGCGAGAACGTCCCACCCAGCGCCAAGCTCACTTCGTTCTTCAAGGGCGTGGTGGCAGCCCTCAAGCATCTCCGGAATGTGATCCCAGAGCAGCTGGCCGGCGAGACGCGCGAAGCCGTCGCCGGAGCCCTCGAGAAGGTGTTGGTGAAGGTCGCCTTCCGCAACCCCGGCATCAGGCTCACCAACGTCCTCAAATCCCTGCCGGCAGAGGCCGACCTTGAGGAGATCAGGGCCCTCGTCGCGCCCATAGTGGAGAAGGTGGCCGGGATCAAGAGGATCGAGGGCGACCGTGTGGATTAGACCGCCTCCCCCTTCCTTTTCTTGTCGCTACTGGCCAAGTCATGAAGGCGATTCATTAGGGTTGCGACAAGCTTGCCTTTGTAATATAACTCTATCTTAGGTAGTGACTGCACTGTTATTTCCTCTACTTGACTCCGTGCTTTGTATGTTTTTGCCCTACGCTTCTAGGGACTTGTCGGCGTAGGCCTCCGCCTTACCGCGGGCTCTGAGTGCGGGACATCAGCAGCCCGCCAGCGGCGCCACCACCGGCAAGAAACCTTGTCGCGGCTAGCTGCATCTCACTTAAATTGTTGAGCAGGCTCAAAGCAAAGTAAGTGTTGCGACTGCAGTCGCAGCACACCTAAGCTGCCGAGCGAGCTCGAAACAAAGTAAGGATGCCACTCTGGTTGTAGCACACTTAAGTCGTTGAGCGGACTCGAAACGAAGTAAGGGCGCAAGTAGTCACGAGCCGGTCCCTCCGCGCACAGGTTTTCCATACAAAGCACGGTCGTTCGAGGGAGATAACCTTAAAATTTTAAAAACTCGATTGCTCAAGCTATGGCAACTTAGCTTTTCTGTGGCTCGCTGCCCGGCAAGGTCGCCTTCCGGCAGGGCGAGGCATGGGGCTCGCCGTCGCTCACCGGGGGTCAGTGCTGCACAGAGTGTCAGACAATGCATGCACAGAATAAAGAGCATGAGATCGACAAAGTGCGCGGAGCACATGAGCCCAATCTGCGCGCAGGGTCTGCGCCTGGCTCTGTACAAAGGATCACATGCAACAGCGGCAAGACTTTGTATAGAAGGGTGGTTGCCGGACAGGGTCCAACAACCGCGCCTTACGGGCGAAACTTACGAAGATGCCCAATGTTCCAAGAGTTGCTCACCGGAGTGGTATCTTCGGTCTCAAGGCGGACAGCGCCAGGCCTATCGACTCGTTTCACCCGGTAAGGGCCTTCCCACATTCCCGGGACTTCTGGCACTAACCTTGTGACTCTAAAAGCGGCGCAAAGCTTGCTGGTAGCGAGCAGCTCGCACAGCGGCCTGAAGACGGTCCTCCTCGAGGAGCAGCGCGTCATCTCGACGCAGATGCTCTCGCTCGAGCTTAGCGTGAGCGAGCACTCGAGGTGGGCCGTACGCGAGATCTGTGGGGCTAACTGCCTCTGCTCCATGGAATAGAGCGAAAGGTTGCCTGGTATGACCAGGGCTTGCCTGCGCCGAGGGGCGTCGGCGCAGGTGTGGACGCCGTAGCGTTACGAGCTCGGTGCATGTTCGGGCGCCGCGGCGCCACGGGCTGGCCCAAAGACGCTCGTCCCGTTTCTGGCGCCGTCCCCACCACCCGTTCGCTCCAAGGGCGGCGGATTCGACGCGGACGGACCAGCCACCTCCGGAGCCTTCTTCTTCGGCGGCATGTCGACGTGGATGAATGAGATCTAGCCGGTGCAGATGCCAGATCAGGTTCGCACAACTTCGACGCCCCCTACCTGGCGCGCCAAAGATGTCGGGGGGAATCGGCTTCCTCGAACACCTATGGGGACCGAGCCCCTTACTGGTTCGGCGGGGGGCGGAGGTTGCACAAAGAGCAGATCGAGGCGCTGCACACGAGGGATTTTACCCAGCTTCGGGCCGTAAGGATGCGTAAAACCCTACTGCTGCTTGGTGGATTGTATTGTGTTCTTACTCGGGAGCGCGCGGTGCTACAGTACACACGAGCTGCTGGCGAGGTCGAGCATGACGATCCCTCTCCTCTACCCTACGTGCGCATGGGGCCTCCTTTTATATGCTCAAGGGGTTACCCACAGGTGGCAGCGTAGGTGGGGGGCAAAAATGGTAGAATGTTGTAGTGGGTACAACTGCCTGCACAGTGGCTGTACAGTGCTATCATACCTAACTCTGACGGCGGGGGACAAGGGCATTAAATGCCCGTCCGCGTCGCCCAGACGGTGCAGGGAAGTGGACCGTCAGGAGCGCCACCGTTTGCCACGATGGCTACTCTGTCAGCTTCGCTTCGCCACCGCATGCCCCTGGCTGCACAGCCTCCCGCCACGTGCGCCTGGGATGCCCCCAGAGCGACACGTTGGTGGGTGAGCTGGAGCGCAGGCACGAGGTGGTAACTTGCCGCGGCAAGTGCCTTGCCGCGGTGGATGTCTCGTCGCGTCCGGGAGCTTGTTGCTCACCGGGTCTTGCCGGGGCGTTGGGCGAGCCGTGGAAGGGTCCTTGTCGTGCCGTGGATGGCCTTCCCAGCAAGCTCCTCTTGCCGGGGCCTTGTGCTTCGAGCGGCAGTCCCGGCAAGCTCCTCTTGCCAGGGGCTCGCTCTCTTCGGGTGGCCTTCCCGGCAAGCTCCTCTTGCCGGGGCCTTGGCTCAAATACTTTGTTCTTGAATGGCCCAAGAGGGGACTATGGAGGGTCTTGGCGATCGCCTGGCAGGCCTTGCCGCGGGGTGCTACGACCGCCCGTGCACAAGTTCGGGGTACTAAGGTACCCCTATTTTAGTACACCGACACCCTACTCACTCACATTGATATCTATTAATGGGCATCTCCATAGCCCGTTGATACGCCTAGTTGATGTGAGACTATCTTCCCCTCTTTTTGTCTTCTCCACAACCACCATTCCATATATAGTGTTATATCCATGACCCACGCTCATGTATTGCGTGAATATTGAAAAAGTTTTGAAAATGTTAAAGTATAAACAATAGCTTGGCTTGTCATCGGGGTTGTGCATGATTTAAATACTTTGTGCGTTGAAGATAGAGCATAGCCAGACTATATGATTTTGTAGGGATAACTTTCTTTGGCCATGTTATTTTGAGAAGACATAATTGCTTTGTTAGTATGCTTGAAGTATTATTATTTTTATGTCAACAAAAACTTTTGTCTTGAATCTTTCGAATCTGAATATTCATACCACAATTAAGAAGATTTGCATTGAAATTATGCCAAGTAGCACTCCGCATCAAAAATTCTCTTTTTATCATTTACCTACTCGAGGACGAGCAGTAATTAAGCTTGGGGATGCCTGATACGTCTCCAACGTATCTATAATTTTTGATTGCTCCATGCTATATTATCTACTGTTTTGGACTATATTGGGCTTTATTTTCCACTTTTATATTATTTTTGGGACTAACCTATTAACCGGAGGCCCAGCCCAGAATTGCTGTTTTTTGCCTATTTCAGAGTTTCAGAGAAACAGAATATCAAACGGAGTCCAAACGGAATAAAATCTTCGGGAACGTGATTTTCTCACCGAACGTGATCCAGGAGACTTGTACCCTACTCCAAGAAATACCGGAGGAGGTCACGAGGTTGGGGGCGCCCCCCCTATAGGGCACGCCCCCCTGCCTCATGGGCCCCTCGGTGCTCCACCGACGCACTCCTTCCTCCTATATATACCTATGTACCCCCAAACGATCAGAACAGGAGCCAAAACCTAATTCCCCGCCGCAACTTTCTGTATCCACGAGATCCCATCTTGGGGCCTGTTCCGGAGCTCCGCCGGAGAGGGCCGTCATCACGGAGGGCTTCTACATCATCCTAGCCTCTCCGATGAAGTGTGAGTAGTTTACCTCAGACCTTCGGGTCCATAGTTATTAGCTAGATGGCTTCTTCTCTCTTTTTGGATGTCAATACAATGTTCTCCCCCTCTCTCGTGGAGATCTATTCGATGTAATCTTCTTTTTGTGGTGTGTTTGTTGAGACCGATGAATTGTGGGTTTATGATCAAGTCTATCTATGAATAATATTTGAATCTTCTCTGAATTCTTTTATGTATGATTGGTTATCTTTGCAAGTCTCTTCAAATTATCAATCTGGTTTGGCCTACTAGATTGGTTTTTCTTGCCATGGGACAAGTGCTTAGCTTTGGGTTCGATCTTGCGGTGTCCTTTCCCAGTGACAGAAGGGGCAACAAGGCACGTATTGTATCGTTGCCATCGAGGATAACAAGATGGGGTTTTTATCATATTGCATGAAACTATCCCTCTACATCATGTCATCTTGCTTAAGGTGTTACTCTGTTTTTAACTTAATACTCTAGATGCATGCTGGATAGCGGTCGATGAGTGGAGTAATAGTAGTATATGCAGGCAGGAGTCGGTCTACTTGTCTCGGACGTGATGCCTATATACATGATCATACCTTAGATATTCTCATAACTATGCTCAATTCTGTCAATTGCTCAACAGTAATTTGTTCACCCACCGTAGAATACTTATGCTTTTAAGAAAAGCCACTAGTGAAACCTATGGCCCCCGGGTCTATTCTCATCATATCAATCTCCATCACTTTAATCTTGCTTTGCTTTTTTACTTTGCCTTTTACTTTTCACTTTGCATCTCTATACCAAAAATACCAAAAATATTATCTATCATCTCTATCAGATCTCACTCTCATAAGTGACCGTGAAGGGATTGACAACCCCTAATCGCGTTGGTTGCGAGTAGCTATCGTTTTGTGCAGGTACGAGGGACTTGCGCGTAGCCTCCTACTGGATTGATACCTTGGTTCTCAAAAACAGAGGGTAATACTTATGCTACTTTACTGCATCATCCTCTCCTCTTCGGGGAAAACCAACGCAGTGCTCAAGAGGTAGCAGCAGCCGGCCGAAGAAACCCAAGGGCTCGGCCGTGGCAACCAAGCAGGACGAGGCTGCCGCGAAGGCCAACCGCTTCCGCAAGGAGGTGAAGAACCCGCCGCTAGTCTCTGCGTAAGTGCTCCCTCCTTTCGCCTCCAATTTTTTCTTTTGTCGATGTTGTCTGAGTTTTTTCTTGTTTTCCCTTGGTCTAGGGCTCCCCTCTCTCTTGATAAGGTCGCTGCCGCCTCCATCATGGGGTCGGCAGAGACCTCCACCACCACTCGGCGGATCGAACCTGCCACCGATCTCCGGGAGGCGAGGGAGCGAAACGCGCGAGAGGTGCGCGAGGAGCAGGACGCCGCCCGCATGGTGAAGGCGGAGGCTGAGAAGGCGAAGGCCGCCGCCCAGAAGAAACTGGCGGAGGCCGAGGCCACCGTCGAGGCGAAGAAGCAGGCTGAAGAAGCCGTGCACCGCCAATCGGTGGTTTTTGTTACTCCGCTGAACTCTGCGCTGCCGCCTCCGGAGTTCATGGGGCAGACCGGGGAAGCCGGCGGTGAGAACCCGGCCATGGAGAGGGACGGCGGCGACGCTTCTATGCCAGATGTGATCAGTCCGCCACCGCCGCCGTCTGGAGGTGCGCAAGGCGAGCAGCCAGCGGACCCGCCTGTGCCGCCTACTGAAGACGAGGTGGTGGCGGGCCTAGTTCTTCAGGTCGGCATGCCGACGCGTCGCCGTCTTGCGAAGGCGGCTTCGGCGCTGCGCCCTCAGGATACCGGCGTCGTGAGCTCTACGATCCGGGACACCGAGGCGTCGAGCGCCGCGCCAACCAGGTGGGTGCGGGAAGGCGGGACGGGCCCGTTGAACCGGGCGCTTCTGGACGTCCAAGCCAAGATCCAAGCTGAGGGTGATGCCATCAAGGAGTGCACCGAGGCGCATCTGGCGTCGCGAGTGGCCATCCGGGTACGTTTCTTCCTTCTTCGTTTCTGTTTCTTGTTCTTCTTCGTGGGGGCGCGCCAGCGCACCCACTGGGTGTTGTCCCCGAGTTTCGGGTCGGCTGCTGAGCAGGCGGCTCGGAACTCTAATCCGTGAGTTCCAAGTACTAAAGTTTGTCTGGAATTTTGTTACAGGACTACCACAATCTCCGCGTGACCACCTTCAATGCCAATGTTGAGGAGCTGGCCAAGTGGACCGCCGACTTGTCGAAAAGCCGGAGTGAGTTTTCTTCCTTCTCTGCGGGGGCGCGCTGGCGCACCCGCGGGTTGTAGTCTCCGAGATTCGGGCCGACTGCTGAGCAGTCGGGCCGGATGTTCTTGGTGACTATTTTCCCTTGCTGGTGACTGACACCTTGTCTTCTTGTTTCTTCTGCAGAAGCCAATGCCACCCTACAGCAGCAGCTGGGCGAGGCCAACACCGCCCTACGCACCAAGGAGGAGGAGTGCGGCAAGCTGGCCGCGGAGCGCGATCTGCTGGTCATGCAACTGGCAGAGCAGAAGGAGCTGCTCAAGAAGACCCAGAAGGAGGCGGAGGACAAGGAGACCGCCCTCCTTGCTGAGTCCGCGTCCGAGCGCTCCTCCTGGACCGACAAGGAGGTGATGCTGACCTCTGGCTTCCATGAGATCGAGGATCTCGTGGACGGTGAGCCTTCCATTACTTTTATTTTTGGAGCTGTCGGCTGTTGGTCGAGCCAACTTCTAGTTTTTTGACTTGTTCTTCGTCCTTTTGTCTGGGCATACTTCTTCCCCGGCCACTCGAACGCTGCCAACCAAGCCATCGAAGCTGATCGTGAAGGGCGGAGGGTGGGCGGCGCGAAGATTGCCGCTGGCGCCCCCCGAACTCTTGACCAGCAGATCCTGAGCATCGAGGCCCGCCTTCGGCCGGCACACCGAATGCTGCGCCGGCTTCGACATGTCGGCGCCCAGGCGATCGCCGCCTTGTGGCCGGACATGCAGGCACCGCATACCCCCAGCCAGACTGCCGACTGGCTGGAGGTAGCGCCTGGCCGCCTTGAGGCCTGGAAGGGCTCTTCGACCCGGGCTGGAGCGCGCAGGGCCTTAGAGTTCGTCAAGGCGTGGTGCCCTGGCTGAGTCTGGACCAGCTGGCCACGTTCCGGCTAGAAGGTCAGGCGGAGTTGGCGGTCGTGGAAGACGATCTCATCAAACGCGCGGCGTCGATCGCCGAGTACGCCGACACCAGCGTCTTCGTCCCAGAGCGGGCTGAGAACGGCGACGAGGCACCACCGGAGTGGTTCGGGCTGAACCCGAACGACGGCGAGGACTCGGCGGAGGTGATTGGCTCCAGCGGCGAGGAGGAAGGCGAGGCGGAGGTAGGAGGCGAAGAGGAGGCGCCAGAGGTCGGAGTGGATAGCCAGCCCCAGCTCGACCGCGCCTCTAGCAACAAGCCGCGCCCAACCGAGCCAGCTGCTGCCAGAGGCGAGCAAGCAGAGACCGACCAGCCAGCCACTCCGGCGACTGGCGCCGCCGACTCCTCCGATCCTCCGAACCCGTCTGCAGCCTCCTAGACTTGCCACTTTATCTTAGTTATTATCTGCTTAGAAGTCTTGATGAACTTGTTAATTTGCGTAATTCCACCCGCGGGGTGTATTTTGAACTTCTGTTTGAAGATTCGGCCAAGGGCCTTTGCTATGTAAATATGTTCCGAGTTCTATCTCTTCTTGCCTCTTGCTCTTTGGCTTTTTCCTTTGCCGCCTTCCCTTGGTTGCCGTCTTGCCAGCCGGACAGCCGCTCTGCGGACTGCTGGTGAGTCAAGTATTTAGCTACTTTGGGAAGGCAGGTACTTGGCCATTTAGAGTTTTTTAGCAAGTTGAGTAAAAAACGGTGAGTCGGCTGCTCAAGAGTCGGTTGTAAAAGGCCGGAAGCCGGCTTAAACTATGTACACGCTTTGAGTCCTTAGCCATTTTTTATGTGGACACCCATTCTACCTTACTCCTGCTCGCCAGACAATGGCTCTACGAGCTGCGGCTTCTGACAGGGGACGGCTTAAGTGCCGCACACTACTTGTCCGGCTGCAGGAAGCATTTCATAGTACAAGACGGCAAGTCCCCGGGCCGACTAGTCGAATCCGGTGCCAAGCGGCATAACCAAAAGTAACATACTCATAGGCATAATTCTTATCATATAGATAAAAGAGGGCAGTCCCCGAGTTCCTCTCAGGGGGGCGGAAGTCTTCGTACTTTAATACAAAAGGTAGCGTGGTACATACTGCATTAACTGTAAAATCTTCGGAGGAGGTTTGCATTCCATGGCCGCTCCGTCTCCTTGCCGGAGTCATCCCTTTTGCGTGCTCGGGGCTTCTGAGCGTCAATCAGGTAGTAGGAGTCATTGCCCAACACTTTCCTAATGATGAAGGGGCCTTCCCAAGGTGCTGAGAGCTTGTGCTGGCCGGCTGTTCGCTGGATCAGCCAGAGCACAAGGTCTCCTTCTTGCAAGGATCTCGGCTTGACCTTTCGGTTGTAGTATCGGCGCAGGCTCTGCTGGTAGATGCTGGACCGACTAAGTGCCAAGAGCCGTCCCTCTTCCAGCAGATTAACGTCGTCTTGACGTGCTTCTTCTGCCTCCTCTTCGGTGTACATGGTGACTCGAGGGGAGTCGAATTCTATGTCTGTTGGGATGACGGCTTCAGCACTGTAGACGAGGAAGAAGGGCGTGAAGCCGGTTGACCTGTTTGGAGTTGTGCGGAGGCTCCAGTGGACAGTCGGCAGCTCGTCGAGCCAGCAGCCGGCCGAACGCTCCAGAAGCTCGATAAGTCGAGGTTTGATGCCGGACAAGATGAGGCCGTTCGCTCGCTCTACCTGGCCGTTTGACAGCGGATGGGCAACGGATGCTAAGTCCAGTCAGATGCCCTGTGTCACGCAGAAACGGGCCAAGGCGCCTTTGGCAAAGTTTGTGCCGTTGTCAGTGATGATGCTGTGTGGTATGCCGTACCGAATTGTGATGTCGGAGATAAAGTCACAGCAGTCGGACCATTCAGCTTCTTGATTGGCTTTGCTTCTATCCACTTGGTCAACTTGTCCACCGTGACAAGTAAGTGAGTCAGGCCGCCTCGTGCTGTCTTGAATGGTCCCACCATGTCCAGGCCCCAAACATCAAAGGGCCGGGCAATGGGAATAGTCTTGAGTGCAGAAGCCGGCTGATGCGGCTTGGAGCGGAACTTCTGGCACCCTTTGCATTTTTGGACCAGATCCTTGGCGTCTTCAAGAGCAGTCGGCCAGAAGAAACCATGGCAGAAGGCTTTGGCGATGAGTGCTCTTGAAGCCGCGTGGTGGCCACACTCGCAATGATGGATGTCTTTGAGAATTGCTTGGCCTTGCTCCGGCTCCACGCAGCGCTGGTAGACACCAGTGACACTGCGCCTCACGAGCTCTCTATTGACTATGGTATAGGCTACTGCCCAGTGTTGCACTTGCCGGGCCGAGATCTCATCAGTTGGCAGCTCTTTGTTCACCAGGAAACGGAGGATGGGCTGGGCCCATGAAGGTGCTGCGACTTCTGCAACTGTCAAGACTGCAACTTGGACAAGGTTGGTTGGGCCGGGGGGCGGCGGGTTGGAGTTGGCAGCCGCTTGTTGTGTCGATGAAGTCCTCGGGCCGAGTTCTGAAGTCCCCGGGGCTAGTTGCGGCTGCCGCAACCCCTGGGCCGTCTGTCAGAACCCCCGTGCCAGCCGACTGGGCTCTTAAGTCGGATGCGACTGCTTCTGGAGGAGCCAGCACGAAGATAGAGTTTGACTCTAGCGATGGCTTGACAGACGGCTTGAGGAGCCGTTGAAGGGCGACGCCGGTTGGTATTGCTTGACGGGTGGAGCCGATTCGTGCCAGGACGTCTGCTTGGTCATTGACGTTTCTTGGTACATGGAGAAACTCGCATCCCTCAAAATATCCACTGAGTTGCTGTACGAGGAAGCGGTAGCTCGCCATGTTTGCATCTTTGGCGTCCCAGTCGCCTGACGACTGCTGGACCACCAGGTCAGAGTCACCATAGCACAGGATCCGGCGAATGCCGAGCTCTTTGGCAAGCCGAAGCCCGTGAATGAGTGCCTCGTATTCGGCGACGTTGTTGGAGGCGGCAAAATGGATTTGCAGCACATATCTGAGCTTGTCGCCTTTGGGAGAGGTGAGGACGATGTCGGCTCCCAAGCCGGTGCGCATCTTGGAGCCGTCGAAATGCATCCGCCAATGGGTGGAGTCGGGCGCTGGCGGCAAGTACTGGGTCTCCGCCCAGTCGAAGAGGAAGTCGGCCAGCACTTGTGACTTGATGGTGGTGCGAGGCTGGTAGTAGATGGTGTAGGGGCCCAAGTCTATGGACCATTTGGCCACCCGGCCCGAAGCATCTCGGCTTCCAATGATCTCGGCCAGTGGAGCTGTGCAGACTACAGTGATTGGATGCTCTTGGAAGTACGGCTTCAGTTTCTTGGCGGCAAAGTGCACGCCGTAGCACATCTTCTTTAGCTAGAGAAAAGCTTCGTCTGCCTTGTGGTTCCACTTGAAAAAAGTGGTCTTCTTCATGAGTTGGTATAAGGGGAGAGCCTTCTCGCCCAGCCGACTGATGAATCGGCTGATGGATGCCAAACAGCTGGTGAACTTCTGTACGTCCAGCAGTCGGCCGGGTACCTCCATCCTCTCAATGGCCTTGATCTTCACAGGGTTGCACTCTATGCCGCGTTCAGAGACCAGGAAGCCAAGAAGCTGGCCGACTGGTACTCCGAAAACGCATTCTCTGGGTTGAGCTTGATATGAAATCGGCGCAAGTTCTCAATGGTCTCCTTAAGGTCTTCTACCAGTGTTCCATGCTTCTCTGTCTTCACCACCACATCGTCCATGTAAGCGTGGGCATTTCTACCAAGTTGCTTGAGGAGGCACTTCTGCATGCACCGTTGGAAGGTGACGCCGGCATTCATCAAGCCGAACTTCATGGTCAAGTAGCAGAAGGCTCCAAACGGCGTGATGAAGGCGGTCTTCAGTCTGTCAGCTGGGTTCAACTTGATTTGGTGATATCCTGAATATGCATATAAGAAACTCAACAACTCGCATCCGGCTGTGGAGTCTATCACTTGGTTGATTCTTGGCAAAGCGAACGGGTCCTTGGGGCATGCTTTATTGAGGCTAGTGTAGTCAATACACATTCGCCACTGCTTGTTCTTCTTCAATACCAGGACCGGGTTGGCTAGCCATTCTGGAAAGAACACCTCCATGATGAAGCCGGCTGCCAGCAGCAGGGCTATCTCTTCTGCAACAACTCTTCTCTTCTCTTCCGACAGGCGGCGCAAGGGCTGCCTGACTGGTTTGGCATCAGACCGGACATGTAATTTGTGCTCGGCAAAATCCGTCGGGACACCTAGCATGTCTTTGGGGGACCATGCAAAGATGTCCCGATTCTCATGGAGGAAATCGATGAGCTCGCCTTCCTATTTGCTGTCAAGGTTTGCACCTATGACAGCGTACCTCTCCGGGTGTTCCGAGTCCAAGGGTATCTTCTTTGTCTCTTTGGCCGGCTTGAACGAGCCCTCAGCTTCTGACTCCTTGGGATCGGGCGACATCTCTGGCTGCTTGCTTGCCATCACCACAACCCGGTCAAGGAGCCGCTTCTCAGCTGCGACCACGAGGGACTCGGCCAGCCGATTGCTCTCTGCTGCACAGGCGGACGACTTCTTGTAGTCGCCAGCTATGGTCAGAATCCCCTTGGAACTCGGCATCTTCATCTTAAGATAGGCATAATGGTGGACGGCCATGAACTTGGCCAGGGCAGGTCGGCCAAGTAACGCATGATATGGGCTCTCAAGGTCCACCACATCAAACCATACTGACTCTCGGCGGAAATGATCTTTGTCTCCAAAGAGGACGTCTATCAAAATCTTGACGATTGGTGAGCAGGAAAGGCCAGGAACTATGCCATGGAATACTGTTCGACTGGACTGAAGCTGCCTCTGTCTGATTCCTAACTTCTCCATGGTATCCTTGTACAGGATGTTGATGCTACTACCGCCGTCTATCAGAACTCAGGAGAAGCGAGCAGGTCGCTTGTCCGTGGCAAAGGTGGCGTCCAAAACCATAGCATAGGAGCCGGGCTTGGGCATTACTTCCGGGTGGTCAGCTCTGCTCTAGCTAATGGGCTTCTCGGACCAATGCATGAACTCTGGTGTCTCTGAGGCTAGTGCATTCACCTCCTGCTGCTGCTGCCGCCTGCTGCGTCAATCGTCAGCCACACTGGTGAAGATGACATACGCTCCGTGCTCTTCTGGGTATTCGTCTTGTATGGCGCTGACTGGTCTGACATCCGGCTGCTGGGGTGGAGGAGGAGGCGGCTGCCCAGCAGGCGGGGGAGGCACGAGGCCATCTCCCTTGGCGATCCTGGTGAGCGAGTGGCACTTCCGAGTGGTGTGGTTGGATGGCTTCGCACCACTATGGAATTTGCAGGGAGCATCCAAAGTCTGCTCATATGAGAAAGCCGGCAACCAGTTGGGCTTGCCGCCCTTCTAACGCTTGGACGGAGGCTGCCCTTCCGGCTGTTGGTCTTTGACTATTGCCACCTGCCGGCTGGTGGAAGCCGGCTGCGTGGCCTTGCGCTTGTGGTCGTTCTGTTGTTGACGCCGACTGGTGTCACCAGCCGGGGTTCGGGGAGCCTGGGGAGCCACTTTGCCAGACGCACTAACTTGGATTCTGCCTTCATGGAGGAGTCGGCCGTGGCATATTTGTCTGCTATGATCAGCAGCTCGTCGAGGGTCTCTGGTTCATCGCAGAGGAGCTTGTGCTTGAGGAGGGTGCCCTGTCGACACCCGTCGGTGAAGTATTCAATGGCCTGCACCTCGTGCACGCCCTCGCAGGAGTTTCGGAGCTCGGCCCAGCGCGTGAGGTAGTCGCGAGTTGACTCGTTGGGGCCTTGCACACACAAGGAAAGCTGGCGAGGTTTGGGAGGCCGCTTGTACGTGCTAGTGAAGTTGCAGATGAAGGCATCGGTGAAGTTGACCCAACTGTTGATGCTGCAGGGCTTCAAGCTGTTCAGCCAAGTCCGGGCCGTGCCCTGGAGCATGAGCGGAATGTACTTCACGACGACACGCTTGTTGCCGTTTCCTATGCTGACGGTGGTGGAGTAGTCAACCAGCCAATCTTCTGGCTTCACGGAGCCGGTATATTTGGGCGTGTCTCGTGGCAGCGTGAACCCTCTGGGGAAGGGCTCGTCTCGAATGCGGGGGCCGAAACACAGCGGATCCAACTCATCTTCTTCTTCAAGCGCCAGTGATCGGTGGAGACGGTCAATCCGGTGGCAGCGTCGTTCTCTCCGACTCCCTCTCGGCGGCCAAGGCGGTCGCCGAGTGTTGGGTGATCAACAGACGGCGGGGAGACTCGCCTTTTTATGCGTGGGAGAGGAGGTGGGCAGTCGTCCCGCCGTTCCACTACTCTTGGGAGGCCGTCTTGGTCACGCTCTATGGTGATGCCAGTCCGACTGCGGCTGGCAGCCGGCTCCTTGTCTTTTCTTCCGCGGACGCCACCAGTCGGCATCCGAGATGTCGCGCCTTGGTCTCGGCGGGGATGCAGGTCGTCATTCTGCCAACGCGGCGCATCGGTGCGGCAACCAGCTTCGTTCTGCTCGGCAGCCGCGTCGAGGAGCCGCTGGACGCGCTCCGTCATGAGGCGACGTTCTTCGCCCTCGAACTTGTCCAACTCGTCCGCCGCCGCCTGGGCAGTTCGGATGTTCTCCGCAGGCATGGCGTAAACGGGGCGATCCGCCCCGAACAGGTTGGCGATGGCCACACCGCGCTGCTGGACCGTGCCAAGGCGGCTAGGCCCAGCAGGCGTCGGCGTGCCTCCCACAGCGCGGTCCATCTCACGCTGGTAGGCCTCTGACAGGCGTCTCATGCTAGCTAGCTTCTTGGCGCCTTCGACAAGCTCAAGGTGGCGCGCCTCCAGCGTCTCGGCGTCGGCATCTTTGGGAATGGGTGCTGCCAGGTCTTGCAGCACCGCGTCGAGCGGGTCGTGAGCACCTCTGCCGGAGTGCTCGCCATGATCAGTGACAAGCACCTCCGTGACGGTGCTTCCACCGCTCTCCGCGCAAGGGAGCGGCTCGTCGTAGACCACCATGTTGGTGGGGAACGCGTCGAATGACGCGGTGTCGGAGTCGACCAACATCGGGTTGGTGGAGCGTACGGACTCCAAGTCCACAGCTGGCTCGCTGGCGATGTGGAGTTGGTCAAGGAGGCTCTCGGGGCCGCCTGTGCCCGCGTCGGATGCAGGCTCGTCAGAGAGGCGGACCTCGCCGACAAGATCGGCAAGGCAACTGGTCGCGCAGGCGATTTCAGCGCCATGCAGCGCGTCGGCGCAGACTCCGTCTGGCGTGCCGGGCTGGCTGCGCTCGCGAGGAAGGAAAAGGGTTCCCGTCTAGAATAGGTATCCGTACGACGGTGCACCTCGCCCCATGGTGGGCGCAAAATGTAGGGGGTTGGTGCGACATATGCCAAAGGATGGCTTATCATGGTGGGAGTGAGTAGAACTTCGCCGGTGCCCGGAAGCGGGGTGAGGCGTAGACACGAACGCCGGTGTACTTTACCTAGGTTCGGGGCTCTCCTAGGAGATAACACCCCTAGTCCTGCTCTGTGGGGTCTCCGCATGATCACTAAGGCAAAGTGAGTACAAGGTTGCTCCTCGAGCTATATGCTAGAGGTAGGAGAAGGCCAGGCTAGCTCTCTCCCTCTCTATATGATCTGGTCTAGTCCTAATGGGTTGGAACCCTTTGCATGGGTGCCCTGGGGGGTTTATATAGGCCTACCCCCAGGGGTACAAAGGTAATATGACTGGGCACAGGCCACCGGCTTCTCTGCCAACTGTTTGGGCCCACCGATTGGTTTGGTACGGAGCCGACAGGCCGTGTCCACCGCTTGCGGGTCTTGCCGGCTGTTGATTACTGTAGTTGTGCCTCTAATGACGCCGGCTTGGTCATGGGGTCGTGGCTACAGCCCCGCCGCCTGGCGGGCGATTACTGTAGCCACTCCCCGTCTCGTCTGGTTAATGGCGCGTGGGACCCGTGGGAGGGGCAGGCCGACTCCTGGGGGCCGATTCCCATCGGGTCCGATTGGTGGCGCTCTTGCCGTCTTCTGAACTCTCGCTGACCGGTAGGGCCCATCATCCCTGGGCCGTACTGACAGGCCGTCGTGGGTGCAGGACTCCTCCCACTGGTGCTGATGTCAGTGATGGCATGGCAATAGTGCCGCGCCGGGCGGAGATCTCCGTGGTATGGCGCACTGTGGCCGAGCCATCCCTTGGAGTGGGCTTCACTGTGGCCACTCCCCGTCCCATCCTCCTTGATGAGGGCATGGGCTTTGTTGGAGCCGTGGGCCAACTCCCCGGGGGAGGCTTCTCTGGAAGCCGCCAGGCAGGAGTCGGCTTGTCTTGACCTTGCCTTCTGGACTCTGCCGTCTACGGGCAGCCGGCTATTTCTCCAGCCGGCTTCCAAAAGGCGGCTCTTTACCTTGGCGTCTTGAGGGGCGCAGTCAGCCCTGATGTTTTGAAAGGTTATGGGCATCGGGTTAGCCTACCCGTGGCCCATTACCCCGACAAGGATTCCATGCAAAAACAGTGCCACGAGTGGTGGCAAAAAACACAAGACCCTCGTATTGAATTGCATCACAGTACTCATCCGTGTACAGAAATTGATTTTTGAGCAATATCCATCGAGGCGTGGAAGTAAGGACGGCAACAAGCTTGTCGAAGATAGCAACAACTTCATAGTTTGTGTAATCCCAAGAGCGGTTGGGAACTCGACAAATTGCTATCTTCCATAGACGACAGTCACCATGATCGTATTTGAACTCAGGTAGAATACCGGTGTACTCAACCTCTGGGCAGTTGTCTGAGATATTTGGAAGTGGAACCCGGTGATGAGTGTACACATTCACACAAGTTCCCACTCGCAGTTGTACCCAATATAAACAACCCAATCTCCATTTGCGCCTGCCCAAGCCTTGCCCTCAAGAGATGGCATCTTAACATCATACGTATCATTATCAAGTGACATCAACTTGCACAAGGCGAGGCTTCCCTCGTCCCCGCGCCAGTCAGCAAGGTCACAGCGAAGAAGATAGCGGAGATCAAACCGCTCCTAGACCCTTGGGTTCCTTATAATGATGTTATTAGTTGAGTCAAGAATGGTCTTCAACGAACCTACCATGCTAGCCGAGGTGATGACGTCACATTGATCAATGAGTTGCTCCACCACGTCATCTTTCACATCAAGGCAAGAATAACGGGGTTGTTTTCGGCCTGTTCCCTTCATGGAGAAGATGATCGAACAATGGCAGAAGGAAGGGTGAAGGCAAATGGAGGGAGGAAGAGCGTGCGACAATAGTTCCAAATCGAGAGGGAAAGGTGAAGAGGCAGTGGACGGTTGCCACGGTACAAGAAGAGGCTAGTGGGGAGCGAACGGTTGCCATAGAGGTCACACACTGACGACAAGGGCCGAGTGAACCGCATGCGTATATCGCACACACCTTGATCTGGCTGACCGTTTCTTTTGTGTTGCCTAATCACAAACAGTTCATCCGAGTGAACTGTATGTTGTATATCGCACACACCTTCATCTGGCTACCCGTTTCTTTTGTGTTGCCTAATCACAAACAGTTCATCCGAGTGAACCGTATGCTGTGTATCGCACACACCTTCATCTGGCTGCCCATTTCTTTTGTTCCTCCTCATCGCAAACAGTTAATTGAACTGAACTATATGCCCTTCATCGCACATGTAACTAAAATCTGAACCGTGTTTGATGCATCCGCCATCGCAAACATTTTATACATTTTTGACAGTTTTCATACACCACCGTTTGCGATTATTGCATCGCACACAGCTTCTTAAAGGGTCTCTGATCGTAGTGTCGCGTTAGCAGCATCCTGCAGTAGTGGAACCAAAACAATGTTCGTGAAAAACAAGAAATTAGAAAAAACAAGGCTTTCATAGACCGCCAAGCCTCAATATCAAGTGCTATTCAAGGGCCGCATAGCCACTGAGTTAAACCTTTATTCAAACTTGTAAGTCGGGCCTCACATGACCAATCGTCGTTTTAACTTTGACAAGTTCAGGGTCTTTATAAGATTGACTATCAAGAGTACGGCGAGTCATTCCAGGGTTACCTGGGTGGAGTGGTAGACATACAAAGGCAGGATAACCCAGATTTTTGGTGAATACACCTGGCATCCAAGCCGATCAAAAGGGCAAATATAGATATGTTCATTGAACAGGAAGCCCCCAAGTGACCTATAATAAACCATGAAGGTAGGTTACATATGTTTGAACTGCACATTGTAGTAAGTTCTCTTTGGCAACCTTTTAACTTGGGCAGAAAAAATCGTCTGCAACAAGGCGTATAAGCCGGATCAAAGGGTAATCATGGCTATGCTCAGTGAGCAGGAAGCAACCATGTTATTTGCAACAAGGCGTATAAGCCGGATCAAAGGGTAGTCATAGCTATGCTCAGTGAGCAGGAAGCCCCCATGTTATTTGTAACAAGGCATGCAAGCCGAATCAAGAGGGTAGTCACAGCTATGCTCATTGAGCAGGAAGCCCCCAAATGACTAATAAAATAAGCCCATAAAGCAGGATGCCCATGTTTGAACCGCACATCATGGTAGCAAGTTCACTTTCGCAACCTTAATTTTTTTCTGAGAACTCGAACTTTCGAGAGATGGATTCTTTTTGAACCGGAATTTAAACCGGACATTGAGAGCTTCAAAGATTTGTGAGAGACAGATTTACCTTGAGCCGGACATTGAACCGAAATCTATTCTTATAACCTGGAAACTCTTCTATTGAGCCGGAAATTTTTGTTTGCCAGGCACCTTTTTAAGACGGAAATTTTCTGACGGCCTTTAAATTTTCATCAATGCAGCAGTAGCCTTTGGGACCGGGTTATTTTTTACTCCAATGACCCAGGGTTCTTGAACTTGCTGAAACTGGCAAAATTTTGCTAAGTCATGTCATTGTCGCCCCCGAGTATTAAGACGACTCGAGGAGTTGTCTTGAGATTCTCCATACTTGACCGTGATATAAACCGGCATATAGTTGAATAGTGGAACACTGGAATGTATTGAAAACTGGAGGCAACATGGCGAGTTGATGACCTTCGCAACACCCATTATATACTCCCGGCATGAGTCATTCAACAACTTAGTGACATAACAGTCCATTTTGCAGTAGACAACTTGTCTTGCATTAAAGAATTTGCAAGCCAGGGTACTTGCTCTTTTAAAGAAATTTATATATATATATATATATACATATATATATATATATATATATATATATATATATATATATAATATACTGGATGGATTTCACCTGATATGTTAGGCCAGAAATTATCTGCACGGAGTTAATGATCACCATGGTTAAGCTGAAATCAATCACGGGCGAGTCGGCCGCGGGCATGGACAAATGAGTCGGCTGTGGCGTTGTAAGCCGACGCGAACGGTCGAGTCGCCCGTGGACGCGGTCTCGATGAGCTGATATAGACCGAGCCATAGGAGCGGCAGCTCTCACAGGTCCATTGAGCAGCAAATAAGTGCGGTCCCGGTGAGTCAATATAGATCGGGCCGCGGACAAATACTGAAGCAGCATATGTGATATTACCAATACAAATGAATGCATCCTGAACCTTTAAAAGGAAGCCCTTCTTGGCTGAAAAATATTCCTCAGCACATCTCTTTCGCAACACCAAACGGCCAATCTGAACAACATCACCGGCACTTAACATCCTCCCAACTCAAAGGAGTAATAGCAAAACTCTTGTTGCTACTGACATGAAGTCTGGCTCGTATGAGGTCTACATAACCTTTTTTCTGTTAGCAACATTTCAAGGTATAAGCACCGCAGGAATTGACCACATCTGACTTGGTCGTGAATAAACTGCAGGACCATCAGGTTGGAGCTGTGTTGTGGTGGACAGGGCGTTTTAATGGTAGCAAACCAGAACTCTGCTGGATTATGACTTGAGCAGTAACTGGAGTAGCATTTTATGGTGAGCTATTCAATTCCTTGGTCATTAATTTTGCTGGGGTAATCTGACTGCATCAATCTCTCTCAAAAATCTAATCACATCAATATTGTGAACTCCTCGGACAGAAACAGAGACCACTACAACGGCTCTTCCACGGCGTAGGCGATCCGAGGCCTGGCGCAGTACCCGGCAGGGGCTCGGGAGGCTCGTGGGGTGGACGGAAGGCCGGGCGCGGACGCAGCCGGCTCATGATGTCTACTATGCAACCTTCTTCTTGTAGACATTGTTCGGCCTCCAAGTGTAGAGGTTTGTAGGACAGTAGCAAATTTCTCTCAAGTGGATGACCTATGGTTTATCAATCCATGGGAGGCGTAGGATGAAGATGGTCTCTCTCAAACAACCCTGCAACCAAATAACAAAGAGTCTCTTGTGTCCCCAACACACCCAATACAATGGTAAATTGTATAGGTGCACTAGTTCGGCGAAGAGATGGTGATACAAGTGCAATATGGATGATAGATATAGGTTTTTGTAATCTGAAAATATAAAAACAGCAAGGTAACTAATGATAAAAGTGAGCATAAACGGTATTGCAATGATAGGAAACAAGGCCTAGGGTTCATACTTTCACTAGTGCAAGTTCTCTCAACAATAATAACATAATTGGATCATATAACTATCCCTCAACATGCAACAAAGAGTCACTCCAAAGTCACTAATAGC
The DNA here is from genome assembly GCA_032464435.1 of Aegilops umbellulata. NCBI lineage: Eukaryota > Viridiplantae > Streptophyta > Magnoliopsida > Poales > Poaceae > Aegilops > Aegilops umbellulata. The sequence goes on from CP136055.1 coordinate 410,907,446, forward strand.
GGAGAACAAATGAAGAGATTATGGTAGGGTACGAAACCACCTCAAAGTTATTCTTTCCAATCAATCCGTTGGGCTATTCCTGTAAGTGTCACAAACAACCCTAGAGTTCGTACTAGAATAACACCTTAAGACACAAATCAACCAAAACCCTAATGTTACCTAGATACTCCAATGTCACCTCAAGTATCCGTGGGTATGATTATACGATATGCATCACGCAATCTCAGATTCATCTATTCAACCAACACAAAGTACTTCAAAGAGTGCCCCAAAGTTTCTACCAGATAGTCAAGACGAAAACGTGTTCCAACCCCTATGCATAGGTTCATGGGCGGAACCCGCAAGTTGATCACCAAAACATACATCAAGTGAATCATGTTATATCCCATTGTCACCACAGATACGCATGGCAAGGCATACATCAAGTGTTCTCAAGTCATTAAAGACTCAATCCGATAAGATTACTTCAAAGGGAAAACTCAATCCATTACAAGAGAGAAGAGGGGGAGAAGCAACATAAGATCCAACTATAATAGCAAAGCTCCCGATACATCAAGATTGAATCACCTCAAGAACACGAGAGAGAGAGAGAGATCAAACACATAGCTACTGGTACATACCCTCAGCCCCGAGGGTGAACTACTCCCTCCTCGTCATGGAGAGCACCGGGATGATGAAGATGGCTACCGGTGAGGGTCCCCCCTTCGGCAGGGTGCCGGAACAGGGTCCCGGTTGACTTTTGGTAGCTACAGAGTCTTGCGGCGGCAGAACTCCCGATCTATTCTGTTCCCCGATCGTTTTAGGGTATATGGGTATATATAGGAGGAAGAAATGCGTTAGGGGAGCCACGAGGGGCCCACGAGGGTGGAGGGCGTGCCCTAGGGGGGGTGGGCGCGCCCCCCTACCTCGTGTCTCCCTCGTTTCTTTCCTGACGTGCACTCCAAGTCTATCAGGTTGCTTTCCTTCCAAAAATAACTTCTCCAGAAGGTTTCATTCCGTCTCGACTCCGTTTGATATTCCTTTTCTTCAAAACACTGAAACAAGGTAAAAAAACATGAACTGGCACTGGGCTCTGGGTTAATAGGTTAGTCCCAAAAATAATATGGAAGTGTTTAATAAAGCCCATAGACATCCAAAACAGAAGGTAATATAGCATGGAGCAATCAAAAATTATAGATACGTTGGAGACGTATCAGCATCCCCAAGCTTAATTTTTGCTCGTCCTCGAGTAGGTAAATGATAAAAATAGAATCTTTTATGTGGAATGCTACCTAACATATGTATCCATGTAATTCTCTTTATTGTGGCAAGAATATTCAGATCCATAAGATACAAGATAAAAGTTTAATATTGACATGAGAACAATAATACTTCAAGCATGCTAACAAAGCAATCATGTCTTCTCAAAATAACATGGCCAATGCAAGCTATCCCTACAAAATCATATAGTCTGGCTATGCTTTATCTTCATCACACAAAGTATTTAAATCATGCACAACCCCGATGACAAGCCAAGCAATTGTTTCATACTTTTGGTGTTCTCAAACTTTTTCAATCTTCACGCAATACATGAGCGTGAGCCATGGACATAGCACTATAGGTGGAATAGAATGGTGGTTGTGGAGAAGACAAAAAGGAGAAGATAGTCTCACATCAACTAGGCGTATCAACGGGCTATGGAGATGCCCATCAATAGATATCAATGTGAGTGAGTAGGGATTACCATGCAACAAATGCACTAGATCTATAAGTGTATGAAAGCTCAACAAAAGAAACTAAGTGGGTGTGCATCCAACTCGCTTGCACACGAAGACCTGGGGCATTTTGAGGAATCCCATCATTGGAATATACAAGACAAGTTCTATAATGAAAAATTCCCACTAGTATATGAAAGAGACAACATAGGAGACTCTCTATCATGAAGATCATGGTTCTACTTTGAAGCACAAGTGTGGTCAAAGGATAGTAGCATTGTCCCTTCTCTCTTTTTCTCTTTTTTTTTATTTGGGCCTTTCTCTTTTTTTATGGCCTCTTTTTTTCGTCCGGAGTCTCATCCCAACTTGCGGGGGAATCATAGTCTCCATCATCCTTTCCTCACTGGGGCAATGCTCTAATAATGATGATCATCACACTTTTATTTACTTACAACTCAAGAATTACAACTCAATACTTAGAACAAGATATGACTCTATATGAATGCCTCTGGCGGTGTACCGGGATGTGCAATGACTCATGAGTGACATGTATGAAATAATTATGAACGGTGGTGAGGGAGTCCTGGATTAGGGGGTGTTCGGATAGCCAGACTACATCTCCCGCCGGACTCCAGGATTATGAAGATACAAGATTGAAGACTCCGTCCCGTGTCCGGAAGGTTCTTTCCTTGGCGTAGAAGGCAAGCTAGGCGTGCGGATATTTGAGATCTCCTACCAATGTAACCGACTCTGTGTAACCCTAACCCTATCCGGTGTCTATATAAACCGGAGGGTTGTAGTCCGTAGGACAGAATCATCTTCATACACAATCAAACCATAGGCTAGCTTCTAGGGTTTAGCCTCCTTGATCTCGTGGTAGATCTACTCTTGTACTACCCATATCATCAATATTAATCTAGCAGGAGTAGGGTTTTACCTCCATCGAGAGGGCCCGAACCTGGGTAAAACAAAGTGTCCCCTGTCTCCTGTTACCATCCGACCTTGACGCACAGTTCGGGACCCCCTACCCGAGATCCGCCGGTTTTGACACCGACACTGGTGCTTTCATTGAGAGTTCCTCTGTGTCGTCACCTTTAGGTTCAATGGCTCCTTTGATCATCAACGGCGATGAGTTCCAGGGTGAGACTTTTCTCCCCGGACAGATCTTCGTCTTCGGCGGCTTCGCTCTGCGAGCCAACTCGCTTGGCCATCTAGAGCAGATCGAAAGCTACGCCCCTGGCCATCAAGTCAGGTTTGGAAGCTTAAACTACACGGCGGATATCCGTGGAGACTTGATCTCCGACGGATTCGAGCCATAGCCAAGCGTGCCGCACTGTCAAGAAGGGCATGATATAGCTCTGCTCCCGAACAGTGTCCTGGAGGCCGCATACGCGCCGACCCTGATCCTTGATTCGGAGCCCGCTGCGTTCATCGAGGAAGAACGATTGGACGTCACCTCAGGGGCTGCGACGTTAAAAGCGATCGAGCCGAACGCCAGTCCCGCACTCCGCGTTGCCCATGACTCCAAGGAGCCGGATTATTCTCCGAACTCCGGGCTTCCCAAGCCCCCGCCGATCGAATCTGATTGGGCGCCTATAATGGAGTTCACCGCCGCGGACATCTTTCAGTGCTCACCTTTTGGTGACATCCTGAATTCTTTCAAGTCTCTCTCTTTATCAGGAGAGCCCAGACCGGATTATGGTCTGTGAGGTTGGGATTCGGATGATGAAGAAATTCAAAACCCACCCACCATCCACTTGATAGCCACTGTCGAAGATCTGACCGACATGCTTGACTTCGGCTCCGAAGACCTCGACGGTATGGACGACGAATACGGAGACGAACCGGAACCAGCCCCCACAGGGCACTGGCTATCCACCACACACAACGACGTACTCATGGTGGATACACCGGAAAATATTGACAACGAGGAAAAAGGGGGCGAAAAGAAGGGTGAACCCCCCGGGAAGCACTCAAAGCGGCGACGTAAACGCCGAGCTAAACCCCGCCTCGATCAAGACCCCGCCATAGAGCAGGACGAATCGGCAGGTGACGAACATGCCTTAGAACAGCCGTGTGAACATCGCAGCACGGATAAAGAAGACGAACAGTCTTCCCCCTGTCATAACCAAACTCTAGGCGATATCACACCGGATAAAACCATGGAGCAGAAGAATCTCCAAAAAAGACTAGCTGCCACAATACGCAGCCTAAAAAAGCAGAAGCAAAAGCTAAAGACCGCGGACAATGCACTCAAGACAAGATGGAGCAAAGTAATCAAGACCGCAGACAAATACAGCGGCAGCCGCCGCACCAAAAGCTATCCGAAGAGAAAGCTACTGCCCGAATTCGATCAGGAGGCCCTAGAGCCCCCAAACGTGGAAAATAACAAGGCCGCGCGGTCGGATAGACGACCTATCGGCCAGCACAAAATGGCAAACGGCGCCGCACACAATGCGGCATGCGACCCAATTAAAGATTCGCATCATGCCCCAGCCAGATCCATTTACGGACAAAGGAAGCACGCTCCCATGAGCAATGTAGAAAATACACCACCAGAATCCGGCGCAACCAAATACAGGGGTGCCGCACACCCCCTATGCTTCACCGATGAGGTTCTGGAATATGAATTTCCAGAGGGGTTTTAACCCATTAACATAGAGTCATACGATGGAACAACACACCCCGGAGTCTGGATCGAGGATTATATCCTCCACATACATATGGCTAGAGGAGACGATCTCCACGCCATAAAATATCTACCTCTTAAGCTCAAAGGGCCAGCTCGGCACTGGCTTAAAAGCCTTCCTGAAAATACAATCGGAAGTTGGAAAGAGCTCGAGGACGCTTTCCGAGCAAATTTTCAAGGGACCTACATCCGTCCCCCGGATGCAGACGACCTCAGTCACATAACTCAGCAGTCCGGAGAATCAGCTCGGCAGTTCTGGAACAGATTCCTCACTAAAAAGAATCAAATAGTGGATTGTTCGGACGCCGAAGCCCTAGCGGCTTTCAGGCATAATGTCCGAGATGAATGGCTAGCCAGACACCTCGGCCAGGAAAAGCCAAGAACAATGGCCGCACTCACAAGCCTCATGACCCGCTTTTGCGCAGGAGAGGACAGCTGGTTAGCACGATGCAGCCCCAGCGACCCAAGTACATCAGAAATCAGAGATGGAAATGAGAAGCCACGACGACATAAGGATCATCGCTGAATCAAAAAGAAAAGTCTGAAGAGCACGGCAGTCAACACCGGATTCAAAAGCTCACAGCACAATCAGACAAAGCCAACCCCTCAGGATAACAGGGAAGATCCGTCCAGCCTAAAAAGAATCATGGACAAGACATGTCAGATACACAGCTAATCATACCCACAGAGACTGTTGGGTTTTCAAACAGTCCGGAAGGGTCAACGCCGAACACAAGGGGCTCGACACACCTAGCGAGGAAGAAGACGAACCCCAAAAGCAGCACACCAGGAAGCAAAAGAACTTCCCACAAGAAGTCAAAACAATGAACTCACTTCACATAACAAGGCATGAGGCACCCGTAAAGGTCCGCATATTCAAGCCTAAATCTCAGGCATCTCGCCACTGGTCATTAAAGCCAATAACTTTCAATCAGCTAGATTATTCTCAAAATATCAAGCATGCGGGCCGGACCGCCTTGGTACTCGAACCAATAATAGACGGATTCCAGTTTACCAATGTCCTCATGGACGGGGGCAGTGGACTAAACTTGATATATCAAGATACAATTCGCAGCGTGGGCATAAACCCAACAAGAATCCGTCACAGTAAAACCTCCTTTCAAGGGGTAGCACCCGGCCCGGACACCCATTGCATGGGTTTTCTTCGGCTGGCAGTCATATTTGGCTCCGCCAATAACTTTCGTCGCGAGAAGCTGATCTTCCACATAGTCCCGTTTTCAAGCCGCTATCAAGCACTACTGGGACGAGGAGCCTTCGCGCGCTTTAACGCAATACCGCATTACGCATCCCTCACGCTAAAGATGCCCGGTCCTCGAGGCATCATCTCTTTAAAGGGAATGCACTAAAATACGTCTCCTCCAAAAGGAGGATTGCACGGCTGCCTAAACAGCCGCACAATAAAATGGCATCGTCGTCCAACAGACCTTTTCGATACAAGTCACAGAAGGCCATGGCCCGGACTCCATGAGTTCGGCAAGAGCCCCCCATCATCGTCAGCTCACTACGCCATACAAGGGGCTGCACACAGAGACAATAACGCTCGACTTCATTCATTTTTATTTTTTATTATTCTTTTTGTCCCGCACAACCCATTTTAAATTTAAATTCCTCTCTTTTACAGATGAATGTCGTACGGCGCCCGTCCAGGACACGGCACAGCGGAGACACAGGCACAGACGTGCAGTAGGGACCCGCCTAAAGGATTCTTTTTAGATTAAGGCCCTGCGTAAACCTTTTTTACTGTCTCTTGCTGTTATACATCCCCTGGTTCATTTTACCATAACCAAGGAGGAGACTGGCATCTTGGCATGTGGCCACGCCAGAATTATTGCTCGTACCTGGACACGAAGGTCTTTTTTCTTTCTTTTTATATAAAAGGGGGAGGATGTTGTTCCGCACACACCCACAAAGACCGAACACCTTAGGGAGTGTTCGGCGTCGCGAGTTTTGGCACTATATGCATCAACTCCGAGTCATGATTTTGGTCACATGTTGGGTTGCCCGGCTCCTGTGTTCGGCCACCTTACGTTCCGTTCTGTCGGCTAAGGTAGCTCCAGGAGAACTACTGCGATTGCGCCCCGGTTCGACCGGGCGAGCGCCTCAGTAGCGAAAGCCGAAAACCGACTGTCATGATGTAGCGAGAGACTGGTCGCCACTCAATGACTCATAGGGGTTTATCGAACTCCTCCGTTTTGACGAAGGGCCGCTTCCCGGTCAGGCTAGCATGCGTCCCGGATTCGGATGAACGCAGTCGCCATTCCTGGGCTACCTAAAGAGTCCCACTGTCAAGCTCCTATGGCTAAGTGAAAATGTTAAAGCATTATAGTCCGGATTGCCTAGCCCGCCGCGCTATCACCTCCTTTGTAGGACCAAGACGTTGGGTTAAGTGTGATATTGCGTTTTCAGCACGCACCCCCGCACTATGTGCGTGGGGGCTGAAGCCAACGACTGCAATCTTTCATAATTTATATATATATATATATATATATATATATATATATATATATATATATATATATATATATTAAAACAGCCGCACAGGAGAGGTTTTTATTACTTGAAGGCACAAGTCTAAAATACGCCATCTATAAAAATACTGATCTATGATTACATATGCTGTCATAACGCAGCATCTTTCGAACACTACGTCTCAATTATACGAGCGCCCGCGAGGACCTCCTCAAAAAAGTGTTTGGCAGGATTTCGGCCTTCAGCCGAATCACGAGACGCAACAGCGGTAGGATCCATATCTGCCCAATATGTCTTAACTCGGGCAAGAGCTAGCCGAGCTCCCTCTGTGCACGCTGACCTCTTCAAAGCTTCTACTCAAGGCACCACGTCAAGAAATTGCTGCACCAAGCTAAAATAGCTTGTCGGTTTCGATCCGCCTAGGCATAAGCGATCCATGGCATACGTCATGGCGAGTCCGGACAATCTATTCAGCTCGGCCCATTGGGCCAGGCGATCGTCCACCGCAAGTGGACGCCTTGGATGGGTGAACTGCGACCAGAAGAGTTTTTCCACTTCATGATTCTCCTTATCCTGAAAGTGTCTGGTCGCATCGGCAGCACTAGCCGCCAAGTCCAGGTAGATGTCCTTCACACTCCACGCTCGGTCCAACAGGGCAAACCTCGAATCACAAAATTGTCTCTGCAGCAAGAAGGGCTTTCCATCCGCAATCAGCCCGGCTTGACGTAGCTCTTCCTTTGTCGCTCTCACCATAGAGCGGGCGTCCTTGAGGTCAGCAACAGCTTTCTCCAAATCCCTCTGCCTGGCTCGGCCTTCCTCCTCAAGATATCTGCAATGGTCAGTAACACTTTTCAACTCTATGGCAATATTAGCCATCTCATCCCTGCTTCGGCAATGGGCAGCCTGTTCGGCCCGCAGCTCTTCACGGGCTCTCAAGGCAGCTACATCGCTTCTTCTGGCTTGGCTCTTCGCTTTGGCAAGTTTGGCCCTAAGTCCTTCCACGGCTGCCGCACCATCTGCATCAAGTATACACACGGTAAGATTTTGACCTAGATCTCCTCTTACTAACAATCGCCATGAAAAATCAATACCTTGAGCATCATCAAGCCGCTGGTTAACCAGCGCGATGCCGACCTCTGCCTCGTCAAGTTGCCGTTTCATTTCGGCAAAATCTTGAGTCCGGCTCGACCCCGGACAATTAGCTGCCTACATATACAGACGCCATTTTAAGGACCTCGGATTAAGATCCTCTGCGTGCCGCACATCTTTGCGCCACACAGAGTCTCAGGGGCTACTATCTACACAGGACGCATGTTATTATGCGTAATTAACACTAATGTCCGTTATTTGAAACGTACCTCAAAACCCGCCAATAAACTCTTGACGGCCTCGTTCAGCCCGCCTCCTGCGGCTGCAATTTTTTCAACCACCGTGTGCATCAACACACGATGCTCCTCTGAAATAGAAGCTCGGCCCACCAGAACCTTTAGCTCCCCCGGCCGAACACCAGTTGGCGCCGGACTCGTCCCACGGCCCTCTTCGGAGGCCGGGCACGGAGAGCCTTGTGGGGTCATGTGATCGTCTTCTGCCTCTGGCAGATTCAGAGAGATCCTCTGTGATGACACTTCGACGTCGTCCGCCTTGTCAGGCGATGCAGAAAGAGGAGGCGTTCCGCTCTCCATCATCTCCGGAAGGAGATCCCCCGACGATGAGTTCTGCTGTGAGGGGTCGAGGTCCGAACTACAAGGCAAAGTTTCGGTCAAACACTTTTCAGATATAAAGCAAGGATTTCTCTTAAGAACAATTCCTTTTCTACTTACGGCTCGTTGGAGAACCGCTCCCCTTGCGGACTCAATTCGGCCAAGGGGATCCTCGGCGACGGGTCCTCTGACATGGATTCTTTCCCCCGTTGTCGGTGTCAAAACCGGCGGATCTCGGGTAGGGGGTCCCGAACTGTGCGTCAAGGTCGGATGGTAACAGGAGACAGGGGACACTTTGTTTTACCCAGGTTCGGGCCCTCTCGATGGAGGTAAAACCCTACTCCTGCTAGATTAATATTGATGATATGGGTAGTACAAGAGTAGATCTACCACGAGATCGAGGAGGCTAAACCCTAAAAGCTAGCCTATGGTTTGATTGTGTATGAAGATGATTCTAACCTACGGACTACAACCCTCCGGTTTATATAGACACCGGATAGGGTTAGGGTTACACAGAGTCGGTTACATTGGTAGGAGATCTCGAATATCCGCACGCCTAGCTTGCCTTCTATGCCAAGGAAAGAACCTTCCGGACACGGGACGGAGTCTTCAATCTTGTATCTTCATAGTCCTGGAGTCCGGCGGGAGATGTAGTCCGGCTATCTGAACACCCCCTAATCTAGGACTCCCTCAGTAGCCCCTGAACCTGGCTTCAATGACGACGAGTCCGGCGCGCAAATTGTCTTCGGCATTGCAAGGCGGGTTCCTCCTCCAAGTTCTTCAAGAAGATGAATGACACCAAAAAAGTGTTCGGCTCTGCAAAACAAGTTTCCACGTATCGCCATATAGAGAATAATGTTAACACAAATCAAATTTGCTGACGTATCCCGCTGTGCATCATAACACTGCGGCCAAGCCTTCTGTACGGAATATTTTTACTGTTCCACCGCTACACGTTTAACGAGGCGGTTTCCTTGGCACGTCTTATCGAAGCAGAGATCGTGCGCCCCTTTTAACGGGATTCTCATTAACACGGACGTGGGTAACCCAAACGTGCCTGTTAGCACGTCCTGCCTAACTCAAGGCTAGCCCAAGAAGGTTACGGGGAGGTCTCTTGGTATTCCGCCTCTTATAAAGAGACCAAGGCCCCGTCCCCTCTTCTATTCCCAAAACGAGCTCGTCTGTCGCCTCGAGTTCCAACACCCTAGGCTCCCAGATTCCAGGCGCGCCGAACCTTCAACAATGTCCGGTTCTGATCTTCAGGGTCGATGGATGCCCTCCTCTGTCACGGAGGAGGATGTATCAAAGTTGAGGGAAGCTAGATTTCTGACCAGCGAGATTCCGCACAGGCTGCCTGTTCAAGGACAAGCGATCCCTAGCCCTCAGCCAGGCGAGAGCGTAGTATTCATCTCCCACTTCCTCCGTGGATTAGGCTTCCCAACGGATCCTTTTGTAAGGGGGCTGATGTTCTATTACGGGCTGGAATTCCATGACCTAGCTCCGGAGTCCATCCTCCACATCTCCTCTTTCATAGTTATGTGTGAAGCATTCCTCCATGTTACCCCTCACTTCGGGCTATGGCTCAAGACCTTCAAAGTAGAACCGAAGATAATCGAGGGGCGCCACGCAGAGTGCGGAGGTGCCACTATAAAAAGAAAAGCCGACTCTCCTTGGCCCGAAGGTGCTCTTCAAGAAGAGCTCGGCTTATGGCAACGGGAGTGGTTCTATATTACCGCTCCCCGGGGCACCACGTGGGTGGCGCCTCAGGCCTTTCGCTCGGGTCCCCCACCACAGTTAGCATCGTGGATCAATACGGAATTAGATCGGGGTTTTCCCAAAGACGTTCCTCTGCTACAGGGTCGCATTAAGGATCTCCTGGAAGGAGGCCTCAACCTGGTCAAGATGACACAAGTCATGCTGATTCGCCGGACACTGCCCGGCCAACGTCGCCCCCTTCGCTTATGGGAGTTCAACCCAGAGGGACCGCGAGTTCTCCGAAATTTTATGGGCGTAATGCCTAAGGAGATGCATAAACTGTTCTTCGGATCGCAAGAAGCGAGTCCGGACCTAACCGAGGATGCTGGCCTAAGCCGCAATCGCCCGGATACTCAGGTGGGTGACCTTGTGTTCGGACCTTCTATCCGCATAGTTTTACTTGCTTTTTAACAGCATTTCTTCCTTTAAGCAGGAGTGGATAGCAAAGGCGAAGCTGATCCGGTGTCCGGCTCCCCTTCCCGAAACCAGGCAGGATCCCGTGCTAGTCAGGATGCTAGAGGTAGTGCCTTTGGAGGGAGATAAGGGGACCGACAAGGAAACCATGGCCTCTTCGAGAGAGGCTACTCCGAAGGGGGGAATTGAAAGTTCCCCTCCTAGGGGAAAGAAGAGGGCCAGGTGGACTTCCGGGTCGTCAGTGGTGGCCCTCTTCTTTCCCCTAGGAGGGGAACTTTCAATTCCCCCCTTCGGAGTAGCCTCTCTCGAAGAGGCCATGGTTTCCTTGTCGGTCCCCTTATCTCCCTCCAAAGGCACTACCTCCAGCATCCTGACTAGCACGGGATCCAGCCTGGTTTCGGGAAGGGGAGCCGGACACCGGATCAGCTTCGCCTTTGCTATCCACTCCTGCTTAAAGGAAGAAATGCTGTTAAAAAGCAAGTAAAACTATGCGGATAGAAGGTCCGAACACAAGGTCACCCACCTGAGTATCCGGGCGATTGCGGCTTAGGCCAGCATCCTCGGTCAGGTCCGGACTCGCTTCTTGCGATCCGAAGAACAGTTTATGCATCTCCTTAGGCATTACGCCCATAAAATTTCGGAGAACCCGCGGTCCCTCTGGGTTGAACTCCCATAAGCGAAGGGGGCGACGTTGGTCGGGCAGTGTCCGGCGAATCAGCATGACTTGTGTCATCTTGACCAGGTTGAGGCCTCCTTCCAGGAGATCCTTAATGCGACCCTGTAGCAGAGGAACGTCTTTGGGCAAACCCCGATCTAATTCCGTATTGATCCACGATGCTAACCGTGGTGGGGGACCCGAGCGAAAGGCCTGAGGCGCCACCCACGTGGTGCCCCGGGGAGCGGTAATATAGAACCACTCCCGTTGCCATAAGCCGAGCTCTTCTTGAAGAGCGCCTTCGGGCCAAGGAGTGTCGGCTTTTCTTTTTATAGTGGCACCTCCGCACTCTGCGTGGCGCCCCTCGATTATCTTCGGTTCTACTTTGAAGGTCTTGAGCCATAGCCCGAAGTGAGGGGTAACATGGAGGAATGCTTCACACATAACTATGAAAGAGGAGATGTGGAGGATGGACTCCGGAGCTAGGTCATGGAATTCCAGCCCGTAATAGAACATCAGCCCCCTTACAAAAGGATCCGTTGGGAAGCCTAATCCATGGAGGAAGTGGGAGATGAATACTACGCTCTCGCCTGGCTGAGGGCTAGGGATCGCTTGTCCTTGAACAGGCAGCCTGTGCAGAATATCGCTGGTCAGAAATCTAGCTTCCCTCAACTTTGATACATCCTCCTCCGTGACAGAGGAGGGCATCCATCGACCCTGAAGATCAGAACCGGACATTGTTGAAGGTTCGGCGCGCCTGGAATCTGGGAGCCTAGGGTGTTGGAACTCGAGGCGACAGGCGAGCTCGTTTTGGGAATAGAAGAGGGGACGGGGCCTTGGTCTCTTTATAAGAGGCGGAATACCAAGAGCCCTCCCCGTAACCGTCGTGGGCTAGCCTTGAGTTAGGCAGGACGTGCTAACAGGCACGTTTGGGTTACCCACGTCCGTGTTAATGAGAATCCCGTTAAAAGGGGCGCACGATCTCTGCTTCGATAAGACGTGCCAAGGAAACCGCCTCGTTAAACGTGTAGCGGTGGAACAGTAAAAATATTCCGTACAGAAGGCTTGGCCGCAGTGTTATGATGCACAGTGGGATACGTCAGCAGATTTGATTTGTGTTAACATTATTCTCTATATGGCAATACGTGGAAAACTTGTTTTGCAGAGCCGGACAATTTTTTGGTGACATTCATCTTCTTGAAGAACTTGGAGGAGGAACCCGCCTTGCAATGCCGAAGACAATTTGCGCGCCGGACTCGTCGTCATTGAAGCCAGGTTCAGGGGCTACTGAGGGAGTCCTGGATTAGGGGGTGTTCGGATAGCCGGACTACATCTCCCGCCGGACTCCAGGATTATGAAGATACAAGATTGAAGACTCCGTCCCGTGTCCGGAAGGTTCTTTCCTTGGCGTAGAAGGCAAGCTAGGCGTGCGGATATTCGAGATCTCCTACCAATGTAACCGACTCTGTGTAACCCTAACCCTATCCGGTGTCTATATAAACCGGAGGGTTGTAGTCCGTAGGACATAATCATCTTCATACACAATCAAACCATAGGCTAGCTTCTAAGGTTTAGCCTCCTTGATCTCGTGGTAGATCTACTCTTGTACTACCCATATCATCAATATTAATCTAGCAGGAGTAGGGTTTTACCTCCATCGAGAGGGCCCGAACCTAGGTAAAACAAAGTGTCCCCTGTCTCCTGTTACCATCCAACCTTGACGCACAGTTCGGGACCCCCTACCCGAGATCCGCCGGTTTTGACACCGACAGGTGGCTTTGCCACAAATACGATGTCAACTACATGATCATGCAAAGCAATATGACAATGATGGAGCGTGTCATAATAAATGGAACGGTGGTAAGTTGCATGGCAATATATCTCGCAGTGGCTATGGAAATGCCATGATAGGTAGGTATGGTGGCTGTTTTGAGGAAGGTATATGGTGGGTGTATGATACCGGCGAAAGGTGCCGCGGTATTAGAGAGGCTAGAAATGGTGGAAGGTTGAGAGTGCGTATAATCCATGGACTCAACATTAGTCATAAATAACTCACATACTTATTGCAAAAATCTATTAGTTATCGAAACAAAGTACTACGCGCATGCTCCTAGGAGGATAGATTGGTAGGAAAAGACCATCGCTCGTCCCCGACCGCCACTCATAAGGAAGACAATCAGTAAATAAATCATGCTCCGACTTCATCACATAACGGTTCACCATACGTGCATGCTACGGGAATCACAAACTTTAGAACAAGTATCTCTCAAATTCACAACTACTCCACTAGCATGACTCTAATATCACCATCTTCATATCTCAAAACAATTATCAAGCATCAAACTTCTCTTAGTATTCAACACACTCATGAGAAAGTTTTTACTAGTTTAAGCAAATTACCATGCTATTTAAGACTCTCAAAATAATATAAGTGAAGCATGATAGTTCATCTATTTCTTCAAAATAAAACTATTGTCGTGCTCTAAAAGATATAAATGAAGCACTAGAGCAAATGACAAACTACTCCAAAAGATAGAAGTGAAGATCAATGAGTAGTTCAATAATTATTTAGCTATGTGAGCACTCTCTCTCATTCAATAATTTCAGATCTTGATATTTTATTCAAACAGCAAGCGAAGCTAAAGAAAATAAAACGACCCTCCAAGCAAAACACATATCATGTGGTGAATAAAAATATAGCTTCAAGTAAAGTTACCGATGAACGAAGACGAAAGAGGGGATGCCTTCAGGGGCATCCCCAAGCTTAGGCTTTTGGTTGTCCTTGAATGTTACCTTCGGCATCCCCAAGCTTAGGCTCTTGCCACTCCTTATTCCATAGTCCATCGAATCTTTACCCAAAACTTGAAAACTTCACAACACAAAACTTAACAGAAAACTCTTGAGCTCCGTTAGCGAAAGAAAACAAAACACCACTTCAAGGTACTATAATGAACTCATTATTTATTTATATTGGTGTTAAACCTACTGTATTCAAATTTCTCCATGGTTTATAAACTATTTTACTAGCCATAGAGTCATCAAAATAAGCAAACAACACACGAAAAACAGAATCTGTCAAAAACAGAACAGTATGTAGTAATATGTATCAAACGTATACTTATGGAACTCCAACAATTCTAAAATAAATCTGTGGACCTGAGGAATTTGTCTAGTAATCATCTGCAAAAAGAAACTAAATATCACTCTCCAGTAAAAAGTTGAAGCTAATCTCGTGAGCGCTAAAGTTTCTGTTTTTTACAGCATGATCATAAAGACTTTACCCAAGTCTTCCCAAAGGTTATACTTGGCACAAACACTAATTAAAACATAAAACCACATCTTAACAGAATCTAGATGGGTTATTTATTCCTGAACAGAGCCAAACATCAAGAAACTAAAATAAAATTGGGTTGCCTCCCAACAAGCACTATCGTTTAACGCCCCTAGCTAGGCATGATGATTTCAATGATGCTCACATAAAGGATAAGAATTTAAACATAAAGAGAGCATCATGAAGAATATGACTAGAATATTTAAGTCTAACCCACTTTCTATGCATAGGGATTTTGTGAGCAAACAACTTATATGAACAACAATCAACTAGCATAGGAAGGCAAAACAAGCATAACTTCAAGATTTTAAGCACATAGAGGGGAAACTTGATATTATTGCAATTCCTACAAGCATATATTCCTCCCTCATAATAATTTTCAGTAGCATCATGAATAAATTCAAAAATATATCCAGCACCTAAAGCATTCTTTTCATGATGCATAAGCATAGAATTTTTATTACTCTCCACATAAGCAAAATTCTTCTCATTCAGAATAGTGGGAGTATCATAAGAGACTTAGATACTATAAATTGTTTCCACATTAAAAGAGTAATGTTCAGAGAAAGGGTACTCATAATCATGACAAGTTTTATAAATATAATCATCACTACTTTTTATAGCATAAGTTTCATCATAATAATTATCGTAAGTAGCAACTTTGTACTCATCATAATCGATTGAAACCTCTTCCAAGATAGTGGATACATCACTAAATAAAGTCATGACCTATCCAAATCCACTTTCATAAATATTATAAGATTCAACATCCTCCAAAATAGTGTTATCACTACTTCCTAAAGTTGACACTCTTCCAAACCCACTTTCATAAATATAATCATCATAGGTAGAAGGCATGCTATCATCATAACAACTTTGCATATCAAAACTTGAGAGGCTAAAAATATCATATTCATTAAACATAGCATCCCCAAGCTTGGGACAAACATTAATTGCAGCAAATATATTCTCATATATGTCATCCTCATTAAACATATCTTCCCCAAGCTTGGGCCTTTTCATATCATAAGCATAATCACTCTCATCATTAATAGTATGGATAGCACCAATAGTATAGCAAACATTATTATTATATTCTTCCAAGCAAGTGCCAAAAATATTTTCAAGATCATAAGAAGTATCATTATCTTCCCAATCATAATCATAACAACAAGCAATAGGTATAACGAGATCATCATCAAGTACATCATCTTCCATAATTATTTTTGATTCGTTTTTATGAGGCACAACAATAATAGGAGCAACCTTATTCGGGAGAGATACCTTTTTACCTCTCTTCCTTTTTATTTTCTTCTTCTTCACATCATGTGTGGGTTCAATCCTCCTTTTGGAGCTCCTTATTAATGAGATTGGTTGAATAGAAGGCTCCTCCTCGTTACCTGATTCATCATAAGAAATAATAGGAGGATATTGGGAAGTCTCTTCCCTTTCATTAGTAGTCTCTTCATCCTCTATTTGTTTTCTTTTCTTTATGTAATTGGTAATATAAGGATTTTCAATACAATTCACCGCACAATACATATAAATTTCCTCTAGATCAAAACCAAGAAGTTTATAACGGGCAAAATCTGGGAGATAGTTGGTTATACGTTATAATGTGCAAGGGAAATCAAGTCATCACAATTTTTAGACACGATTAGATCATGAAACAATTTGCATCAGAGAGCTAAATGACCACTTTCATTGCAAAGTCCACAAGTACGGCCAAGATAATTTGAATCTTCGGCACAAACATCTAGCTTTTCTTGCAACAATTTAGTTTCTAAGTACTAATGCCTATTACAATATCTATCTTCCCTATTTGGTGGGTACTTGCAAACCCAATGCACTCCACAAAAATTGACATGTTTATAGGAGACATTCTCATCATAACTAGTGCAATCATCATTAGTACCATGGATATTCAAGGAGTTCAAACTAACAACATTGCAATCATGCTCATCATCCAAAGATTTAGTGCCAAACATTTTAATGCATTCTTCTTCTAACACTTTGGCACAATTTTCTTTTCCATCATACTCACGAAAGATATTAAAAAGGTGAAGCGTGTGAGGTAAACTCAACTCCATTTTTTTGTAGTTTTCTTTTATAAACTAAACCAGTGCTAAAACAAGAAACAAAAAGATTCGATTGCAAGATCTAAAGATATACCTTCAAGCACTCACCTCCCCGGCAACGGCGCCAGAAAAGAGCTTGATGTCTACTACGCAACTTCTTCTTGTAGATGTTGTTGGGCCTCCAAGTGCAGAGGTTTGTAGGATAGTAGCAAATTTCCCTCAAGTGGATGACCTAAGGTTTATCAATCCGTGGGAGGCGTAGGATGAAGATGGTCTCTCTCAAGCAACCCTGCAACCAAATAACAAAGAGTCTCTTGTGTCCCCAACACACCCAATACAATGGTAAATTGTATAGGTGCACTAGTTCGGCGAAGAGATGGTGATACAAGTGCAATATGGATGGTAGATATAGGTTTTTGTAATCTGAAAATATAAACAGCAAGGTAACTAATGATAAAAGTGAGCGTAAATGGTATTGCAACGATACGAAACAAGGCCTAGGGTTCATACTTTCACTAGTGCAAGTTATATCAACAATTGTAACATAGTTGGATCATATAACTATCCCTCAACATGCAACAAAGAGTCACTCCAAAGACACTAATAGCGGAGAACAAACGAAGAGATTATGGTAGGGTACGAAACCACCTCAAAGTTATTCTTTCCAATCAATCCATTGGGCTATTCCTATAAGTGTCACAAACAGCCCTAGAGTTCGTACTAGAATAACACCTTAAGACACAAATCAACCAAAACCCTAATGTCACCTAGATACTCCAATGTCACCTCAAGTATACGTGGGTATGATTATACGATATGTATCACACAATCTCAGATTCATCTATTCAAACTAACACAAAGTACTTCAAAGAGTGCCCCAAAGTTTCTACCGGAGAATCAAGATGAAAACTTGTGCCAACCCCTATGCATAGGTTCATGGGCGGAACCCGCAAGTTGATCACCAAAACATACATCAAGTGAATCACGTGATATCATTGTCACCACAGATACGCACGGCAAGACATACATCAAGTTTTCTCAAGTCATTAAAGACTCAATCCGATAAGATTACTTCAAAGGGAAAACTCAATCCATTACAAGAGAGTAGAGGGGGAGAAGAAACATAAGATCCAACTATAATAGCAAAGCTCGCGATACATCAAGATCATGCCGAATCAAGAACACGAGAGAGAGAGAGAGAGAGAGAGAGAGAGAGAGAGAGAGAGAGAGAGAGAGAGATCAAACACATAGCTACTGGTACATACCCTTAGCCCTGAGGGTGAACTACTCCCTCCTCGTCATGGAGAGCACCGGGATGATGAAGATGGCCACCGGTGAGGGTTCCCTCCTCCGGCAGGGTGCCGAAACAGGGTCCCGATTGACTTTTGGTGGCTACTGAGGCTTGCGGCGGCGGAACTCCCGATCTATTCTCCATTCTGGAAGTTTCAGGATACATAGGTATATATGGGTGAAAGAAGTACGTCGATGGACCGAAGGGGGGGGCACGATGCAGGGGGCGCGCCCTAGGGGGGGCGCGCCCTCCACCCTCGTGAGCACCTCCCTTCTTTCCTGACGTGCACTCTAAGTTTTTCCGGTAGCTTTCCTTCCAAAAATAACTTCTCCAGTTGATTTCGTTCCGTTTCGACTTCGTTTGATATTCCTTTTCTTCGACACACTGAAATAGGCAAAAAACTGCAATTCTGGGCTGGGCCTCTGGTTAATAGGTTAGTCCCAAAAGTAATATAAAGGTGGAAAATAAAGCCCAATATGGTCCAAAATAGTAGATAATATAGCATGGAGCAATAAAAAATTATAGATACGTTGGAGACGTATCAGGCTACATATGGAGTCCTAGTAGGATTAGGATTAGTCTATCTTCTATTACAAGTCGGGTACAAGTCTGGGTCTTGATCCCTTGTAAGGGAAATATTCCTCATGCCTTTCCTCTTAGGCCGGCCCTACCATAATATGAGTCGGCCTTCTGGGCCTTGGGCCTTGTCATCCATCTGACCTACCCGCTGGGTCTCCAATGAGTTGCAATGTTCAGGCGGGTTGCCTGTAAACCGCAAGGTCCGGGCGGGTCGCCAGTGAATCACAATGTTCCAGCCGGGTCATATATCCAGCAGGTTACACTGCGGGGTATATCCCCGATAGCTATGGTTAGATTTTATCTTAATACTTTTCTCATAGTAGCGGATGCTTGCGAGGGGGTTAATCATAAGTGGGAGGTTTGTTGAAGTAAGAACAGCACCCAAGCATCGGTCCACCCACATATCAAATTATGAAAGTAGCGAACACGAATCAAACCAACATGATGAAAGTGACTAGATGAAATTCCCGTGTGCCCTCAAGAACGCTTTGCTTATTATAAGAGACCGTCTGGGCATATCCTTTGCCACAAAAGGATTGGGCTACCTTGCTGCACTTTATTTACCGTTACCTTTAAATAAAGTGCAGCAAGGTAGCCTTGGCACAGTGGTAAAGTTGCTGCCTTGTGACCATGAGGTCACGGGTTCAAGTCCTGGAAACAACCTCTTACAGAAATGTAGGGAAAGGTTGTGTACTATAGACCCAAAGTGGTCGGAACCTTCCCCGGACCCTATGCAAGTGGGAGCTACATGCACCGGGCTGCCCCCTTACCATTACTTGCTCGTTACAAATTATGTTGCTATCATTACCTCCTACTGACAATTTTAGTGCTTGCGGAAATTACCTTGCTGAAAACTACTTGTCATTTCCTTCTGCTCCTTGTTGGGTTCAACACTCTTACTTATCGAAAGGACTACGATTGACCCCCCCATACTTGTGGGTCATCATTACATTTTTGAAACCATGGTGTTCCCTGTGTACTAGTAGATGGTAATGATATAGAGTTATAGTTAAAAGCTTTAGCAAGGAAGAAATTAGAGCAGCCTGGATGAAACATATTAAGGCCCCAAGCCCACATTGTTTATCGGCTGAATTTTCTCATCAGTTTTGGGATGTGATTAGTGATGGCGTGCCTCATCTCTTTAATGAATTTTATTGCATAAAGGTTGTTCGAAATTTATCCTAGAGGCAATAATATTGTCTTATTATATTTCCATTATTCATAGTTAAGAGTTTCTATTTCATGCTATAACTGATATGATCCTAGAATATGCGATTCAGTGGAAAACTCATATGCACGTGTGAAATGATAAACGGTAAACAATAGGTTCCCGGTCTCGCCTCTAAGATTGGTTCAAGTGTTGTTGGTGATCATGTTTTCCGGATCTTAGGATATCGTTAAGTGTAACGATAGTCCTAAAACAACGTTGAGGGTATGACATTAGAAGAATGATCACATTGAATCGACCCAATACTTGTCTATTATACTATGTGATCATATCGTCTGAAATCATCTGTTATAACACGGAGTGTTAGCATGTGTTTTAGTTCCTCAGACCATGAGAGTGTCTCGGTCACTTCCTACCAAAGAATGGGCTTTGGGGTTGCTCAAACATCATCTATAACAAGATGATCATAAGGACAACTTTCAGGCTCACCGAAAAGTTTGACAAGTGACGGATAGCTCAAGAGTGAGATTTGCTCCTCCAACGATGGAGAGATATTCTTAGGCCATCTCGGTGTGATGGCATCCATCATCGTCTGGCCAGACACTGGCGACTACATCCGGGGATGCTGGAACACATCAACGAGAAGGAAGAACAAAAATGGTAACAAGGAGCAACGATATAGTGAGCATGGTGATGACTCTAGAGGATACCGATGCACACCGGGTTTTGTAAAGTATCGCAAAGAAAAGGGAAAATCACATGATAACCAAAGGTTCACTCGAATATCATTCATGTAATCATAGGGATCGATATGTGATACGTCTCCAACGTATCTATAATTTTTGATTGTTCCATGCTATTATATTATCTGCTTTGGATGTTTTTGGGCTTTATTAAACACTTTTATATTATGTTTGGGACTAAACTATTAACCGAGAGCCCAGTGCTAGTTTCTGTTTTTTCCCTTGTTTCAGTGTTTCACAAAAAAATCAAACGGAGTCCAAACGGAATGAAACCTTCGGGAGAGTTATTTTTGGAACGGAAGCAATCCAGGAGACTTGGAGTGCACGTCAGGGAAGCAACGAGGTGGCCACGAGGCAGGGAGGCGCGCCTGCCCCCTGGGCGCGCCCCCCACCCTTGTGGACCCCTCGTGGCTCCCCTGACCGACTTCTTTCGCCTATATATATCCACATACCCTAAAAACATTGGGGAACAGAATAGATCGGGAGTTCCGCCGCCGCAAGCCTCTATAGCCACCAAAAACCAATCGGGACCCTATTCCGGCACCCTGTCGGAGGGGGGATCCCTCACCGGTGGCCATCTTCATCATCCTGGTGCTCTCCATGATGAGGAGGGAGTAGTTCACCCTCGGGGCTGAGGGTATGTACCAGTAGCTATGTGTTTGATATCGGTCTCTCTCTCTCTCTCGTGTTCTTGAGGTGATACGATCTTGATGTATCGCGAGCTTTGCTACTATTGTTGGATCTTATGATGTTTCTCCCCCTCTACTCTCTTGTAATGGATTGAGTTTTCCCTTTGAAGTTATTTTATCGGATTCAGTCTTTAAGGATTTGAGAACACTTGATGTATGTCTTGTCGTGCTTATCTGTGGTGACGATGGGATATCACGTGATCCACTTGATGTATGTTTTGGTGATCAACTTGCGGGTTCCGCCCATGAACCTATGCATAGGGGTTGACACACGTTTTCCTCTTGATTCTCCGGTAGAAACTTTGGGGCACTCTTTGAAGTACTTTGTGTTGGTTTGAATAGATCAATCTGAGATTGTGTGATGCATATCGTATAATCGTACCCACGGATACTTGAGGTGACATTGGAGTATCTAGGTGACATTAGGGTTTTGGTTGATTTGTGTCTTAAGGTGTTATTCTAATACGAACTCTATGATAGATCAAACGGAAAGAATAGCTTCATGTTATTTTACTACGGACTCTTGAATAGATCGATCAGACAGAATAACTTTGAGGTGGTTTCGTACCCTACCATAATCTCTTCGTTTGTTCTCCTCTATTAGTGACTTTGGAGTGACGCTTTGTTGCGTGTTGAGGGATAGTTATATGATCCAATTATATTATTATTTTTGAGAGAACTTGCACTAGTGAAAGTATGAACCCTAGGCCTTGTTTCAACGCATTGCAATACCGTTTACGCTCACTTTTATCATTAGTAACCTTGCTGTTTTTATATTTTCAGATTACGAAAACCTATATCTACCATCCATATTGCACTTGTATCACCATCTCTTCTCCGAACTAGTGCACCTATACAATTTACAATTGTATTGGGTGTGTTGGGGACACAAGAGACTCTTTGTTATTTGGTTGCAGGGTTGTTTGAGAGACACCATTTTCATCCTACGCCTCCCACGGATTGATAAACCTTAGGTCATCCACTTGAGGGAAATTTGCTACTGTCCTACAAACCTCTGCACTTGGAGGCCCAACAACGTCTACAAGAAGAAGGTTGTGTAGTAGACATCAATATGGATGTCCACGGTTCCGCTATCGGTCATTGAAAGAAGGGGTTTCGTTCATGTATATGATTTACCGAACCTACGGGGTCACAAACTTAAGGGAATCATGATCTGCTAAGTGTTAGTAGGACGGGAGTGATGAGAATTGTTGGGGAACGTTGCATGGAAAACAAAAAAATCCTACGCACATGCAAAATCTCTCCCAAGCCGCCCCCCTTTCCTTTTATAAGTGCGAGAGGAAGGAAGGAGGAGGTGCCCCCCCTTTCCTTTCTCTCCTGAGGAGGGGAAGGCAGGAGGGGCCACCCCTCCCCTTTCCTTCCCCTAGGGACGGCCAACCCTAGGAAGGGGTGCACCAGCCCCCTTGTGGGCTGGTCCGTCCCCTCCTTTGGCCCATAAGGCCCATTTGGAACCCCTTCTGATGACCCGATGAGTACCCGGTGCACTCCGAAACGCTTCCGGTGTCCGAATACCATCGTCCTATATATCAATCTTTACCTCTCGACCATTTCGAGACTCCTTGTCATGTCCGTGATCTCATCTGGGACTTCGAACAACATTCGGTCACCAAATCATATAACTCATATAACACTATATCGTCAACGGACGTTAAGCGTGCTGACCCTACGGGTTCGAGAACTATGTAGACATGACCGAGACACCTCTCCGGTCAATAACCAATAGCGGAACCTGGATTCCCATATTGGCTCCTACATATTCTACGAAGACCTTTATCGGTCGAGCCGTTATGATAACATACGTAATTCCCTTTGTGTCGGGGATATACCCCGCGGTGTAAACCGGCCGGAAGTTAACCCGGCCGGACTTGGCGATATTCGTCTGGTGACCCGCCCAGACCTGGCGGTTTACTAGACGCCCGTCGGGACGTTGTAACTCACTGGTAACCCGACGGACGGGTCAAAAGAGAGACAAGTCCAGGTGGCCCGTCTGGCGGTTCAGGAAGGCTGGTTCAACTACTGAGGGCCGGTTTAAGAGGAAAGGAATATTTGCCTTACAAGGAGTTAAAGCCAGGACTTGTATCCGGTTTGTATTAGAGATAGACTAGTCCTAATCCCAATAGGACTCCACATGTAAACCGCCCCTTCAGCATATATAAGGAGGGGCAGGGCTCCCCAAAGGGGGAAGGTTAGAAGTTAGAAGCGACAAGCAATCAATAATCTCTAGGGCTAGACACAAAGAGCCGGTTTACAGCGTCTCCCTCGGGATGATAATGAGACCTAGCCACAAACAGCATGTAGGGCTATTCTGGATGATGTTTCCCGGGGCCCGAAGCTGTCTAAATCCTTGTCTTGTGTGTTGATCCGCCCTGCGTCTCTCGTCCCACTCAACCCCTCTCAAGCTACCACATAGATGCGTTGGCCTCGCGACTAAGTCCTGACACTAGGACATCTGCCGTGACAAAACCACGACAGTTGGCGCCCACCGTGGGGCACGCGCACGGTGGTGTTGAGTTCTTGGAGGGATCTCTTCAGGGTTTGAGAAAGTTTGCAATTTTCCAGACGAGCCGGTTTGAAAGGGTGTGCATCAACTTCAAGTTCACCAGCCCAGATTTTAGATCTGTGAGGGTTATGGTTCAAGAAAAATTACTGTTACAACATGTCTCTCGCCGTCGTCGAGCAATCTGCTGATACAACAGGCTAACGGGAATTTAATCGTCGTGTCGTTGTGCAATCAGAGGGACGTGATCAAATTTTCGCGGCGACTGTGCGCGGCATCTAGCAATCCATCAATCCGTCAAATCATCAATGATCCGGGGCCAGATCGATATTGAAAATACCGCGTGCAAGAGACCGAGACAGAGAGGAGTTCTGTACGCGTACGCGTCACCGAGTTTGCTGCTACAGCGTCCCATATACTTTCCAACTTTCAATCTATTGACCAAGTCCAGGTCCTAGTCACAAAGGACAAAGAAAAATCCATCAGCGGCGGCTCACAACGCCCGTTCACATGGGCTACTAGCCCCGGTTGGGCTTTGTCTTTGTTTCAAGTGGCTGCCTGGGACTGATGAATCGAGCTGTCGCCGCGGCCTCATTCGTTGACCGCCCTTAAGTTGCTCCTACTGCGGCCGTTTCTGCAGCCGTGAACGACTGTCTCCGCTGGCAAGCCGCCCGCCTCCGCTACCACGGCCACGGTCGTGTCTTTGCTACTACATGCCGGCTCGCTCCCGTACTACATGACCAATCACTGCCGCGTGGCCGCAGCCCTGTCAAAGTCGCCTGTCCGTGCCGTCTGCTTAACGGATATGCGCAAATCGCCGCCTCAGCGGTCCGGTCTACCTCAAGTCACCAAGACCGTGCCATGCTACTTGACACATACATGTGCAGGTCACCGCCGTTGTTCGGTTTACATCCGTCCGCGCCAGCAGCCGGCTCAGGCATCCGCGCCGGTTTACAAACATTGCGTTTAACTCGCCCGGCTGTACTGACTTACATCGTCATGGCCGATTCACCCATGATTGATTTCAACTTTACCATCAGGATCATTGAATATGTGGTAGATGATTTCTGGCCGAACAAATCAGCAAAGATGGTGCCGTGATGTGCCTATGAAGAGTACGTCAGCACTATCACACATCGCCGTCCAAACAAATCAGGTGATATCCATCTAAATTTCTCTTATTAATACTTATTGTTTTTGTCAAAAGAACAATTACTTTGCACTGTAAATATTTTTATACAGGATAATTATTTATGACAAAGGTATTGTTATACCGCGGACATGGAGCGCGTGCCAGTATAATTTTGCAGTGGCGTTCTTTCGGGCCATGCTGCTCGACAGATACACATGCAAATCGCCGCCCCCGCTGTTCGGTTTACATCCGTCCAACGCATGCGGATGATTCATTGTCCGCGCCGGTTTACAAACATCACGGCCGACTCACCCGTCCGCACCGGTTTACCACAATGAGGCTGGTTCACCCGTGGTTAATTTCAGCTTCATACAGTTATCATCAACTTCATGGCGGGTTATTTCCGGCCTAAACACATCAGGTGATATCCATCTAAGATATATTTTATTAGCACATATCAAAGAGCAGTTTATCTTTGCCTTGGTCTGCAATACTGTTTATGCAGGACAATTGTTCATTATAAATGAGGCGCTATGTTACGGGCACGGAGCACGCGCTAGCAATATTCTGCATCGGCGTTTCGTCCGTGTCATACCACCCGAAGAATGAGCATGCGCAAGTCGCCGTCCCTGTGGTCCGGTTTATATCAGCTTACCGGGACCGCGCCCGCAATTAGCCCGTCCGTGCGGTTTACCGCACTTGCGATTGACTCGCCCGTCTGTGCCGGCTTACAGCGTCGTAACCGACTCTCGCGATCGCACCGGTTTACAACACCGTGGCCGTCTCCCGCAACCGCGCTGGTTTGCGGCGCGGAGGACTACTTGCTCCGCACCGGTTTACAATGCCGCGACCGGTTCATTTGTCTGTTCGCATGGCTGACTTGCCATGATTGATTTCAGTTTCACTGTGGTGATCGTCAACTCCGCGGTGGATATTTTCCGGCTAACGTATCAGGACAAATTGTCTGTTGCAAAAAGGGGATTATTATATCACTGAGCTATTGGATAACCCGTGCCGGTTTATATCGCGATCCAGATCGCGTCAACTCGTCAGGACCATGCGAATTACCCAATAGCGCATGCACAGGCTGCCATCCCCCGCAGTCCGGTCTACATCAACATACCGGGCCGCACCTGTCTGCGCGAGCCATTTATTGAGTATGAACAAGTCACAGCTTGGGTAGCCCGGTTTTCTTTCAAATTGGAGGCAAATTATCATCAACCGCCGTCTGCACTGGATGGATCAATGGGCAGGCGCACAAGTCACCGCCGCTACAGTTTGGTTAACTTCAAATCACCAGTTGGAAGGAACCATTGGCCGAGTTGCTGACACGGTTCATACGGGATCATTTACAACCCGCCGCAGTCACCTCAACCTTCTGTGTATTCACATCGTGTTATCAACACCAATGATATACAAGTTATACCGGTTTATATCACGGTCAAATATGGAGAATCTCAAGCCAACTCCTCGAGTCACCTTGAGACTTGGGGGCTACGATGATATGACGCAGCAAGTCCTGCCAGTTTCACCCGGTTTAAAGAACCCGAGGACGATGGAGGGAAAGATAACCCGATCCCGGAGGCTACTGTTATGTTGATGAAAATTTAAAGGCCGTCAGAAAATTTCCGGCTTAGAAAGTATATGACAGTTACAAAATCCCGACTCAATGAAGAAGTTTCGGATCATCAGAGAGGATTCCGGTTTGAAACCTGGCTGAAGGGAAGTCAGTATCACTGAAGCTCTCAAATATCCGGTTTACAATCCGGTTCAAGAGAAATCTATTCTCCCACAAAGTTCTGAAGCGCTCAGATCCAGTTTAACAATGTCCGGTTCAAAAAGTAATTAACTTCTCGCAAGTTCGAGTTTAAAGGCCGTCAGAAAATTTCCGGCTGAAAATGAAGATTCTGGTTTAAAATCCGGTTCAAGGGGAAGATGTCTCCCACAGCTTTGAAGCTTTCAATATCCGGTTCAAGATCCCGGTTCAAGAAGAATTTACCTCTTGCAAAAAAGTTAAAAATTACCGAAGAGGACCTGCTGCCATGATGCGCGGTTCAAACATGGGTATCCGGCCTTATTGGCTTGACATATTATTTATCACATGGGGGCTCCCACTTTGTAAAGCGGGGTATCTATTCTTTATATCATGCGTGGTTACACGGAGTGGATTCGCTTTAGGGCAACCTCCGGTTTACCCCTTGAGGTCGCTTCACAGAAGAGCAACAAAGTCAGTTGGGGACCTAGTCGACTTGAACCATAGCTACACCTCCTGGGAGCTTGGTCATGTCTTGACGACGGTAATGCCTTCTGGCTGGCACATTTGCCACTAAGTCAGTTGGGGACCTAATCGACTTGAACCGTAGTTACACCTTATGGGAGCTCGGTCATGTCTTGATGATGGTAATGCCTTCTGATCGGCTTTTAAACAGCCAATAAGTCATTTGGGGGCTTGGTCGTGTCCGAACCAATGCAATGCCACTTGATCGGCCCTAGGCCACTGAGTCACTTGGGGGCTTGGTCGAATCCGAACCAATGCAATGCCACTTGGCCGGCGTAACGCCACGCGTCATTTTGGGGTCCTGGCTGACTGGCACCATTGCTACGCCTTCGGGGGGCTTGGTTGCGTCTGACCATGGTAATTCCATCTGACCAAGCTCAGTAGAGCTCTTCTTTTGCAAAAAATTGTTGCCATTGCTTTTGCTTTAATAGCCTTTCTTGAGAAGTTGCTATTTTATTTGCGTTTTTTAAACCGACAGTATTTTGTACCGGTTCAAACAGCTAAATTGGCGGAACACGGTCCATTTTTAGACCAGAGATTATCTGCCCGGTTTGATTTTCTGTTACCATCCTATTATGGAGTAAACCGGCGTTTATCAACCCGGCTCGGCTTTCAACTCCAAGTTGTGAGTGCATGATCAAATTATAATCCGGAGATTATCTGCCCGGTTTAATTTTCTGTTACCATCCTATTATGGAGTAAACCGGTGTTTATCAACCCGGCTCGGCTTTCAACTACAAGTTGTGAGTGCATGATCAAATTATAATCCGGAGATTATCAGCCCGGTCTGGTTTGACTACAAGTCACCAGTATATATATGGTTAATCCGGTGTTTATCACAACCCGGTACGGTTTTATCATAAATCAGCGCAACATGGAAGGAGTTATCATTACTCAAGATTGGGGTTATCACTCTTACTACAAAAAGTTGGTAAACCAACGGTGTGATTCAATGTCACAGGTATGATATATTTCATATTTTTAAGTGCAGCCCTGGTTATAAACCCAGGTTATATGTTGAGCATTATGACCCGTCCGGCGGTAAACCGCCAGGACACTTTAAACTTGTTGTATGCAGAAACAGGTTGAATAAAGCATGATTATAAATTATCCGGTGTTTGTTAAACCGGCCTGGTTTTAAGACAATAAGTCGCCAGTATGATGATAAATTATCCAGTGTTTATTAAACCGGTCTGGCTTTGGACTATAAGTCGCCAGTATATATTTGGATTGCGCCATTGGTATCATGCGCTTATAAATTAGTGGATTATATTATTCAAATAGCCAAACTTGGCTGAATTTTCATTATGATATTGGATGAATAAAGGTTTTCATACGAGATTATATTATCTTGAATGGCCAACATGGCTGGATTTTTATTACGGTTATTCATATTATGATTAAGGTTTTCAAAGTCGCTTTAGCGCAATGGTTATCATTTTATACAATTGAAGGAATAGTCCCGAGTCGCTGCAGGCTTACAACCCGGCACTTGGGGGCTACATTATTCAAAATTGAGATTACATCAAATATGCAAGTCTCATGTTGCTGCAAGCATGCACCATGACACTTGGGGGCTAATGCAAGGTCATTTTTGCTCATCTTATTGAAGACCCAACTCATCACATTGTAATGAGTTGGCCCTTGGGGGCTACCAATTGCTCCTGTCAACTATTCAAGGTACAAAGTTTTTTATCTATTATATTGAAGGGTCTACTGCTCAGTTGGTAAAGCACAAGGCTCTTAACCTTGTGGACGTGGATTCAAGCCCCATGATGAGGGGTTACATCATATGATGTTATTTTCATAGAAGTATATAGCAAAGTCCCAGCTCAATATTATCTTACTGAGCCGGCCCTTGGGGGCTACACATTGCTGTTCAAAGTTTACAAGATTATACTTACAAAGTCCCTGCTGATAATTACATAATGACCCGGCCCTTGGGGGCTACATTGGTTGAAATTTTATGGGCATCAATCAATTACAAGTCCCAAGTTGCTGCAAGCATGACAACCCGGCACTTGGGGGCTACAGGTGTTATATTATTATCGAAGAAAGATTTTCAAATTCTCTGTTGAGCAAGTTAGATTGACCCGGCGTCACCAATCATTATGCCCCTGTGGCTGCAACCCGGTGTCATCAATAATCATAAACCGATGTTGGCAACAATCATGAACCGGTGTCTGCAACAATCATAATCCGGGGTCGTCAGTTTTTATAACCCGGCCATTTGGTAATGTTAAACCGGAAAGTTTTCAAGACCGGGATCATCTTCAAACCGGCTGAATATCAGATGAATATTTCAAGACCAATATTTCTTAAACCGGCGTTTTGGAAGCCGACTCAAGTGGATTATTTCTTCACAATATTTTTCTGTGAGAAACCAATGTCAGCAAATTGAGTATGACGCTGGCTTATTGACCTGGATTTTCTAGAAGGAGGAAATGACAAGGACTTAATGATGATCAGGTGCCGGTTTACAAGAATTCTTAACCCGGAGTACAACCTATCAAATTTGTTCTTATGTTTATTTGCAGCATAAGTTTAT
The DNA here is from genome assembly GCA_032464435.1 of Aegilops umbellulata. Lineage (NCBI taxonomy): Eukaryota > Viridiplantae > Streptophyta > Magnoliopsida > Poales > Poaceae > Aegilops > Aegilops umbellulata. Next base: position 410,937,198 of record CP136055.1, read on the forward strand.
CATGGATAAATCCAAGCTAAACTTGGGGGCTAATGTCGGGGATATACCCCGCGGTGTAAACCGGCCGGAAGTTAACCCGGCCGGACTTGGCGATATTCGTCTGGTGACCCGCCCAGACCTGGCGGTTTACCAGACGCCCGTCGGGACGTTGTAACTCACTGGTAACCCGACGGACGGGTCAGAAGAGAGACAAGTCCAGGTGGCCCGTCTGGCGGTTCAGGAAGGCCGGTTCAACTATTGAGGGCCGGTTTAAGAGGAAAGGAATATTTGCCTTACAAGGAGTTAACGCCAGGACTTGTATCCGGTTTGTATTAGAGATAGACTAGTCCTAATCCCAATAGGACTCCACATGTAAACCGCCCCTTCAGCATATATAAGGAGGGGCAGGGCTCCCCAAAGGGGGGAGGTTAGAAGTTAGAAGCGACAAGAAATCAATAATCTCTAGGGCTAGACACAAAGAGCCGGTTTACGGCGTCTCCCTCGGGATGATAATGAGACCTAGCCACAAACAGCATGTAGGGCTATTCTGGATGATGTTTCCCGGGGCCCGAAGCTGTCTAAATCCTTGTCTTGTGTGTTGATCCGCCCTGCATCTCTCGTCCCACTCAAACCCTCTCAAGCTACCACATAGATGCGTTGGCCTCGCGACTAAGTCCTGACACTAGGACATCTGCCGTGACAAAACCACGACACTTTGTCCATCAGTATCTTACTTGCCCGAGATTCGATCGTCGGTATCTCTATACCTAGTTAAATCCTGTTACTGGCAAGTCTCTTTACTCTTTCGGTAATACATCATCTTGTAACTAACTCATTAGTCACTTTGCTTGCAAGGCTTCTTTATGATCTGTATTACCGAGAGGGCCCAGAGAAACCTCTTTGATACTCGGAGTGACAAATCCTAATCTCGATCTATGCCAACTCAACAAACACTTTCGGAGATACCTCTACATCATCTTTATGATCACCCATTTACGTTGTGACGTTTGATAGCACACAAGGTATTCCAGTATCCGGGAGTTGCATAATCTCAAAGTCGAAGGAATATGTATTTGACATGAAGAAAGCAATAACAATAAACTGAATGATCATTATGCTAAGCTAACGGATGGGTCTTGTCCATCACATCATTCTCCTAATGATGTGATCCCGTTATCGAATGACAACACATGTCTATGGTTAGGAAACCTTAACCATCTTTGATCAACAAGCTAGTCTAGTAGAGGCTTAATAGGGACATGGTATTTGTTTATGTATCCACACATGTATTTAAGTTTCCGATCAATAAAATTCTGGCATGAATAGTAAACATTTATCATAAATAAGGAAATATAAAATAACAACTTTATTATTGCCTCTAGGGCATATTTTCTTCAGTCTCCCACTTGTAGTAGAGTCAATAATCTAGTTCACATCGCCATGTGATTAACACCCATAGTTCAAATCGCCATGTGACTAATACCCAAAGAGTTTACTAGAGTCAATAATCTAGTTCACATCGCCATGTGATTAACACTCAGAGAGTACTAAGGTGTGATCATGTTTTGCTTGTGAGAGAAGTTTAGTCAACGGGTCTGCTACATTCAGAGCCGTATGTATTTTGCAATTTTCTATGTCTATAATGCTTTGCATGTAGCTACTCTAGCTAATTGCTCCCATGTTCAATACGTATCCAAATTGAGACTTGGAGTCATCTGGATTAGTGTCAAAGTTTGCATCGACGTAATCCTTTACGACGAACTCTTTATCACCTCCATAACCGAGAAACATTTCCTTAGTCCTTTTCAGGTATCTAAGGATAATTTTGACTGTTGTCCAGTGATCTACTCCTGGATCACTATTGTACCCCCTTGCCAGACTCATGGGAAGGCACACAACAGGTTTGGTACACAACATGGCATACTTTATAGAACCTATGGCTCAGGCATAGGGATGACTTTCATTCTCTTTCTATCTTCTATCGTGGTCATGTTTTGTGTCTTACTCAACTTCACACCTTCCAATACAGGCAAGAACTCCTTCTTTGACTGATCCATTTTGAACTCCTTCAAAATCTTGTCAAGGTATGTACTCATTGAAAGTCTTATCAAGCGTCTTGATCTATCTCTATAGATCTTGGTGCCCAATATGTAAGCAGCTTCACCGAGGTCTTTCATTGAAAAACTCTTATTCACGTTTACTTTTATGCCATCCAAAAATTCTATATCATTTCTAATCAACAATATGTCATCCACATATAATATTAGAAATGCTACAGAGCTCCCACTCACTTTCTTGTAAATACAGGCTTCACCCTAAGTCTGTATAAAACCATATGCTTTAATCACCTCATCAAAGCGTATATTCCAACTCCGAGATGCTTCTACCAGTCCATAGATGGATCGCTGGAGCTTGCACACTTTGTTAGCACCTTTAGGATCGACAAAACCTTCTGGTTGCATCACATACAACTCTTCTTTAAGAAATCCATTAAGGAATGCAGTTTTGACGTCCATTTGCCAGATTTCATAATCATAAAGTGCGGCTATAGCTAACATGATTCGGACAGACTTAAGCATCGCTACGGGTGAGAAAGTCTCATCGTAGTCAACTCCTTGAACTTGTCGAAAACCTTTTGCAACCAGTCGAGAATTGTAGACAGTAACATTACCATCAGCGTCAGTCTTCTTCTTGAAGATCCATTTATTCTCTATGGCTCGCCGATCATCGGGCAAGTCCACCAAAGTCCACACTTAGCTCTCATACATGGATCCTATCTCAGATTTCATGGCCTCAAGCCATTTATCGGAATCTGGGCTCATCATAGCTTCTTCATAGTTCATAGGTTCTCCATGGTCTAGTAACATAACTTCCAGGATAGGATTAACGTACCACTCTAGTGTGGAACGTGCTTTGTTCGACCTACGAGGTCCAGTAGTAAGTTCATCTGAAGTTTCATGATCATCTTCATTAGCTTCCTCTCTAGTTGGTGTAGGCATCACGGGAATGGATTTCTCGGATGTGCTACTTTCCAATTCGAGAGAAGGTACAATTACCTCATCAAGTTCTACTTTCCTCCCACTCACTTCTTTCTAGAAATGTTCCATTCTTGGCAACAAAGATCTTGCCTTCGGATCTGTGGTAGAAGTTGTACCCAATTTTTTCCTTAGGGTATCCTATGAAGACGCACTTCTCTGATTTGGGTTCGAGCTTATTAGGCTGAAGCCTTTTGACATAAGTGTCACAACCCCAGACTTTAAGAAACGACAACTTAGGTTTCTTGACAAACCATAGTTCATACGGTGTCGTCTCAACGGATTTAGACGGTGCCCTATTTAATGTGAATGCAGTTGTCTCTAATAAAACTCTTCTTTAAGAAATCCATTAAGGAATGCAATTTTGACGTCCATTTGCCAGATTCCATAATCATAAAATGCGGCAATTGCTAACATGATTCGGACGGACTTAAGCATCGCTACGAGTGAGAAATTCTCATCATAGTCAATCCCTTGAACTTGTCGAAAACCTTTTGCGACAAGTCGAGCTTTGTAAACAGTAACATTACCATCAGCGTCAGTCTTCTTCTTGAAGATCCATTTATTCTCTAGGGCTTGACGATCATTAGGCAAGTCCACCAAAGTCCACACTTTGTACTCATACATGGATATAATCTCAGATTTCATGGCCTCAAGTCATCTGTCGGAATCTAGGCTCATCATAGCTTCTTCATAGTTCATATTTTCACCATTGTCCAACAACATGACTTCCAGGACAGGATTACCATACCACTCTGGTGCGGATTGTGCTCTGGTCGACCTACGAGGTTCAGTAGTAACTTGATCTAAAGTTTCATGATCATCATCATTAGCTTCCTCCTGTTGGTGTAGGCATCACGGGAACTGTTTTCTCTAATGTACTACTTTCCAATTCGAGAAAAAATTACAATTACCTCATCAAGTTCTACTTTCCTCCCACTCACTTCTTTTGAGAGAAACTCCTTCTCTAGAAAGGACACATACTTAGCAACAAAAATCTTGCCTTCGGATCTGTGGTAGAAGGTGTACCCAATTGTTTCCTTAGGGTATCCTATGAAGATGCAGTTCTCTGATTTGGGGTCGAGCTTATCAGGTTGAAGCCTTTTTACATAAGCGTCACAACCCCAAACTTTAAGAAACAATAGCTTAGGTTTCTTGCCAAACCACAGTTTATACGATGTCGTCTCAACAGATTTACGGTGCCCTATTTAGTGTGAATGCAGTTGTCTCTAATGCATAGCCCTAAAACGATAGTGGTAAATCGGTAAGAGACATCATAGAATACACCATATCTAATTAAGTACGATTACGACGTTCTGACACACCATTACGATGTGGTGTTCCCGGTGGCGTGATTTGTGAAACAATTCTACATTGTTTTAACTAAAGGTCAAACTCGTAACTCAAATATTTGCCTCCGTGATCAGATCGTAGAAACTTTATTTTCTTGTTACGATGATTCTCTACTTCACTCTAAGATTCTTTGAACTTTTCAAATGTTTCAGGCTTGTGTTTCATTAAGTAGATATACCCATATCTACTCAAATCATCTGTGAAGGTCAGAAAATAACGATACCCGCCGCGTGCTTCAACACTCATTTGACCGCATACATCGGTATGTATTATTTCAAAGAAGTCATTAGCTCGCTCCATTGTTCCGGAGAATGGAGTTTTAGTCATCTTGCCCATGAGGCATGGTTCACAAACATCAAATGATTCATAATGAAGTGATTCCAAAAGTCCATCCGCATGGAGTTTCTTCATGCGCTTTAATGACCTATACGGCAGTGCCACAAGTATGTTGCACTATCATTATCAACTTTGTATCTTTTGACATCAATATTATAAATATGTGTATCGCTACGATCGAGATTCAATAGACCATTTACATTGGGTGTATGACCATAAAAGGTTTTATTCATGTAAACAGAACAACAATTTTTCTCTGTCTTAGATGAATAACCGTATTGCAATAAACATGATCCAATCATATTCATGCTCAACGCAAACACCAAATAACAATTATTTAGGTTCAACACTAATCCCGAAGGTAGAGCGATTGTGTGATGGTGATTGTATCAACCTTGGAATCAATTCCAACACTCATGGTCACCTTGCCCTTAACTAGTCTCTGTATATTCTGCAACTCATGTTTTAAGTTACTAATCTTTTAGCAACGGTATCAAATACCCAGGGGCTACTACGAACACTAGTAAAGTACACATCAATAACATGTATATCAAATATACCTTTGTTCACTTTGCCATCATTCTTATTCGCCAAGTATTTGGGGCAGTTCCGCTTCTAGTGACCATTCCCTTTGCAGTAGTAGCACTCAGTTTCAGGCTTAGTTCCAGCTTTGGGCTTCTTCACGGGAGTGGCAACTTGCTTGCCCTTTTTCTTGAAGTTCCCTTTCTTTCCCTTTGCCCTTTTTCTTGAAACTAGTGGTCTTGTTAACCATCAACACTTGATGCTCTTTCTTGATTTCTACCTTCGCCGATTTTAGCATCGTGAAGAGTTAGGGAATCGTTTTTTTCATCCCTTGCATATTATAGTTCATCACGAAGTTCTAGTAGCTTGGTGATAGTGACTAGAGAACTTTGTCAATCACTATATTATCTGGAAGATTAACTCCCACTTGATTCAAGTGATTGTAGTGCCCAGACATTCTGAGCACATGCTCACTGGCTGAGCTATTCTCCTCCATCTTGTAGGCAAAGTACTTGTCAAAGGTCTCATACCTCTCGACACGGGCATGAGTCTTTTTTTCGAGAGTACGCCAAGAGCGTACCTAAGCTTTATAGAAGGGAGAAATAATTACAGGAAGATTGTTCTGGCCCTCACCACAGGTCGGCGATGCCAATGAGACTCCCACTCATACTCCTACATACACGACTACTCACATAAGTGTTGTACACTCCTCGGTCCTGCCGCTAACCAAAGTCGTAGCTCTTGGTAAATCTTCATGGAAAGTTCCTCTTCATTGCTAATGCCATGGCCACCAAAAACTCGCCCATTCCTTTGCTTCCAAATACTCCAACAAGTTAGTAGCACCAGCAAGTCAAATCCCTTCTGATACCTCTTGGGGATCCGCTTCCGGGCGGTTGGCCACCAATTCTGTAATATCTCTGTTGCAGAGGGAAGCATCTGCATGTCGATCTGGGCCCATCGGAAGCATTGGAACCATACTTGCCTTGAGTGAACACATTGGAGCATTATATGATCCACCGAGTCTTCCTCTTGATCACAAAGGAAAAACACTGATGTTACGTCATGTAATCCATGTCGAAATCTTCGATCAGAGTTCCAAAGTCTTCGCTACAGTGCCAACCACATGAACAATCTGCATCCCAGTGGGGCCCAACATTTCTACAGTCCTTTGGCGCATCCAAGTCAGACAACCCCCTTGTTCATAATACGGTAAGCAGATGAAGCTGAGTACTGTCCCGATGCCGACCACTTCCAGATCGCTTGATCCTCCATTGAAATGTCAAGATCTGCAGCACTTAAGATCTCCCATACGTGGATGAATTGAACAAGTCCCTCAGTGGACAGCTCCCCTTTGATTTCATTGATCCAATTGCTTGAGGTCATCCCATCCCTTGCCAACCGTTGATTCACCATTTGAGTTCTTACTTGTGCTACTACCAGCGCTGCAATTTCCGCAATGCGGAGTCCCTGGATCCATCTATCTTTCCAAAACAAGATTTGGCTCCCATTGCCCAAAGTCCAATGCACTAAGCTAGCGAAAGTTGCTTGCATCTCCTTGTCCGCCGACATAGTCAGGCCCTGCCAAGGTTTGGAGTTGTCAGTACATATGAGCCATTCACATCTGAGTCTGAGGGCAATTCCTTGAGTATCACTACTGCAGGATGGTCCAAACGCGACACTATGATCAGAGACCCTTCTACGAAACTGTGTGCGATGCCATAATCGCAAACGGTGGTGTAAAAAAACCATCAAAAAGGTGCAAAACATTTGCGATGATGGATGCAAAAATGGTTCAGATTTTAGTTGCGTGTGCGATGCAGGGCATATGGTTCAGCTCAATTAACTGTTTGGGATGAGGAGGAACAAAAGAAACGGGCAGCTAGATGAAGGCGTGTGCGATATACAGCATACGGTTCACTGGGATGAATTGTGTGTGATTAGGCAACACAATGGAAACGGTTCAACTGAACAAGATATGTGCGATACGCGGCAAACATGTCTGTAATCTGAAATGTGTGCGAAGACCAATAATAACACAGATGAATGCTGCTAATAAGCCGTGTGAATTGCTCTGTCTATAGTAGAATAATGGCCGCATACTTGACATGTTGTTCATCCAGTCTCTTATGCCACACATTGTGCCAGGCGCTCTTGTCCTTATTGCTCTCATTCTTCATCTTCGCGTAGTAGGGGTCGATGATGGCCGAGGTGAGGTCAACCAGGGAGTTTAGTTTGCTTTTGTCGTTGCCCCAGACCTTGTAGTGGTGCTGGATGTTGACAAGATTCGGGCATTTCAAGTCCGAACCTTGAGCACTTTTAGATCGTTGGTGGTGTCCACCATAGCGAAATTCTAGTCAGAGCTGTTGATAAACCTGGAGAAACGCTCACAAGGCCTTGTGGCAAGGTGGAAGTGGTAGACAAGGACGTCATGTCGCATGCACAACTGGGCGACGGAAACCTTCTGATTGTGCCCGGCACGACCGATGGTGTACTCGAGGTCGAAGCCGACCACTAGGTACTTGTCCTCAGCAAGGAAATGCTCCATAGTCTGGATGGAGCTCTCCACCGAGACCGGATCGTTCGTGTACACCACCGAGAGGGCCTTCCCCCTCACGTGGGTGTCCACTACGTGATGTGTAGTGAACTGCCCGCCGTTGTCGTCGCCGGCCGCTGGGAGCGCGATTGGAGCCACGGGGAGCGCCATTGGAACCGCTAGATGTCCTCTCTGTATGTGTACTCGTGGATTGACAAATCGCAGTGTTACAAGGATTGACAAATCTTACCAAATAGTTTGTACATGGTTGCACATGGGTCATCCAAAACAACCATTTGCGTTGAAGGGATGCATGAATCCTTCGCTGCTCTCACTTTGCATACGGGTGTTCTATCTAAAACGTTTGTGATCAAGAGCTACAGAAATCCTACTCGGCACATTTTCTCTTGGCTTCCTAGGGAAGCTGTCGGTTTGCATACGGGTGTTCTAACTAAAACGATTGCGATGAGTGTTTTAATTTAAAAAGTGAATTAAACTGCGGCTTGGGCGCCATTAATGGAGAGGATGCGAGCAAGGCGGGCGGACATGGAAGTCAAAGGGCCCGCTTCCTAGTGAGCCTGCGTAGCATACAGCTCGCACGCTTCCTGGTGAGCCTGCGCACTCGAGGACAGCTTGCACGCCTCTTGGTCAGCCTGCGCACCAGACGACGCTCGCACGCCTCCCGTTTAGTCAAGGACAAGCAGCTATCCGCGCGGCACCTCCTACAACCATTAAAACCAAGACACGTGGCGTCACGTGAATGGTTAACAGAATTTGGATTTACTAGAATTTAAAAACCAGGCATCTCAATGTTTTGCCGGCAATCAACGGTGCCCTGGTGTTTGAAATTCATTCCCATTTCTTGCATGGGACCTAAGCATGCACCCAAGGACACAGATTTGATTTTTCAACAAATTTATATGCACTAGAGCATGTGCATGTAGTTCAAATTTCAATTATGTACATAAATGCATTGAAAACTCAATTAATGCATAAAAATGTCCAAACGAACCCCGAAAAATCACAAAAATTCACACAAAACTCTTGTTGTTCTATGTTGACACAAGAAAAAATTTGAAAGCAATAAGAGGTAATGGATATCGTTTCATCCCCAAAGGTGGGACATTCCCTACCGAAAACCATCATGCTTGTTGTGAGAAGCTACGGTTTGTGAGAAGCATATACCCAAACCTACCCCAAATGGGACAAAATTCGTACCACGGCATGTTGATGCCGCTCCATGATAGCATGCGAAGTTTCATGAATTTCAGACTAGTTTTGGATTTAAAAAAATTTAAAAACCAGGCATCTCAATGTTTTGCCGGCAATCAACGGTGCCCTGGTGTTTGAATTTCATTCCCATTTCTTGCATGGGACCTAAGCATGCACCCAAGGACACAGATTTGATTTTTCAGCCAATTTATATGCACTGGAGCATGTGCATGTAGTTCTAATTTGAATTATGCACATAAATGCATTGAAAACTTAGTTAATGCATAAAAATTTCCAAACGAACCCCAAAAAATTTACAAAAATTCACACAACACTCCTGTTGTTCTTTGTTGACATGAAAAAAAATTGAAAGCAATAAGAGGCAATGGATATCGTTTCGTCCCCAAAGATGGGACGTTCCCTACCGAAAACCATCATGCTTGTTGTGAGAAGCTCCGGTTTGTGAGAAGCATATACCCAAACCTACCCCAAATGGGACAAAAAGTTTACCACGGCATGTTGATGCCACTTCATGATAGCATGCCAAGTTTCATGTATTTCAGACGAGTTTCTGATTTACTAGAATTTAAAAACCAGGCATCTCAATGTTTTGCCAGCAATCAACGGTGCCCTGGTGTTTGAAATTCATTCCCATTTCTTGCATGGGACCTATAAGCATGCACCCAAGGACACAGATTTGATTTTTCAACCAATTTATATGCACTGGAGCATGTGCATGTAGTTCAAATTTGAATTGTTCACCTGAAATGGCTAGAAAACCAATTTAATGTATAAAATGTTCAAACAAACCCTGAATAATTCCAATTCTTGTATGACAAACATATAGTTGCATGTTCACTCCAGATAAAAGGTCTAGCAATTCAAACACCGTCCATTGCCGCTTTGACCCCATTATGTAATTCAAATCAAGATGAAAAATCAAGTAGATCGCACATAGTTTATTATCAGCAACCGTGTGAGATGCAACACAAAATATCCTGGAGCACCGTCGGTGTATAGTACGCCTATGTCTTACGTGAGAAGGTGCTTCCGCTATAGTCCACAGCCGGCGTCTCAAGCACACTAGCTCGCTCCCCAAATATCATTTCACTATTCAATCGTCGCTGGTGAAAGATGGGCACGTGGACCCGTGTTGTGAGGGCAACTTCGATGGCCCACTCCGGCGAGAGCGCGGCCGCAGCCACCATGCGCGTGCTAACAAGGTGCATGAGCGCGGCCGCAATCTGCGACTAGGCGACAAAGGCAGTCTAAACGACTGTTGTTGCTTCTCTGGTGGCGGCAGCAACATCTGCCTCGGGGATAGCAACTGGCGAGATCGGCACATCAGTTGTCCGTTCCGCAACGGCGGCCTTAGCCCTGATGGAGGCCGCCCACGACCATGTCGAGGCCGCCCATGCCCAGCTCCTGGCGGTCACCGCACAAATCGAACGAAACTTCTCCGACAACGGTTGGCAACCCACGGACGAAGAGCTGGCAATCGCCGAGAGCGTTCAAGCAGCCATCCATTCCTCCTCCTCATACCTTGCGACGACGGAGCCTGTCCAAGCCCAGATCACGTCCGCCCACGGCCAGCTCGTGGCAGCCTTTTCCAAAGAGATGGCGGACGCGGATGGTGAGATGCTTGGTGAGTATGGTGCGATGGATGCCATGGAGCCCCTTCCCCAGGAGACCATCGGGCGCGATCTGGACATGGAGGTGGCATTGGAGATCGACGAGCACCAGCCGTAGTAGTACTCTTTGTTTTGTTTAATTAAGAGCGACAGTCTTTAATTTGTTAGAGTAATGTTTAGGTTAGCTAGCTCTATTTAATTGTTGAACTTGCTTGATTAAGAAGTGTGGGTGTGCTGTAGTCTCCTTTGTGTACCCAAATTATGCAATGGCGTGGATGACCACTGTAACCATGGAAATTCGAACCAAAACTTTTGACGTTCATACTCATCACACGCGGGTTAAGCTATCTGAATCATTTGTGATGTCCACATATCGTACACAGTTCTGAATAAGGGACCGTGTTTGATGACACTTTGCGCACCAGTTTTTTCGCTGAAGCGATTCCAAATTTTTGGCTTCCGCGGAAATATCTACCTCCCCGCCCCCTCCCACTTGCCAAAAGCCACATTTCCCCTCTTTCCACCTTCCTTTCCAAGTTGAAGCCTTCACTCCTTGCTTGCAGCGCCGCCTCCTCGTCAACGACCCTCCTTCACACTGCTCGGCCTCCTCTATCCAGGACGGTAATCCACACCCGACCCCCATCCTCCTCCTCCTTCCACATCCCACATGCCCCGACTGCCGGCGCGAGCACGACACCTTCCACCCAAATCACCGACCCCTCCACCAAATAAGCGCCAGCCTAAGCCATGGTGCACGCAGTATAGCCATGACCTCAAGGAGAATTTGGTAGCGGAGAAGCAAATCTCGGCCGCACGCGGATGAGGTCGGGATGGCTGCCATTCGTGTCGTCCCCCAGATCTTGAAGGAGCACCTTGCCATTTGCTAGCTACGCTGATTAAGCATGCTCGGTTTACCCGTTGCGTGTGCTGCTCCTGCCTTTCCTTCACAAATTCTAGTGAATTGTGCTATCTAATTTTACCATGCAATTTGTTGCTCTGGTGTATATGTTGTACATGTCATGCAGTGTGGTGCTCACTTATTAACTATTTTGTTAATTAGTTGTCGTCTTCAGTTAACTATTTGATTCAATTCTGCAAATGTGATGTTCAATTCTTCAGGCTGCGATTTTGTATTGTCTTGCATGTGATAAATAAATCAAATTTATCTTTACAAAATTGTGGGTTCATTATGTTATTGTATACCATGTGAGGAATAAATTAAATTTGGCTGTAGTAAATACATGAGAAACAAATACAATTGCTACAATTGGCTGTAGTTAACTGTTTGGTTAACTGTCTGATCTTCTATTAGGAGTATGTTATATTGTGCAATGTGGTGCTCAGTTAATGTTTGGTTCATTTGTTGCGGTGTTTAGTTAACTGCTTGGTTCAATTCTGCAATGCGATGTCCAATTGTCGTGGGTAGAATTTTGTATTGTTGTGCATGTGAGGAATAAATTGAATTTGGCTGCACTTAATACATGAGAAACATATACAAGTGCTACATCTCCTAGTTCTTAATAATGCTTGGTTTGGATAAATGGGTTTTCCGTGTGGCTTGAATTAATCTGATGAATCTACAATGTGATTATTTTTCATCAACATATTTTACTGATAGCATGCGAACCCTTACTTAACCTGATGACAAACTACCTTATATGTGTTGCAGGGAAACAATGGGAAGCACTGAGGTTTACAATCGAGGTTAGCACATGCATGGTCCGTTGTCGAATAGCACATTATTGTGCAATTGCAGGAACCATTCTAATATTTAGGTTTTTAACAATTTGGTCTTGCACATGTAGGTCTTGCTGTCAGAGGTTTTGACCCATTGTTTGACCCTTTTTGCATATGGGGAAATGAGTTGTCCATGAATATCAATCAAATCAAGAAACTCAGAAAGATTGTTAGGATAAAGAAATTGGCAACAAAAAACAACAAGATCTTTGTCTGTACAATGAAGAGGACATCAGTTCACTTCAAGATGGTACAAACTATTATACCTTGCCTTTTTTTATTCCTTTGCCCCATTTCCAATATAGAGAAGATATTTATGCACATCTTTGTTTTCAGGCCTTTCCAAAGCAGTTCACTGATGATTACCTCTCAAACCACCTCTATGGTCAGGAGGCGAGGAAGGTTTTCATACAACAACCACGGTTCAATATTGAAGTGTTTCTGAAGCGGACGAAGGACGGACGGTCAACCATCCACGGGCACTGGCCTAAAGTTGCAAAGACCTTCAACATGAATGAAGGCTCAATATCCGCCTTCCGCTTCAGCAGTTTTCCAGATGAGATGCATCTGTCTATATACCGTCTATGATGCTAATTTCGAAAGGTTCTACATGTTGCATGTGGAACTTGCTGCTGGTGCAGTTGTGTAATGGGGTAGCTGAGTGCTGAAGCTATATCATGTTGTACTCTGATGTATTTCAGTTATGAAATTCTGCTTCCTTAATATGGAAATGAAATATATTGTGTGCTTAATATGAAATGTCAATTAGATTAATAAATGGATTATGAATAATTGGATAATTAGCCTGCTATTGGCGAATTAGCCTGCTAATTGGGTTTTGCTATTGCAGACGGTTGTTGAAAAAATACCGCGGGCGATGACCTCAGGCAACGCACACAGTTTCTAGGAATAAACCGTGTTGGATCGATGAACAATCACACACGACTTTCTCTTGAAAACGGTTTGCGTTAGGCCACCTTGCGCAAATGTTTACCACATAAAAACTATGTGTGATGGACAGCCTTTGCCACACAGTTTCTTCTACAGACCGTGTGTGATACATTCAATAACGCAAATGATTTAATGGGAAAAATTGTGTGTGATGTACCTGTGAATGGAAACGTTTTCCTTGGAGCGACTGTGTGGGATGTGCATACAAACGGAAAGGTTTAGCGGGGACTGACTGTGTGGGATGTACTTGCAACTGGAAACAATTTTTGCCATATAATTGTATTTTTAGCTCTACTATACATATTTCCGTATTTGAGTGCTCGCCGGTCGCACACGACCTCATTTTGCGGAACGTGTGTGCCAGGAGGGCATATCCCCGACGGTTTCTGGGTCGTGTGGGAAGGACCCCCCCTATCGCCCACGCTCACTTGGCGACAGTTCCAAATGTCATCGCAGAAAGGGGTTAAAAACCATTTGTTTAGGACCGAAGCGCACCAGTGTATGTAGATTTATCACACCCAACCCACCAAGCTCCTTCGGCCGGCATACGAGGCGCCAGGCCATCAGACACTTTCCACTGTGGATCTCCTCTGTTCCGGCCCAAAAGAACGCCTTACATCCTCTATCGATGCTATCCAAGGCCCACTTTGGAGCATTGGCCATGATAAGATGATGGGTAGGCCTAGCCCTCACGACGCTATCGATTAGGATCAACCTGTCAGTCCTTGTTATCAGGCCTCTCGACCATCCTAGCAGAAAGTTGAGCACTGCATTAACCATTGGCTGCCACTGATTGCATGTTAGTTGCTTTATCGAGAGTTGGATGCCGAGATACTTGCACGGAAAATTCTGAATCCTCCAAGGTAGGGCTGCGGCTACTCTCTTGGTGCCCCCAAGTCCGGCCTAATCAGGATCGCCGATGATTTTTGGTAGTTAATCTTCAGTCCTGAGGCCTCTCCAAAGATGTGCATTACTTCCTTGCCAAACGCTAGATCCATGTGTGTCGGCCTGATAAAGAGAACGACATCATCTGCATAGACCGAGAGTCGTTGTATCAGAGAGCATCCGGGCATCGGGCTTAGGACTCCAGTTTGTTGGGACCGAACGATGAGAGCAGACAGGGCATCCATAGCAATGACAAACAGGAGAGGGGAGACTGGATCGCCATGCCTCATGCCACATGCATGCATGATCTTCTCTCCTACGTTGCCATTGACAATCACTCTAGAGCTGACCGAGGATAACAGCGTGGCAATCCATCTATCAGAGAATCCTTTCGCGTGAAGAACTTCAAAAAGGAACGGCCAGGACAACGAATCAAACGCTCTCGAGATGTCCATCTTCACCATCACACCCTTAGCTTTCCGTTTGTGCAAGTTCCTCGCCACTTGACGCACAAGCATGAAATTGTCATGTAAACTTCTGCCCTTGATAAAAGCTGATTGGTTTGAGTGAATCATCTCCTCCATGCCCCCACTAACTTTGGTTGCCAATATCTTGGCACAGATCTTGGGGATGTTGTGGAGCAAGCTGGTCGGTCTAAAATCCCCTATCTCTGAAGCATCCGTTTTTTTGGGATTAGAGTAATCAGTGCCTTATTGAGCCTGCCAAAACCTCGTCCATTATCCAACATGAACTTCTAAATCGCAGCAATCACATCTCCCTTAATTACGGGCCAGGCTTTGTGGAAGAAAAGCCCAATGAATCCGTCCGGCCCCGGCGCTCTGTTAGCTGGCATGTCTTTTATGACCTCCCAGATTTCCTCCTCTGAAAAAATGGTGTCCTGATCTGACAAGTCGATGGGCTCCATGTTCAGATATTGCAAATCAAGAGTGAACTCTCTCGCCCTGGATGTGCCCAAAATCTCCTCGTAAGCCTGATGGAAAGCCGTCTCCTTTCCCTGCTGATCGGTGATGATCTATCCTCTGACCGAGATCGCCGGAATTAGTTTTTGGCCTTCCTCCCGTTCGCAAAAAGTTGGAAGAATTATGAGTTTGCATCGCCCTCACGAAGCCATTTGATCCGAGATCGCTACCTAGCAATCGTTCTTTCTAGCGAAGCCAGGCCAAGAAGAGTCTTTTTCAAAAGACCACGGAGCCATCTCTCCTCCGTAGTCAGGCTTATGTCTTCCATGGCCTTGTCAAACAGCTTGATAACCAACCTCGCGATTGCCATCTGAATTTTGACATTACCAATCTTTTTCTGCCCCCAAGCCATGAGAAATTTGGCGGTGTTCCTAAGAAGCTCATCAAGGCGCTTATACAGATCCGTGATGCCCGGCACGCACACCCAGGCCTCCTTCATAGCCTCCTTGAATCCGTCAATCTTGGTCCAAAAAACTTCAAACCTGAAGCGCCTAGCTGTGAGAATGTGTTTCTCCAAAGCGAGGTGCAGGGGACAATGGTCAGATACGTCAATGGACAACGCTTATAGCATGCAATTGGGGTATTCCAATTCCCGGTCAACCGAGACGAGGGCGCGATCAATCTTGATGAGGGTGGCTAGCTCTCGTTCATTACTCCAAGTGAATTTGCGCCCATGAAGGAAGATTTCTTTCAGTTCCATGTTGTTGATAAAACGCCTACACCTGCCCATCGTCCTCCTGTCAAGGTTGGCGTTTCTCTTGTCAGAAGCACACAGGATGAGGTTGAAGTCACCGATCACCATCCAAGGGCCCGGGCATAGAGCGTGTCTTTCCACCAATTCGTCCAGGAAAGCAATTTTCTCCGCATCCTCCTGGGGGCCATACACAATAGATAGCCACCAGGGCGATCCCACTAGAGACATAGCCCGTGATGAAATTCGAGTCATTGACCAGGTTGGACACCTGGAATAGAGTCGAGTTCCATGCCAACAATATACCTCCATGTGTCACATTGGCAGGGAGATAGGCAAAACCATCATACGCCGGACCAAGACATTGCAGAATAGTAAAGTAGTCCACCACAGCCAGTTTTGTCTCCTGGATACAAATGATAGCGGCATTGATAGAATCTACAAATTCTCTAAGGGCCTTCTTCTTGGCCGGGCTATTGAGGCCTCTCACATTCCAACACACCAACTCCACATTGGTGCCAGACATCAAGAAGTCTAGCATCCAACTGGTGGTAATCTATTTACTCGCGCAGTGCCCACTATCGTCTCTCCATCCAGCCTATCCAAGTCGATGGGAATAGACTTGCCAAAGATTGCTGCTATCGCTCTAAGTTGATGCTCCTGAATAGGTGAGTCAAATAGCTTTTTAAGCATTCTCATAGCACCGTCCTGGACCGCAAGGTCGTCCTCTGCAACTCCCAGAGTCTTGAGCTGTACCGCTTCAGTAACAGAGGCCTTTTGCTTTCTTGGCACCGCAGTGCTCACTGAGCGGGTGGTGCATCTAGGAGTGAACGGGTCCTGCCCCATATGCACCCCTTTGATTGCTTCAATTTCCTTAAGCAGCGGTGGTGCTAGTTTCTTGATAAGTCTCGCGCAGAAGGATTTCAGCTTCCCCATTGCCACTCTTTCCTTTTCTGTCGGACATTGCACCATTTGATCGCTACCATCCGCACCAGGCAGCACGTCCAACTGAGCCATGGGAGGCGGCATGGCAATAGCTAGCATGTTGCACGTGCGCGTCACATCCGACACACCCCCCAGCGATAGGTTGCATGGCTGGGTCACATCCAGCTTCGGGGAATCTCCTGGGGCCCACCAGCTGGCACCAATGGGGAGGTGGCCGACAAGATCTTCTCCACCAGGGCCCAGCCCACAGCAGGGGAATAGAGGGTAGCAGCATCCTGATTACTGGCCTCACCCCTACCCTCCTGTGACACGTGACCAAGCGGGGCCACTCACGTCTCCTCGAAAGAGGCATCCAGCTGATTTGCACCCACCATCTTGTTGATCTCCACCACCCGCGTCTCAGGCTCGGCAATGATTGCAGTAACCGGTCCGCCCGCTGAGCCCGCCACTTCCACCTCGGGATCCTGCGGGCCACTATCTCTGTCTCCTTCCAGAACAACCCCACCTTTGTCGGCTGCCACAGATGGCACGACCGCATTCTGATTGGCCAACGGCAGGTGGATAGAGGGAATCTCCAACACTGCTGGCGCAACCACCACATCCACCTCGAGGCCCGCGCGTACCGGTAGCGTCACCCGTGCCAGTGGGACAGCTATCACTGGCACAGGATCTACAGCAACCAGGAGCCGCGGGGGCACCGCTGTGTGCTGTGCCTCGGCAGCCACAGGACGACCACAAGGATCCGGTGTGCCAGCCTGGGACGTTGGCACCACCACTGCCTGCCTCGATGCCAGAAGCTCACCGAAGGTGCTAATCCGGCTAGCCGGTGCTCCTGCCACCTGCCTTTTGTTGGATCCAATAGCAGGCAGTCGCCAGTTGGACTCACCCAATCTGCTCATCAAAACTTGCCTGAAGGTCCTGCCAGTTGCTCCAACGCCGACAGCCCAGCCGCTCCACCATGGTCATCTCTCTTGTCGCGCATCCATGGTAGCACATGGCGTTCCCCTCCTCCTGAGAAGCCATCGAATCATCCGGCAACCCACTCTGACCGCTACTGCCAGAACTCGCCGGACGACGCCAGTTCTCCGGGGCATTGAAATCCCAGAGCCTGCCAATGTGAATGAGCGTTGAGTACTCCAGGAATTGGCGAGACGATGCACGCCGCTACCGTGCATCTTCCAATTCTGGCTCAGGGATCCACAGCCTCTTGTCCATCAGGATATCCTCTGGCTGCACGCACCAAGCACAAACCTTGAACGGTGACAAATCTGATATGTCCGCTATTTCAGGCACCAAGCTGTCACTTTTGCAAGCAGACCCAAGGATCTCAGCAGCTGTATCTTGAGACCACGCATGTGAAGGGATTCCCTCGATCATAAGATCCACCTGCACCCTCATTGCCTTAGCGGTAGCTTGCGCCTGCCGCAGCCATGGCTTAAAGAAAAGCTTGAAGCTTCCATTGTCAACAGGGATGGAATGGAGGGCAATGTTACGAAGCTCCGGAGTGGCAAAGATGATAAGTAAATCCTCCGGTTGGAAATGATGAACAGAGAAGAGATGACGTGGAATCTCCAACTACGCCGAAATGGCTTCCGCCGCCTCCACACAGGAGACCGACGGCCTCACACCACCAATGTAGACCACCACCGCCAGACAAAGCCGGCGCTCCATGTCATCCATCTCTGGGGAGCGGCAGAGCACACATCCCCCAGAAGATACCTGGGTCAGTAGCCATGCTGAGGACAAAGGTTCAGCCATCGCCAGCAAGGGAGGTACCAAGGGTACTTCCTGCCTAGGCGTCGGTGAGGTCTATCTCTCAGCACCAGCCACCACAACAGACGGAGCCAGGCGGCCCATCTTGGTCAGGACCGCCCGGATCAGCTCTCGCTCCGAAGCTGGGCTCCGAGGACGCTTGCATTGGAATGATTCATGGCCTTCAAAGCCGCAGTGGAAGCACATGGGACGGTTGGTGTAGTCCTGCTTCTTGTGGTCGTCCCGAAGCACTTAAAGCAGAGACCTTGCAGCTCGATCGGAAACTCCTTCCTCTCCCACGAAGAAGACGGCGAGGACGGCGCCCTGTAAGCAGACGGGCCAGCCTCCATCTGACGCCATTGCGCCCGCCGGCGGCGCCACATCGCATTGCGGGATGGCCTCGGGTGACGGAATCCATCCACCTGAGCCGCCGATGGGCCAGCCACCTGCTGGCTCGCCCCGTCGAAAGACACAGCATGGTTGGACCCAGTGGATCCCAAGAGGCCCAGACCGGAAACCACCGGCTGCGGCCTAGGAAACGCCAAGGAGACCGAAGGCGGGCTAGAGGAGCCATCCGCCATTGCACCCCGGGTCGGAGGTCCAGCAAGGGGGGTGGACGCCGCGACCGGGGTGGTTAGCGGCGGGGGGAGGTGGACGCCGCGACCGAGGTGGTTAGCGGCGGGGGGAGGTGGACGCCGCGACCGGAGTGGCCGGCGGCGGGAGGGAGGGCTGGAGCGAAGGGCGTGGAGCAGAGGAGCGGACTGGAGTGCGTACGTCGAGTCATCGCCGACGGAGTCGATCTCCTTGCTAGCACAGGCATGAGTCTGAAATACCAATTTTAGCTCTTGGAACTTCTCATATGCTCCATGGCATTCAAAACGTTTTTGAAGGCCAGGTTCTAAGTCGTAAAGCATGGCGCACTAAACTATCAAGTAGTCATCATATCGAGCTTGCCAAACGTTCATAACGTCTGCATCTGCTCCTGCAATAGGTTTGTCACATAACGGTGCATCAAGGACATAATTCTTCTGTGCAGCAATGAGGATAATCCTTAGATCACGGACTTAGTCCGCATCACTGCTACTATCATATTTCAACTTAGTTTTCTCTAGGAACATATCAAAAATAGGGGAGCTACAACGCGAGCCATTGATCTACAACATAATTTGCAAATACTATCAAGACTAAGTTCATGATAAATTAAGTTCACTTAATCAAATTACTAATGAACTCCCACTTAAATAAACATCCCTCAAGTTATCTAAGTGATATGTGATCCAAATCGACTAACCCATGCCCGATCATCACGTGAGATGGGGTAGTCATCAATGGTGAACATCTCTATGTTGATCATATCTACTATATGACTCACGTTCAACCTTTCGGTCTCCAGTATTCCGAGACCATGTTTGTACATACTAGGCTCGTCAAGTTTAACCCAAGTATTCTGCATGTGCAAAATTGTCTTACACCCGTTGTATGTGAGCGTAGAGTCTATCACACCCGATCATCACATGGTGTCTCGAAACGACAAACTTTCGCAAGTGCATACTTGGGGAGAACACTTATATCTTGAAATTTAGTGAAGGGATCATCTTATAATGCTACCGTTGTTCTAAGCAAAATAGATGCATAAAAGATAAACATCACATGCAATCAAAATATGTGACATGATATGGCCATCATCATCTCGTGCTTTTGATCTCCATCTCCAAAGCATCGTCATGATCTCCATCATCACCGGCTCGACACCTTAATCTCCACCGTTGCACCATGGTCGTCTCGCCAACTATTGCTTCTACAACTATTGCTAACGCATAGCGATAAAGTAAAGCAATTACATGGCATAGAGTGCCTATACTTGATGGAGAGTTCTTTCATGAGTGGAAAAATGAGATGCTTGAGATTTTCAATGAATATCACTTGAACAAGTACATTACTAGCCCTTGTGTGCCCCTTGTTGACCCTTTACATCCTACCCCCGATGAGTCTATTGACATGATCCGTATTCTTAGAACTGTCAATCTTATCACTAGAGGATTACTTGGAAACTTGATTGTTTGCTTGCCTACTCTTGATTGTGCTTACACCATATGGAGATTTCTTGAGGAACAATTTCCTAACTATTCCTTGCTAAATCTGGATGTGATTCTTCATAAGTCAATTGCCTTAAGTAAGATGAATCCCAATGATCCCGGTTTGGTGATTGTCTATTTGATCTTCGTGA
This sequence comes from Aegilops umbellulata, assembly GCA_032464435.1. Lineage (NCBI taxonomy): Eukaryota > Viridiplantae > Streptophyta > Magnoliopsida > Poales > Poaceae > Aegilops > Aegilops umbellulata. The sequence continues at coordinate 410,957,967 of CP136055.1, forward strand.
TCTTATGCGTGCCAAAGGAGATGTTGGAATCATTAGCAACATCATCTCCGAAGTCATTAGAATTCACAAAGATGAACATTGTGATGATCATTTATCTAATGAATCACTCTCTCTAGGAAATGATCAATCACAAGATGATGTTGAACATGGATACTATGATGAGGATGAGGATAGTGACTTCGATCTCGATGAGTCTATGAGACACTTTGGTCTTATGGCAAATCTTCGCGGCTACATGGATGGAGGAAAGGAATGGGTTCTTGATAATGGATGTACCGATCACATGACCGGAGAAAAGAATATTTTTCGTGAGCTTGCTGAAAATGACGGCCCTCAAAAGTATGTCACTTTTGGTGACAACTCAAAGGGTAAGGTGGTTGGCCTTGGTAAGGTGGCCATCTCACATGATAGCTCCATACAAAATGTCATGCTCATTGAATCTCTTGGCTATAATTTACTTTCTGTATCTAGACTTGCTGACTTTGGTTTCAATGTCCTATTTACTGAAGTATATTGCCAAGTGTTTCGTAGAGATAATCATAAAATGGTCTTTACCGGTATACGTAGAGGTGATCTATACATTGTTGATTTAACTAAAAAGGCTCAACCTAGAACTTGCTTAATTGCTAGATCTTCTAAAGGTTTGTTATGGCATAGAAGGTTAGGTCATGTGGGCATGCAAAATCTTGATAAGCTTATTAAAGGTCATCATATCCTTGGAGTGAAAGACATTATATTTGGTAAGGATAGATTGTGCAGTGATTGTCAAGCAGGAAAATAGGTTGGAAGGAGCCACCCCGTGAAGAACATCATGACCACGAAAGACCGCTCGAGCTGCTTCATATGGATATTTTTGGTCCAAATGCCTATAAAAGTCTCGGTGGAAACTCGTTTGGTTTAGTCATAGTCGATGATTTTTCAAGATTTACGTGGGTGTTATTTCTTGATGATTAATTGCAGGTCCAAAAGATCTTCAAGAACTTCGCTAGGAAGGCCCAAAATCAATTTGAAGTGAAGATCAAGAAGGTTCGCAGCGACAACGGAACGGAGTTTAAGAACGCCAATGTGGACACCTTTCTTGACGAAGAGGGGATTTCACATGAGTTCTCGGTTACGTACACGCCTCAACAAAATGGAGTTGTTGAGAGGAAGAACTGGACTCTTATTGAGATGGCGAGAACATGCTTGATGAGTACAAGACGCCAAAACACTTTTGGGCGGAAGTGGTTGAGACAGCTTGTCATGCAACAAATCGTCTATATCTTCACAAGCTACTTGGCAAGACGGCATATGAGCTTCTCATCGGTAACAAACCCCAAGTTGGATACTTTCGAGTATTCATCTCAAAGTGCTATATTCTTGATAAGCATCGTCGTTCTAAATTTGCTCCTAAATCTCATGAGGGTTTCCTACTCGGTTATGGCTCAAACTCTCACACATACCGTGTCTACAACAATTTCACCCGAAAGGTTGAAGAGACGGTAGATGTGAAGTTTGATGAATCTAACGGCTTGCAGGTAGAGCAATTGCCAATTGATGTAGGAGACAAAGACACTTCGGAAGCAATCCAAGACTTATCTATTGGCAATATCCGTCCAACAGAGGTGAAGGAGAGTACCTCGTCCATCCAAGTGGAAGCTTCTACCTCACGACAAGGTGAACCATGAGTTAACTCGGAGGCATCGACAAGTGGGACACGCCAAGATGAAGGAAACGAGGAAGTACACCAAGATGAACCTCATCAACCTCCTTCTCCACCACCACAAGAGAACAACAACACCAACAACAAAGAAGGCCAAGAGGAAGAACAAGATGATGAAGTAGATGTTCCACCCCGGCCCAAAAAAAAGCTCTTACGAGTTAGAGCAAGAGTTTCACGAGACCATCCCGTTGAACAAATCTTCAATGATATCCAAACCGTGAGAATCACTCGCTCTAAAACTCGTTTGGCTAACTTTTGTGAACATTATTCATTCATCTCTAGCATTGAACGTATGAAGGTTGAAGAAGCATTGGAAGATCCGGATTGGATAAATGCCATGCACAAAGAGCTACACAACTTTGAGAGGAACCAAGTATGGACATTGGTTGAGAAGTCCGACAACAACCACAACATCATCGGTCCAAATGGGTGTTTCGCAACAAGCAAAACGAAGATGGACAAGTCGTTCGCAACAAAGCATGTCTCGTCGCCCACGGCTACACTCAAGTCGAAGGTATGGACTATGGTGAGACATATGCCCCCGTTGCTAGACCTGAGTCCATCCGCATCTTACTTGCCTATGCAAATCACCATGATATTACCTTGTACCAAATGGACATTAAAAGTGCTTTTCTAAATGGTGAAATTGAGGAGGAAGTTTATGTTAAACAACCTCCCAGCTTTGTTAATTCTAAGAAACCCGACCATGTTTACAAACTTCACAAAGCTCTTTATGGTCTTAAACAAGCTCCTAGAGCATGGTATAAATGCTTGACCAAGTTCCTTATTGAAAAAGGCTTTGTGATTGGAAAAATTGATTCAACACTTTTTACTAAAAGGGTTAGTGGTGAATATTTGTGTGCCAAATTTATGTGGATGATATCATATTTGGTTTGACTTACCCTCATTTTAGTGAAAAGTTTGGAAGGCTAATGTCGGAGAAGTTTGAGATGCCTATGATGAGTGAACTCAAGTTTTTTTTGTTTGCAAATCAAGGAAACTAAGGAGGGTACCTTTGTTTCCCAAACGAAGTATACCAATGACTTATTCAAGAAGTTCAACATGAAAGAATGCAAAGGTATGAATACACCCATGCCTACTAGTGGACATCTTGACTTGACCAAGGATGGCGAACCGGTTGACCAAAAGGTTTACTGCTCTATGATTGGTTCATTGTTATATCTATGTGCCTCCCGTCCCAATATTATGCTAAGTGTGTGCATGTGTGCACGATATCAAGCGGCCCCCAAAGAATGTCATCTTAAGGCTGTGAAAAGGATAGTGAGATACTTAATGATCCTAAGAGGTCTTCATTTGGTCTTGTTGGCTACTCCGATTCAGACTATGCCGGTGACAAGGTTGATAGAAAGTCCACTTCGGGTACTTGTCAATTTCTTGGTAGATATCTTGTGTCTTGGTCCTCCAAGAAACAAAACTCGGTACCCTTGTCCACCGCCAAAGCGGAATACATTGATGTTGTGCTCAATTACTTTGGATGGCCCAAACTCTTAAAGATTATGGGATCTATGTGAAACATGTTCCATTTCTTTGTGACCATGAAAGTGCTATTAAGATTGCTCATAATCCTGTGCTACATTCTTGAACTAAGCATATTGAAGTTCGTCATCATTTCATTCGAAATCATGTTACTAAAGGGGACATTGATCTTAAACATGTTCGTACCGATAAGCAATTGGCGGATATATTCACCAAACTGCTTGATGAGAAAGTATTTTGCCGTTTGAGAGGTGAATTGAACATCATTGATGCCTCAAACTTGGAGTAGAAACTCCATTTGGATGCATGCAAGGCATGAGCCTTTGACTAATCCTTGATATTTCTCTTATGATGATGATCATATGTCATGGATCTATCCTTGTACCCTTGCATGTTATCTAACCCTTGTAGGTACTTGGATAACCTAATTCTATGAGATTGCAGCTCGCTCATATCTTGAGCAATCTCTACATCACCAAGTCTCTACAATATGGTGGTTGAAGACAAGGAAGCATGAAACCTTTCAACATATCCTTTGACAATTTCTTTATATCAAATTTCTTTTGGTATCAAACTTCATGATTGTCATTTTGGATACACAAGTGCTCTTCCTTGCAAGGCTAACCCATGTAGGTAGATGAACTCAAATTACAAGTGGTGCTCCCAACCATTGATGAGCTACATCAACCTTGAGCATCCTACCCAAGTTCAACTACATGATTAAGATCAACACCACCACCCAAGGTATGTCATTCCATCTTAGAGAAGCTTTACCCCAAGTCATGGGTCAAAGCAGCTCAACAAGATGTGAATACATCAAAATGCTTAAATGAAAAATGGCAACCCCATTTTGAGCTTAAACGATAACTATGACCTATGATCAAGTGCCTTCACTTGACTCCTAAGTCAATATACTCTAACATAGGTGACTTTGTTGCCGACCTATTCTAGATGAAGTTCTCTAGTGTTTCTCTGTGTTCTTGCATTTGTCTCATGCATGTTTATTTCCCCTTCCAAAAGAACTTCATCTAGATTTCTTTTATTTTATTTTCTGCATTCGCTGCATCCAATTCATTGCAAATCCTTTAGTTAATTCCCCGCAAATCTTTCTGAGATCTTATTTGCCTAGTGAGCTGAGATGACAAATTTTTCTCTTTGTTGAACTCAGCCTCGCCGATCTTTTCACATTGACAAGACCGAAACCACTCGGTTGCGTCGAAGCAAAAGACCGAAACCGATTTCACAACTGAGCAAAATTCTGCCATTTGCATCCTGCATTTCTAATCCAGCTCCACTTGATGATTCTTATCCTCTACATGCATCACGTTCTACATGCTGCTTTGTCATGTCACTCAAGGACCAAACCTATTGGACTCATACTCCAGAAGATCCCTTCTTGGAAATTGATGTCAAAGGGGGCGAGAGAGATCACATCAAAGCTTAATCACATCAAAGGGAGAGAGAGTGTAACGCCCCGGATTCGATGCGCCAGGTGTCCGCCAGTTATTCGCCGTCCTTGCCATGTCATGTGCTTGCGTGTCGCACTTTGCCATGTCATCATCTTCATTTCATATCATGTCATCATGTGCATCGCATTTGCATACGTGTTCGTTTCATGCATCCGAGCATTTTACCCGTTGTCCGTTTTGCAATCCGGCACTCCTATGTTCCCCGGCGCCCCCTTTTGCCTCTTTTCGTGTGCGGGTGTTAAACTTTCTCGGAATGGCCCAAGGTTTGCCAAGCGGCCTTGGTACACCATCGGTAGACCGCCTGTCAAGTTTCGTGCCATTTGGAGTCCGTTTGATACTCCAACAGGCTAACCGGGTAGCCGCAAAGGCCTCTTTTGTGTGCAGCCCAACACCCCTTCTAAGTGGCCCAAAACCCATCCTAACCCCCTCCATGCTGTCGGTCGTTCGATCACGATCGCGTGGCCGAGAAGTGCGCTCCATTTGGACACTCCTACCTACTCCTACCTATAAATATGTGTTCCCCTCCGAATTTTGCGCGCAGCCAACCCTAGCCATTTTCCTCCTCCGGCAGCCGGACATGTCCGTCCCGCCGCCGGACGCGTCCACCCCTGCTGCCACGTCGCTCCGACGAATCGGAGGCCGCCACCTCAGCCGCGTCGCCGCCGCCAGCCACTCCCACGCCGCCACGTGTCTCCGCCGCCGTCCCCACGCCCGCGGCCCGCCGAGTCCACGCGCGGCCCGCGGGGCCCATCCGCCGCCGGCCGCTGGCCCGCGCACCGCCCGACGCCGCTCGGCCGAGCCCGAGCTCCCCGCACCGCCGCCGGAGCTCCTTCCCCGCCGCCCGGCCGCGCCCGAGCGCCTCCCGGTCGCCGCCCGGCTCCCCATCGCCTCGCGCCACCTGCGCGGCGCCGCCTCCTCGCCGGTGCGGCCCCGCCACCTTGCCGGCGTCCGCCGCCATGGGAGCCCGAGCTCGGGGCCGAGCTCCGCCGCCTCGCCTCTTCACGCCGGCGACGGCGCTCGCCGCCCAGCTCCCCTCCCCGTCGCCGCCCGGGCCTCCTCCGGCTAGATCCGGGCCGGCGCCGCCCGGATCCGGTCGCCCCGACCTCTTCCTTAACGCCGGCCGCCGTCTCCCTCGCCTCCGGTGACCTTACGGCGAGCATCTCCGGCAGCCTCGAAAATCCGTGCAGATCCAGATCCAAAGGTTGACCCCGATTTTCCCCAAGTCTTTTAATATTTTGCATTTTGTTGCCATGTTCATCGCATCATATCTCCTAACATGCTGCTCCGTTTTGCGCGTGTGATATACCGAAATGTTCGTACGGAGATGATCTACATTTTGTTCCACTGTGCCATGTTCATTTGTGTTCATATTGATGCCCTAATAATCGTTGCAAGACTGCTATGTGATGTTGTCTGCTGTAGTTTATCAGGACATGCTCATTTGTCATTTTCGCATCTTTTTGTGTGATTTTCTTGTGAGCATGAAGTCTATATGTGTTATGAGATATAACATGCCATCTTTTCTGTGGTGCAATACATTATTCATGATATGCCATGTGTTGTTTGTTTTGAGCTTGCTAAGTAGCCTTCGTGATGTTGCTGATTTCAAAGACTTTGGTGATTTCACTAAGTCATGTCCTGCTGTTATTTTTATGCCATGTATTCATGTTGCTACAGTGAGATCCATGCCTCTTTTGAGGATGATCAGTAAGGATGTTTTGTAGATATGGTTATGCTCTATCCATCCATGCCTCTGTTTACATTTATAGATCAACCTAGCTTGACTCAATTGAGCTCTACTTTTGCTATAAAATGTTCCTGGCAGATTGTTTACGTGTTATTCAATTTTGCCAGGGTTGTTGTAGTTGATCCGTGCATGCTATGCTGTTGTTCGTGCCATGTATAGCTTCTATGCCATGTCTAATTTTCGGGAGTATGCTTAGTTTGTCATGCAATGCCTCATAGTGAGTGCATCGAGCTCGTAAACATGCCTACTTGTTATCTGTTTTGCCATGCTCCAGTTTTTCACTAAGTCTGAATCTGTTTATGTTTTTGCTATGTTCACATGCTTGCAATTGTATTCTCTGATCCCTTTTGGCTTATGGTCAGAAAGGGACTCTTGTTATATGCTTTGAGTAGATTCATGCCATGCTTTCGTTTGACATGATAGCTTGTGTACCATGTTGTTTGATAGCTCTAAACATTGCAACCTGATGTTATTTCTGCCATGTCCTGAAATTCTGCAAGTCTGTGAACCTATTATTATTTGCAATCTTGATATGTCCTTTTGAGCATGTTCTAGTAGTTTCTGGAGTTAGCTAAGTGTTCATGTTTTGTAATGCTTTACCTGAACATCATGTCCATGCCTTTTTTATCATGTTATGGTGTTGTAGCATGTTGTTTTGGTGCTTGCAAGATGCCTAGTTGTTGTTATGGGCAGATTGGTGCTATATATTGTTTGGAGTGTATGAGTTGCACCGTTGCTCCGTTTTGAGTGTGCTCTATATGAAACTTGCTTAGAATTGCATGTAGCTTCATAATATCATGTTGCATCCTTGATTTGAGGTGTTTGCTTGATGGTTGAATGCATTTTGCATCGATGTCATGCTAACTTGTTTTGCTCATATCTTCTAGGCCGTAACTCCGAATCTAATGATCTTTATATGTAACTTGACTAGAATTTCGTGTAGATCATCTTGGTGCATCTTAAATTGCTGTTTAACAACTTGAACCTAAGCTTTATTCAGATCTGGACCAATTTTGAAATTTGCATATGAGGACTTACCGGAATTATCCTATGTTGTTTCCGGCCTCATTTAAAGTTGCTTTGATGTGTTGCTCTTGTATGCATCATCTCTTGCCATGCGTAGCTTCATGTAGCCTTGTCATGCATCATACTTGGTTGAGCATCATGCCTTGTTCATGTGTGGTGTGTTTACGATGTTGTGTGCTTCTTCTCGCTAGTTCCCGTTTCGTTGCGATCGTGAGGATTCGTTCGTCTACGCTTGGTTCGTCTTCGTGGCTTCATCTTCTTCATGGACTCGTTCTTATTCCTTGCGGGATTTCAGGCAAGATGACCGTCACCTTGGATCTCATTACTATCATTGCTATGCTAGTTGCTTCGTTCTATCGCTATGCTGCGTTACCTATCACTTGCTGCTCAAGCCTCCCAAATTGCCATGAAACTCTAACCTTTGTCACCCGTCCTAGCAAACCGTTGTTTGGCTATGTTACCGCTTTTGCTCAGCCCCGCTTATAGCGTTGCTAGTTGCAGGTAAAGATGAAGATTGCTCCATGTTGCATTATGTTTATGTTTATGTTGGGATATCACAATATCTCTTATATTATTAATGCATCTATATACTTGGTAAAGGGTGGAAGGCTCGGCCTTATGCCTGGTGTTTTGTTCCACTCTTGCCGCCCTAGTTTCCGTCATATCGGTATTATGTTCCCGGATTTTGCGTCCCTAACGCGGTTGGGTGATTTATGGGACCCCCTTGACAGTTCGCTTTGAATAAGACTCCTCCAGCAAGGCCCAACATTGGTTTTACCATTTGCCTACCACCTATCCCTTTCCCTTGGGTCGGCCAGCCCGAGGGTCATCTTATTTTAGCCCCCCCCCCCCCCCGGGCCAATGCTTGTCTAAGTGTTGGCCCGAAACGAGTAGACTGCGGGGCCACCTTGGGGAAACTTGAGGTCTGGTTTTACTCATAGGATGTCTCATCCGGTGTTGCCCTGAGAACGAGATATGTGCAGCTCCTATCGGGATGTCGACGCATCGGGCGGCTTTGCTGGTCTTGTTTTATTACTGTCGAAATGTCTTGTAGCCGGGATTCCGAGACTGATCGGGTCTTCCCGGGGAGAAGGAATATCCTTCGTTGATCGTGAGAGCTTATCATGGGCTAAGTTGGGACACCCCTGCAGGGTTTGAACTTTCGAAAGCCGTGCCCGCGGTTATGTGGCAGATGGGAATTTGTTAATGTCCGGTTGTAGTAAACTTGAAGTAAACTCTTCTAAAATACACCAACCGTGTGCGTAACCGTGAGTCTCTCTTTTCGGGGTTGATCGAGAGGAGGACACGGTTTCTGGGTTATGTCTGACGTAAGTAGGAGTTTAGGATCACTTCTTGATCATTACTAGTTGACGACTGCTTGCTTTGCTTCTCTTCTCGCTCTTATTTGCGTAAGCTAGCCACCATACATGCTTAGTCGCTGCTGCAACCTCACCACCTTACCCCTTCCTTTCCCATTAAGCTTTGCTAGTCTTGATACCCATGGTAATGGGATTGCTGAGTCCTCGTGGCTCACAGATTACTACACCACCAGTTGCAGGTACCGTTTATGCGATGATCATGATGCGAGAGCGATGTTTATTTGTGTTGGAGTTCTTCTTCTGCTTCTTCTTCGATTGAGGGATAGGTTCCTGGTCGGCAGCCTGGGCTAGCAGGGTGGATATTGTTTGAGTTTCTGTTTATGTTTCATCCGTAGTCGGAGGTTGATCTTGTATGTTGTATTGTTGTATTCATGTGACATTGTATGTATTGGATGTATCCCCTCTATTTATGTAATGTTGATGTAATGATATCCACCTTGCAAAAGCGTTTCAATATGCGGTTCTATCCTTGGTGGGACCTTCGAGTCTCTTTAGGATAGTATCGCATATTGGGCGTGACAAGTTGGTATCAGAGCCTCGACCGACCCTAGGAGCCCCCTTGATTGATCGTGTAGTTTGGCTGATGTTGAGTCTAGAATAAAAATCCTTTTCGGAGTCTAGTTATATCGGAGAGTAGGAATTCTTTTTACTCCTCAGTCCTTTCGTTGCTCTGGTGAGAAATATTGACGTAGGTGTTTTGAACTACTTCTCTTCCCCTTCAATTTTTTCTTTAGGATCACGCGGTTAGTTTTTCGTTCGTTGCCCATCCTCTTTTCAATCCGGCGCTTTTCTCGTCAAGTCGACTCAAACCTCTTTGTCTTTCGCGAGATCAATCCTCAGTTCTTCCTCCACGACGTTGTTTTCCTGACCGAAGTTGTCCTTGTTTTTTCCCACCCGCCCTCCCTTCTTCTTCTCGGAACCGGAGTCGGACATCGAGTTTCCATTCTACTCGTGCGAGCCTTTGCATTCTTCCCTAAATCATTTCAACCGGTGCTTTTCTCTTCAAGTTATTCGTCGGTTCCCCGTCCCAAGTTGCCTGTGTTTTCCCGCCCTCCCACCCTTTTTATTCCAGGAGTCTGAGTCTTTATTCGAGTAATCAATTTTATTCATGCGGAGTATCTTCAGTCTTTCCTCAATTGTTTCAACCGGTGAATTCTCGTCTGGTTCATAAATGTTCGTCTTGCTTTCTTTCCAGTGGATCTCAACCCAATTTTCTCGGTTCGATCATATTCTCTCCCTCAGCTCAAACATTTCTCTTTGCTCATTCCTCCTCTCGCCATTCTTTTATCCCGGAGTTTGAAGACATCTCAGAAGATTCGTGTTTGCATTCAATTATTTCGAGGTTGTCACCTCATTCAAATCTGTCAATCGTTCCGGTGCATCATCTTTTCTTCAATCCTGTCCAACGGTGTTTCTTTTTCAGTGGGCCCATAACCCACAGGTCTTTCCCAGGTTCTTACCTGACTCTTCCGATTTTTTCGGAGCTATTCTCAAACTCTTTTGAAGCTTGTCGTAAGTATGAATTTCATCAGTCTGAGGCGTTTCCAAGATCGATTTCAAATCATTTTCATTGTTGGCTCAACCTCTTTGTTTTTCATTCTCCCGGAGTTTTTTTCAACAATTTTGATGGCGTTTCTCGTCGTCATTCTCAACAATTGAAGACCGAAGTGGAGTTTCTCTAATATCTTGTTCGTTCTCCCGAGGATTCACGATGCTAGCTCGATGTTATCCTATCAAATGGTTTCCAGTCGGGCAATTCTTTTCATCCATCCGGAGTATTTCCGGAGTTGCTTTCTCTCTCGATCATTCGAAGGCCATCTTTTGGAATATTTCTTTGTTCCAAGTTTTCAGCTTCGTTCGTTCCATAGTTGTATCGGTGCTTCGTTCAAGCTTTCTTCAATCAGTTCGCGATCTCTTCGTTCTCGTGCATCTTGATTTACTCAAGTATCTTCGTTCATTTTCTAACTCCTCCTGGTGATTCATTCTCTTTTCTTTGTTCGTTTTCATTTCTTACGGTGGTTCGTTCAAGATTCTTTTTCCTTGATTATCATTGTAATTCATTCGTTCTTTTCAATCCTACCGGTGGCTTATGAAGACCTTCCCAAATTTTCGCACTTTATCTCCCCTTAATCTTTTCCCAATCTGAATAAGTTGTATGCAATCCATTGCTCCCATCAATTTAACTGGTGGAGGATAAGCATAACGTAATTCTTATTCTTCTTTCATCAAGTTGATTAATTCTTTTCTTCGGAGATTGTTCATGTTGAATAATTTCTCGGTTATGTGTTGTTCATCCTTATTTTCCGGAGTTCCAAGTCTTGTCGCTTGTCTCGTCTCGAAGCTCCATCCGAATCATCGCAAGGTTTAATCTTATTCCTTCCATCCCTCAATTCAATCTCATCATCCTTTTGTTACCGGAGTTCTTCACGGTGGATCGTCATGTTTTAATTCATTCTTCAAGTGTTCATCAAGATTCTTGTTGGAGGAGTGCAAGTATCTTATCTTCTTGCATCTCGAAGTGCAATTAATTCTCCGTATTCTTTTGAAGTGGAGTTTTGCATTTCTTCGTTCCTCTCAGCTATTCAATCATTTTCCGTTTGTGGTCGGTGATCACCTCATAATTCTGAGATGTTATCCATAAGCCCACGACAAGCTATTCTTTGTTGTTGATTTTTTTCAACAACTCCGTTCAATCCTTCCTTCTATGGATGCTTTCTATTTCATTCGTGATAGAAGTTGTCATTTTCTTCCCCGTTCTTTTCTTTCCACTCTTTCAAGTCTTCCGGAGGCATTGTGTTGTTCCTCTCGTCAAGTAGCTTTCCATCTTCTCAAGTTCATGTTCTATCCTTTCCTTGTTCAGCTGGAGTGCCACTTAAACTCTTTCAGTCTTATTCCTTTTCTATCTTGTTCTAACCGGAGTGACTTCGAATTCATTTTTGTTTCGGAGCTTTGATTTCCGTCGTAATCATCATTCCTCTTTTCTACCTGAGTGCTCTCGGTCTTGTTCATCCTCTCTCTTTCATTCTTATTTCACCTCATTCCTTTTTCCCCTCCGTCTCGGTCCTAAGATCTCGGGACGAGATCTCTTGTTAGTGGAGGATAGTTGTAACGCCCCGGATTCGATGCGCCAGGTGTCCGCCAGTTATTCGCCGTCCTTGCCATGTCATGTGCTTGCGTGTCGCACTTTGCCATGTCATCATCTGCATTTCATATCATGTCATCATGTGCATCGCATTTGCATACGTGTTCGTTTCATGCATCCGAGCATTTTACCCGTTGTCCGTTTTGCAATCCGGCACTCCTATGTTCCCCGGCGCCCCCTTTTGCCTCTTTTCGTGTGCGGGTGTTAAACTTTCTCGGAATGGCCCGAGGTTTGCCAAGCGGCCTTGGTACACCATCGGTAGACCGCCTGTCAAGTTTCGTGCCATTTGGAATCCGTTTGATACTCCAACGGCTAACCGGGTAGCCGCAAAGGCCTCTTTGTGTGCAGCCCAACACCCCTTCTAAGTGGCCCAAAACCCATCCTAACCCCCTCCATGCTGTCGGTCGTTCGATCACGATCGCGTGGCCGAAAAGTGCGCTCCATTTGGACACTCCTACCTCGTCCTACCTATAAATATGTGTTCCCCTCCGAATTTTGCGCGCAGTCCAACCCTAGCCATTTTCCTCCTCCCACAGCCGGACATGTCTGTCCCGCCGCCGGACGCGTCCACCCCCGCCGCCACGTCGCTCCGATGAATCGGAGGCCGCCACCTCAGTCGCGTCGCCGCCGCCAGCCACTCCCACGCCGCCACGTGTCTCCGCCGCCGTCCCCACGCCCGCGGCCCACCGAGTCCACGCGCGGCCCGCGGGGCCCATCCGCCGTCGGCCGCTGGCCCGCGCGCCGCCCGGCCGAGCCCGAGCTCCCCGCGCAGCCGCCGGAGCTCCTTCCCCGCCGCCCGCCACCGCCGGCTGCGCCGTCACCCGGCGGCGCCCGAGCGCCTCCCGGTCGCCGCCCGGCTCCCCATCGCCTCGCGCCACCTGCGCGGCGCCGCCTCCTCGTCGGTGCGGCCGCGCCACCTAGCCGGCGTCCGCCGCCATGGGAGCCTGAGCTCGGGGCCGAGCTCCGCCGCCTCGCCTCTTCACGCCGACGACGGCGCTCGCCGCCCAGCTCCCCTCCCCGTCGCCGCCCGGGCCTCCTCCGGCCAGATCCGGGTCGGCGCCGCCCGGATCCGGTCGCCCCGACCTCTTCCTTAACGCCGGCCGCCGTATCCCTCGCATCCGGTGACCTTCCGGCGAGCATCTCCGGCAGCCTCGAAAATCCGTGCAGATCCAGATCCAAAGGTTGACCCCGATTTTCCCTAAGTCTTTTAATATTTTGCATTTTGTTGCCATGTTCATCGCATCATATCTCCTAGCATACTGCTCCGTTTTATGCGTGTGACAAATCGAAATGTTTGTAGGGAGATGCTATACATTTTGTTCCATTGTGCCATGTTCATTTCAGTTCATATTGATGCCCTAATAATCGTTTCAAAACTGCTATGTGATGTTGTCTGCTATAGTTTATCAAGACATGCTCATTTGTCATTTTTGCATCTTTTTGTGTGATTTTCTTTTGAGCATGAAGTCTATATGTGTTATGAGCTATAACATGCCATCTTTGCTGTGGTGCAATCCATTATTAGTGATATGCCATGTGTTGTTTGTTTTGAGCTTGCTAAGTAGCCTTCATGATGTTGCTGATTTCAGAGACTTGGTGATTTCACTGTCATGTCCTGCTGTTATTTTTATGCCATGTATTCATGTTGCTACAGTGAGATCCATGCCTCTTTTGAGGATGATCAGTAAGGATGTTTTATAGATATGGTTATGCTCTATCCATCCGTGCCTCTGTTTGCATTTATGGAGCAACCTAGCTTGACTCAATCGAGCTCTACTTTTGCTATAAAATGTTCCTGATAGATTGTTTACGTGTTATTCAATTTTGCCAGGGTTGTTGTAGTTGATCCGTGCATGCTATGTTGTTGTTCTTGCCATGTATAGCTTCTATGCCATGTCTAGTTTCTGGGAGTATGCTTAGTTTGTCATGAAATGCCTCATAGTGAGTGCATCGAGCTCGTAAACATGTCTACTTGTTATCTGTTTTGCCATGCTCCAGTTTTTCACTAAGTCTGAATCTGTTTATGTTTTTGCTATGTTCACATGCTTGCAATTGTATTCTCTGATCCCTTTTGGCTTATGGTCTGAAAGGGACTCTTGTTATATGCTTTGATTAGGTTCATGTCATGATTTAGTTTGACATGATAGCTTGCTGTACCATGTTGTTTGATAGCTCTAAACATTGCAACCTGATGTTATTTCTGCCATGTCCTGAAATTCTGCCAAGTCTGTGAACCTATTATTATTTGCAATCTTGCCATGTCCTTTTGAGCATGTTCTAGTAGTTTCTGGAGTTAGCTAAGTGTTCATGTTTTGTAATGCTTTACCTGAACATCATGTCCATGCCTTTTTTATCATGTTATGGTGTTGTAGCATGTTGTTTTGGTGCTTGCAAGATGCCTAGTTGCTGTTATGGGCAGATTGGTGCTATATATTGTTTGGAGTGTATGAGTTGCACCGTTGCTCCGTTTTGAGTGTGCTCTATATGAAACTTGCTTAGAATTGCATGTAGCTTCATAATATCATGTTGCATCCTTGATTTGAGGTGTTTGCTTGATGGTTGAATGCATTTTGCATCGATGCCATGTTAACTTGTTTTGCTCATATCTTCTAGGCCGTAACTCCGAATCTAATGATCTTTATATGTAACTTGACTAGAATTTCGTGTAGATCATCTTGGTGCATCTTAAATTGCTGTTTAACAACTTGAACCTAAGCTTTATTCAGATCTGGACCAATTTTGAAATTTGCATATGAGGACTTACCGGAATTATCCTATGTTGTTTCCGGCCTCATTTAAAGTTGCTTTGATGTGTTGCTCTTGTATGCATCATCTCTTGCCATGCGTAGCTTCATGTAGCCTTGTCATGCATCATACTTGGTTGAGCATCATGCCTTGTTCATGTGTGGTGTGTTTACGATGTTGTGTGCTTCTTCTCGCTAGTTCCCGTTTCGTTGCGATCGTGAGGATTCGTTCGTCTACGCTTGGTTCGTCTTCGTGGCTTCATCTTCTTCATGGACTCGTTCTTCTTCCTTGCGGGATTTCAGGCAAGATGACCGTCACCTTGGATCTCATTACTATCATTGCTATGCTAGTTGCTTCGTTCTATCGCTATGCTGCGTTACCTATCACTTGCTGCTCAAGCCTCCCAAATTGCCATGAAACTCTAACCTTTGTCACCCTTCCTAGCAAACCGTTGTTTGGCTATGTTACCGCTTTTGCTCAGCCCCGCTTATAGCGTTGCTAGTTGCAGGTGAAGATGAAGATTGCTCCATGTTGGATTATGTTTATGTTTATGTTGGGATATCACAATATCTCTTATATTATTAATGCATCTATATACTTGGTAAAGGGTGGAAGGCTCGGCCTTATGCCTGGTGTTTTGTTCCACTCTTGCCGCCCTAGTTTCCGTCATATCGGTATTATGTTCCTGGATTTTGCGTCCCTAACGCGGTTGGGTGATTTATGGGACCCCCTTGACAGTTCGCTTTGAATAAGACTCCTCCAGCAAGGCCCAACATTGGTTTTACCATTTGCCTACCACCTATCCCTTTCCCTTGGGTCGGCCAGCCCGAGGGTCATCTTATTTTAGCCCCCCCCCCTGGGCCAATGCTTGTCTAAGTGTTGGCCCGAAACGAGTAGACTGCGGGGCCACCTTGGGGAAACTTGAGGTCTGGTTTTACTCGTAGGATGTCTCATCCGGTGTTGCCCTGAGAACAAGATATGTGCAGCTCCTATCGGGATGTCGGCGCATCGGGCGGCTTTGCTAGTCTTGTTTTATTACTGTCAAAATGTCTTGTAGCCAGGATTCCGAGACTGATCGGGTCTTCCCGGGGAGAAGGAATATCCTTCGTTGATCGCGAGAGCTTATCATGGGCTAAGTTGGGACACCCCTGCAGGGTTTGAACTTTCGAAAGCCGTGCCCGCGGTTATGTGGCAGATGGGAATTTGTTAATGTCCGGTTGTAGTAAACTTGAAGTAAACTCTTCTAAAATACACCAACCGTGTGCGTAACCGTGAGTGTCTCTTTTCGGGGTTGATCGAGAGGAGAACACGGTTTCTGGGTTATGTCTGACGTAAGTAGGAGTTCAGGATCACTTCTTGATCATTACTAGTTGACGACCGCTTGCTTTGCTTTTCTTCTCGCTCTTATTTGCGTAAGTTAGCCACCATACATGCTTAGTCGCTGCTGCAACCTCACCACCTTACCCCTTCCTTTCCCATTAAGCTTTGCTAGTCTTGATACCCATGGTAATGGGATTGCTGAGTCCTCGTGGCTCACAGATTACTACACCACCAGTTGCAGGTACCGTTTATGCGATGATCATGATGCGAGAGCGATGTTTATTTGTGTTGGAGTTCTTCTTCTGCTTCTTCTTCGATTGAGGGATAGGTTCCTGGTCGGCAGCCTGGGCTAGCAGGGTGGATATTATTTGAGTTTATGTTTATGTTTCATCCGTAGTCGGAGGTTGATCTTGTATGTTGTATTGTTGTATTCACGTGACATTGTATGTATTGGATGTATCCCCTCTATTTATGTAATGTTGATGTAATGATATCCACCTTGCAAAAGCGTTTCAATATGCGGTTCTATCCTTGGTGGGACCTTCGAGTCTCTTTAGGATAGTATCGCATATTGGGCATGATAGAGAGACCCTATGGGAGAGAAAGATTTCTTAGTCTTCCCAGATGCTTGGTATTCAAAGAGGAGAGAAAAGCCACATGTCTTTAAGAGGGGAAAGACATGTTAGTAGATGATTCTTTGTGTCTTTTGCTCTGATTTCTTTGCTCTGATTTTCTATTACCCTATCTTCTCCCATTATCCAATGTCAAATTCAGGGGGAGAAAGACACTTCAGGGAAGAAAATCTCTGGAATTCATTGCATATTTTTATTTTGGGGACATGTTAATATCCCAATAGACTACTAAGTACTCACTCACTACATGTCATCCCAGTCTTGGTACTCTTGTGGTTTTCTGCTCTTGCTATGTTTAGTAGATGTTCATGTGTCATCTAACCCTGTTTTCTTAGGTTCATCTCTTCCTAAGTCAGCTCAAGACCACAAGCTTAAGGTAAGTATATGCATCACACTCATGTGCATGAGGATCTCTTGCTAATGTACATATTGTTTGCAAGAAGGACTCATGAACATGGAGGTACATTTCCTATATTCATATCATTTGCTCTGATGCATATAGCCAAGATATATGTAACTCATTGCTTGCCCTGACATGCTTATGCATTCACATGCTCTTACATTCCATGTTCACATGATTGCATACATGTAGGGGGAGCCTATGCATGTTACATGTCCTTCCGAAGCTTTACTTATTATTCTTCATACCCTTATCTAAAGCTTTGTTGTATGTTGTCATCAATTACGAAAAAATGGGAGATTGAAAGCACATGTGCTCCCTGGGTGATTTTGGTAATTAATGTCAACATGTCTCTTGTTGGATTAATACTTTCATCTAGTATATTTCAGATAAGTTCAACATTGGAGTGGCAGGACAAGAGGATGTGGAACCCCTTCAAGATGCTAAGGACACATATTGGCAAAAGCTCAAGACTCTACATTTTCATTTTAGTGATCCAAGATCACATTGAGTCCATAGGAAAATCAAATACTATTAAAATGGGATGAGGTGTTGCTTAATGGCTTGCTTGCTCAAAATGCTTAGTGATATGCTCCAAAGCCCTCAACCACTTTCTCAATTCCACATATGTCCTAAACCTAAAGTCAAACTCGGCCCCACCGATTTGATCTATCCGGCACCACCGAGTTCACTTGACATAGCCACTACCAGAAACCCTAATCTGTTTGGTCTCACCGATGGGATCTCGGTCTCACCGAGATGGCCTTGCAAAATCTCTGTTGCCTGTTGCAATTATTTCGGTCCCACCGAGATATGTAGTCGGTCCCACCGAGTTTGCTTGACCAACTCTCTGTTTGCTCATTACCAAAATCGGTCTCACCGAGTTTGTGTAATCGGTCAAACCCAGTTGAGGTTTTACCCTAACCCTAGCACATCGGTCCCACCGAGTTGATCATGTCGGTCCCACCGACAACTCTAACGTTCACATTTTGAACCATATCGGTCTGACCGAGTTTCTCAATTCGGTCCCACCGAGTTTAGTGAATTGTGTGTAACGGCTAGATTTTGTGTGGAGGCTATATATATGTTGGAAATATGCCCTAGAGGCAATAATAAAAGGATTATTATATTTCCTTGTTCATGATAATCGTCTATTGTTCATGCTATAATTGTATTGTCTGGAAATCATAATACATGTGTGAATACATAGACCATAATGTGTCCCTAGTAAGCCTCTAGTTGACTAGCTCGTTGATCAATAGATAGTCATGGTTTCCTGACTATGGACATGGGGATGTCATTGATAACGGGATCACATCATTAGGAGAATGATGTGATGGACAAGACCCAAACCTAAGCATAGCACAAAGATCGTGTAGTTCGTTTGCTAGAGCTTTTCTGGATGTCAAGTATCATTCCTTAGACCATGAGATTATGCAACTCCCGGATGCCGTAGGAGTGCTTTGGGTGTATCAAATGTCACAACGTAACTGGGTGACTATAAAGGTGCACTACAGGTATCTCCGAAAGTGTTTGTTGGGTTGCCATGAATCGAGACTGGGATTTGTCACTCCGTATGACGGAGAGGTATCTCTAGGCCCACTCGGTAAGACATCATCATAATGAGCTCAATGTGATCAAGGTGTTGTTCACGGGATGATGTGTTACGGGAACGAGTAAAGAGACTTTCCGGTAACGAGATTGAACAAGGTATCGGTATACCGACGATCGAATCTCGGGCAAGTATCGTACCGATAGACGAAGGGAATTGAGTACGGGATTGATTAAGTCCTCGACATCGTGGTTCATCCGATGAGATCATCGAGGAGCATGTGGGAGCCAACATAGGTATCCAGATCCCGCTATTGGTTATTGACCGGAGATCGTCTCGGTCATGTCTGCATGTCTCCCGAACCCGTAGGGTTTGCACACTTAAGGTTCGGTGACGCTAGGGTTGTAAAGATATTAGTATGCAGCAAACCGAAGGTTGTTCGGAGTCCCGGATGAGATCCCAGACGTCACGAGAGGTTCCGGAATGGTCCGGAGGTAAAGAATTATATATAGGAAGTGTCGTTTCGGCCATCGGGAGTGATCTGGGGGTCACCGGTATTGTACCGGGACCACCAGATAGGTCCCGGGGGTCCACCGGGTGGGGCCACCCATCCCGGAGGGCCCCGTGGGCTGAAGTGGGGAGGGAACCAGCCCATAGTGGGCTGGTGCGCCCCCCATGGGCCTCCCCCCTGCACCTAGGGTTGGAAACCCTAGGGCAGGGGGCGCCCCACTTGCCTTGGGGGGCAAGCATCCCCCCTGGCCGCCGCCCCCCTGGAGATCGATCTCCAGGGTCGGCGCCCCCCAGGGGGCCTATATAAAGGGGGGAGGGAGGGCAGCCGCACCCTGCATCCTTGGCGCCTCCCTCTCCCCTGTTACACCTCTCCCTCTCTCCGTAGACGCTTGGCGAAGCCCTTCTGGAATTCTGCTGCATCCACCACCACGCCGTCGTGCTGCTGGATCTTCATCAACCTCTCCTTCCCCCTTGCTGGATCAAGAAGGAGGAGACATCAACCCGACCGTACGTGTGTTGAACGCGGAGGTGTTGTCCGTTCGGCACTAGGTCATCGGTGATTCGGATCACGGCGAGTACGACTCCATCATCCACGTTCTTCTTGAACGCTTCCGTTGCGATCTACAAGTGGTATGTAGATGCTCTCCTATCCCCTCGTTGCTAGAATACTCCATGGATAGATCTTGGTGATGCGTAGGAAAATTTTAATTTCTGCTACGATCCCCAACAGTGGCATCATGAGCTAGGTCTATGCGTAGTTTCTATGCACGAGTAGAACACAAAGTAGTTGTGGGCGTCGAATTGTCAATTCTTCTTGCCGTCACTAGTCCTATCTTGATTCAGCGGTATTGTGGGATGAAGCGGCACGGACCAACCTTACACGTACGCTTACGTGAGACCGGTTCCACCGACTGGCATGCACTAGTTGCATAAGGTGGCTGGCGGGTGTCTGTCTCTCCCACTTTAGTTGGATCGGATTCGATGAACAGGGTCCTTATGAAGGGTAAATAGAGATTGACAATTCACGTTGTGGTCTTAACGTAGGTAAGAAACATTCTTGCTAGCAACCTATAACAGCCACGTAAAAACTTGCAACAACAATTAGAGGACGTCTAACTTGTTTTTGCAGCAAGTGCTTTGTGATGTGATATGGCTAGAAGTTGTGTTGAATCATGTATGTGATGTATGAGATGATCTTGTTATTGTAATAGGAATCATGACTTGCATGTTGATGAGTATGACAACCGGCAGGAGCCATAGGAGTTGTCTTTATTTATTTATGACCTGCGTGTCAACTTAGATCGTCATGTAATTACTTTACTTTATTGCTAAAGCGTTAGCCATAGTAGTAGAAGTAATAGTTGACGTGACAACTTCACGAAGACACGATGATGGAGATCATGATGTCATGCCGGTGACGACGATGAACATGGCGCCCCGAAGATGGAGATCAAAGGAGCGAAATGATGTTGGCCATATCATGTCACTATTTGATTGCATGTGATGTTTATCATGTTTTTACATCTTATTTGCTTAGAACGACGGTAGCATAAATAAGATGATCCCTCATTAAAATATCAAAAATGTGTTCTCCCTAACTGTGCACCGTTGCTAAGGTTCGTCGTTCCGAAGCACCACGTGATGATCGGGTGTGATAGGTTCTTACGTTCGCATACAACGGGTGTAAGCCAGCTTTACACACGCAATACACTTAGGTTGGATTGACGAGCCTAGCATGTACAGACATGGCCTCCGAACACGAAGGACCGAAAGGTCGAACATGAGTCGTATAGAAGATACGATCAACATGGAGATGTTCACCGATGATAACTAGTCTGTCTCACATGATGATCGGACACGGCCTAGTTGACTCGGATCATGTATCACTTAGATGACTAGAGGGATGTCAAATCTGAGTGGGAGTTCATTCATTAATTTGATTAGATGAACTTAATTATCATGAACTTAGTCTAAATCTTTACAATATGTCTTGTAGATCAAATGGCCCACGCTAATGTCACCCTCAACTTCAACGCGTTCCTAGAGAAAACCAAGCTGAAAGATGATGGTAGCAACTATTCGGACTGGGTCCGGAACCTGAGGATCATTCTCATAGCAGCCAAGAAAGATTATGTCCTAGAAGCACCGCTAGGTGAACCACCATTCCCAGAAAACCAGGACGTTATGAACGCCCATCAGTCACGTACTGATGATTACTCCCTCGTTCAGTGCGGCATGCTTTACAGCTTAGAACCGGGGCTCCAAAAGCGTTTTGAGCAACACGGAGCATATGAGATGTTCGAGGAGCTGAAATTGATTTTCCAAGCTCATGCCCGGGTCGAGAGATATGATGTCTCCGACAAGTTCTTTAGCTACAAGATGGAGGAAAATAGCTCTGTCAGTGAACACATACGCAAGATGTCTGGGTTGCACAACCGCTTGACTCAGCTGGAAGTTAATCTCCCGGATGAGGCGGTCATTGACAGAATCCTTCAGTCGTTCCCACCTAGCTACAAGAGCTTCGTGATGAACTACAATATGCAGGGGATGGAAAAGACCATTCCCGAGTTGTATTCAATGCTGAAATCTGCGGAGGTGGAGATCAAAAAGGAACATCAATTGTTGATGGTGAATAAAACCACTAAGTTCAAGAAAGGCAAGGGTAAGAAGAACTTCAAGAAGGACGGCAAGGAGGTTGCCGCGCTTGGTAAAACAGTTGCCAGGAAGAAGTCAAAGAATGGACCCAAACCTGAAACTGAGTGCTTTTATTGCAAGGGAAATGGTCACTTGAAGCGGAATTGCCCCAAGTACTTAGCGGATAAGAAGGCCGGCAACACTAAAGGTATATGTGATATACATGTAATTGATGTGTACCTTACCAGTGCTCGTAGTAGCTCCTGGGTATTTGATACCGGTGCCGTTGCTCATATTTTTAACTCAAAACAGGAGCTGCGGAATAAACGGAGACTGGCGAAGGACGAGGTGACGATGCGCATCGGGAATGGTTCCAGGGTCGATGTGATCGCCGTCGGCACGCTACCCCTACATTTACCTATGGGATTAGTTTTGAACCTCAATAATTGTTATTTAGTGCCAAGTTTGAGCATGAACATTATATCAGGATCTCGATTAATTCGAGGTGGCTACTCATTTAAATCTGAGAATAATGGTTGTTCTATTTATATGAGTGATATGTTTTATGGTCATGCTCCGATGGTTAATGGTTTATTCTTAATGAATCTCGTACGTGATGATACACATATTCATAGTGTGAATACCAAAATATGTAAAGTTAATAACGATAGTCCCACATACTTGTGGCACTGCCGCCTTGGTCACATTGGTGTCAAGTGCATGAAGAAGCTCCATGCTAATGGACTTTTAGAGTCTCTCGATTATGAATCATTTGACACATGCGAACCATGCCTCATGGGCAAAATGACCAAGACTCCATTCTCAGGGACAATGGAGCGAGCAACCAACTTGTTGGAAATCATACATACAGATGTGTGTGGTCCAATGAGCGTTGAGGCTCGCGGAGGCTATCGTTATGTTCTCACTCTCACTGATGATTTGAGTCGATATGGGTATGTCTACTTAATGAAACACAAGTCTGAGACCTTTGAAAAGTTCAAGGAGTTTCAGAGTGAGGTTGAGAATCAACGTGACAGAAAAATAAAGTTCTTACGATCAGATCGTGGGGGAGAATATTTGAGTCATGAATTTGGCACACACTTAAGAAAATGTGGAATCGTTTCACAACTCACGCCGCCTGGAACACCTCAGCGTAACGGTGTATACGAACGTCGTAATCGCACTCATTTGGATATGGTGCGATCTATGATGTCTCTTACCTATCTACCGCTCTCATTTTGGGGCTATGCTTTAGAGACTGCCGCATTCACTTTAAATAGGGCTCCGTCAAAATCCGTTGAGACGACATCGTATGAATTATGGTTTGGAAAGAAACCTAAGCTGTCGTTTCTGAAAGTTTGGGGTTGCGATGTTTATGTCAAGAAACTTCAACCTGAAAAACTCGAACCCAAATCGGAAAAATGCGTCTTCATAGGATATCCCAAAGAAACATTTGGGTATACCTTCTACCTAAGATCCGAAGGCAAGATCTTTGTTGCCAAGAACGGGTCCTTTCTAGAGAAAGAGTTTCTCGCGAAAGAAGTAAGTGGGAGGAAAGTAGAGCTTGATGAAGTACTACCTCTTGAAAATCAAAGTAGCGCAGCTCAGGAAAATGTTCCTGTGGTGCCTGCACCGATTAGAGAGGAGGTTAATGATGATGATCAAGATACTTCTGATCAAGCTCCTACTGAACTTCGTACGTCCATAAGGACACGTTCCGCACCAGAGTGGTACGGCAACCCTGTCCTGGAAATCATGTTGTTGGACAACGGTGAACCTTCGAACTATGAAGAAGCGATGGCGGGCCCAGATTCCGACAAATGGCTAGAAGCCATGAAATCCGAGATAGAATCCATGTATGAAAACAAAGTATGGACTTTGAATGACTTGCCCGATGATCGGCGAGCCATAGAAAATAAATGGATCTTTAAGAAGAAGACAGGCGCGGATGGTAATGTGACCATCTATAAAGCTCGACTTGTCGCTAAGGGTTATCGGCAAGTTCAAGGGGTTGACTACGATGAGACTTTCTCTCCCGTAGCGAAGCTGAAGTCCGTCCGAATCATGTTAGCAATTGCCGCATGCTGTGATTATGAGATATGGCAAATGGACGTCAAAACGGCATTCCTTAATGGCTTTCTTAAGGAAGAATTGTATATGATGCAGCCGGAAGGTTTTGTCGATCCTAAGAATGCTAACAAAGTATGCAAGCTCCAGCGCTCCATCTATGGGCTGGTGCAAGCATCTCGGAGTTGGAACATTCGCTTTGATGAGATGATCAAAGCGTTTGGGTTTATGCAGACTTATGGAGAAGCCTGCGTTTACAAGAAAGTGAGTGGGAGCTCCGTAGCATTTCTCATATTATATGTGGATGACATACTATTGATGGGAAATGATATAGAATTCTTGGAGAGCATAAAGGCCTATTTGAACAAGTGTTTTTCAATGAAGGACCTTGGAGAAGCTGCTTATATATTAGGCATCAAGATCTATAGAGATAGATCGAGACGCCTCATCGGTCTTTCACAAAGTACGTACCTTGACAAGATTTTGAAGAAGTTCAAAATGGATCAGTCCAAGAAGGGGTTCTTGCCTGTATTGCAAGGTGTGCGATTGAGCACAGCTCAATGCCCGACCACGGCAAAAGATATAGAAGAGATGAGTGTCATCCCCTATGCCTCAGCCATAGGGTCTATTATGTATGCCATGTTGTGTACCAGACCCGATGTAAACCTTGCCGTAAGTTTGGTAGGTAGGTACCAAAGTAATCCCGGCAAGGAACACTGGACAGCGGTCAAAAACATCCTGAAGTACCTGAAAAGTACTAAGGATATGTTTCTCGTTTATGGAGGTGCCGAAGAGCTCGTCGTAAAGGGTTACGTCGACGCCAGCTTCGACACAGATCTGGATGACTCCAAGTCACAAACCGGATACGTGTATATTTTGAATGGAGGGGCAGTAAGCTGGTGCAGTTGCAAGCAAAGCGTCGTGGCGGGATCTACATGTGAAGCAGAGTATATGGCAGCCTCGGAGGCAGCACAAGAAGCAGTCTGGGCGAAGGAGTTCATTACCGACCTAGGAGTCATACCCAATGCGTCGGACCCGATGACTCTCTTCTGTGACAACACTGGAGCAATTGCCCTTGCGAAGGAGCCCAGGTTTCACAGGAAGACCAGGCATATCAAGCGTTGCTTCAACTCCATTCGTGAAAGTGTTCAAAATGGAGACATAGAGATTTGTAAAGTACATACGGACCTAAATGTGGCAGATCCGTTGACTAAACCTCTCCCTAGAGCAAAACATGATCAACACCAAAATTCCATGGGTGTGCGATTCATCACAATGTAACTAGACTATTGTCTCTAGTGCAAGTGGGAGACTGTTGAAAATATGCCCTAGAGGCAATAATAAAAGGATTATTATATTTCCTTGTTCATGATAATCGTCTATTGTTCATGCTATAATTGTATTGTCCGGAAATCATAATACATGTGTGAATACATAGACCACAATGTGTCCCTAGTAAGCCTCTAGTTGACTAGCTCGTTGATCAATAGATAGTCATGGTTTCCTGACTATGGACATGGGGATGTCATTGATAACGGGATCACATCATTAGGAGAATGATGTGATGGACAAGACCCAAACCTAAGCATAGCACAAAGATCGTGTAGTTCGTTTGCTAGAGCTTTTCTGAATGTCAAGTATCATTCCTTAGACCATGAGATTATGCAACTCCCGGATGCCGTAGGAGTGCTTTGGGTGTATCAAATGTCACAACGTAACTGGGTGACTATAAAGGTGCACTACAGGTATCTCCGAAAGTGTTTGTTGGGTTGGCATGAATCGAGATTGGGATTTGTCACTCCGTATGACGGAGAGGTATCTCTGGGCCCACTCGGTAAGACATCATCATAATGAGCTCAATGTGATCAAGGTGTTGTTCACGGGATGATGGTTACAGGAACGAGTAAAGAGACTTGCCGGTAACGAGATTGAACAAGGTATCGGTATACCGATGATCGAATCTCGGGCAAGTATCGTATCGATAGACGAAGGGAATTGAGTACGGGATTGATTAAGTCCTCGACATTGTGCTTCATCCGATGAGATCATCGAGGAGCATGTGGGAGCCAACATGGGTATCCAGATCCCGCTATTGGTTATTGACCGGAGATCGTCTCGGTCATGTCTGCATGTCTCCCGAACCCGTAGGGTCTACACACTTAACGTTCGGTGACGCTAGGGTTGTAAAGATATTAGTATGCAGCAAACCGAAGGTTGTTCAGAGTCCCGGATGAGATCCCGGACATCATGAGAGGTTACGGAATGGTCCGGAGGTAAAGAATTATATATAGGAAGTCTCGTTTCGGCCATCGGGAGTGATCTGGGGGACACCGGTATTGTACCGGGACCACCAGATAGGTCCCGGGGGTCCACCGGGTGGGGCCACCCATCCCGGAGGGCCCCGTGGGCTGAAGTGGGGAGGGAACCAGCCCATAGTGGGCTGGTGCGCCCCCCCCCCCATGGGCCTCCCCCCTGCGCCTAGGGTTGGAAACCCTAGGGCAGGGGGCGCCCCACTTGCCTTGGGGGGCAAGCATCCCCCCGGGCCGCCGCCCCCCTGGAGATGGATCTCCAGGGTCGGCGCCCCCCCCCTAGGGGGCCTATATAAAGGGGGGAGGGAGGGCAGCCGCACCCTGCAGCCTTGGCGCCTCCCTCTCCCCTGTTACACCTCTCCCTCTCTCCGTAGACGCTTGGCGAAGCCCTGCTGGAATTCTGCTGCATCCACCACCACGCCATCGTGCTGCTGGATCTTCATCAACCTCTCCTTCCCCCTTGCTGGATCAAGAAGGAGGAGACGTCATCCCGACCGTACGTGTGTTGAACGCGGAGGTGCTGTCCGTTCGGCACTAGGTCATCGGCGATTCAGATCACGGCGAGTACGACTCCATCATCCACGTTCTTCTTGAACGCTTCCGTTGCGATCTACAAGTGGTATGTAGATGCTCTCCTATCCCCTTGTTGCTAGAATACTCCATGGATAGATCTTGGTGATGCGTAGGAAAATTTTAATTTCTGCTACGATCCCCAACAATATACCCCTCCACCCATCCTCCATTTGTGGGGAGAGCCATCAGAACGTGCCTACACTTCCACTACTCATTTTATGAAAGAGAACCACCTACTCATTTGTTGAGACCAAGACATTCCAATCCAACCACAAGAATCTTGATCTCTAGCCTTCCCCAAGTTGCTTTCCACTCAAATCATCTTTCCACCATAGCCAACCCTGTGAGAGAGAGTTGAGTGTTGGGGATACTATCATTTAAAGCACAAGAGCAAGGAGTTCATCATCAACACACCATTTATTACCTTTTGGAGAGTGGTGTCTCCTAGATTGGTTAGGTGTCACTTGGGAGCCTCCGTCAAGATTGTGGAGTTGAACCAAGGAGTTTGTAAGGGCAAGGAGATCACCTACTTCGTGAAGATCTTCCCCAGTGAGACAAGTCCTTCGTGGACGATGGCCATGGTGGGATAGACAAGGTTGCTTCTTCATGCACCCTTCGTGGGTGGAGCCCTCCGTGGACTCGCGCAGCCGTTACCCTTCGTGGGTTGAAGTCTCCATCAACGTGGATGTATGATAGCACCACCTATCGAAACCATGCCAAAAATCTCCGTGTATCCAGTTGTGTCTGCACACTCCAATCCCATCCCTTTACTTTCTTGCAATTTGCATGCTTTATTTTCTGCTGCTCATATACTCTTTCCATGCTTGCTTGAAATGTATTGTGAATGTTTGAACTTGTGCTAAAACTCCACCTTAACTTGAAGAACTTAAGAACTGCTACTTTTACTTGTTGAGGGTCTAATCACCCCCCTCTAGACACCTCTTCTCGATCCTTTCACCATGCTTGCTAATTATTCTTTTAAGGGTGGAGTACCTAAAAAACTTGGAGATCCGGGAATACCAACTATACCTTGCTCCATCAAAAGAAACTATGTGAAAACTGCTTTGTGTGATTTGGGAGCTGGTGTTAGTGTTATGCCTTTCTCTTTATATAAAAGACTTGATTTCAATAAACTCACACCTACTAAAATATCTTTGCAAATGGCTGACAAATCCACTGCCATACCTATCGGTATTTGTGAGGATGTGTCCATTGTTGTTGCTAATGTTACTATTTTGACTGACTTTGTTATACTTGAGATGCCCGAGGACGACAACATGTCGATTATCCTTGGTAGACCCTTCTTGAATACTGCAGGGGCTGTTATTGATTGCAATAAAAGAAAGTTCACTTTTCATATTAATGGTAATGAGCATAAGGTGCACTTTCCGAAGAAACAATTCCAAGTGAATGGTATTAATGTTATTGAAACATGTCCGACAATCACTATTGGAAGTTTTCAACTACCTCTACCTACTGCCAAAAAGAAATATGAAATGCTTATTGTTGGGGATATTTGTTGGAAATATGCCCTAGAGGCAATAATAAAAGCATTATTATTATATTTCCTTATTCATGATAATTGTCTTTATTCGTGCTATAATTGTGTTATCCGGAAATCGTAATACATGTGTGAATAACAGACAACAATATGTCCCTAGTGAGCCTCTAGTTGACTAGCTCGTTGATCGACAGATAGTCATGGTTTCCTGACTATGGACATTGGATGTCATCGATAACGGGATCACATCATTAGGAGAATGATGTGATGGACAAGACCCAATCCTAAACATAGCATAAGATCGCATAGTTCGTTTGCTAGAGTTTTCCAATGTCAAGTATCCTTTCCTTAGACCATGAGATCATGTAACTCCCGGATACCGTAGGAGTGCTTTGGGTGTGCCAAACGTCACAACGTAACTGGGTGACTATAAAGGTATACTACGGGTATCTCTGAAAGTGTCTGTTGGGTTACATGGATCGAGACTGGGATTTGTCACTCCGCTTGACGGAGAGGTATCACCGGGCCCTCTCGGTAATGCGTCATCACAATGAGCTCAAGGTGATCAAAGTGTTTGATCACGGGATCATGCATTACGGTACGAGAAAAGTGACTTGCCGGTAACGAGATTGAACGAGGTACTGGGATACCGACGATCGAATCTCGGGCAAGTAAAATACCGATTGACAAAGGGAATCGTATACGGGATTAATTGAATCCTCGACATCGTGGTTCATCCGATGAGATCATCGTGGAGCATGTGGGAGCCAACATGGGTATCCATATCCCGCTGTTGGTTATTGCCCGAGAGCCGTCTCGGTCATGTCTGCACGTCTCCCGAACCCGTAGGGTCTACACACTTAAGGTTCGGTGACGCTAGGGTTGTGAAGATATGTATGTGCAGTAACCCGAATGTTGTTCGGAGTCCCGGATGAGATCCCGGACGTCACGAGGAGTTCCGGAATGGTCCGGAGGTAAAGAATTATATATAGGAAGTGCTATTTTGGCCATCGGGACAAGTTTCGGTGTTATCGGTATTGTACCGGGACCACCGGAGGGGTCCCGGGGGTCCACCAGGTGGGGCCACCTGCCTTGGTGGGCCACATGGGCCTTAGGGGGTGCGCCTTGGCCTGCTTGGGCCAAGGGGAACCAGCCCCAAGGGCCCATGCGCCAAGAGAGAAAAAAAAGGGGAGAGTCCTACAAGGGGAAGGCACCTCTGAGGTGCCTTGGGGAGGATGGACTCCTCCCCACCCTTGGCCGCACCCTTCCTTGGAGGAAGGGGCAAGGGCTGCGCCTCCCCCTCTCCCTTGGCCCTATATATAGTGGGGAAAAGGAGGAGCAAACCAACCCTATTGCCCTGGCTCCTCCCTCCTCCCTGCAACACCTCCTCCTCCTCCCGTAGTTGCTTAGCGAAGCCCTGCCGGAGTTCTGCTGCATCCACCACCACACCGTCGTGCTGGATCTTCCTCAACCTCTCCTTCCCCCTTGCTGGATCAAGAAGGAGGAGACGTCTCCCGTCCCGTACGTGTGTTGAACGCGGAGGTGCCGTCCGTTCGGTACTAGATCATCGGTGAATTGGATCACGGCGAGTACGACTACCTCATCCACGTTCACTCGAACGCTTCCGTTGCGATCTACAAAGTGGTATGTAGATGCTATATAATCTGAATACTCGTTGCTAGATGAACTCATAGATGGATCTTGGTGAAACCGTAGGAAAAATTTTAATTTTCTGCAACGTTCCCCAACAGTGGCATCATGAGCTAGGTCTATGCGTAGTTCTTCTTGCACGAGTAGAACACAATTTGTTGTGGGCGTAGATGTTGTCAACTCTTCTTGCCGCTACTAGTCTTATCTTGCTTCAGCGGTATTGTGGGATGAAGCGGCCCGGACCAACCTTACACGTACGCTTACGTGAGACCGGTTCCACCGACTAACATGCACTAGTTGCATAAGGTGGTTGGCGGGTGTCTGTCTCTCCTACTTTAGTTGGAGCGGATTCGATGAAAAGGGTCCTTATGAAGGGTAAATAGAAGTTGACAAATCACGTTGTGGTTATTACGTAGGTAAGAAAATGTTCTTGCTAGAACCCTAATTCAGCCACGTAAAACCTGCAACAACAATTAGAGGACGTCTAACTTGTTTTTGCAGCAAGTGCTTTGTGATATGATATGGCCAAAGTTGTGATGAATGATGAATGATCTATATGTGATGTATGAGATGTTCATGCTATTGTAATAGGAATCACGACTTGCATGTCGATGAGTATGACAACCGGCAGGAGCCATAGGAGTTGTCTTTATTTTTTGTATGACCTGCGTGTCATTGAGAATCGCCATGTAAGTTACTTTACTTTATTGCTAAACGCGTTAGCCATAGTAGTAGAAGTAATAGTTGGCGAGGAACTTCATGGAGACACGATGATGAAGATCATGATGATGAAGATCATGGTGTCAAGCCGGTGACAAGATGATCATGGAGCCCCAAGATGGAGATCGAAGGAGCTATGTGATATTGGCCATATCATGTCACGTTTATTATTTGATTGCATGTGATGTTTATCATGTTTTGCATCTTGTTTACTTAGAACGACGGTAGTAAATAAGATGATCCCTCATAATAATTTCAAGAAAGTGTTCACCCTAACTGTGCACCGTTGCTAAGGTTCGTCGTTCCGAAGCACCACGTGATGATCGGGTGTGATAGGTCCTTACGTTCGCATACAACGGGTGTAAGACAGATTTACACACGCAAAACACTTAGGTTGACTTGACGAGCCTAGCATGTGCAGACATGGCCTCGGAACACAGAAGACCAAAAGGTCGAGCATGAGTCGTATAGAAGATACGATCAACATGAAGATGTTAACCGATGTTGACTAGTCCGTCTCACGTGATGATCGTACACGGCCTAGTTGACTCGGATCATGTAATACTTAGATGACTAGTAGAGGGATGTCTATCTAAGTGGGAGTTCATTAAATAATTTGATTAAATGAACTTTATTATCATGAACTTAGTCTAAATATTTACAATATGTCTTGTAGATCAAATGGCCAACGTAGTTCTCAACTTCAACGCGTTCCTAGAGAAAACCAAGCTGAAAGACGATGGTAGCAACTATACGGACTGGGTCCGGAACCTGAGGATTATCCTCATAGCTGCCAAGAAAGATTATGTCCTAAGAGCACCGCTGGGTGACGCACCTATTCTCCCTGCAGAACAAGACGTTATGAATGCTTGGCAGTCACGCTGCGATGATTACTCCCTCGTTCAGTGCGGCATGCTTTACAGCTTAGAGCCGGGGCTCCAAAAGCGTTTTGAGAGACATGGAGCATATGAGATGTTCGAAGAGCTGAAAATGGTTTTCCAAGCTCATGCCCGGGTCGAGAGATATGAAGTCTCCGATAAATTCTTTAGCTGTAAGATGGAGGAAAATGGCTCTGTCAGTGAGCACATACTCAAAATGTCTGGGTTGCACAACCGCTTGACTCAACTGGAAGTTAATCTCCCGGATGAAGCGGTCATTGACAGAATCCTCCAGTCGCTTCCACCTAGCTACAAGAGCTTTGTGATGAACTACAATATGCAGGGGATGGTAAAGACCATTCCTGAGGTATATGCTATGCTGAAATCAGCAGAGGTAGAAATCAAGAAGGAGCATCAAGTGTTGATGGTGAATAAAACCACTAAGTTCAAGAAGGGCAAGGGTAAAAAGAACTTCAAGAAGGACGGCAAGGAAGTTGCCGCGCCCGGTAAGCAAGTTGCCGGGAAGAAGCCAAAGAATGGACCCAAGCCCGAAACTGAGTGCTTTTATTGCAAGGGAAGTGGTCACTGGAAGCGGAACTGCCCCAAATACTTAGCGGACAAGAAGGCCGGCAAAACCAAAGGTATATGCGATATACATGTAATTGATGTGTACCTTACCAGTACTCGTAGTAGCTCTTGGGTATTTGATACCGGTGCAGTTGCTCACATTTGTAACTCAAAGCAGGAGCTGCGGAATAAACGGAGACTGGCGAAGGACGAGGTGACGATGCGCGTCGGGAATGGTTCCAAGGTCGATGTGATCGCCGTCGGCACGCTACCTCTACATTTACCTACGGGATTAGTTTTAAACCTCAATAATTGTTATTTAGTGCCAAGTTTGAGCATGAACATTGTATCTGGATCTCGTTTAATTCGAGATGGCTACTCATTTAAATCTGAGAATAATGGTTGTTCTATTTATATGAGAGATATGTTTTATGGTCATGCTCCGATGGTTGATGGTTTATTCTTAATGAATCTTGTACGTGATGATACACATATTCATAGTGTGAATACCAAAAGAATTAAAGTTGATAACAATAGTTCCACATATTTGTGGCACTGCCGCCTTGGTCACATAGGTGTCAAACGCATGAAGAAGCTCCATGCAGATGGACTTTTAGAGTCTCTTGATTATGAATCATTTAACACATGCGAACCATGCCTCATGGGTAAGATGACCAAGACTCCGTTCTCAGGAACAATGGAGCGAGCAACCAACTTATTGGAAATCATACATACCGATGTGTGCGGTCCAATGAGTGTTGAGGCTCGCGGAGGCTATCGTTATGTTCTCACCCTCACTGATGACTTGAGTAGATATGGGTATATCTACTTAATGAAACACAAGTCTGAGACCTTTGAAAAGTTCAAGGAATTTCAGAGTGAGGTTGAAAATCAACGTGATAGAAAGATCAAGTTTCTACGATCAGATCGTGGAGGAGAATACTTGAGTCACGAATTTGGCACACACTTAAGAAAATGTGGAATAGTTTCACAACTCACGCCGCCTGGAACACCTCAGCGTAATGGTGTGTCCGAACGTTGTAATCGCACTCTATTAGATATGGTGCAATCTATGATGTCTCTTACCGACTTACCGCTATCTTTTTGGGGCTATGCTTTAGAGACTGCCGCATTCACTTTAAATAGGGCTCCGTCGAAATCCGTTGAGACGACACCGTATGAATTATGGTTTGGGAAGAAACCTAAGCTGTCGTTTCTAAAAGTTTGGGGATGGGATGCTTATGTGAAGAAACTTCAACCTGAAAAGCTCGAACCCAAGTCGGAAAAATGCGTCTTCATAGGATACCCTAAAGAAACTGTTGGGTATACCTTCTACCTCAGATCCGAAGGCAAGATCTTTGTTGCAAAGAATGGATCCTTTCTGGAGAAAGAGTTTCTCTCGAAAGAAGTAAGTGGGAGGAAAGTAGAACTTGATGAAGTGTTACCTCTTGAACCGGAAATTGGCGAAACTCAAGAAAATGTTTCTGAGGTGCCTGCACCGACTAGAGAGGAAATTAATGATGATGATCAAGATGCTTCTGATCAAGCTGCTACTGAAATTCGAAGGTCCACAAGGACACGTTCCGCACCAGAGTGGTACGGCAACCCTGTTTTGGAAATCATGTTGTTAGACAACGGTGAACCTTCGAACTATGAGGAAGCAATGGCGGGCCTGGATTCCGACAAATGGCTGGAAGCCATGAAATCCGAGATAGGATCCATGTATGAAAACGAAGTATGGACTTTGACTGACTTGCCCGTTGAACGGCGAGCCATAGAAAATAAATGGATCTTTAAGAAGAAGACAGACGCGGATGGTAATGTGACCATCTATAAAGCTCGGCTTGTCGCTAAGGGTTATCGACAAGTTCAAGGGGTTGACTACGATGAGACTTTCTCACCGGTAGCGAAGCTGAAGTCCGTCCGAATCATGTTAGCAATTGCCGCATACTATGATTATGAGATATGGCAAATGGACGTCAAAACGGCATTCCTTAATGGTTTCCTTAAGGAAGAATTGTATATGATGCAGCCGGAAGGTTTTGTCGATCCTAAGAATGCTGACAAGGTATGCAAGCTCCAACGCTCGATTTATGGGCTGGTGCAAGCATCTCAGAGTTGGAACATTCGCTTTGATGAGATGATCAAAGCGTTTGGGTTTACACAGACTTATGGAGAAGCCTGTGTTTACAAGAAAGTGAGTGGGAGCTCTGTAGCATTTCTCATATTATATGTAGACGACATACTTTTGATGGGAAATGATAAAGAACTCTTGGACAGCATCAAGGCCTACTTGAATAAGAGTTTTTCAATGAAGGACCTTGGAGAAGCTGCTTATATATTAGGCATCAAGATCTATAGAGATAGATCGAGACGCCTCATAGGTCTTTCACAAAGCACATACCTTGATAAGATATTGAAGAAATTCAATATGGATCAATCTAAGAAAGGGTTCTTACCTGTGTTACAAGGTGTGAAATTGAGCTCAGCTCAATGTCCGACCACGGCAGAAGATATAGAAGAGATGAGCGTCATCCCCTATGCCTCAGCCATAGGTTCTATTATGTATGCCATGCTGTGTACCAGACCTGATGTAAACCTTGCCGTAAGTTTGGTAGGTAGGTACCAAAGTAATCCCGGCAAGGAACACTGGACAGCGGTCAAGAATATCCTGAAGTACCTGAAAAGGACTAAGGAAATGTTTCTCGTTTATGGAGGTGACGAAGAGCTCGTCGTAAAAGGTTACGTCGACGCTAGCTTCAACACCGATCTGGATGACTCTAAGTCACAAACCGGATACGTGTATATTTTGAATGGTGGGGCAGTAAGCTGGTGCAGTTGCAAGCAAAGCGTCGTGGCGGGATCTACATGTGAAGCGGAGTACATGGCAGCCTCGGAGGCAGCACATGAAGCAATTTGGGTGAAGGAGTTCATCACCGACCTCGGAGTCATACCCAATCCGTCGGGGCCAATCAAGCTCTTCTGTGACAACACTGGAGCTATTGCACTTGCAAAGGAGCCCAGGTTTCACAAGAAGACTAGGCACATCAAGCGTCGCTTCAACTCCATTCGTGAAAATGTTCAAGATGGAGACATAGAAATTTGTAAAGTGCACACGGATCTGAATGTCGCAGATCCGTTGACTAAACCTCTCCCTAAGGCAAAACATGATCAGCACCAGAACTCTATGGGTGTTCGATTCATCACAATGTAACTAGATTATTGACTCTAGTGCAAGTGGGAGACTGTTGGAAATATGCCCTAGAGTTAATAATAAAAGCATTATTATTATATTTCCTTATTCATGATAATTTTCTTTATTCGTGCTATAATTGTGTTATCCGGAAATCGTAATACATGTGTGAATAACAGACAACAATATGTCCCTAGTGAGCCTCTAGTTGACTAGCTCGTTGATCGACAGATAGTCATGGTTTCCTGACTATGGACATTGGATGTCATCGATAACGGGATCACATCATTAGGAGAATGATGTGATGGACAAGACCCAATCCTAAACATAGCATAAGATCGCATAGTTCGTTTGCTAGAGTTTTCCAATGTCAAGTATCCTTTCCTTAGACCATGAGATCATGTAACTCCCGGATACCGTAGGAGTGCTTTGGGTGTGCCAAACGTCACAACGTAACTGGGTGACTATAAAGGTATACTACGGGTATCTCTGAAAGTGTCTGTTGGGTTACATGGATCGAGACTGGGATTTGTCACTCCGCTTGACGGAGAGGTATCACCGGGCCCTCTCGGTAATGCATCATCACAATGAGCTCAAGGTGATCAAAGTGTTTGATCACGGGATCATGCATTATGGTACGAGAAAAGTGACTTGCCGGTAACGAGATTGAACGAGGTACTGGGATACCGACGATCGAATCTCGGGCAAGTAAAATACCGATTGACAAAGGGAATCGTATACGGGATTAATTGAATCCTCGACATCGTGGTTCATCCAATGAGATCATCGTGGAGCATGTGGGAGCCAACATGGGTATCCAGATCCCGCTGTTGGTTATTGCCCGAGAGCCGTCTCGGTCATGTCTGCACGTCTCCCGAACCCGTAGGGTCTACACACTTAAGGTTCGGTGACGCTAGGGTTGTGAAGATATGTATGTGCAGTAACCCGAATGTTGTTCGGAGTCCCGGATGAGATCCCGGACGTCACGAGGAGTTCCGGAATGGTCCGGAGGTAAAGAATTATATATAGGAAGTGCTATTTTGGCCATCGGGACAAGTTTCGGTGTTAACGGTATTGTACCGGGACCACCGGAGGGGTCCCGGGGGTCCACCAGGTGGGGCCACCTGCCTTGGTGGGCCACATGGGCCTTAGGGGGTGCGCCTTGGCCTGCTTGGGCCAAGGGGAACCAGCCCCAAGGGCCCATGAGCCAAGAGAGAAAAAAAAGGGGAGAGTCCTACAAGGGGAAGGCACCTCCGAGGTGCCTTGGGGAGGATGGACTCCTCCCCACCCTTGGCCGCACCCTTCCTTGGAGGAAGGGGCAAGGGCTGCGCCTCCCCCTCTCCCTTGGCCCTATATATAGTGGGGAAAAGGAGGAGCAAACCAACCCTATTGCCCTGGCTCCTCCCTCCTCCCTGCAACACCTCCTCCTCCTCCCGTAGTTGCTTAGCGAAGCCCTGCCGGAGTTCTGCTGCATCCACCACCACACCGTCGTGCTGGATCTTCCTCAACCTCTCCTTCCCCCTTGCTGGATCAAGAAGGAGGAGACGTCTCCCGTCCCGTACGTGTGTTGAACGCGGAGGTGCCGTCCGTTCGGTACTAGATCATCGGTGAATTGGATCACGGCGAGTACGACTACCTCATCCACGTTCACTCGAACGCTTCCGTTGCGATCTACAAAGTGGTATGTAGATGCTATCTAATCTGAATACTCGTTGCTAGATGAACTCATAGATGGATCTTGGTGAAACCGTAGGAAAAATTTTAATTTTCTGCAACGTTCCCCAACAATATTCATATCCCCCCTAGGTAACTTGGTGATTTACAAAAGTTCTTCGGTTTCATGCTAATTGAAAGTGGTTGTTAATAAGACTTGATCAATCTTATTAATGCATCATTTTTTAGAGGTATGAAGTTGATGAATTTAGTGAGCACTAACTTCTGTCCCTACCTTTAGTTTTCTGTTTTTATTAGTTGAATAAAATAAAATGCCATGTTTTGTCTTTTTACTGAATTTCCCATGCAATAAAAAATTGACCCAAAAATAAAAGTTCTCAGAATGCTCTGAAAATTTAATATGATTTTTCTGAATATTTAAGAATTTTTGGTGCAAATAACACCAGAGGGAGGTGCACCAGGTGGGCACAACCCACCTGGGCGCGCCAGGACCCCCAGGCTGGCGTGCCCTGGTGGGTTGTGGTCCCACGTGGGCCCTCTCACTTATTTCTTCATCCCACATCACCACCTACCTCGAGAAAAAAATCACCATTGCTCTCTCTCTCTCTCTCTCTCTCTCTCTCTCTCTCTCTCTCTCTCTCTCTCTCTCTCTCTCTCTCTCGTGTTCTTGCTCCCGAACCCGCGGATTTCGATCTCTTTGCTCGAAGCTCCGTTTCCGAAACTGATTTGGGGGATTGTTGCTTGGTATGTGACTCCTCCGTTGGTCCAATTAGTTTTTGCTTTAGTGGTTTATATTTCAATAATTAGTTACTCTTGGTGCTACTTTAGATGAGCTTGCATGTTGAATTCTTAGAGTTCTAAGTACTTTGAATTCTTGCTATGGCCTCTATGCATCCCTATGAGTAGTTGCTTTCATTATTGTTAAGTTTTGTTTAGAAAAATTGTGTGGACTAAATTTTTTCAGAATTTTGTTCATAGGGAAAAGATGAGTATCTTTGGGAAGTTTGCTTCCAAGGAGAACTCCAAGGGAGTTATTGGGGAGTCATCTAACAAGGATCTCCATACTCAGAGATGGCGGAGGTACGGCCGTGCGAATGGCCGCATAACCCGTTCATGGAAGGGGCCGGAGTCCTTCAGGAGTTTGCACAATGCTGCTAATGTCGGCCTCACCGACTTCATCGCAGCTGAATGTGAATAGTATCATATCCTCACAAATTTCTTTGTGCAAAGTTTTAATTTATTGAGTAGGAATAATCCCCCTGAGGTGCAGTTTAACTTATATGCTGAACCCCATCAGATACCGCTTACTGATTTTTGTGACATATGCTTGCTTCCTTCTGATGGTGGATTAGTAGAGCCTAGGCCCATGGAGTTTGATGGTTTTTACCGTACTCTGACAGTGGGGGATGAGAGAGGGGTATCGGGTGTCACTGCTACTAGCTTACACTTTCCGGTTGTGCATTATTTTGCTCTATTCATTACGAAGTGTTTGCATGCTAGAGAGAAGGTAGGTGCACTCAGTGCTCCAGACCTTGCTGTTTTACGTCATGCACTTCATGGCGACAACACTTATAGCTTGGGAGCTATTGTGGCACGTCACCTCCACATTAACATATCCAAGGGAAAAATACATGGGGGTATTTACCCTACTCGCCTGGCGACAAACTTTAACATTCAGATACGCCAGCATGATTATCCTTTACCCAAGGTTTATTTACATCGTCAGGCTATGGAACACCATCAGTTTATTGTTGGTGACTACACTAACATTCCTATTCCTTATAACCTAGTTTTCAGTGTGAACACTCGTGATATTATTCCATTGCATGCACCTGCCTTGTTTGATCCTATTGCGGCGGATACAGGATTATGCCTGAGGACATTGTCGCCTACCGAAGCAACCTAGCTGCAGCACAGGCGGAGCCTCGGCAGTGGGATCCTCAGGTGCCTGCTCCTCAGCATTTCAACATAGGACCCCATGGTTTCTTCGACTAGTGATTACCAAGTTAGGCCAAAAGATAAGCTTGGGGGAGTATGTATTTCCACCGACATTACATTCATGTTCACACATTTCATTTCATTTGTCGGTGTCCATACTTTTTCATTGTATTATCCATGCTAAATTTATTTTTCGCTTTCTTCTTGTGTGTTTGAAAAACTTCGAGAAAATCCAAAAATACATTTCATGTTTCTTTTCGGTTTCCTTCCTAGTTTAAATTGTTGTAGCACTAAAAAGAAAACCCAAAAAATATCTCCTTATTCTTCTTTTGTTTGATGGGAGCTTTCCCGTGTAAATAGTTTTTCTCGTTTTTGCTTTTTATTTGCTTGTTCAAGAAAAAACAAAAACTCCAAAAAAATCAGTGTGTTTCTCCGAATTTCTTTTTTGTTTTATTGAGTCATACCAAGGAGAAGACCACGATGAAAATGTTGAGTGGCTCTCATATGCATTATTGTTGATCTAACAAAGAGCCCATTTTACCTTGTCTTCTCATGTTGAATAAAATGTTTGCAGATTCCAGCTTAGTCCACGGCACTCTTGCACTATTATTATTTTCATATCGTTCGGTCGTGCAACTGAAAGGCAATAATGACGATATTTGATGAATTGGCCGTGGCAGAGAGAAACGGGTAAGAACTCGACTTGTTCTGTTTTTGTAAATATGTTTAAACTAGTATCCATGATTCAGCCTATTATGATCAAACATGTTTGCAATGACAATTAGAGATTATAGTTTCTCACGCCATGCATAAGTAGCTAGGAGTGCATAATGATTTATCTTGGATGTCAACGTTGCGTTAAAATGATTGTGATGTAGTATAATGATATTGTATCCTCTGAATGTTCGAGTGGCTTGACCTGGCACATGTTCATGCATGTAGTTGAATCAAAACCAACATAGCCTCTATGATATTTATGTTCATGGTGTTCATATCCTACTCATGCTAGTATCAAATGTTACTTATGCATAATGCATGTTCATGACCGTTGTTGCTCTCTAGCTGGCCGCTTCTCAACCTAATTGCTAGCCTTCGCCTGTACTAAGTGGGAATTCTGCTTGTGCATCAAAAACCTGAAACCCAAGTTATTCCAGATGAGTCCACCATATCTACCTATATGCGGTATTACCCTATTGTCCTAACTAAATTTGCATGTGCCACCTCTAAAAACTTCAAATAAATATCCTTTTTGTGTGCCTGGATTGTTCATAGAGTGACAGGAGGTAGTCAGTATCTTCCATGCTAAGCGTGTTATTCTCATGATGAGTGTTTATTCACTCGTCATTGCACGAGAGGGGCGGTAATAGGGATTCCCAGTCCCAAATTGCAAAAGGAACTTACAAATAATCAAACAAAGACTCCTACAGAGTAATAACCTTTACTTTATTCGCTTGGGAACCGCCGCTAATGTGTTTAGCATGGAAGATACCGATAACTAATGGTCGCGAAGTAAACAAGAAGGGTGCATTTCTCAAAATTTCATTTACCTATGTTTTAAAAACATGAGCTCTAGCACCGCTGCAAATCACTGCTTCCCTCTGCGAAGGGACTATCTATTTACTTTTATGTTGTGTCATCACCTTCTCAAATAAGCGCCAGAACCTGAGAGCATTGTTGTCATGCTTATGCATTGTGTGTAGCTAATGTTGGGTGCATCATGACTGGATCTTTTCTACCATGAATTACAATGTTTAGTCGCTGCTTGAACTTTGGAGGTGCTCTGCATTTATGTTTTGCAGTCTCAGAAAGGGCTAGCGAGATACCACTATTGTCATATTATATCATGGTTGTTTTGACAACGTGTTGTTGTTTGAGATATCTTATTATTTCTCGCTAGCTGATTATGTCATTGATATGAGTTAATATAATTTATAACAGTTATTGTTGACATGGTTAGTTATAATCTTGGCTAAAAACCTGGGTGCTACTTAAGCTTATTTATGCAAACAAGAGCAAAAGAGTTCGTAAAAGTTTTTCTTTTTTACTTTTAGTTTATCAACTGAATTGCTTGAGGACAAGCAAAGGTTTAAGCTTGGGGGAGTTGATACGTCTCCATCGTATCTACTTTTCCTAACGCTTTTCCTCTTGTTTTGGACTCTAATTTGCATGATTTGAATGAAACTAACCCGGACTGACGTTGTTTTCAGTAGAACTACCATGGTGTTGTTTTTTGTGCAGAAATGAAAGTTCTCGGATTGGAACAAAACTTTGCGAAGAATTTTTATATGAATAAAGATAATTTCCAGAGCCAAGAACCACCGGAGGGGGCACATGGGTGGGCACAACCCACCAGGGTGCGCCACCCCCTCCAGGCGCGCCCAGGTGGGTCGTACCCACCTGATGGCCCCGCAGACCCTCAAACCGACGCTATAAAATCCCATTTTTCCAAAAAAAATAGGGAGAAAGAATTATCGTGTTTCACAAGATGAAGCCGCCGCCGCCTCATGTTTTTCATCGGAGGTCAGATCTGGAGTCCGTTTGGGGCTCCGGAGAGGGGGATCTTCGATCTTAGTCATCACCAACCCTTCTCCATCGCCAATTCCATGATG
Source organism: Aegilops umbellulata (assembly GCA_032464435.1). Classification (NCBI taxonomy): domain Eukaryota; kingdom Viridiplantae; phylum Streptophyta; class Magnoliopsida; order Poales; family Poaceae; genus Aegilops; species Aegilops umbellulata. The sequence goes on from CP136055.1 coordinate 410,999,401, forward strand.
ATCCTCACCGGGAGTGAGTAATTCCTTCATAGGCTCGCTGGTCGGTGAGGAGTTGGATGAGATTCATCATGTAATCGAGTTAGTTTTGTTAGGGCTTGATCCCTAGTATCCATTATATTCTGAGATTGATGTTGATATGACTTTGCCATGCTTAATGCTTGTCATTTTGGGCCCGGGTGCCATGATTTCAGATCTGAACCGTTTATGTTATCACCATTATATCTATGTTCTAGATCCGATCTTGCAAGTTATAGTCACCTACTACGTGTTATGATTCGGCAACCCCGGAGTGACAATAGTCGGGACACTTCCCGGTGATGACCGTAGTTTGAGGAGTTCATGTATTCACCATGTGCTAATGCTTTGTTCCAGTTCTCTATTAAAAGGAGGCATTAATATCCCTCAGTTTCCAATAGGACCCCGCTGCCACGGGAGGGTAGGACAAAAGATGGCATGCAAGTTCTTTCCATAAGCATGTATGACTATTTACGGAATACATGCCTACATTATATTTATGAACTAGAGCTAATGTAGTATCGCCCTAGGTTATGACTATTACATGATGAATATCATCCAACAAATTGTCGATCCAATGCCTACGATTTTCCTACATATTGTTCTTGCTAAGTTACTACCGCTGATGTTACTATTGTCACTGCTACAAAACTATTACTATCACTGCTACTGTCACTGTTGCTGCTACCACTACTATCAAAGCTATCATATTACTGTGCTACTGATCACTTTGCTGCAGATAATTAATCTCCAGGTGTTGTTGAATTTACAACTCAGCTGCTAATACTTACAAATATTCTTTGGCTCCCTTGTGTCGAATCAATAAATTTGGGTTGAATACTCTACCCTCAAAAACTGTTGCGATCCCCTATACTTGTGGGTTATCAGTACATCGATAAAATCTTCATCTATGCTCTAAGTGATTTTTCAGTTTCAAATTAAAAGTGATTTATGGTGGCACAGTAAGTTGGAATTGGTCCAAGAAAGTTACTATGGTGAATTTTATAACAGAAGGCTAAGTATATTATTGTTTTAGAAGCAAAAACGAAGGGTGATGAATCGTAAATTCATTTATGAGCTTGGTATGGTTTCTAGATGATTGTATCATTGGAAGATTATTATTAATAGTGGTTCCATAACTCAGTCTAAGGAATCAATGGTTCTACCAATGATTAAATATACATACAAAGCCGGTTTCACACAAATTATGAATTCTTGTGAAAGCATGACAAATGCATAGAAATGCAAATAATACACGCGAATCTGAAGTTGTCAGATTCGATAGGACGAAGTCTATACCACAAGCAAAGCATGGACTGGCACCGGATTGCCTTTGGTGTAAAAGTTAAAAGTGCTAACTAGATTATTGACTCTAGTGCAAGTGGGCGACTGTTGGAAATATGCCCTAGAGGCAATAATATTGTATTATTATGTTTCCATTATTCATAGTTTATATTTCATGCTATAAATGCTATGATCCTGGAATATGTGATTTAGTGGAAAACTCATATGCACATGTGAAATGATAAACGGTAAACAGTAGGTTCCCGGTCTCCCCTCTAAGACCGGCTCAAGTGTTGTTGGTGATCATGTTTTCCGGATCTTAAGATATCGTTAAGTGTAACGATAGTCCTAAAACAGCATTGAGGGTATGATGTTAGAAGAACGATCATATTGAATTGACCCAATACTTGTCTGTCATACTATGTGATCATATCGTCTGAAATCATATGTTATAGCACGAAGTGTTAGCATGTGTTTTAGTTCCTTAGACCATGGGAGTGTCTCGGTCACTTCCTACGGGACGGTGGGCTTTGGAGTTACTCAAATGTCATCTGTAACAAGGTGATCATAACAACAACTTTCAGGCTCACCAAAAAGTTTGAGAAGTGACCGGATAGCTCAAGAGTGGGATTTTCTCCTCCGACGATGAAGAGATGTTCTTAGGGCCCTCTCGGTGTGACAACATCCATCATCGTCTGGACAGACACTGGTGACAACGTCACGGGGATGCTGGAACACGTCAACGAGAAAAAATAACAAAACCGATAACAGGAGCAACAGTATAGTGAGCATGGTGATGACTTGGAGGATACCGATGCACACCTGTTTTTGTAAAGTATGGTGAAGCAAAGGGAACATCACATGATAACCAAAGGTTCACTCGAATACCATTCGTGTAATTATAGGGACTGATATGGATGTCCACAGTTCCGCTATTGGTCATTGAACGAAGGGGTTTCGTTCATGTCTATGATTTACCGAACCTACGGGTCACAAGCTTAAGGGAATCCCCAGAAACATTGATATTCACCGAAACCCTTCTGCTGACCCCAAAACGTTGTCGGAACCTCTTGAAACTATTCCTGATATTAACGAAACAATTCCACAAATATATTCTTATCACTCCCGTCCTACTAACACTCAGCAGATCGTTACCGATTAATTATATATATGTGGAAAATGTTTCCTTGGATGTTGAATTATATATAATGCTCTGGAAATGTTTAGAACATTTTGTATTTAATTTAAATATCAATGGGCCTTAAAAGGCCAAGAGGTGGAAGGCAAGTTGGGCCACAAGGGCCCAAGTAGGGTGCCCCCCATTCCTTGTGGAGGCCGAATTGGACTAGGGGAGGGAGTCCTACTCCCTCTCCATAGGCCGATGCCCCAAGGGGGACTTTCCCCCTTTGGTGGTTGCCCTCTCCTTCCTCTCTAACCTATATATACTAGAGAATTTCCACCCTATGGACAAACAAGTTTTGGAGCCTCGTCTAATTGATCTAGTGCACGTTCTAGTTCGTCCTAGTTGACTAATTAGAGCGAGCCCTAGCCACCTCTAATCCTCATAATTAGAAGCCCCGTGTGGTTCTAATCTCCTCCCTCTAATTCTCCGGCGACGATTAGCTCTGGACGGCGAAGCGCTACCGAATCGTGAAGACCGTACGCTTGCAACCAAGTAGAGAGGCCGCGCTTTCGGTCTTCCGTTCGTGAGCGGTTCGTGGGATCATCATCAACATTCGAGGGACTCCAAGTGCGATCTACACCGACTCGTCTACTTCCGCAGCACTCCCGGAGTCGGTAACGATCATTGATCTCAACCCATTATGCATCTTCATATTGTTCCTGGGTGATCGTAGGGCGAATTTTTGTTTTCTATTATGTTTCCCAACAAAGGCATGTTGACGTTGCTCCCTAAATGTCAAGATGTTCATTCATGTGTTGTTCAACACTTTAACTATTGTAAATACCCATTTGTTTAACTAATGTTCTGTTTAAATGGATTACTAAAGTAGTGAATAATAGAACTTTTACTTTGGCTCCTAAAATGGTAGCTCGTGTTCAAACTGTATTCATAAAAGGTAGATACATTTTAGATGGGGTTATTGTTCTGCATGAAGCTTTGCATTAAAATATTAGAAGATAATGTGGTGTTAAAGTAGATTTTGAAAAAGCAAATGATAATTTAATTGGTGGTTTCTATTTGATGTGTTGAATATGAAGGGGGGCTCTAACAAATATATTAGCTGGATAAAACAAATAGTTTAGTGTGGTAATGTGGCTATTAGAGTTAATGATAAATTGACCTTATTTTGGAACTAAGAAGGATCAAGGTAGGAGATCATCTTTCTACCATTTAGTTTAATATTGTCGTAGATGTGTTACAAGAAATTACTTGTAGATCTAAAACACAAGGTATCATTAGTAGGGTTATTACTAATCTTACATTACAGTATGTTGATGGCAATGTTTCTTTTCATAGAAGCAAATGAGGATAATGCTAAGATGCTTAAATCCATCTTATGCATTTTTGCACATATGTCTGGTTTGAAGGCTAAGTGACATTTGTTGTTTTGGGATTGCTAGTAATGGTATTGATATTATTTTTAATTGTATACTGATGGGACTTTGCCCATGAAATATTTGGGAATTCCCATTCATACTTCTAAGTCGTGGAACAATTACTAGAGTAAATTTTCAGGATAGATTGAGGGTTACTTAGCAAGGTAGAGTTTAAGATTATGGGGGTAAAATAATTCTTATTAAATCATGTCTGAGTAATATCACTATCACATTATGTCAATGTTACTATTCCTAAAGGGCCTCTACATAAAATAGAGGTTTTCATGAAAAGATTGTTGTGGCAAGAAGATGGTCTGAAGTTTGTCAAGCTTTAGATTAAGGTGGACTTATAGTTGATTTGCACATTGTGAATGTTTGCATTCTAAGTAAGTGATTCAACATGAAGCATCGCCATCACATGCCCCTCCGACTGCAGAGGCCATTTGGCAAATGGAACCTTTGGTCTCATGCGTGTTGCCTGCTGGAGACTCAGGCCTAAACGACTGCTGCATTACCATATCCGTATAGGCTTTGATCTTGCTAGCAATTCAACGTGGGTGGAGTAGGTGTACGTGTTATGAGTGCGGTCACAGTCACATCCAGCGGGCGCTGAACATGGAGCCCAACAAATTTTGTGCCCTATCCAGCCGCCCCCTAAGATCAATCATTGGATAGAATTGTTGGTAGTGTACTACTCCCTTCGTTCCGAATTACTTATCGCGGGTATGGATGTATCTAATGTATTTTAGTTCTAGATACATCCATTTCTGCGACGAGTAATTTGAAGGGAGTACTTCCTCTGTTTCTAAATATAAGTCTGTGAAGAGATTCTACTATGGACCACATACGGAGCAAAATGAGTGAATCTACACTTTAAAATACATCTATATACATCCGTATGTGGTCCATAATGAAGTCTTTACAAAGACTTATATTTAGGAACGGAGGGAGTACATGAGTACATGCGCATGCAACTCGGGGAAGAGCGGATGCACCATTAGCCATTGATGAATACGCACAAATAAAAACAAGGACCGGCCAGACCAACCCACCAGTGAAGATGACACAACTAATTTTTTTTGAGCAGCTTTATGGCTGAGATGAGCCTGACGGCTCGAGTCCTATTCAGGCAGAATTATTTGATGCGTTTCAGCAACTGCGCTAGCAACGAAGGACAATGCGTTCTTTGTCGTTTCAAATTGTTTATAAAACAAAGCGGGAGTTCACTCCCATGTGGAAAGGGACAGATCATCTTGCACACTGTCCATCGAACGGGTGGCCTGCTAGTAAAACAGGATGGCATAACAAGGTAACAGCTCCATCGTAACTCTAGGGAAATTTTGAAAACTTCCCATGTCGGACTGACACTCGATTTACAAGAATGGTGAGCTGTGCCCTTCCGAAAACAAGGTAAGTGAGATGCCCTATCCAAGTTCTGTGCAACACTGGTGGTGCTCTTAGGGTGTGTTTGGTTCAATGGGTCATCAAATGAGCTCCTGATAAAAACTGAAAATATGGGTATCAAAACCTATTTGGGCATTCTACCTGGCAAAATAGATTACTGTACTCCTGAATCTACCTCGGTTTTTCAGAAGCTTTTATATTTGAGCGAGATGGGAATCTCCCCATTCCTTTCCATCAACAGTCAGACAAACACTGCAGAAGATAGGGCAACAGACTACTCCAGTTAATGCGAAGTACAGCATTACAGCTATCTCAGAAACTGCTCTTTCAGAAGATAGGGCAACAGACAAACAGTACAATGCTATACTTCCAGGAAACATCTTCCATACAACCACTGGTGCAAAACAACATCCAGAGCCTGTACCCGCTGCAGCAAAGACTTCCATCCACTTTCCGCTTTTGAAGACGTGCCGCTTGCTCTGGCAGCATGAAACCTCATCCTGCAGCTTGTCTGCCTCGCTCGTTTCTGCAGACGAACCAAGGAGAGTTTAGCGGGCGAAACATTGGGGCGAAAATGCAAACTTCTGGCCATAAGGCAGGTCCGCAGGTCGTTCCAGAAAGAGGCTGCTACACTGATTTGATGCTCTTATCCATGCCAATGAGTCCAGCAAGTGAAGAAATAATTAATGCTCTTATCCAAGCCAACATGAACAAGATGATTTATCCTTTCAAACAAAACAATTTGACAGGTATTTTGAACACCCATGTTTTTACTGCTACTACTATGACCAGGTTACAACATACGCTACGCAATCACTACCTGTGGTGCACTCCTGCACTATAGCAGTTCACTCTTATCCTATCTATGAAAATTTCACTCTTAAATTCATACTTCAAGAGTAATTAAACTGAGAAATATGACAGACGATAATCAAAAAGTCAGAAGAAAAGAGGACAAATGCTACTATTCACGTAAGTAAAACTGATCTTTCATGTATCTTCAGATTAGTTTTTTTTTTCATGTAAAAGTACACCATAAAAGTAAAACATATTGATTTTGGACCATTTGGTGCTTAAATCGGAAGTTGATTGCTTGAAAGCACCACAAAAGGTGCCCAACTTATGCTGTCCAGGTTAAAACACTAAAAAAATCAGCTAAGCAACAGAGTCACATAAATACACAAACCTGAACTTAATAACAGACATTCTAAAGAAGTGGGCATGCTAAAATTGACAGTGGTGCATCTTTGGTCCAATTCCACCAACAAGCAAGCCACGCAAGACAAAAAAACTAGCTAAGCTGACATTTGTCCAAAATAAAAACATCACCTCTTCCTCTATTTCTCAGCCGTTCTCTCCCCCTCATTCAACATATCTCTTTCCCACTCTCTCACCTTGGCTGAGACAGATGCTGGTGGCTGGCCGTGTCTACAACCCAAGCAACAGCAATAAAATGAGAGAGTGCAATGCAGTCGAATGGGGCAAAGAGGTAGGGGCGTACTTGCGGAACCAAAAAAGAAGGGGGGGGGGGGTGCACTTTGCTCTACCACTTTGCCTCATTTAGATTGGTGGTCAAGCACTTTGCCATGTTTAGGCTGTTGAATTCACATTTTGCAAATTATTGGACTAAACTGATCCAACAAGGCAAGTTTGCGAACCTACTGTGCAGTTTACTCCCCCTACTTGTTTATTAGCACCACATATATGGCATAATCAGCAAGGAGAGAATTTAGTGAAGCTAGTCTTAAGAATATACTCTTGCCAGTGTAGGAGGCTAGGTTTTTACCTCAGTGCCAAAAAAGCAACGGCTACTTTCCCATGTACAATTGCGTACTGCTTAGTCCACCACATATATTAAACAAAAAAATGAGCCCATACCCCAAACCAACAACAAACCGTCGACTTTGACAGATCAAGCGGATCCCGTGCCACTGACGATCCCGCATGCTCCTCTGTATACCTCTTAACGATTCCCCTCAATATAAGGTTGCCACTGTTGTGTTTTTTTTTTCGCTTGTCGAAGCTACCATACCCTACACTTCTAGTGCTACCAAGGGAAGGCCGCATTCCTGCCATCATAAGCCTCGTGGAAGAACAAAATATGGGAATATATACATTAGGCCCCTATGATTAGCAGGATTCAAAAAGCACCATGAAAAAACACAGGAATAGGAAAAATATGGAGTACAATGCCATGACTTCCTGTATCCAGTAGGTTTGACAACCATAAGAATTTGTATCAATGCATGCTTGAGTGTACCATAGGAAGACGACAATAACTTTTCTTAGAAGCATGAGAGTAGGAAATGCCCTAGGAAAAAATTAAAGGGATTACTGTCCTACAAATCAAACAGCCTTCATAATAAGAAAGAAAAAAAATCCTATGGATACAATCCTAAAAGATACTTGAATCGAAGAGAGCCTTAGATTTAATTCGGCTTTATTCATTAGGTACTTATTAATATCTACCATGCTTGTTTCTTAAGTATATGACTTCAAATTTAGGTTAATAATGTAGAAATTCTAACTCATATATTAAAGCGTGTCACATGAGAAAGAGAAGACCGGGGAGAGTGTCACATGGATGGGTCCATAGGAGTTTCATAGAAGAGAGAAAAAGTTAGGTGGGCCCTGCCGCTTTTGGCTGCCCAGCAATTTTCCCCACCACGCAGAGTCATCATCTAATAAAACGCCATAGTTGATCACGTGAGATATTGATGGAAGCCTTAATGTTGTGTGAATGTAAGTTGAAACATTAACTACTTGTGACCACAAGATTGCAAGATGGCAAGGGTATCTGCTTATCTGTGTTTTAATAGAAGAGGATATAGGGATGTAAGTTAGGCGTGTTGCGTAAATGGTTGCCCATGCGTCGAGGGGAAGATGATTCAGCACTTGCCCATGATGCGCATGTCCTAAAATGGGCCATATTTGCCTACTGGGAAGTATAGCATGGTCGGATGGTCCCGTATTTGGGCAGTTGATTCCCCTAGGCATGCCGCCCCAAATCTCCCTAAAATGGAGTCATACAACTACCAAATAGGGAGTCCAAGGCGTGTCATCAAGATGATGGAGATGAAGGAAGGTGGCCACCGACTAAGATCATGGACTTGGGTGGTTGATTCCCCTAGGCATGCCGCCCCCAATCTCCCTAAAATGGAGTCATACAACTACCAAATAGGGAGTCCAAGGCGTGTGCATCAAGATGATGGACATGAAGGAAGGTGGCCACCGACTAAGATCATGGACTTTTTTGACTCGCGGGAACAAGGACTCGTTCGACTCCAGAAACCCTAGAAGCATATAATAGCTAATTAGCATGTCTGATCTAGACATTCCGTCTAGGTCATCCACCTTCAACTTCGGCAACTCGGCCTCCAACTCGCCAGACACGGCATTGTGCACCCGGTTGTAATCTTTATTGGATATAAATCCAATATAGACAGGAGTAGGGTTATTGTTCGTCACGCGAGGGCCCGAACCTAGGTAAAGCTTATGTCTTGTATCCATCTGGTAACCTAAGGTGACGACCCCTGTCACAAAAATCTACCTGCATTCCTTGTATTGTTTTTAGTAGGGATGAAACCGAATCGGATTCGGATGGATAATGCTCATACCTTATCCTATTGCATATTTATTGTCAGATTCGGGAGCGGCGCCGATGCAAATTCAAATAGCGGATTATGGAGATTAAAACATGGTAAGGTAACAGAATGGACCCGGATAAAAAAGGTCATATACCACATGCATATACAAGAAATATATAAATGCTTTGCCCTAAAGTTATAAATGAACAATGAGCAAGTATTAATACTTATACACTTTAAACACACATAAAGCACTAACATATACTAAAATAAGCCAAATAGATCACTAAAAAGCATGTTTCGTCTCACAAGCAAAGATAACATTCACATATTGCTATTTAATACTCCCTCCCTCCCAAAATTCTTGTCTTAGATTTGTCTAAATACGGATGTATCTAGTTACGTATTAGTGTTAGATACATAACTAGATACATCCGTATTTAGACAAATCTAAGACAAGAATTTTGGGACGGAGGGAGTACTTAAAACTTCTTCATGCATAAATCGTATATCCATATTTAAAAGGTCGGATTATCCGACTAGGAAAAACGAATTATCCTACTGCCTGGTATATTAGTACCATATCCTATCAATTGGACTCGGATTCAGACCGGATTGTGTTTGGATGTCAAAAAGCTCTTACCATATCATATGAAAACGGATTCAAAAACGGTTTTGGTCGGAAATTATCCTAACCACTTTCATGTTGCAAACAAACATCGACAACATGAAAGTGTCAGTCATGCATTCCACAGACAAGCATGGACAGTTGACATGCTTGTCAACGGGAGGTCCCCACTGCCCACGGGCATGCCTTGAAGCCTGTTTACCCAAGAACAACACAACTAAATTTGAATGCAAGGGTTCTAGAAATCACATGTGTTGGGCCTCTGAAGAAAAACTTGGTCGTTTGTTTACAATGCAAGAGTGCCGCAAAAAAAAACCAAGTGAAGTCATTGTAGATTCATGGTTCTAGGAATCAACAATGCCTAAGTGAGGCAAGGACACAGACGAGATAGGGAGCACATTGTCACTGCAGATGGTAAGGAGCACAGTACACGATATCCCCGTGGAGTTAGTAGCCTAGTCACATGACATTGTGTGGAGACATCACAAGAACGACCTATTTCGTATGTCAATGAAAAATACATGTTGGCAGCTAAACGAGTGGAGCACGCACAGGAATTGGCACAGCGAGCAATATCAAACACATGCCCACAAGGGTGCTCATCGATCACTCATGGTGAGACAATCATGCCTATGCGGCTATGGCTAAACCCGATGGGTATCCATGTCCGTTGGTACCTATCAGGTCATCTTGGCATGTACAAATAGTACCATATGAGTCAAGGTTCACAAATATATGTAATACATCCATGATGGCCAACATGTCATATGAAACAAAAAATATTTACTTAATTATTAAAATATTACACGTGTAACTGGTTGCAAACAAATGAGACACATGTCCAACTCATGACTAAGGGGATCTCCAAGGGTGTTGGTCAAATGGTGTCCCCTAAGGGGACAAAGTGGTAAACAACGACGCCCCAAATCCCCCTGCCCTCGTTTTCTCAGACTCAAATTTTCATCCATTTGCAACAATCAAGAACGATTCAACGGTAGATATATCGTGACAAACAATTTTAAGATAAATTATGCATGACAAACAATTCAATCAAAGTTCATGATTCAGATTGAACAAACCAAATGAAACAATGTACATCGTCATTTTCATGGCGTGCATTGATGTTGCTAGGCATCCGGCGGAACCCACTTGAGCGCATCGGCATCCATGATGGTAGTGTCAATGAACATGACCCTCGACTCCTCGATGAACCTTGCCAGTCCAACTTCCTCTCTTTCAAGTGCAATCCTCCCCATTCTCAATTTCAACAATCTTTGTTTGTATCTCCATGAATGTGTTGAACCTTTCGTCCTTCTTTTCTTCCTTCATTCTATCTCTTTTGGCACTTGCCATCTCTCCTTCTCAATTTCATCTATTCCTTCTTTGGGCGGCCAGAAGTGCAAGTGCACGTACGAGCATGGCATGAACGCGAGCTAGAGGAGCTGCCGCTTGAGCCTTTTGCTTGGTGCTGTGCTTTTTGCGTGCTAGGCTCTCCAAGTTCATCCCGAGCATGGCCGGCAGTGCCTCGAACATCTTGGAGTCCATGTCAGACACATCTGTGTGGCTGGATAGATCCATGTGGAGGATGGACTGGGGCAGCGGGCTCAAGTCGAGGTGGGAGCGCGGCGCTCGAGCTAGGGGGCGGCAGCGGCCGTCGGGGTGGGGTTACGGTGATGGCCACCGAAGTGAGAGGTGGGACACGAACAAATAGAGTGGAGAAGGAAGGGTGGAGTGGGGATGGGGAGGGGTTCCGGTGTATGTGGCCTACGTGGCGGATAGACCGGACTCCCCTACTCCCCTTCATTTGACACTACGGTAGGGGATTTCGAACTATCAGACAGATAGGGCCAGAGTATGGAGCCCTTTGGAGGCTTTTTTTGTCTGGAAAGCCCGGTTCGGATGAGCACGGGGGAGTGGGCGACGCTGTTGGAGATTGTCTAACCAAGTTACCAAGGGGCAAGGGCAAAGAATCGTACCCATACTCTACCCATGGGGAAAAATTGCGAAATACCCATGGGCAAATTGCCATCTTGGGTTTCCATGCTTGTGCGTGTTTACCTTCCAAGCATAGCTTTTTGCCACAAACATAACCGCAAGTACAGACTAAGAGTCTAGGAGTATACCTTCCCTATTGGGGTTTACACATGGGTAATGCGGTTATCATGTGAGATGGGTGTCCCTGCGATTGAAGGACAGCAAAATTTTGCTCATGCACTAGTAAACAGAGGTATAGATGTGGGCTAACAATTCTTTTGTTACGAATAATAAACAAGAGCCAAGACTATACTTCCAACCGCCAAGCCTTTCAAGTAAACCTGGCCATCCTCCAGGTCGGGCCTGGTTCAGGCCGGGCTTTGCAAAGCCTGACCTCAAATCCCAAGCCCAGCCCAGCCTGGCCCGAAACACATGAACAGTGTACTTTTTAATTAAAATAATAAATTTTGGGATATTTAAATTATATATTATACTTATATGTCTAATGAAATAGTGATTTATGCCCTGTTCGGGTTTTTGGGCTGGGCTTCAGGCGGAAAAACTGAGCCCGAGCCAGGCCCAGATGTGCCCGGGTCTACTTTCAAGTCCTATTTATGTCAGAAAACGTTCAATAAAAGGTGGTGGTCTTGCTTCCTTTTCCGCGGGATCTAGGCAAGGCTTTGAAGGGAAATCATGTTTATATATGTCATTTGGAACTGTTTTGAAGGGAAGAAATTGTTAGGCCGGGTTAACAATAAAAGAGGGGTCCCCACCCACCCCCACCCCAAAAAGTTAGGCCTCTTTTGCATATTCCAGAGTTTCACATTTCTTTTTCTTAGGGTGTCTCAACATCTATATAACGTGAGCCCGGCTGTTGGATAAAGTAGAATGAAGTTGTCTAATTTCTCCCATTTATCAGCCATCCTCCTCCTCAAAATTATCCTCTCTTCATCCAACCCCTAGCCACACCATCTCCACCCTCCCTAACCACGGGACATAGCAGAAAAAGTCAGACTTCCCAAAATTAGGCAATGCAACTGCTAGAGTCTGCCTCCTTTCGAACAAAACTTCCAAGCAGTGGAGCCTGACGACTCATGGTTTCTCGAAATGAATATATAGCCGATAGGGCTAACAATATATAGGCCATGAAAGTAGTAATCTGGAATAATAGCTCCAAGTAGTTTAATTACCTTGAGGCCTAATGAGGAAGTGACATAAGGTCATGAAAATTGGTGGTTTCACACAATAAATGGCAATCACCAAAACAACCAGTGGCACCCAAAGAAAGAGGACATACCTAATGAATTATACCATTGATGTCTTGCTACCGCCGCTTCAACCTTCTTGCAATTTGGTCATATGTGTGGTGCCTGTCTGCCTTGTAAAATGCTCGCTTCATTTTCTCAATGGTGGGCTGGGGCAACTCAATTCCCATGTCAAGCATCTGGTCGGTATATTTCTTCACCTCGGCGAACCTGCTAAAGTCGAGAAGCCCAGCTATTAGCTCTTTGGCTGATTCCTCAGCCGGAGTAATCTGGTGCTCCACGACGCAGTGCCACACGTCAACTGCGGCAGATGGGTTAAACTCCTGAGAAAATAAGCTGATAGCAGCAGCACAGTTGGAGGCGGAGGGCAGCTGCTCGTTCTTGCTCATCTCCGCGAGGAAACCTTCAGTCTCACGAGCCTTGCGCTGCTTGATGAGCCCCTCAAGTATGGCATTATATGTAACAGAATCTGCAAAGACCCCATTTAAGGGCATTTCGTCGAGCATTTGGAAGGCGTAGTCGGTGTTACCGACACTAGAGCAGAGGCCAATTACGGCGTTGTACATTGGGAGATTGGGAACCAGTCCTGCATCCGAGACCATAATTTGCCAGATAGCAATAGCATTGGCATGGTCTCCCTTGCGGACGACAAGGTCGATCGCGTTGGCAAAGAACTTGAGCCCCGGGAGGCAGCCCTTGGTCCGCATCACCTGGAGGAACTTGAGTGCCTCGTTGAACTGGTCCCCTCGCACGAGCGTGGAGAGGAAAGCATCGTAGGCAGGCATGTTGCTGGCGTCCCACCCGACGCGAACGACCATCTCGCCGAAGGTGCTCTTGGCGCGCTGGACGTTCCCCTCCTTCTCCCACGCCTCGAGCAGTATCGCGAAGGTGTCCGCGTCGGGCGCGACCGTGGTCTTGTAGCGTTCGAAAAGCTCCCACGCGGCCTGCCCGCCGCCATCCCGGCGGCACATGGCGGCGAGGAGGGAGTTGAGGGCAACGGCGTCCGGCGTCACGCCGTGGCGCTCCATGACGTCGAAGGCCATGGCGGCTTCCTTGAAGTTACCGCGCACGCAGTAGGAGGAGAACATGGAGGCGAATGTGGCGACGGAGAGGAGGCCGCCCTCCTGGCTCATGGAGAGGACGGCGTCCCACATGGGATCGAACATGGCGGCCTTACCGAGAATATCGACGAGGAGGTTCCAGGCCAAGGGAGTGAGCTGCACGGACGCCTTCGCCCAGCGGAAGAAGCGGACGGCCGATTTGGGGCGCTCGTAGCAGGTGGTGGACTTGAGCACCTGCTCCGCGGCCTCCGCCGTCGGGCCGACGCCGCAGGAGGTCAGCGCCCCCTCCACCTCCCCCATCGGGACGCGGCCGAGGATGTCGAGGAACGCCTCCACGCGCTTGGACCCCTCCCCCTCCCCCTCCCCCTCCGTGGTCTTCTCCGTCGCGCTCATCGGCGGCGGCTGTGCTTTCTTCGATCTGCAGTGTCCCCCCTCTACTTTCCCCCTAAATCCTACTCCTACTGTCAATCCTAATTTTGGCCCTCCTATCCAGCGTTTGGGTTTTCTATATCTGAAGAAAATCTGCGTGTTTGTAAAATCCTCAAACTCTGTCGTCTTGGGCCTCCGTCGTTACCTGCCACGGCTGAAATCTGGCCTGTTTATTGGTTTGGGCGGACAACCCCACGGCCTGACTAACTTCGTTCCGCATTCTAGCCCAACTAGTAAGGCACGCGTGTATTGCACGCATGAGATTTGATAATCAAATTATAAATAAATATCACACTATAGCATGTAAGTTTTAAGTCATATATGCATGATGTATATGTTCGTTTAATTTTTATGATTCATCTCATACAAAATTAATTAGTTTTATAAAAAGAATTAATTTCAAGATTCATGAAATTGTGCGTTGTAAAGCATAAAGTAAAAACAAAAGATGACAATTTATTTAGAAAAGAAAAAAAATGGGCAATTAAGATATGAAAGATTCTAGAGAAGTGCTTGTGTTTTGAGGTTTGTGCATTATGCTTAAGTTCAACCATGTAGTCTTTTAGATTATACATGTAGCAGAATCTGATGGAATAGATTATATCTAACCGCCAATAATGCTCGGATTTGCCATCTCTATACCGTTGGATTGGCTTCATCCAACGACCAACTTTCAAAGTTTTTCGCATAGTATATAGGGATATAGATAATGTGGAAGCGACTGTGTCTCGCTCAGAGCATCTAAGGAATATCCTATTCACCGCTCTTTGCGTCAAACCGCCGGCGCTTTGCACAGGCAAACGACCGAGCAGCGACGCCCAGTATTCGCGCGTACAACCGCCACTAGCAAGCCGGTTTTGGGAACATTCTAGAAGGTTCCCTGAACCGGTTTTTCTTCTTTTCCTGGTTTTTCTGTTTTCTTTTGTTTTTTTGTATTTGTTTTTGTTTTTGTTTCCTTTCTTTTCATTTTTTGTTTTCTTTTTCTTTTCCCATTCCAGGTCATTTTATATTTTTTAACCTAAGTTCATGTTCGAAAATTGCTCAAAAATGTTTGAAATTAAAAAATGGTTGTTTTTGAAAATTTGTTCATAAAATTCTAAACAATTCACAATTTTCAGAAAATGTTCTTGTTTTCCGTAAAATGTGGCAAATGCTTTTGTTCAAAATTCTCAAAAAAATGTCCGGGTGTTAGAAAAATGTTCGTGATTTTAAAAAAAAGTTCATGCTTTCAAAAAAATGCTTTTGTTGAAACTTTGAGATAATGTTCTTCCTTTAAAACTTCATTCGCATTTTCAAAAAAAATTAATGCATAAAACAATCTTCAGGAATTCAAAAACAATTATCATTTTCAAAATCTATGAACACGATTTTTTTTCACAAATCATGTTTTAAAAAAATGTTCACAAATTTAAATTTTTTTCATATTTTGAAAAATGTTCTCAAATTTCAAGAAATATTTGTGTTTCCAAAATGTTCATAAATTTGAAAATTTTCAGATTACAAAAAATGTTCGTAAATTTAAAAAAATGTTCACGTTGTTCAATATAATGTTTGAAACTTGAAAAAAAATGTTCGTGCTCACAAAAAAGTTCGAAATTTTGTAAAAATGTCTGTGCTTTCAAAAAATTTCATACATTTGGGAAAATGTTTGTAAATTTGAATTTTTTATGTCTTTGAAAAATCTTCGCACTTTTCAAAATGTTTGCTATTTCAAAAAATATTTGTTTTTACAAAAAAAATGTTCGTAACTTTGAAAAAGTGTTCATACAATTCAGACTTTTTTTATATTTTTTCAGAAAGTTTATATTTTTCCAAAAAAGGTTCACATTTTTTGGAAAATGTTCACATTTTAGAAAAAAGCATTCAGTATTTGAAAAAGACTATGTATTTTAGAACATTTCTTGTTTTTTAAAAACATTTGAAAATATAAATAACATTTGCATTTTCGGAAAAAGTTCTCCAAAAAATTAGCTACAGTGTCCATACAGTTCATCAGTTTAATTTGGTACAACATGTCGTTCGAGTTGTTTGTTCTTAAAAGTCAGCGCTAGTAATCTGTCACCAAATCGTATTCGTTCTAGTGGCTAGCAACACAAGCATTGCTGTAGGACTCCTTGGGGTTTTTTTTGCATTTTTTATACCGCGCTACAGGCACTCACTAATGGGCCGGCCCAGGGCGGAGTCCCCCGACTCCCCCTGTGTGTTTGGTCGGCAATTTGTCGCAGAACGCGGCATATAGCAGGTCCCGGCATCTACAGCCACATATACCCCTCAAATGGTCTCAAAGAAATATACCCCTCAGAAAAATATACAACCACATATGACAAATATGGCCCCTCAAACGCCCGCAGACGGGCACAGTGACCGGGCACGCCTAAAATTTCACTTATTGCATCTGGACATTTCATACTTGATTCTTATATTCATACAAAGACATGCAATAGAAGTAGAACCTAAGTACCGATCCTAGCTACTCCTCGTCGAAGATCGCGACAATCTCCGTACCAGGCTCCGGCAGCATGTGCGGCAACTGCAGCTCCAGCTCCTCGGGGGCCTCCGGCTGCTCCGCTCCAGCCTCCTCCGCCTCTATCTCCGCGTCGAGTTCGGCGAAGAGCGTGTCGGACTCCGCCTGCTCCCGCCGGAGGAACGCCCGGTTGGCCTCCACATAGGCCTCGTCCTGGATGGACTCCATGATGGCCTGCTGTTCGGTCATCTCGTCGGACTGGGCAATGGCGAACTCCGCCTCCGCCTGCTCCATGTTGAAGGCCGACACATGCTGGTCCGGCTCCTCCGGAGCGGCGCCATGCGGCGTTCACACCGCGGTGACGAACACGACGTCCATCGGACCATCGGGTTTATTGGCGTTTCCGCGTGGTACCTCGCCGTCAGACTGACGTGGTGGGCGTGCCCGGGCGCCCCATATCTGCCCTATTTGGGCTAGATATGGGTGTCCTGGTCAACCCGGGCGTTTGAGGGTCGTTTGAGAGGTCTGTCTAAGTAAAAAAATGTGACCGGACAGTGATCGGACGGCCCGCCCGGGCGTATGAGAGGAGTTTGAAAGGTTCGGCTATAGGTTGCTCTTAATTCGCAAAATGTGATTCTTGGAAAAAATCACAAACTGCTTTTTTGGGTAAAAGATTGTCTCTTGTAACTCAAACTCGCCTACAGCGCTGTCGTAAATGGGTCGGCTCAAGAAGCGTAGCTGCTAAATATTTATATTTAAAAGGTTTATCCAGTCTTTATAAAATGATCGGGAGTGTTAAAAAATGTTCAAACAACTTTTTAAAAATGTTGACGGCATTAAGGGGTATAAATTAAAAAGACCTCTTCACCTCTCCTCCAAGCGAAAAAGGGCTAGGGTTTCAGCCTCCCGACGGCGACCGCACTGATCTACCTCGTCTCTTGTGGCCTTAGGGCCATGGGGGCAAGGTGGATCCCAGCCCTTGCCGGCCGAGGGCTTCATTTTTATATTATTTTTTGTGTTTCTGCTAGGGTTTGTATTTGTAAGTGCATCTAGTGCCTCTAAGTGATTTTGGTGTATTGAAGACTTATAGGTTAAGGGACTGATGCGTTTGTGAGTGTACACAGGTTTATAAGTCTATAATGATTTTGATATTTACAGAGAAAATCGACCCCTAAAAATAGACTTTGGATTTCTGAAGACTTTCTGAAGACTTTGAAAGTGAAGAAATTGGTGTGACCGTGAAGACTTGATATTCATGCGAGGAACATGAAGCTTGAAGACTTTTGTTTTCGTAGTTTCATTTTCTCTTTCTTAAATCATAGGAAACACCTTAGTGTTAAAGGGGGTCGAGAAAAAACTAAGGAAACGTTCCTAAGTGATGCTCATCTCAAAATCCTACACCTACCAATCCTTCCGAGTGAAGCCATTGGAAATCTCATACAGTTCAGTCAATTTCTTCAATGACAGAGACGAAGATCTTCTGGTCTCTGAGGAATTTGTTCTGACTGAGGAGTTAGGAATTCGCCAGTGCGGATTGCCTACAAGTGAGGAACATGATAGCCCTGAGGAATTTGAACCTCAAATTTCCGACCGTTGCTGTGCTACGCGCCAGCTGTCCCAAAATATCTATCCACCTAACGGTCATATCATTGAAGGGCATTTATGTCTTATCATGTCGGGCTGCTCCCTAGGCTATAAATAGTCGCCCCTACAACCACTAGCTGGTTGGATGCTCCGAGAGAAACTGACACTTGTCATTGAGAGCATCCCATCCTCCGAGGACTTTGAGCGAAAATCATCAAGTGAGGCAGACTAAGGCATAGCCTAGTGGTGGTAAGGGGTTGATGCCTTCCCACCCATCCAGGTTCAAGGTACGGTATTTGCAATTTGGGTTTGTTGCACCAATTATAATATAGGGGGTTCCCTTACAGTCTTTCTGTCAAAAAATCATCAAGTGAGGAAAACCCAAACCCAAACACCTACAAACCCAAAGTGATTGAGCATCTGAAGAGATTGCTCCTGTATGGAACCGACGCTTGTTACCTTTGAAGACTGTGCATCTTCCAGACGGTTTGGCGTCATGGTCTAGAGCATCCAAGAGGAAATCGTGGATCGCCGAGTGACCGAATTTGTGAAGGTTTGGAAGTCACCTGAAGACTTATCATGAGTGATGGGCGAGGTCTGTGTGACCTTAGCTCAAGGAGAATACGGTGAGGACTGTGTGTCCGAGACTGTGTGTCCTCAGGTTTAAATACCTAGCCGCTCCAGCCAGACGTACAATTGTCACAGCAGTTGGAACTGGTCTACCAAATCATTGTCTTCACCGAGCTAACTGGTTCTATTTCCTCAACCCTTCCATTTCCTCATTACTATGTTGCGTACTCAATCGTTACTGTTTGAAGACTTTGACTGAAGACTTTCTCAATTGCCTCAGTTCAATTTGTGCAGTCAGTCCGTCTTCATCCTGCATATCCTATGCTTACGCTTTCTGTACTCTGTGTTTGTTTTCATTTCATCATGATGACAGTGTTCACGTTATGTTATGTCTGCATATGAGTACTTATTCCGCTGCAAGTAGTTCTTCGCTTAGCAATTTCCTCACCCTGAAATTCCTCAGTGAAGAATTCATAAAAATCGCCTAATCACCTCCCCCTCTAGTCGACTTAACGCACTTTCAATTGGTATTAGAGCAAGGTACTCCCTTGTTCTGGTGATTTTGGTTTAACCGCCTGGAGTTTTGGTTATGTCGGCCGCAGGAATGAAGACTGTGTCATGCCTCATCTTTGATGGTCATGATTATCCCAAGTGGAAGGCCATGATGAAGAAGCAATTCATGGAGATGAACAGCGAGCTATGGACCGTCAGTGAGATTGGTCTTACCGATATGTGCAAGATGGCGGAGGCTGATGACATTCGCAAGTACACTCTTCTCAACCTCACGGCGAAGGACATCATCTGCTCCTGTCTGTCTCAAAATTAGTTTAGGAACATTATGCATCTCAGCCATGCGAAGCTTATTTGGGACCGACTCTCTGAGGTTTATGAAGGTCATCGAACTCATCGTGATCCCTGGTTTGAGGATTTCATGGAATCGCGCAAGGCTATGACTTTTGATTCAGAATCATCATCCTCTGCACCATGCCTTATGGCAAAAGGTGCCAAGGTAACTGGATGCTACCTGTCTGAGTCAAGTGATGATGAATCCGGTGATGAATTTGGACCCAGATATACCAAACTTGCTTCCCTTGCCACTAAACAACAAAGAGCTTTGGAAAAAGTTCAAAATATGCTTGATGAGAGTGATGATATGTTGGGTGAAGAAATGGATCGCACCAAAACTTTGACTGAAAATCTTCAGAGACTTCAGTCCAAGTTTGATAACCTTCAAGATCATCATAGCACTCTCTTATCTGATCATGAGAAGCTTTCTTATGAATTTCTTCAAAGAAAGCAAGATCTTGAGAAGTTAAGAGTGAGTTATGAAGATCTTCAGAAGGAGCGTGATTCATTAGTTGCTCAACAAATCAGCACTGCTCAGGAAGAATTTATTCCTCCATGTTTGAAGTGCATTGAACGTGAATCTTCTAATTCTTCACCTGAAAGTTCAAATGCTTCTATTGCTGCAATTTCTTCACCTGTCTCTGCTATCACTAATTCCTCATCTGGGATATTGCTAATATCACTGACAATGCAGGGCTGAAGGAATTGTATATGACAGGCATGTACAAAAGCCTCAAAGGGCATCAGGCTTTTTGTGATGTGCTTAAAAAGCAGATCCTCAACAGGAACCCTAGGAAAGAGGGTATTGCCTTTGAGAGGAAACTCAATGCTGATGGAACATACTGGAAGCCTGAGCAGTACCCCAAGAACTCATGGGTTGCTGCAAAGGGACCTCCAGTAGATCCATCTACTCTATCTGGCTTTACATGTGAATCTCCTCATTCTTCTGATGAGTCATTTGACTCCAACTATAAGCTGTTCAAAAATAAGAATGGTGAAGTATTTGCTAGATATGTTGGCACTAACTGCAGGAACGGTTCCCTTATGAAGAAAATCTGGGTTCCCAAAAGGTGTGTTGAAAATCTGCAGGTGAATGTCATCATGACATCACCTGTGAAGAACCAGAACCCCGGATCCAATTCTTCTTATGGACCAAATTTTTCGTATGGATCCAAGTCCTCATACGAACAAAATTCCTCACGTGGATCAAATTCCTCAAAAGGATCAAAGTCCTCATATGAACATTGTTGGGGAACGTAGCAATTTCAAAAATTTCCCTACGCACACGCAAGATCATGGTGATGCATAGCAACGAGAGGGGAGAGTGTCGTCCACATACCTTCGTAGACCGTAAGCGGAAGCGTTATGAGAACGCAGTTGATGTAGTCGTACGTCTTCATGATCCGACCGATCCAAGTACCGAACGCACGTCACCTCCAGTTCAGCACACGTTCAGCTCGGTGACGTCCCATGAACTCCGATCTGGCTGAGCTTTGAGGGAGAGTTCTGTCAGCACGACGGCATGATGACGGTGATGATGATGCTACCGACGCAGGGCTTCGCCTAAGCACCGCTACGATATGACCGAGGTGGATTATGGTGGAGGGGGCACCGCACACGGCTAAAAGATCAATGATCAATTGTTGTGTCTCCAAGGGGTGCCCCCTCCCCGTATATAAAGGAGTAGAGGAGGGGGAGGGGGCCGGCCTCCTATGGCACGCCCCATGAGGAGTCCTACTCCCACCGGGAGTAGGACTCCCCCTTTCCAAGTAGGAGTAGGAGAGGGGAAGGAAGGGAGAAAGGGAGAGAAGGAAAGGGGGCGCCGCCCCCCTCCTTGTCCAATTCGGACTAGAGGGGGAGGGGGTGCGCGGCTGCCCTGGCCACCCCTCCTCTTCTCCCACCAAGGCCCATTAGGCCCAATATACTCCCCGGGGGGTTCCGGTAACCCCCCGATACTCCGGTATATGTCTGAAACCTCTCGAAACACTTCCGGTGTCCGAACATAGTCATCCAATATATCGATCTTTACGTATCGACCATTTCGAGACTCCTCGTCATGTCCATGATCATATCCGGGACTCCGAACTACCTTCGGTACATCAAAACACAAAAACTCATAATATCGATCTTCACCGAACGTTAAGCGTGCGGACCCTACGGATTCGAGAACTATGTAGACATGACCGAGACACATCTCCGGTCAATAACCAATAGCAGAACCTGGATGCTCATATTGGCTCCTACATATTCTACGAAGATCTTTATTGGTCAAACCACATAACAACATACATTGTTCCTTTTGTCATCGGTATGTTACTTGCCCGAGATTCGATCGTCGATATCTCAATACCTAGTTCAATCTCGTTACCGGCAAGTCTCTTTACTCGTTCTGTAATACATCATCCCGCAGCTAACTCATTTAGTTGCATTGCTTGCAAGGCTTATAGTGATGTGCATTACCTAGAGGGCCCAGAGATACCTCTCCGACAATCGGAGTGACAAATCCTAATCTCGATCTATGCCAACCCAACAAGTACCTTCGGAGACACCTGTAGAGCACCTTTATAATCACCCAGTTACGTTGTGACGTTTGGTAGCACACGAAGTGTTCCTCCGGTATTTGGGAGTTGCATAATCTCATAGTCATAGGAACATGTATAAGTCATGAAGAAAGCAATAGCAATATACTAAACGATCAAATGCTAAGCTAACAGAATGGGTCAAGTCAATCACATCATTCTCTAATGATGTGATCCCGTTAATCAAATGACAACTCATGTATATGGCTAGGAAACCTAACCATCTTTGATTCACGAGCTAGTCAAGTAGAGGCATACTAGTGACACTTAGTTTGTCTATATATTCACACATGTACTAAGTTTCCGGTTAATACAATTCTAGCATGAATAATAAACATTTATCATGATATAAGGAAATATAAATAACAACTTTATTATTGCCTCTAGGGCATATTTCCTTCAGTCACCCACTTGCACTAGAGTCAATAATCTAGATTACACAGTAATGATTCTAACACCCATGGAGTCTTGGTGCTGATCATGTTTTCCTTGTGAGAGAGGCTTAGTCAACGGGTCTGCAATATTCAGATCCGTCTGTATCTTGAAAATCTCTATGTCTCCCTCCTTGACTTGGTCACAGATGGAATTGAAGCGTCTCTTGATGTGCTTGGTTCTCTTGTGAAATCTGGATTCCTTTGCCAAGGCAATTGCACGAGTATTGTCACAAAAGATTTTCATTGGACCCAATGCACTAGGTATGACACCTAGATCGGATATGAACTCCTTCATTTTCTGCTTCCGAAGCAGCTATGTACTCCGCTTCACACGTAGATCCCGCCACGACGCTTTGCTTAGAACTGCACCAACTGACAGCTCCACCGTTCAATATAAATACGTATCCGGTTTGTGACTTAGAGTCATCCGGATCAGTGTCAAAGCTTGCATCGATGTAACCATTTACGACGAGCTCTTTGTCACCTCCATAAACGAGAAACATATCCTTAGTCCTTTTCAGGTATTTTAGGATGTTCTTTACCGTTGTCCAGTGATCCACTACTGGATTACTTTGGTACCTCCCTGCTAAGCTAACAGCAAGGCACACATCAGGTCTGGTACACAACATTGCATACATGACAGAGCCTATGGCTGAAGCATAGGGAACATCTTTCATTTTCTCTCTATCTTCTGCAGTGGTCGGGCATTGAGTCTGACTCAACTTCACACCTTGTAACACAAGCAAGAATCCTTTCTTTGCTTGATCCATTTTGAACTTCTTCAAAACTTTATCAAGGTATGTGCTTTGTAAAAGTCCAATTAAGTGTCTTGATCTATCTATATAGATCTTGATGCCCAATATATAAGCAGCTTCACCGAGGTCTTTCATTGAAAAACTCTTATTCAAGTATCCTTTTATGCTATCCCGAAATTATATATCATTTCCAATCAACAATATGTCATCCACATATAATATTAGAAATGCTACAGAGCTCTCACTCACTTTCTTATAAATACAGGCTTCTCCAAAAGTCTGTATAAAACCATATGCTTTGATCACACTATCAAAACGTTTATTCCAACTCCGAGATGCTTGCACGAGTCCATAGATGGATCGCTGGAGCTTGCACACTTTGTTAGCATCCTTTGGATCGATAAAACCTTCAGGTTGCATCATATACAACTCTTCTTCAGAAATCCATTCAGGAATGCAGTCTTTACATCCATTTGCCAAATTTCATAATAAAAAATGCCAACATGATTCGACGGACTTAAGCATCGCTACGGGTGAGAAAGTCTCATCGTAGTCAACTCCTTGAACTTGTCGAAAACCTTTCGCAACAAGTCGAACTTTGTAGACAGTAACATTACCGTCAGCGTCAGTCTTCTTCTTGAAGATCCATCTATTCTCTATGGCTTGCCGATCATCGGGCAAGTTAACCAAAGTCCACACTTTGTTCTCATACATGGATCCTATCTCAGATTTCATGGCCTTAAGCCATTTTGCGAAATCTGGGCTCATCATCGCTTCTTCATAGTTCGTAGGTTCGTCATGGTCTAGTAACATGACCTCCAAAACAGGATTACCGTACCACTCTGGTGCGGATCTTACTCTGGTTGACCTACGAGGTTCAATAGTAACTTGATCTGAAGTTACATGATCATCATCATTAGCTTCCTCATTAATTGGTGTAGGAGTCACAGGAACAGATTTCTGTGATGAACTACTTTCCAATAAGGGAGCAGGTACAATTACCTCATCAATTTCTACTTTCCTCCCACTCACTTCTTTCGAGAGAAACTCCTTCTATAGAAAGGATCCATTCTTAGCAACGAATGTCTTGCCTTCGGATCTGTGTTAGAAGGTGTACCCAACTGTCTCCTTTGGGTATCCTATGAAGACACATTTCTCCGATTTGGGTTCGAGCTTATCAGGTTGAAGGTTTTTCACATAAGCATCGCAGCCCCAAACTTTAAGAAACGACAACTTTGGTTTCTTGCCAAACCACAGTTCATAAGGCGTCGTCTCAACGGATTTAGCTGGTGCCTTATTTAACGTGAATGCAGCCGTCTCTAAAGCATAACCCCAAAATGATAGCGGTAAATCAGTAAGAGACATCATAGATTGCACCATATCTAGTAAAGTACGATTACGATGTTCGGACACACCATTACGTTGTGGTGTTCCGGGTGGCGTGAGTTGTGAAACTATTCCACATTGTTTCAAATGAAGACCAAACTCGTAACTCAAATATTCTCCTCCACGATCAGATCGCAGAAACTTTATTTTCTTGTTACGATGATTTTCCACTTCACTCCGAAATTCTTTGAACTTTTCAAATGTTTCAGACTTATGTTTCATTAAGTAGATATACCCATATCTGCTTAAATCATCTGTGAAGGTGAGAAAATAACGATACCCACCGCGAGCCTCAACATTCATTGGACCACATACATCAGTATGTATGATTTCCAATAAATCTGTTGCTCGCTCCATAGTTTCGGAGAACGGCGTTTTAGTCATCTTGCCCATGAGGCATGGTTCGCAAGTACCAAGTGATTTATAATCAAGTGATTCCAAAAGTCCATCAGAATGGAGTTTCTTCATGCGCTTTACACCAATATGACCTAAACGGCAGTGCCACAAATAAGTTGCACTATCATTATCAACTATGCATCTTTTAGCTTCAGTATTATGAATATGTGTATCACTACTATCGAGATTCATCAAAAACAGACCACTCTTCAAGGGTGCATGACCATAAAAGATATTACTCATATAAATAGAACAACTAGTATTCTCAGATTTAAATGAATAACCGTATCGCATCAAACAAGATCCAGATATAATGTTCATGCTCAACGCTGGCACCAAATAACAATTATCCAGGTCTAAAACTAATCCCGAAGGTAGATGTAGAGGTAGCATGCCGACCGCGATCACATCGACTTTGGAACCATTTCCCACGCGCATCGTCACCTCATCCTTAGCCAATATTCTCTTAATCCGTAGTCCCTGTTTCGAGTTGCAAATATTAGCAACAGAACCAGTATCAAATACCCAGGTGCTACTGCGAGCATTAGTAAGGTACACATCAATAACATGTATATCACATATACCTTTGTTCACCTTGCCATCCTTCTTATCCGCCAATTACTTGGGGCAGTTCCGCTTCGAGTGACCAATCCCTTTGCAGTAGAAGCACTCGGTCTCAGGCTTAGGTCCAGACTTGGGCTTCTTCACTTGAGCAGCAACTTGCTTGCCGTTCTTCTTGAAGTCCCCTTTCTTCCCTTTACCCTTTTTCTTGAAACTGGTGGTCTTGTTGACCATCAACACTTGATGCTCCTTCTTGATTTCTACCTCCGCAGCCTTTAGCATCGCGACGAGTTTGGGAATTTTCTTATCTATCCCTTGCATATTATAGTTCATCACGAAGCTCTTGTAGCTTGGTGGAAGTGATTGAAAAATTCTGTCAATTACACTATCATCCGGAAGATTAACTCCTAGTTGAATCAAGTGATTGCTATACCCAGACATTTTGAGTATATGTTCACTGACAGAACTATTCTCCTCCATCTTGCAGCTATAGAACTTATTAGAGACTTCATATCTCTCAGTCCGGGCATTTGCTTGAAATATTAACTTCAACTCCTGGAACATCTCATATGCTCCATGACGTTCAAAACGTCGTTGAAGTCCCGGTTCTAAGCCGTAAAGCATGGCACACTGAACTATCGAGTAGTCAACAGCTTTGCTCTGCCAGGCGTTCATAATATCTGGCGTTGCTCCTGCAGCGGGTTTGGCACCCAGCGGTGCTTCCAGGACGTAATTCTTCTATGCAGCAATGAGGATAATCCTCAAGTTACGGACCCAGTCTGTGTAATTGCTACCATCATCTTTCAACTTTTCTTTCTCAAGGAACGCATTAAAATTCAACGGAACAACAACACGGGCCATCTATCTACAAACAACATAGACATGCAAAATACTATCAGGTACTAAGTTCACAATAAATTAAAGTTCAATTAATCATATTACTTAAGAACTCCCACTTAGATAGACATCCCTCTAATCATCTAAGTGATCACGTGATCCATATCAACTAAACCATGTCCGATCATCACGTGAGATGGAGTAGTTTTCAATGGTGAACATCACTATGTTGATCATATCTACTATATGATTCACGCTCGACCTTTCGGTCTCAGCGTTCCGAGATATCTGTATATGCTAGGCTCGTCAAGTTTAACCCGAGTATTCTGCGTGTGCAAAACTGGCTTGCACCCGTTGTATGTGAACGTAGAGCTTATCACACCCGATCATCACGTGGTGTCTCGGCACGACGAACTTTCGCAACGGTGCATACTCAGGGAGAACACTTATACCTTGAAATTTAGTGAGAGATCATCTTATAATGCTACCTTCGATCTAAGAAAATTAAGATGCATAAAGGATAAACATCACATGCAATCAGTATAAGTGATATGATATGGCCATCATCTTCTTGTGCCTGTGATCTCCATCTCCAAAGCATCGTCATGATCACCATCGTCACTGGCGCGATACCTTGATCTCCATCGTAGCATCGTTATCGTCTCGCCAACTATTGCTTCTACGACTATCGCCGCCGCTTAGTGATAAAGTAAAGCAATTACAGGGCGTTTGCATTGCATACAATAAAGTGACAACTATATGGCTCCTGCCAGTTGCCGATAACTCTGTTACAAAACGTGATCATCTCATACAATAAAATTTAGCATCATGTCTTGACCATATCACATCACAGCATGCCCTGCAAAAACAAGTTAGACGTCCTCTACTTTGTTGTTGCAAGTTTTACGTGGCTGCTACGGGCTGACCAAGAACCGTTCTTACCTACGCATCAAAACCACAACAATAGTTCGTCAAGTTAGTGTTGTTTTAACCTTCACAAGGACCTGGCGTAGCCACACTCAATTCAACTAAAGATGGAGAAACTGACACCCGCCAGCCACCTGTGTGCAAAGCACGTCGGTAGAACCAGTCTCGCGTAAGCGTACGCATAATGTCGGTCTGGGCCGCTTCATCCAACAACACCGCCGAATCAAAGTATGACATGCTGGTAAGCAGTATGATTTGTATCGTCCACAACTCACTTGTGTTCTACTCGTGCATATAACATCTACGCATAAACCTGGCTCGGATGCCACTGTTGGGGAACATAGCGATTTCAAAATTTTCCCTACGCACACGTAAGATCATGGTGATGCATAGCAACGAGTGGGGAGAGTGTCGTCCACGTACCCTCGTAGACCGTAAGCCGAAGCATTATGAGAACGCGGTTGATGTAGTCGTACGTCTTCACGATCCGACCGATCCAAGTACCGAACGCATGGCACCTCCGAGTTCAGCACACATTCAGCTCGGTGGCGTCCCATGAACTCCAATCCAGCAGAGCTTCGAGGGAGAGTTCCGTCAGCATGACGGCGTGATGACGGTGATGATGATGCTACCGACACAGGGCTTTGCCTAAGCACCGCTACGATATGATCGAGGTGGATTATGGTGGAGGGGGCACCACACACAGCTAAAAGATCAATGATCAATTGTTGTGTCTCCAAGGGGTGCCCCCTCCCCGTATATAAAGGAGTGGAGGAGGGGGAGGGGGCCGGCCTCCTATGGAGCGCCCCATGAGGAGTCCTACTCCCACCGGGAGTAGGACTCCCCCTTTCCAAGTAGGACTAGGAGAGGGAAAGGAAGGGAGAGAGGGAGAGAAGGAAAGGGGGCGCCGCCCCCCTCCTTGTCCAATTCGGACTAGAGGGGGAGGGGGCGCGCGACTGCCCTGGCTGATGAAGCTATGTACCTAACGTAGGGCCATAGGCCTGACCTAAACACCCTCCCCAAGGACATCACCCTAAAGTCAAAAGCATTCGAAGGGTACCATCATCCACTCGACCAGAAACATTCCACTCGAAAGAATCAAGATCACTCGACCGTAACAGAAACCACTCGGCGCACAGAAGACCTAAAGTCAGTCTACATGACAACGATCAGACGTTACTCTTAGACTTAATAGTGATTTATAGCACTTTATTACGGACGTTACCTGTAACGCTCCTTCTTTATGTGCATTGAACTCCTTGTAACGTGGGCTGGCTGGGGTCCTGGCGCACTCTATATAAGCCACCCCCTCCATTGGCACAAGGATTCACACCCCCTGTAACATACACATGCATAATCCAGTCGACCGCCTCCGGGCTCCGAGATGTAGGGCTGTTACTTCTTCTAAGAAGGGCCTGAACTCGTAAAACTCGCGTGTACAACTTTGCCATAGCTAGGATCTTGCCTCCTCATACCTACCCCCATTCTACTGTCAGTCTTAGATCCACGACTGTTGGCGCCCACCGTGGGGCAGGTGTCTTAGCGACTTGTTGGAGAAGTTGTGATTTTTTTGATTCCCATCATCATGGTTTCCGGCGGAGGATTGGCTAAGGGCCGCGAGATCCGTCTCGGCGCACTCGTGTTTGTAGCCGACGACTCCGCTTGGCTCCAAGAGGCTCCACTCGACGTCGAGGCGCTCCCCGTCCGTGGGGCAACGCACTTTCGCGCGTGCGTCCGCGGCGTCCTTCTTCGGTAGCCGTTGACCCACTATCAGTCGGCTCCTATAGCGTCCTCACTCCCCGCTGTTCGCCGGTGCAAACGTTCCGGTCGGTCGCGGTTCCAGCGGTGGGTGAGGCATGCAGTGGCCCGCCAATCGGCCACCCCACAAATCGCGGTGATCGAGCCCGATGAAACTCTCAAGGGCCTGTTTGACCTGTCGACTGGCTCCGTCGAGACTGCATCCGAGTGCGACAGCAGTGACCCCGCGGTGGAAGTCCTGATGGTCAACGGACCGAACAGTCCTCCTGGCTTCCCCCGCGACGACGGCGGCGATCTGTCGCGTGTCCACGAGGAGTACCGCCCCAAGCCCCTCTCTTCGCAGCAGAGGGAAGAGCTTCGCCGCTGCAACATGGATGCACTTCACACTCCTATCATTGGAGAAACCCCCGAGGCTCGGGCCTTGAAGGAGGCGCGCCTGGCCAACTTGGCTGAGCGCACTCGACTGGAGAACCTCCAGCACGCACTCGATGAACGTGCTCGACAGTGGATTCCTGAGTCCAGTCGACGACAGCTTTTTCCGCCTTCGACTCAGGTATACCAAACTCTGATTCAAAAACTCACAGCTGCAGCCCGAATAGCAGAGTTGATTCAGCCCTCTCAGTAGGAGGCTGGCAGAGGTTTAATGCAGATCCGAGCTTTACTCCGAGCAGCGGGAGAGCAGAACACAACGTTATCTCAGTCGCGGAATAGGATCCATAGCAGATCTGTTATGGCAGACACAGTTCAGTCGGCTCACAGCCCAAGATCGCCTCCGAGGCGTGAGGGACGTGGTGACCGGCGAGATCAGTACAGAAATCGTGAGCAGTATGATCACCGACTCGACCGCGATTACCGTCGCCAAGCACCTACACCTCCTCCGAGGAGTGGGTGACATGTGCCTCGGTAACACGATGACAGGCCTCCTCACAGTGGCGGACGAAGAATTCCAGTCGACCCCAGAGAGTCGGGCTTTGATGCGAGATCTATTCTCGTTCAAGGTTTGGTTGACAGGAACAGGGCACACAGAGATGGCCATGATAGAGATTACCCGACTGGCAGCAGAGTGCATGTTTCAGGTCCCGAGTGTTTCAGCAGAGCCATCAGAGCAGCAGTGATTCCTCCCAACTTCAGGTTGGTGACTGGAGTCAGCAAGTTCACTGGTGCAAGCCTGACACTTGGCTTGAGGACTACATAGTGGTTGTGTAGATCTGTGGCGGCAATGATGAAGTGGCCATGAAGCACCTTCCTCTGATGTTGGAGGGCTCGGCCAGAGCGTGGTTGAATCAGTTAGCACTTGGCAGCATATATAGTTGGGAGGAACTTGCCCGAGTGTTTGTTAGAACCTTTGAAGGTACATGCAAACGACCGACGGGATTGATAGAGTTGCAATCCTGTGTGCAGAAACCAAATGAGACCTTGAGAGATTATATTCAGAGATGGATCACATTGCACCACACAGTAGAGAATGTGTCAGATCATCAAGCAGTTTGCGCCTTCAAGGAGGGTGTTAAGTATCGAGAGTTGAACCTAAAATTCGGTCGGACGGGAGATATGTCCCTGAGTCAAATGATGGAGATCGCCACCAAGTAGGCCAATGGTGAAGAAGAGGACCGACTTCGGAGTGGCAAGCACAAAACAATCGCCCAGGAGACCGGAGGAGGGACTTCTAGTCGGAAACAGAAACGCAAGGCCGAAGCAGCAGCTCCTGGTGAAGCTTTAGTTGTGGCTCAAGGGAAGTTCAAGGGGAAGCCTAAAGGGACATGGAACCCCAAGAAAGTTAAATATCAAGACGGAAATGATGTGTTGGATTTACCCTGTCACATTCATATCAAGAAAGATGAAGAGGGTAATCTGATTTACCCTAAACATACCACTCGACAGTGTCGGCTCCTGATCCAACAGTTCTGAGAGAAACGACCCAAGGAGAAGGAAAAGGAGTCGGGCAAAGGTGAGGATAAGGAGGAAGACGATGATGGTTTTCCCAACGTCAATTCCACTCTGATGATTTTTGCTGATGTTGAAAGCAAAAGTCGACTGAAAGTTATAAACAGAGAGGTGAACATGGTTGCTCCGATAACTCCAAGTTACTTGAAGTGGTCCTAGACTGCCATCACATTGGACCAGTCTGACCATCCAGCTCGTATAGCCACCCCCGGGAGGCAAGCGCTGGTGGTCGACCCAGTTGTTGAAGGCACTCGACTGACTAAAGTGCTGATGGATGGTGGAAGTGGACTGATTATCTTGTATGCGGAAACCTTGAAGGGAATGGGCATTCCGATGTCCAAACTCATTGAAAGCAACATGAGTTTTCATGGCGTCATACCTGGCAAGAAGGCTGAATCACTCGGCCAGATCGCCCTTGATGTGGTTTTCGGTGATTCCAAGAATTACCACAAAGAAAAGTTGACATTTGAAGTAGTGGATTTCCAGAGTGCTTATCATGCCATTCTGGGTAGGCCTGCTTATGCATGTTTCATGGCTCGACGGTGTTACGTGTATCTCAAGTTGAAAATGCCTGGTCCCAGAGGAGTGATCACTATCACTGGCAATCGGAAAAAGGCAGAAGAGTGCTTCCAGAAAGGTTCAAGAATAGCAGATGCACAAATGGCAGCAGTAGAATTGCAAGAGTACCAGAAAAATGCAGATCCGAGTGATTTGTTGCGAGCCAAGAAGCCTGCCGCAAACTCTACATTTCAGTCGTCCGGTGAAACGAAGCCGATTCATATTCACCCAACCGATCCCAATGCTGCTCCGACTCATATCTCAACTTCACTCGACATCAAATAGGAAGAAGCGCTCATCCAGTTCCTCTGTGAGAGCTGGGACATCTTCGCATGGAAACCTTTTGACATGCCGGGTGTACCCAGGGGACTGGCTGAGCATCGTTTGCAAGTTGACCCGAAAGTGAAGCCAGTCAAAGAACATCTTCGACGGTCCGCCGTACTGAAGAGAAAAGCAATTGGCGAGGAAGTGGCTCGGCTTCTGGCAGCTGAGTTCATCCGAGAGATTTACCGCTCCGAGTGGCTTGCCAATGTTGTCATGGTCCCCAAGAAGGAAGATTCACTTTGCATGTGCATTTACTTCAAGAATATCAATCGGGCCTGCCCGAAAGATCATTTTCCTCTCCCCCGCATCAACCAAATCATCGACTCGACTGCAGGGTGTGAGTGATTGTCTTTTCTGGACGCCTATTCCGGGTATCATCAGATCCGACTGTATGGACCCGATGAGATAAAAACGACTTTCATTACTCCATTCGGATGCTTCTGTTATGTCACCATGCCATTCGGCCCGAAGAACGCTGGAGCCACATTCATGAGGATGATTCAGAAGTGCCTGCTCACTCAAATCAGTCGGAATGTGGAAGCTTACATGGATGACATTGTGGTCAAGTCACGTAAAGGTTCCGACCTGCTGACTGACCTTGTTGAAACTTTTGCCAACCTCAGAAGGTATGACATCAAGCTCAATCCATCAAAGTGCACATTTGGAGTTCCTGGCGGAAAGTTACTCGGTTTCCTCATTTCCGAACGAGGGATCGATGCTAACCCAGAGAAAGTTGGTGCTATACTCCGGATGAAACGCCCTGTGCATGTGCATGATGTCCAGAAGCTTACTGGTTGTTTGGCCGCCTTGAGTCGATTCATTTCTTGCCTCGGTGAAAAGGCATTGCCTCTTTACCGATTGATGAAGAAATCTGATAAGTTTGAGTGGACTCCTGAAGCTGATGCAGCATTTGCAGAGCTCAAAGCCCTGCTTTCCACCGAGCCGGTGCTTGCTGCCCCAATCAGCAAAGAGCCTTTATTGCTTTATATCGTAGCCACTGGACAAGTTGTTAGTACAGTACTTACGGTCGAGTGGGAAGAAGAAGGAAAAGCCTATAAAGTTCAGCGCCCAGTATACTATGTTTCTGAAGTTCTGACTCCATGCAAGCAAAGATATCCACATTATAAGAAGCTTGTTTATGGAATTTACATGACCACGAAGAAGGTTGCACACTATTTCTCTGATCACTCCATTACAGTCGTCAGCGACGCACCATTGTCAGAGATTCTGAACAACAGAGATGCAACTGGTCGGGTGGCAAAGTGCGCTATTGAACTCCTTCCCTTAGATATTAAGTTTGAGGCAAATAAAGCTATCAAGTCCCAAGCAATAGCATATTTCCTCGCCGAGTGGGTTGAACAACAACTTCCGACTCAGATTCACTCGGAGCACTGGACCATGTTCTTTGATGGCTCCAAGATGCTGAATGGTTCCGGTGCTGGAGTGGTTTTGGTATCCCCCCGAGGTGACAAACTCAGCTATGTTCTCCAGATTCACTTTGACTCCTCCAACAATGAAGCTGAATATGAAGCACTTCTATATGGGTTGCGTATGGCCATTTCACTCGGCGTCCGTCGCCTCATGGTCTATGGTGAGTCGGATTTAGTGGTCAATCAAGTGATGAAGGAGTGGGACGTCAAAAGTCCAGCTATGACTGGTTATTGTAATGAAGTGAGAAAGTTAGAGAAGAAGTTTGAGGGGTTAGAGCTTCATCACATACCCCGATTGAAAAATCAAGCAGCCGATGATCTGGCAAAGATAGGTTCCAAGAGGGAGGCCATTCCCAGCAATGTGTTCTTGGAACATATTCATACACCTTCAGTTCAAGAAGATCCTTTCACTGAAGAGCCCCCACAACCAAAGAGTGCCACTGATCCAACTGAAGTCGAAGTCCCAGCTGTGGTCGACCTGATCATGGAGGTTTTGGTCATCACTCCCGACTGGACAGTGCCATACATTTCATACATTCTCAGAAAGGAACTTCTAGAGGATGAAGAAGAGGCCCGACAGATCGTCCGCCGATCCAAAGCCTTTACCGTGATAGGAGGACAGTTGTTCAGAGAGAGTGTGACTGGAGTCTGTTAGAAATGCATAACGCCAGAAGAAGGTCGAGTGATCCTCAATGACATCCACTCGGGGACTTGTGGTCACCATGCGTCCTCTCGGACCATCGTGGCCAAAGCATACCGAGCAGGATTTTATTGGCCGCGAGCAAATGAGATGGCAAAGGAAATAGTCGACAAATGTGAAGGTTGCCAGTTTTACTCCAACATGTCTCACAAGCCAGCATCAGCCCTGAAGACCATTCCACTCGTCTGGCCCTTTGCTGTTTGGGGTTTGGATATGGTTGGACCTCTGAGGACAGGTAGAAGCGGTTTCACTCACGTGCTTGTGGCAGTCGACAAGTTCACCAAATGGATCGAAGCCAAGCCTATCAAAAACCTTGAAGCCAGTACTGCTGCCAGCTTAATCAGAGAGTTAACATTCAGATATGGTGTTCCACACGACATCATCACTAACAATGGGTCGAACTTCAACTCTGATGAGTTTAGAGCCTTCTGTGCTTCCCAAGGTACTCGAGTCGACTATGCATCAGTCGCTCACCCCCAGTCGAACGGACAAGCTGAAAGAGCAAATGGATTGATTCTCAAAGGGTTGAAACCCCGACTGATGCGTGATCTCAAACACGCAGCAGGAGCCTGGGTCGATGAACTTTCGTCGGTACTATGGGGACTGAGGTCAACTCCCAATTGGTCGACTAGTCAAGCTCCTTTCTTCTTGGTTTATGGAGCTGAAGCTGTACTTCCGACTGACTTGCTCCACAATGCACCCCGAGTCGAGCTTTTCACAGAAGATGAAGCAGAACATGCACGACAAGATGCAATTGATCTCCTGGAAGAAGAAAGAGAGATGGCCTGATCCGGTCGACCATCTACCAGCAAGACTTGCGTCGATTCCACGCCAGAAACATGAGGGGTCGGTCATTTCAAGAGGGAGACTTGGTTCTCCGAGTGGATCAGCAGAAACCACACAAGCTTGCTCCTGCTTGGGAAGGTCCCTTCATTGTCACCAGAGTGGTCCACAATGAAGCGTGACACCTCTACAATGTCGAGCACAAGAAAGACAAGCCGCGCGCTTGGAATGCGGAGCTGCTCTGCCCCTTTTATACTTAAGCACTCATTCTGATGAGATGTAATAAGAAATACCTTTGTAGTTTGTTTATTAAAGACAAGAGCTTTACAGTCTTCTAAAACGATTGTTGTTGCTTATGTTTGTGTCTCAAATCCCCCAGTGGGTGACTTAGCCGCGAATCCGTTTCACCTAAGTTTATAAATCCTACCGAGTGGTGAGCAAGCCTCTCACTCGGGGGCTTAGCCGCAAATCCGTTTCACCTAAGTTTATAAATCCTACCGAGTGGTGAGCAAGCCTCTCACTCGGGGGCTTAGCCGCGAATCTGTTTCGCCTAAGTATATAAATCCTACCAAGTGGTGAGCAACCCTTTCACTCGGGGGCTTAGTTGCAGTCCAGTACTCACCTAAGTTTGAAAAATCCTACCGAGTGGTGAGCATCCCTCTCACTCGGGGACTTAGGTGCAGTCCAGTACTCGCCTAAGTTTGAAAAATCCTACCGAGTGGTGAGCAAGCCTCTCACTCGGGGGCTTAGTTGCAGTCCAGTACTCGCCTAAGTTTGAAAAATCCTACCGAGTGGTGAGAAAGCCTCTCACTCAGGGGCTTAGCTGCAGTCTAGTACTCGCCTAAGTTTGAAAAATCCTACCGAGTGGTGAGAAACCCTCTCACTCGGGGGCTTAGCTGCAGTCCAGTACTCGCCTAAGTTTGAAAATCCTACCGAGTGGTGAGCAAGCCTCTCACTCGGGGGCTTAGCAGCAGTCCTCTACTCGCCTAAGTTCGAAACACATCCCTATCCGTAAGGACGACGAGGTGCAGGTCGACCGCAACCTTCTCCTTTGGAGCTGCGCCACAAGTACAACATGCGCTCCATCCCTATCTGCAAGGACGACAAGGTGTAGGTCGACTGCAACCTTCTCCTTCGGAGCTGCGCGACAAGTACAACATGCGCTCCATCCCTATCCGCAAGGACGACGAGGTGCAGGTCGACTGCAACCTTCACCTTCGGAGCTGCGCCACAAGTACAACGTGCGCTCCATCCTCATCCGCAAGGACGACGAGGTGCAAGTCGACTGGAGTCTCCACCTCAGAGCTGCATCTCAAGCACAAAGATTATTCCGAGTGAAGAACAAATTCCACTCGAAGGCAAATGCAAGCATATTTAGAGATAAATCAAGTTCAGATAAATCCTAAAGTTCAAGACCACGGATCAAAGTACTCGGGCATTCATCCTGAAGGAGTTTAATGATTACAAAATCATTTGGCATTCCGAGACAAATTTAAGGTGGGGCATAAAGTTTGTTCACTCCGCAGGAGGAGGGCTAGCAGGCTCGACGAACTCGTCCAGATCGATTCCGTCAGTGATTCGAGTGGCAGCAACGATGAAGGTTTCCATGAAACACTGGAAGTCGTGCTTCTTGGTATTGGCAACCCTGATCGCCGCCAGCTTCTCCTCTCGTGCTTCCTTGCTGTGGACACGAACCAAGGACAGAGGCACGTCAGCACCACACCGAGCCGAAGACTTCTTCCATTCCTGCACTCGACCAGGGATCTCGTTAAGTCGAGTCATCAGAGACTCAAGGTCATTCTGGAGCGTTGCCCTTGGCCAGAGCGCTGTGTCGATCCGTGACATCGCGACTTTCAGTCGAGCAAGATAGTTGACAACGCCAGCAACGCGAGATTCCAGTCGGAGTATGTTCATGGCAGCTTCATCCTTCACTGGAGATAGAATGGAGTCCAGGTTTGTTTCAACTCGCCCAGTTTCCTCCTCGAAGTTCTGACAAAATTCTAAACACACAATTCAAAAGAGTCAGTAGTGGTATGACGAATCGACAGTGACAAGACAGTCGAGTAAAAGGAAGCACCTTCAAGCATGGTGAACAACTTTTTGGCAAGGCCTCCTAGAAATTCCTCCAGTTCGTTCCGCTTACGAGCAATGCCTTCCATCTTTTCGGTCAGGTTATTCTTCTCCTTCTTCAGATGGGTCGCCTCCTTGTTGGCCTCATCAAGAGAAGTTTTCAGCTTAGCATTCTCTTCCTCCAGCTTGCCGACTGAAGCCAGCTTCTGTTCAGCAAGGGCAGTTTTCTCTTTAGCCATCTTCTGTGCGGCTGCAAGTTCTTGATCTTTCTTGGCCAGAGCTTGGTTCAGAGTTTCTAACATACAGATTTAGAAAGGGCGAAAAGCACCAAGATTCAGAAAGGGCAAACAACATCCGAATTAAGAAGCAAATTAGTCGACAAATTTTACTTACCAGTAGCTTCATCCTTGACCTTCTGCAGATTTGTCTTGGCTAGCTCCAGGTCAAGGTTGAGCTGAATCTGTTTCTTCTCCAGTTCGGCAAAGCGAGCTCCAAGTTCACAAGATTTTTGTAATCAAAGGTCGGTCAATCGACGGATGGAGGAGTCGGTTACTCCACAACAGTAATCTGATAAATTCAGCAAAGACTACTGCCGAATCAAACATCCAACAGTAGTCTCGGGGACTACACCCAGTGGGTGCACTTAGCGTGCCCCCACTGGTCCAGTTTACACTCGACATGGTCTGTCCAACACGAGTGCAAAAAAAAGAGAGAGAGTTTTCAGACCATAGTCGACTGCCCGCAGTCGACCACGGTCTCGGGGACTACACCAAGTGGGTGCACTTAGTGTGCCCCCACTTGTTCAAGTTCCACTCGACATGGTCCGACCAGACCGAGTGAGGAGATTCAGATCCTAAGACTACAATCGACTTCCTGCAGTCCACTATAGTCTCGGGGACTACACCTAGTGGGTGCACTCAGCGTGCCCCCACTGGTTCAAAGATCCAATCGACACGACCTAGTCGACTCAAGATTCAATTTTGTTCAGTAGCAAGTTAAAACACCCAATGGGTGTACGAATGCGAAACACAGACAGATGCAAAGATCCCTCAAGGAAATGTTTTCAGATAGCATATCCTAACAGAACAAGCAACAAGCCGAAAGAGCCAGTCGACAGTCTGCTAACCTGGACGTTGCTCTAAAGAGCGGAGCTGGCGTCATAGGCGGCTTGGCTGGCTTCCCGGACCGTCCTCATCTGCTCCACCATGATGCCCGCCTGGCGTATGGCTTCTCTGGCAGCACCCACTTGGTCCTCTGGGACGTGATGTGCAGCAAAAAGTGAAGGTGGATCGGCTGAAGTCTGCGCGGCTGACGCGGAAGGCTGAGCACTCGACAGTGGGATAGCGAAGATGACAGAGGTCCGATTGGCGTCACTAGCCTCCTGAATTGCCGGTTCCACCACTGGCGTCGATTGAGGCGTCTTGCCAGTAGGCGTTTTCTTGCTTCGCCTTCCCAAGGGTCTCGGTGGCTCGTCCTCTTCATCGTCTGGGAGGTCAATGATGTTGAG
Organism: Aegilops umbellulata; assembly: GCA_032464435.1. Taxonomy (NCBI): domain Eukaryota; kingdom Viridiplantae; phylum Streptophyta; class Magnoliopsida; order Poales; family Poaceae; genus Aegilops; species Aegilops umbellulata. Next base: position 411,038,020 of record CP136055.1, read on the forward strand.
AGGAGTTGCAAAAAGATCAGTCGCCAAAAATTCATCCTCATTGGTTATACCGTAGTTCAATTAACAAAACAGAGACAAGATCACGAAAGTTATACCTAGGTTAGAGGTGACCGCATCTTCCATGTCCTCATCCTCGTTTTTATAAGCAGAGGTCCCAGAGGTAGCAACACTGCTAGTTTCAAGATTCATTCGGTCAAACCAAGGAAAAACAGATAGCACAGAACGTCAAGTAAAAGCAAAAAAAGAACACTCACGCAGAAGCAACAGGGATGTCAATTTTGATTCTGGGCAGCGCCTTCCGAGTCTTCTGCACTACAACCTTGGACTGCTTTGGGGCCTTTTCTGTCAGCGCCGGAGAAGACGTCCGAGGACGCTTTGACGACTGCCCGGTCTGAACGGTCGCCTTGTCGCGGGCGCTCGCCGGATCGTGGGTGAGCTTGGATCGCCTTTCCCTGCGGGGAGGAGAGTCGACCTCTTGTTCATCACTCGGGTCGTCGCTCTCCTTGTCCCCTTTTCCGCCAGAATGCCACTCGCCACTTTCACCTCCACTGGCCTCCCCTTCCGGGTCCTGCTCCTGCTCTCTGTTGGGCATCGAATACATCTCAATAAGGGCCTAGAAGAAAATAAGCAAGACAAAGTCAGTCGGTGGAGCATAAACAGTTGCATGATAAATCAAGATGACACTCGGTAATGCAGAATTGGACCTTGTCTGGTTCATAGGATTGGTCGAGTGGAGGGATTCTCCTAGCCCCCCTGGGGTTATCCTTGTTGCCGGTGATACTCCTCAACCACTTCTCCACCGTATCCTCGTCGACTTCTTCTGGATGCACCTGAGTGGAATCTTCAATGCCCGAGTACATCCACATCGGATGGTCACGGTCCTGAAGTGGCTGAATACGTCATTTGAGGAAGACTTCCAGCAGATCCATTCCGTTCACACCCTCACAGATGAGGTGGACCACTCGCTCAACTAGTACTTTCACCTCTGCTTTCTCCCCTGGGGTCACTTTCAAGGCGGAGGGCTTCTCTAAGCGAGACATAGAAAAAGGAGGAAGTCCAGTCGACTGGCCTGGAGTCAGCTGGTCTTTGCAGTAAAACCAGGTCGACTGCCACCCTCGGACTGACTCGAGAAGAATTATGGCTGGGAAAGATCTCTTACCCCTCATTTGAATCCCAAGACCCCCACACATCTAGATCACTTGGGTCCTCTCGTCACTCGGATTGGCCTTTTTGACCGACTGGGAGCGACACGTGAAAATGTGCTTGAAGAGGCCCTAGTGTGGTCGACAACCCAAGAAATTTTCACACAGAGACACGAAAGCAGCAAGATACATGATGGTGTTGGGGGAAAAGTGATGAAGTTGTGCTCCAAAGAAGTTCAAGAAAGCTCGGAAAAAAGGATGCGGAGGCAAAGAAAATCCGCGGTCGATGTGAGTGGCGAGGAGGACGCACTCACCCTCCTGTGGTCGAGGTTCAGTCTCACCCTCCGGGAGTCGCGCAGATCCATGGGGAATCAGCCCCTCCTCTGCCAGATCGTCGAGGTCATCATGGCGGATCATCGACCGGATCCAATCGCCCTGGATCCAGCCACGCGGCAGACCGAACCTCGATGAGGATCCGCCCCGGCTGGACTTTTTTCCCTTCGCTTTTGCCGTCGCCTTCTTCGCGCGCTCCAAAGCCACCATCTTCTCCTTCCCCATCACGGCGAGCAAAGCTCGAGCGGGGCAGTGGCTCTAGAGCAGGAGTGGATGCTGAGGGGAAAACGGAGAGGAAAGAAGGAGAATGGGGATGCACTGTACAAAAATCCCAGTCCGGTGCCTTATATGAGGTTACTCCCGAGTGACTGACTAGTAGGCCCTGGCAATCTTATCAAATCTTGCAACAGTTGCGCGCGCGATACGTGGCGAAAAAGGTGGCGCAGAAATCAAGGCAACCCTGCCTTATCCAGCCCGATTACTGCGACCTCCTCCGCCCCGCGTGCTTCCCAAAATTCGAATCCTGCGAGATTCACGGACAGCAGAGCAGCCTGTCAGACGGAAGATCTACTCCATATTAACACTCGAAGCTTTTCAGTAAAAAATCACTCGACAAAAAACCAAGAATGGACCAAGGCGACTGAAAAATAAGTTGGTGCCACCACGTTGGTTCATCAATCCGGACAAGACACATTCGAGGCGCGAAAATCGAGTCGGAAGTATTTTCAACTCCTTCTCCACTCAAACCCTGATCCATTCCAGGGCTAATGATGAAGCTATGTACCTAAGGTAGGGTCATAGGCCTGACCTAAACACCCTCCCCAAGGACATCACCCTAAAGTCAGAAGCATTCGAAGGGTACCATCATCCACTCGACCAGAAACATTCCACTCGGAAGAATTAAGATCACTCGACCGTAACAGAAACCACTCGACGCACAGAAGACCTAAAGTCAGTCTACACGACAACGGTCGGACGTTACTCTTAGACTTAATAGTCATTTATAGCACTTTATTACGGACGTTACCTGTAATGCTCCTTCTTTATGTGCATTGAACTCCTTGTAACGTGGGATGGCTGGGGTCCTGGCGCACTCTATATAAGCCACCCCCTCCACTAGCACAAGGGTTCGCACCCCCTGTAACACACACACGCACACGCATAATCCAGTCGACCACCTCCGGGCTTCGAGACGTAGGGCTGTTACTTCTTCTGAGAAGGGCCTAAACTCGTAAAACTCGCGTGTACAACTTCGCCATAGCTAGGATCTTGCCTCCTCATACCTACCCCCATTCTACTGTCAGTCTTAGATCCACGACACTGGCCGCCCCTCCTCTTCTCCCACCAAGGCCCATTAGGCCCAATATACTCCCCGGGGTGTTCCGATAACCCCCTGGTACTCCGGTATATGTCCGAAACCTCCCAAAACACTTCTGATGTCCGAACATAGTCGTCCAATATATCGATCTTTACGTCTCCACCATTTCGAGACTCCTCTTCATGTCCGTGATCATATCCGGGACTTTGAACTACCTTCGGTACATCAAAACACAAAAACTTATAATACCGATCGTCACCGAACGTTAAGCGTGCGGACCCTACGGGTTTGAGAACTATGTAGACATGACCGAGACATGTCTCTGGTCAATAACCAATAGTGGAACCTGGATGCTCATATTGGCTCCTACATATTCTACGAAGATCTTTTCGGTCAAACCGCATAACAACATACGTTGTTCCTTTTGTCATCGGTATGTTACTTGCCCGAGATTCGATCGTCGGTATCTCAATACCTAGTTCAATCTCGTTACCGGAAAGTCTCTTTACTCGTTCTGTAATAAATCATCCCGCAATAACTCATTTAGTTGCATTGCTTGCAAGGCTTATAGTGATGTGCAACCGAGAGGGCCCAGAGATACCTCTCGGACAATCGGAGTGACAAATCCTAATCTCGATCTATGCCAACCCAACAAGTACCTTCGGAGACACCTGTAGAGCACCTTTATAATCACCCAGTTACGTTGTGACGTTTGGTAGCACACAAAGTGTTTCTCCGGTATTCGGGAGTTGCGTAATCTCATAGTCATAGGAACATGTATAAGTCATGAAGAAAGCAATAGCAATATACTAAACTATCAAATGCTAAGCTAATGGAATGGGTCAAGTCAATCACATCATTCTCTAATGATGTGATCCGTTAATCAAATGACAACACATGTCTATGGCTAGGAAACTTAACCATCTTTGATTCAACAAGCTAGTAAAGTAGAGGCATGTTGGAAATATGCCCTAGAGGCAATAATAAAAGGATTATTATATTTCTCTGTTCATGATAATTGTCTATTGTTCATGCTATAATTGTATTGTCCGGAAATCATAATACATGTGTGAATACATAGACCACAATATGTCCCTAGTAAGCCTCTAGTTGACTAGCTCGTTGATCAATAGATAGTCATGGTTTCCTGACTATGGACATGGGGATGTCATTGATAAAGGGATCACATCATTAGGAGAATGATGTGATGGACAAGACCCAAACCTAAGCATAGCACAAAAGATCGTATAGTTCGTTTGCTAGAGCTTTTCTGAATGTCAAGTATCATTCCTTAGACCATGAGATTATGCAACTCCCGGATACCGTAGGAGTGCTTTGGGTGTATCAAACGTCACAACGTAACTGGGTGACTATAAAGGTGCACTACAGGTATCTCCGAAAGTGTCTGTTGGGTTGGCATGAATCGAGACTGGGATTTGTCACTCCGTATGACGGAGAGGTATCTCTGGGCCCACTCGGTAAGACATCATCATAATGAGCTCAATGTGATCAAGGTGTTGTTCACGGGATGATGTGTTACGGGAACGAGTAAAGAGACTTGCCAGTAACGAGATTGAACAAGGTATCGGTATACCGACGATCGAATCTCGGGCAAGTATCGTACCGCTAGACAAAGGGAATTGAGTACGGGATTGATTAAGTCCTCGACATCGTGGTTCATCCGATGACATCATCGAGGAGCATGTGGGAGCCAACATGGGTATCCAGATCCCGCTGTTGGTTATTGACCGAAGAGTCGTCTCGGTCATGTCTGCATGTCTCCCGAACCCGTAGGGTCTACACACTTAAGGTTCGGTGACGCTAGGGTTATTAGGAAGACTTGTATGTGATTACTGAATGTTGTTCGGAGTCCCGAATGAGATCCCGGACGTCACGAGGAGTTCCGGAATGGTCTGGAGGTGAAGATTTATATATGGGAAGTTGTCATACGGACACCGGGAAGTTTCGGGGGCATATCGGTATTGTACCGGGGCCACCAGAGAGGTTCCGGGGGTCCACCTTGAGGGGCCAGCCCTCTCGGAGGGCCTCATGGGCCACAAGGGGCAGGGAACCAGCCCCTGTAGGGCTGGGCGCGCCCCCTTCCCTTGGGCCCATGCGCCTAGGGTTGGGGGGAAACCCTAGTGGGGGCGCCCCCCTTGCTTGGGGGGCAAGCCCCCCTCCCTGGCCGCCGCCCCCCCTCTAGATCTCATTTAGAGGGGGCCGCCCCCCTTGCCCCTTCCCCTATAAATAGTGGGGGTGAGGGGAGGGCAGCAACACACAACAAGGCGCAGCCCCTCCCCTCCCCAACACCTCTCCTCCTCCGTCACGCGCTTGGCGAAGCCCTGCCGGAGTACTACTTCTCCACCACCACCACGCTGTCGTGCTGCTGTTGAAGTCTTCTTCCTCAACCTCTCCTTCCCCTTGCTGGATCAAGAAGGAGGAGACGTCGATCGTCCCGTACGTGTGTTGAACGCGGAGGTGCTGTCCGTTCGGCACTTGGTCATCGGTGATTCGGATCACGGCGAGTACGACTCCATCATCCACGTTCTCCTTGAACGCTTCCGTTGCGATCTACAAGTGGTATGTAGATGCTCTCCTATCCCCTCGTTGCTAGAATACTACATGGATAGATCTTGGTGATGCGTAGGAAAATTTTAATTTCTGCTACGATCCCCAACAGTGGCATCATGAGCTAGGTCTATGCGTAGTTTCTATGCACGAGTAGAACACAAAGTAGTTGTGGGCGTTGTTGGGGATATTACTGCTGGGCGTAAACCAGCCTAAGTGGGCCAGGTTGACTTCATCAGTAATCTAAAGGTGCTAAAGCCCAGAGGCTAGACAAAGGCCCAATGCCGTAGTCGGTTCAGTATCTGTCGCCGTAAACCGGCGTGTATATAAACTTGTATTATAAGTTAGGAATAGGGAGAGACCAACCCAGATACGAATATAAACCGGAGATTGGGACTCTATGAACCGACGGGTGTCACCCGTGTATATAAGGGGACAACCCGATAGCGGTTCAGGACAGAGAACAATAACTCGAGGCCTAGGCGAAGCTTGTTTGCTCCCTAGTCATCGAAACCCCATCAATTCCATCACAAACTAGACGTAGGCTTTTACCTTCATCGAAGGGGCCGAACTAGTATAAACTCCCTGTGTCCCTTGTCCGTTTTAACCCCTTCGAGTTAACCCGTTGCGATGTCTCCATGACTAAGTCCTTTCACTAGGGCATCTGCCGTGAGAAACCCACGACAGTTGGCGCCCACCGTGGGGCTATCGCACGATGGTTTCAAGTTCTTGGAGGGCCGCTTTGAAGGACTCGAGGGATATGCCGTGGGTCGGATGACCAAGAGTCGTCGCGGCAAGATCTACATCGACGACGCAGGCTGGGGCCCCGAGGCCGGCTCAATTGAGTACGGGTACCGGGTCCCCTTTGGTGGCATACATGTCTTCATCGGCAAGATCGGTGAACCGGGCCCTGAGCTGGACACCTGCACCGACCGCGTCGAGACAGCTCAGCGCGCACGACCTGCCCGGGTTAAACCGGCCGTGAAGCGTGCCTTCGTTGGAGTCATCCATGGAGGACGCTATGAGAACAGATCAGGATCTGGTGGTGAAACCGTCGTTTACTCTGGCGACGAGTCATCGACCGGAGAGACTGAGTCATTGTATCAGCTACAAGATGGCCGGATTGGGGGATGTTCCGATGGCGACAGTATTCCGGACCGCTCCGATCTGCCCAACCGGGTTGGGATATTCATGGCCGGTACACAGGCAGCACCTCACTCATCGACAGCCGCGGCGATGATTTCCGGTTTAGCAGCAGCAACGGCTACCGGAGCAGGAGGCTCGATGCGCCCGCCGGTTCAAGTGCTATCAGATCTATTCGACGCATTGGCTACACTCATGACGGAGGCTAATCCGGTGGATCAGGATGCTCATAACGCGGAGATCGCAAAGGTGAGAGAGCAGATTACCCAGGCCAAAGCGGATCTGGCAGCAGAAGAGGTCAGGATGACCACGGAGCGGGCCGCTTTGGATGCCCAAGCTTATAAACTCATGATGGACCAGAACGCCTCACAGGAAGTCATGAGGAGGAAATACCGATCTCGGTTACCCTCAGTTTTTGAAGGAAGGAACCTTTTCAACACTCCTGAAGCAGGAATCAATAATCCGCCGGTAGTGAACTGGGCGGAGGCACCTGCGGCAGGAGCACCGGTTCAACCCCGTTTAATAGATCTGCCTCGTCATAATGCTGGTGTACCGCAGGCCGCGCCTACACCTCCGGGTCACTACTCCAATCCGATGGATAACCTCGTTGCAGCTGCGGCACGGCTAGAGGCTATTCCGGTTGAAGGTGATTCATTACAGGCGATCGAAACGCGCCGGGTTAAGGAGCTCCTCAGGACGGCCTTGATCCAACATGAAGCATACTCATACAGCCGTGACCGGATTCATTCCACCCCACGTCCGGCTCAGAGTTATAGCAGGCGTATGGAGGAACCAGCTGTATCAAGTAACGCGCGGCGTGAAGCACCCCGCGGCAACAATCCGGCTCCCGATGCCCAGGAGGTGGTAGATCGGGCCCGAGCGCGCAGGGAAGCTGAGTTAGCAGCACAGTATCAGACTCATCAGTTCACGCTGGTTCGTCCCACCACTTCGGTTGAACCGGGGCTCACGTCTAGCGCCCTGGGAGTGCCTTGTCTTGTCCCTGCTTTACGCAATGTGAGCCTGCCCAAGGATTTTAAAGGCCCGCGCAAGGTGCCGAACTACACGGCGGATCAACCCCCAGAGACGTGGGTGGAGAGTTATGAAATGGCCATGGAGATGCTTGATGTTGATGAAGCGGCGCGTGCAAAATATTTTACCATGATGCTTGAAGGGACAGCCCGCACTTGGTTAAAAAGCCTGCCGCCCAATTCTATCAGTTCATGGGCCCAGCTGAGAGACCGGTTCATCAATAGTTTCAAAGACACGTGTAAGCAGCCCATGTCAATAGTGGATTTAGCTGCATGTGTCCAGGAGGAAGGAGAGTCAACGACTCATTGGGTTCGCAGGGTCTCACAAGTTCTGCACTCTTCAGACTGCATCAATGCAGACACCGCAGTTGTAATCTTGGAAGGCAATTGCCGGTTTGGACCTTTGAAGTTGAAGTTAGGACGAATGAAACGCCATTGTACTGACATGGGGACCCTCATGGGCGCTTTGGTAAAATACGCTGATTCTGATAGTACCAAGGATCCCGAGTCTGATGATGAAAAGACAGGGAAGGGAAAGAAGAACGACAACTTCAGAGGTCAGCACCATCACTCAGCTGGAAACAGTGGGGGAGGCAAGCGTAAAGCGGATGGCAACATGGATTTTGTGGCCAATACTAACGCACAGAACGGAGGCCAGCGACGGAAGGGCAAAAACCGCAGTGGAGGGCCCAGTCCTAATCCGGAACGCTTGAACTATCTATTAAACCAGCCCTGTCCAAAGCATGGAACAAGGGAGGAACCGACAAATCACCTTTGGAAAGATTGTTATATCATGCACGAATTCAAGAATTCCAATGCCTTCCGGTATGATCCCAGCTCTGGTGGAGGTTCTGGGTCTGGACCGAGTCACGGTGGTGGAAATTCCGGTTCAGGATTTAATGGTAACCCGGGCGGGCATAACAACCAGCATAATCAGAATAACCAGGGTGGTAACAATCAGCAACAGCAGCAGTCGGGTTACCAGAGCAATCCAAAGCAGTTAAATAGTGGGCAGTATCATGTATTCACCACTAGCTTGGACAAGCGGGATAGGAAGCTCCAGAAGCGGGCAGTTAATTCTGTTGAACCGGCCGTTCCCCGGTATCTGCGCTGGTCGGAGCAACCAATCAAATGGAGTGGAGAGGATCACCCTCCCCGGGTTGACAATCCGGGTCAGCTAGCATTAGTGGTGGCACCCCAGGTTGGAGGTTATAAGTTCACCAAGGTACTCATGGATGGAGGTAGCAGCATTAACATCCTGTACTATGAGACCTTTCGTCGAATGGGGCTAACAGATAAGGAACTCCGGCCTTCAAATATGGTTTTTCATGGTGTGGTACCTGGCAAGTCAGCATACCCCGTTGGGAAGATAGCATTAGAAGTGGCTTTCGGAGATGATCACGATTCCCGGTCTGAGACGCTGACATTCGAGGTGGTGAAAATCAAAAGCCCGTATCACGCCCTGTTCGGTAGACCGACCTATGCGAAGTTCATGGCACGTCCCTGTTATGTCTACTTGCAACTCAAGATGCCAGGTCATAAGGGGACCATCATGGTTCACGGAAGCCGCAAGATCGCTTTGGAATGCGAAGAAGGAGATGCAGCTTATGCAGAATCGGTTTGCAGTACCGAAGAACTCAAGTATTACAAAGATAATGTTGATCCGACGGATATGACTCCTTTAAAGAAGCCTACTACAGAGCATGACCCGGCCCTGAAGTTTACATCAGCCGCTGAGACTAAGCTTGTTGACTTCGTACCTGGCGATTCGTCCAAGCAGTTCAGTATCAGCACCAATTTGGATCCGAAATAGGAAAGCGCGCTCATCGAGTTCATCCGTGAGAATCGGGACATCTTTGCATGGAAGCCTTCTGACATGCCTGGTGTACCGAGGCAACTCGCTGAGCACACTCTTAATGTGGATCCTAAATACAAACCGGTGAAACAGTTCCTCCGTCGGTTCAACGAGGAGAGGCGAAAAGCTATTGGAGAAGAAGTGGCCAGGCTCTTAGCAGCTGGCTTCATTGTTGAGGTTTTCCACCCTGAGTGGCTTGCTAATCCGGTGCTAGTCCTTAAGAAAAACGGCACCTGGCGCATGTGTGTGGATTATACTGATCTTAACAAAGCCTATCCCGCTGATCCTTTTGCCCTCCCCCGTATTGATCAGATTATTGATGCTACGGCTGGTTGCGAGCGTTTGTGTTTCCTGGATGCTTATTCCGGCTATCATCAGATCAAAATGGCAGTGAAGGACCAGGAGAAGACGGCGTTCATAACTCCTTTTGGAGCCTTCTGCTATGTGTCTATGCCTTTTGGGCTCAAAAGTGCCCAGGCAACCTATCAACGGTGTGTGCAAAATTGTCTCCACAAACAGATTGGCCGTAATGTGCATGCTTATGTGGATGATATCGTTGTTAAATCAAGGAAGAATGAGACTTTGGTCGATGACTTGAAGGAAACCTTTGATAACCTGAGGACGTACAAGATGATGCTCAATCCGGCCAAATGTGTCTTTGGTGTACCAGCAGGCAAGCTATTGGGTTTCCTGGTGTCCAACAGGGGAATTGAGGCTAATCCGGAGAAGATCACGGCTATCACTTCTCTGGCTAAACCGAAATGTATTAATGATGTTCAACGCTTAGCTGCCCGGATTGCCGCGTTGAGCCGGTTTATCAGTCGCCTCGGCGAGAAGGCGATCCCGTTGTATCAGATGTTGAAGAAAACGGATCAGTTTATCTGGAGTTCTGCCGCGGATCAGGCTTTGGAAGATTTAAAGCGGCAATTGGCCAATCCGCCTATACTCGCCGCCCCCGTTGACAAAGAACCATTATTGCTGTATGTCGCTGCTAATGCTCGTGCGGTCAGTGTAGCTATAGTGGTGGAGCGGAAGGAGGCAGGCAAAGAGTACCCAGTGCAGCGTCCGGTTTATTATATCAGCGAAGTGCTTATTGAGTCTAAACAAAGATATCCGCATTGGCAGAAGCTGGTATATGGGGTTTTCATGGCAAGCCGGAAGCTGAAGCAGTATTTCCAAGGACATCCCATCACAGTGGTCAGCTCTGCCCCTTTAGGTGATATCATCCAGAACCGTGAAGCAACAGGTCGGATTGCCAAGTGGGCCATAGAACTTGGGCCACACGGTTTAAAATACGTGCCTCGGACGGCGGTGAAGTCCCAAGCACTTGTCGATTTTATTAACGATTGGACAGAGCTGCAGGCCCCTGAAGAGAAACTGGATCACACATATTGGACCATCCATTTTGACGGATCACGGCAATTGGAGGGCTCGGGGGCTGGAGTCGTATTAACTTCCCCACGAGGTGACAAGTTTTGTTATGTTCTCCGCTTAATGTTCCCTTGTACTAACAATGCAGCTGAGTACGAAGCCTTGCTCCATGGTCTCCGGATGGCTAAAGAGATGAACTTAAGCCGGGTTAAGTGCTTCGGTGACTCGGACCTGGTAGCTCAACAAGTGTCTGGTACTTGGGATTCTAAGGACCCACTCATGGCGGCATATCGTCGTGAGGTGGATGCTGTTGCTGGTCATTTCAAGGGTTATCAGGTGGACCACTGTAACGCCCTATATTCGTAACTCCAACTCTTGCCATTTCCGGCGATGTTATATATTGTTTCCTCCGTGGTTGGGTTTTTTGTATTTTGTTTTGCATTTTCTTCATGTCATGCATCTCATCTCATAGCATCATGCGCATTGCATCTGCATGTTTTCATAAAACTTGCAGCCGTTCGTAGTTGTCGTTTCCCTCTTTGTCTTTGTTGGTCTTTTGTCAAGCCCTTTGTCTTTGTCTACCTCTCTCAAACCACTTCGCGTGCGCGTCCGAAAATTGCCCGAACCCGACCCGGGCAGTCGTCACCGTTGTGTCCGGATCATCCCCTAACGTCTACAAAACATCTCCGTTTTGTTAATTGGGCTCCCTACCTATTTATTCTCGATCGTCCGATTACGATCGAAGGAACGAGGTAACCCCTACTCTAATCCCCCACCTATATAAATAGTCTAACCCTAGACCAATTCCTAGAACCTAGGCTTCTTGTCCCATCGCGCCGCCACCCGCTCAATCCCTACCAGGATCACCCACAGCCAACCACCTCCCGTGCCTTCCTCGTTTTCCCCACCGAGCAAATCACCAGCCTCGTCGCCCCCAATTCCATCGATCCATCCCCTCCAAACAGAGATCCCCATGGCCCTCCTCGACCAGCAGCAACCAGGAGCTCGAGCTCCTTCTCCACGCCCGCGTGCCCGAGGAAACGCACAAGGCTGTGCCTCCTCGTCCTCGTGCCTCTGCCTCACCGGTGGTCGCCGGCCACCCAAGCAGCAGCAACAGACCAGCCTCACCGCCGGCGACTAGCACCCCCAGGCCGGCCTCGTCTCCCATCTCCTCGGTCGTCTCCTTCCGTTTTCTCCTTCCTCGCGCTCACCTCGCCCTCCCGTCGTCGTCTGCCTGCAGGGAACAAGGAGCACGTCACCCGACACCATGGATGGCTTCGAGCTCGCCCACGCCCGAGACCAGGCCACCGTCCCGTGCCCGAGAGCCCATGCCCGTGGGGCTCCCTCGTCCCCGCCGCTATGGAGCTGCCGTCCTGGAGCTCGTCCGCCTCCCCACGCCGCCGCCATGGCCTCGGATCCGGCCGGTTCCCGCGGTCCCTCGCTCCGCCAAGTCCCTCTGCATGCTCCCTGCTTCGCGCCGCTGCCTTCCGTGCGTCCAGAGGAGGACGAACGCCTCTGCAGTGCCATGGCCTCCTCTGCTTCTTCTTCATTGACCGCGCCTCCCTCTTCCGTCGGATCCATGGCCCAGGGACCGGATCCGCCTCAAGCCCGCCGCAGCTCCTCCCCGTCGTTCTTGCGCTGCTTCTAGGACCAGCTGAAGTCCTGCCGTCGCCCCGCCAAGTCTCTGTCGCCGCCCTCTGCTTCCCCTGCATCGAGCATGGCTCGATCCGGTCAGGCACGTTGACTGCGCCCGCAGCGCGTCGCAGCCAGGTGGCCTCGAGAGCGCCAAGTCCCGCAGCAGCCCGCAAGGCCCAGCCGGCCTGCCCGGCCTCCTCTTCCTCAACTGGGCCTTGGCCCATGGTGATAAAACCCCCACCCCCTCCTGAGCACTGCTGGGTCGGACAGTTTCGGCCCGAGTCATTGTTTTTTTTTTCACGGTCGAATTTGTTAATAAATCAGAGAGCTGCAGTTTTTCAGAAAACCCCTCATGTTCATGCATGCAATAACTAATTATCCATGCATCCGTTTAAATTGATTTAAATACCAAAAATGCTTAGAATTTCATCTAGTTTCATAATATTCAATTTTTATCCATGTTTAAAATGCTTAAAATGCTGTTTGTTTAGATTTGTTTAAATGCCATGTTAAAATGCTTTAATTCATAACTAAATAACCGTAGCTCGGTTTTAAATAAATTATATATGTAAATGGGGCAGAATTTTGCCTAGTTTAACATGGTGGATTTACTTTGCATGTTTAATAACTCTAAAATTGTGTTTAGGTCAGATCAGCATCAAATCTAAAATATGCATATGGGGATTTACCGGAATTGTTGTTCGTTGTTTCCGGCCTCATTTAAACTTGCCTAGTTAGGTAGTTTTCATATGCTTCATCCTCTTGCCATGTTAATCAACATTTAATATTGTTGGGTACATAATCGAGAGAGAACTAAATGAATTGATGTGGCGTTTCTCCAATATGCAACCCGTTGCATATTGAGCTCCACTTAATTTGAAGTATTGTTTGTGCATTTTGCCATGCCCTGCATATTTAAACCGGACATGCATCATCCTTGATTGTGCATCATGCCATGTTTATGATTGTGCGTTTACTATGTTGTTTGTTTGTTTCCGGGTTGCTTCTCTCGTTAGCTTCGGTTTCGTTCCGGAGTTGTGAGGATTCATTCGACTACGTCCGTTTGTCTTCTTCATGGACTCGTTCTTCTTCCTTGCGGGATCTCAGGCAAGATGACCATACCCTCGAAATCACTTCTATCTTTGCTTGCTAGTTGCTCGCTCTTTTGCTATGCCTATGCTGCGATACCTACCACTTGCTTATCATGCCTCCCATATTGTTTAAACCAAGCCTCTAACCCACCTTGTCCTAGCAAACCGTTGAATTGGCTATGTTATCGCTTTGCTCAGCCCCTCTTATAGCGTTGTTAGTTGCAGGTGAAGATGAAGTTTTGTTCCTTGTTGGAACATGGAGATGTTGTTCCTTGATTGGAACATGTTTACTTGTTGGGATATCACAATATATCTTATTTAATTAATGCATCTATATACTTGGTAAAGGGTGGAAGGCTCGGCCTTATGCCTGGTGTTTTGTTCCACTCTTGCCGCCCTAGTTTCCGTCATATCGATGTTATGTTCCCGGATTTTGCGTCCCTAACGCGGTCGGGTGATTTATGGGACCCCCTTGACAGTTCGCTTTGAATAAGACTCTTCCAGCAAGGCCCAACATTGGTTTTACATTTGCCTCAGCCTATTGTCTTTTTCCCTTTGGGAGTCGCGCATCCCGAGGGTCATCTTTATTTAGCCCCCCGGGCCAATGCTTGTCTAAGTGTTGGTCCAAACTAGAGCATCGTGCGGGACCGTCCCTTGGCAACTTGGGTTATGTTGGTACCTCTACGCTTAGCTTATCCGGTGTTGCCCTGAGAACGAGATATGTGCAGCTCCTATCAGGATGTCGGCGCATCGGGCGGCTTTGCTGGACTTGTTTTATTACTGTCGAAATGTCTTGTAGCCGGGATTCCGAGACTGATCGGGTCTTCCCGGGGAGAAGGAATATCCTTCGTTGATCGCGAGAGCTTATCATGGGCTAAGTTGGGACACCCCTGCAGGGTTTGAACTTTCGAAAGCCGTGCCCGCGGTTATGGGCAGATGGGAATTTGTTAATGTCCGGTTGTAGAAAACCTAAAGTTGACCTTAATTAAAATACATCAACCGCGTGTGTAACCATGATGGTCTCTTCTCGGCGGAGTCCGGGAAGTGAACACGGTTGTTGGAGTTATGTTTGACGTAAGTAGTTCAGGATCACTCATTGATCATAGTTGTTCGACCGTGCTTTGCCTTCTCTTCTCGCTCTCTTTTGCTTTGTAGCCACCATATATGCTAGTCGCTTGTTGCAGCTCCACCTCATACCTTTTACCCTACCTATAAGCTTAAATAGTCTTGATCTCGCGGGTGTGAGATTGCTGAGTCCTCGTGACTCACCAGATACTTCCTAAACCAGTTTGCAGGTGCCGATGAATCCGTGCAGGTGACACACCCGAGCTCAAGGAGGAGCTCGATGAAGATTCTATCCTTTATGTTGTTTCGTTCTAGTCGATCAGTAGTGGAGCCCAGTTGGGGTCGATCGTGGACCTTTTGTCGCTTTTGGGGTTTCTTCTTTTATTTTGGCTCCGTAGTCGGGCGCTGATTGTAACTGTATGATGTAATGTTTTATTCATGCATTTGTGTGAAGTGGCGATTGTAAGCCAACTATGTATCTCTTTCCCTTATGAATTACATGGGTTGTGTGAAGATTGCCTCACTTGCGACATTGCTTTCAATGCGGTTATGCCTCTAAGTCGTGCTTCGACACGTGGGAGATATAGCCGCATCGAGGGCGTTTCAAGTTGGTAATCAGAGCCTTCCCCGACCTTAGGAGCCCCCACTGTTTGATCGTTTTTAGCGGCCGAGTTGTGTCTAGAAAAAGTTTTGAGTCATTTAGGAATTATATATCAGAGAGTTTAGGAATTCTTTTTACTTCCCAGTCTCCTCATCGCTCTGGTAAGGCATCCTGACGTAGATTTTTGACTCTTCTCTTCTCAAATTTCACTAAATTTTTTTAGGATCACGCGGGTATCTTAGAATCGTTCCGATGGTTTTATGATGACAACATTGTCTTGGTTGCCTCCCGTCAGCAGGGGTTTTAGTGGAGGTGTCCCGGGGAGTTGAGCTCCGAGGTGTTGTCGTCATAATTTTATCGTTGCAGTTCTGGAATACCTGAGTTTAGTACGCCGACATCGAAAATCTCTTTTGTACAGTTGTTGGTGAGATAACCCTGATAGCCCAGTACTGAGGCGAGTGCGGGAGTATTGCCATAACTCGTATAACAGATGCTTTTCGAAGGTTGAGGTAAGTGATTTCCGAAGGTTTCTTGGTTATGTGTTGAAGGATGGATACAGCTGGATCTAGGTATTGTTAGTTTGGGTGATATATTTTGTGTCCCCTGTATCCCCAACACCTGATTGCATAACCAGAAAGTTTCGGGAGTTTATAAGTGGGAAGTCAAATATCACGTAGGAATTCTTTCCAACAGACATGATACGATATGGGACCTATCATATGTTTGTTTTCGGCTTATTCTGCAAGCCAATCCTTTGTTTTTGTATTGTTTTTGTGGTATTCGAGTTGCTTCAATGTCAAGTGTTGATTCCACACTTTCCCTAAGCGGTGTTCTCATATTGCTATGTCAATACTAATCCTTCTTCATCATCAAGATTATCATGCCAATTCTTTTTCAACCGGTGTGTCTCTCTTCAAGTGGATCTGATCACTTCAACATTCGCAAGATCAATTATCAGTTCTTCTCAACGGTGTTTGCTTCATCCGTTCCAAGTTGTCTTTGTTTTCCCGCCCTCCCACCCTTATTTCTTCAAGGACGCAGATTTCTTGATCAAGTATCCATCTTATTGATGTGAAGCCTCTCCATTCTTCTCCTTCATGTTCTTACCCGGTGTTTCTCATGAAGATGCTAACGGAGCCTCAAGTTTATAATTATTTGCTCTTTTGTCTTCTCCGGTGGATTCAATTCAAGCTTCCGGTGTCGATCATATTTATTTTTTTCCTCATTTCTAATGTTTTCTCATACCGGTGAACCTCATAATCATTCACCTCTCACTATTCATTTGTTCCGGAGTGATAAAGATATCTCAGAAGATTCAAGTTTCCATTCTCAATTCACTCAAGTTCTTTTGAGGATGCTATCTCATTCAAGCCATTTAATTCTACCGATGCAATCTTTATTTAAAGCAATCTTTTCAACGGTGTTTCTTTTGAGTGGGCCCTAACCCACAGGTCTTTTCCCAGGATCTTACCTGACTCTTCTGATTCTCTCGGAGCTTCTAAATTTCTTTCCAAAGTTTGACGTAAGAATGAATTGTCATCACTCATATGCCTTTCTCCAAGATCCTTCAAATTCTTTTCATCGTTGGTTCAACCTTTCCAATTTTTCTTTTCGGAGTGCCTCAACAATTCGCGGTGTTGTTTCTCGTCGTCATTCTCAGATTTTAAAGACCGATGAAGAGTTTCTCTTAAATCTTGCTCCATTCTCTTCAAGATTCATGGTTCTAGCTTGATGCCATCCTCTCATACTTGTTTTCGATTGTGAGAATTTGTTTTCACCCATCCGGAGCATTTCAGGAGTCCTTTCAGTTTGATTCTCCGGAGCCCATCATCCCAGAATTATTCATTCCAGCTTTCAACTCTCGTTCTCCAAATCTTACCCGTGCAACGTTCAGATATCCTCTAATCAGTTCATGATCTCTTCGTTTCACTTGCATCTAAATTTCCTCAAGTATCATCTTTCGTTTTCCAATTCTTCCTGGTGTTTCCTTATCTTTTCTTCGTCCATTTTAAATTCTTACGGTGGTTCGTTCAAGATTCCTCTTCCTATATTCTCATATTAATTTATTCATGGTTTCAATCCTACCGGTGGTTCGTTGAAGACCTTCCCAAGTTGCGCTATATCTCTCTTAATCTTTTCTATGAGAATAAGTAGTATGCCAAATCCATTGCTTGTCATCAATTTAAATTGGTGAAGGATAAGCATAATGTAATTCTTATTCTTTTTCATCGAGTAAATTCTATTCCCTATTCCGGAGGTTCTTCAAATTCTTGATTTCAATTGTTTCATCTTTTCTTTTCCCGGAGTTCCAAGCTCTCATCATCACGAAGATCCATCTAAAATCATTGCAAGGCTTCAACCTTATTCTTTTCATCCTTCATTTCATTTGATCTTCCTTTTCTTACCGGAGTTCTTTATGGAGGCTACATGTTGATTCACAAAGGATTTAATTCCTTCTCAAAGTGTTCATCGAGATTCTTTTCAGAGCAACTCAAGTATTCTTTATCTTGCATTTTAAAGTGCAATCCTTTCAACCGTATCATTCGAGGTGGTATTATGTCATTCTTGATAATTTGAGTTCATGTCTCATGATTCACATGTTGTTAAGAATGAGATATTTAATTCCATCATTTTCTCTTAGTTCAAGAGATCTTTCAACCAATCTATCTCTCCGTTGGAGTCATCTTGTAACATATTTCACCTTAAGCCTTCTCTAAGGTTTGTTGCTATTTATGGTGCTCATAAATGACCCAAGTTCTTCATTTGTCCTCCCGGCGAAATAGGTTTCTCGTCTCCTTGTTGATATCAATCCAATCAGTGGTTTTCGTTGGTGGCAGAAGCTCACCTCATAATTTTGAGATGTTTCCATAAGCCCACAACAAGCTTATCCTTACCATTGTTGTTTTTCAAACAACTCCGTTCCATCCTACTTCATAAGGATGCTCTTTCAAATTCATTTATGGTAGGAGATGTTGGTTTCATTCTTCGTGCTATTCATTCCAACTATCTAACTACCATGCATTGTTTCTGGAGGCATTGTGATGTTGCTCACTTCACCCATCACCTCGTTTTGTTAAGATCATCTTCTTTCCTTGCTTATCCATTTAAATGGAGTGTTGTGCTCTGATTCAAGTTCTCTCATCTATTCAAGTTTTGCCCCCCTTCTCAACCGGAGTGTGGTCTGAAATCTTTCTTACCCTTTGTGCCATTCTTTGAATAGTTCCAGAGGCAGTGTGTTGTTGCTTTTCATCAAGTATCCTCTCATCTTGTTGCAACCAGAGCGCTTGTCCATCGTAACCATTTTTGTTTGTCTTTCAACCTACAAGGTTCCCGTAATGTTCCTTATTTCTTTTTCTACCGCGGTGCTCTCAATTGTGTTCAACTTCGTTGTGTTCTTTCTTTCAACTTTTCAACCTCTCAAGGTTCATGGTTTCACTCGTTTGTCAAAGAAGCAACTTTGTTTTACCTCTTCCTCTTCTGCTTTTCTCCGGTGCCATTCTAGATCTCGAGATGAGATCCTCTCGTAGTGGTGGAGTGTTGTAACGCCCCGGATACAACTTTCCATATTCGTAACTCCAACTCTTGCCATTTCCGGCGATGTTATATATTGTTTCCTCCGTGGTTGGGTTTTTTGTATTTTGTTTTGCATTTTCTTCATGTCATGCATCTCATCTCATAGCATCATGCGCGTTGCATCTGCATGTTTTCATAAAACTTGCAGCCGTTCGTAGTTGCCGTTTCCCTCTTTGTCTTTGTTGGTCTTTTGTCAAGCCCTTTGTCTTTGTCTACCTCTCTCAAACCACTTCGCGTGCGCGTCCGAAAACTGCCCGAACCCGACCCGGGCAGTCGTCACCGTTGTGTCCGGATCATCCCCTAACGTCTACAAAACATCTCCGTTTTGTTAATTGGGCTCCCTACCTATTTATTCTCGATCATCCGATTATGATCGAAGGAACGAGGTAACCCCTACTCTAATCCCCCACCTATATAAATAGTCTAACCCTAGACCAATTCCTAAAACCTAGGCTTCTTGTCCCATCGCGCCGCCACCCGCTCAATCCCTATCGGGATCACCCACAGCCAACCACCTCCCGTGCCTTCCTCGTTTTCCCCACCGAGCAAATCACCAGCCTCGTCGCCCCCAATTCCATCGATCCATCCCCTCCAACCAGAGATCCCCATGGCCCTCCTCGACCAGCAGCAACCAGGAGCTCGAGCTCCTTCTCCACGCCCGCGTGCCCGAGGAAACGCACAAGGCTGTGCCTCCTCGTCCCCGTGCCTCTGCCTCACCGGTGGTCGCCGGCCACCCAAGCAGCAGCAATAGACCAGCCTCACCGCCGGCGACTAGCACCCCCAGGCCGGCCTCGTCTCCCTTCTCCTCGGTCGTCTCCTTCTGTTTTCTCCTTCCCCGCGCTCACCTCGCCCTCCTGTCGTCGTCTGCCTGCAGGGAACAAGGAGCACGTCACCCGACACCATGGACGGCTTCGAGCTCGCCCACGCCCGAGACCAGGCCACCGTCCCGTGCCCGAGAGCCCATGCCCGTGGGGCTCCCTCGTCCCCGCCGCTATGGAGCTGCCGTCCTGGAGCTCGTCCGCCTCCCCACGCCGCCGCCATGGCCTCGGATCCGGCCGGTTCCCGCGGTCCCTCGCTCCGCCAAGTCCCTCTGCATGCTCCCTGCTTCGCGCCGCTGCCTTCCGTGCGTCCAGAGGAGGACGAACGCCTCTGCAGTGCCATGGCCTCCTCTGCTTCTTCTTCGTTGACCGCGCCTCCCTCTTCCGTCGGATCCATGGCCCAGGGACCGGATCCGCCTCAAGCTCGCCGCAGCTCCTCCCCGTCGTTCTTGCGCTGCTTCCAGGACCAGCTGAAGTCCTGTCGTCGCCCCTCCAAGTCTCTGTCGCCGCCCTCTGCTTCCCCTGCATCGAGCATGGCTCGATCCGGTCAGGTGCGTTGACTGCGCCCGCAGCGCGTCGCAGCCGGGTGGCCTCGAGAGCGCCAAGTCCCGCAGCAGCCCGCAAGGCCCAGCCGGCCTGCCCGGCCTCCTCTTCCTCAACTGGGCCTTGGCCCATGGTGAGAAAACCCCCACCCCCTCCTGAGCACTGCTGGGTCGGACAGTTTCGGCCCGAGTCATTGTTTTTTTTTCCACGGTCGAATTTGTTAATAAATCAGAGAGCTGCAGTTTTTCAGAAAACCCCTCATGTTCATGCATGCAATAACTAATTATCCATGCATCCGTTTAAATTGATTTAAATACAAAAAATGCTTAGAATTTCATCTAGTTCCATAATATTCAATTTTCATCCATGTTTAAAATGCTGTTTGTTTAGATTTGTTTAAATGCCATGTTAAAATGCTTTAATTCATAACTAAATAACCGTAGCTCGGTTTTAAATAAATTATATATGTAAATGGGGCAGAATTTTGCCTAGTTTAACATGGTGGCTTTACTTTGCATGTTTAATAACTCTAAAATTGTGTTTAGGTCAGATCAGCATCAAATCTAAAATATGCATATGGGGATTTACCGGAATTGTTGTTCGTTGTTTCCGGCCTCATTTAAACTTGCCTAGTTAGGTAGTTTTCATATGCTTCATCCTCTTGCCATGTTAATCAACATTTAATATTGTTGGGTACATAATCGAGAGAGAACTAAATAAATTGATGTGGTGTTTCTCCAATATGCAACCCGTTGCATATTGAGCTCCACTTAATTTGAAGTATTGTTTGTGCATTTTGCCATGCCCTGCATATTTAAACCGGACATGCATCATCCTTGATTGTGCATCATGCCATGTTTATGATTGTGCGTTTACTATGTTGTTTGTTTGTTTCCGGGTTGCTTCTCTCGTTAGCTTCGGTTTCGTTCCGGAGTTGTGAGGATTCATTCGACTACGTCCGTTTGTCTTCTTCATGGACTCGTTCTTCTTCCTTGCGGGATCTCAGGCAAGATGACCATACCCTCGAAATCACTTCTATCTTTGCTTGCTAGTTGCTCGCTCTTTTGCTATGCCTATGCTGCGATACCTACCACTTGCTTATCATGCCTCCCATATTGTTTAAACCAAGCCTCTAACCCACCTTGTCCTAGCAAACCGTTGAATTGGCTATGTTATCGCTTTGCTCAGCCCCTCTTATAGCGTTGTTAGTTGCAGGTGAAGATGAAGTTTTGTTCCTTGTTGGAACATGGAGATGTTGTTCCTTGATTGGAACATGTTTACTTGTTGGGATATCACAATATATCTTATTTAATTAATGCATCTATATACTTGGTAAAGGGTGGAAGGCTCGGCCTTATGCCTGGTGTTTTGTTCCACTCTTGCCGCCCTAGTTTCCGTCATATCGATGTTATGTTCCTGGATTTTGCGTCCCTAACGCGGTCGGGTGATTTATGGGACCCCCTTGACAGTTCGCTTTGAATAAGACTCTTCTAGCAAGGCCCAACATTGGTTTTACATTTGCCTCAGCCTATTGTCTTTTTCCCTTTGGGAGTCGCGCATCCCGAGGGTCATCTTTATTTAGCCCCCCGGGCCAATGCTTGTCTAAGTGTTGGTCCAAACTAGAGCATCGTGCGGGACCGTCCCTTGGCAACTTGGGTTATGTTGGTACCTCTACGCTTAGCTTATCCGGTGTTGCCCTGAGAACGAGATATGTGCAGCTCCTATCAGGATGTCGGCGCATCGGGCGGCTTTGCTGGACTTGTTTTATTACTGTCGAAATGTCTTGTAGCCGGGATTCCGAGACTGATCGGGTCTTCCCGGGGAGAAGGAATATCCTTCGTTGATCGCGAGAGCTTATCATGGGCTAAGTTGGGACACCCCTACAGGGTTTGAACTTTCGAAAGCCGTGCCCGCGGTTATGGGCAGATGGGAATTTGTTAATGTCCGGTTGTAGAAAACCTAAAGTTGACCTTAATTAAAATACATCAACCGCGTGTGTAACCGTGATGGTCTCTTCTCGGCGGAGTCCGGGAAGTGAACACGGTTGTTGGAGTTATGTTTGACGTAAGTAGTTCAGGATCACTTCTTGATCATAGTTGTTCGACCATGCTTTGCCTTCTCTTCTCGCTCTCTTTTGCGTTGTAGCCACCATATATGCTAGTCGCTTGCTGCAGCTCCACCTCATACCTTTTACCCTACCTATAAGCTTAAATAGTCTTGATCTCGCGGGTGTGAGATTGCTGAGTCCTCGTGACTCACCAGATACTTCCTAAACCAGTTTGCAGGTGACGATGGATCCGTGCAGGTGACGGACCCGAGCTCAAGGAGGAGCTCGATGAAGATTCTATCCTTTATGTTGTTTCGTTCTAGTCGATCAGTAGTGGAGCCCAGTTGGGGTCGATCGTGGACCTTTTGTCGCTTTTGGGGTTTCTTCTTTTATTTTGGCTCCGTAGTCGGGCCCTGATTGTAACTGTATGATGTAATGTTTTATTCATGCATTTGTGTGAAGTTGCGATTGTAAGCCAACTATGTATCTCTTTCCCTTATGAATTACATGGGTTGTGTGAAGATTACCTCACTTGCGACATTGCTTTCAATGCGGTTATGCCTCTAAGTCGTGCTTCGACACGTGGGAGATATAACCGCATCGAGGGCGTTTCAACCACGTGGACCGTCGGAAGAATGAAGTAGCGGACGCTTTGAGCCGGCTAGGGTCATAGCGTAAACCGGTCCCGCCTAATGTCTTTCTCGACATATTACACAACCCATCGGTTCAGCTACCTGGAGAAGCAGATTTGGCTGTTCCTGATCCAGAGGCTCAGTTGGTGGCGGCACTCCACGTCATTCCGGATTGGACACTTCCTTACCTGGCGTACATGAACCGGGGCGAGTTACCAGAGGATGAGACTCTGGCCAGACAAATAATACGGCGGTCCAAGTCCATGACAATCATCAATGGCGAGTTGCATCATTGCAGTGTATCAGGAGCATTTCAACGCTGTGTGTCTCCTGAGGAAGGCTGTGAAATTTTGCGTGAGATTCATGAAGGGGATTGTGGTCACCACGCCGGTTCAAAGTCTTTGGTGGCTAAAGCATTTCGCCATGGTTTCTATTGGCTGACTGCCCATGCTGATGCGGAGGATCTGGTCAGGCGGTGTGATGGTTGCCAAAAGTTCTCAAGACGCGCTCATGTTCCGGCTCAAGAATTGAGGATGATTCCAATTACTTGGCCGTTTGCAACCTGGGGGCTGGATATGATTGGGCCTTTCAAAAGGTCCAAAGATAAGAAGACCCACCTCCTGGTGGCGGTTGATAAATTTACAAAATGGGTGGAGGCAGAGCCCGTTAGCAAGTGTGATGCAGCCACTGTGGTTCAGTTCATTAAAAAGGTGATTTTCCGGTTTGGCTTTCCACATAGTATCATTACAGACAATGGTACCAATTTGTCTAAGGGTGCCATGAGAGAGTTCTGCGAACGGGAGCACATCCGCCTTGACGTTTCATCGGTGGCATACCCGCAGTCCAACGGTCAAGCAGAAAGAGCTAATCAGGAGAACTTGAGAGGCATCAAACCCCGGCTTATGGTTCCCTTGCAGAGAACACCGGGTTGTTGGGTCGAAGAGTTACCCTCTGTATTATGGAGCATCAATACCACGCCCAACAGATCAACTGGATACACGCCGTTCTTCATGGTTTATGGAGCAGAGGCGATTCTCCCTAGTGATATCCGTCACGATTCACCTCGGGTTGCGGCTTATGTTGAAGCAGACAATGAGATGGCCCGGCAAGATGCATTAGACCGGTTGGATGAAGAGCGAGACACAGCAGCTGCCCGCTCGGCGATTTATCAACAAGATCTTCGTCGCTATCACAGTCGTCGGGTCAGAACAAGAACCTTTCAAGAAGGAGATTTGGTGCTTCGACTCATTCAAGATCAAACTGATATGCATAAGTTATCTCCACCTTGGGAAGGACCGTTCGTGGTCAGCAAAAATCTACACAACGGATCATACTATCTGATTGATATTCGAGAGCATAAGGACTCACGTAAGTTAGAAGAGGAGACCAGCAGGCCATAGAACATAGCTCATCTTCGGCCTTACTACACCTGAGCCATTGGCTCTGTTTATGTACATATTATGACAATGTATATATTCTCAATATAATAAACCGGATCCTCGGTTAAAGCGGGGTATCTGTTCGTTTCTATCATGTGTGGTTACACGGAGTTGTTCTGTTTTAAAACGACCTCCGGTTTACCCCTTGCAAATATTATCAATATCACTTGGGGGCTCGGTCATGTCTGAACCGATGCAATACCTTTTGATAGGCGAAAGCCACCAGATCACTTGGGGGCTCGGTCGTGTCCGAACCGATGCAACACCTCTTGATCGGCGAAAGCCACCAGATCACTTGGGGACACAGTCAAGTCTGAACCGGTCACGCCTCTTGGTCGGCCTACAGGACTTAGAGTCACTTGGGGGCTTGGTCGAACCCGAACCATTGCCATGCCACTTGGCCGGCGTAATGCCACGAGTCATTTGGTGACCTGGCCGACTGGCACCATAGCTACACCTTTGGGGAGCTTGGTTGCATCTGACCATGGTAACACCATCTGACCGGCTCAGTACAGCCTCTCTTTTTGCAAAAAGTTTTATCACTGCTTTTGCTTTAAATAATTTTTCTTAAGGAGTTGCTATTTATCTTAGTTGCGTTTTTAAACCGACAGTGCTTTGTACCGGTCCAAACAGCCAAATTGGCGGAACACGGTCCATTTTTTAAACCAAGGATTATTTGTCCGGTTTATTTTTTTTCTGTTCACATCCTTTTTGGAGTAACAAAAGGCTATTATGATCAAAGCATGGTTTACACAGTAAGCCGGCGTTATATATACATGAGCTGCTTTCTCCCATGACGGTTTAGGGTTATCAAACCCCCGCTTCAAGATTAATTACGCGCCTACTTCGTGCCCAATAAATGGCAGGTATTTCGTATCACAAAACTTGATCATATTGGCAAATCTCCTGGCGTATCTACATGAAGATTCATAAACCGGATGGCGGAACAACCGCCCTGGTAGTTTAAGATTTTATGATTGCAGGAGATATAAGTTGGCAATATTGACCTTACAAATAAAGGTATCAGCATAGATGCACGAAGGCGTCTCAGGAAGCAAAAAGTATTGTCTATCCTATTACAAGGCAGTTTGGAGCCCAAATGAGATAATTGTTTTCTTGACAAGATATAACAAGGAAGATCGATAAAGCTGCCTTCGGTTTACGCCTGCTGACCACCCCGGTTTGATTGTTCTGGATCACCCTGCGCCGCTTCAGCTTCCTTGTTTCTATCCAGCGGCTGGAAGTCAACAGTGGTCCAGTCGATTCCCATTAATGCTTGAAAGACAGCCTCTTCATGGATCAGTGAAGACGGTTCAATATCAGGGGCGTAAGTATGCTTACGGATTGGAGGAATCAGGTTCTCCGCTTCAGGGATTGGTGCAGCCACTCTTTTGTTCTGGTCATTATACTGACCTTGATAATGCGACAAATTTGCTTCCTCCACCAATTGGCAGGCCAGAGGGCGCACCGCCCGGTTTATATCTCTTAAATCCTCTTCGCTGAGTTCTGAGCCATCCTCCTTCAAGCTGGGATAGCTTTGAGCCGCTTCAACAGGATCAAAATCGGGCACCCATGCTTTTGCCCGGATTAAGGTATTAATGGCTCTGGTTCGAGCAGCAGACTTTTTTAGCTCATCAATCCGAGCAGGGAGCATTGACAGTCTCTTCAGAGTATCTTGGATTAAAGTGGGTGCTGGATTATTGTGTGACGCAGTGGCAATAATCCGCTGCGCTCCAGTGTACAGCTGCTCGATTAAGGTGTAGGCGGCTTTCAGTTTCATCCGCACGTCTGACCCCAAGTGGTTAATACAAGTGCCTGTAACATGATCAACAGTGTACAAACCGGGCTGTTTTATAAGAGGATCACTATTATTATACAAGTTGGAAGAAGCTTACCAAAGATGGCGGCAGTCATGGCGTGCACTTGTCGCTTTACGCTGGTTAATTCATCAGTTACCGGTTTTAGGGCAGCCTCCGCAATTTCAATCTTCTTGGTTAAAGCGGCCTTTTCTGTGGCCCAGTTAGCCCGTTCCTTCTTGAAGTCCTCCTTCAGCTGCTCCATGCTGCTTAAAGCGCTGGTTAGCTCTTCCTTTGCCTTGGAGGTTTCAGCTTGTTGGGTTTTCAAATTCTCTTGAAGGTCGGCAACTTGGTTTTCTTTGGCCCTTACTTCAGCCTGCATTCCGACAGTTATACGGTTTAACAGCAAACATGAACAATGAAGTACCAACCACATAACAAGTTATGCGCTTTGTACTTGGGGGCTAATGCTTATTTGATCTATAGCTATCAGTTAATTGACAAAGTCCCAAGCTCAATACAAATATTCAACTTGGCACTTGGGGGCTAATGGCTATTTGCTCTGATAAATTTCTGATGCCACGGTATGAAGATTAAAGTTTCGGTTTTACTACATCAAGTTAAACCGACCCTTGGGGGCTATATCAAGGAATTTGGAAGCATGGAATTTTTTATGTCAAGACCCGATTCAACTATGATAGGTTGAACCGGCCCTTGGGGGCTACAATGGTGATAAGCAGAAACAAATTCATAGAAGTTACCTCAAGCTTCTCTTTCATCAGCTTTACTAGATTAGCTTCATAATCACGGCTAGTATACAGCCGGTTCAAGTATCCAGAATGCACATCTTGGGCGCCTAGAGCAGTATATGTTGCCAGATCAACATCCCATTTGCCTTTACTCATGGCAGAAATTTCTTCTTTGGCAGTATGCTTGGCTAAGGCGACGGGATTCCCCGGTTCAGAACGACCAATGCCAGTGATTATAACTTCATCATCCTTAGACTCGCCGGTTTGAACCGGCGTAGTCGGTTTATCGGCAGGTCTGGAAGGGCTGGTGGTTTTCTCAATCTGGATGGGACTGGCTGGCTGGTCAGCAGGACCGGAGGTGTTAACAAAACCTTCAACAACAGTAACAACTTCATCTCGTACTAGCGGGTCATCAACCACATCTTCATGGATGACCGCTTCAATGTCTGGGGTAACATCCGGTTCAGGAGCAGCGTCTTCTTCAGCTGCCTTATCCAGGCGAGCTTTCTTACTTGGCCTCGGTTTGGCCCTAAAAAGAAGCAGCAAAATCAAGGACAGTACATGTTGAAAACTACAAAAATCAACAACGTTATGATAGGTGCAAGCTTACCCAAGCACGGTTTTAAGTGGAGGCAGCTGGGTGCCAGTTGACTCGCCAGAAGAGGAGTGCGAGGTGACCTGATAATCGGAGTCAGACGGATTAAGCGGTTGACGAAAACGGCCCGCTTTAGGACGAATACTGACAAGCAAATTAGAGACCTCTGAATGACGTCTTCGAACCGGATTGTTCGGTAAACCGGCGGAGGTAACAACCTGACCACTGTGACGAGTTGTGCGGCGCACCTCATGCAGTTGGGTCTTCATAAGAAAGTTGGGTTCCAAATAAGCAAGGGGATGAGAAAATTTAACTTTGCGGTTTGTCCGACGGATTTTATGTGAAGGCGGAAGGCTTGAGTCAGAGGAAATGACAATTACCTCTACATCATCAGCATGACTAGCTTCAGCATCATCCTGACAAATATTATCATCAATAAGGTGTACAAAAAGTAAACCGAGGGAATCAAGTTCTGCCTCAAGGTCCGGATTACCCACATCATCATCAGCGGGCGGATCAGAGGAAGCGGTGGTTCTCCTTTTATGAGCAGACTTCTTAACAACCTTGGTCTTGGGCTGGACTGGTCTGTCCGGTTTATCGGTTTTATCTTGTGGGATTTTCTTGCTCCAAAACGGATCATTACCCTGCATCACACAGATGTCGGCATCAGTAATAAACAAGTACAATAGCATCAAGGCTAGTACAAAGGAAAAATGCAAACTTACGACTGGCGGTTTGTTGATGGCGCAAAAAGGAAGCAGGCCGGTACGAGCGCAGACGTGCTCCGGTTCATTCAAAATTTTCTTTACAGCTTTTGTGACTTCTTCATCAGTAAGCTGGATGTTTACATGCCGCAGCAGATCGTCAACACTGCCCGTATATTCACACATCAAACCGGAGCGTCGGCTGAGGGGCAGTATACTCCACGATATCCAACAACGGGCAAGATCAACTCCAGTTAAACCGTTGGCTAGGAAAGCTCTGAGCTTGGACAATTGGGGAGCGTACTTACTCCTCTCTTTGCCAGTTAACCTCTGAGGAAAAGGGTGAGTGTTGCTAAGCCGTTCCGTACGGAGACCAGGCAAGGGATTCTCTTCGGCAGGGGAGGTGTCTTTGCAATAGAACCAGGAATTATTCCACTCCTGGGGATGACTATGCAGTTTCGCATGAGGATAAGTGACTTCTTTCCTTTTCTGGATTGCCATACCACCCAGTTCCATATTGGGGCCATCAGTAAACTCTGTGCGATGGTTCAAGTGAAAGAAATCTCGGAACAATTCCACTGTGGGTTCCTCTTGGAGGTACACTTCGCAAAGCACTTGGAAGTGGCATATATTAGTGACAGAGTTGGGACCGGTATCTTGTGGGCGCAGTTGGAAATTGGCTAAGACATCCCGATAAAACTTTGAACCGGGCGGACTAAAGCCCCAGGCCAGGTGATCCGCAAAAACAACAACCTCTCCCTCTTCAGGGGTGGGAGGACATTCTGTGCCTGGGACTCTCCAGTGGATGGTGTTTTTACTACTTAAAGCGCCGGTGAGAACTAAGTTGTTCAACTGTGTTTCCGTAACACGGGAAGGAACCCAGTTGCATTCATATATTTGCTTGGATATGAGGAAATCTACAAGACAGGTAGTTTCGGTTCAAGTATATGTTTGATTAAACCGGATGCATATCTATTTAAACCGAAGGTAGTCCTATCCAAACCGGAATTATGTAAGGTGGCAACGTCTGGCGGTTCAACAAGGGGACTAATGATATATACTGGTCCTTCACATTTTCTACGCTAAGGTTAAACCGCCGGATCTGAACATTGAAGGTAATCAAGGGCATACAAACACAGAAACAGATTTCACAAGACTTCTCTACAAATGACGGATCTAAAGCCAGTTCAGAAAAAGGAAAATATTTAAAAGTTCAAGGCGGAACAATATGGATTCAAAGAGCAGAAAGGTTATTTGGATCTATGAACTTAAGCATGAATCTACAAGACGAATGCTAAAGGCCCATTGGTAAATCACAGTAGGGTTTTCTTGGATCTACCTAGAGGTAAGAGCAGGAACATGAGCAGTGAGCAAGAACACGGCAAGAACGCGAAACCCTAGTATGGATCCAGATTGATAGAAACAGAGATCTTACCGGAGCCGGGGGAGACGTGGAAGGACGCCGCGGTTTTCTGGTACGGTCAGGTCGATGCAGCGGCCCAAGACGATGCAGAGGTCAGCAGCGACGGCGGAGCTCCGGGACTGGCGGCGCGGAGAAGACGAAGAGAAAGAGGATGAAGGAGAGAAAAGGAAATGACCCTTCGGCCCTATTTATAAGGCAAAGGACATGTGTCAGGCGCGCGAATCCAGGAGCCACAAAATTCGGAGTTGTCGCCTTGATTATTGCGGATCTATTAAACAAAGAAGGCATCATAAAAGCTAGCTTCATGATGATGTCATGCCAGTTTACAGCAACCAAAGAAGATGATGACACGACGGTTCAACAGATACAGGAAGATGATGAAGACAAAAATTTTGGCTAAGGATTGACATGAACCTGTTCAAATCAATCTGGGGCCTAATGTTGGGGATATTACTGCTGGGCGTAAACCGGCCTAAGTGGGCCGGGTTGACTTCATCAGTAATCTAAAGGTGCTAAAGCCCAGAGGCTAGACAAAGGCCCAAGGCCGTAGTCGGTTCAGTATCTGTCGCCGTAAACCGGCGTGTATATAAACTTGTATTATAAGTTAGGAATAGGGAGAGACCAACCCGGATACGAATATAAACCGGAGATTGGGACTCTATGAACCGACGGGTGTCACCCGTGTATATAAGGGGAAAACGCGATAGCGGTTCAGGACAGAGAACAATAACTCGAGGCCTAGGCGAAGCTTGTTTGCTCCCTAGTCATCGAAACCCCATCAATTCCATCACAAACTAGACGTAGGCTTTTACCTTCATCGAAGGGGCCGAACTAGTATAAACTCCCTGTGTCCCTTGTCCGTTTTAACCCCTTCGAGTTAACCCATTGCGATGGCTCCATGACTAAGTCCTTTCACTAGGGCATCTGCCGTGACAAACCCACGACAGGCGTCGAATTGTCAATTCTTCTTGCCGTTACTAGTCCTATCTTGATTCAGCGGTATTGTGGGATGAAGCGGCCCGGACCAACCTTACACGTACGCTTACGTGAGACCGGTTCCACCGACTAACATGCACTAGTTGCATAAGGTGGCTGGCGGGTGTCTGTCTCTCCCACTTTAGTTGGATCGGATTCGATGAACATGGTCCTTATGAAGGGTAAATAGAGATTGACAACTCACGTTGTGGTTTTAACATAGGTAAGAAACGTTCTTGCTAGCAACCTATAAGAGCCACGTAAAAACTTGCAAAAACAATTAGAGGACGTCTAACTTGTTTTTGCAGCAAGTGCTTTGTGATGTGATATGGCCAGAAGTTGTGATGAATCATGTATGTGATGTATGAGATGATCTTGTTATTGTAATAGGAATCATGACTTGCATGTCGATGAGTATGACAACCGACAGGAGCCATAGGAGTTGTCTTTATTTATTTATGACCTGCGTGTCAACTTAAATCGTCATGTAATTACTTTACTTTATTGCTAAAGCGTTAGCCATAGTAGTAGAAGTAATAGTTGACGTGACAACTTCACGAAGACACGATGATGGAGATCATGATGATGGAGATCATGGTGTCATGCCGGTGACGACGATGAACATGGCGCCCGGAAGATGGAGATCAAAGGAGCGAAATGATGTTGGCCATATCATGTCACTATTTGATTGCATGTGATGTTTATCATGTTTTTACATCTTATTTGCTTAGAACGACGGTAGCATAAATAAGATGATCCCTCATTAAAATATCAAAAATGTGTTCTCCCTAACTGTGCAACGTTGCTAAGGTTTGTCGTTCCGAAGCACCACGTGATGATCGGGTGTGATAGGTCCTTACGTTCGCATACAACGGGTGTAAGCCAGATTTACACACGCAATACACTTAGGTTGGATTGACGAGCCTAGCATGTACAGACATGGCCTCGGAACACGGAGGACCGAAAGGTCGAACATGAGTCGTATAGAAGATACGATCAACATGGAGATGTTCACCGATGATGACTAGTCCATCTCACGTGATGATCGGACACGGCCTAGTTGACTCGGATCATGTATCACTTAGATGACTAGAGGGATGTCAAATATGAGTGGGAGTTCATTCATTAATTTGATTAGATGAACTTAATTATCATGAACTTAGTCTAAATCTTTACAATATGTCTTGTAGATCAAATGGCCCACGGTAATGTCACCCTCAACTTCAACGCGTTCCTAGAGAAAACCAAGCTGAAAGATGATGGCAGCAACTATTCGGACTGGGTCCGAAACCTGAGGATCATCCTCATAGCAGCCAAGAAAGATTATGTCCTAGAAGCACCGCTAGGTGATGCACCATTCCCAGAAAACCAGGACGTTATGAACGCCCATCAGACACGTACTGATGATTACTCCCTCGTTCAGTGCGGCATGCTTTACAGCTTAGAACCGGGGCTTCAAAAGTGTTTTGAGAAACACGGAGCATGTGAGATGTTCGAGGAGCTGAAATTGATTTTCCAAGCTCATGCCCGGGTCGAGAGATATGAAGTCTCCGACAAGTTCTTTAGCTGTAAGATGGAGGAAAATAGCTCTGTCAGTGAACACATACTCAAGATGTCTGGGTTGCACAACCGCTTGACTCAGCTGGAAGTTAATCTCCCGGATGAGGAGGTCATTGACAGAATCCTTCAGTCGCTCCCACCTAGCTACAAGAGCTTCGTGATGAACTACAATATGCAGGGGATGGAAAAGACCATTCCCGAGTTATATTCAATGCTGAAATCTGCAGAGGTGGAGATCAAAAAGGAACATCAAGTGTTGATGGTGAATAAAACCACTAAGTTCAAGAAAGGCAAGGGTAAGAAGAACTTCAAGAAGGACGGCAAGGAGGTTGCCGCGCCTGGTAAATCAGTTGCCAGGAAGAAGTCAAAGAATGGACCCAAACCTGAAACTGAGTGCTTTTATTGCAAGGGAAATGGTCACTGGAAGCGGAATTGCCCCAAGTACTTAGCAGATAAGAAGGCCGACAACACTAAAGGTATATGTGATATACATGTAATTGATGTGTACCTTACTTGTGCTCGTAGTAGCTCCTGGGTATTTGATACCGGTGCCGTTGCTCATATTTGTAACTCAAAACAGGAGCTGCGAAATAAACGGAGACTGGCGAAGGACGAGGTGACGATGCGCATCGGGAATGGTTCCAGGGTCGATGTGATCTCCGTCGGCACGCTACCTCTACATTTACCTATGGGATTAGTTTTAAACCTCAATAATTGTTATTTAGTGCCAAGTTTGAGCATGAACATTGTATCTTGATCTCGTTTAATGCGAGATGGCTACTCATTTAAATCTGAGAATAATGGTTGTTCTATTTATATGAGTGATATGTTTTATGGTCATGCTCCGATGGTTAATGGTTTATTCTTAATGAATCTCGTACGTGATGTTACACATATTCATAGTGTGAATACCAAAAGATGTAAAGTTAATAACGATAGTCCCACATACTTGTGGCACTGCCGCCTTGGTCATATTGGTGTCAAGCGCATGAAGAAGCTCCATGCTGATGGACTTTTAGAGTCTCTCGATTATGAATCATTTGACACATGCGAACCATGCCTCATGGGCAAAATGACCAAGACTCCATTCCCAGGGACAATGGAGCGAGCAACCAACTTGTTGGAAATCATACATACAGATGTGTGTGGTCCAATGAGCGTTGAGGCTCGCGGAGGCTATCGTTATGTTCTCACTCTCACTGATGATTTGAGTAGATATGGGTATGTCTACTTAATGAAACACAAGTCTGAGACCTTTGAAAAGTTCAAGGAGTTTCAGAGTGAGGTTGAGAATCAACGTGACAGAAAAATAAAGTTCTTACGATCAAATCGTGGGGGAGAATATTTAAGTCACGAATTTGGCACACACTTAAGAAAATGTGGAATCGTTTCACAACTCACGCCGCCTGGAACACCTCAGCGTAACGGTGTGTCCGAACGTCGTAATCGCACTCTATTGGATATGGTGCGGTCTATGATGTCTCTCATAGATCTACCGCTATCATTTTGGGGATACGCTCTAGAGACAGCCGCTGAGAGGACACCGTATGAATTATGGTTTGGCAAGAAACCTAAGCTGTCGTTTCTGAAAGTTTGGGGTTGCGATGTTTATGTCAAGAAACTTCAACCTGAAAAACTCGAACCCAAATCGGAAAAATGCGTCTTCATAGGATATCCCAAGGAAATAGTTGGGTATACCTTCTACCTCAGATCCGAAGGCAAGATCTTTGTTGCCAAGAACGGGTCCTTTCTAGAGAAAGAGTTTCTCGCGAAAGAAGTAAGTGGGAGGAAAGTAGAACTTGATGAAGTACTACCTCTTGAAAATCAGAGTAGCGCAGCTCAGGAAAATGTTCCTCTGGTGCCTGCACCGATTCAAGAGGAGGTTAATGATGATGATCAAGATACTTCTGATCAAGCTCCTACTGAACTCCGTAGGTCCACAAGGACGCGTTCCGCACCAGAGTGGTACGGCAACCCTGTCCTGGAAATCATGTTGTTGGACAACGGTGAACCTTCGAACTATGAAGAAGCGATGGCGGGCCCAGATTCTGACAAATGGCTAGAAGCCATGAAATCCGAGATAGAATCCATGTATGAAAACAAAGTATGGACTTTGACAGACTTGCCCGATGATCGGCAAGCGATAGAAAATAAATGGATCTTTAAGAAGAAGACAGACGCGGATGGTAATGTGACCATCTATAAAGCTCGACTTGTCGCTAAGGGTTATCGACAAGTTCAAGGGGTTGACTACGATGAGACTTTTTCTCCCGTAGCGAAGCTGAAGTCCGTCCGAATCATGTTAGCAATTGCCGCATACTATGATTATGAGATATGGCAAATGGACGTCAAAACGGCATTCCTTAACGACTTTCTTAAGGAAGAATTGTATATGATGCAGCCAGAAGGTTTTGTCGATCCTAAGAATGCTAACAAAGTATGCAAGCTCCAGCGCTCTATCTATGGGCTGGTGCAAGCATCTCGGAGCTGGAACATTCGCTTTGATGAGATGATCAAAGCGTTTGGGTTTATGCAGACTTATGGAGAAGCCTGCGTTTACAAGAAAGTGAGTGGGAGCTCCGTAGCATTTCTCATATTATATGTGGATGACATACTATTGATGGGAAATGATATGGAATTCTTGGAAAGCATAAAGGCCTATTTGAACAAATGTTTTTCAATGAAGGACCTTGGAGAAGCTGCTTATATATTAGGCATCAAGATCTATAGAGATAGATCGAGACGCCTCATCGGTCTTTCACAAAGTACGTACCTTGACAAGATTTTGAAGAAGTTCAAAATGGATCAGTCCAAGAAGGGGTTCTTGCCTGTATTGCAAGGTGTGCGATTGAGCATGGCTCAATGCCCGACCACGGCAAAAGATATAGAAGAGATGAGTGTCATCCCCTATGCCTCAGCCATAGGGTCTATTATGTATGCCATGCTGTGTACCAGACCCGATGTAAACCTTGCCGTAAGTTTGGTAGGTAGGTACCAAAGTAATCCCGGCAAGGAACACTGGACAGCGGTAAAAAACATCCTGAAGTACCCGAAGAGGACTAAGGATATGTTTCTCGTTTATGGAGGTGCCGAAGAGCTCGTCGTAAAGGGTTACGTCGACGCCAGCTTCGACACAGATCTGGATGACTCCAAGTCACAAACCGGATACGTGTATATTTTGAATGGAGGGGCAGTAAGCTGGTGCAGTTGCAAGCAAAGCGTCGTGGCGGGATCTACATGCGAAGCAGAGTATATGTCAGCCTCGGAGGCAGCACAAGAAGCAGTCTGGGTGAAGGAGTTCATTACCGACCTAGGAGTCATACCCAATGCGTCGGACCCGATGACTCTCTTCTGTGACAACACTGGAGCAATTGCCCTTGCGAAGGAGCCCAGGTTTCACAGGAAGACAAGGCATATCAAGCGTCGCTTCAACTCCATTCGTGAAAGTGTTCAAAATGGAGACATAGAGATTTGTAAAGTACATATGGACCTAAATGTAGCAGATCCGTTGACTAAACCTCTCCCTAGAACAAAACATGATCAACACCAAAATTCCATGGGTGTGCGATTCATCACAATGTAACTAGACTATTGTCTCTAGTGCAAGTGGGAGACTGTTGGAAATATGCCCTAGAGGCAATAATAAAAGGATTATTATATTTCCCTGTTCATGATAATTGTCTATTGTTCATGCTATAATTGTATTGTCCGAAAATCATAATACATGTGTGAATACATAGACCATAATATGTCCCTAGTAAGCCTCTAGTTGACTAGCTCGTTGATCAATAGATAGTCATGGTTTCCTGACTATGGACATGGGGATGTCATTGATAACGGGATCACATCATTAGGAGAATGATGTGATGGACAAGACCCAAACCGAAGCATAGCACAAAAGATCGTATAGTTCGTTTGCTAGAGCTTTTCTGAATGTCAAGTATCATTCCTTAGACCATGAGATTATGCAACTCCCGGATACCGTAGGAGTGCTTTGGGTGTATCAAACGTCACAACGTAACTGGGTGACTATAAAGGTGCACTACAGGTATCTCCGAAAGTGTCTGTTGGGTTGGCATGAATCGAGACTGGGATTTGTCACTCCGTATGACGGAGAGGTATCTCTGGGCCCACTCGGTAAGACATCATCATAATGAGCTCAATGTGATCAAGGTGTTGTTCACGGGATGATGTGTTACGGGAACGAGTAAAGAGACTTGCCGTTAACGAGATTGAACAAGGTATCGGTATACCGACGATCGAATCTCGGGCAAGTATCGTACCGCTAGACAAAGGGAATTGAGTACGGAATTGATTAAGTCCTCGACATCATGGTTCATCCGATGACATCATCGAGGAGCATGTGGGAGCCAACATGGGTATCCAGATCCCGCTGTTGGTTATTGACCAAAGAGTCGTCTCGGTCATGTCTGCATGTCTCCCGAACCCGTAGGGTCTACACACTTAAGGTTCGGTGACGCTAGGGTTATTAGGAAGACTTGTATGTGATTACCGAATGTTGTTCGGAGTCCCGGATGAGATCTCGGACGTCACGAGGAGTTACGGAATGGTCCGGAGGTGAAGATTTATATATGGGAAGTTGTCATACGGACACCGGGAAGTTTCGGGGGCATATCGGTATTGTACCGGGGCCACCAGAGAGGTTCCGGGGGTCCACCTTGAGGGGCCAGCCCTCTCGGAGTGCCTCATGGGACACAAGGGGCAGGGAACTAGCCCCTGGAGGGCTGGGCGCGCCCCCTTCCCTTGGGCCCATGCGCCTAGGGTTGGGGGGAAACCCTAGTGGGGGCGCCCCCCTTGCTTGGGGGGCAAGCCGCCCTCCCTGGCCGCCGCCCCCCTCTAGATCTCATCTAGAGGGGGCCGGCCCCCTTGCCCCTTCCCCTATAAATAGTGGGGGTGAGGGGAGGGCAGCAACACACAACAAGGCGCAGCCCCTCCCCTCCCCAACACCTCTCCTCCTCCGTCACGCGCTTGGCGAAGCCCTGCCGGAGTACTACTTCTCCACCACCACCATGCCGTCGTGCTGCTGTTGAAGTCTTCTTCCTCAACCTCTCCTTCCCCTTGCTGGATCAAGAAGGAGGAGACATCGATCGTCCCGTACGTGTGTTGAACGCGGAGGTGCTGTCCGTTCGGCACTTGGTCATCGGTGATTCGGATCACGGCGAGTACGACTCCATCGTCCACGTTCTCCTTGAAAGCTTCCGTTGCGATCTACAAGTGGTATGTAGATGCTCTCCTATCCCCTCGTTGCTAGAATACTCCATGGATAGATCTTGGTGATGCGTAGGAAAATTTTAATTTCTGCTACGATCCCCAACAAGGCATACTAGTGACACTTAGTTTGTCTATATATTCACACATGTACTAAGTTTCCAGTTAATACAATTCTAGCATGAATAATAAACATTTATCATGATATAAGGAAATATAAATAACAACTTTATTATTGTCTCTAGGGCATATTTCCTTCAAACATCATCGTGATAACACTTTTGTTTCGCAGGGAAGAACTAAGGGCTATGAATATGTGCATTATTCTTCAAATCATTATGTTCATAAGTCCTCGAAGAATTTCTCTGCTTATTCATATGATTATCCTAACTCCTCCTATGTGAAACGAAGTGGATTGGCCTCCATGCCACCTTTCTCTTATGGAGCTCAGAGAATGATGAACTATTTGCCACCCCTCCAAATGTGGGTGGTGAAGAAAAAGAACTAATCTCTTATGCAGGGTCAGGTCTCCAGACGAACTTAAACGTCTAAAGAATTTGCTGGAGGCCTGAAAATGCTTGAAGGGATGCAAGCTAATCATGAATAAATGAATTTTCTTTTCTCACGTCCTCATACTGATATATCTGTTCTCTTGCTTGATGAAAATGATCTGATGAATTTGATGTCATATTCTTCACTGATGAAGTATATGAGTTCGTAAGCTGCACTAATTCATCTGTAGGATGATCAACCCAAAGCCACTGAGTGGGTCCTCAATAGTGGATGTACAAATCACATGACTGGTGACAAGACTCTATTGATGGACGCTCCCTTATCTCCATCACATCTGAAGCATATCACCTACGCTGACAAGGCAAAAGCAAGGTATTGGGTCTAGGTAAGGTTGCGATCTCAAAGGATCGACACATGGACAAAGCCATGCTTGTCGAGTCCTTAGGATTCAACCTCATGTCAGTCTCAATGCTTTGTGATCTTGATATGGTTGTTATCTTTGGCAAGTATCGTTGTGTTGTGATCATGGAAGCTGATCATTGATACGTCTCCAACGTATCTATAATTTTTTATTGCTCCATGCTATATTATCTACTGTTTTGGACATTATTGGGCTTTATTATTCACTTTTATATTATTTTTGGGACTAACCTATTAACCGGAGGCCCAGCCCAGAATTGTTGTTTTTTGCCTATTTCAGAGTTTCGCAGAAAAGGAATATCAAACGGAGTCCAAACGGAATGAAACCTTCGGGAACGTGATTTTTAGGAAGATTATGATATAGGAGACTCGGACCCTACGTCAAGAAACAAAAGAGGAGGCCACGAGGTAGGGGGCACGCCCACCCCCCCCAGGGCGCGCCCTGCACCCACATGGGCCCCCTATTGCTCCACCGACGTACTCCTTCCTCCTATATATACCTACGTACCCCAAACGATCAGATACGGAGCCAAAAACCTAATTCTACCGCTGCAACCTTCTGTACCCAAGAGATTCCATCTTGGGGCCTGTTTTGGAGCTCCGCCGGAGGGGGCATCCATCATGGAGGGCTTCTACATCATCACCATAGCCTCTCTGATGAAGTGTGAGTAGTTTACCTCAGACCTTCGGGTCCATAGTTATTAGCTAGATGGCTTCTTCTCTCTTTTTGGATCTCAATACAATGTTCTCCCCCTCTCTCGTGGAGATCTATTCGATGTAATCTTCTTTTTGCGGTGTGTTTGTTGGGACCGATGAATTGTGGGTTTATGATCAAGATTATCTATGAACAATATTTGAATCTTCTCTGAATTCTTTTATGTATGATTGGTTATCTTTGCAAGTCTCTTTGAATTATCAGTTTGGTTTGGCCTACTAGATTGATCTTTCTTGCAATGGGAGAAGTGCTTAGCTTTGGGTTCAATCTTGTGGTGTCCTTTCCCAGTGACAGTAGGGGCAGCAAGGCACGTATTGTATTGTTGCCATCGAGGATAACAAGATGGTTTTTTTATCATATTGCATGAATTTATCCCTCTACATCATGTCATCTTGCTTAAGGCGTTACTCTGTTTCCATGAACTTAGTACTCTAGAGGCATGCTGGATAGCGGTCGATGAGTGGAGTAATAGTAGTAGATGCAGGCAGGAGTCGGTCTACTTGTCTCGGACGTGATGCCTATATACATGATCATACCTAGATATTCTCATAACTATGCTCAATTATGTCAATTGTTCAACAGTAATCCGTTCACCCATCGTAAAATACTTATGCTCTTGAGAGAATCCACTAGTGAAACCTATGGCCCCCGGGTCTATCTTCATCATATTAATCTTCCAACACTTATTTATTTCCTTTGCTTTTTTACTTTGCTTTTATTTTACTTTGCATCTTTATCATAAGAATACCAAAAGTATTATCCGATCATATCTATCAGATCTCACTCTCGTAAGTGACCGTGTAGGGATTGACAACCCCTTATCGCGTTGGTTGCGAGGATTTATTTGTTTTGTGTAGGTGCGAGGGAGTCCCTCGTAGCCTCCTACTGGATTGATACATTGGTTCTCAAAAACTGAGGGAAATACTTATGCTACTTTGTTGCATCACCCTTTCCTCTTCAAGGGAAAACCAACGCAGTGCTCAAGAGGTAGCAAGAAGGATTTCTGGCGCCATTGCCGGGGAGTCTACGCAAAAGTCAACATACCAAGTACCCATCACAATCCCTTATCTCCCGCATTACATTATTTGCCATTTGCCTCTCATTTTCCTCTCCCCCACTTCACCCTTGCCGTTTTATTCGCCCTCTCTCTTTTGTTCGCCTCTTTTTCGCTCGCTTTTCCCTCGCCATGTCGGAACCAAAAAGAATTGGGGCTTCTCTCCCAAGTTCTAGTGCTTTAGACCATCCTGCTATCTTATCTAAAATCATAAATCGGAATGCTTTGGAAAAACTTGCCGGAGTTATCAATGAGAACCTTAGTAATTTTGATGAAGATGATTCTGGAATTTTTCGTTATTTACTTGATGAATCTTTGAAAGATGCTTGGGATAGGCTGTTAAGGATCCGGGCTAGCTATGTACCCCAATATCAAATTAAGGTTTACTTAAAGAGCTTTTATGTTGGGTTGCCCGCTTCGTTCAAACAAGTTTTAGATTCTATTTTTGAAGAGGGTTTTCTTGAAGGGGACCCCATAGATGCCTACGAAAGGATAAAAACTATATTTGGGCACCCCATTAACTATATTTGCTTTCTTACCAAAACGAATCTATTAAAGAGATAAAAGCTAGCCTAGACGCCAATTTCCGCAACATTCTTAATCTTTCCTCTACCATTAATGGCCATGTACTTTGTCAAAATAGAAGGATTAATTCCATAGATAACAAGTTTGCTCTCTTTTTCCCTAAAACCAAAGATGGCAACACCTAGATCTATCATTGCTATTATGCCTAGCTAGGAGCGTTAAACGATAGCGCTTGTTGGGAGGCAACCCAATTTTATTTTTTTGTTTTTTTGTTTTTTCTTCTGTTTAGGAATAAATATTTGTTCTAGCCTCTGGTTAGATGTGTTTTTATGTTTTAATTAGTGTTTGTGCCAAGTTAAACCTATAGGATCTTCTTGGATGATAGTTATTTGATCTTGCAGAAATTTCCAGAAACTTTCTGTTCACGAAAACAATTGTTAAAAATAACCAGAACGTGATAAAATACTGATTCCAATTGCTGATGATCAATAAACAAATTTCCTAGGTCTTCCTATTTTGGTAGATGTTTTGGAGTTCTAGAAGTTTGCGTTAGTTACAGATTACTACAGACTGTTCTGTTTTTGACAGATTCTGTTTTTCGTGTGTTGTTTGCTTATTTCGATGAATCTATGGCTAGTAAAATAGTTTATAAACCATAGAGAGGTTGGAATACAGTAGGTTTAACACCAATATAAATAAAGAATGAGTTCATTACAGTACCTTGAAGTGTTCTTTTGTTTTCTTTCGCTAATGGAGCTCTCGAGATTTTCTGTTGAGTTTTGTGTTGTGAAGTTTTCAAGTTTTGGGTGAACGATTTTGATGGATTATGGAACAAGGAGTGGCAAGAGCCTAAGCTTGGGGATGCCCATGGCACCCCCAAGATAATCTAAGGACACCATAAAGCCAAAGCTTGGGGATGCCCCGGAAGGCATCCCCTCTTTTCGTCTACTTCCATCGGTAACTTTGCCTTGAGCTATATTTTTATTCACCACATGATATGTGTTTTGCTTGGAGCGTCTTGTATTATTTGAGTCTTTGTTTGTCAGTTTACCACAATCATCTTTCTGTACACACCTTTTTAGAGAGTCACACATGATTTGGAAATTATTAGAATACTCTATGTGCTTCACTTATATCTTTTGAGTTATATAGTTTTGCTCTAGCACCTCACTTATATCTTTTAGAGCACTGTGGTGGATTTGTTTTATAGAAACTATTGATCTCTCATGCTTCACTTAGATTATTTTGAGAGTCTTAAATAGCATGGTAATTTGCTTAAATAATCCTAATATGTTTGGTATTCAAGATTTGTAAAAACTTTCTTATGAGTGTGTTGAATACTAAGAAAAGTTTGATGCTTGATAATTGTTTTGAGATATAAAGATGGTGATATTAGAGTCATGCTAGTTGAGTGGTTGTGAATTTGAGAAATACTTGTGTTAAAGTTTGTGATTCCCGTAGCATGCACGTATGGTGAACGGTTATGTGATGAAGTCGGAGCATGATTTATTTATTGATTGTCTTCCTTATGAGTGGCGGTCGGGGACGAGCGATGGTCTTTTCCTACCAATCTATCCCCCTAGGAGCATGCGCGTAATAATTTGCTTTGATAACTTGTAGATTTTTGCAATAAGTATATGAGTTCTTTATGACTAATGTTGAGTCCATGGATTATACGCACTTTCTTCCTTCGACCATTGCTAGCCTCTCTAATACCGCGCACTTTTCGCCGGTATCATACACCCACCATATACCTTCCTCAAAACAGCCACCATACCTACCTATCATGGTATTTCCATAGCCATTCCGAGATATATTGCCATGCAACTTTCCACCATTCCGTTTACTATGACACGCTCCATCATTGTCATATTGCTTTGCATGATCATGTAGTTGACATTGTATTTATGGCAAAGCCACCGTTCATTATTCTTTCATACATGTCACTCTAGATTCAATGCATATCCCGGTACACCGCCGGAGGCATTCATATAGAGTCATATTTTGTTCTAAGTATCGAGTTGTAATTCATGAGTTGTAAGTAAATAAAAGTGTGATGATCTTCATTATTAGAGCATTGTCCCAAGTGAGGAAAGGATGATGGAGACTATGATTCCCCCACAAGTCGGGATGAGACTCCTGACTAAATAAAAAAAAAGAGGCCATAAAAAAAGAGAAAAGGCCCAAAGAAATGAAAGTGAGAGAAAAAGAGAGAAGGGACAATGTTACTATCCTTTTACCACACTTGTGCTTCAGAGTAGCACCTTGATCTT
Organism: Aegilops umbellulata; assembly: GCA_032464435.1. Lineage (NCBI taxonomy): Eukaryota > Viridiplantae > Streptophyta > Magnoliopsida > Poales > Poaceae > Aegilops > Aegilops umbellulata. Next base: position 411,080,753 of record CP136055.1, read on the forward strand.
CATGATAGAGAGTCTCTCACTTTGTCACTTTCATATACTAGTGGGAATTTTTCATTATAGAACTTGGTGTGCTTCAAAGTAGCACCTTGATCTTAATGATAGAGAGCCTCTCACTATGTCACTTTCATATACTAGTGGGAATTTTTCATTATAGGACGGCTGCAAACAGAAATGGCGTAGGCATCTTGATCAACAAGAGCCTCAAGTATGGAATGGTAGACGTCAAGAGACGTGGGGACCGGATTATCTTGGTCAAGCTGGTAGTTGAGGACTTGGTTCTCAATGCTATCAGCGCGTATGCCCCGCAAGTAGGCCACAATGAGAACACCAAGAGGGAGTTCTGGGAAGGCCTGGAAGACATGGTTAGGAGTGTACCGATTGGTGAGAAGCTCTTCATAGGAGGAGACCTCAATGGCCATGTGGGTACATCTAACACAGGTTTTGAAGGGGCGCATGGGGGCTTTGGCTATGGCATCAGGAATCAAGAAGGAGAAGGTGTCTTAAGCTTTGCTCTAGCCTAGAACATGATTGTAGCTAACACCCTCTTTAGAAAGAGAGAATCACATCTGGTGACTTTTAGTAGTGGCCAACACTCTAGCCAGATTGATTTCATCCTCTCGAGAAGAGAAGATAGGCGTGCGTGCCTAGACTGTAAGGTGATACCTGGAGAGAGTGTTGTACCCCAACATAAGCTGGTGGTTGCTGACTTCCGCTTTCGGATTTGTGTCCAGCGGGATAAGCATGCCAAAGTTGCTAGAACGAAGTGGTGGAAGCTCAGGGGAGGTAACTCAGGTGTTCAAGGAGAGGGTCATTAAGGAGGGCCCTTGGGAGGAAGGAGGGGATGCGGACAATGTGTGGATGAAGATGGCGACTTGCATTCGTAAGGTGGCCTCGGAGGAGTTTGGAGTGTCCAGGGGAAGGAGAAGCGAAGATAAGGATACATGGTGGTGGAATGATGACATCCAGAAGGCAATTAAAGAGAAGAAAGATTGCTTCAGACGCCTATACCTGGATAGGAGTGCAGACAACATAGAGAAGTACAAGATGGCGAAGAAGGCCGCAAAGCGAGCTGTTGCTGAAGCAAGGGGTCAGGCATATGAGGACCTCTACCAACGGTTAGGCACAAAGGAAGGTAAAAGGGACATCTATAAGATGGCCAAGATCCGAGAGAGGAAGACGAGGGACATTGGCCAAGTAAAATGCATCAAGGACGGAGTAGGCCAACTCTTGGTGAAGGACGAGGAGATTAAGCATAGATGGCGGGAGTACTTCGACAAGCTGTTCAATGGGGAGAGTGAGAGTTCTACCATTGAACTAGACGACTCCTTTGATGAGACCAGCATGCGTTTTGTGTGGAGAATCCAGGAGTCTGAGGTGAAGGAGGCTTTAAAAAGGATGAAAGGAGGCAAGGCGATGGGCCCTGATTGTATCCCCATTGAGGTGTGGAAAGGTCTCGGGGACATAGCAATAGTATGGCTAACCAAGCTTTTCAACCTCATTTTTCGGGCAAACAAGATGCCAGAAGAATGGAGACGGAGTATATTAGTACCAATCTTCAAGAACAATGGGGATGTTCAGAGTTGTACTAATTACCGTGGAATTAAGCTGATGAGCCATACAATGAAGCTATGGGAGAGAGTCATTGAGCACCGCTTAAGAAGAATGACAAGCGTGACCAAAAATCAGTTTGGTTTCATGCCTGGGAGGTCGACCATGGAAGCCATTTTCTTGGTACGACAACTTATGGAGAGATATAGGGAGCAAAAGAAGGACTTGCATATGGTGTTCATTGACTTGGAGAAGGCCTATGATAAGATACCGCGGAATGTCATGTGGTGGGCCTTGGAGAAACACAAAGTCCCAACAAAGTACATTACCCTCATCAAGGACATGTACGATAATGTTGTGACAAGTGTTCGAACAAGTGATGTCGACACCGATGACTTCCCGATTAAGATAGGGCTGCATCAGGGGTCAGCTTTGAGCCCTTATCTTTTTGCATTGGTGATGGATGAGGTCACAAGGGATATACAAGGAGATATCCCATGGTGTATGCTCTTTGCGGATGATGTGGTGCTAGTTGACGATAGTCGGACGGGGGTAAATAGGAAGTTAGAGTTATGGAGACAAACCTTGGAATCGAAAGGGTTTAGTCTTAGTAGAACTAAAACTGAGTACATGATGTGCGGTTTCAGTACTACTAGGTGTAAGGAGGAGGAGGTTAGCCTTGATGGCCAGGTGGTACCTCGGAAGGACACCTTTCGGTATTTGGGGTCTATGTTGCAGGAGGATGGGGGTATTGATGAAGATGTGAACCATCGAATCAAAGCCGGATGGATGAAGTGGTGCCAAGCTTCTGGCATTCTCTGTGACAAGAGAGTGCCACAAAAGCTAAAAGGCAAGTTCTACAGGACGGCGGTTCGACCCGCAATGTTGTATGGCGCGGAGTGTTGGCCGACTAAAAGGCGACATGTTCAACAGTTAGGTGTGGCAGAGATGCGTATGTTGAGATGGATGTGTGGCCACACGAGGAAGGATCTAGTCCGGAATGATGATATATGAGATAGAGTTGGGGTAGCACCAATTGAGGAGAAGCTTGTCCAACATCGTCTGAGATGGTTTGCGCATATTCAGCGCAGGCCTCCAGAAGCTCCAGTGCATAGCAGACGGCTAAAGCGTGCGGAGAATGTCAAGAGAGGGCGGGGTAGACCAAATTTGACATGGGAGGAGTCCGTTAAGAGAGACCTGAAGGATTGGAGTATCACCAAAGAGCTAGCTATGGACAGGGGTGCGTGGAAGCTTGCTATCCATGTGCCAGAGCCATGAGTTGGTTGCGAGATCTTATGGGTTTTCACCTCTAGCCTACCCCAACTTGTTTGGGACTAAAGGCTTTGTTGTTGTTGTTGTTGTTGTTGTTGTTGTTGTTGTTGTTGTTGTTGTTGTTGTTGTTGTTGTTGTTGTTGTTGTTGTTGTTGTTGTTGTTGTTGTTGTTGTTGTTGTTGTTGTTGTTGTTGTTGTTGTTGTTGTTGTTGTTGTTGTTGTTGTTGTTGTTGTTGTTGTTGTTGTTGTAGAACTTGGCTTGTATATTCCAATGATGGGCTTCCTCAAAATGCCCTAGGTATTCATGAGCAAGCGAGTTGGATGCACACCCACTTAGTTTCTTTTGTTGAGCTTTCATATACTTATAGCTCTAGGGCATCTGTTGCATGGCAATCCATACTCACTCACATTGATATCTATTGATGGGCATCTCCATAGCCCGTTGATACGCCTAGTTGATGTGAGACTATCTTCTCCCTTTTTTTCTTCTCCACAACCACCATTCTATTCCACCTATAGTGCTATATCCATGGCTCACACTCATGTATTGCGTGAAGATTGAAAAAGTTTGAGAATGACAAAAGTATGAAACAATTGCTTGGCTTGTCATCGGGGTTGTGCATGATTTAAATACTTTGTGTGGTGAAGATAGAGCATAGCCAGACTATATGATTTTGTAGGGATAACTTTCTTTGGCCATGTTATTTTGAGAAGACATAATTGCTTTGTTAGTATGCTTGAAGTATTATTATTTTTTATGTCAATATTAAACTTTTGTCTTCAATCTTTCGGATCTGAATATTCATACCACAATTAAGAAGAATTACATTGAAATTATGCCAAGTAGCACTCCGCATAAAAAATTCCGTTTTTATCATTTACCTACTCGAGGATGAGCAGGAATTAAGCTTGGGGATGCTTGATACGTCTCCAACGTATCTATAATTTTTTATTGCTCCATGCTATATTATCTACTATTTTGGACATTATTGGGCTTTATTATTCACTTTTATATTATTTTTGGAACTAACCTATTAACTGGACGCCCAGCCCAGAATTGCTGTTTTTTTGCCTATTTCAGAGTTTCACAGAAAAGGAATATCAAACATAGTCCAAATGGAATGAAACCATCGAGAACGTGATTTTTAGGAAGATTATGATCCAGGAGACTTGGACCCTACGTCAAGAAACAAAAGAGGAGGCCACGAGGTAGGGGGGCGTGCCCACCCCCCAGGGCGCGCCCTCCACCCCCCAAGGCGCGCCCTCCACCCTCGTGGGCCCCCTGTTGCTCTACTGGCATACTCCTTCCTCCTATATATACCTACGTACCCCCAAAACGATCAGATACGGAGCAAAAAACCTAATTCTACCGTTGCAACCTTCTGTACCCACGAGATCCCATCTTGAGGCCTGTTCTGGAGCTCCGTCGGAGGGGGCATCCATCACGGAGGGCTTCTACATCATCACCATAACCTCTCCGATGAAGTGTGAGTAGTTTACCTCAGACCTTCGGGTCCATAGTTATAAGCTAGATGGCTTCTTCTCTCTTTTTGGATCTCAATACAATGTTCTCCCCCTCTCTCGTGGAGATCTATTCGATGTAATCTTCTTTTTGCGGTGTGTTTGTTGAGACCGATGAATTGTGGGTTTATGATCAAGATTATCTATGAACAATATTTGAATCTTCTCTGAATTATTTTATGTATGATTGGTTATCTTTGCAAGTCTCTTCGAATTATCAGTTTGGTTTGGCCTACTAGATTGATCTTTCTTGCAATGGAAGAAGTGCTTAGCTTTGGGTTCAATCTTGCGGTGTCCTTTCCCAGTGACAGTAGGGGCAGCAAGGCACGTATTGTATTGTTGCCATCGAGGATAACAAGATGGATTTTTTTATCATATTGCATGAATTTATCCCTCTACATCATGTCATCTTGCTTAAGGTGTTACTCTGTTTCCATGAACTTAATACTCTGATGCATGCTGGATAGCGGCCGATGAGTGGAGTAATAGTAGTAGATGCAGGCAGGAGTCGGTCTACTTGTCTCGGACGTGATGCCTATATACATGATCATACCTAGACATTCTCATAACTATGCTCAATTCTGTCAATTGTTCAACAGTAATTCATTCACCCACCGTAAAATACTTATGCTCTTGAGAGAAGCCACTAGTGAAACCTATGGCCCCCGGGTCTATCTTCATCATATTAATCTTCCAACACTTAGTTATTTCCTTTGCTTTTTTACTTTGCTTTTATTTTACTTTGCATCTTTATCATAAAAACACCAAAAATATTATCCTATCATGTCTATCAGATCTCACTCTCGTAAGTGACCGTGTAGGGATTGACAACCCCTTATCGCGTTGGTTGCGAGGATTTATTTGTTTTGTGTAGGTGCAAGGGAGTCGCGCGTAGCCTCCTACTGGATTGATACCTTGGTTCTCAAAAACTGAGGGAAATACTTACGCTACTTTGCTGCATCACCCTTTCCTCTTCAAGGGGAAACCAACGCAGTGCTCAAGAGGTAGCAACCATTCCAAAGTCTTAGAAGGCTTTAGGAGAGGAGATCTGTATATTGTTGATTTCTCTACAGGACCACAACCTGCGATATGTCTACTTGCAAAAGATTCAGAAGGCTGGCTATGGCATTGACTACTCGGTCATGCTGGCATGAGGAACTTGCACACGCTCGCGAAGAAGAAGCACGTCATTGGCATTGAGAATGTCAAATTCCTCAAGGATCACCTATGCGGTGCCTATGAAGCTGGAAAGATGACCAAGGCCAAGCATCCCATGAAGACTATTCTAACTACCACTCGTCCATTTGAATTGTTTCACATGGATCTCTTTGGTACTAATCATTATTCTGCATTCACCAATGAAGCATCACTATATGGCTTTGTTATTGTTGATGATTACTCTCGTTACACATGGGTGCATATTATCACTTACAAACGTGAAGTGCAGGAAGTCTTCAAACGATTTTCCTCGAGGGCTTCAACCAACTTTGGTGTGAAGATCAAGCACATCAGAAGTGACAATGGAACTGAGTTCAAGAATACTGGTCTTGATGACTATCTTGATGAACTTGGTATTACTCATGAGTTATTTGCTCCTTATACTCCTCAGCAAAATGGCGTCGTGGAGTGCAAGAACAGGACTCTTGTTGAGATGGCTCGCACTATGCTTGACGAGTAAAAGACGCCTCGTCACTTCTGGATTGAGGCAATTGACACTGTGTGCCACATCATCAATAGGGTATATGTTGGTGTACAAACTAGGGGCACATTTTTGTACCCCTTTACCTGTGCACGGGCAGTCGGAGCCACGCCCGCGACCACACCAAGCAGAGCGAGGGAGGTGAGCTAAGGTAATACCGAAGCCCAAGATAGCCAGAGCAACGCCAAGGCCAAGACCACAAAGAGCAGAGAGACGAAGCAGGTCCCCCCCCGGCAAGACCCTTGCTGAGCAGCCTCGGCAGCCCCGGCAAGGCCCTTGCCGGGGCATCTTGCCCCACACCAACGGAGTGAGCCACCCTTGAGCCCACGGCCCCCAACGCCATCATTAGCGTGGGGCCAGGGCTCGGGAAGGCACTTCTGTGGTGGCATGCAGATCTTTGTGAAGACAAAGGATAGTCAAGATCAACTGAGGATAGGAAGGCAGCCATCCTCACCGAAGGAACCCACAAGACCCCCGGCAAGATCCTTGCCGGGGACGCCTGCGCGCCACGGCAAGACCCTTGCCGGGCCACCCGGCAAGACCCTTGCCGGGCCACCCGGCAAGACCCTTGCCGGGCTACCCGACATGGCCCTCACCAAGCACACCAGCAGGGTCACTGTCAGGCCCGCATCAGACAAGTCTCCGCCGCCTTTCGCATGCAGCTGCCGACCCAACCAGCTGGGCGGGCACCTGCGTGGAAACATGCAGTCCTTCGTGGAGGCTTCACCACCGCGCCACCTCATCTGCCTGCCTGCCTACATGGCACCGCATGCATCGATGGCCGGGGCGCGTGTCGAAGCTTGGAGGAGCGGCGACGGACGAGACATGCCTCACCCCTGTCCCCGAGAAAGCAAGAGGACACCTAAGTGATGCATTAAATGCACCTTGTCCTGTAATACGAGGGATAACCTCGTGCCACTGTAGACCTTTACACCTCCTGTGTGCCACTGTGGCAGCCCTTTCGCCTATAAAAGGAGGCCCATGGCGCACGGGAGAAGGATTCAGATTTTTGGAGCTCGTTACACCCAGTAGCTAGCTCAAGAACACAGAATACATCCACCAAAGTAGGAGTAGAGTTTTACGCATCCTCGCGGCCCGAACCTGGATAAATGAACCGCGTGCTCTCTGTTAGACCTGCTCTTCTCTCAACCCCACGCCCCGCAACCGCAATAGGGATTCTTGTGATCCCATAGGTGTCGTTTCCCATCGACATCTTTGGGGCGCCAGGTAGGGGGCACGATTTTGAGAATCTGGTCTGGTAGTTAGCCTAGCGGTTCTTCGTCGCCATGGCCCCTAAGAAGAAGACGGCCACGGCGATCGGCTCTTTGGGGGCCGAGCGGCCCGTGCCGGTGCGAACAAGCAGCGGTCCGGTCGCGGACAGGACTCGGGCCACAGCCCGCGAACACCAGCACCACCCAAGTAGTCCGAGTCTGGCGGGCGGCGTCGTTCGTGCACCGGATGATCGGCCCCACGCCGCCGGACCCAAAGACGGAGATGGGCCCCCTGCCGGCGGCGCGGGGCCCTCCGGGGGTGTCTTTGCGCCGACTCCGGGCGGCGCGGCGACCTCCAGGACGCGTACACCCGCGACCACTACGTGTTCTTCCCATGGGGTGCATGCCGAGCAGCTTCACCACGTTGGTGACCCTGGGCACCGCCAAGGGAAGAGCCCTGTGCGTCGTCAGCAAGACGAAGGAGTGCAACACACTCGCCGAAGCACTGGCGAGGATGGCACGCACCCGCTGGGTCGTGACAGAGCTCCTTCTAACATAGTTAGAAGTCGAAGAGCGCCGCGATCCACTCAGCTGTCGCCGCCACTAACGCCAGCGGAAGCCTTGGCGCGCGCACAGCTGCTCCTCAACTTCCCTCCTGCTACGGGGAAGCTCGATGAATGGAGGGCCACCATCCGGAGCCTCGTCGCCGTTGCGAACAAATACGATCCGTGACCGGCGGGGCCCTCGGGTCGGCGCTCCACCGAACCACCACATGCTGGCACTGGGAGGACCGGGGGAGCTGCGGCCACGGTGCACTCTCCTCCTCCTCGCCAGCCGCCGCGGGTTTCGAACCATCGCGACGACGCTGTTGACAACATCTCCAAAGCGTCGTCCGATCCGCAGACCCTCCGCGACCAGCGCCAGGTCCTTCGGGAGCGAGCTCACGAAGACGCTAGAACCATCCGTCGATCCATCAGCAGGGCAGAACAAGTGAAGAAAATTAGGTCCCGGCAAGTACTTTCGTACCGAGCCCCCCGGGGACGCCGACAAGGGTACTACCGCGGACACTGAGCCTTCCCGAGAGCAACTGATTCTGGCGGGGCGTCAGGCCCTGGCCGTAGAGACAGCTGCTCCCATGGCGGAAGAGATGCCTTTCATCCTTGCCGTCGAGCCTCAGGCTTCGGCATGGGCGCAACATACCGTCCAATTCCTCCAAATAGGGGAGCTTCCTGAGGAGCAGGAAGAAGCGGAGAAAGTAGCCCGTCGGTCCGCCCTGTACCAGTTCATCGATGACGTCCTATATCGGAGAAGGCCGAACGGTGTGGAACTCAAGTGCATCCCCCGGGAGGAAGGACTAGAGCTGTTGGCAGAGATACATGGAGGCATATGTGGCTCCCACATAGGGTCAAGGGCTCTTGCCGGGAAGGCGTTCTGGCAAGGTTTCTTCTGGCCCACCACCCTCCAGGATGCGACGGCACTAGTCACCAAGTGTGAAGCGTGCCAGTTCCATTCAAAGAAGCTTCATCAACCAGCTCAAGCCCTTCAAACAATCCCTCTCTCCTGGCCATTCTCGGTCTGGGGGCTCGACATACTGGGCCCTTTCCCCCGCGCCATCGGGGGTTTGAGTACTTGTACATTGCAATCGACAAGTTCACAAAGTGGCCAGAGGTGGAAGCAGTGAGAAAGGTGACTGCTCAGTCGGCTGTCAAGTTTTTCAAAGGACTGGTCTGCCGTTTTCGTGTGCCAAACAGAGTCATCACCAACAATGGCACACAGTTCACAAGCCACACCTTCATGAAATACATTCAAGACCTTAGCGGCAAGGTCTGTTTTGCTTCCGTGGCACACCCATGGAGCAACGGCCAAGCAGAGAGGGAAAATGCTGAAGTGTTGCGAGGCCTGAGGACAAAGACTTTTGACAAGCTGCACAAGAGCGGAAGGCGCTGGATTGATGAACTACCGGCAGTTCTTTGGTCAATCAGGACGATGCCAAATCGAGCCACCGGCCAGACACCTGTTGCCCTGGTATAGGGGCAGAAGAAGTTCTCCCCATGGAACTCATATACGGGTCACCTCGAGTGCTTGCCTATGATGAGCTTGAGCAAGAGCCGTTGCGCCAAGATGACGCAACGCTCCTTGAGGAAGATCATCTTCGGGCGGCTGTGAGAGCGGCACGCTACCAGCAAGCCTTGCGCACTACCATAGCCGCAAGGTTCATGCCCGAAGCTTTGAGGAAGGCGACCTTGTTCTTCGGCGCATTCAGTCGGCCAAGAATTCCAACAAGTTGACGCCGAAGTGGGAAGGCCCTTATCGGGTAATACGAGTCACCAGGCCTGGCGCAGTCCGCCTGGAGACCGAGGATGCCGTACCAGTGAGCAACTCCTGGAACATCAAGCATCTTCGCAAGTTTTACCCATAAGGCGCGGCTTGCCGGGCCTCCCGGCAAGCCACCTTTTGTATGAGCTTTGCCGCAAGGCATGTGACCCTTCGTACAAAGCCAGGCGCAGACCCTGAGCGAGAATAAATGAAGCGCTGGCGCCCTAAGTTATAGCATGCATGCTAGGTCGAGTCTCGTCCTCGGTTAGGGTTGATAGTGCTTAGCGGCAGGTAACCCCTAGCTTAGAGGTCGAGTGCGCATCTCTCTGTTCTTCTCTGTCTTCTTTGGTTCGTAGGACACCTGAGTATCCTTGCCGAGCTGCTTTGGAAGAAGGGGGACGGACCGCATCCAGGCCTCGGCAAGCCAGTATTGCCGGGGGCTACAAGAGCGAAGATCCACCCACGGCAAGCCAAGGTTGCCAGGGGCTGCAGACTCAGATAAGTTTTCTATCCCTTATCATGCGTTTTGTTATGGACTGAGGTATGTGAAACCTCATTTTATCCTTAGGCTACCATGCTCCCCTCATTCTGGACCCTAGGACTCGTTTCCTGGGACCGAGTTTGGTCGTAGTCGCGGCAGCAAGGAAATGAAACGAGGAGCCTAAGCCCACCTCATCCCTACCTCTACCAAGGGCGTGAGAAAGGTCGAGCGAAGTGGGGGGGGGGGGCAGGGCCTGTTGCCGGGTGAGAAAACGTTTATATGAAAGGTAACAAGGATTTACTCCTTGTCGTGGGTTTTACCTATGAACAAAAAACCCGGCAAACATCCCTGTTTCATTAAAAAAAACATCCCGTACAGGTACAGTCCATACGAAATGAAAAACATGAACAAAGGGGTTACAAGTTCTAAAATTAACAAAGGCCCGAAGGCTTACAAGACTAAAAAGAGATAAGATGCCTGTAATCCCTTTCTTGTCCCTCTCCTCAGGAGGCAGGTCAAGGAGGCGAAAAGGGCGAAAAGGGCGCCTAGGCGAGCTACGAGTAGCAGAAGACACCGAGAGGACACCTCGGTGGTCGCCCACGGGCAGGCCGGTGATGGCGGTGCTGGGAAAGGAGTTGGAAGACGAGGCGACAGGACCGGCGGTATGCGACGAAGGCGTCGGTGCCTGCGTACTCCGAGTTGACAGCTTTGCCGCCCGCCCTCTTCCTCTTCTGCAGCCTCCCAACGCCAGCCGCCCAAGGAGATGGCCCCGAGGAGTTCAAGGAGCTGGCCCCACCCCCGGCAAACCTGCCGGAGGAGAGGCCAGGTGCAGATGTTGCTGCTGCCGCGCCTGCCCAGGCGCAGGGCGTCCGACGCCTAGTCGGACTCGTCCCCGCTATCCGCCCTGCTGTCCTCCTCGTCACTTTCGCTCGTGGAAGAGCTTCCATCGCCAGAATCTTCATCGGAGGAGCTCTCCACGCAACACTTCATGCGAGTCCCGAACTCCCCGAAGACCTTGACGGAGAGTAGTCCGTCCTCCATCAATTTTCAAGTAGAGGATGAGCCCCTCCGTCGGGCTGTGGATACGAGCAAACGTCTTCCACCCACGACGGAGGTACATGACTTGAGGAGCCGGGAAGTCACCGTCGACCCGCGTGCCCCCGTTCCCGCAACCCCTCATGTGCAATCTGACGGATTGGGGCCGGTCACGCTCCATCTCCTGAGCAAACGGGGCAGGAAGACGAAGACGGTGGCGCGGAGGCCGGCGTAGCCTAACGAAGAACACGCAGGGCTGGTCTCCAACATGGCCTTCCACCGAGAAAGGCACCATGGGCGGGGGCGAAGCTGGCGCACCGCCCCGCCCTCCTCTTCCCTGAGCACTACGGCCTCTGCCCCGGCCTCGCCCATGGCCTCACTCCCTCCCCCTTCCCCTCACGTCCGGCTCTACCACCACGGGTGCGGGAGGAGGAGGGACGCATTTTCGAGCGGCGACCCTCGCCGCCACCATGGAAGGACCGAGATTCCCTTTCTCCATGATGAATGAAAGGGAGGAGCAGAAGCAAAGGGAGGTAGAAGACGGAAGAATGCGGGATGCCATCTCCCCCTCCCGCTCTTTATAAAGGAACAGGGTTGGGGCTCGGCCGCCCCGCTCGACCAATCAAGACACAGGAGGCGCAGGGAACCAGGGCCGACCCGCTGCCCCAACCAGTGACGGCCCGGTCTCCCGCCTCCACCGTTTGCCACCCCGTGCGCATGAAAGACGCGTGGCAGACGTGCAGAACCGAGGGGACATGTGAAGCGACCTCTCCCCACCCCGTGATCATGGGGAGTGGACATCTTGAAGACTGCGCCTCGGCCCCATTCAGTAAATGAGCCGCGCCTCCACGCCTCCCTCCCTTTACGGGGAAGGCGCGAGCCGCCTCTTTTACTGCGATGTGACGCATGCGTGTGAAAACTGCCCCACGCATGCCGCCCACATCACACACGCCCCTCCACGCCGTGCCGCACGCGCGGGTCATGGGAAGCATAGCGCGCGAAAAATCTTACCACAGCAAAAACCACCCCGCCTGCCCGCGCACTGTTTTGGGCCTGACCCAACAACGAGTCGCGCTTATGTGTGGCCCAGGCCCGGGGGCTCCTGTCGGTGTACAAACTAGGGGCACATTTTTGTACCCCTTTACCTATGCACGGGCAGTCGGAGCCACGCCCGCGACCACACCAAGCAGAGTGAGGGAGGTGAGCTAAGGTAAGACCGAAGCCCAAGATAGCCAGAGCAACGCCAAGGCCAAGACCACAAAGAGCAGAGGGACGAAGTAGGTTCCCCCCGGCAAGACCCTTGCCGGGGCAGCTCGCCCCACACCAACGGAGTGAGCCACCCTTGAGCCCACGGCCCCCAGCGCCATCATTAGCGTGGGGCCAGGGCTCGGGAAGGCACCTCTCTGGTGGCATGCAGATCTTTTTGAAGACAAAGGATAGTCAAGATCAACCAAGGATATCAAGGCAGACATCCTCACCGAAGGAACCCACAAGACCCCCGGCAAGATCCTTGCCGGGGACGCCTGCGCGCCACGACAAGACCCTTGCCGGGCCACCCGAAAAGGCCCTCGCCAAGCGCACCAGCAGGGCCACCGTCAGGCCCGCACCAGACAAGTCTCCGCCGCCGTTCACATGTAGCTGCCGACCCAACCAGCTGGGCGGGCACCTGCGTGGAAACATGCAGTCCTTCGTGGAGGCTTCACCACCGCGCCACCTCAGCTGCCTGCCTGCCTACATGGCACTACATGCATCGATGGCTGGGGCGCGTGTCGAAGCTTGGAGGAGCGGCAACGGACGGGACGGGCCTCGCCCTTGTCCCCGATAAAGCAAGAGGACACCTAAGCGATGCATTAAATGCACCTTGTCCTGTAATACGAGGGATAACCTCATGCCACTGTAGACCTTTACACCTCCTGTGTGCCACTGTGGCAGCCCCTTTCGCCTATAAAAGGAGGTCCATGGCGCACGGGAGAAGGATTCGGCTTTTTGGAGCTCGTTACACCCCGTAGCTAGCTCAAGAATACAAAATACATCCACCAAAGCAGGAGTAGGGTTTTACGCATCCTCGCAGCCCGGACCTAGATAAACAAACCGCGTGCTCTCTGTTAGACCCGCTCTTCTCTCAACCCCGCGCCCCGCAACCGCAGTAGGGATTCTTGTGATCCCATAGGTGTCGTTTCCCACCGATAGTATATCTTCACAAATTCTTCAAGAAGACTGCATATGAACTCCTCACTGACAAGAAACCCAATGTGAGTTATTTCAAAGTCTTCGGTGCTAAATGTTGGATTAGAGATCCTCATCACAATTCTAAATTTGCATTGAAAGCACATGAAGGTTTTATGCTTGGTTATGGAAAGGACTCGCACACCTACAGAGTCTTCAACAACGTTCACCACAAGGTTGTTGAAACTGTAGATGTGCGGTTCGATGAAACTAATGGCTCACAAAGAGAGCGGCTACCTCCTGTGCTAGATGAAAAATCACCTGAGGAAACCATTAAGTTCAAGGCTACTGGGGATGCCATTCCTATTGAAGCTGAAGAAGTCATTCCAGATCGTGAAGAACATCATGGTGGTGCACTTGAAGAAAATGGCTCTGAAGAAAATGCTGAGCAAATTCCTCGTCGTTAACCAGCTCATCCCCGTGTTGCAAATGAAGTGCAGATTGAGAAAATCATCAGCGACATCAACGCACTAGGTCCTCTCACGTGCTCAAAAGCTTCACATTTTTCTAACGTTTGTGGGCACTTTTCTTCCGTCTCCATCACGGAGCCCACTAAGGTAGATGAAGCATTTCTAGAGCCTGAGTGGATTCAAGCTATGCAAGAGGAATTACAATAGTTCGAGCTCAACAATGTCTGGGAACTTGTCAAGCGACCAGACCCTTGCAAGCACAATATCATTGGCACAAAGTGGATCTACCGCAACAAGCAAGATGAAAATGGCCTTGTGCTAAGGAATAAGGCACGACTTGTAGCTCAAGGCTACACACAGGTTGAAGGAATTGATTTTGATGAAACTTTTGCACCTATTGCTAGACTTGAGGCTACTCGCATATTACTTGCTTATGCTAATTATCATGACATCATCTTATATCAAATGGATGTGCAAAGTGTATTCCTCAATGGTAAGCTTGAGGAAGAAGTATATGTTGCTCAACCCCCAGGTTTTGAAGATCCAAAGCATCCTGACAAAGTCTTCAGACTCAATAAGGCCCTCTATGGCCTCAAGCAGGCCCCTCAGGCGTGGTATGATACTTTGAAGGAATTCCTCATGAAGAAAGGCTTCAAACCCGGTTCACTTGACCCAAATCTTTTTAGCAAAACTTATGATGATGAATTATTCGTGTGCCAAATATATGTTGATGATATCATCTTTGGTTGTACTGACCAACATTACAGTGATGAATTTGCCTATAAGATGAGTGAAGAATATGAAATGTCTATGATGGGATAATTGAAATTCTTCTTAGGTCTTCAGATTTGTCAACAGTGCAACGACATCTTCATATCTCAGGAGAAATACCTCAAGGATGTATTGAGGAAATTCGGCATGCAAGATTGGAAAGGGGTCAAAATCCCTATGCCCACAAATGGCCATCTATGCACTGATTAAAATGGTATTGACTTTGATCAAAAGGTATACCGCTCCATGATTGGCTCTTTATTGTATTTATGTGCATCTGGGTCAGATATTATGCTTAGTGTATGCATGTGTGCCTGCTTTCAAGCCACACCGAAGGAATCACACCATAAGGTTGTGAAGCATATTCTTTGATATCTAGCTCACACACCAACACTTGGATTATGGTATCCCAAGGGCTTGGCTTTTGATCTTATTGGATATTCAGACTCTGACTATGCTGGTGATCGTGTGGACCACAAGTCAACCTCAGGCACATGCCATTTCCTCGGACGATCCTTGGTCCGTTCGTCCTCGAAGAAACAGAACTACGTATCACTTTCTACTGCTGAAGATGAGTACATTGCTGCTGGTTCGTGCTGTGCTCAATTGCTATGGATGAAGCAAACCCTCAAGGACTATGGCATCAATGTGAAGAATGTGCCACTCTATTGTGACAATGAGAGTGCCATCAAGATTGCTCATAATCCAGTTTAGCACTCAAAGACAAAGCACATTCAGATTCATCATCATTTTCTTCGTGATCATGTGTTGAAGGGCGACATCTCCATCGAGCATGTGAAGACTGAAGAACAACTAGCCAATATCTTCACAAAGCCCTTGGATGGGAAGAGATTTAGCAAGTTGCGGTTTGAGCTAAATATCTTAGAATCTTCGAATGTCCTTTGAAAGGACACACATCCTAACACTTATGCAAAATTGATGACTTAGATGTGCAACACACGAAGTAACATTTTTGTTCAATCAATGAATACCAACCCTCTAAGTGTGAAGAAATTAACGAATAATTTGATTCTCAGAGCCCTACGACAATTGTACGCAGCGTCTGAAATCAGCATTCTTATACGGTGGGTTACGCCACCAACAAAAATTGAAACTCTTCAATTTGAGTTTTTCTTCAGTTTTGAAATTCCTCAGTTGTTCAATTTCTTCAACTTTGCAATGTCTTCACTTCCATCGTTTTTCTTCATTGTATATATATATATATATATATATATATATATATATATATATATATATATATATATATATATATATATATATATATATATATATATATATATATATATATGAGTTTATGTCCTCTACAACATTCACTTATTGCTATTTCTTCAAGTTGCCTTTTTCTGCTAAGTGAATGTGATCGGACCCTTCCCCCTCTATGCTAAACTCAACCTAGCTTGTTCACAAATTCTTCATGTGCGTTCTATTTGAAACCCATTCAAAATCTTCATTGTGTCCTTGTCAGCTGAAGAATTTGTGAACAAAATGTTAAAATATTCTAACCTGAATTTTTGGTTGTTGCCGCTCAAAACGTCCACATCCCATGATATGATTATCTTATTCACCCACAATCTCACATGATGCCCACCTCTCAGTACGTAGGTAGCACATGTCACAAGGATGAGAAGGGTCAGGGGCACGTTCGTACATTTTCCTCGGGCGAGCGGTTTTTCACCTCGGCTATATATACCCCTCATCCTCCTCAGACTGTTTTTACTCCGCTCGACCTCACTCCCTCGCTAGAGCTCTCAAAACCTAGCACGGCTGCTACTTCCATCGTCGCCGGTGAGGAAGAGCTTCACTGCCTCGACCTCATCGCCATCGTACTCACGCCAGCCGCAGATTTCTTCACTCCGCCGCCGTCGTAGCTGTCTTCCTCTGCCAAGTTAGGGCATGGAAGATCTGGACAGACGAACTTCTAAATCTACACCTCTTAGTTCATCATGTTCTTCGTCAAGCGTAATTAAAAGTTACTTTTACCGCCCTTGTTGATTATGATGATTTCCATAAAATCTTCAAAAGGTGTTTATTCCTCAACTTCCACACTTTAAACACCTCACACAATCATCTGTTATTGATCTGTTTCTCTAAGCAACATTTTTTCTTCAAGAATCCTCAATTGTGTGGATTTTCAATCTATACAACTTTGGAACCTAAGTCAGAGTACGCTTAGTGAAATTCCTCAAGACACCACTGGTCAAATTCCTCAAACTTGTTCTTTTTGCAAAAACTTCTGAGAATGCATATGACCTCTCCAAATTCTTCGCACCTATACTCTGTTCACAGGTACACATGTCCGCTGCTGAATCACTAGGTTCTCATCAACTTAACTCATTTGCAGCATTCCTCGAAGAAAATTTGCATACCTCATCAGAGAACTCAATTGTTCAAAATCCTCAGCTGAAAAAATGGTTGACGGCAAGAAACCTTAGAAGGGAGGGAAGAAATTGCAAGTCAACACTGCTTTTGAAATCCCTGAGGATATCTATGCTGGATACTGCACACCCCCTCAATAGACAAAGAATGAGCGCAAAGTGCGCATTCAGAAGATTGAGAGGAGATGGGCCAGAGAATGGAGGGAATATCGCTATGTCACTCCCAAGTACATGAAGAAATTCGTTGTACATCCTCCATGCCCAAGACCTCCATTGGCACCAGGCCAAGAAGCTGTTCCCTCAAGCATCAGAAGAGGTGAGGAATTTCCTGCCAAATGGGCCAAGCGTCAAGCTAAGTTGGCCAAAGTAGCCAAAGAGGCAGTGAGGAAATTCAATGAAGACTCTGCTGCTGCCGCCGCTGAGGCTTCCGCTAGCAACCCCAGAAAGTCTATGCAAAAGAAGCCTGCTCTCAAGCCCAGTTCTTCACCAATGCTCTCACGACCCAGCTCATCAATGCCCTCACGGCCAATTCCTCGTTGTCCATGTTCCTCAAGTTGCAAAACCCTCAGCTCCTCCAGCAAAGTCCTCGGCACCTGTGCATCTCGCCTCTTGCCAAAGGACCACATGCAAATCAATTGCCTCAGGAGCCTCTGCAAGTTCTTCTGCTCCTCCGCAATCCTCAACTGACCCCACTCTGCTGAAGACTAAGGCCACTGCTGGACGAGGCTCTAGACCAAGTCCTCACAAGAAGCAGGTTGCATTTCATGTACCGTCAAGTGATGACGAAGTTGATGATGAAGAACTCGCCAAAATCATCATAGAGAGACAACAAAGGGCCGCTAGAGCCAAAGGAAGTGACGTTCCTCTCCTGCTGGATCCTAAGCTGATCCTTGAGTACATTGATCTCTGGCACAAGGACCCCAACACTCCTGTGCCTAACTTCAAGCTCACCCCTGGCCAAAGTCAAATGATGACCGCCTTCATTGGCGAAGAAAAATATAAGTTTGAGAAGGCAGGCAGCTGAAGAAAGCTCAATACAAAAAGGAGCGCTTTCTGAAGAAGAATGTTGTCAATATGGCAACTGATGAACTTGTTGCTATACAAACTTAGATCAAAGGACTCAGTGATGAATTCAACGTCTACCACGCAGATTGGCTTGGATCCAAAATCAGATTTGCGAAGTTGGCTGAGAAATTTACTTCAACTGATGCTGCATCATCGCAACTCGAATCTCCTCACGATGAAGCATCTGCTCAGCCCACTGAAGAACATGCCAGCACCGTTGATGAAAATTAGGCTGCTGATGAAACTACAAGTACCAGGGCTGATGAAGCTATTCTAGCCGTTGATGACATTGCGAGGGCAACCACTAGTGTTGCGCCTGAAGAACAAGCTAGGCTAGCTGAAACATCAACTGTTGTGCCTGAAGAAACTAAACCAACCAGGCCAACTGCATCAGTTGTGCCTCAGGAAAATGAACCAATTTCCTCTGCCCCCCCTGCACCAACGCCAAGTCCCATTCTTCCTTCTGCATCAGAAGCGAACAAAACCAAGGCTGCGGAGCGAGCAACAGTGAAGAAGAGGAAAGCATCTGCTTCATCAGATTCTTCAGCACCGAAGAAGATGAAGAAATTGAAAATCTCTTTTGAGAATCCCGTTGATGTTGTTCCTATCACGAGTATGCCATCAAAGAAAATTGTTCCTTTTGGTGAAGATTATGAGATCCTAAGCGGATCTGATGAAGATATTCCTTCTGCTGCTTCTTCAGAGTAGTTGGATGAAGAAATTGAAGCGGATAATATCCCTTTAACCCCTGTCGTCTCACCGCCCATGCCTCAGTTCACAGCTGAAGAGGCAAGCGTTGAAGAATTGGATGAAGAAGAGCAAGACGTGGACATTGGGAGCACCACTCCAGTGCTCAATGATGACCATTGGGAAAGTCATCACCCCAACTCTCCCATGTTCACACCATTGCAATAGATTCCTCAGTCCCCAGTTCAGACTGAAGAAGTTCAAATGGGATCTGATGAGCCTCAAGCTACACCTTCCATTCATGAAGAAATTCCAGCCACTAGTGCCGATGCTGATGTTGCTGACGAGATGAAGGTCCAGGCTGCTACTGAAGCAGAAACTGAAATTCCTCAGCCTGTGGTCCTGAGACTGTGATTCCTGAAACTATGAACGCGTTGACTGATACTCCTCAGCCCAAGACGGAGAATCCCTTCTCCAAAAAGCAAAAATTCAAGGCTGATGACTTCTTTCACGAGCATGTGTTCTTCACCGACTACAACCCGTATGACTCTGCTCGTCTTAGAAGGAAGCGTTTCTGGACAGCCAACCAAGCCAACTTCTACTCTTCACTGCTTTTTAATAAGGACAAGATCTTTGACCATGAGCATATTCCTCATGTGGACATGGAATCGCTGCCTTGCTTCACCCCAGTCCTTAGTGTTCTTCATGATGCTGGACTGCTCAACTTCTGCACCAACAACGTAGACTGGAATGAAGAGCTAATTCTTCAGTTCTACGCAACGCTGCACATCACCAGCAATGCTGAAGATGTGAATTCTTGGGTGTTGGATTGGATGACAGAAAACACTCACTTCAAAGCACCGGCCTCTGAATTTCTTCATGTCCTGCCTGTCAGTCCTCCCCTTGAAGGTGCGCAGCTCATCTACCATGAATCTGAGCTATCTGACCATTACATGCAAGTTTTGATGAAACCTCTGAAGCCTGGTCAAGCTCCGAGATCCAAATTCCTCGTGAAGGAATTGTTGTATGTGCCACGGACTGTCTATCGCATTCTGACCAAGACATTGATTCCAATCAAAGGCCACGACTCTAATCAAAGGCATCATGAAGAATCTGCTATGCAACATCATTTATGGCGTTCCAATCAACTACCATGATTTCTTCACGAGGACTCTATCCAATGTTGCTTTGTCACCTTTTGAGTTGAATCCTTACGCTCCTTGGATTATGAGATTCCTCAGGTTAAGGTCTTCAATCAACTGCAAGACTGATGTGCTAAATCATCATAGCTACTTGCCCCCAATTGAAGTCTTCAAATGACCAGTTTCCTCATCTGATGAAAAGGGCAAAGGTGCTATCATTGATGAAGGCACTTGTCCATTGGATGGTCAGCTACGAAAAGTTGCATCTTACTCAACCAATAATGGCTCTGCCACTCATGACTCTGCCACAGATGCTTCAAAGCAAAATCCTCAAGGTACAGCTCCAAGGGTGATGACTGATCGTGAGCTTCTCCTCAGTCTTCACCAGAAGGTCGATCGCAACCATAAATGGGTCAAGCGTTAGTTTGGTTCAATTCTTCACAACATGACTGCTACACACAATTTAGTGAAGAATAATCATTACTACCTCCATGAAGTATTTGCTCGCACCAGGGCTGTTCTGTCTCATCTTTATGGTGAAGAAGATCTCAAGCAGGACTTTGACTGGTCTCAGCCGCCATCAAAGAAATTCAAGAAAGACAAAGTTCCTTCCTTGGTAGCCAACTCATATTCTTCATCACGCGAGACTGATGAGCATGAAGATTTGGACGACACTGCAGCAGGCCCTACCTCAACAACCGACCCCAACAACGCTGGCGCTCCTCCATCGACTTCGTGATATTCTTCAGGGGCGTTAGTCTTCACTTTTCGCCCCTTTTGGTCACTCGATGACAAAGCGGGAGAGATTTGAGTTAGTCTTCTAGCGGGTCTCTATATATGTAACATCCCAAAATTCTAAATTTTGGAATGTTATATTAAATAAATATGTATGCTTGTTTGTTTGATTGTGGTGTGGTTGCTTGTGTGAAATTGAGTGAAATTTGAAACTTTTTGAAAGTTGAATGAGAGGGAATGAAATGACTTTCCCAAACTTTCACCTTGCATTTATGATCTCCATGAATTCAAATCCATTTCATCACAAAACCCTAGAGTGAAGATGATATGACTTCTTCCATTTAAATAAATGAAAAGGGTTTTGAAAAGATTTGAATTCCATTTGGAAATATTTCAAAAATTAAGAAAACTTTACGCAACTCAATGATTTTCATGAGAGAGGATAATATGATTTCTACAAAACATATGAAATAGAGTTGGGAGTGGTTTGAAATTCAAATTCAAAACCATTTAGGAGTTATTTTGGTTTTTATTCAAATTATTTTTCTCCAAAAATAAAATATATGGGAATTAGGGTAAAATGATTCCCTACAGTATAACAGTGGAGAAAAATAAATTTGAAATAATTTTGTTATTTTAAAAACAATTTTTATTGGGTTTTATTGCAACAGCACCACTGTTTGACTTTTGTGAATTTGTTTTGTATTTTATTTAAACCTGAGAAATAGTTCATGTTTTAGGACTTGTTTTTGTGAAAATTTTGATATATTATATGCCCATATAATATAATATATTTATTTATTTATGTTTGTTTTATTGTCTATGCAGAACAAAACAAAAAAAAAACTGGTCGTAGCCACCGTAGCCCACCTCTCTTTTTCTCTCTCTCCCTCGGCCCACCTACCTAGCCCCACGCCCGAAGCCCCTCTCCTTCGGTCGCCCGCTCCTCCTCTCGCTCGTCCTATGTCGCTGACCGCTGGGTCCCGTTGCCCGATAGCCCTTGTCCGCGATCTTCTTCCTCCCCACGCCAGAACCACCGCCGCCGCGCCGCCGGAATCCCGATTCTCACAGGATATGATCTCCCCGATCTTTCCCCTCCTCCAAGGCGCTTCCACTATAAGTACCCCGACTCCTCGACCCGTCCCCCTCCTTTCCCCTCGCCAAAACCCTCTCCCTCACCCGTACTGCCTCGCCGGAGCCCGAGCTCCGCCGCCATGCCATTGCCGCCGCAGCACTCGACCCCGACCACCTTGCCACCACCTGAGATCACCACTGCAACCCCATCGCTCGTCCGCATCTCCCCGTGCCTTCGCCTTCGCCCGAAACCCACCGGAGCGCCGTCATCCGTCGACGCTCGAACGCCATCGCCGCCTCAACCTCACCGCCATCCTCCTCTGACGTCCCCGAGCTGACCTCCGACCACCATCGCCATCGCCGTTGTCTTCCACATCGCTTGGGCGTCTTCACTGTCGTCGAGGACCACCGGAGGCCTCACCTGCGTCGTCCCCGAGCCGTCACTGCCGCTGCCGACCTCCCCGGAGCTACCCACCGCGGTGAGCCATTCCCCTCCGTCCGATCTGTTATTGACGCGCTAGATTAGATCTAACGAACGGTTAGGTTTTTCTGTTTATAGATCGGTTTAGTTCCGGTTCATTCCGGTTTTATTCGATTTAGATCGGTTCAGGTCGAGTCGGTTTAGCCGATTGGTCTTTCTGTTTTAGACCCTACGCGTTTCTGTTATTTTATGACTGAGCGCTAGATAGTTCAGATCGCCCACCTCCCTGGCCCGATAGCAGTAGGCCACGTAGCTAGTGCCCGTTTTGTTTATTTTATTTTATTTTTGTTTCTGTTTTAGAAACATAATAGTTCTGATTTTAGATTGCTTATAACTTTTATGTTTTAGATCCAATTTGAGTGATTCCAATTGCCCTAGTTTCTTAATTTTGTCTAGTTTCTATAGATCAAAAGTTTAGTTATGTTCGAAAGTTTCAAATGTGAATTTGCATGAATTTTCTCAAATCACTATTTTGGCCATAACTTGAGTTTGAAAATATATTTTACGTTCATTATTTTTTGCCCCTAGTCAATATTTGAATTGTTTATCCAGTAGCATATAGCTATTTATTTTTAGTTTATTTTAAAATTAAGTTTTAGTAAAACAGTACTATTTTAGTTCTAGTTTTGTTTTAGTCTTTTCTTTATAGTTTTAATTGTTTTTAAATTATTTCTTTTTTCACTTTTGAAAATTTTAGTTTTGTTTCTGTTATAAAACAGCAGAAAATTTTAGTCTTATTTTAAAAAATTTATTTTTCTTTAGTTTTGTATAAAAACCTGTTTAGGTCATAGTTAGTGTTTTATGAAAGCTGTTTATTTGTTTCCTTTTGCAAATAACATTGTATGAAAAATACTTTCTGTTAACTTAATTGTTTTACATTTTATTTTCTGTTAACTTATTAGTGTTTTATTGCTATTAAGTTTTTACTTATGGCAAATCTATGTTAGGTGTTTGTAGTAAAGTCGTAGACTTTCCTTAGTAGTTTTCTTTGTGGTTTTACTTGAAGTTTCTTTGGAGTTCATTTGAGTTTGTTATTGCGTTTTCTTTGTTGACTTAATTGTTATTTTTTTAGTGCTAGAATTGTTTGCTTATATGAATGCTATGAATGTTAATATAGATTTTCATCGGAGTGACGAATAATATCAAGTCATTATTTTGAGAGTGTTGTTATCTTCATCAAGTAATACCAGGCAAGTTCACTTTGACCATGTTTTCCATACCTATGTTTTATTTGCATGTAGTAGCACCCTTTCAATAATCCCTCCAGTAGTGATATTGATTTCTTGTAGTTGAGTAGAATGCATGAGGTAGGAACCCGTCTCTCCGTTATGAAGCCCGGGACGTTATATAGTTTTAATGCTACGCCATTGTAGAAGGGGTTTGGTATGAGTGCACGAGAGTGGTGTGAAGAAGGACTCTACGTTAATGAAGTCAACTTCATGATGGCATCGGCAAGGACTGCATCTTTAGGACTCAAGACCTCAAGATTTCGAGACTCGAGATAAGAATTCAATACACACTACTGGGTGAAGGACGGTTGACGGGCACCCTGGAGAAACCAGTGGATGGCCGGGATGCATGGAGAAGCGCCATGACATCTTGCGGAAAGCTTCACCCAGACTCAAAGAGACGGAAGAATACTTCAGGCCCGGAAGCTTACCTGTGCAACCGCAAGTCACTATGGGCTCTGGCTTGGTTGACCTTAGTTGCGACTCTGGCTGGGACGGTGCTAGCAGATGTAGAACTACGGTAGGATTGGATGAGCACCGGACAGTGGTCAGGGGAACTATTTGGAAGACCATGTTTCAGTCGTCTTGTTCTCAAACACCCTGAAGTGTGAGAACGTAAAAAGAGGGATCGAATCTTGCGGGTAAAGTGTACAAACCTCTGCAGTGGGTTAAAACCCAATCGATTAGACGTGTCCCCGGTTACGGACAATTTGAGCCTCTGGACTTGGATCTATCTCGGAACTCTCAACACTGGACTGATAATTTAATTGTGGGCAACTTATGATGATTTGGGTGATGAGACATCGGTTGGCGGAACCATGTCATGATAGAAAAATCTATAGTACAGACTTCTGATATTCCTTTGAAGTAGGGAAAATAAAAAAACAACTTTTATGCAAACAAAACTCAGATACAGAGCCAGAAAGCCATACTGCATATAGTATAGTTTATCATCTGTTTTCTCTTATTGTGATCTTGCCGGTACATTCAATGTACTAACCTACATGGCTGCAACATATCATGTTGCAGATTTTTCTTCCGACGAGTAAGAGTTACGATACAGGGTTACGGTCTACACTCAACTTGCCGATGGTGTTGATGGGACTCCACACCCGTTGATTGTTTCCGCTGAGACTTATAAGGTATATATAAGTTTTACGTTATTTATACATGTGATGGCACTTTGATATATACATTGATGTACTGTGTGTGCCAGCATACTAATCCAGGGATGGCACGGATACACAGAGGCTTGACCGTCTGAGGTTGGGTCGCTACAATATATGGGCATTTTTTTGCTAAGTTACAACTCTCGTTCTTTTGAAGACTTTGTTGGATCGATTTGTAAACTTAAACCCGATGGTGGTCTGATACTTTTGCTATGTTCTTCTGCATGCTATTTCCTCATATATGTTAATGCATGCATGCGGAATTACATCAGTCACCATATTTCATCATGCATTTCAAATTCTTCATACCATATGTTAAATGTGTGTATGAATTACAAGATATAGGGGGAGATCTCCATGATTCTAATCTTCAAAAATGTGCATTGCTTCAAAAGCAAATTCCTCACTATGCACATCTTCAGGGGGAGTTCTTCTATATCTTGCAATCAAATTCCTCAAAATCAGTATTTACACTTCATATGCTTATCCCCATTGAAAACTTAACCTATATTGTCATCAATCACCAAAAAGGAGGAGATTGTAAGTGCATCTAGTGCCCCTTAGTGATTTTGGTGTATTGAAGACTTATAGGTTAAGGGACTGATGTGTTTGTGAGTGTACACAGGTTTATAAGTCTAGGAGGAGTTCGATATTTACAGAGAAAGTCGACCCCTAAAAATGAATGTCTTCAACTAAAGACTTTGGATTTCTGAAGACTTTCTGAAGACTTTGAAAGTGAAGAAATCTGTGTGACCGTGAAGACTTGATATTCATGTGAGGAACATGAAGCGTGAAGACTTTTGTTTTCGTAGTTCCATTTTCTCTTTCTTGAGTCAAAGGAAACACCTTACTGTTAAAGGGGGTCGAGGAAAAACTAAGGAAAAGTTTCCAAGTGATGCTCATCTCAAAATCCTACTCCTACCAATCCTTTCGAGTGAAGCCATTGGAAATCTCATACAACTCGGTCAATTTCTTCAGTGACATAGACAAAGATCTTCTGGTCTCTGAGGAATTTGTTCTGACTGAGGAGTTAGGAATTCGTCAGTGCGGATTGCCTACAAGTGAGGAACATGATAGCCCTGAGGAATTTGAACCTCAAATTTCTGACCATTGCTGTGCTACGCTCCAGCTGTCCCAAAATATCTATCCACCTAACGGTCATATCATTGAAGGGCATTTATGTCTTATCATGTCGGGCTACTCCCTAGGCTATAAATAGCCGCCCCTACAACCACTAGCTGGTTGGCTGCTCCGAGAGAAACTGACACTTGTCATTGAGAGCATCCCATCCTCCGAGGACTTTGAGCGAAAATCATCAAGTGAGGAAAAACCCAAACCCAAACACCTACAAACCCAAAGTGATTGAGCATCACTGAAGAGATTGTTCCTATGTGGGACCGATGCTTGTTACCTTTGAAGACTGTGCATCTTCCAGACGGTTAGGCATCATAGTCTAGAGCATCCAAGAGGAAACTGTGGATTGCCGAGTGACCGAGTTTGTGAAGGTTTGGAAGTCACCTGAAGACTTACCATGAGTGATTGGGTGAGGTCTGTGTGACCTTAGCTCAAGGAGAATACCGTGAGGACTGTGTGTCCTCAGGTTCAAATACCTAGCCGCTCCAACCAGACGTACAACTGTCACAACAGTTGGAACTGGTCTACCAAATCACTGTCTTCACCGAGCTAACTGGTTCTATTTCCTCAACCCTTCCATTTCCTCGTTACCGTGTTGTGTACTCAATCGTTACTGTTTGAAGACTTTGATTGAAGACTTTCTCAATTCCCTTAGTTCAATTTCTTCAGTCAGTCCGTCTTTAGCCTACATATCTTGTGCTTACGCTTTCTGTACTCTGTGTTTGTTTTTATTTCATCATGATGACAGTGTTCACGTTATGTTATGTCTGCATCTGAGTACTTATTCCGCTGCAAGTAGTTCTTCGCTTAGGAATTTCCTCACCCTGAAATTCCTCAGTGAAGAATTCATAAAAATCGCCTATTCACCCCCTCTCTAGTCGTCTTAACGCACTTCCAGTATCCTGTTTAGGAAGACTAGATGATGGAGGCTCCCTGAAGACGGAATAAGGTCATCCATGTCTATCCACTGTCCTGGTGGTGTGTCTAGTATCGTTGGGGGTATCTGGGGGTGTGTCTCGGGCGGATCTCTCAGGATTCGGTTGGTGGTTGTCCTTGGTAGATCCGCTCGGATCCGGTCTCTGTATGTCTATGTTAGTGTGTCTTCAAGTTGGATCCTTCTAATATACGCATCTCTTCATCAACAATGGCTGATGTTCTAGTGCGCTGGACTTATGGGGCCTTAGCACGGCGACTTCACAACCATCAACTAGAACAAGTTTTGTCCGGCTCCGGCAAGGGAGGGGTGATGATGGTGGCGTGCCTTCGGCTCGCTTTAGTGCTTGTAGTTGTCATTAGATGGTCTACAAATCTAGATGTATTTTTTACATTTTTTGTGTTCATTGTACTGCCATGAATGATTATAAATATATTGAAAGTTCTGTCGCAAAAAATAGAAATTAGATAAATGTTCGCGTGTTTCAAAAGATATGTTCGTGACATTTTAAAGAATATTAATACAATATAGAAAATGTTTGCACAGTTTAAACATATTTTGTATCATTAAAAAATTGCTCGATGTGTATTTGAAAAAAACATGTATTAAAAAATGTCAAAGACATGTATTTAAAAATGTCCAACGTGTATCAGAAAAAGTTTGACGTGTATACAAAAATATGCAATGCATACTAAAAAAAGTAGACATCGTAACATATAATATATTTTTAAAACACACTATAGATGCATACGCACATACACTCACATCTATGAATGCACTCACGCATGCATAACCTACCCCTATGAGCACCTCTAAGAGACCGAGTCAGCATATCATCTTGAGATTGATGAAGTTGCAAAAGACGCCTTCGCAGTTGATGTGAATGACTCCTCCCACTAAACGCAGATCGGCGAAAGAGGTGGAATAAATCCAAAACAATGCGAGCACGAGTCTTGAGTCTAGAACTTGAACCCTGGTGGTTGGGGATAGCACTGCCCTCCTAAGCGTCGAATCACAGGTTGATTCTCATCAAAACATATAATTTAAAAAGTTAATCATGTATCTTAAAATGTTAAACTTGTATAGGAAAAATGTTCCAAAGATGAAAAATGTACAATGTCTATAAAAATATTACACATGTGCTAAAAAGAAGAAAATTTGTGGAAAACTAAGAAAGGAACAAATAAAACCGAAGGAAACCAAAGAAAAAAAATCTAAGAAAATTGTTGCAAAACAGTGCAAAATCAATAAAGAAATCCAGGGGAAAAGAAGGCCGGCCCAGTGCCGCCGCACATGCAAGACTACTTGCATCTCAGAGTGTGAGAAATAGATCCTGCGCGATGTCGTATCCGTAAGGGCACTGATACGTGCCGGCGCGCCGACCCAAATTTGGGCCGGTCGCACCGCAACCCTTCGATCCCGCGCGTGTAAACCGTTCGATCTGCTCGTTTTGCCCATTGTTTCTTTCAGCCTTCACATCCCTCGCTAAGAAAACATGGTGGCGCCCCTATCTCCTCCCGCGCCCAGCATCGCGTGTTGCCTCCCTCGTCAGGTTGCCGTGTCGTCGATGCTCGCCGCCGCCGCTCGCCGCCGCCAATCACAGAAAAGCCCACTAGCAGCTTTTCATCCCCGTCCCTGCATCCATGGTAGCCCCACCATAGCGTTGGCCGCAAAACCGTTCCTCGCCGGTGCTGGTGACGCCCGGTTGCAGCATTAATGGTGACATGGTGTCGCTCGCAGCCAAAGCCGACGGTAGCAAAAAATTAGGCCAGTTCTAGCAAAACAAAACGATGGTGGTAGCAAAAAAACGGTGGCTCCAGCACAAGCCAGAAGGAAATATGCCCTAGAGGCAATAATAAAGTTATTATTTATTTCCTTATTTCATGATAAATGTTTATTATTCATGCTAGAATTGTATTAACAGGAAACATAATACATGTGTGAATACATAGAAAAACATAGTGTCACTAGTATACCTCTACTTGACTAGGTCGTTAATCGAAGATGGTTGAGTTTCCTAGCCATGGACATGAGTTGTCATTTGATTAACGGGATCACATCATTAGGATAATGATGTGATTGACTTGACCCATTCCGTTAGCTTAGCACTTGATCGTTTAGTATGTTGCTATTGATTTCTTCATGACTTATACATGTTCCTATGACTATGAGATTATGCAACTTGCGTTTACCGGAGGAACACTTTGTGTGCTACCAAACGTCACAATGTAACTGGGTGATTATAAAGATGCTCTACAGGTGTCTCCGAAGGTACTTGTTGAGTTGGCGTATTTCACGATCAGGATTTGTCACTCCGATTGTCGGAGAGGTAACTCTAGGCCCTCTCAGTAATGCACATCACTATAAGCCTTGCAAGCAATGTTACTAATGAGTTAGTTGCGGGATGATGCATTACGGAACGAGTAAAGAGACTTGCGGTAACGAGATTGAACTAGGTATAGAGATACCGACGATCGAATCTCGGGCAAGTAACATACCGATGACAAAGGGAACAACGTATATTGTTATGCGACTTGACCAATAAAGATCTTCGTAGAATATGTAGGAGCCAATATGAGCATCCAGGTTCCGCTATTGGTTATTGACCGGAGACATGTCTCGGTCATGTCTACATAGTTCTCGAACCCGTAGGGTCCGCACGCTTAACGTCTGGTGACGATTGTATTATGAGTTTATGTGTTTTGATGTACCGGAGGTAGTTCGGAGTCCCAAATTAGATCGGGGACATGACAAGGAGTCTCGAAATGGTCGAGACGTAAAGATCGATATATTGGACGACTACATTCGGACATCGGAAAGGTTCCGAGTGATTCGGGTATTTTTCGGAGTACCAAGGAGTTACGGGAATTCGCCGGGGAGTATATGGGCCTTATTGGGCTTTAGGGGAAATATAGAGGGGAGGCTGCGCGCCCCCCAAGGCTTAGTCCGAATTGGACTAGGGGGAGAGGCGGCGCCCCCTCCTTCCTTCTCTTCTCTTTTCTCTTTCCTTCTCTCCTACTCCTACTACTTGGAAGGGCTCCTAGTTCTACTAGGAAACCGGGAGTAGGACTCCCCTAGGGCGCGCTATAGAGAGGACCAGCCCTCCCCCTCCTCCACTCCTTTATATACGGGGGCAGGGGGCACAAGTTGATCTATTGATCTATTCCAGCCGTGTGCGGTGCCCCCCTCCACCATATTCCACCCCGGTCATATCGTAGTGGTGCTTAGGTGAAGCCCTGCGTCGGTAGCAACATCATCACCGTCAGCACATCGTCATGCTGACGGAACTCTCCCGTGAAGCTCTGCTGGATCGGAGTTCACGGGACGTCATCGAGCTGAATGTGTGCTGAACTCGGAGGTGTCGTATGTTCGGTACTTGAATCAGTCGGATCGTGAAGACGTACGACTACATTAACTGCGTTGTGATAACGCTTCCGCTTTCGGTCTACGAGGGTACGTGCACAACACTCTCCCCTCTCGTTGCTATGCATCACCATGATCCTGTGTGTGCGTACGATTTTTTTTTGAAATTGCTACATTCCCCAATAGTGGCATCCGAGTCTGGTTTTATGCGTAGATGTTATATGCACAAGTAGAACACAAGTGAGTTGTGGGCAATACAAGTCATACTGCTTACCAACATGTCATACTTTGGTTCGGCGGTATTGTTGGATGAAGCGGCCTGGACCGACATTACGCGTACGCTAGCGAGATTGGTTCTACCGACGTGCTCTTCACACAGGTGGCTGGCGGGTGTTAGGTTCTCCAACTTTAGTTGAACCAAGTGTGGCTAGGCCTGGTCCTTGAGAAGGTTAAACAGCACTAACTTGCCGAACTATAGTTGTGGTTTTGATGCGCAGGTAAGAACGGTTCTTGCTCAGCCCGTAGCAGCCACGTAAAACTTGCAACAACAAAGTAGAGGACGTCTAACTTGTTTTTGCAGGGCATGTTGTGATGTGATATGGTCAAGGCATGATGCTAAATTTTATTGTATGAGATGATCATGTTTTGTAACCGAGTTATCAACAACTGGCAGGAGCCATATGGTTGTCGCTTTATTGTATGCAATGCAATCGCCTTGTAATGCTTTACTTTATCATTAAGCGGTAGCGATAGTCGTAGAAGCATAAGTTGGCAAGACGACAACGATGCTACGATGGAGATCAAGGTGTCGCGCCGGTGACGATGGTGATCATGACGGTGCTTCGGAGATGGAAATCACAAGCACAAGATGATGATGGCCATATCATATCACTTATATTGGTTTTATGTGATGTTTATATTTTATTCATCTTATCTTGCTTTGATTGACGGTAGCATTACAAGATGATCTCTCACTAAATTTCAAGGTATAAGTGTTCTCCCTGAGTATGCACCGTTGCGAAAGTTCTTCGTGCTGAGATACCACATGATGATCGGGTGTGATAGGCTCTACGTTCAAATATAACGGGTGCAAAACAGTTGCACACGCGGAATACTCAGGTTAAACTTGACGAGCCTAGCATATGCAAATATGGCCTCGGAACACTGAGACCGAAAGGTCGCGCGTGAATCATATAGTAGATATGATCAACATAGTGATGTTCACCATTGAAACTACTCCATCTCACGTGATGATCGGACATGGTTTAGTTGATTTGGATCACGTGATCACTTATAGGACTAGAGGGATGTCTATCTAAGTGGGAGTTCTTAAGTAATATGATTAAATTGAACTTAAATTTATCATGAACTTAGTCCTGGTAGTAATAGCATATCTATGTTGTAAATCAATTGCTCGCGTTTAGCTCCCCTGTTTTATTTTTGATATGTTCCTAGAGAAAACTAAGTTGAAAGATGTTAGTAGCAATGATGCGGATTGGATCCGTGACCTGAGGATTATCCTCATTGCTGCACAAAAGAATTATGTCCTTGATGCACCGCTAGGTGACAGACCTATTGCAAGAGAAAATGCAGACGTCATGAACGTTTGACGAAGCTCGGTATGATAACTACTTGATAGTTTAGTGCACCATGCTTTACGGCTTAGAACCAGGACTTCAAAAATGTCTTGAATGCCACGTAGCATCACTACAAAGAAAATACACTTTCGTGATGATACGTGTTTGTCACTGTAGGTCGCGTTTTTTGTCATGCATGTACATCCATGACAAATTTATGACAGAATCAAGATAGTCATACCTGTGTTGTCGTAGAAGTGATCCATGACATTACCAAAATTATCATCACGGAAGTGTCCACTTCCATGATGATAAATCACGCGTCACAGAAGTGCTTTCGTCAAGGGTGACCGACACGTGGCATCCACCGTAACGGAACGCCGTTAAGCTATCGGGTCGGGTTTTGGATCCGATAACCCGTTAACAGCCCTGACCAATGGGGATTTTCCACGTGTAAAATCATCATTGGCTAGAGGAAACACGTGTCGGCTCATCGTTGGGACAGATGTCATCCACTCATTGGACAGGAGGCGCCTATGATAGGTCGACACGTGGCACGGCCCAACAGTGGCCCATTCTGGTGAAAAAGGCCGGCCCAGTAAAAATTAGCAGGACGGCCCATATAAGGCCTACTTGTGTCAGGTCCATTTAAGCCCACAGCCCATACGAGATGTGCCAATTCGGCCCGTTAAAGATTTGACACCATTGCAACCCATCGTCAGTTCGAGCCTGTTAACAGCCCGCTATATACTTGGGCTCAATATCGGCCCGATGAGATTTCGACCTGTTAACGACCCATTTAATGGATGGGCCAATTTTCAGGACATACATCTTTCGGCCTTTTAGCGACCCAGTTAAATGTTGGGCTAATTTCCGGCCCGGTGTGTCTTTCAGCCTGTTGACGACCCATAAATCTGATGGGCCATTTGTAGTCAGACCTGAGTTTCGGCCTTTTAGCGGCCCATTTAAGTGTTGGGCTAATTTCTGTCCCGGTGTCACTTTCAGCCTGTTGACGGCCCATAAATTAGTTGGGCCAATTGTAGTCGGACCTGAGTTTTGGCCTTTTAGCAACCCATTTAAGTGTTGGGCCAATTCCCGACCCTGTGTGCCTTTCGGCCTGTTAACGGACCATAAATGAGTTGGGCCATTTGTAGTCGGACCTTAGTTTTGGCCTCTTAATGGCCCATGCCCTTCATGGTCCAATACTAGCCCAGTTTCTCTTTCGGCCTGCTCAAGGCCCACAACACAGTTGGGCCGTTTACAATACCATCTGACTTCCGGCCTCTTAGCGGCCCATGCTCTTCATGGTCCAATACAAGCCCGCTGTCTCTTTCGGCCTGCTAAAGGCCTACAGTATAGTTGGGCCATATGTAGCCCAAACTTAGTAACGGCCTGTTAACGGCCCGTGAAATAAATTGGGGCCACCTGTTGCCCGCTTCGATGTCGGCCTGTTAACGACCCGGGAGGTAAGAGGGCCGACCATTAACTTTCGGCCTAGTAACGACCCATTAACTTAATGGGCCCACTAAAGTTCGTTCATGTCTTTAGGCCAAATTAGATAATTTGAGCCCATTACGACGAGCAAAGGTACGGCATACAGGGAATAACGTTGCACATCTAGAATATATTACAGGAAATTACATCTACTAGGCAATCAAAGATTGATGCCAGTGCAAATAAATGAGCAGAACCTAACCATCTACAACGTCACAATCTGCAACCTCAGCACAGATGATGCCCATAAGCATGTGGGCAAGTTCTTTCTGCTTTGCCACACTGTCTCTGAAAACATTGATCAGTTGTTATGTCGCATGACCCTGCACCTCTGATTCATCCACCATTTCCATCATTGCTTTAGCCATTAATTGGCTCACAAGCATACATTTATTCTGTTGCATTCGAGACAGAGGATACTGAACAGATTCAGATGGTGATTTTGACAGGCTTGTATAATTGATAGTGGAGAGTGTCTTGACCACTGCATCATAACATAAATTAGGACGGGTACCAAACAGATTAATCATGAGTTATTGCCATATTACCCGGCCTAGATTTACTGGAAAGAAACAATGGGGTTGCCTTGCTGTTTTCAGAGTTTGTCTTCTTATCTTCAGCAGCCTATACAAAATTAACACACTAGCGTTGCTATCATTGGCCAAGTCAGATAATAGGAAAGCAACATTGACACAACGAACATTTGGGCAACTAGCCTACACCAAATTAACACAATATGGCACAGCTATCATCAGCCAGGTAAGGTAATACGAAAGCAACATTGACACAATGAATGAATGGGCAACCAGAGAAGCACTACAATTCAGTAATGTGCGTGATATGAGATATCACATTCATGCAGCTCAGTACGCAAAACTACCAGACAGTTTTCCTTACAAAAATCAACATTGGCGCCTTTAACATTTTGCTACAACTAATTTTAGATCAGATAAAGGTTAGATTCACGCCGATTAACAAAATACATGTTGATGTAAAAATATAGTGATATACAACAGGTACTTACATCAGCACTGGAGCACAGAGAATTCCCGCAAGATATTTTCCTTGAATACGATCCCAATGGAGGAAGTCTTGTATCGTTTAACCTTATTTTCTAAAAGAGAGACGGGTAAGAAACATGTAGAAAATATGATCAGAATACTATAAAATTTCATGATGCGAGGATACGCACACGCTTCTTAGAATGGAGTTGACATTCTTTTGCTGGACTGGAGCGGACTAGTTCTTTGGCCACTGGAATCTGCTTATTATCAGTGGGAGTTGGGTTTCTCTGTGCTGGAGCAGTATCTATGAAAAATGGAGTTGGTTTATTATCTCCTGGCGTTTGGATCTTTTGCAAAGACCTGGTTTATAACCCTTTAGATTCTAACATAGCCGTCTTCCCCTTGCATGCCTTATATAGAAGAATGGTGATTCAGTTATAAAACATGCTACAGCAGAGATGGAATAGGTACTGAAGAATAGAAAGGCATGACATATTGACATGTATTCACTCCATCTGGAAATAAATGGATGGGTCTAGGCATATTTCAGTTCTAGATACATCCAGTTTTATCCATTTTTGCGACATTTAATCCGGACGGGGGGAGTATGATGTAAGAGCTAGGGATACGATAGGACAACACAGTAAAAAACACATTGAAAAACCCACTGCAGAACCAAAGTATTCAAACCCACTGATATGAGATAGTACACTCATGCAGCTCAGGATGCAAAACTACCAGGCAGTTTTCCTTGCAAAAATCAGCATTGTGGCCTTTAATCATACATTTTGCTACAACTAAATTTAGATCAGATAAAGATTGGATTCACGCCGATTAACAAAATACATCCTGATGTAAAAATATAGTGATATACAACAGGTACTTACATCTACATTGGAGCACAGAGAATTCCTGCAAGAATCTTTCCTCATAAATGATACCATTGCAGAAAATCTTCTATCTGTTAAGCTTATTTTCTAAAAGAGAGATGGATAAGAAACATGTAGAAAATATGATTAGCATGCTATAAAATTTCATGATGCAAGGATACGCACACGCTTCTTAGAATTGAGTTGACATATTTTTGCTGGACTGGAGCGGACTAGTTCTTTGGCCACTGGAATCTGCCTATTATCAGTAGGAGTTGGGTTTCTCTATGCCGAGTAGTATCTATAAAAGCTGGAGTTGGTTTATTATCTCCTGGCATTTGGATCTTTTGCAAAGGCCTTGTTTGTAACCCTTCAGATTCTAACATAGTCGTCTTCCCCTTGCATGCCTTGTATAGAAGAATGGTGCTTTAATTATAAAACATGCGGCAGCAGAGAGATGGAATAGGTACTGAAGAATAGAAAGGCATGACATATTGACATGTATTCCCTCCATCCGGAAAAAAATGGATGGGTCAAGGCGTATTTCAGTTCTAGATACATCCTTTTTTATCCATTTCGGCAACATGTAATCCGGACGGAGGGAGTATGGTGTAAGAGCTAGGGATACGACAGGACAACACAGCAAAAAAACACTAGTTGAATGTAAAACTATATGCTAGCGGAATACATACAGAAATAACTAAGGCAACATACACGTGTATGATTGGGAAAATAAGATGGCATTGCAACAGAGCACTAGAACAACACTTCAATGTAAAAGAAACATGGTATGGTAGACAGATGAAGTACATACTAATGAATAACAATGCATAAGATATTCAGAAGCATGATGTCCAAATTAAGCAGATGGCATTGCGATAGAGTATAGTGACAGTACTTGAATTTGAAAACATGTTATCATGACTGGAATAGGTACTGAAAAACAGGAAGGCATGACATATTTACATGCATGATCAGCATGCTAAGCACATGGCATTGCAACAAAGTAGATACACTCCAGGACATTATATGCATGTTGTACCCATATCACAGGCCAAGTTAGAGCAAGGACCTTGTGGGGTGAAGAGGATTCATCATCTTTCTACAAGTCTTCTGAAGAACTGCCTTTACATGTTCCATCATATTGGGTATCATTGACATCAAGTTTATTGGCCTTTACATTGCTTCGTGAGGTTCTTGTGGATATATCAGTGTGTGCAATTATATCTAACATGCATGGAAGACAACTAGTAGTTAGACTTATGTAATGAGTGCCTGTAGGAGACGACATAAATAGTAGGACTGGGGTTAACTAGCAGCAACAGGTCTCATAAACTAAAGGGAGAACACAGATGAAAGCTACAGAATATGTATTGTTTGTACTCGAGATTAACTAGATGGCACACAAAAGTATTAAAGAACAACATAGGAAATACTAGAAGTGGTATAATACTATAATCACCAGCCTGTGGGATAGCATTGGCTGATGGATGATAACTATGGAACAGTGTTACCTAAAGAACACGTATCTTAGCTGAACTATGGAACAACGTTAACTCCTGAACAAGACCCGTAAGAGATCAGCATGAATATACAATGAAACGTGATGATCCATTTTCCATGCTTAGATGAATAACAAAGCCATAAATGTTGCACACAAGTAAGATGAGGGTACAACCTATCTTGCTGCCATCCATAGGAGTGAGCATCATGTGCTGACTTGTCGATGGCCATGCAGTTGTTGTGGCTGTGCATGTCGGGCATGCGCATTCGATGCAGGGAACTGTTGAGTGGGGACTATAGCTCCCTTCTAGTGTATGCTTCCCTTGTTGGAGCAGCTGCGGTGAGTCGGAAGACGGTGTGTCTGAAGATGCAGATAACGCATAATTTTAAGAATGACATATCTCTTTGATCTGAAGAAATACACTAAGAGATCAACAGCAAGGTACGAGAGTGGGCACACGTCTGTTGACTGAAGACTAAATTGGGGTCACACGATTTTATTTTATTTTGGTACTGTCCGATCTACGCTGGATGGCTGGCCGTCTTGTGCATCCCGGCTGACACTGTTCGGAATCTTCCCCGAAGAGCTAGCGACCAACGGCAGAGCAGCCTGCCTCCGCCGTCCGTGGCCTCGGCCAAAATCCCGCTCCCCGCCCCACCGCACTGCCGTGGTTGCGCCGCCCCTGTGCCAATCCACAAAGACTCCCTGTCATCCAGATCCGGCGGCGGCAGTACCTTCAACCCACGCAACTCTAAAAGATAGCCATCTAAGCGCTGCTTCCGCGGCGAACTTGTGGCCCCGCACCCTTACGTTAGACACCAGCCAACCGACAGCCTAGGAGCTCCGCCGCCTTGAGGGGTGCTGCTTCCCATTGCAAATCGATTGGCCCAAAATAAAAATTCAGACAACTGACGCCTAAATAAAGTGATTTGAGATGAGGGTGCGACCTATCTGGCGGCATGGTGAAGTAGGCAGGTCCAGCTGCCGAGTCAGTGAGGCCGGCGCGGTTGCGGTGGCGACCGCGGCAGGGAAAGAGCGATGTCGCGATGGTCGACGGCTACGCCGAAGCAGCGCCAGGACTCTGGACGGATCCGAAGTTGAAGCCGCTCCGGCGCCGTGAACAACAGCGGGGTGAATCGGCTCCGGTACGGTTCACGCGGCCGTCGTCGAGGCAGCACCAGCAGCACGGGAGTAAGAGGCACACGACCCAGTGCACGGCGGCAAATGGACAGCGTCTCCGGCATTAGGGAGGAGGGCGGCTGTGAAATTGGTGCGGTGGGGGGCGCCGTGGAGGTGGGGCTGAGGTTTCGCAGCTCGGGAGAAGGGAGCTTCCCAGGGAGAAGGTGATTTGGCGCCCATGAGGTATGAATGGGAGCGGGCGGGGGGGGGGGGGGATTGGGAGGGGAGTGGAACCATGTCTTACAAACGCATTTGTCTGAAATGTGAGGGGGAGTTACAGTTCTACCCTTGCCTATAGGCTTCTCGGCTTGGGTCTGTGTACTGAGGGTCGGGGATAGTAGAGTAACTTTGCTTCTCTGGGTGGGAGCGATTTCGGGCGAGGAGGGTGTGTTTTGAACTATAGTAGGCGCGAGCGATTTCGGGCGAGGAGAGCGTGTTTTGCCGACCATGGTTTATGAATTATTCGGCACATGTCATTTCGGCCGAGGAGAAGGCGCGCTTGGATGAAGTTATGAACCTACCCTCGATGTACAACGGGCTAATTGATGCGTGTCCCACATAGGACGGTAATTTCGCGTATCCCATTTATTTGCTCGGGCGAATTCCACCGAGCAGAGAGGATGTTTAACGGTTCGTTCAAATTTTGGGAGAACGAGCATCCACGTCTACCTTACCAAGTCGATTCAGATCAAATTTTGAAATATTAGCTTGCCACTTCTTTTTTAGATGGAGAGATGATGCTCGGGAGTAATGTGTTTTTACATGTTCGTTGCTAGCGATTTACTATATGACAAATAGTTGACCCATTCAAAAACGCGAATCAAACCCAAAATGAAATATCTCGATTCAATGAAATAGCTCGTTCAGTAGGTAAAAATAGTGAACTAAATCCAAAATTGAACACCTCAATCGAGTAGCATGTTGTACAGTATTATAGTACTCTATGAACATGTTGAAAGTCAAATTAATGAACTTGTTTGATATACACATATATCCGTTCATGTGTGGATTGCAGACAACATGTTCTCCAATTTAAATATTTGAATGCAAGTTTATATTGAAACATGGTTTATATCAGTCTTTGATGCATAAAACGCGACCTCCCCCTCTCCCGAACTCCTGTTCTCTCTCTCTCTCTCTCTCTCTCTCTGACAATCTTCAATTCTGTCGCACGCATCCGACACAAAAAACTTGTTGGTCCCTCTCCCTTTCTCTCTCTCTCTCTCTCTCTCTCTCTCTGTTTGTGTGTGTGTGTGTGGGGGGGGGTCTTTCTAGTTCGCATGCATATATACACCATCTATAGGTCTCTCTCGCACACTATGTATGATACTCTAGCTAGTCCAATCTAGATATCTTGGGTGCACTCATCGTACGCACACAGATTCCTTGGCTCTTTGCCTGTAACTCTCTCACGCACCACTATGTCGTCTCGGAGCTCTTCCCCCTCTCTCTCAAACTCTCCATCCACCTGGGTCACACATACACATGCATATCTCACTCGTACTCGATAGGCCCATCTAAAACTCTATCTCTCCCCCTCGTTATCTCTCCATCTCAAACGCGCACACACACAATCTCATGCCCAACTAGCCAAGTATGATGGTCTCTCACTCAATTGTAGGCACACGCAGTCCCCCCATATGTATATGACTAGCTAATCTTAGTCTCCATCACAAACATGTGCATGGTCTATCTCGATTTCTCTCTGGGCATCTTTCTATCGCGCACGCACTCCCTCGATCTCCCACCCATATAGTCCCCTCACGATCTCAAAGGGATCTCTCTATCACAAACACACCCTCTCTCCCTCCCCATGCGTCCATGCCATCCATGTGTCCCTCTCGACCTTTGTTCCTTGTTGGCCACACCTCTATTGGACATGTGCTACAGGGGTGTCTCTCTCCGTTGCAAACAATCACACACTAGCTATCTTCGTGTATCTCCTCGCCTCGCTTTTCCATCTCGGAGATGCATGCGTGATATGTTCGCATAAGAAACGAAAAAACACACACTCTCTATAATTTATCGTTTGTTGTCACTTTCTCTTTCACACACATACTCTTTTTGCACACTTACTCATTCTCCTTCACATGCACTTGATCTGTCTCGACTGAGTCACATACATCCATGTTGCTGTTAGCCTCATGGCCACACGACCAGGCGTTCGAAATCGGTCGCCTGGGCCAGGCTACTTGAAGTGTCTAGAGTTCAACCAGGCTAATTAAAGTGCAAGGGAACCCAGGCCAGGCGGGCTTTCTTTTTCATAGGGTCGCAACCAAACAAGCGTGCATGAAATCCAGCCACAACCCCAGGCCAGGAAAAAGATGCTCAGGACGCAAGCCAAACTGGCCTTATATCTCCCTGGTTCACACATACACATGTCTCGCTCGCGCTATACATATAGACCCATCCAACACTCTCCGCCCTTGTTCTCTCTCCATGTGACACGCACCCCCCTAAGTACCATAATCCCTCCTAAGTATGATTATCTCTTACTAGCCATCAGGAACACACGTATTGTCTCCTTCCATCCATACGTCTATCTCTATATCTCTCAGGGCATCTTCTATCGCACACACACCTTGTCACTCGATCTCCCACCCATGTAGTCCCATCACGATCTCCAGGGGATCTCTCTATGACAAACATATACTCTCTCCTCCCCATGTCTGCATTTTCTCCGTACGTCTCTCTCGACCTCTCTCCATTGTTTGTCAGACTGTCGGTGTCAAAACCGGTGGATCTCAGGTAGGGGGTACCGATCTGTGCGTCAAGGTCGGATGGTAACAGGAGACAAGGGACACTTTATTTTACCCAGGTTCGGGCCCTCTCGATGGAGGTAAAACCCTACTCCTGCTAGAATAATATTGATGATATGGGTAGTACAAGAGTAGATCTACCACGAGATCAAGGAGGCTAAACCCTAGAAGCTAGCCTATGGGTATGATGATCGTTATGATGTGTTCGTCCTACGGACTACAACCCTCCGGTTTATATAGGCATCGGATAGGGTTAGGGTTACACAGAGTCGGTTACATTGGTAGGAGATCTTGAATATCCGCACGCCTA
Source organism: Aegilops umbellulata (assembly GCA_032464435.1). Lineage (NCBI taxonomy): Eukaryota > Viridiplantae > Streptophyta > Magnoliopsida > Poales > Poaceae > Aegilops > Aegilops umbellulata. The sequence goes on from CP136055.1 coordinate 411,121,348, forward strand.
GCTTGACTTCCACGCCAAGGAAAGAACCTTCCAGACACGGGACGAAGTCTTCAATCTTGTATCTTCATAGTCCTGGAGTCCGGCTGAAGATATAGTTCGGCTATCCGAACACCCCCTAATCCAGGACTCCCTCAGTAGCCCCTGAACCAGGCTTCAATGACGACGAGTCCGGCGCGCAAATTGTCTTCGGCATTGCAAGGCGGGTTCCTCCTCCAAATTCTTCAAGAAGATAATAAACACCAAAAAATAGTGTCCGGCTCTACAAAATAAGTTTCCACATATTGCCATATAGAGAATAATATTAACACAAATCAAATCTGCTGACGTATTCCGCAGTGCGTCATAACACTGCGGCCAAGCTCTTTATATAAATTGTTTTCATTGCTCCACCTCAGCGTGTTTTAGCGAGGCGATTTCCTTGGCACGTCTTGTCAAAGCAGAGATCGTGTGCCCCTTTTAACGGGATTCTCATCAATACGGACGTGGGTAACCCAACCGCGCCATTTACCACGGCGCTTGGGAGGCAAGTGAGTTTTACTAGGCCGGTGGGGACGCATAGCCGCATCCGCCCATATAAGGGGATAAGAATCCACCTTCTTACCTACGCCTTCTTCCTCCTTTGCCTACCCATCTTCTTCGCACCCGAGCTCCAGCGCCCGACCGCTTCCCAACTCTAACGCCGGAACGTATCCGAGATCCAACGCCGGACTATGTATCCAAGCTCCAACGCCGGACTGTAAATTCGAGCTCCAACGCCGGAATATATCCGAGGTGTCGTAAATCACCTTGGTTCAAAGAAGTTTGAAGGAGTTTAGTCGAGCTTAATGCCGGAAATGCCCTCTATGGAGCCAGCCACTAGCGCCCGAGCTTTATGCCGGACTACTTCCGAGGTGGTGCACCACCCCGAATGTGGGCCGATTTTTGTCAATATTTTTGATTGGTGCAATTTATTCTCTGCCGAGATATATAGCCAGTAGCCCTCAAGGTGGGTATCGGTCGAAAACCCGAGATGCACATGAAGGATGACATAAGACCGCTGATCCCAGTAGCCGCTGAGACTCAGGTCGATTTGCAAAATCGGCCTGAGGATCAAGTCCTAGCTCGGCAGAATACTTCGGGACACTAAAAGCAGCGTGCTCAGTCCTCGAGACTCAGGTTGGGTGCGGCCGACCAACCTGAGGATCAAAATCTCCTCGGAAACCATATTGCACATAAAATGTTCTGCATTGGACAAGCAATGCAGTAGCCCCCGAGACACTGGTCGGGTGGCAACACCAGATCAGGGGATCGATGTGCCCCTTTAATATGTTTAAATAATAAGCCCGAAGCCCAGTATCCCCCGAGCCTTAAAGCGGGCACGGGTGGCCGAATTAAGGATCGATATCCATAGTAAAATAACAAATTGTGTGTAATGACTCTATGTATCCAAGTACTTTACATCATTTAATGCTCGGATCCGCATTGTACAATACTTTGTTGACCGACCATCGGCTTCCACCTCCCCGGCCAATAGCCTAGGAGGTTTGTCTTACTTTATAAAGCCTTTACGAGGGCAAAGATTTACGACAAACAAGGCAATCTGGCCATACGGTTTTATAAACAAAGATACGCGGAGAGATATGTTATATCACTGTTTAACAGAGAAATGTCTTCCAAAGAAAATAGTCCCGCTATCGGTTCCTTTCTTTGGGTTGTCATGCTAAGCATGATCATAAAACCTCAGCTCCAATGTAAGAGCAAAATATCGAGGATTTAGTTTGGGAGGCTAGTTAACAGCCCCCGGTAGTGTTCGGCGACAGACAAGGTCAAGCCGTAAACACTTCGGCCAATGTTATGAACGGCCCATAGTCATCGGATCGCTGAGCAGTTTACGCTTATTGTGACAGTCAGTTTTCGGCTTTCTCCACTGAGGTGCTTGACCATGCGAGCTGGAAGCACAATCGCAGTGGTTCTCCCTTTGCACCCCTAGCCGAACAAAACGGAACGTAGGAAGCAAGTGTAGGAGCCGGGCAACCCAACTATATCTGAGAATGTTTTTGCCGAATCCCTAAAAGGTGTCCGGTGTTGCACTGCGAGACTAATGCTGGAAAAGCACAAATAGTTTAAAAGTGCCAAAAAGCTTGAAAAACCAAGAAACGTCAGTAAAAACATGACGTCCGAACAATATCAAGTGTTCGGTGCCAATCCGAAAATTGGTCTTAGAAAAAATAAGTGCATCTGTCGTGCATTAACATGATACATCCTATCTCAAGACTTCGAGCGGGTCAGCCTACGGCTTCAACCTCCTATCCCGAGGGCGGAGTACTTCTCATCAGGCCAGTTTAGCAAACTAATCTCTAGCGGCATTGAGAGAGAAATTAGGCTCCCTGGCTAGTGACCGCACACTCGTGTCGAAAAAAGTAGTGATAAAAAATAATAGTAAGAAAAACTTTGCAACGACTAAGAAGAAGAACACTTATTATAAAAACGGCTCACATAAATTTAAGAGCCCCCAAGTGACTTGGGTAAAAGAATGATTGCATGTACCAAAGTACTTATATCATATCTATGTTCAACCGAACTTTAAACGCGTCTTAACCGACCATCGGCTTCTCCCTCTTCGGTTAAGGACCGAAAAGTGTTATGTACTCCATCGGTCGAGAGTATCGACGGTGTTTCCAATAACCAGGCAATCAGGCCATAAGGCTGTAACAGACAAAGCGCGCTCATGGAACTTATGCTATATTACTGCGAAGAGTAAGAAGCATCTTCGAAGAAAATAGTACCCCCATCGATACCTTTCTTCGGTGCTCATTGTTATTATGATACTTATGCAATATATTTTTGGTACTCATGAGTTCCGTTGTGTGCCGACCATCATTGAAAACTATAAGAGCGCTAGCTTTCGGCTTCACCCAGTCTGAGGTCCGGCTCGGGCGACCCGATCGTGACAATCGCAGAGGTGCTCCCTTTACTCCCTAGACGAACAATCGGGAACGTAGGGGTAAACACAGGAGCGAGGCAACCCAGCTTGCAAATCGCTTAAGTCAATATGGTGCATATTGTGGCATAATACACGAACAAGGAACGAAGCCGTACAAGTATAATCATATGCAACAGGAAAAGCTTCATAAAGGAAGCCCCCAAGTAAACGGGGTGTTCGAATTTATGCGTCACAAACAAAGTATTCCCAGTAGGACTGTAAATTAGACAACCTGTTAGATGGTATTGAAGAGGAATACGAATAGTTAGAGTGATTATATAATTATAAGTGACATGTGTAATGCCTTCTAGCCGGATTGTAGATCGTTTGTCGTTGCCGACCTTTTCGCTTCGACCTCGGGACCTGACGGTCCGGAGTGTGTCCGAATACCCTAATGGTTATATAAGAACCGAGGTATGCATGGAGACCAGGCGTAGGGGTCATTAGTGCTTTATCAAACAAGTGCCCAACTAGTTATGTTATATTACATGGTTAGTAAGAAACATCTTCCAGAGAGAATAGTTCCGTTAAGGGTTCCTTTCGCTGGGGTGGCGTGCCCTGAAATGCACGTCCGGACTGCAAATGCATGAAAACATCTGGGGGCATGTATAAGTAAAAAAGGTTCATCTTTAGTTCACCGACCGAATATTCCCTTAAGAACGCTAGCTTTCGGCTTCACCCAGTCTGAGGTACACATCCGGCTTATCCGGCAGTAGCAATCGCAGAGGTGCTCCCTTTACCGCCTAGCTGAACAATCGGGAACGTAGGGGTAAGCACAGGAGCCAGGCAACCCAGCTTGGCCAAAACTTAAGTCATATCGATGCATATAATGGTGAATAAAAGGTACATGCGGAAGTGTGACACATGTGTTGGGCATAAAGGCCGTATTAATAAGCTTCTGTTAAAGAAGCCCCCAGGTATAATGAGCGCGGGTAGCGCGTCAAGTATGTGTGAACAAAGTTTGGACAAGAAAAAAAATCTTACAAGCAACTTTTTTTTTCCAAAAAAGTATAACGCTTGGTCGAACCGAACACAAGTTAGAAATTAAAGCTTTGAGCATGAAAGCGACTTAGCTGGTTAATGTGTTCGTAGTCCGAACTTGATGCGGGACAAGGTTCTATCCCCCAAGCTGGTCCCGAGGTGGCGGAGCGGAGAGCTCGACATGCCGAAGTGGTGACATAGCACGGTGGATGCAGACCGGCAGAGTGACGCCGAAGTCCCCGGATCATTTTCCTGTGCACAAAAAATAGTGCAAACGGGAGATAATAGTAATAATGATAAATAAAAAAATCGTCGCATAATGAATAATTTATGCAAAGTGAGTAATAAAAGAAATATGGCCTGGCGCCAAAGTCGATGTCGACGCAGGGCGTCGGCGTGATGCGGTAAAGGCGTGGCAAAGCCTGAATTCATAGGTCGGTCCGCGCTCCGGATGCGGCGTTCGCCGGACTATGTACGGAGACTGACCGAACCAGCATGCGACCGTCGTTAATGCGGCCACCATTGGATAGACCTGTGAACATATGATGGATAAATCAGAGTAATAATTCCTTGGAAAAAATGAACCCAAACATTCAAAAAATATTAGGATCAATAGCACCTGGTTTATTTGTTGTAGTAATCCAAAGGATGATGATGCTGGCAAAGGTTGGCTCGCCGAGGCAAAGCCCTCGGTCCAGCCAATCGTGACGAAGCTGGTCGGCTAGTGACGCTGAAGTGTCCGGAGTAGATTGATGAAGAGATGATGAATCCTCCGGTCCAGCCGAGATGTCGAAGCCTCGAGGCCAGTCGAAGTAGTCCGGCGTGATGGACACCGGCTTGAAGGGGCAACAGTGCGGCCTTGCCGATGCAGGTCATGACGTGGTCGATGCCGGCTTGATGAAGCGACCGTGTCGTGATGTCGGTATGCCCGCTCCGTGTAATCCGTGGGGCGGCGATGTTGGTGATGATTTGTCCTTCGCGATGCCGGACTCTTGTTCGGCTTGCTGAGATGATGATCTGAAGAAGTTGAGCTCGGCTCAACAAAGTGACGACGTGTCTAGCGCAGGTCGGCAGCCGTGGAACAATATTGCCGGACTGGTTTGACACCAGCATGATGCCGAAGATCATGTTCAAAAGATCTTAAAGTTAGTGGGATGTGTTCGGGAACAATACACAATATCCCATACAAAACTTCCTTCAAAAGGGATGTTCGAAATTCCGTTCATAAAAAAGATGAATTCGGGTCGGATTCGTTCTCGCGCAGAAAACAGATCCGAAAAGTGATGCACTAATCGGAAGGTTCCCGGAGTTCGGACGGTCGGATCGAGCTGAAATTTGGAGGGGTGGTAGATATAGGAATTCCGCAGACGATCAACGGTTGGATCTTCCAAAGGACGTCCGAGTTAGAAGCTGGACACCACGCCCTAAACTCGTCCAGATCCCTGTCCAGATTTGACAGGGCTCCGGTATATCATGGATCGACAGAGATTCCTCCATCGGAACTCGACGAAATTTTCCAGGGTTGTTGTAGACTCAATTCCGCACAATTCCACCAAAGCGATCGTCAAAGCAATACTCGAGGAGGTGGTGGCAGCAGATACGAGTTCGCTGTCCAGAAAAACAGCACGGTCGCTTGAGGGCAATGTTGACATTGAGCCCCCGAGCTCCATGGATGATTCCTCCGTGATCTTGATAGAGATCGGAGTTGATGTTTGATGAAGGCCCTCGTCCGAACATGATGATCCGAACACGGGGCGCAATTCTTGGTCGAACCAAGGTGACCAGTCGAGCTGGTGACAAAGATGCCGAAGTCGCAGTTGATCTGCAGGCGAGCCATCGATCCTTTTGTCGATCACACAGCGGAACTCTCAATGAAAGCACCAATGTCGGTGTCAAAACCGGCGGATCTCGGGTAGGGGGTCCCGATCTATGCGTCAAGGTCGGATGGTAACAGGAGACAAGGGACACTTTATTTTACCCAGGTTCGGGCCCTCTCGATGGAGGTAAAACCCTACTCCTGCTAGATTAATATTGATGATATGGGTAGTACAAGAGTAGATCTACCACGAGATCAAGGAGGCTAAACCCTAGAAGATAGCCTATGGGTATGATGATGGTTATGATGTGTTCGTCCTACGGACTACAACCCTCCGGTTTATATAGGCACCGGATAGGGTTAGGGTTACAAAGAGTCGGTTACATTGGTAGGAGATCTTGAATATCCGCACGCCTAGCTTGCCTTCCACGCCAAGGAAAGAACCTTCCGGACACGGGACGAAGTCTTCAATCTTGTATCTTCATAGTCCTGGAGTCCGGCTGAAGATATAGTTCGGTTATCCGAACACCCCCTAATCCAGGACTCCCTCACAGACCCCTCTTGGCCACGTGCTAGGGGTCTTGCTCTCTCGGTTCCAAACAACCACACACTATCTCCCCACCTTGCCTCCGTTGTCGAAGATGCATGTGTGATATGTTTGCATAAGACACACACACTTTTTCTCTACTTTTATCGTGTGTTGTCCATGTCTCTTTCTCACACGCACACACACTTTTTTCACTCTCTCTCTCTCTCTCTCTCTTGTTAGGGACTCTGTCACGTCCATAAGCATATGGATGTTTTGAAAAGTCAAACCTCAGAAAAGTTTGACCAGGTATATGTGGAGAAAACATTTACATCTGGAACGATCATTAGATTCATCACAACATGTACTTACTTCATACTATCATTTATCTTTGGTATTGTAGATATAAGTAATTTCTTTATAAACTTGGTCAAAGTTTCAAAAGTTTGACTTAAAAAATGTTGGAACTACATTATCAAACGGAGGGAGTAGCTCTTTCTCTCTCTCTCTCTCTCTCTCTCTCTCTCTCTCTCTCTCTCTGTCTCTCTCTCTCCTATCTCTCACGGGCCTCCCCTCTCACTCGAACTCTCTATACCGATGGATTATACACTCACTATGTCAGCGTATAGCTCCGTATATTGTTTAGTTGACAGGTCAACCAATCCACATGTTGCCTTGTCAGCTTGTGTTATGTATCTTCGTGTGCAGGCCCATGTGGTAGTGGGTGAAAATAAGTAAACTAGAGGCCCATCTGACACGCGGTGAAGTAAACAAAGTTGAAACCACTCGGGGTAGCACCCCGCACGCTAGTAAATTGAGGGTGCATTGAGGACAAACTTCTTGCACGCGAAGGACGCACTCGCGCACAATTCACCACTGCGCGGCGGCATGCACAGAAGGATGCACTCGCGCATACCCAGCACACAACACACACCAGCACACGTGTACACTGGCGTCGCCGCCGGTTGAGATGGTCGGAGAGGCAGCCAAAAAGCGGAGGCGGCTCGAGCCAAAACCGCATCCGGCAAGCCTAGACTTCATCAGCAGCCTCCCCGACGACACGCTGCTCGTCATCATCGGCCTCCTCCCCACCAAATCCGCCGTGTGGACCGCCCTGCTCTCCCGGTGGTGGCACCCCCTCTGGCGCTGCGTCCCCCTCAACCTCACCGTCGACAGCTGCCTCTGCGACGAGGATTGTAAACGCATGGCCGAAGTCTCCAAGATCCTTTCATCGCACCCTGGGCCAGCCAAACGCCTTGACAACCGCATGTTCAGTACCAACTGCAAGGTCCAACCCAAGTTCGACGAGTGGTTCTTATCCCCCGCCCTAGATCAGCTCGAGGAGCTCAGCTTTGAAGTTGGACGATGTCGCTCTCTGCCGCCGTCCGCGCTCCGCCTCACGCCAACGCTGCACCGCGCAAGCTTCAGCTCCTGCTATCTTCCCCAGATTAATGTCGCGCCCGCTCTTCTTCTCCCTCAACTCAAGCAGCTCAACCTCTTTGACGTTGTCATCTCGAAGAAGGCTATGGAGCACCTGCTCCGCAGCTGTACCGCGCTCGAGTACCTTCGTCTTGAGCAGATCCACGGGTTCATTAGCCTCCACATCGCCTCGACGAATCTCCGATGGATTTATGTGTCTTGCTGGCCCCGCAACAAGACATCAATTGGGAGGAGATCACTCCAGCTGTTCCACATTATGGTCATTGAGAATGCGCCTTTCCTTGAGGGATTGCTTGTATCGGATCTTGAAGGTCCAACGAAAATCAGGGTCATTGACGCGCCGAAATTGACAGCGTTGGTGTACTCGTTTGCCAAATTCTCCGAACTCTTTATTGGATCCGTAATCGTTCAGGTACAACACTCATCTTCTTCTCCATCTTCTTGAAATTCACATTTTTAAATTTCTTCTTGATGTATTTACGATTGTCTTCCAAAAAATGATTCCCACAAGCTTGACCCAGTCCATGCGCACAGTGAAGATCTTAGCACTAAAATCTATCGGCCCCAGTCTGGATCAAGTTGTTGGATTCCTTACATGCTCTCCGTGCACGGAGAAGCTACTCATTGAGGTGAAACTTCTTTCCTATAAGTAAACGGTAATCACAACGTAGCTCAATTTTTTCGTAATTTTCCCAAATTATGATGACAAGTGTAGTGTTCAAAACTGCATCTACGCACTGCACCAAAAGAAATGTTTTTAGTATTTTTTCTCACGTGATCACCTGCATCGTTTTTATGTTGTACTACTATAGTAGCCTAGGCTAGTCATAGTGGAAAGTAACTTAGACTACTCCAGTAACTCTATGGTTACCCTAAGAGCAAGTACTACCTCCGTCCTGGTTTACTCTTCCAATTTTGTAGTATCAAAATTTGACCATAGATTTAACTGACAAAATGTTAATGCATGTCACTAAGAACTATATCGTTGGATTTGTATTTGAACATAATTTCAAATGGTGTAATTTTTAGTGACATGCATTGGCATTTTCTTAGGTAAATCTATGGTCAAAATTTTATACTAAATACGAGGTAGTATTCCCTCCGTCCCAAAATTCTTGTCTTACATTTGTTTAGACATGGATGTGTCTAACACTAAAATGTAACTAGATACATCCGTATTTAGACAAATTTAAGACAAGAATTTTGGGACGGAGGGAGTACAAAAGTGGGCTATGTAGGCCAAAACATGTGCCAAATTCACTTCTGATGCATCTGGCATCGATGCCCCTCCATTGCTCACCTGGTGTCCCAACCTGGATCACCTCTTGATGACACGGCAATCTTATGCAGCCAGCTGCTCTAGTATGTTCTCTTCTTTTGCAGATAAAAAAGACCCGAAAGTGAAAAATGTGCTGCACTATAACAATCTCATCGAATGCCTTCATCTCCATCTTATAGAAATTGATTTGATCGACTATCGAGGCAGCACATCTGAGATTAAATTGGTCAGGTTCTTTGTTTTGGAGGCAAGTGTGCTCAAGGTAATGAGGTTTGGCGTTCTCTGGCGCAACAATGAATGGCGTGCTGATCACCGCAAGCGTCTAAGCCTAAATGACAAAGTCTTCGCAGAAGCTGAATTTGTTTTTGAAACATCAAGTAGCCAGAGACTCAAAAACTTATTTGCCCATTAGTGACTTGTCAGGGCGGTGGATTTTAGTTTGTACGATAATGCTGCATCCACCTAAAGTAACGGAAGTTCTTACGTAAACTTCCTAGTAATTCCCTCTTCGTAGGTGCAGCATTACTCCTAACATTTGTAATATCAGTTTGAAACTTGTAATATTGCCATGTCCTATTCCTGCCTTTTCAAAATCCTGGGAATCAAACAGGTCCTAAGTTGGTGATGATGTTGTGCCTCCCATCTTTCACCAATAGCCGTCGGATCTAGATCTGACGCATACAAACCAAGCTTCTCCATTTTTGCAAAAAGATGCCCGCACTTGTTCCCTATTTACAAACAACTCCTTGTCTCTCACAATCAGCCTCATCTCGTCCCCACCACATCTAGGAGTAGAAGGCCGTGGAAAAATCTGGCGCGATGGCCGCTGCCGGAGCCATCCAACCCCAATCTTGGTGTTCCGTGCAATGCACGGGCATCTACGCACGGGAAATTATGTCGAACAGGGATAGTTGTAAGCAGGCTAGCTCTACAGCAATGATGATAGTGACTGCAGACGGTGAGGCTGACTATGGTATGCCGAACACGGCGCCTATACTCAGGTGTCATCTCCGACGCAAGGTCTTGTCACTTCACTGTGAGGAGCAGCACGTAATAATTGGACCAACGAGTAGTACAGTGCTAGTACTCCTACTACTACATTGGTAGTACTACTACTAGTACTAGTAGCACCACCGTCTGGATTTAGGAGTACTACCACGTCCATCTGGATTTTAGTATTTGACTAGCAATATCTAGTAATGGATGTCACCAAAAATGTACTACTCCCTCTGTAAATAAATACATGGTGTTTTATTCCTATCGACGAGAGAACTTAATGTTTTTTTGCTAACTAGAGTACTAATAGGATTACATGCAATGAACTAAACGCTGCATGTCATGTTTGGTAGTCTCAAGTCATTGAAAGCATGCACGGCCACATCTCTCATTGGTTGATATGTCATGAAATAAGAAACAAGGAGGGAGTTAATGCACCGTGCCTGAGTATTTTGGGATTGTTTGGCTTTCGTAAGGTGACTTACACAACATTTTTGTTTACATGCATTAACATTTTATTAGTTAAATCAAAGGTCAAAACTTGGCGCAAAATGCAAAGGGAACCAATAAACCAGTAAACATCAAACTTCTCTCGTTTGGCCCCAACTAGAGGTTCGGTGAGATGACTATACTGCACCGGCATGGAGGGGGACGCAACTTCATTGACTTACGGCAACTACCTTTGGGTGAATGACACGTGGCCCTAGGGGGTGGCTGGCCCACCTATCATACAGCCAAAGGCAGGTGCAGTAGAGGGCCGAGGAGTAGTACAAAATCCTACGCACCTACGCAGGCTAACCAAGGGCTGAGTGATCACTCGAATCGCAAGATCAGTTGACTAGAAGCTAAGCTACACCCATGGAGGCGATGAGCGTGAGCATCAGCCGGCTGTGCCAGATAGTCCACGACGCCGTCCTGCGGCCCGGCACCGAGGAACGTCTCCAGGTAGTATTGCTTGAGGCCGCCAGGGCGAGGGGCCGCTTGGACGACAGCTTCGTATCCTTGTTCGACGAGGTCCTGAAAGCACAAGTGCTCCCTGGGTGATTTTGGTAATTAATGACAACATATCTCTTGTTGGACTAATACTTTTACCTAGTATGTTTCAGACAAGTTCAACAAGTTAAGTAGCATGGACTAAAGAATGTGGAACCCCTTCAAGATGCTAAGAACAAAGGATTGGCTCAAGCTTCAAGTACAAGACTCTACATTTTCTATTTTAGTGATCCAAGACCACATTGAGTCTATAGGAAAAGCCAATACTATCAAGAGGGGATGAGGTGTTGCTTAATGGCTTGCTTGCTCAAAGTGCTTAGTGATATGCTCCAAAACCCTCAAATACCTTCCCACATACACATATGACCTAAACCAAAAGTCAAACTTGGCCCCACCGATTCTCTCTATCCTGCGCCACCGAGTTCAGATGTAATGCCACTGCCACAAACCCTAGGCAAATCGGTTTCACCCATAGGGATCTCGGTCTCACCGAGATGGGATTGTAATCTCTCTGTGTATGTCCATTACCAATATCGGTCTCACCGAGATTGAGCAATCGGTACTACCGAGATTACAATGCAAACTCTCTGGTCAGCTTATTACCAAAATCGGTTCCACCGAGTTTGTGTAATCGGTCTCACCGAGTTTGCCTGACCAACTCTCTGGTTAGCTTATTACCAAAATTGGTCTAACCGAGTTTGTGTAATCGGTCTCACCGAGATTAGGTTATGCCCTAACCCTAACCGTATCGGTCCTACCGAGTTGCATGTCGGTCCCACTGAAAATCCTAACGGTCACTAGGTTTGCTAAATCGGTCCGACCGAGTTTCTCAATTCAGTCTCACCGAGATTGGTAAGTTGTGTGTAACAGTTAGTTTTTGTGTGGAGGCTATATATACCCCTCCACTCACTCTTCATTTGTGGAGAAAGCCATCAGAACATACCTACACTTCCAATACACATTTTCTAAGAGAGAACCACCTACTCATGTGTTGAGGCCAAGATATTCCATTCCCACCATATGAATCTTGATCTGTAGCCTTACCCAAGTTGCTTTCCACTCAAATCTTCTTTCCACCAAATCCATATCCTGTGAGAGAGAGTTGAGTGTTGGGGAGACTATCATTTGAAGCACAAGAGCAAGGAGTTCATCATCAACGCACCATTTGTTACTTCTTGGAGAGTGGCGTCTCCTAGATTGGCTAGGTGTCACTTGGGAGCCTCCGACAAGATTGTGGAGTTGAACCAAGGAGTTTGTAAGGGCAAGGAGATCGCCTACTTTGTGAAGATCTACCGCTAGTGAGGCAAGTCCTTCGTGGGCGATGGCCATGATGGGATAGACAAGGTTGCTTCTTCGTGGACCCTTCGTGGGTGGAGCACTCCGTGGACTCGCGCAACTGTTACCCTTCGTGGGTTGAAGTCTCCATCAATGTGGATGTACGATGGCACCACCTATCGGAACCATGACAAAAACATCTGTGTCTCCAATTGCATTTGAATTTTGCAAACCCTTCCCCTTACATTCTTGCAAGTTGCATGCTTTACTTTCCGCTGCTCATATACTCTTTGCATGCTTGCTTGATATGTATTGTGTTTGTTAAACTTATGCCAAAACTCCACTTCAACTTAAAGAAATTAAAAACTGCAACTTTTGGCACTTAGTGTCTAATCACCCCCCCCTCTAGACACCTCTTCTCGATCCTTTCAATTGGTATCAGAGCATTGGTCTCCATTGCCTTGGTTTAAACACCTTTGGAGGAAGATGGATGTGTCTACTTCGGGGAGTCTTAGACATAGAGTGCCTATTCTTGATGGAGAATATTTTCATGAGTGGAAAAATGAAATGCTTGAGATTTTCAATGAATATCACTTGAACAAGTACATTGATAGCCCTTGTACACCTCATATTGATCCCTTGCATCCCACACCAGAAGAGGATCTTGACATGATTCGCAATCTTAGAACCATCAATCTTATCATAAGAGGATTGCCCAAAAATTTGATTGCTAGTTTGCCTACTCTTGATTGTGCCTATACTATATGGAAATTTCTTGAGGAACGATTTCCATATTATTCCTTGAAAAATTTAGACGAAATTCTCCATAAGTCTATTGCCTTGAGTAAGATGAATTCTAGTGATCCTAGCTTTGGTGATTGTCTATTTGAGCTTACCAATCTTATGCGTGCCATAGGAAATGTTGGGATCATTAACGACATCATATCCGAAGCTATTAGAATTCATAAAGGTGATCATTGTGATGATCATCTGTCTAATGAATTACCCTCTCTAGGAATTGATCAATCACAAAATGATGTTGAACATGGATACTATGATGAGGATGATGATAGTGACTATGATCTCGATGATGCGATGAGACACTTTGGTCTTATGGCAAATCTTCGCGGCTACATGGCTGGAGGAAAGGAATGGGTCCTTGATAGTGGATGTACTGATCATATGACCGGACATAAAGACATGTTCCGTGAGCTTGCTGGAAACGACGGCCCTCGAAAGTATGTCACTTTTGGAGATAATTCAAAGGGTAAGGTAGTTGGCCTTGGTAAGGTGGCCATCTCATATGATAGCTCCATACAAAATGTCATGCTCGTTGAATCTGTTGGCCACAACTTACTTTCAGTATCTAGACTTGCTGATTTCGGTTTCAATGTCCTATTTACTGAAGTAAACTCCAAGTGTTTCGTAGAGATAATCATAAAATGGTCTTTACCGGTATACGTAGAGGAGATCTTTGCATTGTTGATTTCACTAAAAAGGCTCAACCTAGAACTTTCTTAATTGCTAAATCTTCTAAAGGCTGGTTGTGGCATAGAAGGCTAGGCCATGTGGGCATGCGAAACCTTGACAAACTCATTAAAGGAAATCATATCCTTGGCGTTAACGATGTCATATTTGACAAGGATAGACTTTGTAGTGCTTGTCAAGCAGGGAAACAAGTTGGAGGAAGTCATCGCGCTAAGAACATCATGACCACAAGAAGACCACTCGAGCTACTTCACATGGATCTCTTTGGTCCAAATGCCTACAAGAGTCTCGGTGGTAACTCATTTGGTCTAGTCATAGTTGATGATCTTTCAAGATTTACGTGGGTGTTCTTTCTTGATGACAAATCGAAGATCCAAAAGATCTTCAAAAACATTGCTATGAAGGCCCAAAATCAATTTTACGTGAAGATCAAGAAGGTTCGGAGCGACAACGGAACGGAGTTCAAGAACGCAAATGTGGACACCTTTCTTGACGAAGAAGGGATTTCACATGAGTTCTCGGCTACGTACACACCTCAACAAAATGGAGTCGTTGAGAGGAAGAACGAGACTCTTATCAAGATGGCAAGAACGATGCTTGATGAGTACAAGACGCCAAAACACTTTTGGGCAGAACCGATTGAGACAGCTTGTCATGCAACAAATCGCTTGTATCTTCACAAGCTACTCGGCAAGATGGCATACGAGCTCCTCACTGGTAACAAACCCCAAGTTGGATACTTTTGAGTATTCGGCTCAAAGTGCTACATTCTTGATAAGCATCGTTGTTCCAAATTTGCTCCTAAGTCTCATGAAGGTTTCCTACTTGGTTATGTCTCAAACTCTCACACATACCGTGTCTACCACAATTTCACCCGAAAGGTTGAAGAAACAATAGATGTGAAGTTTGATGAATCTACCGGCTCGCAAGTAGAGCAATTGCCAATTGATGTAGGATACAAAGATCCCTCAGAAGCAATCCAAGACTTGCCTATTGGCAAGATTCGTCCAATGAAGATGAAGGAGAGTACCTCATCCGTCCAAGTGGAAGCTTCCACCTCACAACAAGGTGAACCAAGAGTTGATATGGAAGCATCCACAAGTAGGACACACCAAGATGAAGAAAACGAGGAAGTGCACCAAGACGAACGTCAACAACCTCCTTCTCCACCACGACAAGAGAACGACAACGCTAACAATGAAGAAGGCCAAGAAGAAGAACAAGGTGAAAGAGATGTTCAACCAAGACCCAAGCAAAAGCTTTCACGAGTTCGAGCAAGAATTGCTAAAGATCATCCCGTGGAGCAAATCTACAATGATATCCATGTTGGAAATATGCCCTAGAGGCAATAATAAAAGCATTATTATTATATTTCCTTATTCATGATAATTGTCTTTATTCGTGCTATAATTGTGTTATCCGGAAATCGTAATACATGTGTGAATAACAGACAACAATATGTCCCTAGTGAGCCTCTAGTTGACTAGCTCGTTGATCGACAGATAGTCATGGTTTCCTGACTATGGACATTGGATGTCATCGATAACGGGATCACATCATTAGGAGAATGATGTGATGGACAAGACCCAATCCTAAACATAGCATAAGATCGCATAGTTGGTTTGCTAGAGTTTTCCAATGTCAAGTATCCTTTCCTTAGACCATGAGATCGTGTAACTCCCGGATACCGTAGGAGTGCTTTGGGTGTGCCAAACGTCACAACGTAACTGGGTGACTATAAAGGTATACTACGGGTATCTCTGAAAGTGTCTGTTGGGTTGACATGGATCGAGACTGGGATTTGTCACTCCGCCTGACGGAGAGGTATCACCGGGCCCTCTCGGTAATGCATCATCATAATGAGCTCATTGTGATTAAAGTGTTTGATCACGGGATCATGCATTACGGTACAAGAAAAGTGACTTGCTGATAACAAGATTGAACGAGGTATTGGGATACCGATGATCGAATCTCGAGCAAGTAAAATACCGATTGACAAAGGGAATCGTATACGGGATTAATTGAATCCTTGACATCGTGGTTCATCCGATGAGATCATCGTGGAGCATGTGGGAGCCAACATGGGTATCCAGATCCCGCTGTTGGTTATTGCCCGAGAGCTGTCTCGGTCATGACCGCATGTCTCCCGAACCCGTAGGGTCTACACACTTAAGGTTCGGTGACGCTAGGGTTGTGAAGATATGTATATGCAGTAACCCGAATGCTGTTCGGAGTCCCGGATGAGATCCCGGACGTCACGAGGAGTTCCGAAATGGTCCGGAGGTAAAGAATTATATATAGGAAGTGCTATTTTGGCCATCGGGACAAGTTTCGGTGTTATCGGTATTGTACCGGGACCACCGGAGGGGTCCCGGGGGTCCACCGGGGGGGTACACCTGCCCCGGGGGGCCACATGGGCTATAGGGGGTGCTCCCTGGCCTATATTGGCCAAGGGCACCAGCCCCAAGAGGCCCATGCGCCAAGAAGACTTGGAGAGGGAAGAGTCCCAAGAGGGGAAGGCACCTCTGAGGTCTCTTGGGGAGGATGGACTCCTCCCCCCCTTTGGCCGCACCCCTTCCTTGGAGGAAGGGGCAAGGCTGCGCCCTCCCCCCTCTCATGCGCCTATATAAAGGGAGGGGAGGGAGGGGGTGGCCGACCCCATAAGCCCTGGCGCCTCCCTCCTCTCTGCAACACCTCCTCCTCCTCCCGTAGTTGCTTAGCGAAGCCCTGCCGGAGTTCTATTGCATCCACCACCACGCCGTCGTGCTGCTGGATCTTCATCAACCTCTCCTTCCCCCTTGCTGGATCAAGAAGGAGGAGACGTCACGCTTTCCGTACGTGTGTTGAACACGGAGGTGTCGTCCGTTCGGTACTAGATCATCGGTGAATTGGATCACGGCGAGTACGACTACCTCATCCACGTTCACTCGAACGCTTCCGCTCGCGATCTACAAAGTGGTATGTAGATGAAATCTCTCTCTCCCATGACTCGTTGCTAGATGAACTCATAGATGGATCTTGGTGAAACCGTAGGAAAAATTTTAATTTTCTGCAACGTTCCCTGGCAGTGGCATCATGAGCTAGGTCTATGCGTAGTTCTTCTTGCGCGAGTAGAACACAATTTGTTGTGGGCGTAGATGTTGTCAACTTTTCTTGCCGCTACTAGTCTTATCTTGCTTCAGCGGTATTGTGGGATGAAGCGTCCTGGACCAACCTTACACGTACGCTTACGTGAGACCGGTTCCACCGACTAACATGCACTAGTTGCATAAGGTGGCTGGCGGGTGTCTGTCTCTCCTACTTTAGTTGGAGCGGGTCCTTATGAAGGGTAAATAGAAGTTGACAAATCACGTTGTGGTTTTAACGTAGGTAAGAAAACGTTCTTGCTAGAACCCTAATTCAGCCACGTAAAACTTGCAACAACAATTAGAGGACGTCTAACTTGTTTTTGCAGCAAGTGCTATGTGATATGATATGGCCAAAGTTGTGATGAATGATGAATGATCTATATGTGATGTATGAGATGTTCATGCTATTGTAATAGGAATCACGACTTGCATGTCGATGAGTATGACAACCGGCAGGAGCCATAGGAGTTGTCTTTATTTTTGTATGACCTGCGTGTCATTGAGAAACGCCATGTAAATTACTTTACTTTATTGCTAAACGCGTTAGCCATAGTAGTAGAAGTAATAGTTGGCGAGCAACTTCATGGAGACACGATGATGAAGATCATGATGATGAAGATCATGGTGTCAAGCCGGTGACAAGATGATCATGGAGCCCCAAGATGGAGATCGAAGGAGCTATGTGATATTGGCCATATCATGTCACGTTTATTATTTGATTGCATGTGATGTTTATCATGTTTTGCATCCTGTTTACTTAGAACGACGGTAGTAAATAAGATGATCCCTCATAATAATTTCAAGAAAGTGTTCACCCTAACGATGCACCGTTGCGACAGTTCGTTGTTTCGAAGCATCACGTGATGATCGGGTGTGATAGATTCTAACGTTCACATACAACGGGTGTAAGACAGATTTACACACGCAAAACACTTAGGTTGACTTGACGAGCCTAGCATGTACAGACATGGCCTCGGAACACAGAAGACCGAAAGGTCGAGCATGAGTCGTATAGAAGATATGATCAACATGAAGATGTTCACCGATGTTGACTAGTCCGTCTCACGTGATGATCGGACACGGCCTAGTTGACTCGGATCATGTAATACTTAGATGACTAGAAGAGGGATGTCTATCTAAGTGGGAGTTCATTAAATAATTTGATTAAATGAACTTTATTATCATGAACTTAGTCTAAAATTTTTACAATATGTCTTGTAGATCAAATGGCCAACGTAGTCCTCAACTTCAACGCGTTCCTAGAGAAAACCAAGCTGAAAGACGATGGTAGCAACTATACGGACTGGGTCCGGAACTTGAGGATCATCCTCATAGCTGCCAAGAAAGATTATGTCCTACGAGCACCGCTGGGTGACGCACCTATTCTCCCTGCAGAACAAGACGTTATGAACGCTTGGCAGTCACGCTGCGATGATTACTCCCTCGTTCAGTGCGGCATGCTTTACAGCTTAGAGTCGGGGCTCCAAAAGCGTTTTGAGAGACATGGAGCATATGAGATGTTCGAAGAGCTGAAAATGGTTTTCCAAGCTCATGCCCGGGTCGAGAGATATGAAGTCTCCGACAAATTCTTTAGCTGTAAGATGGAGGAAAATAGTTCTGTCAGTGAACACATACTCAAAATGTCTGGGTTGCACAACCGCATGACTCAACTGGAAGTTAATCTCCCGGAAGAAGCGGTCATTGACAGAATCCTCCAGTCGCTTCCACCTAGCTACAAGAGCTTTGTGATGAACTACAATATGCAGGGGATGGTAAAGACCATTCCTGAGGTATATGCTATGCTGAAATCAGCAGAGGTAGAAATCAAGAAGGAGCATCAAGTGTTGATGGTGAATAAAACCACTAAGTTCAAGAAGGGCAAGGGTAAAATGAACTTCAAGAAGGACGGCAATGATGTTGCCGCGCCCGGTAAGCAAGTTGCCGGGAAGAAGCCAAAGAATGGACCCAAGCCCGAGACTGAGTGTTTTTATTGCAAGGGAAGTGGTCACTGGAAGCGGAACTGCCCCAAATACTTAGCAGACAAGAAGGCCGGCAAAACCAAAGGTATATGTGATATACATGTAATTGATGTGTACCTTACCAGTACTCGTAGTAGCTCTTGGGTATTTGATACCGGCGCAGTTGCTCACATTTGTAACTCAAAGCAGGAGCTGCGGAATAAACGGAGACTGGCGAAGGACGAGGTGACGATGCACGTCGGGAATGGTTCCAAGGTCGATGTGATCGCCGTCGGCACGCTGTCTCTACATTTACCTACGGGATTAGTTTTAAACCTCAATAATTGTTATTTAGTGCCAAGTTTGAGCATGAACATTGTATCTGGGTCTCGCTTAATTCGAGATGGCTACTCATTTAAATCCGAGAATAATGGTTGTTCTATTTATATGAGAGATATGTTTTATGGTCATGCTCTGATGGTTAATGGTTTATTCTTAATGAATCTCGTACGTGATGATACACATATTCATAGTGTGAATACCAAAAGAGTTAAAGTTGATAACAATAGTCCCACATATTTGTGGCACTGCCGCCTTGGTCACATAGGTGTCAAACGCATGAAGAAGCTCCATGCAGATGGACTTTTAGAGTCTCTTGATTATGAATCATTTGACACGTGCGAACCATGCCTCATGGGTAAAATGACCAAGACTCCGTTCTCAGGAACAATGGAGCGAGCAACCAACTTATTGGAAATCATACATACCGATGTATGCGGTCCAATGAGTGTTGAGGCTTGCGGTGGCTATCGTTATGTTCTCACCCTCACTGATGACTTGAGTAGATATGGGTATATCTACTTGATGAAACACAAGTCTGAGACCTTTGAAAAGTTCAAGGAATTTCAGAGTGAGGTTGAAAATCAACGTGATAGAAAGATCAAGTTTCTACGATCAGATCGTGGAGGAGAATACTTGAGTCATGAATTTGGCACACACTTAAGAAAATGTGGAATAGTTTCACAACTCACGCCGCCTGGAACACCTCAGCGTAATGGTGTGTCCGAACGTCGTAATCGCACTCTATTAGATATGGTGCGATCTATGATGTCTCTGACAGATTTACCGCTATCTTTTTGGGGCTATGCTTTAGAGACTGCCGCATTCACTTTAAATAGGGCTCCGTTGAAATCCGTTGAGACGACACCGTATGAATTATGGTTTGGGAAGAAACCTAAGCTGTCGTTTCTAAAAGTTTGGGGATGCGATGCTTATGTCAAGAAACTTCAACCTGAAAAGCTCGAACCCAAATCGGAAAAATGCATCTTCATAGGATACCCTAAAGAAACTGTTGGGTATACCTTCTACCTCAGATCGGAAGGCAAGATCTTTGTTGCCAAGAATGGATCCTTTCTGGAGAAAGAGTTTCTCTCGAAAGAAGTAAGTGGGAGGAAAGTAGAACTTGATGAAGTGTTACCTCTTGAACCGGAAAATGGCGAAACTCAAGAAAACGTTTCTGAGGTGCCTGCGCCGACTAGAGAGGAAATTAATGATGATGATCACGATGCTTCTAATCAAGCTCCTACTAAAATTCGAAGGTCCACAAGGACACGTTCCGCACCAGAGTGGTACGGCAACCCTGTCTTGGAAATCATGTTGTTAGACAACGGTGAACCTTCGAACTATGAGGAAGCAATGGCGGGCCCGGATTCCGACAAATGGCTGGAAGCCATGAAATCCGAGATAGGATCCATGTATGAAAACGAAGTATGGACTTTGACTGACTTGCCCGTTGAACGGCGAGCCATAGAAAATAAATGGATCTTTAAGAAAAAGACAAACGCGGATGGTAATGTGACCATCTATAAAGCTCGGCTTGTCGCTAAGGGTTATCGACAAGTTCAAGGGGTTGACTACGATGAGACTTTCTCACCGGTAGCGAAGCTGAAGTCCGTCCGAATCATGTTAGCAATTGCCGCATTTTATGATTATGAGATATGGCAAATGGACGTCAAAACGGCATTCCTTAATGGTTTCCTTAAGGAAGAATTGTATATGATGCAGCCGGAAGGTTTTGTCGATCCTAAGAATGCTGACAAGGTGTGCAAGCTCCAACGCTCGATTTATGGGCTGGTGCAAGCATCTCGGAGTTGGAACATTCGCTTTGATGAGATGATCAAAGCGTTTGGATTTACACAGACTTATGGAGAAGCCTGTGTTTACAAGAAAGTGAGTGGGAGCTCTGTAGCATTTCTCATATTATATGTAGACGACATACTTTAGATGGGAAATGATATAGAACTCTTGGACAGCATTAAGGCCTACTTGAATAAAAGTTTTTCAATGAAGGACCTTGGAGAAGCTGCTTATATATTAGGCATCAAGATCTATAGAGATAGATCGAGACGCCTCATAGGTCTTTCACAAAGTACATACCTTGATAAGATATTGAAGAAATTCAATATGGATCAATCTAAGAAAGGGTTCTTACCTGTGTTACAAGGTGTGAAATTGAGCTCAGCTCAATGTCCGACCACGGCAGAAGATATAGAAGAGATGAGTGTCATCCCCTATGCCTCAGCCATAGGTTCTATTATGTATGCCATGCTGTGTACCAGACCTGATGTAAACCTTGTCGTAAGTTTGGTAGGAAGGTACCAAAGTAATCCCGGCAAGGAACACTGGACAGCGGTCAAGAATATCCTGAAGTACCTGAAAAGGACCAAGGAAATGTTTCTCGTTTATGGAGGTGACGAAGAGCTCGTCGTAAAATGTTACGTCGACGCTAGCTTCGACACAGATCTGGATGACTCTAAGTCACAAACCGGATACGTGTATATTTTGAATGGTGGGGCAGTAAGCTGGTGCAGTTGCAAGCAAAGCGTCGTGGCGGGATCTACATGTGAAGCGGAGTACATGGCAACCTCGGAGGCAGCACATGAAGCAATTTGGGTGAAGGAGTTCATCACCGACCTCGGAGTCATACCCAATGCGTCGGGGCCAATCAAGCTCTTCTGTGACAACACTGGAGCTATTGCACTTGCAAAGGAGCCCAGGTTTCACAAGAAGACCAGGCACATCAAGCGTCTCTTCAACTCCATTCGTGAAAATGTTCAAGATGGAGACATAGAAATTTGTAAAGTGCACACGGATCTGAATGTCGCAGATCCGTTGACTAAACCTCTCCCTAAGGCAAAACATGATCAGCACAAGAACTCTATGGGTGTTCGATTCATCACAATGTAACTAGATTATTGACTCTAGTGCAAGTGGGAGACTGTTGGAAATATGCCCTAGAGGCAATAATAAAAGCATTATTATTATATTTCCTTATTCATGATAATTGTCTTTATTCGTGCTATAATTGTGTTATCCGGAAATCGTAATACATGTGTGAATAACAGACAACAATATGTCCCTAGTGAGACTCTAGTTGACTAGCTCGTTGATCGACAGATAGTCATGGTTTCCTGACTATGGACATTGGATGTCATCGATAACGGGATCACATCATTAGGAGAATGATGTGATGGACAAGACCCAATCCTAAACATAGCATAAGATCGCATAGTTGGTTTGCTAGAGTTTTCCAATGTCAAGTATCCTTTCCTTAGACCATGAGATCATGTAACTCCCGGATACCGTAGGAGTGCTTTGGGTGTGCCAAACGTCACAACGTAACTGGGTGACTATAAAGGTATACTACGGGTATCTCTGAAAGTGTCTGTTGGGTTGACATGGATCGAGACTGGGATTTGTCACTCCGCTTGACGGAGAGGTATCACCGGGCCCTCTCGGTAATGCATCATCATAATGAGCTCAATGTGATTAAAGTGTTTGATCACGGGATCATGCATTACGGTACAAGAAAAGTGACTTGCTGATAACGAGATTGAACGAGGTATTGGGATACCGACGATCGAATCTCGGGCAAGTAAAATACCGATTGACAAAGGGAATCGTATACGGGATTAATTAAATCCTTGACATCGTGGTTCATCCGATGAGATCATCGTGGAGCATGTGGGAGCCAACATGGGTATCCAGATCCCGCTGTTGGTTATTGCCCGAGAGCCGTCTCGGTCATGACCGCATGTCTCCCGAACCCGTAGGGTCTACACACTTAAGGTTCGGTGACGCTAGGGTTGTGAAGATATGTATATGCAGTAACCCGAATATTGTTCGGAGTCCCGGATGAGATCCCGGACGTCACGAGGAGTTCCGGAATGGTCCGGAGGTAAAGAATTATATATAGGAAGTGCTATTTTGGCCATCGGGACAAGTTTCGGTGTTATCGGTATTGTACCGGGACCACCGGAGGGGTCCCGGGGGTCCACCGGGGGGGTACACCTGCCCCGGGGGGCCACATGGGCTATAGGGGGTGTGCCCTGGCCTATATGGGCCAAGGGCACCAGCCCCAAGAGGCCCATGCGCCAAAAAGACTTGGAGAGGGAAGAGTCCCAAGAGGGGAAGGCACCTCCGAGGTGCCTTGTGGAGGATGGACTCCTCCCCCCCTTTGGCCGCACCCCTTCCTTGGAGGAAGGGGCAAGGCTGCGCCCTCCCCCCTCTCATGCGCCTATATAAAGGGAGGGGAGGGAGGGGGTGGCCGACCCCATAAGCCCTGGCGCCTCCCTCCTCTCTGCAACACCTCCTCCTCCTCCCGTAGTTGTTTAGCGAAGCCCTGCCGGAGTTCTGCTGCATCCACCACCACGCCATCGTGCTGCTGGATCTTCATCAACCTCTCCTTCCCCCTTGCTGGATCAAGAAGGAGGAGACGTCACGCTTTCCGTACGTGTGTTGAACACGGAGGTGCCGTCCGTTCGGTACTAGATCATCGGTGAATTGGATCACGGCGAGTACGACTACCTCATCCACGTTCACTCGAACGCTTCCGCTCGCGATCTACAAAGTGGTATGTAGATGCAATCTCTCTCTCCCATGACTCGTTGCTAGATGAACTCATAGATCGATCTTGGTGAAACCGTAGGAAAAATTTTAATTTTCTGCAACGTTCCCTAGCAATCCAAACCGGGAGAAACACTCGCTCTAAAACTCCTTTGGCTAACTTTTGTGAACATTACTCATTCATCTCTAGCATTGAACCTATGAAGGTTGAAGAAGCTTTGGAGGATCCGGACTGGATAAACGCTATGCATGAAGAGCTACACAACTTTGAGAGAAATCGAGTGTGGACATTGGTCGAGAAGCCCGACAACAACCACAACATCATCGGTACCAAATGGGTGTTTTGCAACAAGCAAGATGAAGATGGACAAGTGGTTCGCAACAAAGCACGTCTCATCGCCCAAGGCTACACACAAGTCGAAGGTATGGACTATGGTGAGACATATGCTCTTGTTGCTAGGCTTGAGTCCATTCGCATCTTACTTGCTTATGCTAATCACCATGATATCACTTTGTACCAAATGGACATTAAAAGTGC
The DNA here is from genome assembly GCA_032464435.1 of Aegilops umbellulata. Lineage (NCBI taxonomy): Eukaryota > Viridiplantae > Streptophyta > Magnoliopsida > Poales > Poaceae > Aegilops > Aegilops umbellulata. The sequence goes on from CP136055.1 coordinate 411,145,633, forward strand.
TTTTCTAAATGGTGAAATTGAGGAGGAAGTTTATGTTAAGCAGCCTCCCGGCTTTGTCAATCATAAGAAACCTAATCATGTCTACAAACTTCACAAAGCCCTTTATGGTCTTAAACAAGCTCCTAGAGCATGGTATAAATGCTTGACCAAGTTCCTTATTAAAAAAGGATTTGAAATTGGAAAAACAAATTCTACTCTTTTTACCAAAAGGGTTAATGGAGAACTATTTGTATGCCAAATTTATGTCGATGATATTATATTTGGATCTACTAACCCTCATTTTAGTGAAAAGTTTGGGAAGCTAATGTCGGGGAAGTTTGAGATGTCTATGATGAGTGAACTCACGTTCTTTCTTGGTTTGCAAATCAAGCAAACTAAGGAAGGTACCTTTGTCTCTCAAACGAAGTACACCAAGGACTTATTCAAGAAGTTCAATATGCAAGAATGCAAAGGTATGACTACACCCATGCCTACTAGTGGACACCTTGGTTTGACCAAAGATGGTGAACCGGTTGATCAAAAGGTTTATTGCTCTATGATTGGTTCATTATTATATCCATGTGTTTCACGTCCCGATATCATGCTAAGTGTGTGCATGTGTGCACGATATCAAGCTGCTCCTAAGGAATGTCATCTTACGGCCGTGAAAAGGATAGTGAGATACTTAATACATACACTAAATTTTGGCATTTGGCATCCAAAGAGGGCTTCCTTTGATCTTGTTGGCTACTCCGACTCGGACTATGCCGGTGACAAGGTTGATAGAAAGTCCACTTCGGGTACTTGTCAATTCCTTGGTAGATCTCTTGTGTCTTGGTCTTCCAAGAAACAAACCTCGGTATCCTTATCCACCGCCGAAGCGGAATACATTGCCGCTGGTTCATGTTGTGCTCAATTACTTTGGATGACCCAAACTCTTCAAGATTATGGGATATATGTGAAACATGTTCCATTACTTTGTGACAATGAAAGTTCTATTAAGATTGCTCACAATCCCATGCAACACTCTCGAACTAAGCATATTGAAGTTCGTCATCACTTCATTCGAGATCACGTTGCTAAGGGTGACATAAACCTTAAGCATGTTCGCACCGATAAGCAATATATTCACTAAACCACTTGATGAGAAAGTGTTTTGCAGGTTAAGAGGTGAATTGAACATCATTGATGCTTCAAACTTGGAGTAGGAACTCCATTGGAAACATGCAAGACTTGAGCTTATGACTAATCCTTGATATTTCTCTTATGATGATTATCTTATGTCTTGGATAAATTTGCATCTTGCATGTTATCTAACCCTTGTAGGTACTTGGATGAATCTAAATCTATGAGATTGCAACTCCCTCTCACATCTTGAGCGATCTCTACATCACCAAGTCTCTACACAATGGTGGTTGAAGACAAGGAAGCACGAAACCATTCAAACATATCCTTTGACAAATTCTATGTAAAGTTTCGTGATTGTCATTTTGGATACACAAGTGCTCTTCCTTGCGAAAACTAACCCATGTAGTGTATCATCCCAAATTTTCAATTTGGAATGTTATACATTAGATCATTGTCGGTGTCAAAACCGGCGGATCTCGGGTAGGGGGTCCCGAACTGTGCGTCAAGGCCGGATGGTAACAGGAGGCAAGGGACACGAAGTTTACCCAGGTTCGGGCCCTCTCGATGGAGGTAAAACCCTACTCCTGCTTGATTAATATTGATGATATGGGTAGTACAAGAGTAGATCTACCACGAGATCAAGGAGGCTAAACCCTAGAAGCTAGCCTATGGTATGATTGTGTATGATGATGATTCTGTCCTACGGACTACAACCCTCCGGTTTATATAGACACCGGATAGGGTTAGGGTTACACAGAGTCGGTTACAATGGTAGGAGATCTTGAGTATCCGCATTGCCTAGCTTGCCTTCCACGCCAAGGAAAGTCCCATCCGGACACGGGACGAAGTCTTCAATCTTGTATCTTCATAGTCCAGGAGTCCGGCGAAGGTATAGTCCGGCTACCCGAACACCCCCTAATCCAGGACTCCCTCAGTAGCCCCTGAACCAGGCTTCAATGACGACGAGTCCGGCGCACAGATTGTCTTCGGCATTGCAAGGCGGGTTCCCCTTCCAAGTCCTTCATAGAAGATTGTAAACACCAAAAATAGTGTCCGGCTCTGCAAAATAAGTTTCCACATATTTCCATAGAGAGAATAATATTAACACAAATCAAATCTGCTGACGTATTCCGCAGTGCGTCAGCACACTGCGGCCAAGCTCTTTATACAAATCGTTTTTACTTTTCCACCTCAGCGCATTTAGTGAGGCGGTTTCCTTAGCACGTCTTGTCAAAGCAGAGATAGTGTGCCCCTTTTAACGGGATTCTCATCAATACGGATGTGGGTAACCCAACCGCGCCATTTACCACGGCGCTTGGGAGGCAAGCGAGTTTTATTAGGTAGGTGGGGACGCATAACCGCATCCGCCCATATAAGGGGATAAGGATCCACCTTTTTTACCTACGCCTTCTTCCTTCTTTGCCAATCCATCTCTCGCGCACTCAAGCTCCAGCGCCCAAGCCCGCTTTTCCCACCTCAATCTTCTCCAGCAATGTCCGGAGCAGGAGGCAAGTGGATGGTCTCCTCCGTTATGGAGGTTCAAGTAAAAAAGCTAAGGAAAGCCGGATACCTGTCCAAGGACATCCCGCACCGGCTTCCTGAGAAGGGGCAGCTTCTCCCCACCCCAAGGCCCCAGGAGAGGGTAGTTTTCCTTCCCCACTTCCTCCGCGGACTGGGTTTTCCACTTCACCCATTCGTCCGGGGACTCATGTTCTACTATGGCCTAGATTTCCATGATCTGGCCCCGAACTTCATCCTCAACATCTCGGCGTTTATCGTCGTGTGTGAGGCCTTCCTCCGCGTCCGCCCCCATTTCGGCCTTTGGCTCAAGACTTTCAACGTCAAGCCCAAGGTGGTGCACGGTAGCCAAGCGGAGTGCGGAGGTGCTATGGCTGGCAAGATAGCCAACGTCCTCTGGTTCGAGGGCTCCTTTGTGGAGACCATGAAGGGGTGGCAAGCCGGGTGGTTTTACATCACCGAGCCACGCGATCCGGAATGGGTCGCAACCCCCGAGTTCAGATCTGGACCCCCCACGCGGCTTATGTCCTGGAAAGAGACGGGCCTGTCGTGGGGCAACGAGGAAGAGGTGACCGGACTGAAGACCTGCATCCAGTCCCTGGTAGACAAGCCAATCCGGCTGGTCAATGTAGTCCAGGTCATGCTCGTTCGTCTGATCCTCCCGTGCCAACAACCGGATTTCAATTTCTGGGAGTTCGACCCGGCGCAACACCGAATCCTCAACAGGCTCTTCGACACGTCATATGAAGACGTCTGGAAGGTGCTAATCAAAGGCACCAGGGCCCCCGCATCCGCTTCCGAGGACCGCGAATACAGCACGCAGCGTCACGCTAGCGAGGTAAGCTATCTATGCCTTTGACAGGATTATTAAGCTCTTTTTCATAGATTAACTCTATGCGGGATCTAAACTCCCTTTACCTTTGACAGGCTTGGCAGGCGATATCCGGACCAATTAACTGTCCGGCTCCCCTGCCCGAAGACCCAGCCCCAGCTCTCCTAGTGAAGCTGCTGACTCCGGCACCTTATGTGGTACCGGAGAAGAAGGTCAAGAAGAAGAAGACCACCGGGACTCGAAAGAGTGCCCGTAACTTGGTGGTGTCGGACTCGTCGTCTGACGAGTCCGAGGCGCCCTCCTCTCGTGAAAACGAGGAGGAGAAAGAAGAAAGCTCTCCCCCCCAGTGGGGGGAGAAAACAAGAAGAAGGCCGCCCCATCAGGGGAGGCCGAGGGGTCTAGGAAAAGGAAGACCCCTCCGCCGGACTACTCCCACGACGCCGAAGAGAGCGGAGAGGAGTGGCCGAACAGGGCCAAGCGTCCGGCGAAATCGTAAGTATTCGTATACCAGAGTGACTCATGATATTCCTTTAATGCGCAGCTCTCCCTAATGTCGAATGTGATTTATGCAGCCCGCCCCGGGCCGAACTCGACGATTCGTCGAGCGACTCCCTAGATTCGTCGGACGTGAACTCAGTTCCACCCGCTGTCTCCCCCCGCACTACAGACGACGCCGAAGTGGCGTCGCAACAAGCTCCGGGGCAGGAGGAGGTGGTCCTGGAGGAGACGAATGGCGACCTCCCGGACCCCAGGAACAAAGGGGACAAGACCCCCCAGGGGTCCGAGTCCGGCTTTGTGTCGGACGCCGCGCCGGACTCTTCAATAGTTCCGGTCCGCAGTAGGCGAACTCCTTCCAAGAGAAGCAAGCCTTCTGAGCCGGCGGCCTTCATCCAACCGGAGGTGCCGGAAAATCTGCTGCAGGTGCTTGACGACGCCTCCATCGACGAGGAACACCGTACTGTTATGAGTACGGTGATCCGAAGGGTTCAGTCCGCCAAGAGCGGACTGACTGAAGATTGCGCTAGCCTTCTGACAGGCTTCGAGGTAAGTAAAAAATATGTCAAAATATTACCGCATAGACAGTAGCCCCTGATGCTCTGTTCGGTGTTCGGAAAGAAAAGCCGAATAGAGGATCTATTAGTTTTCGCAGGAGTCTAACAATAAAGAGTCAATATGTGTGTGCAGGCTTCGCTGCTATCCACCGCCGCACTAACTGCACAGGTGGATGTCCTAAAAAAGGACCTCAGGCGGACCGAGCAAGAGCTCGGGCTTGCCAAACGGCATCTCGAGGAGAAAGAAGGTAAAAAATACCCTACAAAGAAAAAGGGTGCCTATAGAGAGGCGTGATTGCAAAGAATAACAGGATCGTACTGCTTATTGTAGGGGCCACAACTAAGGTGGCGACCCTCAAGCAGGCGCTATCTGAGGCCAGAAAGAAAACAGCCGAGGGGTGCGCCGAGCGAGAAAGACTTGGGGCTCAGGTTGGCGAGGTGCAGCAAGAGTTGTAGGCTCTCATGAAAAAACATGAGAGCTTGGAGCTTGAGTCAAAGGCGCAAGCATCCGAGCTCGCGTCGGCCCTTGAGACCGCCAAGGGTGCCAAGGCCGAAGCCCAAAAGGCCCTCCAAGAGTTGGAGGATATGAAAAAGATAGCAGCGGGTAAGGCATTCTTAATGCAAAGTAAGAATATAAAAGTAAACTACTTGCCACTTACCTGAATCCGGAGTTCTCCAGGGGCGTTCGCAGATCTTCCCCGCAGCGTATCCGACGCGGCCGCATTCTATCGAGCTGAAGAGGGCAGCTCGACGGAGAGTGTGTTCTGGTCTCAGTATTCTGAGGCCGGCCACCCTGTGCCTTTGAGCGATCAGCTGAAACAGCTGGTCGAGCTCCACAAGGCGGCCGAACAAGCCATGAAGGGCTTCATAGTTTGGTTGTGGCCCGGAGAGGCCCTTCCTGGGAGCTACTTCGTGCTGGTGCGGCGGCTGGTGGAGACCTGTCCACGGCTTGAGGTCATCAAGCATTCCGCCTGTATCGAAGGTGCCCGGAGGGCCCTTGCTCGTGCAAAGGTGCACTGTGGTAAGCTTGACGGTGAGAAGCTGGTGAGGGACGGGCCGCCGCAGGGGAAGGAGCATCGCAAGCCCGAGAACTACTACAAGGATGTTCTTGCCGGTGCACGCCTTATTGCGGATGAATGTACCAGAGATGTAATATTTGAATGAACTCGCTCGTGTTTATCCTGTGTGCTGAAAACTTGTTCATATGCGCTAAGCAATGCTTATTGAATTTAAAATATTATTTTCTGTGCGGTCGTTTATCAAAAATTGAGAGATGGCCAGTCGTCGGCTTTTGCCCCCATGCTGCTAGTGCTGGGGTGTTCGGGATAAACCTGAGCGCTCTTTTTCCCATGGTTGGGTCCTTCGAGGGAGGCGCTTAGCACAACGAACCAGGCAATCGGACTATAATGCTTGAACACTCTCACTTAGCCATAGAACTTTATAATTTTAAATGTCGGCGAAGCCCCTAGTTCGGAAGACCGAATTCGGGGCGCTATCCACGCCTTTGGCCGGACAGAGCCAGCTCCTCGCTCGAAGCGGCATAAGTCTTTAGGGACTCGAAAAACCTCTCGAACAGCGACCGGTCTCTCGCCTTATCATGACAGTCAGTTTTAGCTTTCTCCACTGAGGTGCTTAAACCAGCTGAACCGGGGCACAATCGCAGTGGTTCTCCTAGTGCTACCTTAGCCGATATAGCGGAACGTAAGGCACCAAAACATAGGAGCCGGGCAAACCCAACTATTGACCCAAATCATGATTCGAAGCCGATGCATATAGTGCTATAAGTTTGGGGTGCCGCACTTGTGAAAGTGTACGGACTTCTCACACCAGATCAAAGGGTACTGAAGCCCCTGGCGTGTTTGCCGTACCATGGTGTACGGGTGCGATCATGTTATTTAATAAAGATATATATTAAAAGAGGATAATGCAAAAAATAGATAAAAAAGCTATGCATTGTTTATAACGAGGCTATTTATCAAAGCCGAACGATACAAGTAGTGTGATAACCAAAAAGATATTAGACTATTTAACATGTCCTGACCAGGGGCAGGCCGCGGAATTGCGTTCAAAACAGATATACTGCTCGTAATAGAGACCACCTGAGAGTTCCATAATGCGGCGTAGCTTTGTCTGCTTCCTTGGATCTTGCATCGTTTGTGCGGCAGCCGAATTGCCGAACAGGTCGTCCAAAGTGTGGAGTCCTGAAAGTAATAAAAAGAATCCGGCAGCCCCTAGTATGTTTTAAGCCGTATTGTGAGCATGCCGTAACTGTGCCCCTTCCCCTGTGCCCATGGTATTTCAAGGGCGTAATTATGTACGCGAGGTACTAGCTTCGCTATGTCGCGATGGCTGGGGTTGGGGTCGCATTGCTACGCCTGCTTAGAACGTGCCAGGCGGTCTTGTTGTAGGTTACTCCGGGCGCGCTTGGCAGTGTCTGGCTTTTTAACGGCCGGACTGGAGAGTTGCCTAAAAAGGCTGCTTTGTACTTCCGCTGCGAGAGCCGCCGTGTGCTCCTCCGTACGGAGGGAGCGTTCGGTGTTTCCGTTGACCGTGATTACTCCTCGAGGGCCTGGCATCTTGAGCTTGAGGTATGCATAGTGCGGCACCTCATTGAATTTGGCAAATGCGGTTCGTCCGAGCAGGGCATGATAGCCACTGCAGAACGGGACTATGTCGAAGATTAACTCTTCGCTTCGGAAGTTATCCGGAGATCCGAAGACCACATCAAGTGTTACGGAGCCTGTACAGTTGGCTTCTACACCTGGTATAACGCCTTTAAAGGTCGTCCTTGTGGGCTTAATCCTTGAAGGATCTATGCCCATTTTCCGCACTATATCCTGGTAAAGCAGGTTCAGGCTACTGCCGCCGTCCATGAGGACTCTTGTTAGATGAAATCCGTCGATGATTGGGTCAAGAACCAATGCGGCAAAGCCGCCATGACGGATGCTAGTGGGGTGGTCCCTTCGATCAAAAGTGATCGGGCAAGAGGACCATGGGTTGAACTTTGGGGCGACTGGCTCCATCGCGTATACGTCCCGTAGCGCACACTTCCGCTCCTTCTTGGGAATGTGGGTTGCGTATATCATGTTTACCGTCCGCACTTGTGGGGGAAACCCCTTCTTTTCATTGTTGTTCGGCGGCCTGGGCTCCTCCTCGTCATCGCTATGCAGCCCCTGGTCTTTGTTTTCGGCTCTTAACTTGCATGCCTGCTTGAACACCCAACAATCCCTGTTGGTGTGATTGGCTGGCCTTTCGGGGGTGCCATGGATCTGGCACAAGCGTTCGAGTATTCGGTCCAAACTGGACGGGCCCCGAGTATTCTTTTTAAATGGCTTTTTCCGCTGACCGGATTTATAGCCTCTGAATCCGGCGTTGACTGCCGTATCTTCATTGCTGTCGCTGCTAACGCGGCGCTTTTGCTTATTTCGACGTGTCCTGCCACTTTTGTCCTTGGTATCTGAATTACCAGGGTTCTTTGGTAAGTTGTTGCTGCGAGCTAGCCAGCTATCTTCGCCCGCGCAAAAGCGGGTCATGAGTGTCGTGAGGGCTGCCATAGATTTCGGCTTTTCCTGTCCCAGGTGCCGGGCAAGCCACTCGTCGCGGATGTTATGCTTCAAGGCTGCTAGGGCCTCTGCGTCCGGACAGTCGACTATCTGGTTTTTCTTTGTTAGGAACCGTGTCCAGAATTGCCTGGACCATTCCTCTGGCTGCTGAATTATGTGGCTTAGGTCGTCGGCATCCGGTGGTCGCACATAAGTGCCCTGGAAGTTGTTGAGGAATGCGGCTTCCAGGTCCTCCCAAGAACCGATTGAGTCCACTAGCAGGCTGTTGAGCCAGTGCCGGGCCGGTCCTTTGAGTTTGAGAGGGAGGTATTTGATGGCGAGTAGATCATCGCCACGTGCCATGTGGATGTGAAGGAGATAATCCTCGATCCATACCGCCGGATCTGTCGTGCCATCGTATGATTCGATGTTTACGGGTTTGAGGTAAAACCCTACTCCTGCTTGATTAATATTGATGATATGGGTAGTACAAGAGTAGATCTACCACGAGATCAAGGAGGCTAAACCCTAGAAGCTAGCCTATGGTATGATTGTGTATGATGATGATTCTGTCCTACGGACTACAACCCTCTGGTTTATATAGACACCGGATAGGGTTAGGGTTACACAGAGTCGGTTACAATGGTAGGAGATCTTGAGTATCCGCATCGCCTAGCTTGCCTTCCACGCCAAGGAAAGTCCCATCCGGACACGGGACGAAGTCTTCAATCTTGTATCTTCATAGTCCAGGAGTCCGGCGAAGGTATAGTCCGGCTACCCGAACACCCCCTAATCCAGGACTCCCTCAATCATCATTGCATAACATATTTTTTTTTGCTTTTGGTTTTGATCCTATAAAGTCTACGCAACTCAAGGACCCACGGAGAGAGTTGGGGATTTCGTTATTTTCATATTTGAGTTTTCTCAAATTTTGAGAATAGGATCATTTGATTTTATTTATTTTATCATCAAATATTTCTATTACAAAAATATGAGAGAGGGAATAAAATGACTTTCCATAATATAGAAATACTGAGGATTCAATAATAAAATCAAATAAGATTTTATTTCGGAGTTTTTCGATATTTTATTTGAATTTAGGAAAAATATGCGTTTTTCAAAATTGCATTTAGGCCCCAAATAAATGTTCACTTTGTCCGGCTTGATTTTAGAAGTTAGGAAAAATTTATTTCGGGATTTTTGGAGTTCGTTTAGTATTTCTTTTTATTTCTCTTCTGCGCGTAATTATAAAAAAATGTGCAGCCGACCTAACCGGGTCGTGTCCGCCTGGGACTCTGGCCCGGCAGGCTTTATAAGCCGGGGGATAGCCAGCCCAGCCCGAGCCAGCCGCCCGCGCCCCCCAAACCCTAGCCGCCCACGCCTCGAACTCCGCGCCGCCGCCCGCCGCCGCCGACGCCGCCGCCTCGCCGGACACCGCCGTCGCCGACCCGCCGCCCGAGGTTCGCCTCGATTTCCGCGCCGCGGTTTATTTTTTTATTTTTTGTTTTTTATTTTTATTTTAGATCGGTTTTTATTTTTTCGGGTTAGGTTAAATAGCGAGCGTTCGCTCGTTCGTTCGTTTTAACGAACGTTTTCATCGTTTAGATCCGGTTAACGAACGTTTGTTCGTTAATCCGTTCATCGTGTTTTTCCCGGATTTTTCACGATTATTTCTGATCGCGATTTCTGATCCGATTTTTGTTTTAGTATAACTTTTCGCTCGTTTATCAGAATCAGACGATTCAAGCGCCTGGAGTTTCGTCTCGAAACCATCTATCCGTTTAACCAACTTAAACAAGTTTTTGTTTCCGTAAAATATGACCTAGATCCAGATTAGTAGAACAAAGTTGTTTTCTTTCGCCGTTTGACTTTCGTTGCTTCATTCGATTTGATTCTTTTTGCAAATCGGAGTTCTTAATTTGAACTTTCTGGTTAGATCTCTTATTTGAGTTTTACCTGTGCATTAGATGAGTACTTATTGTATGCTTGTTTGTTTTTCTGCGATAGAATACCCGGAGTGCGCCGCCTGTTACTTCGAATCTCTAGGTTTCGCGGATCATCAGCAAGGCAAGTAACACTTTGATCATACATTTTCTACTACCCAGTTTTTATTGCATTAGATCAGATCCTCAAACATTGCATGATTAGGGTCTAATTAAATTGTGGGATGGGAAGTAGTTGAGGTATTACCTATTACCTGTTTTATTATCAAACCCTTGGGAGCTACTTGTACGTTTGCTTATCATGCCATGCTATGCTAGTAAACGTGCATTGGGTGAGTGATATCCATGACAGATGTGAGTTTGTTAATTAATGGTTTATTTAAGGTGGCAACTTAAACACACATCTGGGTGGATTGAGGTACCTGGGTATTCCAGGATTGCCTGTTGTTTTCTTTATGGACCGCCACCCAGGCTCAAAGGGATCATGAGATTATTCATACTAGAAACTTCTGTGTGCAGCCACAAGCCATTATGGGCTCTGGCATAGTTGACTAAGTCATGCGAACTCTTACAGTGGTAGACTAGCAGATGTAGGGGATGTAGGTTGGTACGGTCTATCACGTCGTAAGGTGCTAGCGCCTGTGAAAGACTATGTCTCGGTCATCCATTTCTCAAACACCATGTAGTGCGAGAAATCCAACGGAGGCGATCGAGTCTTGTGGGGAAAAGTGCACAAACCTCTGCAGAGTGTACAAACTAATCATGGTTAGGCAAGGCTGACACCTGAGCACAGAGGTCAGACTGTTTGAGTTGACACGTGCTTTTCTCTGTGATGAACTTGGTTCCACCGGTTTCATGTTTCCGGTCTAACCGACGTTTCTCGGTACAACCAAAACATTCAACTCGGTGCCACCGAATTCTCTACAGGAAAAACATTTTGCCATTTATTCCTGCTTTACTCTTGATGCAACTCCACTCAATGAATCTTGTCCTCTACAAGCATCACATTTACCTTAATGCTTTGTGCTGTGATTCAAGGACCAAACCCATTCATGACAAATTCCAGAATACCCTTCTTGGAAATTGATGTCAAAGGGGGAGAGAGAGATCACATCAAAGCTTAATCATATCTCTAGGGGGAGAGATCTCTAGGGGGAGGGAATACTCCAGGAAAGAGTAATCTTCAAGGATCCCAGATGCTTGATGTTCAAGAGGAGAGATGCCACATGTCTTCTTGGGGGAAAGACATGTTCATATGTGCTTATTTGCATTAGCTCTGTTCATTTGTTTCTTTGAGCTCTGATTTTCTGTTCCCTATCTTCTCCCAGTATCCCATGCTAGATTCAGGGGGAGCAAGACATCCAAGGGAAAGAAATTTCTTAAATTCATTGCATATCTTTACCTTTGGGGACATGTCAATATCTATTGTGGTACTCAGTAATCACTCTACATGTCATCCCAGTCTTGGTACTCTTCTGGTTTCTTTTGTTTGCTCTAGCGAGTAGGTGCATCTGTGTTATCTAACCTTGTTTTCGCAGGTTCATCCCATCCTAGACAACTCAAGACCACAAGGTAAGTATATGCATCATAGTCATGTGTATGAGAAACTCTTGCTGATGTACATACTGTTTGCAAGAAGGACTCATGGGCATGTAGGTACATTTCCCATATTCATATCTTTTGCTCTGATGCATATAGCCAAGATACATGTAACACATTGCCTACTCTGTCATGGTTATGCTCTCACATGCTTCTATATTCCATATTCACATGATTGCATACATGTAGGGGGAGCCTATGCTTGTTACATGTCTTTCCAAAGCTTTACTTTCTATTCTCTATATCTTTATCTAAAGCTTTGATGTATGTTGCCATCAATTACCAAAAAGGGGGAGATTGAAAGCACAAGTGCTCCCTAGGTGATTTTGGTAATTAATGACAACATATCTCTTGTTGGACTAATACTTTTACCTAGTATGTTTCAGACAAGTTCAACAAATTAAGTGGCATGGACTAAAGAATGTGGAACCCCTTCAAGATGCTAAGAACAAAGGATTGGATCAAGCTTCAAGTACAAGACTCTACATTTTCTATTTTAGTGATCCAAGATCACATTGAGTCTATAGGAAAAGCCAATACTATCAAGAGGGGATGAGGTGGTGCTTAATGGCTTGCTTGCTCAAAGTGCTTAGTGATATGCTCCAAAACCCTCAACTACCTTCCCACATCCACATATGACCTAAACCAAAAGTCAAACTCGGCCCCACCAATTCTCTCTATCCGGCGCCACCGAGTTCAGATGTCATAGCCACTGCCACAAACCCTGGGCAAATCGGTTTCACCGATAGGGATCTCGGTCTCACCGAGATGGGATTGTAATCTCTCTGTGTATGTCCATTACCAATATCAGTCTCACTGAGATTGAGCAATCGGTACTACCGAGATTACAATGCAAACTCTCTGGTCAGCTTATTACCAAAATCGATTCCACCGAGTTTGTGTAATCGGTCTCACCGAGTTTGCCTGACCAACTCTTTGGTTAGCTTATTACCAAAATCGGTCTCACCGAGTTTGTGTAATCGGTCTCACCGAGATTACGCTATGCCCTAACCCTAACAGTATCGGTCCTACCGAGTTGCATGTCGGTCCCACTGAAAATCCTAATGGTCACTAGGTTTGCTAAATCGGCCCGACCGAGTTTCTCAATTCGGTCTCATCGAGATTGGTAAATTGTGTGTAACGGTTAGTTTTTGTGTGGAGGATATATATACCCCTCCACCCACTCTTCATTCGTGGAGAAAGCCATCAGAACATACCTACACTTCCAATACACATTTTCTGAGAGAGAACCACCTGTTCATGTGTTGAGGCCAAGATATTCCATTCCCACCATATGAATCTTGATCTCTAGCCTTCCCCAAGTTGCTTTCCACTCAAATCTTCTTTCCACCAAATCCATATCATGTGAGAGAGAGTTGAGTGTTGGGGAGACTATCATTTTAAGCACAAGAGCAAGGAGTTCATCATCACCGCACCATTTGTTACTTCTTGGAGAGTGGTGTCTCCTAGATTGGCTAGGTGTCACTTGGGAGCCTCCAACAAGATTGTGGAGTTGTACCAAGGAGTTTGTAAGGGCAAGGAGATCGCCTACTTCGTGAAGATCTACCGCTAGTGAGGCAAGTCCTTCATGGGCGATGGCCATGATGGGATAGACAAGGTTGCTTCTTCGTGGACCCTTCATGGCTGGAGCCCTCCGTGGACTCGCGCAACCGTTACCCTTCGTGGGTTGAAGTCTCCATCAACGTGGATGTACAATAGCACCACCTATCAGAACCACGACAAAAACATCTATGTCTCCAATTGCGTTTGAATTTTCCAAACCCTTCCCCTTACATTCTTGCAAGTTGCATGCTTTACTTTCCGCTGCTCATATACTCTTTGCATGCTTGCTTGATATGTATTGTGTTTGTTAAAATTATGCCAAAACTCCACTTCAACTTAAAGAAATTAAAAACTGCAACTTTTGGCACTTAGTGTCTAATCACCCCCCCCTCTAGACACCTCTTCTCGATCCTTTCAGGTCCTTGTCGGTTTCCTCGACAAGTTCACCATCGTCAAGAAGCTTGCGGACGACTTTGACGTGAGCCTCCAGCTGACGTGCCCAAGCCCTGTGATGCCCGCCACCCTCAACGGCCACTATGGTAACAACCTCTTCGACGCACTGGTGGCCCTGCGACTGCCCGCCGTCGCGCCGGAGAATGTCCACCTCGAGGTCGCGCTCTCCGCGCAGCGCCTGGCGCAGCAAGACACCATCGACATAATCACCCACGTCTACGCGCAAATCGTCCACAAGGACTACTACATGCAAGAGGAGGACGATAGGACGCTGGCCTTCTTGGGGCGCGGGGCAACCTTGGACGGCACTGTTCAGAACCACGTTGAGCTCGCCGCCAACGTCGCTGCTCCTCACATGTCGGTTGGTGACCCAGCGCACTAGGGTGTGAGGATGTCGTTGAACGTTGATGGATCCGTATGTATTTTTATATTTCCGTCAAATCCATGTAGTAGTATATGATACTACAGTAATTATATTACCTTTCGCATCAACTTCATAATTTTCGTACGTACTCCATGCATGAACGGCGCTAGAACCAAACTTCTCATTACTCTAGGCAAAATCGTTATTTTCTATCCATCGGTCGCGCCATGGAGCAGAACCAAATTTTACAAGTTACGGGTTCCAAAGGAAAAGCCTGCCATGTTCGCGTCGCACCCCCACACGGTTGGTCCGTGAAAGTGCGTTATATCGACTAGGGGGGGTGAATATGCGATTTTTATGAAATTCTTCACTGAGGAATTTGCTAGTGAGGAAATTCCTTAGCGAAGAACTACTAGTAGCGGAATAAGTACTCAGATGAAAACATAATAGAATTCAAGCATAGTAATCATGATGAAATGAAGACAAACACAGAGTACAGAAAGCGTAAACACAGGATAACACAAGATGAAGACACACAGACTGAAGAAATTGAACTGAGGAAATTGAGAAAGTCTTCAGTCAAAGTCTTCAAACACATATATGATAAACAAGCAGCACACTACTGAGGAAATGAAAGAGTTGAGGAAATAGAACCAGTAAGCTTGGTGAAGACAATGATTTGGTAGACCGGTTCCAACTGCTGTCTCAGTTGTACATCTGGTTGGAGCGGCTGAGTATTTAAACTCGAGGACACCCAGTCCCGGACACACAGTCCTCACCGTATTCTCCTTGAGCTAAGAACACATAGTCCTCGCCCAATCACTCGTGGTAAGTCTTCAGGTGACTTCCAAACCTTCACAGACTTGGTCACTCGGCGATCCACAATTCCTCTTGGATGCTCTAGACCTTGACGCCTAACCGTCTGGAAGAAGCACAGTCTTCAAAGGTAACAAGCGTTGGATCCACGCAGGATCAATCTCTTCAGTGATGCTCAATCACTTTGGGTTTGTAGGTGTTTTGGGTTTGGGGTTTGGATTTTCCTCACTTGATGGTTTTCGCTCAAAGTCCTCGGAGGATGGGTTGCTCTCAAATGACAAGTGTCAAGTTCTCGCGGAGCAGCCAACCAGCTAGTGGTTGTAGGGGGCGGCTATTTATAGCCTAGGGAGCAGCCCGACATGATAAGACATAAATGCCCTTCAATGATATGACCGTTAGGTGGACAAGATATTTTAGGACAGCTGGCGCGTAGCACAACAACGTTCGGAAATTTGAGGTACAAATTCCTCAGGGCTATCATGTTCCTCACTATGTAGGCCATTCGTACTGGCGAATTCCTAACTCCTCAGTCAGAGCAAAGTCCTAAGTGACCAGAAGAACTGTGTCTCTGTCACTGAAGAAACTGACTGAACTGTATGAGATTTCCAATGGCTTCACTCGAAGGGATTGGTAGGTGTAGGATTTGAGTTGAGCATCACATGGAAATTTACTCCTTAGTATTTCCTCGACCCCCTTTAACAGTACGGTGTTTCCTATGACTCAAGAAAGAGAAAATGAAACTACGAAAACAAAAGTCTTCACGCTTCATGTTCCTCGAATGAATACCAAGTCTTCAAGGTCACACCAATTTCTTCACTTTCAAAGTCTTCAGAAAGTCTTCAGTATATCAAAGTCTTCAGTCGAAGAACTTCATTTTTAGGGGTCGACTTTCTCTGTAAATATCAAACTCCTCATAGACTTATAGATCTGTGTACACTCATAAACGCATTAGATACTTAACCTATAAGTCTTCAATACACCAAAATCACTAAGGGGCACTAGATGCACTTACAATCTCCCCCTTTTTGGTGATTGATTACAACATAGGTTAAGTTTTCAATGGGGATAAATATATGAAGTGTAAAAACTAATATTGAGGAATTTGATTGCAAGATATAGAAGAACTCCCCCTGAAGATGTGCATAGTGAGGAATTTGCTTTTGAAGCAATGCACACTTGAAGAGTTGTATCATGGAGATCTCCCCCTATATCTTGTAATTCATACACGCATTTGATGTATAATATGAAGAATTTGAAATGCATGATGAAATATGGTGCCTGATGTAATTCAACATGCGTGCAATAATATTAACGAGGAATAAGCATGCAGAATAGCGCATCAAAGTATCAAAGCAAAGTGCAACAAAAGTATCAGCGCACCATCGGACTTAAGATTACAACTCGATCCAATAAAAGTTTTGGAAGAACGAGAGTTGTAACTCAAAAAAACGAATAAGCCCTTATTATAGACCCGCTTGAAGACTAACTCAGATTTCTCCCCCTTTGTCATCAAATGACCTGAAGGATCGAAAATCTGAGGACTAACGCCCCTGAAGATTTTCAAGTTGATGAAGGAGCGCCAGCGTTGTTGGGGTCGGTCGTTGAAGTAGGGCCTGCTGCAGTATCGTCCAAGTCTTCATTTTCATCAGTCTCACGCGATGAAGAATATGAACTGGCCACCAAAGAAGGAACCTTGACCTTCTTGTATTTCTTCGGAGGAGGTGCAAACCAGTCAAAATCTTCTTTGAGACCCATTTTCTCCAAGTCTTCAGCACTGTACACTTGAGATAGAACAACCCAGGTGCGGTTGAGGGTTTCATGAAGGTAGTAGTGGTTTTTCTTCACTGCATTGTGTGTGGAAGTCATGTTGTGAAGAATTGAACCAAACTGACGCTTGACCCATTTGTGGTTGCGATCAACCTTTTGATGAAGACTGAGGAGTAACTCACGGTCAGTCATCACCCTAGGTGCTGTGGCTTGAGGATTTGGCTTGACAGTGTTAGCAGCAGAGTCATGTGTGGCAGAGTCATCATTGGTGGAGTAAGATGCAGCTTTGCGAAATTGGCCATCCAATGGACGAATGCCTTCATCTATCACAACAGTGGCCTTGCCTTTTTCTTCAGCTGAGGAAAATGTCCGTTTGAGGACTTCAATGGGAGGCAAGTAGCTGCAGTGGTTGAGCGTTTCAGCTTTGTAGTTGAGTGAAGACCTTATCCTGATGAATTTCATTATCCAAGGTGCATAAGGCTTCAGCTCAAATGGTGACATAGCAATGTTGGCCAGAGTCCTCATGAAGAAATCATGGAAGTTGACGGGAACGCCATGGATGATGTTGAAAAGCAGATCTTCATGATGCCAACGACTTCTTCATCAGACGAGTCGTGGCCTTTGATGGGACTCATTGTCTTCGTCAGAATGCGATAGACATTCCTTGGCACATACATCAATTCCTTGACGAGGAAATTGGTTCTAGGAGCCTGCCCTGGCTTCAAAGGCTTCATCAGCACTTGCATATAATGATTTGAAAGCTCAGGTTCATTGTACACACAGCGAGCATCTTCAGTGAGTGGACTCAGAGGAAGGACCCGAAGCAATTCAGATGCAGGGGCCTTATGGTGGGTGTTGTCAGTCATCCAGTCCAAAACCCATGAATTGATATCTTCAGAGTTGCCGGTGATGTGCAACGTTGCATAGAATTGAAGAATGAGCTCTTCATTCCAATCGCATATATCTGTGCAGAAGTTGAGCAGCCCAGCATCGTGAAGAACACTGAGCACTGGCGTGAAGCACGGCAAAGACTCCATATCCACGTGAGGAATATGAGCATGATCGAAGACTTTGTCTTTGTTGTAATGCACTGAGGAATAGAAATTTGCTTGGCTGGCAGTCCAGAAACGCCTCTTCCTTATGCGAGCAGAGTCATATGGATTGTATTCAGTGAAGAACACGTGCTCGCCATAGAAGTCTTCAGCCTTGAATTTCTGTTTTCGTGAGAATGGATCCTTTGGCCTTGGCAGAGGAGTGTCAGTGAGTTGCATCACGACCTCAGGAATCACGATCTCAGGTTCTTCAGGCTGAGGAATTTCAGGATTTTCCTCAGGTGCAGTCACCTTGTCTGTATCAGCAGCAGTTTCTTCAGCGCTAGTGGCCGGAATTTCTTCATTCACAGATGTAGTGGGATGAATTTCTTCAGAGCCCAATTGTACTGTTGGTGAAGGGGAGTGAGGAATTTGCTGCAGGGGAGTGAAGAGTGGGGAATTGGGATGCTGACTTTCCCAAAAGTCGTCATTCATCACTAGAGTGGTGCTTCCAATATCCACATCTTCATCAAGTTCTTCAACACCAGCCTCTTCTGCATCAAACTGAGGCATTGGTGATGAGACCATTGGGGTTGAAGGGATTGCATCCGCTTCAATTTCTTCATCAATCTACTCTGACGAAGCAGCAGATTGAGTTTCTTCATCTGATCCACTAGGGATCTCATAATCTTCACCAAAAGGAACAAGGTCCTTTGATGGCACGGAGGAGATAGGAACGGCATCAATGGGATTTGCAAAAGAGCTTGTCATCGGCTTCATCTTCTTGGGAGCTGAAGATTCTGAAGCATTTGATGCCTTCCTTTTCTTCACAGCAGCTCGTTTTGCAGCCTTTGTCTTCTTCACATCCAATGCGGATGGAAGAATTGGAGTTGGCGTAGGCGCAGGTGGAGCTGAGGAATCTGGTTGATTTTCTTCAGGCGCAACTGATGCAGTTGCCCTGGTTTCTTCAATTTCTTCAGGCGCACCACTAGTGGATGCCCTGGCAATTTCATCAACGGCTGGAGCAGAGTCATCGGCCTTGGAACTAGCATTTTCTTCAGCAGCCTGAACTTCATCAGCGGTGCTGGCATGTTCTTCAGTTTGCTGAACAGATGCTTCAGCTTGAGGAATTTGTGGCTTTGAGGCTGCACCCTTGGTGAAGGTATCAGTCAGCCTCACGAATCTGACCTTGGCTCCTTTCCAATCAGCATAGTAGGAGTCAAATTTGTCGCTGAGGGCTTTGATCTCAGCCTGCATCTTGACAAGTTCCTCAGGCTTCATTGAGAGAACATTTTTCTTCAGTAGCTTCTCCTTACGGTAATGTGATTTCTTGATCTCTCCGGGCTTATCATATTTCCACTTCTCCTCTTGGATGAAGTGAGTCAGCATGTGACTTTGACCAGGTGTCAGCTTGAAATCAGGCATAGGTGTGTGAGGATCCTTATGCCAGAGATCAATATAATCTAGGATCGCCTTTGGATCCAATAACAGGGGCACAGGTGCGCCTTTGGCTTTAGCAGCCCGTTCTTGTCGGTCCCTGATGATTTCAGTAAGTTCTTCTTCATCAGCTTCATCATCATCAGATGGCACAGTGAAGACTACCTGCTTCTTCTGAGGACTTGTGCGAGTGACGCGTCCAGCAGTAGCCTTTTTCTTCAGCAGTGAGGGTCTTGCTGAGGAATTTGGTGCAGCTGAAGAACTAGCTGAGACACCAGAGGCAATAGACATGCCAGTCGTCCTTTGGCATGAGGCCAGATGCACAGGTGCTGAGGACTTTGGTGGAGCATGAGCAGCATGAGGAATTTGCTTTGAAGATTTTGAAGATTCTGGCCGTGAGGGCGCATCTGAGGAACTTGGCCGTGAGGGCATTGAAGATGAAGCACTTGGCTTGCGAGCGGGCTTCTTTACCATTGCTTTCTTCGGCTTGACCGAGGCCTCAGTGGCAGTAGCAGCAGCAGCAGCAGAGTCTTCATTGAATTTCCTCACTGCTTCTCTGGCTTGCCTTGCCAGTTTAGCTTGGCGCTTGGCCCATTCTTTAGGAAATTCCTCACCATGCTTGATGCTGGTGGGATCAGCCACTTGGCCAGGTGCCAATGGAGGTCTTTGGCATGGAGGGTTTACAGCGAATTTCTTCATGTATTTTGGAGTAACATATTTGTACTCCCTCCATTCACGTGCCCATCTCCTTTCAATCCTCTGGATTCGCACATTGCGCTGATTTTTATCTTCTTTGCCAAACTTAGCTTCATCAGGTGTGCAATACTCATCATAGATATCCTCAGGTATTTCAAAAGTTGTCATCACCTCAGGCTTCTTTCCTCCTTTCTGTGGCCGTTTACCTTCAGCCATTTTCTTCAGATGAGGAATTTGAACAATTGAACTCTCTGAAGAAGTATGCAACTTTTCTTCGAGGAACGCTGCAAATGAGTTAAGTTGATGAGAACCTAATGATTCAGCAGCAGACATGTGTACCTGTGAACAGAGTATAGTTGCGAGGAATTTGAAGAGGTCATATGCGTTCTCAGAGGTTTTTGCATAAAGAACAAGGTTGAGGAATTTGACCAGATTCGTCTTGAGGAATTTCAGTAAGCGCTTTATATATGCTTAGGGAAATGAATCAAGAACAGATAGCATGTGAGGTGTTTTGTGTGTGAGGATTTGAAGAATAAAACACCTTTGAAGATTTTGTAGAAAAATTTCGAATCAACGAGGGCAGTAAAATTAGCTTTTAATTACCCTGAACGAAGAACACGACGAACTGGGAGTTGGAACAGTGAAGTTCGTCGATGCAGATCTTCCACGCCCTAACTTGGCAGAGGAAGACGTCTACGGCGGCGGCGGAGGTGAAGATTTCCGCGGTCGGCGTGAGTACGACGGCGATGAGGTCGAGGCAGTGAAGCTTTTCCTCACCGGCGATGATGGAGTAGCGACGGCGCTAGGGTTTGGAGAGCTCGAGCGAGGGAGTGAGATCGAGCGGGGTAAAAGAAGTGAGGATGGCGAAGGGGGGTATTTATAGCCGCAGTGAAAAACTGTTTGTCCGAAGATTTGGGACGAACGTGCCCCTGGCCGTTCTCCTTCTTGCGACATGTGTCACCCACGTACTGTGTCGTGGAGATCGTGTAAGATCGTGGGTGGATAAAATAATCCATCGTGGGATGCGGAACGGTTTGAGTGGCAAAACCGAAAGTTTGGATAAGATTAGTTTTAGCTTTCCGTTCGCAATTTCTTCAGCTGACAAGGACACAGTGAAGAATTTGAACGAGTTTCAAATAGAACGCACATGAAGAATTTGTGAATAGATTGGATTGAGTGTAGCATAGACGGGAAGGGTCCGGTCACATTCACTTAGCAGAAAAGTTCCAACTTGAAGAAATAGCTATAAGTGAATGCTGTAGAGGACATAAACTCATATATATACATATATATATATATGAGTTTATATATATATATATATATATATATATGAGTTTATATATATATATATATATATATATATATATATATATATATATATATATATATATATATAGCCAATGAAGAAAAACGACGGCACAAGTGAAGACTTTGTAAAGTTTGAAGAATTTGAAAAACTGAAGAATTTCAAAAGTTGAGGAAAAACTCAAATTGAAGATTTTCAACTTTTGTGGTGGCGCGACCCACCGTGTAAGAATGATGATTTCAGACACCGCGTACAATTGTTGTAGGGTTCTGATAATCAAATTCTTCATTAATTTCTTCACACTTAGAGTGTTTTTCTTCATTGATTGAAGAAAAACGTTTGTTCATGTGTTGCACATCTAAGTCATCAATTTTGCATAAGTGTTAGGATGAGTGCCTTTTCAAAGTACATTCGAAGATTCTAAGATATTTAGCTCACACCGCAACTTGCAAAATCTCTTCTCATCCAAGGGCTTAGTGAAGATGTCGGCTAGCTGTTCTTCAGTCTTCACATGCTCAATAGAAATGTCGCCCTTCAACACATGATCACGAAGAAAATGATGACGAATTTGAATGTGCTTTGTCTTCGAGTGCTGAACTGGGTTGTGAGCAATCTTGATGGCACTCTCATTGTCACAGAGGAGAGGCACATTCTTCACGTTGATGCCATAGTCCTTGAGCGTTTGCTTCATCCATAGTAGTTGAGCACAGCAAGAACCAGAAGCAATGTACTCAGCTTCAGCAGTAGATAGTGATACGCAGTTCTGTTTCTTCGAGGACCAACAGACCAAGGATCGTCCGAGGAAATGACAAGTACCGGAAGTTGACTTGCGATCCACACGGTCACCAGCATAGTCAGAATCTGAATATCCAATGAGATCAAAAACCGAGCCCTTGGGATACCATAATCCTAGTGTTGGTGTGTGAGCTAGATATCGAAGAATATGCTTCACAGCCTTATGGTGTGATTCCTTCGGTGCAGCTTGAAATCGTGCACACATGCAAACACTAAGCATTATATCTGGCCTAGATGCACATAAGTACAATAAAGAACCAATCATGGAGCGGTATAACTTATGGTCGAAGTCAGTACCATTTTCATCAGTGCATAGTTGACCATTTGTGGGCATAGGAATTTTGATGCCTTTGCAATCTTGCATGCCGAATTTCTTCAGGACATCCTTGAGGTATTTCTCCTGAGATATGAATATGCCATTGCACTGTTGACGAATTTGAAGACCTAAGAAGAATTTCAACTCTCCCATCATAGACATTTGATATTCTTCTCTCATCATATAGGCAAATTCATCACTATAACGTTGGTCAGTACATCCAAAGATAATATCATCAACATATATTTGGCACACAAACAGTTCACCATCATAAGATTTAGTAAAGAGAGTAGGATCGAGTGAACCGGGTGTGAAGCCTTTCTTCATGAAGAATTTCTTCAGTGTATCATACCAGGCCCGTGGGGCCTGCTTGAGGCCATAGAGGGCCTTGTTAAGTCTGAAGACTTTGTCAGGATACTTTGGATCTTCAAAACCTGTTTGTAGCCTTGAGCTACTAGTCGTGCCTTATTCCTCACCACAACACCATTTTCATCTTGCTTGTTGCGGTAGATCCACTTTGTGCCAATGATGTTATGCTTGCGAGGATCGGGACGATCGACTAGTTCCCATACGTTGTTGAGCTTGAACTGATGTAATTCTTCTTGCATGGCCTGAATCCACTCAGGCTCCAGAAATGATTCATCTACCTTAGTGGGCTCTGTGATAGAGACAAAAGCAAAGTGCCCACAAAAGTTAGATAGATGTGAAGCTTTTGAGCGTGTGAGAGGACCTGGTGCTTTAATGTCATCGATGATCTTCTCCACTTGCACTTCTTTTGCAACGCGAGGGTGAGCTGGTTGTTGTTGAGGAATTTGATCAGCATTTTATTCACCATCAATTTCCTCAGCATTTTCTTCAGGTGCATCAGCTCGACGTTCTTCACGTTCTGGAATGAATTCTTCAGCAGATTCTTCAGTAGGAATGACATCTTCAGTAGCCTTGTGCTTGATTGAATCCTCAGGTGCAGGTTCATCTAACACAGAAGGTAGGTGCTCTCTTTGCGAGCCATTAGTTTCATCGAACCGCACATCTACAGTTTCAACAATCTTGTGAAGAACATTGTTGAAGACTCTGTAGGTGTGCGAGTCCTTTCCGTAACCAAGCATAAAACCTTCATGTGCTTTCGGTGCAAATTTAGAGTTGTGATGAGGATCTCTAATCCAGCATTTAGCACCGAAGACTTTGAAATAACTTACATTAGGTTTCTTGTCAGTGAGGAGTTCATATGCAGTCTTCTTGAAGAATTTGTGAAGATATACTCTGTTGATGATATGGCACGCAGTATCAATTGCATCAACCCAGAAACGACGAGGGGTTTTGTACTCATCAAGCATAGTGCGAGCCATCTCAGCAAGAGTCATGTTCTTGCGCTCCACGACGCCATTCTATTGAGGAGTATAAGGAGCAGATAACTCATGAGTAATACCAAGTTCATCAAGGTAGTCATCGAGACCCGAATTCTTGAACTCAGTGCCGTTGTCACTTCTGATGTGCTTAATCTTCACACCAAAGTTGGTTGAAGCCCTCGAGGAAAATCGTTTGAAGACTTCCTGCACTTCAGTTTTGTAAGAGACAAGGTGTACCCATGTGTAACGAGAGTAATCATCAACAATAACAAAGCCATATTGAGATGCTTCATTCGAAACAGAGGAATAATGGTTAGGACCGAAGAGATCCATGTGAAGCAATTCAAATGGACGAGTAGTGGTCATGATAGTCTTCGCTGGATGCTTGGCCTTTGTCATCTTTCCAGCTTCACAGGCCCGCACAAGTGATCCTTGAGGAATTTGACATTCTCAATGCCAATGACATGTTTCTTCTTCGCAAGCGTGTTCAAATTCCTCATGCCTGCATGACCAAGTCGTCGATGCCATAGCCATCCTTCTGAAGCTTTTGCAAGTAGGCACACAACTGGTTGTGAATCTGTAGAGAAATCAACAATATACAAGTCTCCTCTCCTAAAGCCTTCGAAGATTTTGGAATTGTCAGCTTCCATAATCACAACACAACGATACTTGCCAAAGACAACAACCATATCAAGATCACAAAGCATTGAGACAGACATAAGATTATATCCTAAGGACTCAACAAGCATGACTTTGTCCATGTGTCGATCCTTTGTGATAGCAACCTTACCAAGACCCAATACCTGACTTTTGCTTTTATCAGCGAAGATGATATGCTTCAAGTGTGACGCTGATAAGGGAGCATCCATTAACAGATTCTTGTCACCAGTCATGTGATTTGTACATCCACTATCAAGTACCCATTCAGTGGCTTTGGGTTGATCATCTTGCAGATGAATTAGTGCAACTTACGACCTCATATACTTCAGAAGTGAAGAATATGATATCACAATTCATCAGATCAATTTCATCAAGTAGTAGACAGATAAAACAGAGGGAGGACGTGTGAAATGAAAGTTCATTTCATCATGGTTAGCCCGTGTCCTTTCAGGCACTTTTTGTCAGGTCCCCAGCAAATTCTTCAGACGTTATTTCACGTCTGGAGACCTGACCCTACAGAAGGGATTAGTTCCTTTTCTTCACCACCCACATCTGAAGGGGTGGCAAAGAGTTCATCACTCTGCGAGCTCCATATGAGAATGGTGGCAAAGCAGCCAAACCATTTCGTTTCACATAAGAGGGGTTAGGGTAAGCATATGCATAAGCAGAGAAATTCTTCGAGGACTTATGAACATAATAATTTGAAGAATAATGCTCATATTCATAGCCCTTGGCTCTTCCCTGCGAAACAGAGTTGTTAGCACGATGATGTTCATATGAGGACTTTGATCCATGTGAGGAATTTGATCCCCTTGAGGAATTTGGTCCGTATGAGGACTTGGATCCATATGAGGAATAATGCTCATATGAAGAATTTGGTCCATATGAAGAATTTGATCTGAGGTTCCTTTTCCTCACAGGTGGTGTCATGAGGACATTCACCTGAAGACTTTCAAGGCTCCTTTTGGGAACCCAAATTTTCTTCACAGGAGAACCGTTCCTGCAGTTAGTGCCAACATATCTAGCAAATACTTCACCATTCTGATTTTTGAACAGTTTATAGTTGGAGTCAAAAGACTCATCAGAAGAATGAGAAGATTCACATGTATAGCCAGATAAATTAGATGGATCAACTGGAGGTCCCTTTGCAGCAACCCATGAGGTTTTGGGGTACTGCTCAGGCTTCCAAATATGTACCATCAGCATTGAGTTTCCTCTCAAAGGCAATACCCTCTTTCCTAGGGTTCCTGTTGAGGATCTGCTTTTTAAGCACATCACAAAGAGTCTGATGCCCTTTGAGGCTTTTGTACATGCCTGTTATGTACAATTCCTTCAGTCCTGCATCGTCAGTAATACTAGCAATGTCCTCAGATGAGGAATTAGTGATAGCAGAGGCAGGTGAAGAATTTGTAACATTTGAAGCATTTGAACATTCAGGTGAGGAATTAGCAGATTCTCGTTCAATGCATTTTAAACATGGAGGAATAAATTCTTCCTGAGCAGCGCTGATTTGTTGAGCAAGTAATGAATCGCGCTCCTTCTGAAGATCTTCATAACTCTCTCTTAGCTTCTCAAGATCTTGCTTCTTTTGAAGATATTCATAAGAAAGCTTCTCATGGTCAGATAAGAGAGTGTTATGATGATTTTGAAGGTTGTCAAACCTGGTCTAAAGTCTCTGAAGATTTTCAGTTAAGGCCTTAGTGCGATCCAATTCTTCACCCAACATATCATCACTTTTGTCTAGCATGTTTTGAACCTTTTCAAAAGCCTTTTGTTGTTGCACAGCAATCTTAGCAAGTTTAGAGTAGCTAGGCTTAAGTTTTTCATCAGATTCGTCATCGCTAGATTCATAGGAGGCGTATTTGAGTACCTTGGCACCCTTTGCCATGAAGCAATAGGTGGGAGCGTAGTCATCACTACTTTCATCAGCCTTGTTGGTGAGTTCACTTTCTTCAGTGTTGAAGATGGATTTGCTGACGAATGCAGTAGCGAGGGCTAGGCTTGCCACACCAGACTCAGAATCTTCAGATTGTTCCTCTTCCTCATTTTCTTCAGATTCAGCCTCAGAGTCCATTTCCTTGCCAATGAATGCCCGAGCCTTCTTGGAGCTGCTCTTCTTGTGAGACGAAGACTTTGAGGATTTTGATGATGAAGATTTTGAGGACTTCTTCTTTTTCTTCGCATCATCAGAACTGTAATACTTGTATTTCTTCTTCTTTGATTCCTTTTCCCACTGAGGACAGTCTTGGATGTAATGTCCTGGTTTCTTGCACTTGTGACAAAGCCTCTTATTATAGTCACTGGATGAGGAATCATTGCTCCTTGAGGGTTTTACAAAGCGACCATGTCTTGAGAACTTCTGGAATTTCTTAACAAGCAGTGCTAGATCACGACTCAGTTCTTCAGGATCACCAAGGCTGCTACCAGAGTCTTCATCTTCGGACTCAGATACTACCTTGGCCTTCAGTGCACGTGATCTGCTATAGCTTGTACCGTAGAGATCTCTCTTCTCAGCAAGCTGGAACTCATGAGTGTTTAGCCTCTCGAGAATATCAGCGGGGTCAAGTGACTTGTAATCACCACGCTCTTGTATCATCAGTGCCAGAGTGTCAAATGAGGAATCAAGCGATCTCAGCAATTTCTTCACCACCTCATGGTCGGTGATGTCAGTGGCACCAAGTGCTTGAAGCTCATTTGAGATGTCAGTGAGGCGATCAAAGGTTTGCTGCACATTTTCATTGTCGAGTCTTTTGAAGCGATTGAAGAGATTACGAAGAACATCAACTCTTGAGTCACGCTGAGTTGAAACTCCTTCATTGACCTTGGATAGCCTATCCCAGATAAGCTTTGCAGTTTCCAAAGCACTCACTCTACCATACTGACCCTTACTCAGATGGCCACATATGATATTCTTCGCTTGGGAGTCGAGTTGCTTGAATCTCTTCACATCGGTAGCGTTCAGTGAGGGAGTGACGGAGGGAACACCATTTTCCACAACGTACCAGAGATCGTTATCAATTGCCTCAAGATGCATTCGCATCTTATTCTTCCAGTAGGGGTAGTCCGTCCCATCGAAGGTAGGACACCCAGCAGAGACCTTGATCATACCTGCGGTCGACATAACTAAAACTCCAGGCGGTTAAACCAAAATCACACAGAACAAGGGAGTACCTTGCTCTGATACCAATTGAAAGTGCGTTATATCGACTAGAGAGGGGCTGAATAGGCGATTTTTATGAAATTCTTCACTGAGGAATTTGCTAGTGAGGAAATTCCTTAGCGAAGAACTACTAGCAGCGGAATAAGTACTCAGATGAAAACATAATAGAATTCAAGCATAGTCATCATGATGAAATGAAGACAAACACAGAGTACAGAAAGCGTAAACACAGGATAACACAAGATGAAGACACACAGACTGAAGAAATTGAACTGAGGAAATTGAGAAAGTCTTCAGTCAAAGTATTCAAACACAGATATGATAAACAAACAGCACACTACTGAGGAAATGAAAGAGTTGAGGAAATAGAACAAGTAAGCTTGGTGAAGACAATGATTTGGTAGACCAGTTCCAACTGCTGTCTCAGTTGTACATCTGGTTGGAGCGGCTGAGTATTTAAACTCGAGGACACCCAGTCCCGGACACACAGTCCTCACCGTATTCTCCTTGAGCTAAGAACACACAGTCCTCGCCCAATCACTCGTGGTAAGTCTTCAGGTGACTTCCAAACCTTCACAGACTTGGTCACTCGGCGATCCACAATTCCTCTTGGATGCTCTAGACCTTGACGCCTAACCGTTTGGAAGAAGCACAGTCTTCAAAGGTAACAAGCGTCGGATCCACGCAGGATCAATCTCTTCAGTGATGCTCAATCACTTTGGGTTTGTAGGTGTTTTGGGTTTGGGGTTTGGATTTTCCTCACTTGATGATTTTTGCTCAAAGTCCTCGGAGGATGGGTTGCTCTCAAATGACAAGTGTCAAGTTCTCGCGGAGCAGCCAACCAGCTAGTGGTTGTAGGGGGCGGCTATTTATAGCCTAGGGAGCAGCCCGACATGATAAGACATAAATGCCCTTCAATGATATGACCGTTAGGTGGACAAGATATTTTGGGACAGCTGGCGCGTAGCACAGCAACGGTCGGAAATTTGAGGTACAAATTCCTCAGGGCTATCATGTTCCTCACTATGTAGGCAATTCGCACTGGCGAATTCCTAACTCCTCAGTCAGAGCAAAGTCCTCAGTGACCAGAAGAACTGCGTCTCTGTCACTGAAGAAACTGACTGAACTGTATGAGATTTCCAATGGCTTCACTCGAAGGGATTGGTAGGTGTAGGATTTGAGTTGAGCATCACATGGAAATTTTCTCCTTAGTATTTCCTCGACCCCCTTTAACAGTATGGTGTTTCCTATGACTCAAGAAAGAGAAAATGAAACTACAAAAACAAAAGTCTTCACGCTTCATGTTCCTCGAATGAATATCAAGTCTTCAAGGTCACACCAATATCTTCACTTTCAAAGTCTTCAGAAAGTCTTCAGTATATCAAAGTATTCAGTCGAAGAACTTCATTTTTAGGGGTCGACTTTCTCTGTAAATATCAAACTCCTCATAGACTTATAGATCTGTGTACACTCATAAACGCATTAGATACTTAACCTATAAGTCTTCAATACACCAAAATCACTAAGGGGCACTAGATGCACTTACAGTCCGGCACGCCGCTCAAGCGGGAATGTGTGTGGTGTTGCATTTTCACTTACAAGTGGGACCGCAGTTGAGCAAACCGACTATCGGCAAACCCCCACCCCGCCCACCACGCGATGGCTGAGAAAACAGGAGGGAGAAGAGATGACTGTAGCACGGACTCCAAGAAAATTGGTGTCGGATGGGACTCGTGTGGGTGACGTGTGTCGTACTGCTAGACGTGAATGCTAGTTATGGCCCATGCCACCCCACTATATCGAGCCTATATCGAGGTATGTAGAACAAATTTCCTGCAGTCTGTGCTCAGCCCTCCTCTATCTCTCTTCTCAGCCAGCCAACGGATGCGCGGAGCCCATCGTCTGTTTGCTCATATGCGACCCCACATGTCAGTGAAAACGCAAGAGGACCCACTGAACCTGCACATCTTTCACCTCGACGTGCTGGTGATGAAAAGCAAATCCAATAAAGATCTTCGGTGGCCGCTTTTGGAGTTACTCAAGAGTAGTAAGATTCTATTTACAGTTTAACCCAAGATGCACATCTCGTGGCTTCAACTACCACTCTATGTTCTTTCATGACACGACCTAGATGCTGGATGTCCCACATGTCGGCTAAAGGAGGAAGAACCCGACAAAATCTTCGGTTCTACTCTTGGATTAGACTAGTTGTGCTAACTTCAAATTTTTATTGTGTACTCCCTCCATTCCAAAATACTTGACTTCCATTTGTCCAAAAATGGATGTACCTATATACTAAGACATGTCTAGATACATATATTTTTTGACAAATAGAAGGCATGTATTGTGCAACGGAGGGAGTAGAATGGATGCAAGTTTTTGTATTGGGAAGAAGAGTACATCCATATATTGATAGAGCGCAATTTAGTAGATGTTCTATCACTTTTAGCTAGCACAGATGCAAGATCGAGCCTCCGCAGATCAATAATGAATGCATTGAGAAGGCACTAATCCAACTTACAGGAGTAGTAAAATGAATTCTTGTGGTTCTTGTTTTCTTTGGTCTTGCTTTTCTAGTCAAAATTATCGTTGGAGTTCGTGCAAAACGAAGGTGCGTTTGGGGTCGTGCATTGGGGTTGGCCTTACAAGTGGGACCGCAGTTAAGGAAACCGAGTATCGGCAAACCCCCACCTTGCCCGCCGCGCGATGGCTGAAGTTGGAGAAACGACGAGGTTGAAGAGATTGCTCTAGCATGGACTCCAAGAAATAATATGGTGTCAGATGGATGTCGTGGTGGTGGCGTGTGCCGTACTCCTGGACGTGAATGCTTGTTCTGGCCCATGCCACCCTACTACTCCTACTACTTACTCCTACTATATAGTATACTAGTATCAAGGATTCGAGGTGTTGGTTACGTACAACGAACAAATTAACATATGGCTACAGTAAAAACACCCGCCCGACGCGCGAAGCATGTGAAGCTAGTACAAATAGTGTACTACTATTGTTGATTGGCCTCATCCGATAACCTGTTGCAATGCACGTACAATTATGTATTCGGAAAATATTCTTTTTGCCTCGTTGCACCACTCACTCAGAGAAGCGACTCGAAAGCCATTCATAAATTTAGTAAGTTTATCACAGGCATATCATTTTATTACATACAACAGGTCATCAACCCACATCGACAACGAGGATACATTATAAATACTAAAGTTTTCACCACACAACAAATAACAAGCCATGAAATGAACTTCACCTCAACCATTCTGCGGCGTTGGAAACGCTTGCTTTGAGCCACAAGTGATTCTCTGGGACGGGCCATCCATTGTTGATCTGGAGACCAACGCAGGCCTGATCATCCAGGCTGAAGCGGCCTACTATATCAGTACCAGGGTAGGGAACCAGCCAAATGTCCGAGGTATAGACACAGTTGCTTCTCATAAATGTGTCAACAGCAGTTGGATCGCCTTTCACCATCATCAGATAGTTTTGTCCAAGGAAGAGCGAGTTTTCTCCAAGACTATCAATTCTGTGCCAGGGAGAAGGAGTTGGCGCTAGCACACTAGTATCCATCCTGAATACCATGCAACGGGTGTTGGAATAGGTCCAGAGAGTGCGACCATGGGAGACACCTGCTTCCTTAGCAGTGACATCATCAGTGGGCTGTATACACACAAGAAGAGGTGATCCATCGGAATTAGTTGCCAGGCGCCACAGAGTATATGGGCGCTGCTCGTGATCATCACCATCGGCATCTCCCCCTTGGTTATAAAATTTTTCAAGTATAGGTGGTGGGATGTTCACAGGACCTTGGAAACACAAGAAGAAGGTTAATTACTAAAGGGAAACTTGCTAACCCGCATGCATGTGAATGAAACAATTATAATTACGGTGGAAGACAAACATACCGTAACTACGAGGATACCATGCATAAAGAGTGCCACGAGTGGTGGCAGCAAATACAAGGCCATCGTATTTAATTGCATCACAGTACTCCTTCGTGCACAGAAACTGATTTTTGAGCAATATCCATCGAGTCAAACCACTAAGGATGGCAACAAGCTTGTCGAAGATAGCAACAACTTCATAGTTGTTGTAATTCCAAGAGCGGTTGGGAACTCGACAAATTGCTATCTTCCGTAGAAGACAGTCACCATGATCGTATTTGAACGTGCGTACATTACCGGTGTGCTCAACCTCTGGGCAGTGTGCTGAGATTTTTGAAAGTGGAACCCGGTGACGAGTGTACACATTCACAAGTTCCCACTCGCGGTTGGACCCAATGTAAACAACCCAATCTCCATTTGCACCCGCCCAAGCCTTTCCATCAAGCGATGGCATCTTAAGATCATACGTATCATTATCAAGCGGCATCAACTTGCACAGGGCGAGGCCTCTGTCGTGCCGGCGCCAGTCATCAGGATCACGGCGAAGAAGATAGGGGAGATCAAACCACTCCTTGACTCTTGGGTTCCTTGCAATGATGTTATTAGTTGAGTCGAGAATGGGCTTGAACGAACCTGCCATGCTAGCCGAGGTGATAACGTCGCACCGATCAATGAGTTCCTCTACCACGTCATCTTTCAGATCGGGGCAAGAATAACGGGATCGTTTCCGGCCTGTTCCCTCCATGGAGAAGATGATCGAACAATGGCAGAAGAAAGGGTGAAGGGCTGAAGGAAAATGGAGGAGGGAGAGGAAGAGCGTGCGACAGCAGTTCCAAATCGAGAGGGAAAGGCGAAGAGTCGGTGGACGGTTGCGAGTTTGCCACGGTTCACGAAGAGGCACCCTGGCCTACACGTCCGTTCAGAAATACTCCTACTACTCGCCGTCGTCTCACTGATATGTTGTAATGAGACCACATGTCAACGAAACATGGTGTGTAATTTCTTGTGCAAAATGCGATCTGGCCACGTTGGCCCGAGGTGACGCATTAGTTATCAACCTTTATTTTTTAATGGTGTGCCGATCAGTTTTGAAGCACGACTAACTGGTACTGTACGCAGAGAAAATATAAACTACTCTACCACTACCCCACCTCCAGTACTAGTAGTATAAAAAAGATATATAGGCTGGAGCTTCAGCGCTTTCTTGCTAAGGGCTGCCCACTTGCTTCTCACACTACCACCCTCTCTATAGATCTAAAAAGACGGCCCCTCTCTCCCTCCTCACCGGTGGTCACAGATCCGCCGGGGAAGAAAAGGACGTCCAGTGTTGACGCACTCGTCGTCGGCCAGCGAGGTCATGCACTGAAGACAAGGCCGTCCTCTCAGACCTAGCGCCCGCGTGGGATGGCCTCCGTCCCCAAGCTCGCTGCCATAGTGTGTGCAGAGGACGACGACCACGAGCGAAGCCACTTCCCGCTGACCCTCAGGTATGCTACCTCTTTTCGAGCCATAACCTTGTTCTATTGCCCCATCTGCTACGTCGTTTCATGTGGATCTTTTTCCACTCCACCATCTTCCCAATTTGCTATACTCTACTCTGCTGGCCAC
The DNA here is from genome assembly GCA_032464435.1 of Aegilops umbellulata. NCBI lineage: Eukaryota > Viridiplantae > Streptophyta > Magnoliopsida > Poales > Poaceae > Aegilops > Aegilops umbellulata. Next base: position 411,178,434 of record CP136055.1, read on the forward strand.
GCGGACGAAAACCATAATTTGCACTATTAAAGGAAACCCTACTTCATGCAGACTAATCCATGTCTGGGTTGAATAAGGAAAGGAAGGGAGACTGTACTGTCCAAGAGAGTAGGCATCAAACCCGCATCTAGGTTGAAAAGGGGAAAATCAGTAGCTAAGGAACGAGTCTCGTGTCTCTTGGTTGAAGATGGGTAGAAAGGCATGACAACGCAATAGAGAATGACCAGGTCAATTGGTTTGTTGTCCTTGCATAGGAAAAAGGTGGCTAAAGAGAACAAAAATGGGACGTAATCCACATATGCTGCATGGATATTTGTTGCTCTGGGCAACCATACCTCCCTCACCACTCTGCGTCCGTGGAGGTACATCGTACTGGTGCGCCCACTGTCCGAATGGGCCTCCCATGATCTTATTGCCACTTTTTTTGCTGTTAGTATAATGCCAACAGTCAAGTCAAGCAATGCTACTGCTAAAGTGATGCCACATTTAACTAATGCCGCTCTCAGTCTAATGCCACCCATAAATTTAAGCAATGCCATTTAATGTCACTGGATTATTTCAGGGTTAGCTGTTGATTGTGGATGTATTAAAGATTTTTCAGCTAAGGCATTCTAATGCTGTTGCACAGCCATTTATACCAACGATGAAACTTGTTACTACCTTCAGATTTTTGCACTGTTAATGCTTATAGATTACATACCTCACTTTCACGAGATAAGTTAATTTTTTTGAACAGTGTCACCAAAATGCCAAGGCGTTGATGTCATTTCATTTTGGTTAAACCGCACAGACAATTATGAAAACAAGAGGAAAGGTCAAGAGTGAGCACCTCCTCCTTCGGCTGTTCTCTTGAGGAGGTCTGTATGTTTGTCTCTAATGCCTGTCGACTACATACCTGACATCATGATGTAATGTTAAGTCATTTCCTTTTGTACAGTGTCACTGAATTGTCAAGGCGGTGATGGCATTTTATTTTAGTAGAACTGCACAAAATTTGCTTAAAAGAAGAGGAAAGGTCAGGAATGGCTCACTTTTCCAGAAAAAACTGTGTATGCCTTCCTGACATTAGCCGTTGTTGCTTTATTTATTCCTTTAAACAGGTGGTTAGAAACAGTCTTGCTACCTTTTCCCATTAAGAAATTGGAATGCTTATATTTGTGAGTTTATGCTTCAACTAGTGCCACTTTTAGAGTAATCACACTTTCAATATCTATGCAAACAGGGATGCTCGATTTTAGTGGAACTGCACAAAAAGTCCAACTGGTTCAACATTAGGAGCATGTTTTTTTTCAAACCTTTATATCCAATTGGTGCCACTATGAGTTGTTCATTACGAAGGTACATGGTTTGCTACTATCTTGCTACTCTTTTTGTACTGTCATTAGATAGTAATACTAGTGGTTTGCATGTGAATTTATTGGCAGGGTGGACCTACATTGGAGGTGCAGGACGGGATTCAATGATTGGATGCTCAATTTCGGTTGTATCGATTTCACCTCTTCCATCACTGCGAACATGGATATCCTTGTTCTGATGAAGAATAGGCGCTATATTTCTGCTCTGAACCAGCAAATCAATTCAGTATGAAATTGTCCAGGGCAAAACATAATTGTATCAGATTGTCTAGTGCAGAACATGACAGATGCTAAGCGGAAGAGACATGTTTAAACCGAAAATACAAGGTGTGGTATATGTTTACTAGCTGCTTGATATTTGTGCAGACAGGGATGTGTGCCTGTTGCTATTTGGCAAACAAACAAAGTGCCCGCAATTTTTGTTGAACTGCACAAGAGAATAGTATAGTCACTGCATGCAGTGCCATTTGAAAATAGACACAGAAAGATTGGATAGTCACTTCATGGACTGTAGAAAAGTAGTATTGTACTATTTATTGGCCAACACTAGGTGCTTCATTGCTTTGGTATGATTAGACAATGGGCATCATTTTGCCTAAGTTAAAGTTCGTATTCCGAAAATAGTCTCGCCGTGTGATCGAGAGAAGACCAAATCATATTGCAGTGGATGTTCCTCCATCATGTGTGGTTCATTCTCATGGTTCCAGCTGTTGGTGAAACCACTTACATTTGCAAGAGGAATTGTAGACTTCACAAACAAATTTGTCTTTCAGTCTGTACTGAATGTTGGCCAAGAGAAGCATCCATGTTAGTAGGAAGAACAGATGTTTTTTCTAGATCTTTGCTTTTGGAGCTACATATTTGTATATGATTTGTGAATCATTGAGATGCATTAACATGTTGATCTTATGTATGGGAATTGTACTAGTTAGTTTTAGTTGCGACGCAAGATCCGAAGTGGCTGATCTTTGCTTTTGGAGCTACATATTTGTATATGATCTGTGAACCATTGAGATGCATTAACAGTTACTTATTTCTGTTCGCTCAGTGTTTACAAGTTACTGATCGATCACTAGCTAGCCTACAAATGCGCTCCTGGCAGTTTTATTTGCGACGCAAGATGCGAGGTGGTAGTTTTTTGTATAAAAATGCCTACCTTTGAAGAAACTGACAAGCTACACTATCGATCCTACACGGATAAAAATGTGAAGTGGCTGCATGCTGCTTCGCGTACTGCCTGCGACCGATTCTGAGTGCCTGCATGCAGCCGGCCTTAATTAAGGCAGCTAACTGATGCAAAAAAGATACGCCTTAAATCCGTGGAATCATTATTGACAAGGAGGGAGATGATTCGAGTGCACTCGTTTGACCGCCATGCCGGCGTGCGACCCAGACGGGACGGGACGGCACAGTCATAATTTCAGTTTCTCTAGTTTTCCACGGCAAGCTGGCGCGCTAAGCCATTATGCATTGAATTCCGATGACCGTCGCGCTACCTTCCGCCTATAAGTACTGTTTCCCGACCTTCTCAGGTGCCACCGTGACCCAACTCGCCATATCCTCATAAGCCCCCACCGGTCCGACGTCGCTCGCCACGTCCACCATGCCCCCGCCCGTCCGCGGTAGGCGACGCCGGAGGCGATCACCGCCGGAACTAGTGTTCGGGTTTTCATCGGAAAGCAGACGGAGGGAGGAGGCATTCTATCTGTCTTTAGATGGCAATGTGGAGATCGAGGAGTTATTGGAGCGCGACCGCATGGCGGAGGAGCATGAGTTGTTGGAGCGCGACCGCCTGGCGGAGGAGCAGCGTATCGCCGATTTGCACCGCCAGCGGGACATGAAGCAGCAGCGCACCGACGCTCTGAGTCGCGAGCAGAGCGCCCGCAACTGGGCCGACTACGTGGAGGCCGGCGCCCAGCAAATAGCCCTGGAGGTTGTCGGGCACGCACGCGTTCGCGACGCCAATTTTTACTACCAGCTCGTCAAGTGGGTTTCCCGTTTGGAAGCCGAATTCGGTGGACCACGCCAGCATGGAAAGGGCCAACGCGCATGAGCAACGCGCCATATCGCACCTCTGGCAAGTCCGAGGCGAGGCGAAGGACGCCGGTGCCGGCGCTTAGCATGGACAGCAGATGGCGGCCGGCATCGTCTAGTTAGCTAAGAGTAAGTTAGTACTTGTACGCTACTAGATTGTTAGTGGGAGTAGATAGTTAACTTGGCTATGATGGTTGTCAACATGGAAGTTCAGTACTCTATATGTGGATCAGACCTGTTACTTTGCTCTGAATGTTGAACTTTCTGTTTAAACGTATGGAATGGGCTGTTATTTTTTTAAATGGGTTGTATTTGTCCTCCACGGTTTAGAGGCTAACTTGTGGCCTAGCAAGTTGACGCATACACAATTAGGAGATGATTGTACGTGGAGAGGATGACAGCAGGGACTCGCCAAGGTCATGGCAGTACGCAAGCAAGTGCCTCCTTATTTCAAGCCAATAAAAAATGGCTCCTCCTAGTGGATTTCTGACATCTGGGTCCCATGCCATTGTCAACGTAGTCAATAAACGAGAGAATTGCACAACGAGCGGCTGACACCAGGGACCCAGCAGCTCGGCCAGTTATTTTTGTTTTGGGTTAATTTGATAAATGCCACTCCAAATCTGGTCTATCCGAGAAATGCCACTACAATTTCCAAACTTTGAAAAATGCCATTTCATGCCATTTCTAGTGGCATTTTTCGAAGTCTAGAGTGGCATTTTTTAAAGTTTGCAAACTGCAGTGGCGTTTTTCAAAGTTTGCAAAAATTGCAGTGGCATTTTTCAAAGTTTGGAAATTGCAGTGGCATTTTTATGAATCCCCATAATTGGAGTGGCATTTATCTAATTTATTTTTGAGACGGAAGCAGGGTGTCAACTGGGCTGTGCGGGACACTCTGGCCTGTGACAGCCTTTTCTTTTATGTTTACCACAGACCAACCCAGTAGTTTTTTTTCTTTCTGAAAATGGCTAGCCCAGTTTTTTTGTCATTTGTCAAGTAAGTCGCTTTATCAGGCCCGTTGGGCTACAAACCTTTCAAGACGAGGAGAGCTTCATTCGGCTGGCCGAGAAAATGGCCTATCAGTAATGAGAAATGGGATGTACATATTTAGAACACATCAAAGCGGCAATTATTTTCAAATATCTTTTTTTATTTCGAGATTTTAAATTGCATTGATTTTTATGCGTGGACAATTTATTGGATTTTATATTGATATACATTTATTTTTAAAATCAATCTGAATGTGACTCAAAATTTCGGGATTAAAAATAGTTTAGACCGCCCCAACATATGCAAAATTTCGTATAATTTTTTAATTGTGGCCACAATATGGGCTGTAATGCTAACATAAAGAATATGGGCTCCAAAAAACCCGTAAGAATTAGCAAATGGTCTGTAAATTATTTGAAATAATGGCAGATGGGTTGTATGCTGTTTTCCACAGATTTGAGGCTTTCCACAGATGGCATGTATACTGTTGGATGTCCATCCAACGGCCGTCGTGCTTCTTCAATCTCTGCTCTTCCTGCTCCATCCGCTCAAACAAGCGCCAGCGGGACTGCCTGCTCCCTCCTTCCCATGGCCGGTTGTGCTGCCGTGCAGGCCTCACCGCCCCACCGTACTCCCATCGCTGGCCTAGCCATCCCTCTACTCACTCACACCAGCTGTTATTCTCCGGCGACGGCAGACGAACCAGTAAACCCTCATACAGTCGTACTCCCTCCGCGTGGGAAACAAAAACAACGGCCGAGTCTTCCCTCCTCCGTGTCGTTGCCTTCCTAGGCCTCACCGTCGTCCACCGCCCTGGTGCTCTCGGCGTGGCGTGGTCAGCATGGTCAACGACGGACATGCATCTGAAGTGGACTGTACGTGGAGAAGCTGACAGCTGGGTCCACGGCCACACGCAAGGAAATGCCTCCTTATTACATGCAAAATAATGATTTCCTCCGCCTGACATCTGGGACCCACCGAAACAGCCTCTGTATTTCATGAAAAAAATGTTACTGCCGCTGACAGCTCGGACCCACCAGCTATATCTTCACACGTAAGGAAGTGCCTCCTTATTACATACAAAAAAAATGAATACTCCCCCTGCTAGCTAGGACCCAGTATTGTGGGCCTACTAAGTTGATGGGGACGAAGGGCTTTGTCAACTTAGTCAATATGCACGATTCTAACTCGACTGACCGTACGATGTCCATCCAACGGTCGTAGTGCTTCTTCAACCTCTGGTCTTCTTGCTCCAGCCGCCCAAAGCAGCGCCGATCGTGGCGCCTGCTCCTGCCTCCCATGGCCGGCTGTGCTGCCGCGGAGGCCTCACCGCCCCCATACTACTCCAACCGCTGGCCAGGCCATCCCTCCACTCCACTTACCCACACCCCCTGTTATTCTGCGGCGATGGCAGTGCAGCCGAACCAGTGAACCCTCGTACTCCTCTCCACGTGGGCATCCACTGCCGCGTCTTCCCCGGCTCCGCGTCGTCCCCTTCCTAGGCCTCGCTGTTGTCCACCGCCGTGGTGCTGTCGGCGCGGCGTGGTCAATGTGGTCAACGACCGAATTCCATCGGAAGAATACTGTACATGGAGAGGCTGGCAGCTGGGTCCACGGCAGCCGCAATGAAGTGCCTCCTTATTACGCGGAAAATAATTATTCCTCCACCTGACAGCAGGGACCCACCAGACGCCCACCAGTATATCGCAAAAAAACGTTTGCCCCTAACTGCTGGGACCCACCCAGCGGGCCATCGTATTTCATGAAAAAAACGTTCCCCCTACGGTCAGCTCGGACCCACCGGAAGTGCCTCCTTATTACGCAAAAAAAAAATGAATACCCCCGGCTAGCTGGGACCCACCTTGGTGGGAGGCTGTCTTGTGGGCCTACTAAGTTGACGGGGACGGAGGGCTTTGTCAACTTAGTCAATATGCACGATTCTAGCTCCAGTGACTATACGATGTCCATCCAACGGCCGTAGTGCTTATTCAACCTCTTGTCTTCTTGCTCCAGCCGCCCAAACCAGCGTCGGTCGTGCCTCGTGCTCCTGCCTCCCGTGCCCGGCTGCGATGCGGCGGAGGCCTCACCGCCCCCTACTACTCCCACCGCTGGCCAGGTCATCTCTCTACTCACCCACACCCCCTATTTTTCTGCGGCGACGGCAGCCTCAGACCGTAGCGAACCAGTGAACCCTCGTACTCCTCTACGCGTGGGCATCCACTGTCGCGTCTTCCCTGGCTCCGCGTCGTCCCCTTCCTAGGCCTCGCCGTCGTCCATCGCCCTGGTGCTCTCGGCGCGGTGTGGTCAACGTGGTCAAGGAACAGCTTCCATCGGATGTGGACTATACGTGGAGAGCCTGGCAGCTGGGTCCACGGCCGCAGCAAGGAAGTGCCTCCTTATTACGTGCAAAATAATTATTCCTCCACCTCACAGCGGGGACCCACCAGACGGGCCACCGTATTTCGCGGAAAAAACGTTTGTCCCTGACTGCTGGGACCCACCAGCTACATCTTCGCACGCAAGGAAGTGCCTGACAGTCGGGACCCACCTGGTCGAAGCGTATGTAGCGTTGTCATTCTAGTCGCGAACGTGTACGTACATATATACTGGTCGATGTAGAGGCGTGCACGTGTCGTAGTAGAGGCGCGCAGTAGCATGTACATGTACGTACAGTAGCCAGGGTGCAAGAAAGAAAATACGGGCACGTATGTGTACATACGGGCGGGGTCTCGAACACCTACTCGCGCATACGTACGGCCAGGGCTCGTGTACATGACTAGGTCGGAACGGAGAAACAGCATCGTTGTCGTGTTCATGGGGAGGCAACGGAATGCGTCGTGTTCATGGGGAGGCAACGGAATGCGTCGTGTTCATGGGGAGGCAACGGAATGCGTCATGTTCATCGGGAGGGCTTGGACGGAACAGGCGATGGAAACGAGGCCTGGCGTACCACAGAACGGAGGAAACGGCCTTGTGTTCGAACGGCCACGTTCAAAATGGGATCCTGTTCATCGGGAGGGGTCTGGCGTACCACAAAACGGAGGAAACGGACCTCCTACAGTCGAAATAGGGGTCCTGTTGATCGAGAGGGGTGTGGCGTACCGCAAAACGGACGAAACGGACTTGTGTTGGAGTGCTACGGTCGAAACGGGGGTCCTGTTCATCTGGAGGGGTGTGGCGTACCGCAAAACGGGACTCCACGGGATACTGTTCATCTCCACCGTCGACTTCCTCCAGCCTCCACGGGCTCCTGTTCATCTAGCCTCCACGGGCTCCTGTTCATCCAGCCTCCACGGGCTCCTGTTCATCCAGCCTCCACCGCGCGCTACTCCACCGGCTACTGTTCAACCACCCCTCCACCGTCTACTGTTCATCCAGCCCTCCACACCACGGGGTCCTCTTCAACCACCCCTCCATGGGCACCCCTCCACCGTCTATTGTTCATCCAGCACTCCACACCACGGGGCCTGTTCATCCACCCCTCCACGGGCGCCCCTCGACCGTCTATTTTTCATCCAGCCCTCCACCACATCACGGGGTCCTGTTCATCCGGAGGCAACGCCACCGCTCATTGTTCATCCAACCCCCCCCCCCCCCCCGCACCGCTCACTGTTCATCCAATCAACCGGCTTCAGTTAGCAGCAGTAGCGAAGGAATCGCTCGATCAGGTTCAGTTAACAGCCATCGATCAATCGCTCGGGTTCAGTAACGTGTAGCCTGTAGTGCAATCGCTCGGGTTCAGTTAGAGCCCAACGCCTCGCTCGGGTTCAGTTAGAGCCAACGCCTCACACACACGCGCGTACGTGTATGAGAGAAACGCGCATCGCTCGGCCCCCGACCTCCCACCGTAACCGGGAACTCCCCGAAATTTTCCTCGCCCTCGCTTCTACCACGGTTTTTTCCATCATGGACGGCCCAAAGAATGTCATGAAGCTGCGTCTCCGGCCTGCCCAGGACGAAAAGCCCATTTTCTATCATGATTTTTTGTCATAGAAGTAGGAGCCCACCACATCTATGATGATACCGGGTTTTGTCACAATTATCGTCATAGAAGTGTCATATGTATTACAGAAAAGAAATTGTTCGGTCCAAAATGTCACGGATGTGTCTTTTTTTTGTAGTGCATATAAGATGTTCCAAGAGTTGAAATTGGTATTTCATACTCATGCCCGTGTCGAGAGGTATGAGACCTCTGACAGTACTTTGCCTACAAGATGGAGGAGAATTGCTCAGTTAGTGAGCATGTGCTCAGAATGTCTGAGTACTACAATCACTCGAATCAAGTGGGAGTTAATCTTCCAGATAAGATAGTGATTGACAGAGTTCTCTAGTCACTATCACCAAGTTGCTAGAACTTCGTGATGAACTATAATATGCAAGGGATAACGGAAACGATTCCCAAGCTCTTCGTGATGCTGAAATCGACGAAGGTAGAAATCAAGAAAAGCATCAAGTGTTGATGGTTAACAAGACCACTAGTTTCAAGAAAAAGGGCAAAGGGAAGAAGGGAAACTTCAAGAAGAACGGCAAGGAAGTTGCTACTCAAGTGAAGAAGCCTAAGTCTGGACCTAAACCTAAGACTAAGTGCTTCTACTGCAAAGGGACTAGTCACTAGAAGCGGAACTGCCCCAAGTATTTGGCAGATAAGAAGGATGGAAAAGTGAACAAAGGTATATTTGATATACATGTTATTGATGTGTACTTTACTAGTGTTTATAGCAACCCCACGGTATTTGATACTAGTTCAGTTGCTAAGAGTAATAACTCGAAACGGGAGTTGCAGAATGAACATAAACTAGTTAAGGGTGAAGTGACGATGTGTGTTGGAAGCAGTTCCAAGATTGATATGATCATCATTGCACACTCCCTATACTTTCCGGATTAGTGTTGAACCTAAATAAATGTTATTTGGTGTTTACGTTGAGCATGAATATGATTTGATCATGTTTATTGCAATATGGTTATTCATTTAAATTAGAGAATAATTGTTGTTCTGTTTACATGAATAAAACCTTCTATGGTCATACACCCAATGAAAATGGTTTGTTGGATCTCGATTGTAGTGATACACATATTCATAATATTGAAGTCAAAAGACGCAAAGCTAATAATGATAGTGCAACTTATTTGTGGCACTGCCGTTTAGGTCATATTGGTGTAAAGCGCATGAAGAAACTCCATACTGATGGGCTTTTGGAATCACTTGATTGTGAATCACTTGATGGTTGCGCACCATGCCTCATGGGCAAGATGACTAAGACTCCGTTCTTCGGAACAATGGAGCAAGCCACTGACTTGTTGGAAATAATACATACCGATGTAAGCGGTCCAATGAGTGTTTAGGCTCACGGCGGGTATCATTGTTTTCTGACCTTCACAGATGATTTGAGCAGATATGGGTATATCTACTTGATGAAACATAAGTCTGAAACATTCTAAAAGTTCCAAGAATTTCAGAGTGAAGTAGAGAATCATCGTAACAAGAAAATAAAGTTTCAACGATCTGATCGTAGAGACAAATATTTGAGTTACGAGTTTGGCCTTCAATTAAAACAATGTGGAATAGTTTCACAAACTCATGCCACCTGGAACACCACAACATAATGGTGTGTCCGAACGTCATAACCGTACTTTATTGGATATAGTGCAATCTATGATGTTTCTTACCGATTTACCACTATCGTTTAGGGGTTATGCATTAGAGACAACTGCATTCACGTTAAAAAGGGCACCATCTAAATCTGTTGAGACGACACCGTATGAACTGTGGTTTGGCAAGAAACCAAAGTTGTCGTTTCTTAAAATTTGGGGTTGCGATGCTTATGTGAAAAAGTTTAATCCTGATAAGCTCAAACCTAAATCAGAGAAATGTGTCTTCATAGGATACCCAAAGGAGACAGTTGGGTACACCTTCTATCACAGATCCGAAGGCAAGACATTCGTTGCTAAGAATGGATCCTTTCTAGAGAAGGAGTTTCTCTCGAAAGAAGTGAGTGGGAGGAAAGTAGAACTTGATGAGGTAACTGTACCTGCTCCCTTATTGGAAAGTAGTTCATCACAGAAATCTGTTCCTGTGACTCCTACACCAATTACTGAGGAAGCTAATGATGATGATCATGTAACTTCAGATCAAGTTAACTACCGAACCTCGTAGGTCAACCAGAGTGAGATCCGCACGAGAGTGGTACGGTAATCCTGTTCTAGAGGTCATGTTACTTGACCACGACGAACCTACGAACTATGAGGAAGCGATGATGAGCACATATTCCGCGAAATGGCTTGAGGCCATGAAATCTGAGATGGGATCCATGTATGAGAACAAAGTATGGACTTTGGTTGACTTGCCCAATGATCGGCAAGCCATACAAAATAAATGGATCTTTAAGAGGAAGACGAACGCTGATAGTAGTGTTACTATCTACAAAGCTAGACTTGTCGAAAATGGTTTTCACAAAGTTCAAGGTGTTGACTACGATGAGAATTTCTCATTCGTAGCGATGCTTAAGTCTGTTCGAATCATGTTAGCAAATTGCCAAATTTTATGAAATCTGGCAAATGGATGTCAAAACTACATTCCTTAATGTATTTCTTAAAGAAGAGTTGTATATGATGCAACCAGAAGGTTTTGTCGATCCTAAAGGTGCTAACAAAATGTGCAAGCTCCAGATCAAAGCATATAATTTTATACAGACTTGCGGTGAAGCCTGTATTTAGAAGAAAGTGAGTGGGAGCACTACAACATTTCTGATATGTATATGTGAATGACATATTGTTGATCAGAAATCATGTAGAATTTTTTTGGAAAGCATAAAGGAGTATTTGAAAGGAGTTTTTCAAAGAAATACCTCAGTGAACCTGCTTACATATTAAGAATCAAGATCTATAGAGATAGATCAAGACGCTTGATAAGTTTTTTCAAGGAGTACATACCTTGAGAAGATTTTGAAGTAGTTCAAAATGGAATAGTCAAAGAAAGAGTTCTTGCCTGTGTTACAAGGTGTGAAATTGAGTAAGACTCAAAGCCCGACCACGACAGAAGATAGAAAGAGAATGAAAGAAATTCCCTATGCCTCAGCCATAGGTTCTATAAAGTATGCCATGTTGTGTACCAGATCTATTGTATACCCTACACTGAGTTTGGCAAGGGAGTACAATAGTGATCTAAGAGTAGATCACTAGACAGCGGTCAAAATTATTCTTAGTGGAATAAGGATATGTTTCTCGATTATGGAGGTGACAAAAGGTTCGTCGTAAAGAGTTACGTCGATGCAAACTTTGACACAGATCTGGATGACTCTAAGTCTCGATCTAGATACATATTGAAAGTGGGAGCAATTAGCTTGAGTAGCTCCGTGCAAAGCATTGTTGACATAGAAATTTGCAAAATACATACGGATCTGAATGTGGTAGACCCATTGACTAAACTTCTCTCACAAGCAAAACATTATCACACCTTAGTACTCTTTGGGTGTTAATCACATATCGATGTGAACCATATTATTAACTCTTGTAAACCCCTTGGGTGTTGGTCACATGACGATGTGAACTATCGGTGTTAACCACATGGTGATGTGAATTATTGGTGTTAAATCACATGGCGATGTGAACTAGATTATTGACTATAGTGTAAGTTGGAGACTAAAGGAAATATGCCGTAGAGGCAATAATAAAGTTATTATTTATTTCCTTATTTCATGATAAATGTTTATTATTCATGCTAGAATTGTATTAACAGGAAACGTAATACATGTGTGAATACATAGAAAAACATAGTGTCACTAGTATACCTCTACTTGACTAGGTCGTTAATCGAAGATGGTTGAGTTTCCTAGCCATGGACATGAGTTGTCATTTGATTGACAGGATCACATCATTAGGAGAATGATGTGATTGACTTGACCCATTCTATTAGCTTAGCACTTGATCGTTTAGTATGTTCCTATTGCTTTATTCATGACTTATACATGTTCCTATGACTATGAGATTATGCAACTCCCGTTTACCGGAGGAACACTTTGTGTGCTACCAAACGTCACAACATAACTGGGTGATTATAAAGGTGCTCTACAGGTGTCTCCGAAGGTACTTGTTGAGTTGGCGTATTTCGAGATTAGGATCTGTCACTCCGATTGTCGGAGAGGTATCTCTGGGCCCTCTCAGTAATGCACATCACTATAAGCCTTGCAAGCAATGTGACTAATGAGTTAGTTGCAGGATGATGCATTACGAAATGAGTAAAGATACTTGCCGGTAACGAGATTGACCTAGGTATAGAGATACCGACGACCGAATCTCGGGCAAGTAACATACCGATGACAAAGGGAACAACGTATGTTGTTATGCGGTTTGACCGATAAAGATCTTCGTAGAATATGTAGGAGACAATATGAGCATCCAGGTTCCGCTATTGGTTATTGACCGAAGACGTGTCTCGGTCATGTCTACATAGTTCTTGAACCCGTAGGGTCCGCACGCTTAATGTTCGGAGACGATTTGTATTATGAGTTTATGTGTTTTGATGTACCGAAGGTAGTTTGGAGTCCCGAATGAGATCGGGGACATGACGAGGAGTCTCGAAATGGTCAAGACGTAAAGATCGATATATTGAACGACTATATTCGGACATCAGAAAGGTTCTGAATGATTCGGGTATTTTTCAGAGTACCGGGGAGTTACGGGAATTCGCTGGGGAGTATATGGGCCTTATTGGGCTTTAGGGGAAAGAGAGAGGAGAGGCTGCGCGCCCCCAAGGCTTAGTCCGAATTGGACTAGGGGGAGAGGCGGCTCCCCTCCTTCCTTCTCTTCTCTTTTCCCTTTCCTTCTCTCCTACTCCTACTAGTTGGAAGGGCTCCTAGTTCTACTAGGAAAGGGGGAATCCTACTCCCGGTGGGAGTAGGACTCCCCTAGGGTGCGCCATAGAGAGGGTCAGCCCTCCCCCTCCTCCACTCCTTTATATACGGGGGCAGGGGGCACCCTAGGACACAAGTTGATCTATTGATCTATTCCAGCCGTGTGCGGTGCCCCCCTCCACCATATTCCACCTCGGTCATATCGTAGGGTTCTTAGGCGAAGCCCTGCGTCGGTAGCAACATCATCACCGTCAGCACGCTGTCGTGCTGATGGAACTCTCCCGTGAAGCTCTGCTGGATCGGAGTTCGTGGGATGTCATCGAGCTGAACGTGTGCTGAACTCAGAGGTGCCGTATGTTCGGTACTTGGATCGGTCGGATCATGAAGACGTACAACTGCATCAACCGCGTTGTGCTAACGCTTTCGCTTTCGATCTATGAGGGTACGTGGACAACACTCTCCCCTCTCGTTGCTATGCATCACCATGATCCTGTGTGTGCGTAGGATTTTTTTTGAAATTGCTACGTTCCCCAACAAAGCCCCACATGGTTGTAGCAAAAATAGGTGCTAGTTCCAGCAAAACAAAAAGCTGACTGTAGCAAAAAAAAGGTTGTTCTAGCAAAAATCCAAAGATGGTGGTAGCAAAAAAATCCGTTTATAGCAAATGAAAGTGGCTGGATCCAGCAAAATTCAAAGACCGTTGTAGCAAAAATGAATGCTAATTCCAGCAAATTTGATGTAGCAAAAGAACATGGCAGCTACGACACCACCATCCTCTAAATTTGCAGCAAATTTGACAGAAGGTTCCAACAAAAATAGAAGTGGTTCCAGCAAAAAAAGAAATGATGCAGCAAAAAATTGTGGTGGTCACCGCGGTCGTCGTCCATCAAATCGTCACCGGCTGAAGCAAATCTCCCAGCGGGTCTCCAGCGCCTCACCTCGTCGGCGCCGCAGCCATGACCTCCGCTTGCCTCGCATGGTGGCGGGTGCCTCCCAAAGTAGTGCCCAGGCGAGATGGCCATCGGGGGGAGGGGCGGGGTGCTGTTGAAGCCGGATGGCTCTCGGGCAATTTGGGTCGGAATCGACGGCGGTCACTGCCGAGAGGGAGGTCACTGGGAAGAAGATGAGTGATATGTCTCCAACGTATCTATAATATTTGATTATTCCATGCTATTATATATTCTGTTTTGGATGTTCAATGGGATCATTTATACACTTTTATATTATTTTGGGGACTAACCTATAAACCGGAGGCCCATCCCAAATTGCTATTTTTTTGCCTATTTCAGTGTTTCGAAGGAAAAGGATATCAAACGGAGTCCAAACGGAATGAAACCTTCGAGAACGTGATTTTTGGAACAAACGTGATCCAGAGGACTTGGAGTCTACGTAAAGCAATCAACAAGGAGAACATGAGGTAGGGGGTGCGCCCACCTCCCCCAGGCGCACCCTCCACCCTCGGGGGCCCACGTTGCTCCACCGATGTATTTCTTCCTCCTATATATATCTCTGTACCCCCAAACCATCAGAAGCATCCACCAAAACCTAATTCCACCGCCGCAACCTTCTGTACCCGTGAGATCCCATCTTGGGGCCTTTTCCGGCGTCCTGCCGGAGGGGGCATTGATCACGGAGGGCTTCTACATCAACACCATAGCCTCTCCGATGATGTGTCAGTAGTTTACCTCAGACCTTCGGGTCCATAGTTATTAGCTAGATGGCTTCTTCTCTCTCTTTGGATCTCAATACAAAGTTCTCCTTAATCTTCTTGGAGATCTATTCGATGTAATCTTCTTTTGCGGTGTGTTTGTCGAGACCGACGAATTGTGGGTTTATGATCCAGATTATCTATGAACAATATTTGAATCTTCTCTGAATTCTTTTATGTGTGATTGGTTATCTTTGCAAGTCTTTTCAAATATCAGTTTGGTTTGGCCTGCTAGATTGATCTTTCTTGCAATGGGAGAAGTGCTTAGCTTTGGGTTCAATCTTGCAGTGTCCTTTCCCAGTGACAGCAGGGGCAGCAAGGCACGTATTGTATTGTTTCCATCGAGGATAACAAGATGGGGTTTATATCATATTGCATGAGTTTATCCCTCTACATCATGTCATCTTACTTAAAGCATTACTCTGTTCTTTTGAACTTAATACTCTAGATGCATACTGGATAGTGGTCGATGTGTGGAGTAATAGTAGTAGATGCAGAATCATTTCGGTCTACTTGTCGCGGACGTGATGCCTATATACATGATCATACCTAGATATTATCATGACTATGCTCAATTCTATCAATTGCTCGACAGTAATTTGTTCACCCACCGTAATACTTATGCTATCTTGAGAGAAGCCACTAGTGAAACCTATGGTCCCCGGGTCTATTCTCCATCATATTAATCTCCCGTCAACAAGCTATTTCTCGCGCAGTTTATTTTTCTTTCTTTACTTTTAGTCTTTATCATAAAAATACCAAAAATATTATCTTATCATATCTATCAGATTTCACTCTCGTAAGTAACCGTGAAGGGATTGACAACCCCTTTATCGCGTTGGTTGCGAGGTTCTTATTTGTTTGTGTAGGTGCGCGGGACTCGAGCGGGGTCTCCTACCGGATTGATACCTTGGTTCTCAAAAACTGAGGGAAATACTTACGCTACTTTACTGCATCACCCATTGCTCTTTAAGGGAAAACCAACGCAGTGCTCAAGAGGTAGCAAGAAGGATTTCTAGCGCCGTTGCCGGGGAGTCTACGCAAAAGTCAACATACCAAGTACCCATGACAAACTCTTATCCCTCGCATTACATTATTTGCCATTTGCCTCTCGTGTTCCTCACCCCCTGTTGGTGTCAAAACCGGCGGATCTCAGGTAGGGGGTCCCGAACTATGCGTCTAGGCGGATGGTAACAGGAGACAAGGGACACGAATTTTTATCCAGGTTCGGGCCCTCTCGATGGAGGTAAAACCCTACGTTCTGCTTGATTAATATTGATGATATGGGTAGTACAAGAGTAGATCTACCACGAGATCAAGGAGGCTAAACCCTAGAAGCTAGCCTATGGTATGATTGTTGTATGTTGTCCTACGGACTAAAGTCCTCCGGTTTATATAGACACCGAATAGGGTTAGGGTTACACAAAGTCAGTTACAATGGTAGGAGATCTAAATATCCGCATCGCCAAGCTTGCCTTCCACGCCAAGGAAAGTCCCTTCCGGACATGGGACGAAGTCTTCAATCTTGTATCTTCATAGTCCTGGAGTCCGGCTGAAGGTATAGTCCGGCTATCCAGACACCCCCTAATCCAGGACTCCCTCAGTAGCCCCCGAACCAGGCTTCAATGACGACGAGTCCGGCGTGCTAATTGTCTTCGGCATTGCAAGGTGGGTTCCCCTCCAGATTCCGTGTACCTGTTGAATAATGTCATGTGTTCTGTAAATGCAGCGCTCCATGGCTTCTACGCCCAATAATGGCCGCTTTCCACGTGTCGAACGAATACGAAAAGTCTGGGTGTTTTTACATTCACACCCCTAGCCGCGTAAATGAGCCGCTTATTTAAAGGAATGGGGATTTAGATCCAAACCACACCTTCTCCCCTCCACGAGTAGTCATCAGAGCGCATCCAGCGAAGATCCATTCCACCATGGCCAGCCGTCGCAACTCCTCCTCTCGCCCTTCCAGCCCTAAGCCTCGAGACTGGGAGAGGTGCTCCATCCCGTATAGCGAACTAGTATCGCTTTAGACCAAGGGATTCCTCCCTCCGGCCTACATGGTCCCGGTTCGAGCCGGACTCGCCACCTATAATGGTGGGGAGCAAGCGGAGAGCGCCCCTACTCCCTCCAAAGGAGAGCGGGTATGCCTTGTCCCTTATCTAATAAGGGGACTCGGATTTCCAATTCATCCTTTCTCCGGGGGCTTCTGGAGTTCTATGGCCTCCAGCTGCACAATGCCATGCCTGCCTCTATCTTGCATATCGCGGGCTTCGTTGCCCTTTGCAAGTTGTTCTTGGGTGTTGAGGCTCATTTCGCGCTGTGGAAGAGGCTATTCTGCCTGGTGCCCCGCTCTCAGAGGGGGTCAATATATCAAGTGGGCGGAGCCGAAGTGTGGCGCATCGCCGGGACCAGATATTTATTCAGAACCCTAGAGAAGGCTTCCAAGGACTGGCCCTCGGAATGGTTTTATATAGAGGATGTCCCGCTGCCGGATCCTGTTCGGATCGGCCTCCCTGAGTTCAACAGTGCTCCCCTGAAGAAGCGCCTAAGCTGGGGTCCACGGAGCTCTCAGAAAGAAAGTGACAAGGACGTCCTTTACCTGATGGGACGGATCAGACTGCTAGCTCATTCCAGACTAACCATGATCGGAGTCATGGCCGTATGCATTATGCGGGGGGTGCAACCGCTTCAGTATAGAGGCCACCCCATGTAGGACTTTAACGGGGAGGATGACGCCACCCGTCACGGCCGCAAGGGGACGGACTCGGCTGCCGCTCTAATAAAGATCTTGTCCGCTTTATACAAGGGAGAAGAGGAGGAATTTCTCCGCATCAACCCTCAGGGTGGATTTACTATGTACAATCCTCTGAGTTGGGTAAGTGGACAATTTTACTTGCCCATCCGTTTTATATTCCCATCACTTGTTATATAGTCTGATGATTTAAATGCAGGAACTGCGCCAGGAAGTAAAGGAAATAAACAGCCCAGCCCGAGGATCCAGAACGGTCCCTCGATCCGGCCTCTGAAGAGGATCCGGACCTGTCCGTGGAGCCGATTGACGGGGTGTTTTATCAGCTGAGCAGGGACAATGCCCTGGTGGCCATTACGGCCGATTACCCGGGGCTACTCCCGGCCTCCCAGGTAAGTGATACCGGAGTCCCAGCACCTCAAAAAGGAATCCATCCTTGCGTGTTTTCAGTTTCCTGACAACAACCGTATTTTGCAGGGAAGATTCTCGAGGCGGGAGGCTGAGCCTGCGGCGGCTAGCCAACAAGGGGCAGCGGGGCCCCGTGGGATGAAAAGAAGTGAAGTCCGGACTAAGGCGCCGGCACAAAGGTATAGCGCGCCCTCTTATTCCCAGGTGTTATTCCTTAAGGCATATTAACACTTGTGCTCTGTTTAGGACAAAGAGACCTTGCCGGACTATATCCGGAGAGGTTGCCAATCGCGCCTCCACCAGCCAGGCTCCAAAGCCCGGACCGGAGGCAGAGGCGAACACGAGGCGCGCACCGGACGCTCCTCCAACAGAGGGCGCGGACAGGCTGTCTGCCACCCATTCCGAGGTGGAGAGTGCCATGAACCACAGGCGTCGCCAGACAGTTCTTCGCGATGCCTGTTTCTCCCAAGAGGCGTTGAACGCCTTCAATTCGGGAGATGCATATCTCCCTGCCGCTCAGAATGGTCTAGCTAGAGCCACGGAGCTATATGTAAAAGACATACGGGTGAGAAAATTTTAATGGTTATATATACTAGTAGCCCCCGAGACTTGAAGCAGTGAGAATAACTGATTTAAGGATCATGTAATATGCAGGCTCTTTCAGAGAAGAATACTCAACTGTCTCAGGAGCTAAAAGAGTGCAAAGCCCAACTTGAGGTCGCACTAGCCGCGACGGGGGAGCCTAAGGAGACCCCCTCTGGTAATATATGCTTCAAAAAGATAAGTGTGAAGTGCGGCTGTCGGTGTCAAAACCGGCGGATCTCAGGTAGGGGGTCCCGAACTGTGCGTCAAGGCCGGATGGTAACACGAGACAAGGGACACGAAGTTTACCCAGGTTCGGGCCCTCTCGATGGAGGTAAAACCCTACTCCTGCTTGATTAATATTGATGATATGGGTAGTACAAGAGTAGATCTACCACGAGATCAAGGAGGCTAAACCCTAGAAGCTAGCCTATGGTATGATTGTTGTATGTTGTATATCGACTAGCTTGGCCTCGGTTTATATAATGCACCAGAGGCCTAGGTTAACAAGAGTCCTAGCCGAGTACGCCGGTGGGGAGGAGTCCTTGTCTTGATTGCCAAGTCTTGTGGAATCTTCCTTGTATGCGGCAGCTGTCCGAACTGGCCCATGAGTATACGGCCACGGGGGTCCTCGGCCCAATCTAATGGATTGGGAGACGACGTGGTGAGTACCCCCTAGTCCAGGACACCGTCAGTAGCCCCCTGAACCGGTCTTCAAGTTAGGGACGCTCCTCGATTCTTCCGAACTGTTCTTCATCTTCAGTCGCCGGTCTTGAAAACTGGTTCAACAAATCTTCTCATCTTCGATCTTGAGGATCGCCGAAATGCATTCGACGAGTTTACACGTCGGGTATCCGAAGAGCCCCTTTAAGTTTCCGGCCTTTATCAATGCCTTGTTATTTTTATGCCACACCTCAGGTTTGAAGTTGTTCCCGGGCAGCAGCGTCCTCTTGCGTCTGAGCTCTAACGCCGGACTGCATTCGAGGTATCTTTTGCAGCCGAGCACCAACGCCGGACCGCTTCCCAGCTCTAATGCCGGAATGTATCCGAGCTCCAACGCCGGACTATGTATCCGAGCTCCAACGCCGGACTGTATCCGAGCTCCAACGCTAGACTGTATCCGAGGTGTCGTAAATCACCTTGGTTCAAAGAAGTTTGAAGGAGTTTAGCCGAGCTTAATGCCGGAAATGCCCTCTATGGAGCCAGCCACTAGCGCCCGAGCTTTATGCCGGACTGCTTCCGAGGTGGTGCACCACCCCGAATGTGGGCCGATTTTTGTAAATATTTTTGATGGGTGCAATTTATTCTCATCCGAGATATATATAGCCAGTAGCCCTCAAGGTGGGTATCGGTCTAAAACCCGAGATGCACATGAAGGATGACATAAGACCGCTGATCCCCGTAGCCGCTGAGACTCAGGTTGATTTGCAAAATCGGTCTGAGGATCAAGTCCTAACTCGGCAGAATACTTCGGGACACAAAAAGCGGCGTGCTCAGTCCTCAAGACTCAGGTTGGGTGCGGCCGACCAACCTGAGGATCAAAATCTCCTCGGAGACTGTATTACACTTAAAATTTTCTGCATTGGACAGGCAATGCAGTTTCCCCCGGGACGCTGATCGGGTGGCAACACCAGATTAGGGGATCGATGTTCCCCTTTAATATGTTTAAACAATAAGCCCGAAGCCCAGTAGCCCCCGAGCCTTAATGCGGGCACGGGTGGCCGTATTAAGGATCGATATCCATAGTAAAATCACAAATTGTGTGTAATGACTCTATGTATCCAAGTACTTTACGTCAGTTAATGCTCGGATCCGCATTGTACAAAACTTTGTTGACCGACCATCAGCTTCCACCTCCTCGGCTACAGTGTTTGTCTTACTTTATAAAGCCTTTATGAGGGCAAAGATTTACGACAAACAAGGCAATCTGGCCATACGGTTTTATAAACAAAGGTACGCGGAGAGATATGTTATATTACTGTTTAACAGAAGAAATGTCTTCCAAAGAAAATAGTCCTGCTATGGGTTCCTTTCTTTGGGTTGTCATGCTAAGCATGATCATAAAACCTCAGCTCCAATGTAAGAGCAAAATATCGAGGATTTAGCTTGGGAGACTAGTTAATAGCCCCCGGTAGTGTTCGATGACAGTCGAGGTCAAGCCGTAAACACTTCGGCCAATGTTAAGAACGGCCTGTTATTTAACATAGTCATCGGATCACTGACCAGTTTACGCTTATTGTGACAGTCAGTTTTCGGCTTTCTCCACTGAGGTGCTTAACCATGTGAGATGGAAGCACAATCGCAGTGGTTCTCCCTTTGCACGCCTAGCCGAACAAAACGGAACGTAGGAAACAAGTGTAGGAGCCGGGCAACCCAACTATTGACCGAAGACACAATTCGAAACCGATGCATATATAGCAATATCTGAGAATGTTTTTGCCGAATCCCTAAAAGGTGTCCGGCGTTGCACTGCGAGACTAATGCTGGAAAAGCACAAATAGTTTAAAAGTGCCAAAAATCTTGGAAAACCAAGAAACGTCAGTAAAAACATGACGTCCAAACAATATCAAGTGTTCGGTGCCAATCCGAAAATTGGTCTTAGAAAAAAGAAGTGCTTCTGTCGTGCTTTAACATGATACATCCTATCTCAAGATTTCGAGCGGGTCAGCCTACGGCTTCAACCTCCTATCCGGAGGGCGGAGTACTTCTCATCAGGCCAGTTTAGCAAACTAAACTCTAGCGGCTTTGAGAGAGAAATTAGGCTCCCCGGCTAGTGACCGCACACTCGTGTCGAAAAAAGGAGTGATAAATAATAATAATAAAACTTTGCAACGACTAAGAAGAAGAACACTTATTATAAAACGGCTTAAATGAACTTAAGAGCCCCCAAGTGACTTGGGTAGGAGAATGATTGCAAGTACCGAAGTACTTATATCATATCTATGTTCAACCGAACTTTAAACGCGTCTTAACTGACCGTCGGCTTCTCCCTCTTCGGTCAAGGACCGAAAAGTGTTATGTACTCCATCGGTCGAGAATATCGACGGTGTTTCCAATAACCAGGCAATCAGGCCATAAGGTTGTAACAGACAAAGCGCGCTCAGGGAACTTATGCTATATTACTGCAAAGAGTAAGAAGCATCTTCGAAGAAAATAGTACCCCCACCGATACCTTTCTTCGGTGCTCATTGTTATTATGAGACTTGTGCAATAGATTTTTTGTACTCATGAGTTCCGTTGTGTGCCGACCATTATTGAAAACTATAAGAGCGCTAACTTTCGGCTTCACCCAGTCTGAGGTCCGGCTCGGGCGACCCGATCGTGACAATCGCAGAGGTGCTCCCTTTACTCCCTAGCCGAACAATCGGGAACGTAGGGGTAAACACAGGAGCGAGGCAATCCAGCTTGCAAATCCCTTAAGTCAATATGGTGCATATTGTGGCGTAATACACGAACAAGGAACGAAGCCGTACAAGTATAATCATATGCAACAGAAAAAGCTTCATAAAGGAAGCCCCCAAGTAAACGGGGTATTTGAATTTATGCGTCACAAACAAAGTTTGGACAAGGAAAAAAATTACAAGCAATTTTTTTCCAAAAAAATATAACGCTTGGTCGAACCGAACACAAGTTAGAAATTAAAGCTTTGAGCATGAAAGCGACTTAGCTGGTTAATGTGTTCGCAGTCCGAGCTTGATGCGGGACAAGGTTCTATCCCCCAAGCCGGTCCCGAGGTGGCGGAGCGAAGAGCTCGACACGCCGAAGTGGTGACATAGCACGGTCGATGCAGGCCGGCAGAGTGACGCCGAAGTCCCCGGATCATTTTTCTGTGCACAAAAATAGTGCAAACGGGAGATAATAGTAATAATGATAATTAAAAAATCATTGCATTATGAATAATTTATGCAAAGTGAGTAATAAAATAAATATGGCCTGGCGCCGAAGTCAATGTCGATGCAGGGCGTCAGCGTGATGCGGTAAAGGCGTGGCAAAGCCTGAATTCGCAGGTCGGTCCGAGCTCCGGATGCGGCGTTCGCCGGACTATGTACGGAAACTGACCGAACCACCATGCGGCTGTCGTGAATGCGGCCACCATTTGATAGACCTGTGTACATATGATGGACAAACCAGAGTAATAATTCCTTGGGAAAATGAGCCCAAACAAGCAAAAAATATTAGGGATTGATAGCACCTGGTTTATTTGTTGTAGCAATCCGAAGGAAGGTGATTCCCAAAATTGGGACTCGCTCCGCACACCCATTGCCTGACGGGCGATAAAACGACGGCATGGCAATGCTGGTAAAGGTTGGCTCGCCAAGGCAAAGCCCTCGGCCCAGCTAACATGACAGAGCTGGTCGGCTAGTGACGCCGAAGTGTCCGGAGTAGGTTGATGAAGAGATGGCGAAGCCCCCGGTCCAGCCGAGATGTCGAAGCCCCGATGTCAGCCGATGAGTCGAAGTAGGTCGGCGTGATGGACACCAGCTTGAAGCAGCGATAGTGCGGCCCTATCGATGCAGGTCGTGACGTGGTCGATGCCGGCTTGATGAAGCAACCGTGCGGCGATGCCGGTATGCCCGCTTCGTGTAATCCATGGGGCGGCAACGTTGGTGATGATTTATCCTTCGCGATGCCGGACTCTTGTTCAGCTTGCCGAGATGATGATCCGAAGAAGTTGAGCTCGGCTCAACAAAGTGACGACGTGTCTAGCGCAGGTCGGCAGCCGTGGAGCAATATTGCCGGACTGGTTTGACACCAGCATGATATTGAAGATCATGTTCAAAAGATCTTAAAGTTAGTGGGATGTGTTCGGGAACAAAACACAATACCCCATACAAAACTTCCTTCAAAAGGGATGTCCGAAATCCCGTTCATAAAAAAGATGAAGTCGGGTCGGATTCGTTTTCGCGCAGAAAACAGATCCGAAAAGTGATGCACTAATCAGAAGGTTCCCGGAGTTTGGACGGTCGGATCGAGCTAAAATTTTGAGAGGTGGTAGATATAGGAATTCCGCAGCCAATCAACAGTTGGATCTTGCAAAGGACGTACGAGCTAGAAGCTGGACACCACGCCCTAAACTCATCCAGATTCCCGTCCAGATTTGGCAGGGCTCCGGTATATCGTGGATTGGCAGAGATTCCTCCATCGGAACTCGACGAAATTTTCCAGGGTTGTTGTAGACTCAATTCCGCACAATTCCACCAAAGCGATTGTCAAAGCGATACTCGAGGAGGTGGTGGCAGCAGATACGAGTTTGCTGTCCAAAAAAACAGCACGGCCGCTTGAGGGCAATGTTGACGTTGAGCCCCCGAGCTCCGTGGATGATTCCTCCGTGATCTTGATAGAGATCGGAGTTGATGTTTGATGAAGGCCCTCGTCCGAACATGGTGATCCGAACACGGGGTGCAATTCTTGGTCGAACCAAGGTGACCAGTCGAGCTGGTGACGAACATGCCGAGGTCGCAGTTGATCTGCAGGCGAGCCATCGATCCTTTTGTCGATCACACAGCGGAACTCTCAATGAAAGCACCAATGTCGGTGTCAAAACCGGCGGATCTCAGGTAGGGGGTCCCGAACTGTGCGTCAAGGCCGGATGGTAACAGGTGACAAGGGACACGAAGTTTACCCAGGTTCAGGCCCTCTTGATGGAGGTAAAACCCTACTCCTGCTTGATTAATATTGATGATATGGGTAGTACAAGAGTAGATCTACCACGAGATCAAGGAGGCTAAACCCTAGAAGCTAGCCTATGGTATGATTGTTGTATGTTGTATATCGACTAGCCTGGCCTCGGTTTATATAATGCACCAGAGGCCTAGGTTAACAAGAGTCCTAGCCGAATACGCCGGTGGGGAGGAGTCCTTGTCTTGATTGCCAAGTCTTGTGGAATCTTCCTTGTATGCGGCAGCTGTCCGAACTGGCCCATGAGTATACGGCCACGGGGGTTCTCGGCCCAATCTAATGGATTGGGAGACGACGTGGTGAGTACCCCCTAGTCCAGGACACCGTCAGCGGCATATGTGCAAATCTGATAAATGAAATTGCAGATGGCGCCGGACTAGATCCGGACAAGCAACAACTCCTACGCCGGCTAAAGGCTGGCGAGAGCATGTTGACAAAGGTGAGGCGGGAGAAGAATGATCTTCAGGATGCCAACACCAAGTTGGGTGTTGAGCTGAAAGATGTTCGTGCCCAGCTGTCGGACTCCGTTAAGGAGAATCAGCGGCTTCAACGCGGCATATTTAGTAAGTGCTTAAACGAACTTTGAAAAAAGAGTTCGGCGAGGAAGTCGACTAACAGAGTGATGTCTGTAGGTATGCTAACATGTCGTCCTGCAGAGGAGATGCCCGATTCTATGGGTGACCTTCTTCCCGAGCTCCCGCAACTGCACGAGAGAGTTCGACAGGCGATGCAAGGCATTGCCCAAGCCTTATGGCCATCCCTCTCCATGCCCGAGGGCCTTGGAGAGCTTGCAGAGAAGCTGAAGGGAGCGCGATGGCGCTTACGATTGTGGAAGATATCGGCCTGCCATCAAGGCGCTAGGGAGGCCTGGGCCATGGTGAAGACGCGATACACAAAGGCTGACCCAAACCACATGGCCGAGGTCGGACCTGTGGGGCCCGATGGGAAGGAGATCCCTGTAAGCTTAGTATACGGCCAAGTAGAATTGGCCGCAAAGTATTCCCAGCAGGAATGTAAATTAGACAGCCTGTTAGATGGTATTGAAGAGGAATACAATCAGTCCGAGCGACTATGTAAATTTATTGACATTTATAATGCCTTCTAGCCGGATTGTAGATCGTTTGTCATGGCCGACCTTTTCGCTTCAACCTCGGGACCTGATGGTCCGGAGTGTGTCCGAATACCCTCGCGGTTATATAAGAACCGGGGTATGCATGGAGACCAGACGTAGGGGTCATTAGTGCTTGAACAGACAAGTGCCCAACTAGTTATGTTATATTACATGGTTAGTAAGAAACATCTTCCAGGAAGAAAAGTTCCGTTAAGGGTTCCTTTCCCTGGGAGGCATGCCCTAAAGTGCATGTCCATTCTGCGAAAAAGACGCAGGAAAAATCATCTGGGGGCGCGTAGATAAATAATTGGAAAAATCATCTTTCAGGTCACCGACCGAATATTCCCTTAAGAACGCTAGCTTTCGGCTTCACCCAGTCTGAGGTACACATCCGGCTGACCCGGCAGTAACAATCGCAGAGGTGCTCCCTTTACCACCTAGCTGAACAATCGGGAACATAGGGGTAAGCACAAGAGCCAGGCAACCCAGCTTGGCCAAAACTTAAGTCATATCGATGCATATAATGGTGAAATAAAAGGTACATGCGGAAGTGTAACACATGTGTTGGGCATAAAGCCTATGTGAATAAGCTTCTGTTTAAAAGAAGCCCCCAGGTTTAATGAGTGCGAGTAGCACCTCATGTGATGAGCCTTTTAAGGCTATAAGAGGAGAGGAGAAGGAGAGAAATATAAGACAGACAGTATATATAAAAAATGGACAGAGGAAGGAGACGAACACAGAGTCCGGCACTAGGCATAGAATCTTCGAAGACGAGCTGCGTTCCATGGGTTCGGCTCGAGTCGGTTATCCAATGCATCTCGCAGGCGGTACGCTCCACCAGTCAGGACTTGGTCAATTATGAAGGGACCTTCCCACTTGGGCTTGAGTTTGTCCTTTTTCTTGTCCGGTAGGCATATAACTAATTCGCCAAGGTTGTAATTTTTGGCCCGTACTTCTCTGCTTTGATATCTTCGAGCCTGCTGTTGATAGAATGTGGAACGGGCATTTGCCACGTCGCGCACCTCCTCCAAGGCGTCCAAACTGTCCTGCCGATCGAGCTCGGCTTCTCTTTCTTCGTACATGCGCACTCGAGGCGAGTCAAGAATTATGTTGCAGGGCAAAACTGCCTCTGCGCCATACACCATGAAGAATGGTGTGTATCCGGTGGTGCGATTCGGCGTGGTCCGCAGCCCCCAGAGTACGGAGTCGAGCTCGTCTACCCAGTGCGTGTTGGATTCCTTAAGGGACCGCACTAATCTGGGTTTGATGCCGCTCATGATAAGACCATTTGCACGTTCGACCTGTCCGTTAGTTTGTGGGTGATAGACGGAAGCATAATCGAGCTTGATGCCCATGTTTTTGCACCAGAGTTATACCTCATCAGCCGTAAAGTTCGTGCTGTTATCAGTGATGATGCTGTGGGGGACGCCATAACGGTGTACGACCCTGGATATAAAGTCTATCACCAGTCCGGATTCAGCCGTCTTAACAGGCTTGGCTTCTATCCATTTGGTGAACTTGTCCACCATGACCAGTAAATATTTTTTCTTGTGGGTTCCACCTTTAAGGGGTCCCACCATGTCGAGCCCCCAGACCGCAAAGGGCCATGTTATGGGGATAGTTTGGAGGGCGGTGGGTGGCATATGGCTTTGGTTTGCAAAAAGCTGGCAACTGACGCATCGTCTGACTAAGTCCTGAGCGTCTGCCCGGGCCGTTGGCCAATAAAAGCCTATACGGAAAGCCTTGCTTACAAGGGACCGAGCTGCAGCGTGATGACCACCGAGTCCGGCGTGAATTTCAGCCAGCAAGTTCCGCCCTTTCTCTTCGGAGATGCACCTTTGAAGGACTCCGGTAGTGCTTTTCTTATAAAGCTCTCCCTCATGGACTTCATAGGCTTTAGATCTCCGCACTATGCAGCGTGCCTCATTTTGGTCCTCTGGGAGTTCCTGCCTAGTAAGGTAGGCTAGGAATGGTTCTGTCCACGGGGCGATGACGGCCATTATTATGTGGGCTGAAGGTGTGATTTCATTGGCAGGGCCTCCAATTGTGTCAGATTGTTCGGCATCGGGTAGTGTGGTTGAGTCCGGGTTGTTATTGTCGGACTCCCCTTCCCATACTACAGATGGCTTGAACAACTTTTCCAAGAAGATGTTGGGGGGACTGCGTCGCGTTTTGCGCCGATGCCTGCCAGGACATCTGCCGCCTGGTTGTTCTCCCGGGCTATATGATGAAATTCGAGCCCTTCGAACTGAGCTGACATTTTTAGGACGGTGTTGCGATAGGCTGCCATTTTTGGATCCTTGGCATCCAAGTCTCCATTTATTTGGGATATTGTAAGGTTCGAATCCCCTCGCACCTCTAGGCGTTGAATACCCATGGATACTGCCATCCGAAGACCATGTAGAAGGGCCTCGTATTCGGCTGCATTGTTGGAGTCTGTGTACATAATCTGGAGTACATATTGAACTGCGTCTCCTGTGGGGGACGTCAAAACGACGCCAGCCCCCAGACCAGCCAACATTTTGGAGCCGTCGAAATGCATGATCCAGTTTGAATATGTGTCGTACTCCTTAGGGAGTTCGGCCTCCGTCCATTCTGCGACGAAGTCGGCCAAAACTTGCGATTTTATAGCTCGCCGTGGCTTATAAGTTATGTCGAACGGGAGGAGATCAATGGCCCATTTTGCAATCCGGCCAGTTGCGTCGCGGTTGTTTATAATATCGTTGAGTGGTACTTCCGAGGCTATTGTTATCGAACACTCTTGAAAGTAGTGTCGCAGCTTCCGGGATGCCATGAATACCGCGTATGCAATCTTTTGATAATGCGGGTACCGTGATTTGCATGGAGTGAGGACAGTGGACACATAGTAGACCGGCTTTTGAAGGGGGAATTTGTGTCCGTCCGTTTCTCGTTTGACAACGAGCACTGCGCTTACAACCTGATGGGTTGCTGCAATGTACAATAGCATTGGTTCGCCAATATTTGGCGCGGCCAGGACTGGGTTTGTTGCCAATATGGCCTTTATTTCGTTGAGTCCGGCCGTGGCAGCATCCGTCCACTCGAAGTGTTTAGTGCACCGAAGGAGGCGATAGAGGGGTAGTTCCTTTTCTCCCAAACGGGAGATGAAGCGGCTTAGAGCTGCCACGCATCCGGTTAATTTTTGTATCTTTTTGAGGTCTTTTGGGATATCCAATTGTGACAAAGCTTGAATCTTGGCGGGATTTGCTTCAATTCCTCTACCGGATACAATGAAGCCTAAGAGCTTTCCGGCTGGAACGCCGAAAACGCATTTTTCCGGGTTGAGCTTTATGTCGTATGTTCGGAGGTTGTCAAATGTAAGCCTCAAGTCGTCTACTAGAGATTCGACATGTCTTGTTTTTTCGACCACATCATCCACGTATGCCTCCACTGTTTTGCCGATCTGGTTTGCCCGACAAGTTTGAATCATGCGCTGATATGTTGCGCCGGCGTTTTTGAGCACAAAGGGCATCGTGTTGAATCAGAATGGGCCGTATGGTGTGATGAATGCCGTTGCGGCTTGGTTAGATTCTGCCATCTTGATTTGATGGTAGCCGGAATATGCGTCGAGGAAGCACAACGAATCGTGTCCTGCGGTGGCATCGATAATTTGATCAACGCGGGGGAGGGGGAAGGGATCCTTTGGGCAAGCCTTGTTAAGGTCTTTAAAATCAACGCATAGGCGCCAGGATTTTTCCTTGTTTGGTACCATCACCAGGTTTGCTAGCCAGTCCGGATGTTTTATATCTCTGATGAATCTGGCCTCCAATAGCTTGGCTAGCTCCTCTCCCATGGCCTGTCTCTTAGGTTCAGAAAAACGCCGAAGAGCTTGTTTGACAAGTTTGAATCCTTTTAGGATATTTAAGCTATGTTCGGCCAGCCTGCGTAGGATTCCTGGCATGTCTGAAGGGTGCCAGGCGAAGATGTCCCAAGTTTCACGTAGGAATTCTCGCAGTGCGGCGTCTACATCAGGGTTTAATTGCGCCCCGATGGAAGTTGTTTTATTGGGGTCCGTTGGATGGACCTGGAATTTGATTATTTCATCCATTGGTTTAAAGGAGGTGGACTTGGATCTCTTGTCGAGTATCACATCGTCCCTGTTCGCCGTGGAGCGCAGCGCAGTCAGCTCCTCAGCCGCTAGGGCTTCGGATAGTGCCTCAAGGGCCAGTGCGGCTGTCCTATTTTCGGCGCGGAGTGCTATGTCCGGATCACTAGCGAGAGTGATGATTCCATTTGGCCCGGGCATCTTGAGCTTCATGTACCCGTAATGGGGTATTGCTTGGAAGATTGTAAATGCTTCCCGCCCGAGCAGAGCGTGGTATCCGCTATTGAACGGGGCCACATGCACTATTGGACTGAGGACCAGTGTGGCTGGTGCTCGGGCTGTTCGGAATTTAGGTTCATCACTGGCATTAAAAGTAATAGCCGTGCCACTCCATGGGTTTATTGTTGCTACTTGGTAGACTTCGGCGAGGCTGCGGAGTGTTCTTTTTCACATATTATTTGATGCGAAAGTCTCGAAGACTATTAAGACTGTACTGGTGTCCCTGAGGTGGCTTTTTGCGGCCTCCGGAATTAGGAGGTCTTCGCCAATTTTGGCCACCTGCCGGAGTATCCAACATGCTCTAAGGCTATGAGTTGGTGTGGCCCCCTCTGTAATGTGAATTTTACAGGGTCCATTAAGCCATCCTTCCAATACGGTTCCATGCCCTGTAGAGGGTTTTTGTTTTTTGATGTTTAACCCGGGTGTCTGTCGATGATGCATCCTTTTATTTCGGACGGGGTTTCTATTTAGGGCCGGATTATCCCAAAATTTTATTTCGGTTTTCCAGGCGCTTTCCATTGCACAGTACTTTTGTACTATGGACGCCAAGTCAGCAAAGCGTGTAATATCACGACGATTTATGGCGTTGAGGATTCCCTTGTCCGTGCAATTATTGCAGAAGATTGAGACTGCGTCTTCCTCGTGGCACTCCTTTATCCTGTTCATACCCAGGAGGAATCTGGCCCAGTAATGATGTACTGTTTCTTCGGGCTTTTGCCTGATTTTGGATAGATCGCTTATGTTCAGGTGGGTGGGTGGAATTAAATCCGAAACCTCACCCGATCTGAGACTCAGAGGCCAAGGAGTTTTCGAACTCTGAAGTTTAGGTTCTTGGATGTTATCCAATGAGTCTAGCCCGTTGCCTAATTCTAAGTTCAGGTCTTGAGTTATATCCTCCCCTCCGCGGGTATCCGGTCTGGAGGGATCGGGAATCTGGACATAATTAGTCCTTAAGATAGATGAAGGGTCGCCGCACTGCCCTTCTACCACGGCAACGTGATGGGTGACCTGGGGAGAGTTAATCTCTCTTAGATCGGGTTTAGGCCCAACCTTGTCGTAATCTGTAGGGACCCCCAGGGCGGCGATGCGATCCAAGAGCTCGTTCATGGAAGAGAGCTCTATTGGATCTAACTGCTCGGCGAGTTTCGAACTGACATGAAGATTGCTTTTGATGACCCGAGAGGTCATCGTCGGCGCAGCAGCCAAAACAGGCGGTCATAAGAAAACCACCCAGCCGGAGAGTTTGGTCGACAGCCAAAGCTCCCTTGGCAACGGTGCCGTCTTTAAAGACGGGATGAGGCATCCTTCCTGATGACGATGGCACAGGGGAACTCTCAATGAAAGCACCAATGTCGGTGTCAAAACCGGCGGATCTCGGGTAGGGGGTCCCGAACTGTGCGTCTAGGTGGATGGTAACAGGAGACATGGGACACGAAGTTTTACCCAGGTTCGGGCCCTCTCGATGGAGGTAAAACCCTACGTCCTGCTTGATTAATATTGATGATATGGGTAGTACAAGAGTAGATCTACCACGAGATCAAGGAGGCTAAACCCTAGAAGCTAGCCTATGGTATGATTGTTGTATGTTGTCCTACAGACTAAAGCCCTCCGGTTTATATAGACACCGGATAGGGTTAGGGTTACACAAAGTCGATTACAATGGTAGGAGATCTAAATATCCGCATCGCCAAGCTTGCCTTCCACGCCAAGGAAAGTCCCTTCCGGACACGGGACGAAGTCTTCAATCTTGTATCTTCATAGTCCTGGAGTTCGGCTGAAGGTATAGTCCGGCTATCCGGACACCCCCTAATCCAGGACTCCCTCACCCCCACTTCACCCTTGCTGTTTTATTCGCCCTCTCTTTTCCGTTCGCCTCTTTTTCGCTCGCTTCTTGTTTGCTCATGTGTTGGATTGCTTGCTTGTCACTATGGCTCAAGATAATACTAAATTGTGTGACTTTACCAATACCAACAACAATGATTTTCTTAGCACTCCGATTGCTCCCCTTACCGATGTTGAATCTTGTAAAATTAATGTTGCTTTGCTGAATCTTGTCATGAAAGATCAATTCGCCGGCCTTCCTAGTGAAGATGCCGCTACCCATCTAAATAGCTTTGTTGATTTGTGTGATATGCAAAAGAAAAAAGATGTGGATAATGATATTGTTAAATTGAAGCTATTTCCTTTTTCGCTTAGAGATCGTGCTAAAGCTTGGTTTTCGTCTTTGCCTAAAAATAGTATTGATTCTTGGAATAAGTGCAAAGATGCTTTTATCTCTAAGTATTTTCCTCCCGCTAAAATCATCTCTCTTAGAAACGATATTATGAATTTTAAGCTACTTGATCATGAACATGTTGCACAATCTTGGGAGAGAATGAAATTAATGATACGTAATTGCCCTACTCATGGTTTGAATTTATGGATGATTATACAAAAAAAAATATGCCGGATTGAATTTTGCTTCTAGAAATCTTTTAGAATTGGCCGCGGGAGGCACTTTTATGGAAATCAATTTAGGAGAAGCTACTAAACTCCTAGATAATATTATGGTTAATTATTCTCAATGGCACACTGAAAGATCTACTAATAAAAAAGTGCATGCGATAGAAGAAATTAATGTTTTGAGTGGAAAGATGGATGAACTTATGAAATTATTTGCTAATAAGAGTGTTTCTTCTGATCCTAATGATATGTCCTTGTCTACCTTGATTGAGAATACTAATGAATCTATGGATGTGAATTTTGTTGGTAGGAATAATTTTGGTAACAACACTTATAGAGGGAACTTTAATCCTAGGCCGTATCCTAGTAATCCCTCTAATAATTATGGTAATTCCTACAACAACTCTTATGGAAATTTTAATAAGATGCCCACTGAATTTGAGACTAGTGTTAAAGAATTTATGAATTCGTAAAAGAATTTCAATGCTTTGCTTGAAGAAAAATTGCTTAAAGTTGACGAATTGGCTAGGAACGTTGATAGAATTTCTCTTGATGTTGATTCTTTGAAACTTAGATCTATTCCACCTAGCATGATATCAATGAGTCTATCAAAGCTATGAGAATTTCCATTGATGAGTGCAAAGAAAGAACCGCTAGGATGCGTGCTAAGAAAGATTGCTTTGTGAAAGCGTGTTCTTTTAATTTTTGTGAGAATAAAGATGAAGATCTAAAAGTTATTGATGTGTCTGCTATTAAATCTTTGTTTTGCAATATGACTCTTGATAATGATGGGACTGGAGATGAGCCACCTTTACCTAGAAGGCGTTCCAAAAATTCAGAGTTTTTAGATCTTGATGCTAAAATTTGTAAAAGTGGGATTGAAGAGGTCAAAACTTTAGATATCAATGAACCCACCATTTTGGATTTCAAGGAATTTAATTATGATAGTTGCTCTTTGATAGATTGTATTTCCTTGTTGCAATCCGTGCTAAATTCTCCTCATGCTTATAGTCAAAATAAAGCTTTTACTAAACATATCGTTGATGCTTTAATGCAATCTTATGAGGAAAAACTTGAGTTGGAAGTTTCTATCCCTAGAAAACTTTATGATGAGTGGGAACCTACTATTAAAATTAAAATTAAAGATCATGAATGCTATGCTTTGTGTGATTTGGGTGCTAGTGTTTTCACGATTCCAAAAACTTTGTGTGATTTGCTAGGTTTTCGCGAATTTGATGATTGCTCTTTAAACTTACACCTTGTGGATAACACTATTAAGAAACCTATCGGAAGAATTAATGATGTTCTTATTGTTGCAAATAGGAATTATGTGCCCGTAGATTTCATTGTTCTTGATATAGATTGCAATCCTTCATGTCTTATTATTCTTGGTAGACCTTTCCTTAGAACGATTGGTGCAATTATTGATATGAAGGAAGGAAATATTAGATTCCAATTTCCGTTAAGGAAAGGCATGGAACACTTCCCTAAAAATAAAATTAAATTTCCATATGAATCTATTATGAGATCCACTTATGGATTGCCCTACCAAAGAGGGCAATACCTAGATCTATCCTTACTTTTATGCCTAGCTAGGGCGTTAAACGATAGCGCTTGTTGGGAGGCAACCCAATTTTATTTTTAGTTCTTTTGCTTTTTGCTTCTGTTTAGGAATAAATCTTTGATCTAGCCTCTGGTTAGATTTGTTTTTATATTTTAATTAGTGTTTGTGCCAAGTTAAGCCTATAGGATCTTCTTGGATGATAGTTATTTGATCTTGCTGAAAATTCCAGAAACTTTCTGTTCATGAAAACAATTGTTAAAAATTACCAGAACATGATATGATATTGATTCCAATTGCAGCAGATCAATAAAAAAATTATTTAGGTCTTCCTATTTTGGCAGAATGTTTAGAGTTCCAGAAGTTTGCGTTAGTTACATATTACTACAGACTGTTCTGTTTTTTACAGATTCTGTTTTTCGTGTGTTGTTTGCTTATTTTGATGAATCTATGGCTAGTAAAATAGTTTATAAACCATAGAGAAGTTGGAATACAATAGGTTTAACACCAATATAAATAAATAATGAGTTCATTACAGTAACTTGAAGTGGTGTTTTGTTTTCTTTCGCTAACGGAGCTCACGAGATTTTCTGTTTAAGTTTTGTGTTGTGAAGTTTTCAAATTTTGGGTAAAGATTTGATGGAGTATGGAACAAGGAGTGGCAAGAGCCTAAGCTTGGGGATGCCCATGGCACCCCAAGATAATCTAAGTACACCAAAAAGGCAATGCTTGGGGATGCCCCGGAAGGCATCCCCTGTTTCGTCCTCATCCATCGGTAACTTTACTTGGAGCTATATTTTTATTCACCATATGATATGTGTTTTGCTTGGAGCGTCTTGTATGATTTGAGTCTTTGTTTGTTAGTTTGCCACAATCATCCTTACTGTACACACCCTTTTGAGAGAGAGACACATGATTCGGAAATTATTAGAATACTCTATGTGCTTCACTTATATCTTTTGAGCTATATAGTTTTTGCTCTAGTGCTTCACTTATATCTTTTAGAGGACAACGGTGGTTTTGTTTTATAGAAACTATTGTTCTCTCATGCTTCACTTATATTATTTTGAGAGTCCTACAAAACAGCATGGTAATTTTCTTAAATTGAGAAGTTAGTCCTAATATGATAGGCATCCAAGATTAGTAAAAACTTTCTTATAAGTGCGTTGAATACTAAGAAAAGTTGGATGCTTGATAATTGTTTTGAGATATAAAGATGGTGATATTATAGTCATGCTAGTTCAGTGGTTATGAATTTTAGAAATACTTGTGTTAAGGTTTGTGATTCCCGTAGCATGCACGTATGGTGAACCGTTATCTGATGAAGTCGGAGCATGATTTATTTATTGATTGTCTTCCTTATGAGTGGCGGTCGGGGATGAGCGATGGTCTTTTCCTACCAATCTATCCCCCTAGGAGCATGCACGTAATACTTTGTTTCGATAACTAATAGATTTTTGCAACAAGTATATGAGTTCTTTATGACTAATGTTGAGTCCATGGATTATACGCACTCTCACCCTTCCACCATTGCTAGCCTCTCTAATACCGTGCACTTTTCGCCGGTATCATAAACCCACCATATACCTTCCTCAAAACAGCCACCGTACCTACCTACTATGGCATTCCCATAGCCATTCCGAGATATATTGCCATGCAACTTACCACCGTTCCGTTTGCTATGACATGCTACATCATTGTCATATTGCTTTGCATGATCATGTAGTTGACATCGTATTTGTGGCAAAGCCACCCTTCATAATTTTTTTATACATGTCACTTGATTCATTGCATATCCCGGTACTCCGCCGGAGGCATTCACATAGAGTCATATTGTTATTCTAAGTATTGAGTTGTAATTCTTGAGTTGTAAGTAAATAAAGGTGCGATGATCATCATTATTAGAGCATTGTCCCAAGTGAGGAAAGGATGATGGAGACTATGATTCCCCCATAAGTCGGGATGAGACTCCGGACGAAAAATAAAAAAAGAGGCCATAAAAAAGAGAAAAGGCCCAAATAAAAAAAGAGAGAAAACAGAGAAGGGACAATGTTACTATCCTTTTACCACACTTGTGCTTCAAAAGTAGCACCATGATCTTCATGATAGAGAGTCTCCTATGTTGTCATTTTCATATACTAGTGGGAATTTTACATTATAGAACTTGGATTGTGTATTCCAATGATGGGCTTCCTCAAAATGCCCTAGGTCTTCATGAGCAAGCGATTTGGATGCACACCCACTTAGTTTCTTTTGTTGAGCTTTCATACACTTATAGCTCTAGTGCATCCGTTGCATGGCAATCCCTACTCACTCACATTGATATCTATTAATGGGCATCTCCATAGCCCATTGATACGCCTAGTTGATGTGAGACTATCTTCTCCTTTTTTTTGTCTTCTCCACAACCACCATTCTATTCCACATATAGTGCTATGTCCATAGCTCACGCTCATGTATTGCGTAAAAATCGAAAAAGTTTGAGAACATCAAAAGTATGAAACAATTGCTTGTCTTCTCATCGGGTTTGTGCATGATTAAATACTTTGTGTGATGAAGATAGAGAAGGCCAGACTATATGATTTTGTAGGGATAACCTTCTTTAGCCATGTTATTTTGAGAAGACATGATTGCTTAGTTAGTATGCTTGAAGTATTATTGTTTTTATGTCAATATTAAACTTTTATCTTGAATCTTTCGGATCTGAATATTTATACCACAAATAAGAGAATTACATTGAAAATTATGCTAAGTAGCATTCCACATCAAAAATTATGTTTTTATCATTTACCTACTCGAGGACGAGCAGGAATTAAGCTTGGGGATGCTTGATACGTCTCCAACGTATCTATAATATTTGATTATTCCATGCTATTATATATTCTGTTTTGGATGTTCAATGGGCTTATTTATACACTTTTATATTATTTTTGGGACTAACCTATAAACCGGAGGCCCATCCCAAATTGCTGTTTTTTTGCCTGTTTCAGTGTTTCGAAGGAAAAGGATATCAAACGGAGTCCAAATGGAATGAAACCTTCGGGAACGTGATTTTCGGAACAAACGTGATCCAGAGGACTTGGAGTATACGTAAAGCAATCAACGAGGAGAGCACGAGGTAGGGGGCGCGCCCACCTCCCCCAGGCGCGCCCTCCACCCTCGTGGGGTCCACATTGCTCCACCGACGTATTTCTTCCTCCTATATATATATATCTATCTATATATATATATATATATATATATATATATATATATCTTCCTACCCCCAAACCATCAGAAGCATCCACCAAAACCTAATTCCACCGCCGCAACCTTCTGTACCCGTGAGATCCCATCTTGGGGCCTTTTCCGACGTCCTGCCGGAGGGGGCATGGATCATGGAGGTCTTCTACATCAACACCATAGCCTCTTCGATGATGTGTGAGTAGTTTACCTCAGACCTTCGGGTCCATAGTTATTAGCTAGATGGCTTCTTCTCTCTCTTTGGATCTCAATACAAAGTTCTCCTTAATCTTCTTGGAGATCTATTCGATGTAATCTTCTTTTGCGGTGTGTTTGTCGAGACCGATGAATTGTGGGTTTATGATCAAGATTATCTATGAACAATATTTGAATCTTCTCTGAATTCTTTTATGTATGATTGGTTATCTTTGCAAGCCTCTTCGAATTATCAGTTTGGTTTGGCCTACTAGATTGATCTTTCTTGCAATGGGAGAAGTGCTTAGCTTTGGGTTCAATCTTGCGATGTCCTTTCCCAGTGACAGCAGGGGCAGCAAGGCACGTATTGTATTGTTGCCATCGAGGATAACAAGATGGGGTTTGTATCATATTGCATGAGTTTATCCCTCTACATCATGTCATCTTACTTAAAGCATTACTCTGTTCTTTTGAACTTAATACTCTAGATGCATGCTGGATAGCGGTCGATGTGTGGAGTAATAGTAGTAGATGCAGAATCGTTTCGGTCTACTTGTCGCGGACTTGATGCCTATATACATGATCATACCTTGAAAGTCACATAACTATGCTCAATTCTATCAATTGCTCGACAGTAATTTGTTCACCCACCGTAATACTTATGTTATCTTGAGAGAAGCCACTAGTGAAACCTATGGTCCCCGGGTCTATTTTCCATCATATTAATCTCCCATCAACAAGCTATTTCTGGCGCCGTTTATTTTGCTTTCTTTACTTTTAATTTTTATCATAAAAATGAAGAAAATATGCCCTAGAGGCAATAATAAAGTTATTATTTATTTCCTTATATCATGATAAATGTTTATTATTCATGCTAGAATTGTATTAACCGGAAACATAATACATGTGTGAATACATAGACAAACAGAGTGTCACTAGTATGTCTCTACTTGACTAGCTCGTTAATCAAAGATGGTTATCTTTCCTAACCATGAACAAAAGAGTTGTTATTTGATTAACGGGATCGCATCATTAGGAGAATGATATGATTGACATGACCCATTCCATTAGCTTAGCACCCGATCGTTTAGTATGTTGCTATTGCTTTCTTCATGACTTATACATGTTCCTATGACTATGAGATTATGCAACTCCCGTTTGTCGGAGGAACACTTTGTGTGCTACCAAACGTCACAAAGTAACTGGGTGATTATAAAGGAGCTCTACAGGTGTCTCCAAAGGTACATTTTGGGTTGGCGTATTTCGAGATTAGGATTTGTCACTCCGATTGTCAGAGAGGTATCTCTGGGCCCTCTCGGTAATGCACATCACATAAGCCTTGCAAGCATTTCAACTAATGAGTTAGTTGTGAGATGATGTATTACGGAACGAGTAAAGAGACTTGCCGGTAACGAGATTGAACTAGGTATTGAGATACCGACGATCGAATCTCGGGCAAGTAACATACCGATGACAAAGGGAACAACGTATGTTTTTTATGCGGTCTGACCGATAAAGATATTTGTAGAATATGTAGGAGCCAATATGAGCATCCAGGTTCCGCTATTGGTTATTGATCGGAGACGTGTCTCGGTCATGTCTACATTGTTCTCAAACCCGTAGTGTCCGCACGCTTAACGTTACGATGGCAGTTTCATTATGAGTTTATATGTTTTGATGTACCGAAGGTTGTTTGGAGTCCCGGATGTGATCACGGACATGACGAGGAGTCTCGAAATGGTCGAGACATGAAGATTGATATATTGGAAGCCTATGTTTGGATATCGGAAGTGATCCGGGTGAAAATATGATTTTACCGGAGTACCGGAAGGGTTACCGGAACCCCCCGGAGGTTATTGGGCCTTATGGGCCCAAGTGGAGGAAGAGGAGAGGCGGGCCAAGGGGCAGCCGCGCACCCCTCCCCCCCCCCCCAAGTTCTAATTGGACAACGAGGGGGGCGGCGCCCCCCCCCCCCTTTCCTTCCATCTCTCTCTCCTCCCCCCCCCCAAGTCCTAGTCCAACATGGAAAAGGGGGGAGTCCTACTCCCGGTAGGAGTAGGACTCCTCCGGCGCGCCTCCTCCTAGGACGGCCGCACCTCCCCCTTGCTCCTTTATATACGGGGGCAGGGGGCACCCCATAGACACAACAATTGATCATTGATCTCTTAGCCGTGTGCGGTGCCCCCCTCCACCATAATTCTCGATAATATTGTAGCGGTGCTTAGGCGAAGCCCTGCAACGGTAGAACATTAAGATTGTCACCACGCCGTCGTGCTGACAGAACTCATCCCCGACACTTTGCTGGATCGGAGTCCGGGGATCATCATCGAGCTGAACGTGTGCTAAAACTCGGAGGTGTCGTAGTTTCGGTGCTTGATCGGTCAGGCCATGAAGACGTACGACTACACCAACCGCATTGTTATAACGCTTTCGCTTTCGGTCTATGATGGTACGTGAACAACACTCTCCCCTCTCGTTGCTATGCATCACCATGATCTTGCGTGTGCGTAGGATTTTTTTTGAAATTACTACGTTCCCCAACAGTGGTATCAGAGCCAGGTTTTATGCGTTGATGTTATATGCACGAGTAGAACACAAGTGAGTTGTGGGCGATATAAGTCATACTGCTTACCAGCATGTCATACTTTGGTTCGGCGGTATTGTTGGATGAAGCGGCCCAGACCGACATTACGTGTACACTTACGCGAGACTGGTTCTACCGACGTGCTTTGCACACAGGTGGCTGGCGGGTGTCATTTTCTCCAACTTTAGTTGAACCGAGTGTGGCTACGCCCGGTCCTTGCGAAGGTTAAAACAGCACCAACTTGACAAACTATCGTTGTGGTTTTGATGCGTAGGGAAGAACGGTTCTTGCTAAGCCCGTAGCAGCCACGTAAAACTTGCAACAACAAAGTAGAGGACGTCTAACTTGTTTTTGAAGGGCATGATGTGATGTGATATGGTCAAGACATGATGCTAAATTTTATTGTATGAGATGATCATGTTTTGTAACCGAGTTATCGGCAACAGGCAGGAGCCATATGGTTGTCGCTTTATTGTATGCAATGCAATCACCCTGTAATGCTTTACTTTATCACTAAGTGGTAGAGATATTCGTAGAAGCATAAGATTGGCGAGACAACAACGATGCTACGATGAAGATCAAGGTGTCGCGCCGATGACGATGGTGATCATGACGTTGCTTCGCAGATGGAGATCACAAGCACAAGATGATGATGGCCATATCATATCACTTATATTGATTGCATGTGATGTTTATCTTTTATGCATCTTATCTTGCTTTGATTGATGATAGCATTATAAGATAATCCCTCACTAAATTATCAAAGTATAAGTGTTCTACCTGAGTATGCACCGTTGCGAAAGTTCTTCGTGCTGAGACACCACGTGATGATCGGGTGTGATAGGTTCTACGTTCAAATACAACAGATGCAAAACAGTTGCACATGCGGAATACTCAGGTTAAATTTGACGAGCCTAGCATATAACAGATATGGCCTCGGAACACGGAGACCGAAAGGTCGAGCGTGAATCATATAGTAGATATGATCAACATATTGATGTTCACCATTGAAACTACTCCATCTCACGTGATGATCGGACATGGTGTAGTTGATATGGATCACGTAATCACTTAGAAGGATTAGAGGGATGTCTATCTAAGTGGGAGTTCTTTAATAATATGATTAATTGAACTTAAATTTATCATGAACTTAGTACCTGATAGTATCTTGCTTGTTTATGTTTGATTGTAGATAGATGGCCCGTGTTGTTGTTCCGTTGAATTTTAATGCGTTCCTTGAGAAAGCAAAGTTGAAAGATGATGGTAGCAATTACACGGACTGGGTCCGTAACTTGAGGATTATCCTCATTGCCGCACAGAAAAATTACGTCCTGGAAGCACCGCTGGGTGCCAGGCCTACTGCTGATGCAACTGACGACGTTAAGAACGTCTGGCAGAGCAAAGCTGATGCCTACTTGATAGTTCAATGTGCCATGCTTGACGGCTTAGAACCGGGACTTCAACGACGTTTTGAACGTCGTGGAGCATATGAGATGTTCCAGGAGTTGAAGTTAATATTTCAAGCAAATGCCCGGACTGAGAGATATGAAGTCTCCAATAAGTTCTATAGCTGCAAGATGGAGGAGGACAGTTCTGTCAGTGAGCATATACTCAAAATGTCTGGGTATAATAATCACTTGATTCAACTGGGAGTTAATCTTCCGGATGATTGCGTCATTGACAGAATTCTCCAATCACTGCCACCAAGCTACAAGAGCTTCGTGATGAACTATAATATGCAAGGGATGGATAAGACGATTCCCGAGCTCTTCGCAATGCTAAAAGCTGCAGAGGTAGAAATCAAGAAGGAGCATCAAGTGTTGATGGTCAACAAGACCACTAGTTTCAAGAAAAAGGGCAAAGGGAAGAAGAAAGGGAACTTCAAGAAGAACAGCAAGCAAGTTGCCGCTCAAGAGAAGAAACCCAAGTCTGGGCCTAAGCCTGAAACTGAGTGCTTCTACTGCAAGCAGACTGGTCACTGGAAGCGGAACTGCCCCAAGTATTTGGCGGATAAGAAGGATGGCAAGGTGAACAAAGGTATATGTGATATACATGTTATTGATGTGTACCTTACTAATTCTCGCAGTAGCACCTGGGTATTTGATACTGGTTCTGTTGCTAATATTTGCAACTCGAAACAGGGACTACGGATTAAGCGAAGATTGGCAAAGGATGAGGTGACGATGCGCGTAGGAAATGGTTCCAAAGTCGATGTGATCGCGGTCGGCACGCTACCTCTACATCTACCTTCGGGATTAGTTTTAGACCTAAATAATTGTTATTTGGTGCCAGCGTTGAGCATGAACATTATATCTGGATCTTGCTTGATGCGAGATGGTTATTCATTTAAATCAGAGAATAATGGTTGGGTAATATCTTTTATGGCCATGCACCCTTGAAGAATGGTCTATTTTTGTTAAATCTCGATAGTAGTGATACACATATTCATAAGGTTGAAGCCAAAAGATGCAGAGTTGATAATGATAGTGCAACTTATTTGTGGCACAGCCGTTTAGGTCACATCAGTGTAAAGCGCATGAAGAAAATCCATACTAATGGACTTTTGGATCCACTTAATTATGAATCACTTGGTACTTGCGAACCGTGCCTCATGGGCAAGATGACTAAAACGCCGTTCTCGGTACTATGGAGAGAGCAACAGATTTGTTGGAAATCATACATACAGATCTATGTGGTCCGATGAATGTTGAGGCTCGTGGCGGATATCGTTATTTTCTCACCTTCACAGATGATTTAAGCAGATATGGGTATATCTACTTAATGAAGCATAAGTCTGAAACATTTGAAAAGTTCAAAGAATTTCAGAGTGAAGTTGAAAATCATCGTAACAAGAAAATAAAGTTTCTACGATCTGATCGTGGAGGAGAATATTTGAGTTATGAGTTTGGTCTACATTTGAAACAATGCGGAATAGTTTCGCAACTCACGCCACCCGGAACACCACAGCGTAATGGTATGTCCGAACGTCGTAATCGTACTTTACTAGATATGGTGCAATCTATGATGTCTCTTACTGATTTACCGCTATCGTTTTGGGGTTATGCTTTAGAGACGGCCGCATTCACGTTAAATAGGGCACCATCAAAATCCGTTGAGACGACGCCTTATGAACTGTGGTTTGGCAAGAAACCGAAGTTGTCGTTTCTGAAAGTTTGGGGCTGCGATGCTTATGTGAAAAAGCTTCAACCTGGTAAGCTCGAACTCAAATCGGAGAAATGTGTCTTCATAGGATATCCAAAGGAGACTATTGGATACACCTTCTATCACAGATCCGAAGGCAAGACTTTTGTTGCTAAATTCGGAAACTTTCTAGAGAAGGAGTTTCTCTCGAAAGAAGTGAGTGGGAGGAAAGTAGAACTTGATGAGGTAACTGTACCTGCTCCCTTATTGGAAAGTAGCTCATCACAGAAAACGGTTTCGGTGACACCTACACCAATTAGTGAAGAAGTTAATGATGATGATCATGAAACTTCAGATCAAGTTATTACTGAACCTCGTAGATCAACCAGAGTAAGATCCGCACCAGAGTGGTACGGTAATCCTGTTCTGGAAGTCATGCTACTAGATCATGGTGAACCTACGAACTATGAAGAAGCGATGGTGAGCCCAGATTCCGCAAAATGGCTTGAAGCCATGAAATCTGAGATGGGGTCCATGTATG
Source organism: Aegilops umbellulata (assembly GCA_032464435.1). Lineage (NCBI taxonomy): Eukaryota > Viridiplantae > Streptophyta > Magnoliopsida > Poales > Poaceae > Aegilops > Aegilops umbellulata. The sequence goes on from CP136055.1 coordinate 411,221,924, forward strand.
AGAACAAAGTATGGACTTTGGTTGACTTGCCCGATGGTCGGCAAGCAATTGAGAATAAATGGATCTTCAAGAAGAAGACTGACGCTGGCGGTAATGTTACTGTCTACAAAGCTCGACTTGTCGCAAAAGGTTTTCGACAAGTTCAAGGGATTGACTACGATGAGACCTTCTCACCCGTAGCGATGCTTAAGTCTGTCCGAATCATGTTAGCAATTGCCGCTTTTATGATTATGAAATTTGGCAGATGGATGTCAAAACTGCATTCCTGAATGGATTTCTAGAAGAAGAGTTGTATATGATGCAACCGGAAGGTTTTGTCGATCCAAAGGGACCTAACAAAGTGTGCAAGCTCCAGCGATCCATTTATGGACTAGTGCAAGCCTCTCGGAGTTGGAATAAACACTTTGATAGTGTGATCAAAGCATTTGGTTTTGTATAGACTTTTGGAGAAGCCTGTATTTACAAGAAAGTGAGTGGGAGCTCTGTAGCATTTCTGATATTATATGTGGATGAAATATTACTGATCAGAAATGATATAGAATTTCTGGATAGCATAAAGGGATACTTGAATAAGAGTTTTTCAATGAAAGACCTCGGTGAAGCTGCTTACATATTGGGCATTAAGATCTATAGAGATAGATCAAGACGCTTAATTGGACTGTCACAAAGCACATACCTTGACAAAGTTTTGAAGAAGTTCAAAATGGATCAGGCAAAGAAAGGATTCTTGCCTGTGTTACAAGGTGTGAAGTTGAGTAAGACTCAATGCCCGACCACTTCAGAAGATAGAGAGAAAATGAAAGATGTTCCCTATGCTTCAGCCATAGGCTCTATCATGTATGCAATGCTGTGTAGCAGACCTGATGTGTGCCTTACTATAAGTCTGGCAGGGAGGTACCAAAGTAATCCAGGAATGGATCACTGGACAGCGGTCAAGAACATCCTGAAGTACCTGAAAAGGACTAAGGATATGTTTCTCGTATATGGAGGTGACAAAGAGCTCATTGTACATGGTTACGTTGATGCAAGCTTTGACACTGATCCGGACGATTCTAAATCGCAAACCGGATACGTGTTTACATTAAACGGTGGAGCTGTCAGTTGGTGCAGTTCTAAACAAAGCGTCGTGGTGGGATCTACATGTGAAGCGGAGTACATAGTTGCTTCGGAAGCAGCAAACGAAGGAGTCTGGATGAAGGAATTCATATCCGATCTAGGTGTCATACCTACTGCATCGGGTCCAATGAAAATCTTTTGTGACAATACTGGTGCAATTGCCTTGGCGAAGGAATCCAGATTTCACAAGAGAACCAAGCACATCAAAAGACGCTTCAATTCCATTCGGGATCTAGCCCAGGTGGGAGACATAGAGATTTGCAAGATACATACGGATCTGAATGTTGCAGACCCGTCGACTAAGCCTCTTCCACGAGCAAAACATGATCAGCACCAAGGCTCCATGGGTGTTAGAATCATTACTGTGTAATCTAGATTATTGACTCTAGTGCAAGTGGGAGACTGAAGGAAATATGCCCTAGAGGCAATAATAAAGTTATTATTTATTTCCTTATATCATGATAAATTTTTATTATTCATGCTAGAATTGTATTAACCAGAAACATAATACATGTGTGAATACATAGACAAACAGAGTGTCACTAGTATGCCTCTACTTGACTAGCTCGTTAATCAAAGATGGTTATGTTTCCTAACCATGAACAAAATAGTTGTTATTCGATTAATGGGATCACATCATTAGGAGAATGATATGATTGACATGACCCATTCCATTAGCTTAGCACCCGATCGTTTAGTATGTTCCTATTGCTTTCTTCATGACTTATACATGTTCCTATGACTATGATATTATGCAACTCCCGTTTGCCGGAGGAACACTTTGTGTGCTACCAAACGTCACAACGTAACTGGGTGATTATAAAGGAGCTCTACAGGTGTCTCCGAAGGTACTTGTTGGGTTGGCGTATTTCGAGATTAGGATTTGTCACTCCGATTGTCGAAGAGGTATGTCTGGGCCCTCTCGGTAATGCACATCACATAAGCCTTGCAAGAATTTCAACTAATGAGTTAGTTGTGAGATGATGTATTACGGAACGAGTAAAGAGACTTGCCGGTAACGAGATTGAACTAGGTATTGAGATACCGATGATCGAATCTCGGGCAAGTAACATACCGATGACAAAGGGAACAACGTATGTTGTTATGCGGTCTGACCGATAAAGATCTTCGTAGAATATGTAGGAGCCAATATGAGCATCCAGGTTCCGCTATTGGTTTTTGACCGGAGACGTGTCTCGGTCATGTCTACATTGTTCTCGAACCCATAGGGTCCGCACGCTTAACGTTACGATGACAGTTTCATTATGAGTTTATATGTTTTGATGTACCGAAGGTTGTTCGGAGTCCCGGATGTGATCACGGACATGACGAGGAGTCTCAAAATGGTTGAGACATGAAGATTGATATATAGGAAGCCTATGTTTGGATATCGGAAGTGATCCGGGTGAAAATATGATTTTACCGGAGTACCGGAAGGGTTACCAGAACCCCCCGGAGGTTATTGGGCCTTATGGGCCCAAGTGGAGGAAGAGGAGAGGTGGGCCAAGGGCCAAGTCTGAATTGGACAAGGAGGGGGGCGGCGCCCCCCTTTCCTTCCCTCTCTCTCTCCTTCCCCCCCAAGTCCTAGTCCAACATGGAAAAAGGGGGAGTCCTACTCCCGGTAGGAGTAGGACTCCTCCGGCGTGCCTCATCCTAGGCCGGCCGCACCTCCCCCTTGCTCCTTTATATTAGGGGGCAGGGGGGCACCCCATAGATACAAAAATTGATCATTGATCTCTTAGCCGTGTGCGGTGCCCCCCTCCACCATAATCCTCGAAATATTGTAGCGGTGCTTAGGCGAAGCCCTGCGACGGTAGAACATCAAGATCGTCACCACGCCATCGTGCTGACGGAACTCATCCCCGACACTTTGCGGGATCGGAGTCTGGGGATCGTCATCGAGCTGAACGTGTGCTAAAACTCGGAGGGGTCGTAGTTTCGGTGCTTGATCGGTCGGGCCGTGAAGACGTATGACTACATCAACCGCGTTGTTATAACACTTCCGCTTTCGGTCTACGAGGGTACGTGAACAACACTCTCCCCTCTCATTGCTATGCATCACCATGATCTTGCGTGTGCGTAGGAATTTTTTTGAAATTACTACGTTCCCCAACAAAAAATACCAAAAAAATTATCTTATCATATCTATCAGATCTCACTCCTGTAAGTAACCGTGAAGGGATTGACAACCCTTTATCGCGTTGGTTGCGAGGTTCTTATTTGTTTGTGTAGGTGCACGGGACTCGAGCGGGGTCTCCTACTGGATTTATACCTTGGTTCTCAAAAACTAAGGGAAATACTTACGCTACTTTACCGCGTCACCCTTTCCTCTTCAAGGGAAAACTAACGCAGTGCTCAAGAGGTAGCAATGAGCGCGGTGGAATGAATGAATGAATGGGTAAGGACGCTTCGAGGTGAAAGGATAAGGGGAGGCTTTAAGCGGTGAGTGCGTGGGCCTGCTGCCAGCTTGGACGTGACCGGCGGAGTTTCTGCCGATCAACCGGTTTCAAGTGTTTCCCTATCCGTAAGGGAGCTCCTCTTCGACGCCCTCACCGCCGCTTAGGCTAGTTGGCGCTTGAAGGCGAGCGGTAGTGGGCCGGCCCAACATCCTTCGCATCTAACAACATGGTCAAAAAACAAACGGGAAGAAAGATATGTGAGACGTGGGATTCAAACCCGCAGGCCAAAGTCGACGGACTTGGCGCAATAACCACTGCACCATAATCACTTTGATGTATTCTAACCGAAAACAAAGCTATTTGACCCTTCTTTCAGTCCCAGTATAAATTATTTGAAAAAGGATAACATAAATTTGAGAAGGAATTAACGAATTTTTTAAAAGTTCGTCGATTTTGAAAAAAACACGGATTTTCAAAGAAATGTAAACAAAATCGAAAATCAGCAATTTAAAAAAAACTTCAGAAAATTGAAAATAGTTCACCGGGTTTTGGGAAAAAAAGTTCACATATTAAAAAAATTCATGGATTTACAAAAAATCATTAATTTTGTTCACCAGATTTTGGAAAAAGTTCACGAGTTTGAAAAAAGTTCATCAATTTTGGTAAAAAAAATCACCGGATTTTGAAAATTAGTTCATGGATTTGTGAAATTTCATACCTTCTGTTAAAAGCAGTTTACGGATCTCAATAAAAAATCATCGATGTAGAAAAATGGCTCATGAATTCAAAAAATCATCAGATTTAATAAAAAATCATGCATTTAAAAGAAAAAAAGAAAAAGGATGTGACAAATCACATCAAGTGAGTTGTCTAGTTGGCTATCTAGCTAACACTAAACAAGGAGGTCGCGGGTTGGAATCACACCCACGCGCAGTTTTTCCCAGTTTAAAATAGTAAAAGGGTAAATGGGGCGGCCCAACGCAAGGGGCGGTGCACACATTTTGTGTCGATGCCTTTAACCGACGCATCGGGTGCCGAATAGGCTTCGCCCTTTTAAGCGCGCTGGCAACTGTGACTTTGCCAAAAAAAAAGATGGACGGGATTTAGCCCAACTCTCTTTTTATTACAGGGACTTTGCCAACTGAATGTCTACAAAAGATGAGTCATTCTTCTCAAGAAATATATCTTTTTGCGAAAATGATCCAAATCTATTATTAAAGTTCACAGGAAGTACAAAACACTTCAAACATAATAAAAATTACATCAAGATTCTGAAACACCGAACGACCACTACCACTCCCAGAACGAGCCGTCGACACCTCGTTCTCGCCGCTCCCCTATCGGAGTCGGCTTGACCTTGTGATGACAACCGGGAAGTCTTCGTGCATGTCCCCATAAGGGTTGTTGAACCCTTGAATAGATCGGAAGCACTTGACATCAAATCTCGTCACACGACGAGAAACCCTAACCTCACTGCCCTAAGGTGACGACAAGAATCTATGTCTAGATGGACGAACTCTCGAGGAGGATCGTAGTCGAAAGATAAACTCGAAGAAGAAGCACCAATATCCGCCTGAGGGCCGCACCTGCTAGGACTAAAAAAAACTCTAACCTAACTTACTAATCGGAGCGTAGGCACCGAAATCCCCCCCCCCCCCCGGCAGCCCATCTCCGCGGCCACCGGCCGACGGATCGGTAGGCAAAGTGGAGGCGAATTTCCAGTCAAAAAAAGTGGAGGCGAATCCACGGGCTCGCCAATGAAATCTGGTGGGAAGAGTTTGCCCTAGCCGCCGAGGGACAATGGAGGAAAAGCTAAAGACGTAGCTGGTGAAATCCACGAATTAGCTAGTTAATCCAAACAATGTTTTAGTTTGTTACCAAGAAATATATCCCTATGTTAGAGAGATCATATAGATTGTCATGGACATGTTAGTTCAGTTGTTAAATTTTAATGTCCACAACCTTGATATTGAAAGTGTGATTCTGCAGTTTTTGATCCCACTTCTTTCTTTTCTTGCATGGGATTTAAATTATAATGTTAATATTTTCGAAAAAACCAATTTACATGTGTGCAGCATGTCATTTTCGCAATTAGATGTTTGTTGGAAAGAAAGAAAACAGGCAAGCAGGAGCCATGGTGGTGCTCAGGAACCAGACATCAGCACCCACTTAGTTTACACATGCACTAGCAACGATGACAACTGGACTGGCAGTTGGCGTATTTTCTCTCTTTAGAACTTGATTTTTTTTCCGGGCACTCTTTAGAACTTGATGATTGCATTCCCCTACTCCCTCCATCCAAATATATAGTGTAATACATTTTTTGAGGTTGCTCTTTGACCATTGATAAGATTAATACCATATGAGATGCATGATATAAAATTATATATTAAAAACTCCTTTCACTTATGAATATGATGATATGTTTTGTATAACATGCATGTCATATACTATTATTGTTCCAACCCATGGTCAAAAGAAATTTCGAAAAATGTATTAGTCTCTTTATATTTCGATGATGTGAGTAGATACTATGATCAATAAAGCATGTCCGATGATGGGAGTACGTCCCTCGCCTTAATGTCAACACGGCGCACGACGGCCGTGGTAGGATAGGACAGCGATTGTGAACCAGAAGCGTACGGGACATACGCATCATGGTGGTTGGCCGGCTCATCCATCGATCATGGAATGTATCATGGCTTTGACATTTTATCTGCCAAATGAATCGTGGCATGTTAATCAGAGAGTGCACAGGTGTAAGTAATGTTGGCCGCGGTTGGGCTTGGGATAGAGATAATCTCCCGGCTCCCGCGAAGGAGAAAGTATGGGTTAGAGGTGAGTCGGCGTACGTGCGGTTTGGGTCTGCGTGGCGTGATCGGCAGAACTGGAGCGGAGATGTATGGGGACGGGTACAGATTTTTGTTTTCTCTGGGAGGAGTGGCTAGGCAGGCACCCACGTGGGCCAGGCCATTAGCACCCCACAGGCCCACAACACACTAGCGAGCGGCCCGCGCGTGCCTGGCTAACAAACAACTCGATGTGCACGCGACACGGAAGCTATGTCAAGACTTAGGCCCTGTTTGGTTCTTTTTTAGTCCCAACTTATAAATCACAAGTCCCTAAAAAGTTCCTATCTGTTTGGTTCCTGGGACCTATAAGTCCTTATAAGACCATATTACAACTATCAGTTCCTATAAATCCCTTCTTAAGAGTCTTATTTCATAAGTCCCAAATGCCCATTTTAAGTCTCTATAAGTCCATTCTGTTTAGTTTAGATGGGACTTATAAAGACTTTTTTAAGTCCCTAAGCAAACAAATCCCTAGAAACAAACACCCTCTTAAGAGCAGGAAATCACAGGGAGGGACGACAAATTATTGGAGACACAGTCTACTGTGGACTGGTCATCCAGGCCATAGTTAGCGTCGTTGTACAATTATTAAGGCTCTGTTTGGCTCCAAGCCAAAATGGTCCATTTTATACATTTCATATCACGTAGAAAGGACATTAAAATATAAATTTTGTTATAAATCTATCATGAATTATATTTTCCAGATTGGGTTTACGTGAAGTTGTAGGTATTGATATTTTCCTTGATAAACTTGATCAAACTAGACGAAGACATCTCCCCCCTTAAAAAGAAAGAAGTCATCTCATACCATGAAAAAATAATGTTTCTTACTACCCCACTTCATAACGTAAACAATTTTTATTTTTGTTTTCCACTCTGAGCTCATATACTCCAGCAGTGAACAGTAAAATTCGAAGTATTATTAACAAAATCTGAATTATTATTTTTTGCGGGTGAACAAAATCTGAATTACTTTGCCAATAAACATTTCTTATTGCTTTTTTTCGAAAAAGGGGGACTGCCCGGCCTCTGCATCATCAGAACGATGCATACGGCCAACTTTATTAAAAAGCAAAGAGGTTCAACAAAGGTCTTAAAGTCCAAAAGAAAGTAAAGAGAAGCTCACAAAGAGCCTACAATAAGGTAACCATAACGCCACAGCCGGCCGAGATAAACAAGATAAGGAAACTAATTGCCTATCCTATTACATGACCGACATTCAAACCGATTGAATATATCCCGTGTTACCATCTCCCACCGGATAGATCCTGTAACCAAACGCTCCCTGACCTCCGTCGGAGTGAGTAGCGACCACATACGAATCAAAGCAGTGGTTCGGAAGATAACCTGCAAAAAATGAAAATTTGTTGTTCTATTAAAAACCAAGTCATTTATGCAATTTCAGACTGCCCACAATAAAGCACATACTCCTACGTGAATGTGTCTCGTTGTTTCGGCCTCTATCCCGTTAAGCCACGTTCCAAATAACGTGCTGACAGAATTTGGAGGAGTAATATTAAAGACTATGTGCACCGTCCGCCATAACACTTTTGCCATCGGGCAATCAAGAAAAAGGTGTTTGATGGTTTCATCCCGATCACAAAAACTACACCTAATAGGTCTTGTCCAGTTACGCTTTGCCAAATTGTCCTTGTTTAAGATTACTTGTTTATGTACAAACCACATAAACACTTTAATTCTCAAAGGAACTTTGACGTTCCAGACATGTTTGGAAGTAGGAATGGAGCTAGTGTTGATAACATCGAGATATACAGATTTAACTTTAAACTCCCCAGTCCTAGTAAGCTTCCAGGGCAACTGATCGGCTGTTGAGACAACTGGACCTCCATCAGTCTACGCACTAAATGGAGCCAAGCTTGCCAACGATTACCAGCTAGCGTTCTCCGGAATTGAATATTAAGGGGATGGACTGAAATACTGTAGCAACGTACGCGTCTCGTCGTTGAACAATACTATAAAGAGTCGGGTATTGAAGTGCGAGGGGTGTCTCTCCTAGCCAAGTATCCTCCCAGAAAAACGTGTTGGTGTCATTTTCGATTATAAACTTTGTCCTGTTAAAAAAGGCTGATTCGACTCTCATCAGCCCTTTAAAAAAGGCGAATCCGTCGGCCTTCCTGTCACCTGGGACAAGGTTTTGGAATGAAGATACTTACTACGGAGAATCTGCGCCCATGTGGCCTCTGTCTCTACATATAAATTAGACAGCCACTTGCTGAGAAGACATCTGTTCTTGACTTCAAGATTTTCAATGCCTAGACCCCCTTGGTCTTTTGGTCCACAAATAATGTCCCATTTGGCGAGTCTGTATTTTCTTTTTAGTTCATCACTCTGCCGGAAGAACCGGGATCTATAGAACTCCAGCCTTTTCCTAACTCCAACTGGAACCTCAAAGAAAGACAAGAGAAACATAGGCATAGTCGTGAGAACCGAATTAATAAGAATTAACCGCCCTTTGTATGACATGAATTTGCCCTTCCAGCAACTCAGTTTCTTCTCAAATCGCTCCTCAATGCACTTCCATTCTTTGTTGGTTAGCTTACGATGGTGGGTTGGTATACCTAGATACGTAAAAGGTAAAAACCCCAGTTCGCACCCAAACAATTGCCTATAAGCCTCTTGTTCCTCACTGGCTCTTCCAAAGAAGAACAATTCGCTTTTATGAAAGTTAATCTTTAACCCGGTCAATTGTTCGAATAAGCATAACACCAGCTTCATATTTCTCGCTTTTGCCAAGTCATGCTCCATAAAGATGATAGTATCATCAGCGTACTATAGGATGGACACACCTCTATCCACTAGATTATGCACCAAGCCACCCACCTGACCAGCGTCCTTAGCCCTTCCTATTAGAATTGCCAGCATATCAACTACAATGTTAAACAAAATAGAAGACATCGGATCCCCTTGTCTCAGGCCCTTATGAGTCTGAAAATAATGACCTATGTCGTCATTCACTTTAATTCCAACACTCCCCTTTTGTGTGAAGGATCTACCTGTCGTCGCCAGGCTTCATCGTAACCTTTCATACGCAAGGCCTGTTGAAGGAAAGGCCATTTGATTTTATCGTACGCTTTCCCGAAATCCACCTTGAAAACAACTCCATCTAGTTTTTTCGTGTGAATTTCGTGGAGCGTTTCATGAAGGACCGCAACCCCTTCAAGGATATTTCTGTCCGGCATGAAAGCAGTTTGGGATTGCTGCACCACAGAATGCGCAATCTGTGTGAGCCTATTAGTCCGGACCTTGGTGAAAATTTTGAAACTAACGTTAAGAAGACAAATCGGCCTGAACTGCTCTATTCTCACAGCCTCTATTTTCTTAGGAAGCAGAGTTATCGTTCCAAAATTTAGGTGAAATAACTGAAGTTGTCCACAGAATAAACCAAGGAACATCGGTAAGAAATCCCCCTTAATAATATGCCAACACTTTTTATAGAACCCCGCCGGAAATCCATCCGGCCCTGGAGCCTTATTATTTTTCATCTATGAAATGGCTTCAAACACCTCTTTCTTCGAAAATGGAGCAGCCAAAATATCATTCTCATCTGCAGCCAGTTGAGGAACATCCTCAATCCTAGACTCATCCAGGGATACACAATTATCCTTCGAAGGCCCAAACAGCTGCTTGTAGTATTCGGTTATGTATAATTTTAGGTTTTCCTGTCCTAAAATCGTTCCTTCATCTTGTTCAAACTGACAGATCCTTTTTTTCTGTGCTTGCCATTAGCGATAATGTGAAAGAATTGAGTATTCGCGTCCCCCTGGACAACTTTGCGAACCTTAGCCCGCAACGCCCACTTCAATTCCTCTTCACGAAGAAGCTCTTTCAATCGCATCTCCGCCTCAAGTTTAGCATTAAGCTCCGTGGTCGGAAGGATTGTGGACTTGGCTTTTAAATCTAGGGACTGAATAAGTGTAAGGAGCATTTCATTTTCAACCTTATAAATCCCACTAAGATGCTTAGCCCACCCACGCAAAAAAATCCTCAAGTGCATTATCTTATTCTGCCAGCGCTCAACCGAAGTCCTACCTCCTGCATCCTTAGCCCATAACCACGCCAGTTCAAATGAAAAAGTTTTTTTGTTCCTCGCGTGGGTTGCCTCACCGGAGTCCACCAGTAAAGGTGTGTGGTCAGAAATTCCGCGTGAAAGCGCCTGGACCGTTACCAAGGGAAATTTCTGTTCCCACTCGACGCACGTAAGGACTCGATCCAACTTCTCAAGCGTCGGGTTTGGCAAGGTATTAGCCCAGGTAAAATTTCTACCCGAAAGCTCTATGTCTCTCATATCCAAGCTTTCAATAATGGTATTAAACATAAACGACCACCGACCATCGAAGTTATCATTGTTCTTTTCCTCTCTCCTTCTAATTATGTTGAAATCACCACCAACCAAGATCGGAAGCTGCTCAGAACCGCAAATTCGAACTAGATCTGCCAAAAACTCCGGTTTGAGTTCGGGCTGTGCGGCACCATATACCGCCACCAGTACCCAATTAAACCCATCGGCCTTCGATCTAACCCTAAATTTAACTACGAAGTCTCCCATCACTACGCTTCACACTTTCAACGGTTCGTATCTAACTCCAAGTAAGATCCCACCCGATCTTCCTCTCGGAGGAAGGCAGTGCCAATCAAAATCAACACCTCCCGATAAAGTACTGAGAAACTGTGGAGAAAAAAAATATCTCTACCAGTATCTGATAGTGCAATAAAATCCAACTTAAACTCAATGGAAGCATCTGCAAGGAACCTTCTTTTAGCCAAGTCTCTTAGACCTCTGCTATTCCAAAATATGCCTCTCATATTTCGTCATAATTTTTTTTAGTAGTACGGATCCTAGCTCTCCTGCGCACCGCCAAAGCAGGGTAAATCTTCCGCTTCCACTTGCGTTTAGGTTTGTGTTGATCCTCCACCAGGTCCTCACAACCGGGCTCCATGGATCTAACTACTTCAGCCTCAAAAGTATCATCCTCTTCCTCCGTCCCAGGAAGGGAAGATGGTGCAAGATCCGCACAAAAAGTATCGAGCACCCTATCAATGTCGGAATCATTCATGGGCTTGACCGCAGCTAAGTTTCGAATCATTTCTAAAGCACGTTCCGCTTCCAAATCCAAAATATCATTTACAGATTTAGAGATTTCACTATCATTACTACCTAGTGAAACTCCTAATTGATTTGCATTATTAATAATCTCATTATTAGAAAAATACAAAATGAAATTAGAAGTGTTGACCGACATACCCGTAGTGACCCTAATGTCACGAAGCTTGGCTGCCCGCACGGCGCACCACTGCTGCATGTCGTCAACCTCCGGAAGATCCTGGATGCGGCAGCTCATCCACCGCCCCACAGATACCGGATCTGGAATCCCTCCAAACGCGATGACCTCCTCCCGAGTGGCCCCGCGTGAAGTAAGGCCTCCAGCCTCACCCCGAGCACACTGCGGGGCTGCACCCCTCGAAGAAACTGCAGGAGCTGCCGTAAGCAGCGGAGGGGAACTCCAAGGCCCCGTCGACGTCGGCGTCGAACCGGCACCCTGGGGCGCAGGCGCACAAGGGGAAGAGAGAATGTGGGTCGCCTGCCCGTACTCCCCGCACAAGGGGAGGGAGTCGCCGGCGCCGCAAGTGGTGCGGCCACCCTAGCCGCTGGAGAAGAGAGGGCCGAGGCCACCTGCCCCGGACCCCCTCCCCTAGGCTCAACCACCGTCGTCGGCTCCGTCACCCTGGATGACACAACAGTCAGAGCGGGAGAAAGAGGGGCCTCCTGCCCAAGCTCCTCCCCCCTCCATCTACCGAAGTCATCACAGAGACAATCACCTCCGAGCCCCCGAGCACTGGACCATTAGCAACATCAAAATCCAGAGGAGGAAGCGTGCGCTCAAGCGCGTCATCGGACTCCATCCGGTCACTCCAGAGTCTGGGAGGAGCAGAAGCTAGCTCAAACGACCTGAATCTCAGGGCGTTCATCGGCACCGAGGAGGATGGCGTCGTTCCGCCCCCGGGCGTCTGAGAGACGGTCCCCGAACCATTGGACAACTCTCGTCCAAGCTCATCCGCTGGCGCCTCCTTAGCACCAGAGGTATAGTGTTATGATGACGTGCAAAGAGTTGATAAGAAATGACATCCGTGGTGGCCTGGACGAAACAAACAACATCAATGCTCCAAAAATACTTTCAAAAGCAGACTCTTTGGAGCATCGACTTTTTTCACAACATTAGAAAAGAAAATCCCTCACAAAACTTCACACGTGCATGAAACATTCAACAATTTTTGTTGCCAAAATCTGTCTTTCATTTTATTTTACTGTGCACCAAACTATATCTGCATCTGAACCTGGGAGTTGAAAACACATGTCTACAGAAAACACCGCTTCATACATACTACAGTCCCACAAACTTATTATTACAAGGCAAAAGTGTATAAAGTTTCCAGATTTTTCAATGTCCATATAAGCAAGTTCTGTAACAACTCCAATTGGAAAGTACAACCAGTAGAACAAATATACACCAATTTGCATTACTCTTTTTAGGTATATGCGATATGCTTCTGAAGTCTTGTTGAAATTTATTTGTATGTTTGAATTAAGATATTTTGGCTTATGTCACTGTATTCAATGTTAAATAAATATTTAGCTTGAAATATTTGTATGGTAAGATATTTTGACTTATGTCACTATATTCAATGTTAAATAAACTTACTATTTGTTTGTTTGAATTAAGATATTTTGACTTATGTCACTGTATTCTCACAAAGATTTACTTTATGAACTTTAATCCTTTTATTAGTTTCTTAATTCCTATCAGATCCAAATGTCCAAAAAAGTTACTCACTCCGATCCATATTACTTGTCATTGAAATTGATGGATCTAGATGTATTTTAGTGCTAGATACATCGGTTTGAGGGACAAGTAATATGGATCGAAGGGAGTAGCAAACATCGTGTCAAATATCCTAACATTTTTATACGTATTTTATTTTATATTTTACTTTGTCTAGACCTTCACTCAACTATTAAGTTCTTGTTTCTACAAAAAAAGTGAATTCCCATGGTTCTTTAGTATGCATGTATGCAAAGATGCAAAATCATCTATGTTAATTTACTCCAGATTCTCGTAGTTTGGTGATTCTTCCACTACACTTTGTACTAAGTATTTAATTGTTCGATTGTGGAGTTGCTTTCGGTTCTTTCCAAGAATTTCACCGGTCCCTAAACATATAATCATTCTCAATGAAGTTTTGCTTTGTATGGAAAAGTGGCTCTTCTAGTGGCTTAAGAAATCTCATGAGTTGGGATACATAGAACACAATAAGAACTTTGGATAATCTTTCCGTAGTTCTAGTTCATATGTGCATGTCAGTTCCTTCGTCTTCAATACAGAACGGTCCAATACATATGGGATTCGAATTTATATTTATCCCAAATCTTTGGATTTATTTTGTTAGACCCACTCAAAGATATGCCAAATCTCCTATTTGGAGTTCTTATTTCCCTCAGTCTTGGTCAAAAGACTCTTGTGCTTACTTTGAGCTATCTTGAGAAGGTCACAGATAATGCTGGTAACTTGCTTTCTTTTAGTCAATTTAGGTCACAAGTCTTTATGTTGTATAGTTTCTTACCACTATAAGGGTCATATACAATTTCGTGCATACAAGGTTTCAGACGAAGTTATTTGAATGTTCCTTCTATAGTTGTTCCTATTAGGGAATAGTGTTGCCTACCATCCATGTGGCAAGTGTTCATCCCATGATTCTTTCAAATATAGGGCACAAGAGCTAAGCATATCTTTTAGTATGTAGGTTTTTCCTCTCCGTTGCTATCCCATGTGGATGGTAAGCAACACTAAAAATCATTTTTGTGATCCTAACATGGTTTACAGGAAGTAAAAATGGAACCTTAGTTTATAACAATCCTTGTTGGTACTCCGTCTTGCCGATGATTCATTGAGATAATATTGGCTAATTTCACATGCATTCATCTCGTTAATGGGTAGAAAATAAGTGTTTTTCGTCGGTTTGTGTCTCTTGTTTTTGGCAATACGGTCATGAAGCCCAATCTGAATTGTTCCCGCTTTCATTACACTATTGGCAAAGGTTGCAATATTCTCCCCTCACATGTAATTCATGATATAGCCTTTTTTTGTAATAGTGGGATGGTAACTATAAGACATCTTTTTTACCAGATAAAACTTTTGTGTTGTATGCCCAAAGTTCATGAGATTGTGGCACTGGGCACCTCATTTAAGAAAATGTCACCAATGTACCCAAAATACTTGAATGACACAAAATAATACGTTTTTACCCATTGTATGAAATATGATAGGACGTACCTGCGATGAGGTTGGTGTGTACATATTTCGTTTGTTTGTTTGCATGTTTTAGCTCGCAAAACAACGCCACAAAATTGCTTGTGTAGCCTAACAAAATGTTGCCCGCTCGGTACTATGAGACGGATCTGTTTTGGAGCGACGGATCGAGCTAGCACGCAATTCCGTAATATTGGCGGCACAAGCTATGTCAAGGTTAGGGGCGACGTGATCATTCATTGGCATCGTGCAAGGAGTCAAGTGCCTCAAAGTTTGACGTTGCGTGGGGCGGTGTTTGAGGCAGTTGTTTACGTCGGCCCTTCGATCACCCATGTCCACCTACACCGAAGCGCCCGTGTAGGTCCGCCTTAGCTTCTGCCTCTATATTCAACGTGCATGTGCCATCGACCCGACAGGTGAGCCCTTTTAGAGGCGATTTGATATGAGTACATGGTATAGTGAAACATTTGAAATATACCACACAATGTTCACAAGTTCTCTAAATTTGCCACACTCGTGATACTTTTCTTACTCCCTCCGTCCAGGTTTATTAGGCCTAAAGACAACTTCTCTTAGACCAAGACACATAGTAATTTGCTCACATTAATTCTTCCATTCCACTCCTAATGCACTCTCTCACAAAACACGCATGAAGTGTATTAGTTTTTCAGTCATGGCACCAACAACAATGGCTTTCAATGCAACCAATGAAATGGTTGCATGCATGCACCTTTCCAAAGCAAGGCCTTATAAAAAGGGACATGCTTGTGATGCTAAGAGGCCTAATAAATCCGGACGAAGGGAGTAATTGTGTTAGTCATTTCCGCGAGAAGTAATTCGAGATGGAGGGAGTATAAGATTCCTACAAATCAAATGCATATATAGGAAACTTCCCTCTGGGTCATATTCATTAAGTTTTTCTCATGAAAATCCTCCAAACCGAGGCCTTAGAGAAATGCAATTAAAAGGTCGTATTGTCCCCTAAAATAGGTCATATTGTACTTGCGGGGAAAATGTGTGTATCAAGAAATAAGAACAGGGTGGATGCACAAGCCTCCTCAGAGCTCAGTGACTCTCGGCCGTCGGATCGAATTTTTGATGCGTTTTGGACCGTTGGATATCGCTCCCGATCGACATCGTCCGTCGGATCAAAAAAATCTACTCCTGGAATGAATAGTTACCGTCGTTCGTGCCACCGCGCGTAATTACGCTGCCCCGCCGAGGGCATTTTCGTCATTTCGCTTACAGGGAGTATAAAAGGGTCGGCTCTGAGTGGAGACCTAGCCGCCGCACCGCGCCTTCCTCTCCTGCTTCCACGCCGCCGCTCTCTCCTTCTTCCTCCCGCCTCACCTCTCTCCCGAGCCCGCCTCCCTGCCGTGCCGCCCCGCCGCCTCCTCCCTCCCTCGCTTCCTCTCCTCCCGCAGCCTCCTCCCTCCGTCCCTCACTCGCTGCTAATCCGGCGACGGTGGCGGCGGCTGCCGCGCCCACGCCCGTCTGCTCCCCGCCGCCATCACCTCCTTCGTCCGGCCGACGACCCATGCCGCGCCCGTCTGCTCTGCCCACACTCGTGCCGCCCCCTCTCCTCTTCCTCCTGCCTCACCTCTCTCTCCCCCCTCCTAACGCCCAAACCCTAACGCCCCCGCCCCGGCCCCGACTCCCGCCGGAGGGAAGGAGGAACGGCGACGCGAGGCAAAGGTGGCGGCGTAGGGGACGCAGCATCCCCTCCAAGAGCCTCGGTATGGATCCCTCCTCACCTTTTCTTCCTTTGGTTTTTCTTCTTCTTTTTTTGATGCGTGAGTGCCTGCTGTTATGTGAAGGAAGGCAAACGGGGAAGCTGCTGCGGGTTCTTCGACCTCCCCTGCCTCATCCCGTCTCTGTAGGTGCAGCATGTAGATCAGCCAGAGGAGGTGGATGTGGAGGAGAAGGCCAACACCCCTCCCTCTTCACCTCCCACCCAGCACTGGTGAGCCCCCCATCTACCCTAGATCTAAATATTACCTGCCATGATTGAGACTGGTACAAGCAACTAGATTACACTTTTTCAGTTGATGAATTGTTCATCCCCTCAGACTGATAGACTGATAGCATGACATTTGTTAGCCACTTTTTAGTTGATGAATTGTTCATCCCCTCAGACTGATAGCATGACATTTGTTAGCCAAACTGGTGAGACAAGCAAACTAACTGAATAACAAACCACACCAAAAATAGTATTTGACAGCGCCGTAGCGGAGTAGTTGGGCATAAGTTCGGATAGTACTCCAAGTCTTTGTAGCAAAATGAGCCATGTCCAAAACTGCAGGCTGGTGTGTGTATTTTGGGTCCATAAATAATGCAGACTGGTGTGTGTATTTCAAGTCGATGTATATTTCTAGGTCGTGTGTGTATTCCAAGAACATGTACACTGCAGATGGAGTGTACTTTAGGTCTGTATATACTGTGAGTCCATATGTGTGCAGAGGGGATATGTATTTCATTGGATGAATTAGCATGTCCGATTTATTCTTAATTCAATTTGCCTTCCTGCCACAAAATTTCTCTGTAGCAGTGGTTGTATTGGAAACATCTCTTTCCAAAAAGTACATGTTTTCACACCAAATATTTAATGTTTCTTTAGATAAGCGATGCAATGAGTATGACTGTAGTCTTTCATGGAATTTATACTGAAAGACACTTTGTGAACTCTAAATATTTTTATTTATCTCCAAGATTGAAGCCCTCACTAAAAGGTAAATGCTTATTCCTCTTTGTGCAGGATACTATTGTGAGATGGTCTGATACATGAAAGACAGGCTCAAGCCCCTCTAGGGAAGCATCCAGTATCCCTATTCTACTGATTTTGCCGGAACGTCGACCTATGCTCCACCTGAGGTACGCGGTTCTAAAATCCACACAGCCAAGCCATGAGTAGCCTTCAAGTAGCAAGCTGTTATGTTTCAAAATTTATTTGAAAGAGCATGTGTTTTGGGATTTATACTTCACCATGATCTTTTACTGTGTATCTGCAACCATAGCATCTATCGTCATTACCTTGCCATATACAGACAGACAGTCTGTGGAGTTTTGCAAAAAAAGTGAAACCTATAATAATCAGTGATGATTATGATATGATTACTGGATCAGTAATTCAGAGCAGGTAAAGACAGCAAGTTCAGAAATTGTTGCTCTGTAATGATAATATTCTTAGATTATTTCAGTCTTATTGGTTTGGAGTGTGCCACTTCTGCGTTTTTTTAATTTAATGCCACTTCAGTAAATTAAACAATGATGTCTCCAATGCATATGCTACTTCCTTACTTCAAACTATAGCATGTGTTTTTAGTTTCGCCGATTTTGCATTATGAAATTCTCACTCACCAATTCTGCCCGATCTCTTCCTCCTTGGCGCTCGACGGGAGGAGCTCAGGCTGCCACCACACAAAGGGAGAGGAAGCCAAAACGAATCTATCCCACCTTACTGTCCATGACCCGACGACAGACAGCTACTTCGAGCCTAAGTGAGCAGCCGCCAGCCCTGCATTTCGAGCCTAGGTAACCAAGTTTGTGTCTACTTCTATGATTAGTTTTTTATATGCTTCATGGTCTTCGTGTGAAACACAACACTTGCTGGTTCCTGAGCAAGGCATTTTGGACATATCTCTATTTTGCGTTAAAAGAAAGCAACTATTGTTGTCCGGTTGGAGCAGAGTGTGTGGGTTACTGATCCCATATACCAGTGTATAGCAGACACAAAAAACTTTAGTTGATTTACC
The DNA here is from genome assembly GCA_032464435.1 of Aegilops umbellulata. Classification (NCBI taxonomy): domain Eukaryota; kingdom Viridiplantae; phylum Streptophyta; class Magnoliopsida; order Poales; family Poaceae; genus Aegilops; species Aegilops umbellulata. The sequence goes on from CP136055.1 coordinate 411,240,367, forward strand.
TTTTAACCTAAATTTATTTAGGAAACTTATACTGACCTTTATTCTCAATTAGTTGCATCAGCCTACATGTATTTCAACTGTTTTTTTAGCATTGAAGACAGTAGAAGAGACTTTTACTGATGTTTAATTAAATAATGTGGGTTCCCATTCACTAAACCGGTCCCTTGGTAAGAACAGTCGTCATCAGGGAGGCCACCAAATACATGGGAGGTTGCATGAGGAGGACAGTACATACAAATATAGTCCCGTGTTACCGTACTATTCTTTGTTATCATCTACACTCATTAATTCTGTCATGTGTCTGTCTAGACTGTTGGTTGTTCGGTTTTTCTAAATTCTACTTCTGCTTATTTGAATGGAAAATGCTAATGAGCTGCAGCTTGAATATTTTATTCCTTATTGCATTTTTAGGCGTATGCAAACCCAAGTTAAAGGGTGCCTATGCAAAGATGGAAAATGTAGACGCATCATGTAGACGCATCTACCTATAAGTTCTAGCTAGCACTGCACATAATTTTGACGGGATATGCCTGAAAACCATGTGTTTAACCATGGACAGTTGTATGATGATGTGTTGTGGGTCGCGTCGAGAAACTTTAAAATTACTTATATCTAAGATAAAGATGGAAAATGTACATGCCCTAAGATCTATGCCTCAGCTGGTCCCTTTTGAAGTTCATTGGCATGGCGCTGTTCCCTGTTCTAATTAGTAGCAGTTTGGCATGCCCTAAGATTTATGCCTCAGCTGGTCCCTTTTTGTTCTATTTGTTCTTGGTCCGCTATACGCGATGTGAGCTTATGAAATAAATTGTTGATGCATGGACTTTTTGTGTATGATATTATCTGGACATTGCTTTTTTGTCTCATTAAATAATAGGATTACTGTCTCCCTTGCTAAAAAAATGTATTCTATACAAGTTTATACACAGAATATTTGTAAACCATGAGCTATTCCGCAATAGCTCGCTTCGCTCATTTCAGCATGTTATCTCTAAGCACCAGCAGACTAAACACTTTAACCGCAGAAGAAATAACAATGGCAGAAAGTGAAAACTTCTTTTTTCTTGCATATTTCACTAGCTCGATGGCTAACCCAAAGCAATGACTTTCCTGTCCGCCATGAACTAGACCAAATTGATATAGGAACCTCTTTTAACAGGTATGATAAAAGGGGCCTATCACTACAACAATCTGATCCGAATTAATTATCATGTATTTTGTTTTTATGTTTTATTTGTAAAATCCGAAACAATTTTTATTTGCACCTCCAGCAGGCTGATGGAATTAATCTTCAATCCCTGAACCCTTTTTATTTGTATGTAAAGTTGTTGCTTATGTATGTTAAGTATTTAGTGAATACTGGTGATGGAGGTGTACCCATACTTTCACGAGTTTTTGTGTGATAGTGGCTTCAAAGAAGATGAATCGCAAGAAAGATTGTTGGAAGTACTTATGATTTCTAGGCTTCTATGTTGTCTGATGCTATTTTCCTCTTGCTGTCATTTACATCTGTAAGGAATCATTGAAAACTATTTTACATCGTGTTACACCGGAGAAAGTAATATGAGCTTTTAAAATGGAAAAATCACATTAGGATTATTTTGGGGTGTTCAAATTTCACTGAAAGAACATGTTTAATTTTGTTCTTAGCATGGCACTGCATTGCTGAGTTCTTGGGAGTATGGGATTGCCTATTTCTCTCTTATGTATCTATATATTCTCTCTTATGTATCGATTCTCAGTGCTGGACAATGTTTTGGTATATGCTCATCTACTAATTACCGAATTGTTTCCTTTCTCAGTGTTCTCCAATGATGGAAGGGGTTCTAATGATTTCCCTGTTTAGAGGAAATTAAATTTCCAAAAATTGCTCTGCCCGTAATGGTGCTCCTGGATGTGCTACACATCACCTCCTGACCTCCTTGGCTGCTTCGATGCCCGTGGTGTTCGTGCTCGTCGGTGGGACGGTGCAAGGCGCAACTCCGACGTGGCTCCTAGCCGGTTGGATGGCGTTCAGGCGCAACCCCGACGCCCACTGAGTACTGCCTGGGCTACGACCTCCCTCGGTGAGCTCCATCTTCCTCCTGCTCCTCTGTTTCGGCTGTTGGAAATATGCCCTAGAGGCAATAATAAAAGCATTATTATTATATTTCCTTATTCATGATAATTGTCTTTATTCGTGCTATAATTGTGTTAACCGGAAATCGTAATACATGTGTGAATAACAGACAACAAACATGTCCCTAGTGAGCCTCTAGTTGACTAGCTCGTTGATCGACAGATAGTCATGGTTTCCTGACTATGGACATTGGATGTCATCGATAACGGGATCACATCATTAGGAGATTGATGTGATGGACAAGACCCAATCCTAAACATAGCATAAGATCGCATAGTTCGTTTGCTAGAGTTATCCAATGTCAAGTATCTTTTCCTTAGACCATGAGATCGTGTAACTCCCGGATACCGTAGGAGTGCTTTGGGTATGCCAAACGTCACAACGTAACTGGGTGACTATAAAAGTATGCTACGGGTATCTCTGAAAGTGTCTTTTGGGTTGACATAGATCGAGACTGGGATTTGTCACTCCGCTTGACGGAGAGGTATCACTGGGCCCTCTCGGTAATGCATCATCACAATGAGCTCAATGTGATCAAAGTGTTTCATCACGGGATCATGCATTACGGAACGAGAAAAGTGACTTGCCGATAACGAGATTGAACGAGGTATTGGGATACCGACGATCGAATCTCGGGCAAGTAAAATACCGATTGACAAAGGGAATCGTATACGGGATTAATTGAATCCTCGACATCGTGGTTCATCCGATGAGATCATCGTGGAGCATGTGGGAGCCAACATGGGTATCCAGATCCCGCTGTTGGTTATTGCCCGAGAGCCGTCTCGGTCATGTCTGCATGTCTCCCGAACCCGTAGGGTCTACACACTTAAGGTTTGGTGACGCCAGGGTTGTGAAGATATGTATATGCAGTAACCCGAATGTTGTTCGGAGTCCCGGATGAGATCCCGGACGTCACGAGGAGTTCCGGAATGGTCCGGAGGTAAAGAATTATATATAGGAAGTGCTATTTTGGCCATCGGGACAAGTTTCGGTGTTATCGGTATTGTACCGGGACCACCGGAGGGGTCCCGGGGGTCCACCGGGGGGGCCCACCTGCCCCGGGGGGGCACATGGGCTATAGGGGGTGCGCCCTGGCCTATATGGGCCAAGGGCACCAGCCCCAAGGGCCCATGCACCAAGGAGACTTGGAGAGGGAAGAGTCCAAAGAGGGGAAGGCACCTCCGAGGTGCCTTGGGGAGGATGGACTCCTCCCCCCCTTTTGGCCGCACCCCTTCCTTGGAGGAAGGGGCAAGGCTGCACCCTCCCCCCCTCTCATGCGCCTATATAAAGGGAGGGGAGGGAGGGGTGTCCGCACCCTATGCCCTGGCTCCTCCCTCCTCCCTGCAACACCTCCTCCTCCTCCCGTAGTTGCTTAGCGAAGCCCTACCGGAGTTCTGCTGCATCCACCACCACACCGTCGTGCTGGATCTTCCTCAACCTCTCCTTCCCCCTTGCTGGATCAAGAAGGAGGAGACGTCTCCCGTCCCGTACGTGTGTTGAACGTGGAGGTGCCGTCCGTTCAGTACTAGATCATCGGTGAATTGGATCACGGCAAGTACGACTACCTCATCCACGTTCACTCGAACGCTTCCGTTGCGATCTACAAAGTGGTATGTAGATGCTATCTAATCTGAATATTCGTTGCTATATGAAATCATAGATGGATCTTGGTGAAACCTTAGGAAAATTTTTAATTTTCTGCAACGTTCCCCAACAGTGGCATCATGAGCTAGGTCTATGCGTAGTTCTTCTTGCGCGAGTAGAACACAATTTGTTGTGGGCGTAGATGTTGTCAACTCTTCTTGCCGCTACTAGTCTTATCTTGCTTCAGCGGTATTGTGGGATGAAGCGGCCCGGACCAACCTTACACGTACGCTTACGTGAGACCGGTTCCACCGACTAACATGCACTAGTTGCATAAGGTGGCTGGCGGGTGTCTGTCTCTCCTACTTTAGTTGGAGCGGATTCGATGAAAAGGGTCCTTATGAAGGGTAAATAGAAGTTGACAAATCACGTTGTGGTTTTAACGTAGGTAAGAAAACGTTCTTGCTAGAACCCTAATTCAGCCACGTAAAACTTGCAACAACAATTAGAGGACGTCTAACTTGTTTTTGCAGCAAGTGCTATGTGATATGATATGGCCAAAGTTGTGATGAATGATGAATGATCTATATGTGATGTATGAGATGTTCATGCTATTGTAATAGGAATCACGACTTGCATGTCGATGAGTATGACAACCGGCAGGAGCCATAGGAGTTGTCTTTATTTTTTGTATGACCTGCGTGTCATTGAGAATCGCCATGTAAATTACTTTACTTTATTGCTAAACGCGTTAGCCATAGTAGTAGAAGTAATAGTTGGCGAGCAACTTCATGGAGACACGATGATGAAGATCATGATGATGAGGATCATGGTGTCAAGCCGGTGACAAGATGATCATGGAGCCCAAAGATGGAGATCAAAGGAGCTATGTGATATTGGCCATATCATGTCACGTTTATTATTTGATTGCATGTGATGTTTATCATGTTTTGCATCTTGTTTACTTAGAACGACGGTAGTAAATAAGATGATCCCTCATAATAATTTCAAGAAAGTGTTCACCCTAATTGTGCACCGTTGCGACAGTTCGTTGTTTCGAAGCACCACGTGATGATCGGGTGTGATAGATTCTAACGTTCACATACAACGGGTGTAAGACAGATTTACACACGCAAAACACTTAGGTTGACTTGACGAGCCTAGCATGTACAGACATGGCCTCGGAACACAGAAGACCGAAAGGTCGAGCATGAGTCGTATAGAAGATACGATCAACATGAAGATGTTCACCGATGTTGACTAGTCCGTCTCACGTGATGATCGGACACGGCCTAGTTGACTCGGATCATGTAATACTTAGATGACTAATAGAGGGATGTCTATCTAAGTGGGAGTTCATTAAATAATTTGATTAAATGAACTTTATTATCATGAACTTAGTCTAAATATTTACAATATGTCTTGTAGATCAAATGGCCAACGTAGTCCTCAACTTCAACGCGTTCCTAGAGAAAACCAAGCTGAAAGACGATGGTAGCAACTATACGGACTGGGTCCGGAACCTGAGGATCATCCTCATAGCTGCCAAGAAAGATTATGTCCTAAGAGCACCGCTGGGTGACGCACCTATTCTCCCTGCAGAACAAGACGTTATGAACGCTTGGCAGTCACGCTGCGATGATTACTCCCTCGTTCAGTGCGGCATGCTTTACAGCTTAGAGCCGGGGCTCCAAAAGCGTTTTGAGAGACATGGAGCATATGAGATGTTCGAAGAGCTGAAAATGGTTTTCCAAGCTCATGCCCGGGTCGAGAGATATGAAGTCTCCGATAAATTCTTTAGCTGTAAGATGGAGGAAAATGGCTCTGTCAGTGAACACATACTCAAAATGTCTGGGTTGCACAACCGCTTGACTCAACTGGAAGTTAATCTCCCGGATGAAGCGGTCAGTGACAGAATCCTCCAGTCGCTTCCACCTAGCTACAAGAGCTTTGTGATGAACTACAATATGCAGGGGATGGTAAAGACCATTCCTGAAGTATATGCTATGCTGAAATCAGCAGAGGTAGAAATCAAGAAGGAGCATCAAGTGTTGATGGTGAATAAAACCACTAAGTTCAAGAAGGGCAAGGGTAAAAAGAACTTCAAGAAGGACGGCAAGGAAGTTGCCGCGCCCGGTAAGCAAGTTGCCGGGAAGAAGCCAAAGAATGGACCCAAGCCCGAAACTGAGTGCTTTTATTGCAAGGGAAGTGGTCACTGGAAGCGGAACTGCCCCAAATACTTAGTGGACAAGAAGGCCGGCAAAACCAAAGGTATATGTGATATACATGTAATTGATGTGTACCTTACCAGTACTCGTAGTAGCTCTTGGGTATTTGATACCGGTGCAGTTGCTCACATTTGTAACTCAAAGCAGGAGCTGCGGAATAAACGGAGACTGGCGAAGGATGAGGTGACGATGCGCGTCGGGAATGGTTCCAAGGTCGATGTGATCACCGTCGGCACGCTGCCTCTACATTTACCTACGGGATTAGTTTTAAACCTCAATAATTGTTATTTAGTGCCAAGTTTGAGCATGAACATTGTATCTGGATCTCGCTTAATTCGAGATGGCTACTCATTTAAATCCGAGAATAATGGTTGTTCTATTTATATGAGAGATATGTTTTATGGTCATGCTCTGATGGTTAATGGTTTATTCTTAATGAATCTCGTACGTGATGATACACATATTCATAGTGTGAATACCAAAAGAGTTAAAGTTGATAACAATAGTCTCACATATTTGTGGCAATGCCGCCTTGGTCACATAGGTGTCAAACGCATGAAGAAGCTCCATGCAGATGGACTTTTAGAGTCTCTTGATTATGAATCATTTGACACATGTGAACCATGCCTCATGGGTAAAATGACCAAGACTCCGTTCTCAGGAACAATGGAGCGAGCAACCAACTTATTGGAAATCATACATACCGATGTGTGCGGTCCAATGAGTGTTGAGGCTCGCGGTGGCTATCGTTATGTTCTCACCCTCACTGATGACTTGAGTAGAAATGGGTATGTCTACTTAATGAAACACAAGTCTGAGACCTTTGAAAAGTTCAAGGAATTTCAGAGTGAGGTTGAAAATCAACGTGAAAGAAAGATCAAGTTTCTACGATCAGATCGTGGAGGAGAATACTTGAGTCACGAATTTGGCACACACTTAAGAAAATGTGGAATAGTTTCACAACTCACGCCGCCTGGAACACCTCAGCGTAATGGTGTGTCCGAACGTCGTAATCGCACTCTATTAGATATGGTGCGATCTATGATGTCTCTTACCGATTTACCGCTATCTTTTTGGGGCTATGCTTTAGAGACTGCCGCATTCACTTTAAATAGGGCTCCGTCGAAATCCGTTGAGACGACACCGTATGAATTATGGTTTGGGAAGAAACCTAAGCTGTCGTTTCTAAAAGTTTGGGGATGCGATGCTTATGTCAAGACACTTCAACCTGAAAAGCTCGAACCCAAGTCGGAAAAATGCGTCTTCATAGGATACCCTAAAGAAACTGTTGGGTATACCTTCTACCTCAGATCCGAAGGCAAGATCTTTGTTGCCAAGAATGGATCCTTTCTAGAGAAAGAGTTTCTCTCGAAAGAAGTAAGTGGGAGGAAAGTAGAACTTGATGAAGTGTTACCTCTTGAACCGGAAAATGGCGAAACTCAAGAAAACGTTTCTGAGGTGCCTGCACCGACTAGAGAGGAAATTAATGATGATGATCAAGATGCTTCTGATCAAGCTCCTACTGAAATTCGAAGGTCCACAAGGACACGTTCCGCACCAGAGTGGTACGGCAACCCTGTCTTGGAAATCATGTTGTTAGACAACGGTGAACCTTCGAACTATGAGGAAGCAATGGCGGGCCCGGATTCCGACAAATGGCTGGAAGCCATGAAATCCGAGATAGGATCCATGTATGAAAACGAAGTATGGACTTTGACTGACTTGCCCGTTGAACGGCGAGCCATAGAAAATAAATGGATCTTTAAGAAGAAGACAGACGCGGATGGTAATGTGACCATCCATAAAGCTCGGCTTGTCGCTAAGGGTTATCAACAAGTTCAGGGAATTGACTACGATGAGACTTTCTCACCGGTAGCGAAGCTGAAGTCCGTCCGAATCATGTTAGCAATTGCCGCATACTATGATTATGAGATATGGCAAATGGACGTTAAAACGGCATTCCTTAATGGTTTCCTTAAGGAAGAATTGTATATGATGCAGCCGGAAGGTTTTGTCGATCCTAAGAATGCTGACAAGGTGTGCAAGCTCCAACGCTCGATTTATGGGCTGGTGCAAGCATCTCGGAGTTGGAACATTCGCTTTGATGAGATGATCAAAGCGTTTGGGTTTACACAGACTTATGGAGAAGCCTGTGTTTACAAGAAAGTGAGTGGGAGCTCTGTAGCATTTCTCATATTATATGTAGACGACATACTTTTGATGGGAAATGATATAGAACTCTTGGACAGCATTAAGGCCTACTTGAATAAAAGTTTTTCAATGAAGGACCTTGGAGAAGCTGCTTATATATTAGGCATCAAGATCTATAGAGATAGATCAAGACGCCTCATAGGTCTTTCACAAAGCACATACCTTGATAAGATATTGAAGAAGTTCAATATGGATCAATCTAAGAAGGGGTTCTTACCTGTGTTACAAGGTGTGAAATTGAGCTCAGCTCAATGTCCGACCACGGCAGAAGATATAGAAGAGATGAGTGTCATCCCCTATGCCTCAGCCATAGGTTCTATTATGTATGCCATGCTGTGTACCAGACCTGATGTAAACCTTGCCGTAAGTTTGGTAGGTAGGTACCAAAGTAATCCCGGCAAGGAACACTGGACAGCGGTCAAGAATATCCTGAAGTACCTGAAAAGGACTAAGGAAATGTTTCTCGTTTATGGAGGTGACGAAGAGCTCGTCGTAAAAGGTTACGTCGACGCTAGCTTCGACACAGATCTGGATGACTCTAAGTCACAAACCGGATACATGTATATTTTGAATGGTGGGGCAGTAAGCTGGTGCAGTTGCAAGCAAAGCGTCGTGGCGGGATCTACATGTGAAGCGGAGTACATGGCAGCCTCGGAGGCAGCACATGAAGCAATTTGGGTGAAGGAGTTCATCACCGACCTCGGAGTCATACCCAATGCGTCGGGGCCAATCAAGCTCTTCTGTGACAACACTGGAGCTATTGCACTTGCAAAGGAGCCCAGGTTTCACAAGAAGACCAGGCACATCAAGCGTCGCTTCAACTCCATTCGTGAAAATGTTCAAGATGGAGACATAGAGATTTGTAAAGTGCACACGGATCTGAATGTCGCAAATCCGTTGACTAAACCTCTCCCTAAGGCAAAACATGATCAGCACCAGAACTCTATGGGTGTTCGATTCATCACAATGTAAACTAGATTATTGACTCTAGTGCAAGTGGGAGACTGTTGGAAATATGCCCTAGAGGCAATAATAAAAGCATTATTATTATATTTCCTTATTCATGATAATTGTCTTTATTCGTGCTATAATTGTGTTAACCGGAAATCGTAATACATGTGTGAATAACAGACAACAAACATGTCCCTAGTGAGCCTCTAGTTGACTAGCTCGTTGATCGACAGATAGTCATGGTTTCCTGACTATGGACATTGGATGTCATCGATAACGGGATCACATCATTAGGAGATTGATGTGATGGACAAGACCCAATCCTAAACATAGCATAAGATCGCATAGTTCGTTTGCTAGAGTTATCCAATGTCAAGTATCTTTTCCTTAGACCATGAGATCGTGTAACTCCCGGATACCGTAGGAGTGCTTTGGATATGCCAAACGTCACAACGTAACTGGGTGACTATAATGGTATGCTACGGGTATCTCTGAAAGTGTCTGTTGGGTTGACATAGATCGAGACTGGGATTTGTCACTCCGCTTGACGGAGAGGTATCACCGGGCCCTCTCGGTAATGCATCATCACAATGAGCTCAATGTGATCAAAGTGTTTGATCACGGGATCATGCATTACGGAACGAGAAAAGTGACTTGCCGATAACGAGATTGAACGAGGTATTGGGATACCGACGATCGAATCTCGGGCAAGTAAAATACCGATTGACAAAGGGAATCATATACGGGATTAATTGAATCCTCGACATCGTGGTTCATCCGATGAGATCATCGTGGATCATGTGGGAGCCAACATGGGTATCCAGATCCCGCTGTTGGTTATTGCCCGAGAGCCGTCTCGGTCATGTCTGCATGTCTCCCGAACCCGTAGGGTCTACACACTTAAGGTTCGGTGACGCCAGGGTTGTGAAGATATGTATATGCAGTAACCCGAATGTTGTTCGGAGTCCCGGATGAGATCCCGGACGTCACGAGGAGTTCCGGAATGGTCCGGAGGTAAAGAATTATATATAGGAAGTGCTATTTTGGCCATCGGGACAAGTTTCGGTGTTATCGGTATTGTACCGGGACCACCGGAGGGGTCCCGGGGGTCCACCGGGGGGGTCCACCTGCCCCGGGGGGCCACATGGGCTATAGGGGGTGCGCCCTAGCCTATATGGGCCAAGGGCACCAGCCCCAAGGGCCCATGCGCCAAGGAGACTTGGAGAGGGAAGAGTCCAAAGAGGGGAAGGCACCTCCGAGGTGCCTTGGGGAGGATGGACTCCTCCCCCCCCTTTTGGCCGCACCCCTTCCTTGGAGGAAGGGGCAAGGCTGCGCCCTCCTCCCCTCTCATGCGCCTATATAAAGGGAGGGGAGGGAGGGGTGGCCGCACCCTATGCCCTGGCTCCTCCCTCCTCCCTGCAACACCTCCTCCTCCTCCCGTAGTTGCTTAGCGAAGCCCTGCCGGAGTTCTGCTGCATCCACCACCACACCGTCGTGCTGGATCTTCCTCAACCTCTCCTTCCCCCTTGCTGGATCAAGAAGGAGGAGACGTCTCCCGTCCCGTACGTGTGTTGAACGCGGAGGTGCCGTCCGTTCGGTACTAGATCATCGGTGAATTGGATCACGGCAAGTACGACTACCTCATCCACGTTCACTCGAACGCTTCCGTTGCGATCTACAAAGTGGTATGTAGATGCTATCTAATCTGAATACTCGTTGCTAGATGAAATCATAGATGGATCTTGGTGAAACCGTAGGAAAAGTTTTAATTTTCTGCAACGTTCCCCAACATCGGCTACTGTACGGGATTCCCTGGTCCAATCTGTGAAGCTCTGGTTTGCATGTGGATTCCCTGGTCCTATAGCTATGCTCCTGGATTTGTCCATCCATCAAGAGATAAGAGAAGGATGTTCCTACAAGGCTTCTCAGAGCTCAGCGACTCTCGGCCCTCGGATCGAATTTTTGATGCGGTCTGGACCGTTGGATATCGCTCCCGGTCGATCTCGTATGTCGGATCAAAAAAGGTTACTGCTAGAATGAATAGTTACCGTCTCGTTCGTGCCACCGCGCGTAATTACGCTGCCCCGCCGAGGGCATTTTCGTTATTTCGCTCACATGCGTATAAAAAGGGGCCCTGGTCGTATAGCTACGCTCCTGGATTTGCTAAATTGATCAGTGTCGTTCGTGCTAGGGCGATGATGATTAACCATGGCTGAAATAAGTGTGCCTTTGAGCAATCGAGGCACATGCGGGTGTCAAGTTGGATCCTCCCTCTTGTCTCTAGAATCCTTTTTGATCTTGTGATACTTGTTCTGTCCTTGGATGGTCATTCTTGTTGAGTGATAACCAGGGCAGCTCCACTGTATAAACAGATTGATCTGGTGGTAAGAGATGACGGGGGTAGGTTATATGATCGAGGCAAGGCGAATCTGAGCCCACTAAGCAATGAACCATGAACCCTTTCTATTTGTATTTATAGGTGTTGCTTATTTATGCTCCAGTATTTGTAGCCGTCTTATGTAAAGATTTCTTCTCTCATACCTTTATTGCATATGAGTTGTTCTTGATCTTTTATTGTTTGTTGTTGGTCCTTGATCTAATCTTGTTAAGATTAAGTTGCACTTTGTTATACTAGAAAGACTTGCTCCCAGTAAGTTATCGGTTGAATGGCTTCCCCTGGCTGTGGGATCCTTGCGATCGACGAGTCGAGTGCAACGTGTGTAAAGAGATTGGCATCCATTTGTTTGGACAACATGGAAGTTAACCGCCAGGCTTACAGGCAGCTTTTGCTGACCACTGCTGGTGTTGGTGAATATATATCTGGTGCTATTCTTTTTTATGAACTCTCTATCAGTACACTACAGATGGCAAGACCTTTGTTTACATCTTGAAGGACCAGAATATCATGCCTCGTATCAAGGTTGACAAGGTATGCACGCCATGATCTGACAACTGTTGATTAATCGTGTTGTTGTAGTTAGTTGGATAATGGACATGTTGTCAGAGAAAAGCAGGCTTTGAGAAATCAGAAAGATCTTGAGAGGTCGAACTCTTTAACTGTGATAGAATAAAATAAATTCATACAACTATATTTCAATAATGAAACAACCATTTACGCATTATTGCTATTCATTTTTTCTATTATCTATTGTATTTTTAGTTGTCTGAGTGCTTAGTGGCTGCTTGCCCGCTGTATACTGTAGGAGGGTGATAATGCAAGTACCTCCTTAAACCTAATTAGGCATGAACCTATGTTAATGCAATACAGATAGTTTTCTTTGGTAAGGCCCTGGTACTATTTACAGCTACAAAATTAAGCCTGACTTTGTTTCTGTAAGATGATTGTCCTATACAAAGATACCCTGTTTTGTGATCTACATTTTCTATTTACATTTTCCATAAGGTGATGATGCCATGGCTATCCATGTTCAGCAACATGCGAGAAGCGAAGATGAACCATCCAAAGGGATTTATGGTGGATGAACACCACATACGAGAGAGCGCAAGACGCAACCACCACCAGCTACCAGAGGGCGCCATCAAGGATGTAGTCGTACTGATTGCCAATTACCTACAGGTCCATCTCCCCCCTCTCTCAGATTTCAAGCTCAATTCTCTCTTATTTGCTGAATGGAAGTGGCATGAAAGCCACTCGACTGAAATCATGTGTGTTGCGATATGCCAATGCCATGATAATTAAGCTGCCTGTAGCAAATCTTTTTTTTTTCATTCAAATGTTTACCTGTGATATTGAGCATAGTACAGGGAATGGGAACATAATAAGATTGATTGATAGACTACTTTGCTTTCAGTTTAGGAGTATTTGATGTGGTGGTCTTGATGTTGATATGTACTCATCCGGAGGAAGGTCAACTCAACTGTAAGCTTGAGAATAACACAGGGTTAATGAAGTGAAATATTCTATATTTCAAGGTGAAATAGCTGCTGCTTCTGTTTTCCAATTAGTTTCATTGATACATAGTGTTACTTTACAAATGACCAGTTTATCTAATGTCAAATACTTGAATTATAGCTAATTTCAGTATTTAATGTGCTATACATGTTGTTCCGTATCTTATATGCATGATTAAAAGGTCAAACACATTTGTTCTTCTCGCTTCACTGTCAGTTGTATACAGCTCTGACTTTCTGCTCTACTTGTGTTTGTGAAAAAAACTCTACATTCTACCATGTGGATAGTTTATCCTATAGTTAGTCACCCATTTTGTTGTATATGCTGAAGTACATGGGCAGTCTATCCTACGTGTGTACTCCGGCAATTTGTTTGTATATACTTGAGTGTGTTGACGGAGAACTTTTTATCATATGACCTATTTGTGTTTCAGGAACTGGTGTGTAGACAACCTCTGCTCCGTGTGCCGCTCCCATGTTGACAGTTATTTACTCAGACAACCCATTTGGAGTAGAAAGTTCTTTTTGTATTGGGGAGCTCCTCTGTGTTGACATGATTTTGGAGGTTTGGTTCAATTAGAAAGATCATGCCATGTGACCAGCATAGAGGATATTTTCTTGTAACTACTTGTTTCTTTCTATCATTGTATCATCATTCCTGATTGTGCGTTGATCAAAAATTACCATTGAAGCATTGCATGGGCGAAAATCGTGGATGTTATTTACAGGTTTTGGATCATGGTTTGAATGAAAAAATATCAGATAAAAGAAAGCATGTAATCTTTCTAATCCAGCAAAGCCTTGAAACCTTGATGTTTCTAAATTTGTGTGAGCTAAATGATAATTTTTGCAACACCTAAAACTGTATGTTGCCTTATAGTTTCATGACGATGTTGAACTTAACGGTGCTTTGCTCCAATTACATGTGAATGTTTCTTCTTCCTCATGTTTTGTTATATCCTATTTAAATACGTACGCTAAACTTGATTTCCTACTAAATTGAGCATTCACTACTTGGTCATAGCGCTGTGACCGGCACCCTCGCGCCAAGGCGCGTTGCCGATCTAGTAACCATTATGCCGGATGTGAGCGTATGGCACAGCCACGCAACCGTGCACCCTGCGGAAGCCACGCGAGGCTAGAACCGTCATTTCCAAGCGAAGTCTTATCTGCTTCCGGTCCATGTCTCGCTGCGGCGTGGACCCACCCAGTAGGCCATGCTCCTATAAAATCCAACCTGGACGAACCAACCCACACAAATTCCAAAACCATTGCCCTCCTCACAACCCGCACTCTTCCCTCCGCCAAAGATCGGTGGTTGAGGCGTCACGGCAAGCGCGAAGCACAGCAGGAACGAGAGCGCCATGGCCGGGAGCGCGAGGTCGGCGGCCGCGAAGCACGCGTACCGGATGTTCACGCCGTCCCGGAGCGCGGCGTCGCGGGGGAGCCCCGGCAGCGCGGCGGACGAGTTCGACGAGTCGGACGTCTGGGGCTCGTTCGGCGGGGCGGACTCCGGCCCCGCGGAGCTCGCGCGCGCCCGCACAATCCCGTCGTCCGCCCGCGCCGGCGGCCGGAAGAAGCCGCTGGACCATGCCCATGCCGGCCCCGGCGCCGGCGCCGTGCCCGGGTCGCTGCCGATGAGCATCCCGGACTGGCAGAAGATCCTGGGGGTCGAGTACAGGGGCCACCACGCCGGCGAGTGGGAGCTCTACGGCGACGATGACGACGACTACGTCAAGCCTGGCGCCGGCTGCCGGAGCGGCGCGGTGGTACCGCCGCACGAGCTGGCGTGGCGTAGCCGCGCCGCGTCCCTGTCGGTGCACGAGGGGGTCGGCAGGACGCTCAAGGGGCGCGACCTCAGCCGCGTCCGCGACGCCGTCTGGAAGAGGACCGGCTTCGAGGACTGACCGGAGACGGAGCGTGCATGGCATCGGCATGGCTCGATCGTCGGCGCCGCAGTACGGACTCGAAGCGAGATCATTACTAACTGTTCCTCGTTTTGGGCCCTCCTTTTTGGCATGCGTAGCAAAAACAAACCGTAGTAGCGAAGACATGCGATCCTGACGGAAGTGGAGCGGGTGGGTGTTCGTTCGTTCATGGCGTGACAAATTTCAGGGGCACCTGGAGGAAAAGGCTAGGGTGGTTGGTCAGCGTCGGCGTGCGTATTTTATTTCTTTCTTTCTAGTATATGGGTAGTGTAAGCTTTTTGCAGTGGGTTGTACTGCTGTTTTTGGGCGAAGTTGCTGAACAGAGAGGAAATACTTGCCTTTGCCATCCCGATCTCATGATACAGGAGCATAAATGGTAAAAGAAATTGCTTTCGGTTGAGCGTTACACCTTTCTGATGTGACAAGATTACTCGTATTTTTCTTCCAATACAAGGACACTGTGGCCCTACTGAACAGTGAGCACGCACTGACATCCGAACGAGGCGTAGTAGTTCTCATCTAGATAAAGTCTACTCTAACTCCTACACCGCCGAATTCTACGCAGAGATTCATAGGTTTTTTCCCTTTGATTTTGTTTGGTTAATCAGCAGTGTAGGAGTTAGATGAGACATTTTGTTTGGTTAAATAGCAGTGTAGTAGTTAGATGAGACATTGTAGATGAGGATTAGCAAATTCGCTATCTGAAAAATATACAGACTGAATTATGGGAAGTTTAGCTTCTGTAGTCTACATCTCGTAACACTAGCTACTAGGGTCCCAATTCCAAAAGAAAAGCTGATGGAGAGCGGCAGCTCGATATTAAATTTCTAATCGGGGCAGGAGGTTGGGAGTCTCCGCGCAAGGGTAGGATCGATCGGTCGATCAATAATTGATCATCCGTGACTGTATTATATCACAGGGGAAAAAGTTCATTTTAAACCTTGAACTTGTAGAGCTTAGCTAAATCGAACCTTGAACTCTGATTTCCGGTTGTTGGCACACTGAACTTATCAATCCCGGTCTAAATCGAACCCTGAAGCTGTTTTTCACGTCAGGAAAAAATATACCACAAATGGGATAATTTGCCACTCTCACTGACTGACTTGGCCCACCTGTCATATTTATCTTCCACCTCAATTTATGTCCTGATCCTGTACAGGCTACTAAAACTGACAAGCTTGTGGCCTCCTCGAAGGATCGCCGGCCCTGCTCAGTATGGGGGAGGGACATCACTACCGTTGTATGCTTCCCCCAGTCACCTTTTATTTCACTCTGGTATTGATTTGATGGTCAGACGATTAATCGCATTGCAAGGTTTGCACAAATGAAGAGCATCCGCACAACACAAAATAGATAAGTGCTTCGGCTAGACTAGCAGTCCTCGGCATGGTTTTAGCCTGGTGCCATGATGCCTGCCCGCAATGTTGCCATGGCGCGTGCTGCTAGCCTGCTACTCGCCATTGGAGAGTCGGCCATCGAGCTTGACCGCGTTGGCGTTGACTGTCAAAGACGCGGCCAGCGCGCTCTCCTGCCGCTCCGCTTCTCCGCCGACGAGGCGCGCCCGCCGGAGGTCCGTGGCAGCATCTCCAAAGCTCGAATCTGAGCCGTCATCTTTCCCCGCCATTGCCCTGCAGCTAGCTCTGCATTGCCCCGTCCTCCCGCTGTGGTGTTGTGCTGCTCCAGATTGCTAAGTTTTTGTGCGTGCTCGCTACTGCCTGCTGCCGTTTGCGCTAGCTCTTGCCTTGCGCTGCTCCAGATTGCTAAGTTTTTGTGCGTGCTCGCTACTGCCTGCTGCCGTTTGCGCTAGCTCTTGCCTTGCGCTGCAATCGCTGGATGCCTGCTTCTCGGGGCGGGTTGCTCGATTCGGGAGTCAATAAGACGGAGAAATCAGGGAAGAAGATTAATATGACACATGGGCCCCACTGTCAGTGAGAGTAGCATTTAATCCCAGTCTGGATTGTTACTTTCCCAGTGCACCAAACAGCTCCAAGGTTTGATTTAGACTGGGATTGATAAGTTCAGTGTGCCAACGACCGGGATTAAGAGTTCAGGGTTCGATTCAGCTAAGCTCTATAAATTCAAGGTTCAAATTGGACTTTTTCCTATCACAGGCATCTAGCTAGGGGCGGGTCAGCTAAACTGATAATGACCGATAATATGGCATGGCGCCGCGTCGTTTTCCCGGCGACGTCGTAGCCGGATAAGGTCCCGATAGGCCCCGCCCGGCCCCATGCCGCACACCGGAAATGTCGAACGGAACAAACGGACGGACCCCCATCCAGCGCGACCCGCGACGCGAGTCGTAACGCTCACGCGCCGAGCGCTACGTGCGCAATATTAAAAAATAAAACCCGCACGAAACGGCAGAAATAGTAAAGTATTGTGACTTTGTTTTTGCGAGAAAAGTATTGTAAACTGTGGGTGGCCAAATGCTTTGGACGTCGACGCTGATGGCAAGGACGTCCTCGGGGAGAGGCCCCGCTGCTCGGGCAGCGTTGCCGGCATGCAGTTCGGACGGAGCGAGCAAGGCTGGCATGTGAAGCCCTATCATATCCCTCTGTGGCATCGATGCAGCGCTCCGTGGTGGCACGTAGGTAACGTCCGCGCGCCATGCATGCCTGCCGGCCGTCTCGCACCACCCAGCTGTGTGCCGTCCTGTCCACCCAAACCAGCAGTCATGGCACATCACATTGGCACGTCGACTGACTGCGGTGAGGTGCGCGATGGTTCGGCCCTGGCACCTGGCGCCCAGCGCGCTCGCCACGCACAACGGTTGTGCTGACGTTGCCCCGATCCGGCAATGCTGACGTCTCTCCTCGATCGGCGATCCCTCTGCGAAAAGGTGGTGAGTAGCACGAGCGGCCAGCCAGCGCTCGCGAGAAACCTCTGCAGACCGCTGCGGCGGAGACACGCATGGCATGGAGGAGCGTCGCCGCATTTGCAGCCAGGCAGGCAGCCTCGTCGTTGCACGAGTCGAATATACCAGGAATCTAGCGATGAGCGGTCGTGCGGGACTGGCAGTACGCTGCGCACGCTAGAGACCACGGAGGGCGTCAGCGCCACTGCGTGGATGCTCAGCGCATCCAAGTGGTTTTGTCGCGCGAGCAGAGCGTAGAGGTAGAAGCAGCAACCCGACGTGGCGGGCGCCAGCGGCGCCAGGGGCGCTGGCTGCGTGTCGGCGGTTCGGTTGCATGCAGGGAGCGGAACGCGACGCCGAGCGCGCGGGCCGGCGGGATCGATCGATCGTGTTGCATGCCTGGCTTCTCGCACCCTGTGGGCTGGCTATCCGCCCCCCGGCGCCGCCGCCGGTTTCCACAGGTCAGTGGGCGGGGAGTCAGGCTGTGACTGTCCCGGCCGGTCCCACAAGGCTGGGCTGAGATATCTTCTGGGGGGCGTCGTGATTACACCAGGCCGGCATTTCGGCCGTCGGGTGCCCGAAACGGCAACGATTTCCCTGACGTAGACACGATGGGGAAACGGATATTTCCATGCACTGGCTGTGACAGTTTTGTTTTACGTAGTTCGCAGTAGACACTAGCCGCCGAGGTGCTCACCCGACGGAGAGCGTTGCTTGTACGTACAGTATAGCACAAATATACAGTCATCATGTCGTCATAAACGGCTGCCACGTATGTCGACGCTAGCTAGCCGCCGCAACCAAATTGTCGTCGCCATGCCATCACAGTTGAGAAGCGTCTCTTCTCCGAAAGCAGCAGACATCGTCAATCTATATACAGCGGTGCCAAGTCTGATGACGAAGCACCACCCAGGCGGCAGGCGGTTTGATCTACCCACCCACGGGATCATGTTTAATTACCTTTTGACAACGGACGCGCTAATTAATCCATGAAGTGACGAGGAATAATACTACTCCTACCTTAGCTCGTCAGGTCAGGGTTCAGACAAAATGCCGCACGGCGGTCTTCCACTGCCAGGCATGATCTGCTGCCTGGTGACTTTCGTATCAAGCCTCCGCGGTGAAGAAAAAATTCCTGCTTTGCGTTTATCTTCTTCTCTCTCTCTTTGCCATCCCATTAGGCAGGCATCCTCTAGAATTTGCACTACTAGTACCAAATCTATCAGCATTTCCATTTGCCAAATGCCAAGCATAGTTTCAGACATGTGCCATCGCTGCGGGCTTGTTCCGCTTCTGGTGCTGATGCCGACGCCCGCTCGTACCGATTCCTCACTGATTGCTGATTATCTGTGCGAGTGGCCGACAAATCTTTTCGGGTTGAAACGAAATGCTCGATCTCCCGCGTGCAAAGCTTATCAAAGCGTCGGTGGGACTAGCTGACTTGCACGGAAACATGCAGAGATGATTATCAAACTTGGCACGTATCGGTTTCTTTCCATGACGACAGTTCTGAACGTTTCCTGTCGTTTTTTCATGTGAATATGTTGCTCCAGCATTTCTCTGAGCAGACGGGTACTGTCAGAGTTGTCAGTCACTAGCTGCAGAACAAGAGAGATGCCAGTCACTCGCTGATGCATGTCCCGGCAACACGACGGGCGCGCCCACGCAAACTGTTTGCGTTGCACCAGCGCGTACCAGTACCACGCAGTACAGTTCCACCCACTGATTAGAACGGTGACCCTGCTGATGACAATGTCTCACCGCATCTTTTGTTTGTTTCAAATGAGAAGATGGTTTGCGACGACAGATAAACGGGAGGGCCTTCACCTCCGGGGGCCAAAAAATGGATAGGACGGCTATACTGCATGAAAGGAACAAAGGCGGCTAGATTTGTCGCTAGATGGTCTACGGATCTGAATGTATTACTGCCATGATTAAAAATGAATAGATCAAAAGTTTTCTAAAAAAAAGTACTGCATTTGTGTTGCGGGGAGATTCACTAATCACCAGAGTTTGGTTCAGACGGAGACGGGGGCTGGCAAGTCGACACGCAGGCTGCTGGATATCCACACTGCTCAAGGCGTCACTGGCAGTGTTGTTTTCGCAGGGTCGCCTTCCGAAATACAAGAAGCAACACGTACCACTCCACACAAATCATTCCGCCCATGGATTTTCATTTTTGGCCTGGGAAGCGTGGACGGGGATGCGTCGCCCGTCGTTTTCAGCGAAAAGAAGCGTCCATCTCACAGTGAGTTCGACAGTGGTTGACAAACACGGCGCCAACAGCATATACCAGTGTCCGTCTATCCATCCATCCATCCATATCTCAAGACATCGCAAACTGAACCTTCCAGAAAACAAATCACAGCAACAAAAGAAAATAAAACGAGAGAAAATATCTTACACGGTATTCCCTTTGTTTTATTATTTTTCATTAATAAAACCACGACAAGAATTATGGAACGGAGAGGGTATCTTTCGTATTTCCTTCATCGCGTTTGTGACGATTTATTCCTTTACTGTTCGCACACGAACACGTCACGTGTACCCTCGACGCCGGGGGTGATGCACCACAACTCACGTCGAAGGAGTCTCACCGGAAGCGCGATCCGCAAGTCGACCGGCGAGAGCTTTTGAGGACCCGAGACCCCACACTCCCGGGAGGGACCTCGTCGGGGAGTGCGGCGGCTATGGGCTGCCCTAGGTCGGTCCAACCGCCCCTAGAGACTCGGGATTCGCAGCTCTCCAACACGAAGAACGACGAAGAACGAGGAAGCAAAAACAAGGGAGGGACAAAACGTAGATGAAAAAGTAGTAGATGTGTTTTTTGCGATTGTGTGTTGTTTAATCGGCCGTCACCTCTCATCTATTTATGAGGTGGCTGGACTTTCCGTACAAGAAAAGGACTAAAAATTCTGTCCAAAACATAAAAAACCCTAACCTAACTCAGACAGGAATCTTTGGTAATTTTCCGGACCAACTCGGTCTCACCGATTGGTTCGTTTCGGTCCCACCGAGTGAACGTTGCCAGCTCTCTGTATCCTTCTGTAATTTCTCGGATCAACTGGTCTCACCGATTGGTTTGCTTCGGTCCTACTGAGTGAACATTGCCAACTCTCTGGTAAATTTTCGGACCAACTCGGTCTCACCGATCAAATCAACTCGGTCGGTCCGAAATGACTCTGCAGCTTCTGTTTCTGACCTTATTTTGCCTCCACAGGTTGCATACAAACTCGGATTAAGACGATTTTTATATCAAAATCAATCGATTCGACGAGACGCACAACTTTTATGTTGAAACAGTTTCCATCAGAGGCCATCTTGATTGAGTTTTATGCCTTTCTTTACTCTGGTTTCAACATGAGCATCTCTGAACTTGTCATAACTTTTGAGTCCGAGCTCCATTTTAGACTATCTTGATATCCATCTTGATCTTCTCAAAGAGAGACATTCCAAGGTGACTTCCAATCATAAGTTTGAATTGGTCTTGATATAATCTATGCTAATTTTATGACTGTGCCAATTTTGAGCGTCAACACATGCCCCCCTGTTTTTTGGCATAGCTAGCGTGCCGAAAAATAACTTGTACCATATTGGTTCTAAGGACGATGTCAACACTCCATCAGCCATTCTACATCTTCTTAGGACGATAAGTATATATCGGCTATTACTTGTCTGCATCCTTGATGCAAACTTGGGTGAAACCTTCTCAATTTCATTAACAATCCGGTGATAAATTTCCATAGATATGTATTTCAAAGTCATCCTCCGAACCATATTGTTCACCCTTTCGCCGGGATTTTGCAGACAATTAAGAATGAATTTTCTCTAATCCTTTCTTTCACCTGCATACAAATTTCATTAGTGGCCGGAGCAATGGGCTTTGGTTCGGCCTTACCTATGTCGGTGAGATCAAGCATCGGCTATTGATAGATGTGCAATACACCATGATTAACATGGTAGCCGAATGCTTGTTGGGCCAACTCATTTGCTATTCAATTTTCATGTCTAGATATATGAGAAATATCAAAGCAACACAAGGTAAATTTTATGTCTAGAGATACCTCAAGGTAAACTACTAGTGATTCGTCAAAACATTGATGACCCTTGGATATTTGTTGCACTACTCAGAACGAATCACCCAAAGCCTCAATGTGCATAGCATCTATGACACCCAAAAGATCCAAACCGAATAACATTGCATATTCGGCTTTGATTATTGTGCAAAAAATATTTTAAGTGGCACGAGGCTTCACAAAATAGCATCATAAGGAGATATATAAACAACACCAACACCTTGGCCATTGTTATGAATTCAACCATCAAAACATAATCTCCGTAGTACTAGAAAGACAAGGCTAATATCAATATTATGCATGCCATAAACCCGATGGCCGATAGTAAAACAACAATGATTTGGCCTTCATAGACTTGAATATTCGTAGGCCAAATCATATATATTAAATCAAAGCATAAACCCACTCAATTTCTATGAATTGGTCTATGCAACATATTTTGAGTGACATCGGTCATAATGTTTCATCTCTATGCAAGCATAATATAATTGTACGTATAGATTTCTATTAACATGTACCTTGTCTTGCTCTCCAATCAAACTAAGGACGATGTTAGAATGCTACACCGGCCATGCTTTGTCATATTCTTAGGGCGATAAATAAATATCGGCCACCTCCATAAGGTTCATGTAGAATTCATCCACCAAAGCATGTATAGCCGAAATAAACAAATGAAATGACAAATCAAGTATTTCGGCTCTTTGGACCAGCAACAAACTTGTAGCTAATCAAATTTATAGTGATTTGGTAATACCCTCTCATGATATAGAAGACTATGTTGCATCCATGGATGAAAATAAGTCCATGGAGGGTAATTGATCATACCTAGGGATGAATTCTATGGCAAAGGCATCAATGGCATGGTTGAAGAAAATGGATGATGTGCTAACCGAAGATTTTGATGTTGTGATGCACTCCTTCGGCTTAATTGTTTGTTGCTTCCATCCTTCTCTCTATTCACTTTTATTGTACTTCTTGTAATGGAAGCTTGCACATACTTCTTATTTTGGGTACTTCCTTTCGGAACCCATGCCATATTCCTTTCCTCAAGTTCTTGTGCACTAAGTTTTTGCAATTTCTTCTTTTGCCAATATGATAAGCCGAGTGGGCACCCCGGCTGTGATTTTGTTTGAAGCAATGGCAACTCTTGTTTTATCCTGTGCACTCTCAACTTCCTCCCTTCAGATTTGGCGCTTGATTGACTTGCCTCATTGCCTTTTGTAGCCAATGTCAACACTTTAATTGGCTCTTTTTCATTTGAGATCATATATGAAGTGGCACTCTTACGACCATCTCTTTAGACGCGGTAGACTTGCTCAACCACCTCCTTATTCTTCCTTGTGCTCCAGACCGATTCTTTTTTATTGAAATGGTCTTGAACATATGATTGCTCACTGAACGTTGGTCTTCTTGGAGCAGCATAATATTGGTGAGATGGTTTATAATAATATGGACAATGTGCCCTTGCATCATACCTGTCCCATGATGGATATGGATTTACTTGAGCATTGGGAGGCATCCATGACATTGGCATTGGCGGCCCAAAATAAGCATATGAGTATGCACCATTGAGATTCTCACTTTGCCAATACCGATCCTTGGATTTGCGCCTAGGGGGTGATCTTGATGCTTTTGCATTAGTTGGCCGATAAGCACTTTTCTCTTCACTCTTCTTTTGATATTTATCTAATAAGTGTGCAAAAGTGACCTTGAAATTCTTGCACTTGTGCTTATTGCGACCTTTGTTTCCTTTGGTTGTGCTTGCACCGATCTCTGAATTTGCTTGCTGCCCCCAGTCCTTGGCGTCTCCATTGTAGCTTCGATGGAATTTTCGCCCTCAAGATTATGTTCATTATGTTGTTCAACAACTTCTTTACTTGAAAGCTTGATCCCATCGCCTGCAGTTTTTGCCTTCTCTTTAAATGGATCGGCTTGAAGCAGCCGATGCAAAAACTTTCTGCCATTGGGACCAATCGGAATAAACTAGTCATCTCTTGGTGTCTCAACAAACTTCAATCGTCCTTTTTCAATGGCCTATTTAACTATTTGATGAAACATGTTGCAATCCTCAAAATTATGCTTGAATGAATCATGCAACTTACAATACATTCGTCCTCGGATAGATGGCTTGACATGGTGATCAAGAATTCTAATGTAATTATTTTTCAACAACAAATCAAATATTTGATTGCACATGTTTGAATCGAAAGTATACCTTTTGTTTTCTAGCCGGTCTTGTTGTGAGAACGGCTTTGGAGTTAAGCAAACGAATGCTTCAGATTTAGCATCACCCATTCGGCTATGCATTGTGTTTTGCACTCCATCTCCGATGTCTTTGGATAAGAAACTATACTGGCATCGGTTTGGTCAGAAGATTTTAAACTTGGCTTTAAATTTCTGAAACAAAAATAGTTAGAACATGCATGCCTCAATTGAGACCAAGAGTAAGCCAAGTATGAAACGAGCAAAGCTACCCATGTAGATATGAACTTTAAATAAAGCAACAGGGAAAGCTTTGGCTGCAACAATAAGTCATTATCGGTCTTTATAAATGGCGCAATGGGTTGACCGATATATTCTATAACGATTTTATTGCTAACAAGTAAATTACCCTTCTTCATTGGCCTTTCAACATTACTTAAGATGATTTTTCTAATAGATGCATCAACAATAAAGTTTTGACCAAATCTGAAAATAGGTAAATTATTTGCTAAACATACCTCTTCAAATATGTTGGGAGAGCATGATGGTGGTGTGACTTGAACAATATCTTGATTCGCCTTTGGATGGCTCCCCAATGCCTCTTCATCATCTTTTTCTTGATTCCGTGCATCATTATACTGAAAATTTTTGTCAGCCGCACTTTGTTCTTGTTCTTGAAGCTCATCAATTTCTACGGCACGAAACTCATAGGGCAGGAAGTAGGTTCCATTAACTTCAGAAAAATCAAGCACCGTTGTTTTCCTGTGCTTGCCATGCCCTTTCTCAGTGATGCTTGCCTCGTTGGATTTGATGGGTTCAGAATATATACTTCTTGATTTGGCTTTTTCAGCCGAAGCACTTTCATGTTCTGAATCATCTTTCTTTACATCGGTTATATCAATTGGCAAGGCTTCTTTTCTTTGAGCCAATTCCCTATCAATTCTCTCTTGGCGAAGTACCTGCACTCTATCGCGCAAAGCTTTAACTCCCCTCTCAATTTCATCCCGCTCTAGATCAGTTTGCCCCCCAATGCTTTTAGGATCTTTCGCCAATTAACTGTTGGTGTTGCCGAAATTTTGCAACTGTGTAGGGGTGTATAATATGCTGCGGTACTAGGTGGAGGCATATGTATTGTTGTAAAACCATATTTTTGCTCGCCAATTTTATCAATTGGCAAAGATTCATCTTCTTGCAAAACTCTAGCTTTTATTGCGGCATAATCAGGAAATAGCCCCTTTTCATGTTGTTCAAGGCAAAGAGCACTAATCCTCTTATTTTGGGCTAAACTCTTCAATGCAGCCACCACTACCTCATCTTCTACAATATTTGGCACAACCGCTCCTGTAAAATTTACATTTATTTGGCTATGACCAGGAAGGTGTGAAGCCGAATTATGAGCATCTACAGTTGTGTATGGTGCCGAAAAATTACTAACATGAGGTGTAGCATATGATGGTTGAGAGTAACTGGCCGAATAGCTAGTAGTAGCATGGCCAATTCTCCCATCCATCGGCAAGGTTGGATTCACATATTGCAAATTAGTTGCCGATGAATAAAAAGGTGAAACACTTTCTTGTATGCTATTGGAAATTTTAACATGAGGTGTTTCAAATTGATTAACCAAACCCATCATGTTGTTCATCGGCATATGGATTTGTGGGGTTGCCGATGCATGAGAGTTTGGATACATATGGTCTACGTTGCTAAAATCATAAGAACTTGTAGCATGAAGATTGCTTTGCATCGGCCCTTGCCCATAATTACATGCATGATTGACAAAATTAGGGCTAGCCGATACATTATGCTCATTAGGTGATCTAGCAACAACATATGGATTATTTGCATCTACAAAGGGGAATTGGGTATTCATATTACCTTAGTAGATTGCAGCAACTTGATGACGATCTCTTCGTAGCAAGAACGGGCCAGAGACCGTTCGAAGCTTCGTCCCCAGCGGAGTCGCCAAAAAGTGTGTTCGCACACGAACACGTCACGTGTACCCTCGACGCCGGGGGTGATGCACCGCAGCTCACGTCGAAGGAGTCTCACCGGAAGCGCGATCCGCAAGTCGACCGGCGAGAGCTTTTGAGGACCCGAAACCCCACACTCCCGGGAGGGACCCCGTCGGGGAGTGCGGCGGCTATGGGCTGCCCTAGGTCGGTCCAACCGCCCCTAGAGCCTCGGGATTCGCAGCTCTCCAACACGAAGAACGAGGAAGCAAAAACAAGGGAGGGACAAAACGTAGATGAAAAGTAGTAGATGTGTTTTTTGCAATTGTGTGTTGTTTAATCGGCCGTCACCTCTCATCTATTTATGAGGCGGCTGGACTTCCCGTACAAGAAAAGGACTAAAAATTCTGTCCAAAACATCAAAAACCCTAACCTAACTCGGACAGGAATCTTTGGTAATTTCCCGGACCAACTCGGTCTCACTGATTGGTTCGTTTCGGTCCCACCGAGTGAACGTTGCCAACTCTCTGTATCCTTCTGTAAATATTCGGATCAACTGGTCTCACTGATTGGTTTGCTTCGGTCCTACTGAGTGAACATTGCCAACTCTCTGGTAAATTTTCGGACCAACTCGGTCTCACCGATCAAATCAACTCGGTCGGTCTGAAATGACTCTGCAACTTCTGTTTCTGACCTTTTTTTGCCTCCACAGGTTGCATACAAACTCAGATTAAGACAATTTTTATATCAAAATCAATCGATTCGACGAGACGCACAACTTTCATGTTGAAACAGTTTCCATCAGAGCCCATCTTGATTGAGTTTTATGCCTTTCTTTACTCTGGTTTCAACATGAGCATCTCTGAACTTGTCATAACTTTTGAGTCCGAGCTCCATTTTAGACTATCTTGATATCCATCTTGATCTTCTCAAAGAGAGACATTCCAAGGAGACTTCCATTCATAAGTTTGAATTGATCTTGATATAATCTATGCTAATTTTATGACTGTGCCAATTTTGAGCATCAACATTTACTTAATTATTTTACCCTAGGGCCTTAGGGGAGGAGGTTCGGTGCGACCGCTGCTCGCACTATTTTTTTTGTGCTGTAAAAGAGAGTTTATTACATTGTCATAGAGTTACAGTCAAGAGGCCACAAATCCTCTATACAAGGTGGAACCGAATCCAACCAAACCGCCGTGGTCCTTTCAGAACGGCTATAGTTGGCCAAACGATCGGCAACTCTATTTTGGCTATGAAATATCTTCTGAGGATGAAACTCCCTATTACACAATAAATCCTTAATCTCAAGGACAATATGACCATAGGCCGACCGCACCAGAGCATTGTTTGATAGATAGGAAAGAGCTTCAGCTGAGTCGGACTGCAGAACGACGGGAAGTGAAAACTGTTGGATGGCCAAAGCCATTCCTTGCATCATCGCATGAGCTCGCCCTCCAGCGCATCGTTGCAGTTGAAGATGAATCGATAGGCCGCGAAGATGATCTTGCCTTCCATGTCCCGTCGGACCATGCCCGCTACAGCGGATCCATCACCAGGCTGATAAGAGCCGTCCACCGAGAGCGCCACTGTGCCAGCCCTCGGCGCAGGCCAAGGAGCAGCAACAGCAGAAGAAGGTTTAGGAGCAGTGCCTTGCATGTCCAACGTTGGCATTTTTCCTTTCACGATCTCTTCCACCGAGAAGCGCCCCGCAAGTCTAATAGATTTGTAGTAGCTATCCAGAAATTCCACAGACGCTATGATGGGGGGTGACTCCTTCCCATGTGTGAGGTCATTACGGATGTCCCAAATCCGCCAAATCATGAGTAAAATCATGGCCCAAAGATCTAATGAGCAACCATTAAGCAAATGCATGAGCCACTCCTAACCATTGTCGATTAGGCAATCATCAGAGGGTAGAGGCCACCTTGTGCGCATGTTGGTCCATAGCAATCTCGCATGAGGGCAGACCACCAGAGCGTGAAAAGTGCCATCTTCCTCCACCCCACAAACTAGGTAAGTAGAACGCTTTGCAAGATGCCTATATTTCATGTGTTGTTGTGTGGGTAGACAGCCGGTCACCACCTTCCACACCATAATCTTCATCTTTTGAGGTACCGATGACTTCCACACACAATCCCAGCTCGATCTGGCCCCGTCCGATGCTGTGCTAGAAGCCCCAACACCATGGATAATGTAATGATCATATGTAGCCACTTTGTAAGCACTTTTCACTGAGAACGCACCAGATTTTTCTGGGAACCAAGCAAGAAAGTCCGCTCGCTGCCGGGGCGACGTTCGGATCTTCATAATGTGTTGAACATCCATTGGCCAGAAAATTTCCGTTAGCCTGTCCATCCTCCAGGCACCGTTATTGTCCAAGAACGCTGAGATGCGGTTGAACTGACACCTATCTTTAGGTGTGATCGATCGAAAAGATGGTGACCGGGGGATCCATGGGTCACGCCAAGCTTTGATCGAGGACCCATCCCCCATGCGCCAAACCGTTCCTTTCTTCAACAGTTCTAAACCATGCAGAATCCCTTTCCACGCCGCTGATCCATTGTCTGAGAAGACCCTATCCAGCAGCTGGCCAGCAGGGAAGTATTTTGCCTTCATCAACCTGGCACATAAACTCTCAGGAGCATCCAACAATCGCCAGGCCTGCTTAGCCAGCAAGGCTTGGTTGAAAGCCCGCATATCTCGGAAGCCCATCCCGCCCATAGACTTGGGCAAGATCATTTTGTCCCAACTCATCCAGGCCATCTTTCTCTTCCCCTTCTCAACACCCCACCAATATTGGCGTAGCATCCGAGTCAAATCATCACACACCGAGGCTGGAAGCTTGAAGACCATCATCACATAAGTTGGTATAGCCTAGGCCACAAACTTAATTAAGATCTTCTTATTCCCAGTAGAAACATACTATTCGCTCCAGTCCACGAGCCTCTTCCTCAACCGTTCTTGCAAAGTTTCAAATTTTTACTTGTGCATTCTGCCCTCTGGCACCGGCAAGCCCAAATATTTTGGTTCAAAAACTTCCTATGTAATTTCCAACACAGTTTTTACCTCATGGATAGAAGATGGCAAGCAATCATCTGAAAAAAAGGATGGAACACTTGGATGGATTTATCAATTATCCAGTAGCCATCGCAAAGGTGTTCAACACACCTTTCACCAAACTAGCTTGTGAAGGAAATATGCCCTAGAGGCAATAATAAAGTTATTATTTATTTCCTTATTTCATGATAAATGTTTATTATTCATGCTAGAATTGTATTAACCGGAAACATAATACATGTGTGAATACATAGACAAACAGAGTGTCACTAGTATGCCTCTACTTGACTAGCTCGTTGATCAAAGATGGTTATGTTTCCTAGCCATAGACATGAGTTGTCATTTGATTAACGGGGTCACATCATTAGGAGAATGATGTGATTGACTTGACCCATTCAGTTAGCTTAGCACTCGATTGTTTAGTATGTTGCTATTGCTTTCTTCATGACTTATACATGTTCCTATGACTATGAGATTATGCAACTCCCGTTTACCGGAGGAACACTTTGTGTGCTACCAAACGTCACAACGTAACTGGGTGATTATAAAGGTGCTCTACAGGTGTCTCCGAAGGTACTTGTTGGGTTGGCGTATTTCGAGATTAGGATTTGTCACTCCGATTGTCGGAGAGGTATCTCTGGGCCCACTTGATAATGCACATCACTATAAGCCTTGCAAGCATTGTAACTAATGAGTTAGTTGCAGGATGATGTATTACAGAACGAGTAAAGAGACTTGCCGGTAACGAGATTGAACTAGGTATTGAGATACCGACGACCGAATCTCGGGCAAGTAACATACCGATGACAAAGGGAACAACGTATGTTGTTATGCGGTCTGACCGATAAGGATCTTTGTAGAATATGTGGGAGCCAATATGAGCATCCAGGTTCCGCTATTGGTTATTAACCGAAGACGTGTCTCGGTCATGTCTACATAGTTCTCGAACCCGTAGGGTCCGCACGCTTAATGTTCGATGACATTTATATTATGAGTTTATGTGTTTTGATGTACCGAAGGTTGTTCGGAGTCCCGGATGTGATCACGGACATGACGAGGAGTCTCGAAATGGTCAAGACATGAAGATTGATATATTGGAAGCCTATGTTTGGATATCGAAAGTGTTCCGGGTGAAATAGTGATTTTACCGAAGTACCGAGGGGTTACCAGAACCCCCCGGGGACTTAATGGGTCTAGGTGGAAGAGACGAGAGGCGGCTAGGGCAGGGCCGCGCCCCCCTCCCCCAGTCCGAATAGGACAAGGAGAGGGGGGCGGCGCCCCCCTTCCTTCTTCTCCTCCACTCCTTCCCCCTCCCAAGTCCTATTCCAACTAGGAAAGGGGGGGAGTCCTACTCCCGGTGGGACTAGGACTCCTCCTGGCACGCCTCTCCCCTTGGCCGGCCGCACCCCCCTTGCTCCTTTATATACGGGGGCACGGGGCACCCTAGAGACACATCAATTGATTAGTTGATCTTTTAGCCGTGTGCGGTGCCCCCCTCCACCATAGTCCACCTCGATAATACTGTAGCGGTGCTTAGGCAAAGCCCTGCGTCGGTAGAACATCATCATCGTCACCACGCCGTCGTGCTGACGAAACTCTCCCTCAACACTCGGCTGGATCAGAGTTCGAGGGACGTCATCGAGCTGAACGTGTGCTGAACTCGGAGGTGCCGTGCGTTCGGTACTTGATCGGTCAGATCATGAAGAAGTACGACTACATCAACCGCGTTATGCTAACGCTTCCGCTTTCGGTCTATGAGGGTACGTAGACAACACTCTCCCCTCTCGTTGCTATGCATCACCATGATCTTGCGTGTGCGTAGGATTTTTTTTGAAATTACTACGTTACCCAACAGTGGCATCCGAGCCTGGTTTTATGCGTTGATGTTATATGCACGAGTAGAACACAAGTGAGTTGTGGGCGATACAAGTCATATTGCTTACCAGCATGTCATACTTTGGTTCGCGGTATTGTTGGATGAAGCGGCCCGGACCGACATTACGCGTACGCTTACGCGAGACTGGTTTTACCGTCGTGCTATGCACACAGGTGACTAGCGGGTGTCAGTTTCTCCAACTTTAGTTGAACCGAGTGTAGCTACGCCCGGTCCTTGAGAAGGTTAAAACAGCACTAACTTGACGAGCTATCGTTGTGGTTTTGATGCGTAGGTAAGAGCGGTTCTTGCTAAGCCCGTAGCAGCCACGTAAAACTTGCAACAACAAAGTAGAGGACGTCTAACTTGTTTTTGCAGGGCATGTTGTGATGTGATATGGTCAAGACGTGATGAGATATAATTTGTTGTATGAGATGATCATGCTTTGTTGAAATTATCGGCAACTGGCAGAAGCCTTATGGTTGTCTCTTATTGCATAAGATGCAAGCGCCAATTAATTGCTTTACTTTATCGCTGTGCGATAGCAATAGTTGCAAGAGCAATAGTTGGCGAGACGACCATGTTACGACACATTGATATAGATCAAGATGATGGAGATCATGGTGTCATGCCGGTGACGATGAAGATCATGACGATGCTTTGGAGATGGAGATCAAAGGCACAAGATGATGATGGCCATATCATGTCACATATTTTGATTGCATGTGATGTTTATCTTTTATACATCTTATTTTGCTTTGATTGACGGTAGCATTATAAGATGATCTCTCACTAAATTTCAAGACAGAAGTGTTCTCCCTGAGTATGCACCATTGCCAAAGTTCGTCGTGCCCAGACACCACGTGATGATCGTGTGTGATAAGCTCTACGTCCATCTACAATGGGTGCAATCCAGTTTTGCACACGCAGAATACTCAGGTTAAACTTGACGAGCCTAGCATATGCAGATATGGCCTTGAAACAGTGAGACCGAAAGGTCGAGCGTGAATCATATAGTAGATATGATCAAACATAGTGATGTTCACCATTGAAAACTACTCCATTTCACGTGATTATCAGTTATGGTTTAGTTGATTTGGATCACGTGATCACTTAGATGATTAGAGGGATGTCTATCTAAGTGGGAGTTCTTAAGTAATATGATTAATTGAACTTTAATTTATCATGAACTTAGTCCTGGTAGTATTATCATATCTATTTTGTAGATCAATAGCTAGCGTTGTTGCTTCCTTATGTTTTATATGTGTTCCTAGAGAAAACTAAGTTGAAAGATGATAGTAGCAATAATGCGGACTGGCTCCGTGATCTGAGGTTTATCCTCATTGCTGCACAGAAAAATTATGTCCTTGATGCACCGCTAGGTGACAAACCTATTGCGGGAGCAGATGCAGACGTTATGAACGTTTGGCTAGCTCAACTACTTGATAGTTTAGTGCACCATGCTTAACGCCTTAGAATCGGGACTTCAAAGACGTTTTGAACGTCATGGACCATATGAGATGTACAAGGAGTTGAAGTTAGTATTTCAAGCAAATACCCGAGTTGAGAGATATGGAATCTCCAACAAGTTCTATAGCTAAAAGATGGAGGAGAATAGCTCAAGCATTGAGCATGTGCTCAGATTGTCTGAGTACTACAATCGCTTGAATCAAGTGGGAGTTAATCTTCCAGATAAAATAGTGATTGACAGAATTCTCTATTCACCATCACCAAGTTAGTGGAACTTCGTAATGAACTATAATATGCAAGGGATAACAGAAACGATTCCCAAGCTCTTCGTGATGCTGAAATCGACGAAGGTAGAAATCAAGAAAAACATCAAGTGTTGATGGTTGACAAGACCACTAGTTTAAAAAAAGGGCAAATGGAAGAAGGGGAACTTCAAGAAGAACGGCAAGCAAGTTGCTGCTCAAGTGAAGAAGCCCAAGTCTGAACCTAAGCCTGAGACTGAGTGCTTCTACTGCAAAGGGACTGGTCACTGGAAGCGGAACTACCCCAAGTATTTGGCGGATAAGAAGGATGGCAAAGTGAACAAAGGTATATTTGATATACATGTTATTGATGTGTACTTTACTAGTGTTTATAGCAACCCCTCAGTATTTGATACTAGTTCAGTTGCTAAGATTAGTAACTCGAACCGGGAGTTGCAGAATAAACAGAGACTAGTTAAGGGTGAAGTGACGATGTGTGTTGGAAGTGGTTCTAAGATTGATATGATCATCATCGCACACTCCCTATACTTTCGGGATTTGTGTTGAACCTAAATAATTGTTATTTGGTGTTTGCGTTGAGCATGAATATGATTTGATCATGTTTATTGCAATACGGTTATTCATTTAAGTTAGAGAACAATTGTTGTTCTGTTTACATGAATAAAACCTTGTATGGTCATACACACCAACTAAAATGGTTTGTTGGATCTCGATCGTAGTAACACACATATTCATAATATTGAAGCCAAAAGATGCAAAGTTAATAATGATAGTGCAACTTATTTATGGCACTGCCCTTTAGGTCATATTGGTGTAAAGCGCATGAAGAAACTCCATGCTGATGGGATTTTGGAATCACTTGATTATGAATCACTTGATGCTTGCGAACCATGCCTTATGGGCAAGATGACTAAAACTCCGTTCTCCGGAACAATGGAGCGAGCAACTGACTTATTGGAAATAATACATACTGATGTATGCGGTCCGATGAGTGTTGAGGCTTGCGGCAGGTATCATTATTTTCTGACATTCACATATAATTTGAGCAGATATGGGTATATCTACTTGATGAAACATAAAGTCTGAAATATTTGAAAAGTTCATATAATTTCAGAGTGAAGTGGAAAATCATCGTAGCAAGAAAATAAAGTTTCTACGATCTGATCATGGAGGAGAATATTTGAGTTACGAGTTTGGTCTTCAATTAAAATAATGTGGAATAGTTTCACAAACTCATGCCACCTGGAACACCACAGCATAATGGTGTGTCCGAACATCATAACCGTACTTTATTGGATATAGTGCAATCTATGATGTCTCTTACCGATTTACCACTATCATTTTGGGGTTATGCATTAGAGACAACTGCATACACATTAAAATGGGCACCATCTAAATCCATTGAGATGACACCTTATGAACTGTGGTTTGGCAAGAAACCAAAGTTGTCGTTTCTTGAAGTTTGGGGTTGCGGTACTTATGTGAAAAAGTTTCAACATGATAAGCTTGAACCCAAATCGGAGAATGTGTCTTCATAGGATACCCAAAGGAGACTATTGGGTATATCTTCTATCACAGGTCCAAAGGCAAATTCGTTGCTAAGAATGGATCCTTTCTAGAGAAGGAGTTTCTCTCAAAAGAAGTGAGCGGGAGGAAAGTAGAACTGGATAAGGTAACTGTACCTTCTTCCGAATTGGAAAGTAGTTCATCACTGAAATCAGTTCCAGTGATGCTTACACCAATTAGTGAGGAAGTTAATGATGATGATCATGAAGCTTCAGATCAAGTTACTACCGAACCTCGTAGGTCAACCAGAGTATGTTTCGCACCAGAGTGGTACGGTAATCCTATTCTGGAGTTCATGTTACTTGACCATGACGAACCTACAAACTATGAGGAAGCGATGATGAGCCCAGATTCCGCAAAATGGTTTGAGGCCATGAAATCTGAGATAGGATCCGTGTATGAGAACAAAGTATGGACTTTGGTTGATTTGCCCGATGATCGGCAAGCCATAGAAAATAAATGGATCTTCAAGAGGAAGACGGACGCTGATAGTAGTGTTACTATCTACAAAGCTAGAATTGTCGCAAAAGGTTTTCGACAAGTTCAAGGTATTGACTATGTTGAGAGTTTCTCACTCGTATCTATGCTTAAGTCTGTCCGAATCATGTTAGCAATTGCCGCATTTTATGAAATCTGGCAAATGGATAAACAAAACTGCATTCCTTAATGGATTTATTAAAAAAGAGTTGTATATGATGCAAACAGAAGGTTTTGTCAATCCTAAAGGTGCTAACAAAATATGCAAGCTCCAGCGATCCATCTATGGACTGGTGCAAGCATCTCGGAGTTGGAATATACGCTTTGATAAGTTGATCAAAGCATATAGTTTTATACAGACTTGCGGTGAAGCCTGTATTTCAAGAAAGTGAGTGGGAGCACTACAGCATTTCTGATAAGTATATGTGAATGACATATTGTTGATCAGAAATAATGTAGAATTATTCTGCAAAGCATAAAGGAGTGTTTGAAAGGAGTTTTTCAAAGAAAGACCTCGATGAAGCTGCTTACATATTGAGCATCAAGATCTATAGAGATAGATCAAGACGCTTGATAAGTTTTTTCAATAAGTACATACCTTGACAAGATT
This sequence comes from Aegilops umbellulata, assembly GCA_032464435.1. Classification (NCBI taxonomy): domain Eukaryota; kingdom Viridiplantae; phylum Streptophyta; class Magnoliopsida; order Poales; family Poaceae; genus Aegilops; species Aegilops umbellulata. The sequence continues at coordinate 411,275,706 of CP136055.1, forward strand.
TTGAAGTAGTTCAAAATGGAACACTCAAAGAAAGAGTTCTTGCCTGTGTTACAAGGTGTGAAATTGAGTAAGACTCAAAGCCCGACCACGGCAGAAGATAGAAAGAGAATGAAAGTCATTCCCTATGCTTTGGCCATAGGTTCTATATAGTATGCCATGCTGTGTACCAGATCTATTGTATACCCTACACTGTTTTTGGCAAGGGAGTACAATAGTGATCTAGGAGTAGATCACTGGACAACGGTCAAAATTATCCTTAGTGGAATAAGGATATGTTTCTCGATTATGGAGGTGAAAAAAAGGTTCGTCATAAAGGGTTACATCGATGCAAGTTTTGACACTGATCCAGACGACTCTAAGTCTCAATCTGGATACATATTGAAAGTGAGAGCAATTAGCTAGAGTAGCTCTATGCAGAGCATTGTTGACATAGAAATTTGCAAAATACATACGGATCTGAATGTGTCAGACCCGTTGACTAAACTTCTCTCACAAGCAAAACATGATCACACCTTAGTACTCTTTGGGTGTTAATCACATAGCGATGTGAACTAGATTATTGACTCTAGTAAACCCTTCGGGTGTTGGTCACATGACGATGTGAACTATGGGTGTTAATCACATGGTGATGTGAACTATTGATGTTAAATCACATGGCGATGTGAACTAGATTGTTGACTCTAGTGCAAGTGGGAGACTGAAGAAAATATGCCCTAGAGGCAATAATAAAGTTATTATTTATTTCCTTATTTCATGATAAATGTTTATTATTCATGCTAGAATTTTATTAACCGGAAACATAATACATGTGTGAATACATAGACAAACAGAGTGTCACTAGTATGGCTCTACTTGACTAGCTCGTTGATCAAAGATGGTTATGTTTCCTAGCCATAGACATGAGTTGTCATTTGATTAACGGGGTCACATCATTAGGAGAATGATGTGATTGACTTAACCCATTCCGTTAGCTTAGAACTCGATCGTTTAGTATGTTGCTATTGCTTTCTTCATGACTTATACATGTTCCTATGAGTATGAGATTATGCAACTCCCGTTTACCGGAGGAACACTTTGTGTGCTACCAAACGTCACAACGTAACTGGGTGATTATAAAGGTGCTCTACAGGTGTCTCCGAAGGTACTTGTTGGGTTGGCGTATTTCGAGATTAGGATTTGTCACTCCGATTGTCGGAGAGGTATCTCTGGGCCCACTTGGTAATGCACATCACTATAAGCCTTGCAAGCATTGTAACTAATGAGTTAGTTGCGGGATGATGTATTACGGAACGAGTAAAGAGACTTGCCGGTAACGAGATTGAACTAGGTATTGAGATACCGACGGTCGAATCTCGGGCAAGTAACATACCGATGACAAAGGGGACAAAGTACGTTGTTATGTGGTCTGCCCGATAAAGATATTCGTAGAATATGTGGGAGACAATATGAGCATCCAGGTTCTGCTATTGGTTAATGACCGGAGACGTGTCTCGGTCATGTCTACATAGTTCTTGAACCCGTAGGGTCCGCATGCTTAACGTTTTGATGACAGTTATATTATGAGTTTATGTGTTTTGATGTACCGAAGGTTGTTCGGAGTCCCGGATGTGATCACGGACATGACGAGGAGTCTCGAAATGGTCGAGACATGAAGATTGATATATTAGAAGCCTATGTTTGGATATCGGAAGTGTTTCGGGTGAAATAGTGATTTTACCGGAGTACCGAGGGGTTACTGGAACCCCCCGGGGACTTAATGGGCCTTAATGGGCCTAGGTGGAAGAGAGGAGAGGCGGCTAGGGCAGGGCCGCGCGCCCCTCCCCCCAGTTTGAATAGGACAAGGAGAGGGGGTGTCGCCCCCCTTCTTTCTTCTCCTCCACTCCTTCCCCCTCCCAAGTCCTATTCCAACTAGGAAAGGGGGGAGTCCTACTCCCGGTGGGAGTAGGACTCCTCCTGGCGCGCCTCTCCCCTTGGCCGGCCGCACCCCCTTGCTCCTTTATATACGGGGGCAGGGGGCACCCTAGAGACACAACAATTGATCAGTTAATCTTTTAGCCGTGTGCGGTGCCCCCCTCCACCATAGTCCACCTCGATAATATTGTAGCGGTGCTTAGGAGAAGCCCTGCGTCGGTAGAACATCATCATCGTCACCACACCGTCGTGCTGACGAAACTCTCCCTCAACACTCGGCTGGATCGGAGTTCGAGGGACGTCATCGGGCTGAACGTGTGCTGAACTCGGAGGTGCTATGCGTTCGGTACTTGATCGGTCGGATCGTGAAGAAGTACGACTACATCAACCGCGTTGTGTTAACGCTTCCGCTTTTGGTCTACGAGGGTACGTAGACAACACTCTTCCCTCTCGTTGCTATGCATCACCATGATCTTGCGTGTGCGTAGGAATTTTTTTGAAATTACTACGTTACCCAACAGCTTGTTGTTGTGAAGCTTGGATGAATAAAAGTGAATCATCCGCAAACAGGAGCTCCTCTACATATACTGACCCCTCTGAGGCCCTTCTCCCTTATGGACTTGTTGATCAAAGCAGAGAGCGCGTCAGCCACAAATAAGATAAGGAAGGGGGACAGCGGGTTACCTTGGCTTAGACCTCTCGATGGGGAAAAGGACTCGAGCAGCTTGCCATTGAAATTCACCGAGAACCTCACCGAGGAAACACATGCCATAACACGGGAAATCCACCATGTGGAGAAACCCCACTTCTCCAGAGCCTTCTTCAGAAAGTCCCAATCCACACGGTCATAGGCCTTTGACAGATCAAGCTTTTAAGCACAGAAAGCCGGGGAGTTCTCCTTAATAGACTGTATATGGTGGATACACTCGAAAGCAATTATGGAATTATCAGAGATAAGCCTTCCTGGAATAAAAGCACTCTGCTTTTTCAGATATGAGATCTGTCAGAAGAGGTCTCAACCTGTTCACCATACATTTAGAAACAATTTTGTAAACCACGTTACAGAGACTAATTGGACTGAAATCCTTTAATTCCTTAGGGTGAGGAATCTTAGGAATTAGGACAATAGCTATATCATTAACACCATCTGTCATCATTCCTGTGTTAAAGAAGTTTTGGACAACATTCACAATCTCTGTCTTGAGCACCGGCCAATTACCCTAATAGAATCTGGCAGGGAAGCCATCACAACCTGGGGCCTTCAAGGGGCCAATCTGAAACAGGGCATCAGAGATCACCTTCTCTGAGTAAGCCTGGCACAAGGTCTCATTCATCTCTCTTGAAACCTTCGGTGAAATACATTCCAACACCTCCTCCGGCGCTAGGATAGGGTCCTTGGTATAGATTTCTTTGAACTAGGAGCTTGCCATTCTCTCCATATACGAAGGAGAGTTGCACCAAGAGCCATTAGATTTCATTAAGCGTCGAATGTGATTCCTTCGGGCCCTCCAAACTGCCCACCGGTGCAAGTATTTGGTGTTGCGTTCACCCTCCTTTAACCACGTTATTCTTGAGCGTTGTAATTACATCATCTCTTCTCTATATAGCATCTCATCCAGTTGGTTCATCTTGCTCCGAAACCGCTGCTCACACTCACTGTGTTGTCTCCTCAAACTCCTAGTAGAACCTCTAGAGCCCCTAGCTTGAGGGGACTTGCCCTTGTCCTCCACGTTGAATACTTGCGCACATGTCGGCGAAACGAAAAGTATGTTTGGGCCATGTCAGTGTTGTTTAAGCTCCAACCCAAGAACATACTTGAGGATGGTAGGTAGCACACACTTCATTGTCTTTTCTTCCAACAGCGCACCCCTATTGCTCCACCCATTCATTAATGTTTCTTATTAATAGGCCGAACTGTAGATGCAAATAGGTAGTTATACAAGCTCACACAAATATAATTTTGCTCTCTCTTAACTTCTTAACTGAATGTGCTCACTAGATCAATTGTGTAACAAAGGATAAGGTAACTGATCACAGGTTAGCTCTCACTCGTTTTTGGGAGTATCGAGAACCTACCTTAAGCCTTTTTTCTCTATATGTGTTTTTTGTCAATTTTCTTTCAGTTTATTGTTTTTTTTGCTTTTTTTCCTTTCTTCTTCTTTTTCCCATTTAAAAATTCAAAAATATTTATGAAATTTATAAAAGAATCAAAACATTTGTTGAAATCTGGAAACATTTTTTCAAATTCATGATTTTCAACATTTGGAATTTTTTTGTAACTTGTTAAATTTGTGAACATGTTTTGAATCAGAAAATCATTTTTGAATTCGTGATTAATTATCATTTTTTTAAATCCTAGAACATTATTGAAATTTGCAACGGTTTACAGAAATTTATAATTTTTCCAAATAAATGAAAAAATTCAAAATAATGGGCAATTTTTTAAATCCAAGGACATTATTCAAATCTGTGAATATTTTCACATTCAAGAAATTCTTATGAAATCTAGGAATTTTTTAAAAATTATTTGTTTTTAAAATCTGGAACATTTTTAAAATTCGTGAATATTTTCAAATTTTGATCTTTTTAAAACAATTATGAATATCTTTTGAACTTCGGAACATCCTACAAAATCCTGAACAATGTTCAATTTAAAACCTTTTTGTTTAAATTTTCAAACATTTTTCATTTTTCATGAAAGTTTTTATATTTCTTTAATAATCTGAAAACTTAAAAAAGGAAGCAGTCAGACATCGTCCCCGTAATGGGCCGGACAGGAAGCAAGCGCCAAGGGTGTTTTTTTTTGTTTTTCTATTTTCTTTGTGTTTACTTTATATTTATTTTTTCTGTATATATCTTCTCAATTAAGAAAATCTGTAAAGAGTTTTTATTAACTATTTGAACCCATGAAGATGTTTGAAATTCATGAAATTTTTTAGTTTTGCAAATAATTTTAAATTTCCAAACACTTTTTTTGTTTCACGCACAATTTCAAGTAGGTGAACATGTTTTCAAATTTCTGAAAATATATTAAATCCATGAACACAATTTTTTTAGTGCCCAACGTTTTGAAAAGTAAAACAATTTAAAACCCGTTATTTATTTTTGAATTCATGAACATTTTTCAAGTTCACAAACATTTTATAATTATTTATTTGCTTTTATTTTATGAATTTTTTTAATTTGTTTCAAAATTCATGAGCACCTTTCGAATTGTGGCTAATGGATTTTCATTTTTGTGTTGGAAGCATGGACGGGGATGGCCGACCCGTCATTTTCAGCCAAAAGAAGCGTCCATCTTACAGAGACATCGCAAACTGAGGATAATATCTTGCATGATATTTTCCAGATTTCCTTCATCGTGCCAATTTATTCCTTCGTTTAATTATTTTACCCGAGAGCCTTAGGGGAGGAAGGAATCTTGGTCACCGCTCTCCGTCAAACTCCTAGTCGAACCTTTGGAGCCCCTCGCTTTAGGGGACTTGCCCTTGCCTTTCACCTAGAGACTTGCGAACAAGGCAACAAAAGGAAAAGTGTGTTTCGGCCATGTCTGTGTTGTTTAAGCTCCAGTCAAAGAACATGCTTGAGGATGGTAGCTAGCATGCGCTTCACTGTTTTTCCTCCGACAACACCCTTGTTGCTCCAACCATGCATTAATGTTGCTTATTAGAGGGCTGAACTGCAGATGCTAATAGGTAGTTATAAGGGATCATACAAATATATATTTTCTCTCTCTTAACTTATTAACCGAATGTGTGCGCACTTGTGTAGAAAACAAATAAAGTAACTTATCACCGGTTACTTCTCATCGGTTTCTGGGAAGTATCTAGAACCTTCCGTGGACCCTTTTTTTTCTCTCAATACAGTTTTCTTTCAATTTTCTTTAAGTTTTCTCGTTTTCCTTTTCCCCTTTTCTCATTTTTAAATTCATAAATATTTCTTAAATATATAAAAAATTGAAACATTTTTTGTAATCTGGTAAGATTTTTGGAAATTTGGACATCTTTTCATATTCATTACGTTTTGACATTTGGAACATAGTTTGTAACTCGGAATTTTTAGAGAAAATTATTGAACATGTTTCTTTGAAATCCAGCACATTTTTCAAATTCGTGAATATTTTTTCAATCTGTAATATTATTTGAAATCCAGGATTATTTTTTTAAGTTATGAACATTTACTTTTACATTCAAAGTTTTTTTTGAAATAAAGGAACATTATTTTCAAATAACTAGAAATATTTGAGATACAAGGAAATTAAAAAAAATTATGAACATTGCTTAAAGTTTGGAAATATTTCTGAATTCAAGAACAATCTCTGAAATCCAAGATTATTTTAAGAACTTTTTTTAATAATTTTTTGATCTTTTTCAATAAGTGGGAAAAATTTCCAATTCATCATTTTTTTAAATCTTGAACATTTTTTAGTTTCATGAAAATATTTTAAAATACGGAGCATTTTCTAAAGTCCTGAACATTTTTCAAATTTTAAACATCTGGTTCAAATAGTAAGAAAATCTTCAATTTTCTGTGAACATTTTTATCTCTGTAAAAAATCTGAAAAACTAAAACCAAAAAACTAAAAAGGAGCCGCCTCACCTCATCCTAGTCGGCCGAATAGCAAGTGTTAGGGATTTTGTTTTCTTTTTGTTGATTTACTTTTTATGTACTTTAATTAAAAAACTTCATAGTTATTTTTCTTTTCTCATTTTCTTGTTCAAAACTTCTGAACAATTTTTGACTTTGTAAACAATTTCTCAACCTTGAACATTTATGAAATTCATGACATTATTTAATTTTGTATGTAAATTTTAAATTCACAAAAAAAATCCAGCAACAATTTCAAATTGGCAAACTTGTTTTCATTTTTTTATAAAAATTCTTGAACCCTTTTTGAATTCGAAAATTTCCAAACTGGGAAAATTTTAAAATCCATAAATTTTTTTGGAATTCAGGAACATTTTTTTAAAATTTGGATGACTTTTTAAATTCGTGAAACATTTGTTGGAATCCTATAATATTTTTTAAAATTCATTGGTATTTTTAATATTTAGGGTATTTTTTATGTTTGGGAACAATTGTGGTCTTCATGCACATTTGTAATCCAGAATGTTTTTAAATTTCATGAATATATATTTAAATCTGATACATTTTTAAAATCCGTGAATATTTTTTTTGAATTTTGAGCTTTTTGTTCAAAATTTAAAACATTTTCCCCATTTTTTTGAAGATTTTTTTATCTCGTTAAAAATCTGAACACCTGAAAAAGAACAAACAAACAAAAAAAATAGCTGCTCACATTTTTCCTTTTCTTCATTATTTGTGAACAATTTTTGAATTTGTAAATTTTCTGAACCCGTGAGCATTTTTCATTCATGACATTTTTAAATTTTGCAAAAATAATTCTAAATTGTTTAACACTTCTTTTTCATGAAAAATTTCTGATCGGCAAACATAGTTTCAAATTTGTCCATAGCTTTTTAAAATTAATGAACACTTATTTGAATTCACAAACATTTGTAAAAGTTCGGAACGGCTCCAGAAGTGTTCCAAATGGTTTCAGTAGAGTCCCGCAAGTGCCCGGGAGCACCTTGGAATTTTATAGAAGGCACTTGAACCTTCTAAAAGGTTTGAAAAACTTTTGCAACGTTCAAAGGGGTCCTAGTGGGCTGCCACTTGGCTGGGCCAAGTAACATGCATCACATGGGCCCCAATGGGCCTAATAGGGGCGCACCAAGCATTGCTTGCGAGGCATGCCACCCTAGAGGAGTCCTAGGAGGACTAAGACTCCCCTAGGGTTTCAGCCGCAGCAAGGGGAGACCCCCTCCCTAAGTCGGCTGCCCCGTTAGCCACCTACAAAAGTTAGGAGGGGGCACCTTCCTGTTGGAGAACGTAGCAGAAATTCAAAATTTTCCTACGTGTCACCAAGATCTATCTATGGAGAAACCAGCAACGAGGGGAAGGAGAGTGCATCTACATACCCTTGTAGATCGCTAAGCGGAAGCGTTCAAGTGAACGGGGTTGATGGAGTCGTACTCGCCGTGATCCAAATCACCGATGATCCTAGTGCCGAACGGACGGCACCTCCGCGTTCAACACACGTACAGCCCGGGGACGTCTCCTCCTTCTTGATCCAGCAAGGGGAGAGGAGAAGTTGAGGGAAAAACTCCGACAGCACGACGGCATGGTGGTGATGGAGCTCGTGGCTCTCCGGCAGGGCTTCGCCAAGCACTACGGAGGAAGACGAGGTGTTGGAGGAGGGAGAGGGCTGCGCCAAGGGAAGGGTACGGCTGCCCTCTCTCTTCCTCACTATATATAGGGGTAAGGGAGGAGGGGAAGGCGCCCTAGGGTTCCCTAGGGGAGGGGCGGCGGCCACAGGGGAAACCCTAGATGGGTTTGGGCGCCCCCACCCCCTAGGAAACTTGCCCCCCAAGCCGGGAGGGGGGGCTGCCCTAGGGGTGGCGCCCCCACCTCTCTGGTTACGTGAGATGGGGTTGGGAGGGGCGCTCAGCCCCTTAGTGGGCTGATGTGCCCTCTCCCCTAGGCCCATAAGGCCCCCCAACGCTTGCCGGGGCCTCCGAAACCCCTTTCGGACACGCTGGTCATCACCTGGTACCCCCAGAACAATTCCGGACTCCAATACCCTTCGTCCAATATACCGATCTTCACCTCCGGACCATTCCGGAGCTCCTCGTCATGTCCGGGATCTGATCCGGGACTCCGAACAACCTTCGGTAACCACATACTATTTCCCATAACAACTCTAGTGTCACCGAACCTTAAGTGTGTAGACCCTACGGGTTCGGGAACCATGCAGACATGACCGAGACAACTCTCCGGCCAATAACCAACAGCGGGATCTGGATACCCATATTGGCTCCCACATGTTCCACGATGATCTCATCGGATGAACCACGATGTCGAGGATTCAATCAATCCCGTATTCAATTCCCTTTGTCTAGCGGTATTGTACTTGCCCGAGATTCGATCGTCGGTATCCCTATACCTTGTTCAATCCCGTTACCGGCAAGTCTCTTTACTCGTTCCGTAACACATCATCCCGCGATCAACTCCTTGATCACATTGTGCACATTATGATGATGTCCTACCGAGTGGGCCCAGAGATACCTCTCCGTCACACGGAGTGACAAATCCCAGTCTCGATTCGTGCCAACCCAACAGACACTTTCGGAGATACCTGTAGTGTACCTTTATAGCCACCCAGTTACGTTGTGACGTTTGGCACACCCAAAGCACTCCTACGGTATCCGGGAGTTACACAATCTCATGGTCTAAGGAAACGATACTTGACATTAGAAAAGCTTTAGCATACGAACTACACGATCTTTGTGCTAGGCTTAGGATTGGGTCTTGTCCATCACATCATTCTCATAATGATGTGATCCCGTTATCAACGACATCCAATGTCCATGGTCAGGAAACCGTAACCATCTATTGATCAACGAGCTAGTCAACTAGAGGCTTACTAGGGACATGGTGTTGTCTATGTATCCACACATGTATCTGAGTTTCCTATCAATACAATTATAGCATGGATAATAAACGATTATCATGAACAAGGAAATATAATAATAATCAATTTATTATTGCCTCTAGGGCATATTTCCAACAGTCTCCCACTTGCACTAGAGTCAATAATCTAGTTCACATCGCCATGTGATTAACACTCACAAGTCACATCGCTATGTAACCAACATCCAAGAGTCTAGTTCACATCACTATGTGATTAGCACTCAATGAGTTCTGTGTTTGATCATGTTGCTTGTGAGAGAGGTTTTAGTCAACGGGTCTAAACCTTTCAGATCCGTGTGTGCTTTACAAATCTCTATGTCATCTCCTAGATGTAGCTACCACGTTCTATTTGGAGCTATTCCAAATAACTGTTCTACTTGGAGCTATTCTAAATTGTTGCTCCATTATACGTATCCGGTATCCCTACTCAGAGCTATCCGGATAGGTGTTAAGCTTGCATCGACGTAACCCTTTACGACGAACTCTTTTACCACCTCCATAATCGAGAAAATTCCTTAGTCCACTAGTTACTAAGGATAACTTTGACCGCTGTCCTGTGATCCATTCTTGGATCACTCTTGTACCCCCTTGACTGACTCATGGCAAGGCACACTTCAGGTGCGGCACACAGCATAGCATACTGTAGAGAACCTATGACAAAAGCATAGGGGACGACCTTCGTCCTTCCTCTTTCTTCTGCCGTGGTCGAGCTTTAAGTCTTAACTTCATACCTTACAACTCAGGCAAGAACTCCTTCTTTGACTGATCCATCTTGAACACCTTCAAGATCATGTTAAGGTATGTGCTCATTTGAAAGTACCATTAAGCGTTTCGATCTATCCTTATAGATCTTGATGCTCAATGTTCAAGTAGCTTAATCTAGGCTTTCCATTGAAAAACACTTTCCAAATAACTCTATATATGCTTTCTAGAAATTCTACATCATTTCTGATCAACAATATGTCAACAACATATACTCATCAGAAATTCTATAGTGCTCCCACTCACTTCTTTGGAAATACAAGCTTCTCATAAACTTTGTATACACCAAAATCTTTGATCATCTCATCAAAGCACACATTCCAACTCCGAGATGCTTACTCCAGTCCTTAGAAGGATTGCTGGAGCTTTGCATACTTATTAGCATCTTTCAGGATTGACAAAACCTTCCGGTTGTATCACATACAACCTTTCCTCAAAAAAAACGTCGAGGAAACAATGTTTTGACATCCTATCTGCAAGATTTCATAAATAATGCAGTAATAGCTAATATAATTCCAACAGACTTTTAGCATCGCTACGAGTGAGAAAGTCTCATCGTAGTCAACTCCTTGAACTTGTCAGAAAACATCTTAACGACAAGTCGAGCTTTCTTAATGGTGACATTTACCATCATTGTCCGTCTTCCTTTTAAAATCCATATGTACCCAACAGCCTTATGACCATCAAGTAATTCTTCCAAAGTCTACACTTTGTTTTCATACATGGATCCTTTCTCGGATTTTTTGGCCTCGAGCCATTCATTGGAATCCGGGCCCACCATCGCTTCTCCATAGCTCGTAGGTTCATTGTTGTCTAGCAACATGACTTCCAAGACAGGATTACGTACCACTCTGAAGTAATACGCATCCTTGTCATCCTACGAGGTTTGGGAGTGCCTTGATCCGAAGTCTCATGATCACTATCATAAGCTTCCACTTCAATTGGTGTAGGTGCCATAGGAACAATTCATGTGCCTTGCTACACACTAGTTGAAGTGACAGTTCAACAACCTCATCAAGTCTCCACCATCCTCCCACTCAATTCTTTCGAGAGAAACTTTTCCTCGAGAAAGGACCCGATTCGAGAAACAATCCCTATTGCTTTCGGATCTGAGACAGGAGGTATACCCAACTGTTTTGGGTGTCCTATGAAGATGCAGTTATCCGCTTTGGGTTCGAGCTTATCAGCCTGAAACCTTTTCATATAAGCGTCGCAGCCCCAAACTTTTTTAAGAAATGACAGCTCAGGTTTCTCTAAACCATAGTTCATACGGTGTCATCTTATCGGAATTACGTGGTGCCCTATTTAAAGTGAGTGCGGTTGTCTCTAATGCCTAACCCATGAACGATAGTGGTAATTCGATAAGAGACATCATGGTATTCATCATATCCAATAGGGTGCAGTCATGATGTTCGGACACACCATCACACTATGGTGTTCCAGGCGGTACTAGTCGTGAAATAATTTCCACAGTGTCTCAATTGTGTACCAAACTCGCAACTCAGATATTCATCTCTATGATCATATCATAGATATTTTATCCTCTTGTCACGACGATATTCAACTTCACTCTGAAATTACTTGAACCATTCAATAATTCAGACTTGTGTTTCATCAAGTAAATATGCTCAGTATCTACTCAAATCATCTGTGAAGTAAGAGCATAACGATATCCACTGCGTGCCTCAGCACTCATTGGACTGCACACATCAAAATGTGTTACTTCCAACAAGTTGCTTTCTTGTTCCATTTTACTGAAACCGAAGCTTTCAGTCATCTTGCCCATGTGGTATGATTTGCATGTCTCAAGTGATTCAAAATCAAGTGAGTCCAAACGGTCCATCTGCATGGAGTTTCTTCATGCGTATATACCAACAGACATGGTTCACATGTCTCAATCTTTTCAGAAATGAGTGAGTTCAAAGATCCATCAGCATGGAGCTTCTTCATGCGTTTTATACCAATATGACTTACATGGCAGTGCCACAAGTAGGTGGTACTATCATTACTATCTTATATCTTTTGGCATGAACATGTGTATCACTATGATCGAGATTCAATAAACCATTCATTCTAGGTGCAAGACCATTGAAGGTATTTATTCAAATAAATAGAGTAATCATTATTCTCTTTAAATGAATAACCGTATTGCGATAGACATAGTCCAATCATGTCTATGCTCAACGCAAATACCAAATAACAATTATTCAGGTTTAACACCAATCTCGATGGTAGAGGGAGCGTGCGATGCTTGATCGCATCAACCTTGGAAACATTTCCAACACATCTCGTCAGCTCACCTTTAGCTAGTCTCCGTTTATTCCGTAGCTTTTATTTCGAGTTACTAACACTTAGCAACCGAACCGGTATCTAATACCCTGATGCTACTAGGAGTACTAGTAAAGTACACATTCACATAATGTATATCCAATATACTTCTACCGACAGCCTTCTCATCTACCAAGTATCTAGGGTAATTCTGCTCCGGTGGTTGTTCCCCTTATTACAGAAGCACTCAGTCTCGGGTTTGGGTTTAACCTTGGGTTTCTTCACTAGAGCAGCAGCTGATTTGCCGTTTCATGAAGTATCCCTTCTTGCCCTTGCCCTTATTGAAACTAGTGGTTTCACTAACCATCAACAATTGATGCTCCTTCTTGATTTCTACTTTCGCGGTGTCAAACATCGCGAATATTTCAAGGATCATCATATCTATCCCTGATATGTTATAGTTCATCACGAAGCTCTAGCAGCTTGGTGGCAATGACTTTGGAGAAACATCACTATCTTATCTGGAAGATCAACTCCCACTCGATTCAAGTGATTGTTGTACTCAAACAATTTGAGCACAAGCTCAACGATTGAGCTTTTCTCCCTTAGTTTGCAGGCTAAGAAAATCGTCGGAGGTCTTATACCTCTTGACGTGGGCACGAGCCTGAAAACCCAATTTCAGCCCTCGAAATATCTCATATGTTCCGCGACATTTCAAAAATGTCTTCGGTGCCTCAATTCTAAACCATTTGTCACTACCGAACTATCATGTAGTCATCAAAACGTGTATGTCTTATGTTCGCAACATCCACAGACCACGTTCGAGGTCCAGCACACCGAGTGGTGCATTAAGGACACAAGCCTTCTACTGTCCGCATAATTGCTACTATCAACTTTCAACTATATTTTCTCTAGGAACATATCTAAAACAGTAGAACTTAAGCGCGAGCTACGACATAATTTGCAAAATCTTTTTGACTATGTTTAGGATAATTAAGTTCATCTTATGAACTCCCACTCAGATAGACATCCCTCTAGTCATCTAAGTGATTACATGATCCGAATCAACTAGGCCGTGTCCGATCATCACGTGAGACGGACTAGTCAACGTCGGTGAACATCTTCATGTTGATCGTATCTTCCATACGACTCATGCTCGACCTTTCGGTCTTCTGTGTTCCGAGGCCATGTCTGTACATGCTAGGCTCGTCAAGTTAACCCTAAGTGTTTTGCATGTGTAAAACTGTCTTACACCCGTTGTATGTGAACGTAAGGATCTATCACACCCGATCATCACGTGGTGCTTCGAAACGACGAACTGTAGCAACGGTGCATAGTTAGGGGAGAACACTTCTTGAAATTGTTGTAAGGGATCATCTTATTTACTACCGTCGTTCTAAGCAAATAAGATGTATAAACATGATAAACATCACATGCAATCAAATAGTGACATGATATGGCCATCATCACTTTGCTCCTTTTGATCTCCATCTTCGGGGCTCCATGATCATCATCATCACCGGCATGACATCATGATCTCCATCATCGTGTCTTCTTGAAGTTGTCACGTCATCTATTACTTCTACTACTACAGCTAACGGTTAGCAATAAAGTAAAGTAATTACATGACGTTTATGTTGACACGCAGGTCATGAATAAATAAAGACAACTCCTATGGCTCCTGCCGGTTGTCATACTCATCGACATGCAAGTCGTGATTCCTATTACAAGGACATGATCAATCTCATACATCACATATATCATTCATCACATCCTTTGGCCATATCACATCACATAGCATACCCTGCAAAAACAAGTTAGACGTCCTCTAATTGTTGTTGCATGTTTTACGTGGCTGCTATGGGTTTCTAGCAAGAACGTTTCTTACCTACGCAAAACCACACCGTGATATGCCAATTGCTATTTACCCTTCATAAGGACCCTTTTCATCGAATCCGATCCGACTAAAGTGGGAGAGACAGACACCCGCCAGCCACCTTATGCAACTAGTGCATGTTTGTCGGTGGAACCGGTCTCACGTAAGAGTACGTGTAAGGTTGGTCCGGGCCGCTTCATCCCACGATGCCGCCGAATCAAGATAAGACTAGTAACGGCAAGCATATTGAACAAAATCAACGCCCACAACTACTTTGTGTTCTACTCGTGCAAAGAATCTACGCAATAGACCTAGCTCATGATGCCACTGTTGGAGAACGTAGCAGAAATTCAAAATTTTCCTACGTGTCACCAAGATCTATCTATGGAGAAACCAGCAACGAGGGGAAGGAGAGTGCATCTACATACCCTTGTAGATCGCTAAGCGGAAGCGTTCAAGTGAACGGGGTTGATGGAGTCGTACTCGCCGTGATCCAAATCACCGATGATCCTAGTGCCGAACGGACGGCACCTCCGCGTTCAACACACGTACAGCCCGGGGACGTCTCCTCCTTCTTGATCCAGCAAGGGGAGAGGAGAAGTTGAGGGAAAAACTCCGACAGCACGACGGCATGGTGGTGATGGAGCTCGTGGCTCTCCGGCAGGGCTTCGCCAAGCACTACGGAGGAAGACGAGGTGTTGGAGGAGGGAGAGGGCTGCGCCAAGGGAAGGGTACGGCTGCCCTCTCTCTTCCTCACTATATATAGGGGTAAGGGAGGAGGGGAAGGCGCCCTAGGGTTCCCTAGGGGAGGGGCGGCGGCCACAGGGGAAACCCTAGATGGGTTTGGGCGCCCCCACCCCCTAGGAAACTTGCCCCCCAAGCCGGGAGGGGGGGCTGCCCTAGGGGTGGCGCCCCCACCTCTCTGGTTACGTGAGATGGGGTTGGGAGGGGCGCTCAGCCCCTTAGTGGGCTGATGTGCCCTCTCCCCTAGGCCCATAAGGCCCCCCAACGCTTGCCGGGGCCTCCGAAACCCCTTTCGGACACGCTGGTCATCACCTGGTACCCCCAGAACAATTCCGGACTCCAATACCCTTCGTCCAATATACCGATCTTCACCTCCGGACCATTCCGGAGCTCCTCGTCATGTCCGGGATCTGATCCGGGACTCCGAACAACCTTCGGTAACCACATACTATTTCCCATAACAACTCTAGTGTCACCGAACCTTAAGTGTGTAGACCCTACGGGTTCGGGAACCATGCAGACATGACCGAGACAACTCTCCGGCCAATAACCAACAGCGGGATCTGGATACCCATATTGGCTCCCACATGTTCCACGATGATCTCATCGGATGAACCACGATGTCGAGGATTCAATCAATCCCGTATTCAATTCCCTTTGTCTAGCGGTATTGTACTTGCCCGAGATTCGATCGTCGGTATCCCTATACCTTGTTCAATCCCGTTACCGGCAAGTCTCTTTACTCGTTCCGTAACACATCATCCCGCGATCAACTCCTTGATCACATTGTGCACATTATGATGATGTCCTACCGAGTGGGCCCAGAGATACCTCTCCGTCACACGGAGTGACAAATCCCAGTCTCGATTCGTGCCAACCCAACAGACACTTTCGGAGATACCTGTAGTGTACCTTTATAGCCACCCAGTTACGTTGTGACGTTTGGCACACCCAAAGCACTCCTACGGTATCCGGGAGTTACACAATCTCATGGTCTAAGGAAACGATACTTGACATTAGAAAAGCTTTAGCATACGAACTACACGATCTTTGTGCTAGGCTTAGGATTGGGTCTTGTCCATCACATCATTCTCATAATGATGTGATCCCGTTATCAACGACATCCAATGTCCATGGTCAGGAAACCGTAACCATCTATTGATCAACGAGCTAGTCAACTAGAGGCTTACTAGGGACATGGTGTTGTCTATGTATCCACACATGTATCTGAGTTTCCTATCAATACAATTATAGCATGGATAATAAACGATTATCATGAACAAGGAAATATAATAATAATCAATTTATTATTGCCTCTAGGTCATATTTCCAACACTTCCAAGGACACAAGTCCCAAGGCAGCCGCACCCACCCAACGCCACATCTCTCTCTCTCTCTCTCTCTCTCTCTCTCTCTCTCTCTCTCTCTCTCTTCGGGTCTAGATTAGTTCTAGATCATGCACTGGAAGGCTACTCCTCCATCTAGTTCTCCGGTAGTTCTTTTGTCCTGGACGACAAAGTGTTGCTGAACTACTACTTTGGTATGCGTGGATACCACAGATGAGTCATCTACTTTAAATCTGGATCGGTGGAGAAATTCTCATGGCTGGGAGGTATAATCTATCTGCGGGAATCAGCAAACCGCCACCAACATCTTCTCCCTCTTTACTGCATTCTTGTTAGTGAGATTGATCTATACTTGTGTCTTCATAGTGATTCGGGGTGTGATCATATGCCGGTATTTTTTTAATTACGTAGTAAGTTCCCCAAGTGAAACCGGGTGAAAGTCGTCTTTTTTTATCTGTATGTGTATTTCAATTTTGAAGTTGATTTTTTTAAGGTAGTATAAGTTTATCTTATGAACATCTACAATATTATAGATATTTATTTTGAACTTTAAAACATGAGTTTCCTGATGACATGAAACATGGTAACATGTAAGAGATGGGAGTGATAACCCACAAGTATAGGGGATCGCAACAGTTTTTGAGGGTAGAGTATTCAATCCAAATTTATTGATTCGACACAAAGGGAGCCAAAGAATATTCTCAGGTATTAACAGCTGAGTTATCAATTCAACCACACCTGAAAGACTTAATATCTGCAGCAAAGTATTTAGTAGCAAAGTAGTATGGAAGTAACGATAGCGGTGGCAAAAGTAACAATAGAAGTTTTGTAACAATTGTAACAGTGGCAACGGCAAAGTAACTTAGCAAAGATAAATATGTGAAAAGCTCGTAGGCAATGGATCAGTGATGGATAATTATGTCAGATGGCATTCATCATGCAACAGTTATAACCTAGGGTGACACAGAACTACCTCCAATTCATCAATATAATGTAGGCATCTATTCCGAATATAGTCATACGTGCTTATGAAAAAGAACTTGCATGACATATTTTGCCTACCCTCCCGTGGCAGCGGGGTCCTAATGGAAACTAAGGTATATTAAGGCCTCCTTTTAATAGAGAATCGAACCGAAGCATTAACACTTAGTGAATACATGAACTCCTCAAACTACGGTAATCACCGGAAAGAATCCCAATTATTGTCACATTGGGGTATGCGGATCATAACTCGTAATATGTGTCTACAACTTGCAAGATAGGATCAAGAACACAAATATATTCAGGAAAACATAATAGGTTCAGATCTGAAATCATGGCACTTGGGCCCTAGTGACAAGCATTAAGCAAAGTCATAGCAACATCAATCTCAAAACATAGTGGGTACTAGGGATCAAACCTAACAAAACTAACTCGATTACATGATAAATCTCATCCAACCCATGACCGTCCTGCAAGCCTACGATGTAATTACTCACGCACGACGATGAGCATCATGAAATTGGTGATGGAGGAAGGTTGGTGATGATGATGGCGACGAATCCCCCTCTACGGAGCCCCGAATGGACTCCAGATTAGCCCTCCCGATGAAGAACAGGAGGCGGCGGCGGCTCTGTATCGTAAAACGCGATGAATCCTTCTTTTTGATTTTTTCTCCACAAATAGGGTTATATGGAGTTGGAGTTGAGGCCGGGGACCCACAAGGCAGGGGGCGCACCCAGGGGGTAGGGCATGCCCTCCACCCTTGTGGCCAGCTGGTGGGTCCCCTCTGGTTGATTCTTTCGCCAATATTTTTTATTTATTCCAAAAATATTCTCCGTAAATTTTCAGGTCATTCCGAGAACTTTTATTTCTGCACAAAAATAACACCAAGGTAATTCTGTTGAAAACAACATTAGTTCCGGTTAGTTCCATTCAATTCATGCAAATTAGAGTCCAAAACAAGGGCAAAAGAGTTTGGAAAAGTAGATACGATGGAGACGTATTAGGGAGCACCGGATATTCACCCGGTAGTCAAGCTCCCACGCGTGAAGGTGAATCTTGACCGGGGTTAGGGAATCTCCAACACCAACCATCGAAACGTCAGCATACGTCTGGACGACGTTGTCGGGACAACGAAAGCCATCCAACGCGTGCGTGTATCTATCTGCAGGGTGGTCCGGACACGTTATCTCCCGCAAACTAGAGTCAAACGTGGGGGCTTTGCGGGACTACGGACCACAGCCACTCCCGCTTCTGACTGCCCTGGCCCACCAAAACCCCCTCCTCCCTCGTCCGCGCGTGTTCCCGTCCAGCGCCAGCTGCCCACATTCATGCCGCTGTAGAGCACACCCGCTCCATATTGAAGACGGCTCAGGGCAGACATGACCTCTCATTGCCTCTGCCATTGAAGCGGCGCGCCGGTCGAGGGCGTCGCCCGCGGCGCGTCTCCGGTGTCCATGCCTGTTTGTCAGAGACGCTTTACTGAACGGGATGCAACGGATATCTACCACGGCCGTTGAATGCCCCGTCTGTCCGTATGCTGCCATTAAGCGGGCTCACCGGCCGAGAAACTCACTCCGGCGCCACGCATTGACGCACCCAGACGCCTGGCCTCATCGAAATCCGCTATTTAAAGGCGGCCACACCCAGCCAACTCCACGCCACAACACAAGAAGCTCCCCATCCTCCTCTCTTGCACTGCATCCGCCATGACTACAGTCTGTGAAGCGCTGTGGGAGAACCTTTCCACTGAGATGAAGCACGCGGTGGCTGTCCTTGACGCCGCCTGGCAGAGCCGCCGTCCCAGGCGGGTCGACGGTGGCTTGCCGGCCAGCTCGCCTGAGGCCTCCGGCGACGAGGAAGACACCATGATTGAGACAGGCTCCGACGACACCGCCCAGACTCCCGTGCCTCCTGTGTATGCCGGCTTCACCATGGAGCAGGCGCATGCACAGGTGCACTACAATGCCACCATGGCGTAGGTGCAACCTGCGCCGGTGCCTTTGTCGGCGTTCCAGCAGGCGCCGGAGGAACAACAGTACAACCTGTTCACCCTGAAGCAGCATCGGTTGGCGGAGGGCCAAATCTACGGCGAGCACGCGAACTAGGAGGCCGTGGCGGCCATGGCCGCGACGAACCCCAATATCGTCACAAAGCAGCGTGCCATCTACAATGTTGTCCGCGCTCAAGCCGCCGCTCTCCAGGAAGCGGCCACCGCCGAGGCGCAGCTTCAGACGATCGCGGGGGAGAGCAACACCAGCTGCGCCGCTGCCGAACCATCCGGTGGCCCGGTGGGACGACGACAGCGCGGGCGCCACCATTTCCATCGTGTACCTCACGTCCACCGGCAAAGGACAAGGCACAAACTCCTCCAAGGATGAGTAGGGCATGGGAGGCGGCATGGTCTTGTGTCCCATGTGGGTCAGTGCGTCTCCCGTGTTCTACTCTTCCTCGTCGGAGACCGCAACTTCACTTCATCAGTCTTATCATCAGTGGTCATGGAGATGGCAGATGGAGGAGGAAAAGGGACTAGACACCAGCCGCCGCCGTAGGATAGGTTTAGGGTCGGGTCAGAATGTTTTTTTGTTCTAAATGTTCAAAATCTAACGAAAATCCACCGTGTTTGCATGAATATCGTCCGGTATGTATGAAATCCGTCGTATTTGTATGAATTTCGCCCGGTTTGTTACAAAAGTGTTTGAAATGTATGCAGCCAGCGTAGATGACGGCCTCCCGCATTAGTGTTCGCGAACTGGTCCCTTGTCTACAGACGGATGCTGGAAAATTTTTACGACTTACCGTTGGAGATGCTTATACATGACGTTTGGTCGTCGCTGTTCGCTTGCCTACACGGGGCATGCATGACGACAACGTTCCTTGACTCGTGAAGATTCAACTTTATTTTTATTATCCCTTCTTGTAAATAAAATCACTCAGAAAGATATACTGGACACTGCTGCTCTACTCGTGCGAAAGGTGGCTGCAACGAAAGTTCCTCTTAAGAATCCAGACACATGGGCATACCTGGTCCTTTGACTCAACCATTCAGGCGCCTTCCTTGTTCCTTGGCTGCCAAGCCAGCTTAGCTACACGTTTCCTACAAATACTGAACTGATGCATTCGCAAGTCCAGATCAGGCAACACTAGCAGATCAGAGGACTGGCGAGGAAAAAGATAGTCCTAGCCTCTTGCGCGTGCAGCAGCTAGATAAAGATAGCCGGCGATGGTGTACGAGGCAGCAGAGGCCGTTGTTCACAGGGGCGCGGGAAAAGGTGGCGGTGCGAGAAAAATAGGCCATGAGCAGAAGCATCAGGCGTACAAGGAGACTAAGCTAAGATGGAGGAGGGGTGTTCTCTGGATCGTCAGGAAGGTTCACCCAGCACCTTGAAGAAATAAATTCAAGTGCAAGTGTACAGTGGCGTCTCATACATACCTCAAGTTATGATGGGAGGTTTTTATGCATATACTTATTTATTTATCCAAGTAACATAGATCCTGGCGTACGGTGATTTCAGCACTGTAGTTTGGGAAGTGTACCATATATTTGTTTTTTTTTGCGAGTCGTATCATAGTTGAGTTTTTCACCCGTAGTTGTAATGATGATTACCTATTCGAAGTTTTGAGATTGCTAACCGGGCCTGCCGCCCGATACACCTAATTGTAATTAAGATGAGGGCTTTCATTTATTTCTTTGTTCAAGCAAAACAGGAAGTATGTGTCTACTGGACGGAAAATTTTACCCAAGAGGGTGGAATTTCTTTTTTGAGAACCGCCCCCCAGCAATTTATTCGGTGATGGGGTTGGAATTTCTAGGAGTACGACCACTCCTACCAGTTATACCACTCCCCCATCCTATACCGCGACCATCACCACTGAAACCTCCTCTACCGCGGTTACCACCATCACTAGAACCTCCTCGACCACTACCATCATCATCTGAACCTCCTCTACCACTACCATCATAACCGGAACCTCCCTCTACCACGACCACCATCGAACCCCCTCTATCACAACCACCATCGCCGCCAGAACCGCCTCAACCACCGGCTTTGCTAGTACTAGGAATATCTCCTTTCGATGTTTTTTCTTTTCTTGCATGCCCTTGTATTGTGGGCTGGCTCAATGCAATCACCGCACAATTTGTGTCACGTAGCTGCAGGAAATGTCCGCTGCCATTATTTTTTGTGCCCGTCAGTTCATCCATATCATTCTGGTATTGCTTCGACTTCCTTCTACCCTTGAGAAGTAAAATTAGATCCAGATTCAGCCTTATTTGCAGGCCTGATACTCCGACCACTGTGACTAGTCAAAATAAAGGTTGAATTGGATGCCCATTGAGGGAGTCCTGGATTAAGGGGTCCTCGGGCATCCAGCATGTTATCCAGTGGCCGGACTGATGGGCTGTGAAGACATGAAGACCGAAGCCTATACCCGTGTCCGGATTGAACTCTACTTGGCGTGGAAGGCAAGCTTGGCGACCGAAATTTCCTTCTTATGTAACTGATTCCATGTAAACCCTAGATCCCCTCGGTGTCTATATAAACCGAAGGGGATAGTGCGGAAAGGACAGATACTCATTACCATATACACATAGGCTAGACTTCTAGGGTTTAGCCATTACGATCTCGTGGTAGATCAACTCTTGTAACACTCATATTCTTCAAGATCAATCAAGCAGGAAGTAGGGTATTACCTCCATAGAGAGGGCCCGAACCTGGGTAAACATAGTGTCCCCCGTCTCCTATTACCATCGATCCTGGACGCACAGTTCGGGACCCCCTACCCGAGATCTGCCGGTTTTGACACCGACATTGGTGCTTTCATTGAGAGTTCCACTGTGCCGTCGCCAAGAGGATTGATGGCTCGCCTTGTTCTCAAGGATAATATCATCTCCGGAGGAACCCTGGCCCCAGGTCAAACCGTCCGGCTGGGCGGCTTCATCATGACCACCGGGTAGGCCCTTAAGCCGACGATGACCTCTCAAGTCATCGAAAATCGCCTCCGTGTTGATCCCGAATACTCCGCCTGGATGGATCCAACGGAGTTATCATCGTTGAACGAACTCCTGGATCGCAGGGCCGCCTTGGGGGTCGCTACAGACTACGATCGGGTTGGGCTTAAACCCGACCAGAGAGAAATTAAAACTCCACCGATCACCCACCAGATAGCGGTAGTCGAGGAGCGGAGAACTCTTCTACTATATTGAAGACGAACTATGTACGTATCTCCGATTTTGAAGGGCCGGATATTCTCCGGCAGAAAGGCATGTTCCGTCCCCCGAACATGTAGTTGGACGATGAGCCTAAAAAATCAGTCGATATCCTGGAGCCTGAACTGCCAGGGCCGGTAGATCTTCAAACTCTGGATCCAAAATCGGGTCAGGGTTCGGATTTCGTTCCACCCACCCACCTGAACATAGACGCTCTCATGAGCATCAAACAATAGCCTCAAGAAATGGTCCACCACTTCTGGGCCAGATTGCTCCTTGTCAAAGATAAGGTAAAAGATTGTCGTGACGAAGACGCGATAGCAGCATTCTGCAACAACTGCGCGGACGAAGGTATCCTAAATGCCATCAATCGCCGCCGCATACTAAAGTTCGATGATTTAACAACTATCATACAAAAGTACAACACGATGGAAAGCGCGTGGAAAATTCAGGCAGCTCGTTGGGAACCTTCGACGCCAACCCAACTCATCCTACGGGCGAAAAGGACGCACCCCCGCTGTGCGCCCAGCCGAACAGTCAAAAAACATAAACCCGTCACGCTGCACGACACCGTTCTGGAGGGATTGCTCAATGGCCCATGCAAAATACACACGGCGCCCACTACAAGAAATATGTCAACTTATGACCTTCTGTCAGTGACCCTGGAAGAATTGGTCATAGATCTATGACCATTTCAGACCAATTGGTCAAAAGCTGTTCGGGGGGCTCCAAACCCTAAACCATCGCGACCATTTTGGTGAGAAAGGTCGTAATTTCCTTACAGGAAATGGCCATAAAGCAAACAACGCTACTCCGCTGCCTTATTTCTAGTTGTTAACGACCAATATAGATGGTCATAGCCTTGTAAATTGTGGTGGGTTGCTATGACTAGGCGCCACCTCATCAGTTTTGCCTATGTGTCATGTCCATGTGGCAGTTTTTGCCCTAGGTTGTGAAGCAACCTATATTTCTGTCATTCCCAAAATTCCCACAAAAATCTCATAAATTCTTTGGGTCATATCTTCGTCAAATATGTAAAAACCTTCCTTGCCTAGTTCAAAAATAATTCAAAAATATTCATTTTCCTATTCTGTTCAGAGTAACACTTTGTGAAGGAAGTACCACTTTGGCATGTCCAAATAGTATCCATTTTCTACAGTGCTTTCCTATGCCCAAATAACCATCCTCCACCAAATGCCAGCTCAATCCATTCATTATTTTGAGCCGAGCTTCAACATTCGTATTTATGTCCAGTGTGGTGGTTTGCAAAGCAAGTATCACCTAGGCTCCTCCTTTTGAGCTGAAAATTTGTGAAGACGGTCTTCTTAGTAACTGATCATCCTCAGCCAAAACTCACGCCCATTAGCCATGTACATTTCTCGTACCGCTAATCAAACACTTGGCTGCTTATTCATGTTTGAGCATCGATCGGTCTCCTCGTGAGAATCTTATGTTGTGACTTTCTTCCTAGCACCTACCTCGGGAGTGCCCAACCCACTAGACATGCCAAGGCCGCCCAGTACACATGGCAACGCCACGGTCACGCGGTGACCACGCGGCGGGCATGCGAGCTTACGCGCTCTAGAGTTGGGGCCTGAGGGAGTCCTGGATTAGAGGGTGTTCGGATAGCCGGACTATACCTTCAGCCGGACTCCAGGACTATGAAGATACAAGATTGAAGACTTCGTCCCGTGTCCGGAAGGATCTTTTCTTGGCGTGGAAGGCAAGCTAGGCGTGCGGATATTCGAGATCTCCTACCATTGTAACCGACTCTGTGTAACCCTAACCCTATCCGGTGTCTATATAAACCGGAGGGTTGTAGTCCGTAGAACAACCATCATCATACACAATCATACCATAGGCTAGCTTCTAGGGTTTAGCCTCCTTGATCTCGTGGTAGATCCACTCTTGTACTACCCATATCATCAATATTAATCTAGCAGGAGTAGGGTTTTACCTCCACCATGAGGGCCCGAACCTGGGTAAAATAAAGTGTCCCTTGTCTCCTGTTACCATCCGACCTTGACGCACAGTTCGGGACCCCCTACCCGAGATCCACCGGTTTTGACACCGACATTGGTGCTTTCATTGAGAGTTCCTCTGTGTCGTCGCTTTTAGGCCCGATGGCTCCTTTGATCATCAACAACGATGAGGTCCAGGGTGAGACTTTCCTCCCCGGACAAATCTTCGTCTTCGGCGGCTTCGCTCTGCGGGCCAATTCGCTTGGTCATCTGGAGCAGATTGAAAGCTACGCCCCTGTCCATCAAGTCAGGTTTGGAAGCTTAAACTACACGGCCGATATCCGCGGAGACTTGATCTTCGACGGGTTCGAGCCACAGCCAAGCGCGCCGCACTATTTCGAGGGGCATGATTTAGCTCTGCCTCCGAATAGTACCCTGGAGGCCGCACACGCTCCGGCCCCGATCCTTGACTCGGAGCCCGCAGCGTTCTCCGAGGATGAACGGTCGGACGTCACCTCGGGGGCTGCGATCTCAAAGGCGATCGAGCCGAACGCCAGCCCCGTACTCCGCATGGCCCAGAACTCCAAGGAGCCGGACTCTTCTCCGAACTCCGGGCCTTCCGTGCCCCCGCCGATCGAATTTGATTGGGCGCCTGTAATGGAGTTCACCGTCGCGGAGATCTTTCAGTGCTCATCTTTCGGTGATATCCTGAATTCTCTCATGTATCTCTCTTTATCAGGAGAGCCCAGGCCGGACTATGGTCTGCGAGGTTGGGATTCGGACGACAAAGAAATTAAAAGCCCACCCACCAACCATTTAATAGCCACTATCGATGATTTAACCGACATACTTGACTTCGGATCCGAAGACTTCGACGGTATGGACGACGAAGACGGAGACGAACTAGGACCAGCACCTATAGGGCACTGGACCTCCACCCCACCTAACGATGTATTCATGGTGGATAACCCTACAGGAAACGACAACGAGGAAAAAGGGGGCGGAAAAAGGGGTAAACCCTCCGAAAAGCAGTCAAAGCGGCGACATAGACGCCAAGCCAAGCCCCGCCTCGATCAAGACCCAGCCGTAGAGAGGGATGAGCCGGTAGACGACGAGCATGCCTCAGAGCAGCCGTCCGAACAGGGCAACACGGATGGAGAGGACAGACAGCCCTCCCCCGGCCATAACAGAACTCCGTACGATCTCACGCCGGATAAAACCATGGAGCAGAAGAATCTCCACGAAAGGCTCGTTGCCACAGCACGCAGCCTGAAAAAGCAGAAGCGGAAGCTAAAGACGGTAGAAGATGCACTCAAAACAAGATGGAACAAGGTAATCAAGACCGCAGATAAATACAGCGGCAGCCGCCGCACTAAAAGTTATCTGAAGAGAAAACTACTGCCCGAATTCGACCAGGAGGCCCTAGAGCCCCCACACTTAAAAAATAAAAAAGCCACACGGTCGGATAGACGACCCCACGGCCACCATAAAACGACAAGCGGCGCCGCACTCAAGGCGGCATGTGACCCAATTAAAGACTCGCATCATGGCCCAGCCAGGTCCATTTACGGGCCAAGGAAGCAAGCTCTCACAAGCAATGCAAAAAATCCATCATCAGAATCTGGCACACCCAAATACAGGGGCGCCGCACACCCCCTATGTTTCACCGATGAGGTCTTGGAATATGAATTTCCAGAGGGATTCAAACCCGTTAACATAGAGGCGTACGATGGAACAACAGACCCTGGAGTCTGGATCGAGGATTACATCCTCCACATACACATGGCTAGAGGAGATGATCTCCACGCCATAAAATATTTACCTCTTAAGCTTAAAGGGCCAGCCCGGCACTGGCTTAAAAGCCTTCCCGAAAACACAATTGGAAGTTGGGAAGAGCTCGAGGATGCTTTCCGAGCAAACTTTCAAGGGACCTATGTCCGCCCCCCGGACGCAGACGATCTCAGTCATATAACTCGGCAACCCGGAGAATCAGCTCGACAGTTCTGGAACAGATTCCTCACTAAAAAGAATCAGATAATGGATTGTCCGGACGCCGAAGCCCTAGCAGCTTTTAGGCATAATGTCCGAGACGAATGGCTCACCAGACACCTCGGCCAGGAAAAGCCAAGAACAATTGCCACACTCACAAGCCTCATGACCCGCTTTTGCACAGGAGAGGACAGCTGGTTGGCACGATGCAGCCCCAGCGACCCAAGTGCATCAGAAATCAGGGATGGAAACGGAAAACCGCGGCGAAATAAGGACTGTCGCAGAATCAAAGGAAAAAGTCCGAAGAGCACGGCAGTCAATGCCGGATTCAAAAGCTCACGGCAAAATCAGACAAAACCAACCCTTCAGGATAATAGGGATGATCCGTCCAACTTGAAAAGAATCCTGGACAGAATATGTCAGATACACAGTACTCGTGGGAGGCCTGCCAATCACACCCACAGAGATTGTTGGGTTTTTAAACAATCTGGACAGCTTAACGCCGCACACAAGGGGCTCGATACACCAAGTGAAGAAGAGGACGAACCCCAAAGGAAGAATACTAGGAAACAAAAGAACTTCCCGCAAGAAGTCAAAACAGTGAACTTACTTCACGTAACAAAACGTGTGGCACCCATAAAGGTACGTACAATCAAGCTTTCAACTCAGGAGTCTCGCCACTGGTCACTAAAGCCAATCATTTTTGATCAGCTAGATTATTCTAGAAATATCAAAAACGCAGGCCGGACTGCCTTGATACTGGATCCAATAATCGATGGATTCCAGTTTACCAATGTCCTTATGGATGGCGGCAGTGGACTAAACCTGATATATCAGGATACAATCCACCGCATGGGCATAAACCCAGCAAGAATCCGCCACAGCAAAACCTCCTTTCAAGGGGTAGCACCAGGCCCGGACACCCATTGTATGGGTTTTCTTCTGCTTGTAGTCATATTTGGCTCTCCCAATAACTTTCGTCGCGAAAAGCTGACCTTCCATGTAGTCCCGTTTTCAAGTCGCTATCAAGCACTAATGGGACGTGAAGCTTTCGCTCGCTTTAATGCAATACCGCATTACGCATCTCTCACGCTTAAGATGCCCGGTCCTCGAGGCATCATCTCTTTAAAAGGAGCGCACTAAAATACGCCTCCTCCAAACGGAAGATTGCGCGGCCGCTTAAACAGCCGCACAATAAAGTGGCCTCGCTAGCCAAAGGACTTTCTTATAAGTCATCAAAGGCCACGCACCCGAACTCAACGAGTTCGGCACAAGTCCATCATTAACGCAGGCCTAGTACACCATATACCCCCATACCAGGGGCTATACACAGAGACAATAAAACTCAACCTTATATATTCTTTACTTTATATTTTGTTCCGCACGACCCATTTTTTAAATTAGTTCTTCTCTTTTACAGATGAACGTCGTGCGACGCCCGTCCAGGACATGGCACAACGGAGACACAGGCGCAGACGTGCAGTAGGGACCCGTCCTAAAGGATTCTTTTTAGATTAAGACCCAGCGTAAACCTTTTTTACTGTCTCTTGTTGCTATACATCCCCTGGTTTTTTCTTTTCCGATATAACCAAGGAGGAGGCTGGCGTTTTGGCATGTGGCCACGCCAGAATTCTTGCTCGTACCTAGACACTAAGGGCTTTTTTCTTTTGTTTAAGGGTGTTGTTTCACACGCACTCACAAAGACCGAACACCTTAGGGAGTGTTCGGCGTCGCGAGTTTTGGCACTAGATGCATCAGCTCCGAATCATGATTTTGGTCATATGTTGGGTTGCCCGGCTCCTGAGTTCGGCTACCTTACGTTCCGCTCTATCGGCTAAGGTAGCACCATGAGAACTACTGCGATTGTGCCCCGGTTCGGCCGGGTGAGTACCTCAGTAGAGAAAGCCGAAAACCGACTGTCATGATGTAGCGCGAGACTGGTCGCCACTCGATGAGTCATAGGAATTTATCGAATTCCTCTGCTTTGACGAAGGGCCGTTTCCCGGTCAGGCACGTAGGCGCTCCGAACTCGGGCAGAGCGCAGTCGCCACTAAAGGGCTACCTAAAGAGTCCCACTGTCAAGATCCTATGGCTAAGTGAAAGTGTTAAAGCATTATAGTCCGGTTGCCTAGCCCGCTACGCTATCACCTCCTTTATAGGACCAAGACGTTGGGTTAAGTGTGAAAATGCGTCTTCTGCGTGCACCCCCGCACTATGTGCGTGGGGGCTGAAGCCAACGACTGCAATCTTTCAGAATTTATATATTTAAACGGCCACACAGGAGGTGTTCCTAATACTTGAAGGCACAAGTCTAAAAATATGCCCCTACAATTTATCAAAAATACTTTTCATGATTACATATGCTATCATAACATAGCATCCTTCGAGCACTGCGTCTCTATTATGCGAGCGCCTTCGAGGACTTCCTCAAAATATTGCTCGGAAGGTATTCGGCTTTTATCCAAATCCCGGGACGCAACAACGATGGGCTCCATATCTGCCCAGTATGTCTTGACACGGGCAAGAGCCAACCGAGCTCCTTCCGTGCACGCTGGCCTCTTCATGGCACCGATACGTGGCACCACGTCGAGAAATTGCTACACCAAGCTAAAATAACTCTTCAGCTTCGATCTCCCCGGACACAGATAATCCATGACGTACTTCATGGCGAGTCCGGACAACCTATTCAGTTCGGCCCATTGGGCCAGGCGATCGGCCACTGCAAGTGGACGCTCTGGATTGATGAATTGCGACCAAAAGAGCTTCTCCACTTCATGACCCTTCTTATCTTGAAAGTGTTTGGTCGCATCAGCAGCACTAGCCGCCAAATCCAGATAGGTGTCCTCTACACTCCACGCTCGGTCCAACGGGGCAAATCTCGGGTCGCAAAATTTTCCCCGCAGCAAGAAGGGCTTTCCATCCGCAATTAGTCCGGCTTGACGTAGCTCCTCGTTTGCCGCTCTCATTACAGAGCGGGCGTCCTTGGCATCGGTAACAGCTTTCTCTAAGCTCGTTTGCCTCGCCCGACCTTCTTCTTCAAGAAGCTTGCAACGGTCAGTAGCACTTTTTAACATTACGGCCATATCAGCCACCTCCTCCTTGCTTCGGCAATGGGCAGCCTGTTCGGCTTTCAGCTCTTCAAGGGCTTTCACGGCAGCCGCATCGCTTGTTCTGGCTTGTTCCTTCGCTCGGGCGAGTTCAGCCCTAAGACCTTCCACGGCGGCCGCACCATCTGCGTCAAGCACACATACGGTAAGATATTGACATAAAGCTCCTCTTACTAACAATCGCCTAATGATTTCAATATCTTGAGCACCATCAAGCCGCTTGTTAACAAGCACGATGTCGGCTTCTGCCTCATCCAGTTGTCGCTTTAGTTGGGCATATTCACGAGTCTGGCTCGACTCCGGACAATCAGCCACCTACGTATAAAGGTGCCACTTAAAGGACCTGGGATTAAGATCCTCTGCGCGCCGTACATCTTTACGATGCACAGAGTCTCAGGGGCTACTATCTACACAGAGCGCACTTTATTTATGCGCAATTAATACAAATATACGTTATTTAAGACGTACCTCAAGGCCTGCCACTAAACTCTTGACGGCCTCGTGCAGTCCGCTTTCTGCGAATGAAATCTTTTCAATCACCGTGCTCATTAACGCACGATGCTCCTCTGAGATAGAGGCTCGCCCTAGCAGAATCTTTAGCTCCTCCGACCGAACACCAGATGGTGCCGGACTCGTCCCATGGCCTTCCTCAAAGGCCGGACACGGAGAACCTTGGGGGGCTGCACCATCCACCCCTAGCGGATCCGGAGATCCCCCGCGACGACACTTCAGCGTCGCCCGCCTTGCTAGGCGATACAGAAGGAGGAGGCGTTCCGCTCTCCATCATCTCCGGAAGAAGATCCCCCGAAGACGAGTTCTGCTGAGAAGGGCTAAGGTCCGAACTACAAAGTAAAGTTTCGGTTAAAAATTCTCAGATATAAATAAGGGATTTCTCTTAAAAGAATAACACTTCTTCTACTTCCGGCTCGCTCGAGAGCTGTTCCCTTTGAGGGTTTAGTTCGGTCGAGGGGCTCCCTAGCGTTGGGCCCTCTGACAAGGATTCTTTCCCCCGCTTCGAAGCTATGGTTTCCGGGCGGTCAGAGGCGGCCCTTTTCTTTCCCTTAGGAGGAGAATTATCGATTCTCCCCTTTGGAATGGTCTCTTTCGGAGAGGCCACGGTCTCCTTGTCTGCTCCCATATTTCCCTCCAAAGGCACTACCTCTAGCATCCTGACTAGCACAGGATCCAGCCTGGTTTCGGGAAGGGGAGTCGGACACCGGATCAGCTTCGCCTTCGCTGTCCACTCCTGCTTAAAAGGAAAAGTGCTGTTAAAAAGCAAGTTAATTATGCGGATAGAAGGTCCGGTCGCAAGGTCACCTACTTGAGTATCCGGGCGATTGCGGCTTAAACCAGCATCCTCGGTCAAATCCGGACTCACTTCTTGTGATCCGAAGAACAGTTTATACATCTCCACAGGCGTCACGCCCATAAAATTCTGGAGAGCTCGTGGTCCCTCCGGATTGAATTCCCACAAGCGAAGGGGGCGACGTTGGCCGGGCAGTGTCCGGCGAATCAGCATGACTTGTGTCACCTTGACCAGGTTGAGGTCTCCCTTAAAGAGATCCTTAATGCGGCCCTGCAGCAGAGGAACATCTTTGGGCAAGCCCCGACCTAATCCTGTGTTAATCCACGATGCTAACCGTGGTGGGGGACCCGAGCGAAAGGCCGGAGGCGCCACCCATGCAGTGCCCCGAGGAGCGGTGATGTAGAACCACTCCTGTTGCCATAAGCCAAGCTCCTCTTGAAAAGCGCCCTCGGGCCATGGAGCGTCGGCATTTCTTTTTATAGCAGCGCCTCCGTACTCTGCGTGGCGCCCTTCGATTACCTTCGGTTCTACTTTGAAGGTCTTGAGCCACAATCCGAAGTGAGGGGTAACACGGAGGAACGCTTCGCACACAACTATGAACGAGGAGATATGGAGGATGGACTCCGGAGCTAAGTCATGGAATTCCAGCCCATAATAAAACATCAGCCCCCTTACAAAGGGATCCATGGGGAAGCCTAATCCCCGAAGGAAGTGGGATATGAATACCACACTCTCACCGAGCTGAGGGCTAGGGATCACCTGTCCTTGAACAGGCAGCCGTTGCGGAATCTCCCTGGTCAGGAATCTAGCTCCCCTCAATCTTGATATGCCCTCCTCCGTAACAGAGGAGGGCATCCATCGGCCTTGGAGGTCGGAGCCGGACATTATCGAAGATCCAGTGCGCTCGGAATCTGGAATCCTAGGGTGTTGGAACTCGAGGTGACGGGCGAGCTCGTTTTGAGAATAGAAGCGGGGAACAGGGCCTTGGTCTCTTTATGAGAGGCAGAATATCAAGCGCCCTCCCCGTAACCGTCTTGGACTAGCCTTTAATTAAGGCGAGACGTGCTAACATGCACAATTGGGTTATCCACGACTGTATTAATGAGAATCCCGTTAGAGGGGGCACACGATCTCTGGTTTGACAAGACGTGCCAAGGAAACCGCCTCGCTAAACGAGCTGAGGTGGAACAATGAAAGCAATTTATATAAGAAGGCTTGGTCGCAGTGTTATGACGCACTACAGAATACGTCAGCAGATTTGATTTGTGTTAATATTATTCTCTATATGGCAATATGTGGAAAATTATTTTGCAGAGCCGAACACTATTTTTTGGTGTTTTTAATCTTCTTGAAGGACTTGGAGGAGGAACCCGCCTTGCAATGCCGAAGACAATCTGTGCGCCGGACTCGTTGTCATTGAAGCCTGGTTCAGGGGATACTGAGGGAGTCCTGGATTAGGGGGTGTTCGGATAGCCGGACTATACCTTCAGTCGGACTCCAGGACTATGAAGATACAAGATTGAAGACTTCGTCCCGTGTCCGGAAGGATCTTTTCTTAGCGTGGAAGGCAAGCTAGGCGTGCGGATATTCGAGATCTCCTACCATTGTAACCGACTCTGTGTAACCCTAACCCTATCCGGTGTCTATATAAACTGGAGGGTTGTAGTCCGTAGAACAACCATCATCATACACAATCATACCATAGGCTAGCTTCTAGGGTTTAGCCTCCTTGATCTCGTGGTAGATCCACTCTTGTACTACCCATATCATCAATATTAATCTAGCAGGAGTAGGGTTTTACCTCCACCGAGAGGGCCCGAACCTGGGTAAAATAAAGTGTCCCTTGTCTCCTGTTACCACCCGACCTTGACACACAGTTCGGGACCCCCTACCCGAGATCCGCCGGTTTTGACACCGACAGGGCCCTCGGCCACCGTCCAAACCTCGATGTCTCTCCATCAAACCATGTATTTCTGATTAAATAGATACTTATTTACCTAGAAATGATTTTTGAAAAAAATAAAGAGCAAACTATGACGCAGCTGCAGTTCAAATTTGACCCGCTTCCAGCTGAATCGACGGGAATTTGTCTTTTTCACCAGAGGTGGATCAAAAATTTTGACACCCAACCATTTTGTCAATTATGCATTAAATATGTCCTAGTATTTTAGAAAATTGATTTGGTCCAATTTTGCAACAAATATATGGTAGGTCCTTCACAAAAAAAAAACTCATTTCACGCACTCGGAAAATGGAAAATGGTTTTTTCGTCCAAAGAAAATGAAAACTTCCTTAGGCAACATTGTTTCCCATTCCAATATGCACCCTTGTGCACAATATGAGATCATTTGAACAAACTATGCCATGAATGTGGCCATAAGATTGATCGTTTGACTTGAAAGCCATGAATCTTCACACTTGATAGCTCATTTCTGAGAACACTTTTTTAAAATAATTGCCGTATTAAAAGTTTGTTATTTTTCCTAGGAACTTGGCCACATATAATGACACAATGTGAATGTTTTCCAATTTTTTTATTTTTTTTGAATTTCTTATGCCCGTTTCAAAATGCGGTCAAAACGGCGGGCTTGACCGCTCCTAGCTAGTGGTTGAATCTTGGAATTTTTTGGTGTTTCTATGATTAAATAGATACTTATGTACCTAGAAATGATTTTTGGAAAAAATAAAGAGCAAACTATGAGGCAGCTACAGTTCAAATTTGACCCGTTTCCAACTGAATCGACGACAATTTGTCTTTTTCACCAGAGGTAGATCAAAACTTTTTTCACCCAACCATTTTGTCAGTTGTGCATTATATATGGCCTAGTATTTTATAAAAATGATTTGGTCCAATTTTGCAACAATTATTTGGTAGTTCCTTCACAAAAAACCCTCCTTTTGGGCCCTCGGAAAATGAAAAATGAATTTTCCATGCAAAGAAAATGAAAACTTCCTTAGGCAACATTGTTTGGAATTCCAATATGCACCCTCGTGCACAATATGAGATCATTTGAACAAACTATGCCATGAATGTGGCCATAAGATTGATCATTTGGCTTGAAAGCCATGAATATTCACGCATGATAGCTTATTTCTGAGAACACTTTGTTAAAATAATTACCGTATTATAAGTTTATTATTTTTCCTGAAAACTTGGTCACATATAATGACACAATGCGAAGGTTTTCCAATTTTTTGATTTTTTTTAAATTTTTTTATGCCCGTTTCAAAATGCGGTCAAAACGGCGGACTTGACCGTTCCTAGCTAGTGGTTGAATCTTGGAATTTTTTTGGTGTTATATGATTAAATAGATACTTATTTACCTATAAATGATTTTTGGAAAAAATAAAGAGCAAACTATGAGGCAGCTACAGTTCAAATTTGACCCGTTTCCAGCTGAATCGACGACAATTTGTCTTTTTCACCAGAGGTGGATCAAAACTTTTTCACCCAACCATTTTGTCAATTGTGCATTATATATGTCCTAGTATTTTATAAAATTGATTTGGTCCAATTTTGCAACAATTATTTGGTAGGTCCTTCACAAAAAAACCTCATTTGTGGCACTCGGAAAATGGAAAATGAATTTTCCGTGCACAGAAAATGAAAACTTCCTTACGCAACATTGTTTGCCATTCCAAGATGCACCCTTTTTGCACAATATGAGATCATTTGAACAAACTATGCCATGAATGTGGCCATAAGATTGATCATTTGTCTCTAAAGCCATGAATCTTCACGCATGATAGCTCGTTTTTTAGAACACTTTTTTAAAATAATTTCCGTATTACAAGTTTATTATTTTTCCTGGAAACTTGGTCACATATAATGACACAATACGAAGGTTTCCAATTTTATGATTTTTTTTGAATTTTTATGCCCGTTTCAAAATGCGGTCAAAACGACGGGAATGATTGTTCCTAGCTAGTGGTTGAATCATGGAAAACTTTTGATGTTTCTCTGATTAAATAGATACTTATGTACTTAGAAATGATTTTTGGAAAAAATAAAGAGCAAACTATGAGGCAGCTGCAGTTCAAATTTGACCCGCTTCCAGCTGAATCGGCAGAAATTTGTCTTTTTCACCAGAGGTGGATAAAAACTTTTTACACCCAACCATTTGGTCAATTGTGCATTAAACATGGCCTAGTATTTTATAAAATTGATTTGGTCCAATTTTGCAACAAATATATGGTAGGTCCTTCACAAAAAAACTTATTTCGGGCACTCGAAAAATGGAAAATGAATTTTCCGTGCAAAGAAAATGAAAACTTCCTTAGGCAACATTGCCTTGAATTCCAAGATGCACCCTTGTGCACAATATGAGATCATTTTTTTAATTATTCATGTGAAAAGATAGAAGAAAAACAAAAGAATGCTCAGGTAGATTCTTTTTTGAAACATAACTTGTCTTTTTGATGAGAGGTGGATCGAAAACATTTTACATGTTAAGATTTGGTCAACTGTACATAAAATGATGTCTTATAGTTTTCGAAATGGTGTGGTGCCATTTTGAAACAAATATTTGATAGATTCTTCTCAAAAAAAGAATTTTGTCATTCCGAAAATAGAAATTAATTTTTTCCTAAAAACTCATTTCTCATAACACTTTTTAAAGATATTTGTCTTATTCCAATTCCAAGTTTGTTAGTTTTCCTAAAAAGTAGGTCAGATTTGCTGACACAATGAGAATGTTCTTTTTGAATTTTTCATATCATAAAACTGTTTATATGATTCAACACCTTATTTTGACCAATTTAGATGGTCATAACGTTTACTGGGTTCTGATTGGTCCATAGGCATGTCACGCGGATCGCGCCTCCAATGCCGTCGGATGGCCCCGGATCCGACGGCAGCCCTCGTCCCCCTCACACTCTCATCCCTCTCACCCCCCTCGTCCAAACTCCAAACCCTAGCGCCCCACCCGTGCCTCCTTGCCCCCGCACGCCGCCCCCCGTCGCACCCTTACTTCCTCGTCCCCATCTCCACCGCCGCCACCGCGCCCCTCCCGATCCAACCCGCGCTGCAACCTACCTCGCCGCCTCCACCCGCCGCCCCTACCTTGCCGCCCCCACCCGCTCCGCTCCGGGATCCATCCACCCAGTCATCTTCCTCCTTCTCCTCTCTGTCTCTCGATCCAACCCAAGCACTGCCGCCGACCCTTCCCAACTCCGGCCTCGTCCAGCGCCGGCGACCCCTTCTCTCCCTCCCTCCCTCCACCTCCAGCAGCGGATCCACTCGAGCAGCATCTCAGGCCGCCGTCAGATCCACCCTCCTCGCGCTGGACGGAAACCCTAGCCGCCCGTCCATGGCGACCCACCGCAGCACCCAAAGGCCTCGACGACGGCGGTATGGTATGAACCCCCCTCCCCCTCCCCCTCCCCCACTTCTTATTCTCCTTCAAACTCCCTTTGTCTCACCCCCGTCTCTGTCTTTGCCTCTTCAGGTAGGAGCAACGGCGACCAGCGACGACCATGGCGACCCACCGCAGCCTCCAAGACCTCGACAACGGTCGGTGCTACGGTATGAATCCCTCCTCCCCCTTCTCTTCTACTTCTCCTTTTTATCAACGTCTCCCCCTAACCCCAATCTCATTTCGTCCCTTCCCTTCTTCTCTGTAGGTGAGGTACAGCTACCAGCGACGGGACGACGCCTAAATCCACCGGTACAGGAGAGCAGCCATGGAATGGAAGGTCCATTCCACCCGTTCTTCCCCGCTTGATTGACTCTATCTAAGAGTTCTTCAGTTTGAAGTGGATTTTCTTCTGGGCTCCATAAGTCAAAATGGAGACCGCCACCACATGGTATGTGCTGCCGTTTTGCTTGCCAGATTCCCAGTCCTGCGACGCCACTAGCAGCTAGATCTCCTTTATTGCCTAATTATCGTTCATTGTTTTCTTAAGATCCGGTAGTTTTCCCTCACGGATTGACTTGATTCTGTGGTGTGTCACTTCAACCTGCACGATTGGACTCTTTTGAATCAAATGTAGCATAGGTTTGATTTGTTCAAGATGACTGCACAAATCATAGGGCTAACTGTCTCTATTCTGTGTACTGAATGTAGAACAGAGCGTCTCCTGTTTTTGGATACATAATGAATTGATGATGTTGAAATGTGCTACAGAGCGTCTCCTGTTTTTGGATACATAATGAACAGAACATTTTGATATTCCTTTGCTAGCACATGTCCTTTATCTCTTAGCATATACTGTGATTATGACGTGTGGGCTCTTGGAAAAGCCATCTGTCTGTGTTTCTGTAGTTATTTGTATTAAGTGCTCCACATTTGTTTTTCAACATGGACAATCCATAATCAGCTTGGTTGTTATAAGTGTAATATAATTTATCTTTGCTTAATTTGTATCTGATTCCACTGTTTGATTCCTCCCTAGATTTGTGTCTAGTTTAAACATTACATGGAATATTTTTCAGCAGTCTGGTAGGCAACGATGATATCAATATAAGAGGTTATCTTAGCTTGTTAGTGTGTGCTTAGTGAACTATATGAGCTCTCTTTATTGCATCTTGTATGCTCATACATTAGCATGAAATAGTATTGCTCATACAGTACATGGAATATTTATGAGCATAGTTTTTGTGCCATATTCATTTCACACCTGGCATCTGCCATTGTAACTTCATGCTGATGTAACATGTGAATCTGTTGGTCCTTCTTATTGTCTTTAAAGAAGTCAATGTACCTACCTATTTTTATGCTCTGTTATTATGTTTGATCAGTGTCAGTTGTGTCTCTTAGAGATACACTCCTACCTTTTCTGACTTGAGTTGTTAACTATTGTTCCATACTTCTGTTAGTTATAACAAAAAATCTTTGAATTTGGTACTGCATGAGTTTTTACTACTGCTAACAGGGAGTATTTGCTACCACTAAAACAACGATTTTGTATGCACTGCTACCTGATGAGTGATGAGTGCTTTCTTGGTAATATTTCACCTTGGCATGCATACGTTTGTTCGGTTTGAACTTTGCATGACATGATATAATTATTTCCAGTGTTTTTCTCAACTTATTTTCATTGCCACTTGATATATAGTTAGCTTGTACTTGAAGCTGTGGGTTAATGTGGTGATTTTGTTCTACTTGGATGCACCGGTACCCCCATAATCGAGTGCATGGATGCAATGGCAAGAAGATCATGGCTGTACGCATCATCAAGCACACCATGGAGATAATCGACCTCCTCACCGATGGTAACTCAATCTAGATCATCACTTTATACTCTCCTACTTTTGTGATGTTAGTATGCTTCTGCTGACTAGTATTGTTAGATCTTGCCAGTAGTAGAATGGTATTTTGTTTTAGGCACAATGTGTTGCAGCGAAGTCTTTTGCATGATCTGCACTTGCGCAATGCATATTTGTCTATGTTTTCTTGTATGAATGAGTACCTCATTTTAAGTAGCTGGAGAACAAAAAGCATGGTACTAGCTGAATTTATGTTGTCATTCTAAATAACTGTCCTTTTTTGAATGGTCAATTCATACTATATATTGGCATCTGTCCTTTTTTTAATGGCCAATTCATAGTATATTTGGCTTCTATTTTCTAATTCTTCTCTGCTAATTCATGACAGGAGCAGGTGCCTAGTTTGTGATCGCTATTGAAGGAGCTCAATGCTGAAGAACATAACACTTGTAGAGTTCTGATGAGCTTGTAACTTGTAGAGTTTTAATGTCTATCTTGTATCACGAGTTATTTGTACAACTAAGAAGTATTATGTGGTCTGTACTGAAACGAGCTTCTAAGATCTCTGTAC
The DNA here is from genome assembly GCA_032464435.1 of Aegilops umbellulata. Lineage (NCBI taxonomy): Eukaryota > Viridiplantae > Streptophyta > Magnoliopsida > Poales > Poaceae > Aegilops > Aegilops umbellulata. Next base: position 411,314,477 of record CP136055.1, read on the forward strand.
TGAAACGAGCTGATATTATTTGAAGTATTATGTGGTCTGTTCCAATTTAAATACTGGTTATTTATTTACTGTTAAATTGAAATAAGAAGAATATGACTCTGACATCTAGGACCCATTGATTAGCATTGATTAGAACGTGACAACTGTGGCCCAATCTGACTAGTGGACCCCTTTAAAAAAAGAAAAACTGAGTATTAAGAAAGAAGGCCATGGCCCAAAAACAAAAAGGCTGAAATATTAGGCCAGGCCCATGTAGCCGACCAGAATGACAAAAAATGATGACTAAAAAGGTTGAATTAATGGGCTCGGCCCATGTAAAAGACAGAATTGGACCGGGCTCATTCTAAGTAACGACCTTTTCAATTCATCGCAATTTTGCCACGTCAGATTGCCGCGTCGGATCCGACGTGGCCTGGGCAGATAGCCAGTGACCAAAACAAAAGGTCATGGGTTCCACGACCTTTTGTTTTGGTCGTAAACGTCTACGACCTTATCCCGAAGAAGGTCGCTATAGTCAGTTTACGACCGCCAGCTTTTGACCTTCTATTTTTGGTCACAAAAAGGTCGTAAATGAAAAACTATGACCTTTCAGTGACCAATAGTGGAGGTCACAAGTTGACATATTTCTTGTAGTGGCCGGATACCGCGGCAACCCACAGCCTTAGAGCATGTTGGATACTTCGGCAGGTAGCCAAGAGCGGCGAGGACATCCTTATCAAGGAAACCCCAGAACAACACACTCTAACAAACAATGACACTAGAGTATTGATAGTGTTCGAGACATTCACTTCAAACAATAAGCGTAAAAGGGCACTGCACAATCTCGCCGAAGTTTGCCAGGTCACCAGAATTGACCCCTGGAATGACATGGCCATGACCTTTAACGCTAGTGACGAACCCAAATACAGAACAGTCCGAGCGCCAACTGCATTAGTCCTCAGCCCCATCGTGGACGGTTTTCGACTTAAGAAAGTCCTCATGGACGGCAGCAGCATACTAAACCTCATTTACGAGGACACGTTCCACAAGATGGAAATAGACAGAAGCCGCATCGAAAAAGCAACACGACCTTCCGGGGTATCATTCCCAGTCGGGAAGCGCGGTGTGCGGGAAAAATTGCACTTGATGTGGTATTCGGCATGCCGGAGAATTATCGGTCCGAAGAAATAACTTTCCAGGTGGCCCCTTTCAACAGTGGATACCACGCCCTGTTAGGGCGAGAGGACTTCAGGCGCTTTCAAGCCATACCTCATTATGGGTATATGAAGCTAAAAATGCCCGGGCCTAATGGAATAATCACCCTCGTCAGCGATCCGGATACAACACTCCGCGCCAAGAACAAAACTGCATCCTTGGCCCTCGAGGCATTATCTGAGGCCCTTGCGGCTGAAGAACTAACTGCACTACGCTCCACAGTGGATAGAGACGATGTTATCCTGGACAAACGACCCAAATCTACTCCTTTCAAGCCAGCAGAAGAAACGGTCAAATTTCAGGTCCACCCAACAAACCCGAAGAAGACAGCCTCTATCGGAGCGCAACTTAGCCCCACAGTCGACGCAACACTGCGAGACTTCCTGCGCGAAAACTGGGATATATTCGCCTGGCACCCCTCAGATATGCCAGGAATCCCGCGCGAGTTGGCCGAACACAGCCTCAACATACTAAAGGGATATAAGCCGGTCAAACAAACACTGCGACACTTTTCTGAACCCAAACGACAAGCTATGGGGGAAGGGCTAGCCAAACTCATCGAGGCCGGATTCATCAAAGATATTAAACATCTGGACTGGTAGGCAAACTTGGTAATGGTGCCAAAGAAGGATAAATCATGGCGCCTATGTGTCGATTTCAAAGACCTTAACAAGGCTTGCCCTAAGGATCCCTTCCCCCTTACTCGCATTGATCAAATCATTGACGCTACCGCAGGACACGACTCACTGTGCTTCCTTGATGCATACTCCGGATACCATCAAATCAAAATGAAGGAGTCCGATCAAGCCACAACAGCATTCATTACACCATACGGGCCGTTTTGCTTCAACGCCATGCCTTTCGGGCTCAAGAATGCCGGCACCACCTACAAGCTTATGATCCAAACATGCCTCGAGAAACAGATCGGCAAGACAGTGGAGGCCTACGTGGACGACGTCGTCATCAAAACTAGACACGTCGAAACACATAGATGACCTGCATCTCACATTCGACAACCTCCGCACATACGACATCAAGCTTAACCCGGAAAAATGCATCTTCGGCGTCCCCGACGGTAAACTACTAGGTTTCATCGTTTCCAATAGAGGAATTGAGGCAAATCCAGCCAAAATCCGAGCTCTATCACAATTGGCCACGCCAACCGAACTCAAACAGGTCCAAAAGCTCGCCGGGCGCGTGGCAGCTTTAAGCCGCTTTATCTCCAGGTTGGGGGAAAAGGCGTTGCCCCTTTATCGCCTTCTATGGCGCACCAATAACTTCGAGTGGACAAACGCGACTACAGCCGGACTGGAAGAAATAAAAGACCTTTTGGCAAGTAACCCAATCCTGGCTGCGCCAAACATCGGCGAACCTATGCTCCTATATATATCGGCAACACACCAGGTGGTGAGCGCCGTGCTCGTCGTCGAACGAGAACAGGATGGACACAAATTTCCGCTCCAAAAGCCGGTGTACTACGTATCCACCGTCCTCACACATTGCAAATCCCGGTACCCTCACTATCAAAAGATAGCATATGCAGTCTTTATGGCATCTCGAAAATTGCGACACTACTTTCAGGAGTGTTCGATCACGGTGGCTTCCGAAGTGCCCCTCAATGATATAATCAACAACTGGGATGCAACGGGCCGGATTGCCAAATGGGCCATTGAGCTCCTGCCATTCTACATCACGTACAAACCATGTCGAGCCATCAAATCCCAGGTACTGGCTGACTTCGTCGCCGAATAGACAGAGGCCGAACTCCCTAAAGAGTACGGCGTGTATTCCAACTGGGTTATGCACTTGGACGGCTCCAAAATGTTGGCAGGGCTAGGGGCGGGCGTCGTATTAACATCCCCCACAGGAGATATCGTCCAGTACGTACTCCAAATATTATACACAGACTCAAACAACGCAGCCGAATACGAGGCCTTGCTACATGGCCTTCGGATGGCCGTATCAATGGGCATACAACGCCTGGAGGTGCGCGGGGACTCAAACCTTGCAATATCCCAAATTAACGGAGACTTTGACGCCAAAGATCCAAAGATGGCAGCTTATCGCAATGTCGTCTTAAAGATGTCGGCTCGGTCCGAGGGGCTCGAATTTCATCACGTCGCCCGCGAAAGTAATCAGGCGGCAGACGTCCTCGCTCGCATTGGTGCTAAGCGCGACCCCGTCCCACCTAACATCTTCCTCGAAAGGCTCCTTAATACATCTGTGGTGTGGCAGGGGGAATAGCAATGATAGTCCCGCTCAAAACACAAACATAGATAGCGAACACGCCGATATCATCGGAGGATCAGCCACTGAAATAACACCCTCGGCCCACCTCATCATGGCATTAATTGCCCCGTGGACCGAACCATTCTTGGCCTACTTTCATAGGAAGGAGCTCCAAGAAGATCAGAACGAAGCTCTCCACATTGTCCGGCGTTCGAAGGCCTATAAAGTTCATGAAGGAGAGCTCTACAAGAAAAGCACTATGGGAGTCCTTCAAAGCTGCATCTCCGAGGAGGAGGGGCGGCAACTCTTGGCAGAAATTCACGCCGGCCTCGGTGGGCACCATGCCTCAGTCCGGGCACTTGTCAGCAAGGCCTTCCGGACATGATTTTATTGGCCCATGACTCGAGCAGACGCACATGACCTCGTCCAGCGCTGCGTTGGATGCCAACTCTTCGCCAACCAAAGCCATATGCCCCCAACCGCCCTACAAACAATCCCCATTACATGGCCCTTTGCGGTCTGGGGCTTGGACATGGTCGGACCCCTTAAAGGGGCAAGCCATAAGAAAAAATATCTGCTGGTCATGGTGGACAAATTCACCAAGTGGATAGAGCATAAACCAGTTAAAACGGCCGAATCCGGACCAGTGATTGCATTTATATCCGATGTGGTGCACCATTATGGTGTCCCGCACAGCATCATCACTGATAATGGTTCCAATTTCACAGCCGATGAGGTGAAAACCTAGTGTGCTAATCTGGGCATTAAGCTCGATTACGCCTCTGTCTACCACCCGCAAACAAACGGTCAAGTCGAGCAAGCCAATGGTCTTATTATGAGCGGCATCAAACCCAGGAAGGTGCGATCTTTGAAAGAATCAGACAAGCACTGGGTCGAGGAGCTCGACTCCATACTCTGGGGGCCGCGGACCACGCCTAACCGTACTACCGGATACACACCTTTCTTCATGGTGTACAGTGCAGAGGCCGTATTGCCCTGTGATATTATACATGACTCACCTCGAGTGCGTATGTACGAAGAGAAAGAGGCCGAGTTGGATCGGCAGGACAGCCTAGACGCCTTGGAGGAGGAGCGCGATGTCGCCAAAGCCCGTTCAACATTTTATCAATAGCAGGCTCGAAGATATCAAAGCAGAGAAGTACGGGCCAAGACTTACAACGTTGGCGAACTTGTTCTACGCTTGCCGGAGAAGAAAAAGGACAAACTCAAGCCGAAATGGGAGGGTCCCTTCATAATCGACGAATTCCTTACTGGCGGAGCGTACCATCTTCGTGATGCATCAGACAATCGCCTAGAGCCAAACCCCTGGAACGCGGCCAGACTCCGAAGGTTTTATGCCGAGCGCCGAATTCTTTGTTCGTCCCCTTCTCCTCTGTAGTTTCCATTACTTTTTCTCTCTTTTCCACCTTTATTTTTTCGCTTTAAAGCTCTCATACGGCTCGATCGAACACCGCTGACGTACACATCTTTACATATGTACGTCCATTATACCTGGGGGGCTTCTTGAACAGAAGCTTGTTAATATTATTTTCGGAGCGTCAAGCTCATCATACATACGCATTTTTCCCGTATGTCTTTTCTTCACCATTATATGCATCGATATGACTTAAGTTTTGGCCAACATGGGTTGCCTGGCTCCTGTGCTTACCCCTACGTTCCCGATTGTTCGGCTAGGCGGTAAAGGGAGCACCTCTATGATTGTTACTGCCGGGTCATCCGGATGTGTACCTCAGACTGGGTGAAGCCGAAAACTAGCGTTCTTAAGGGAATATTCGGTCGGTGGATGAAAAATACTCTTTGCACTCACTCTATTGTGAACCCCCAGAAGCTAGACACACTGTGAGTTTTACATCACAATTCGGACATGTCTACTAATGCATGCACACCCAGGGAAAGGGACCCTTAATGGAACTATTCTCCCTGAAAGATGTTTCTTACAATCTCAATGTAATATAACATAACTAGTCGGATACAACTTGTCTGTTCAAGCAACTATGACCCCTACGCCTAGTTTTCCAAGCATACCCCAGTCTATTCGGCCGCGAGGGTATTCGGAAGCACTCCGCACCATCGAGTCTGGAGGTTGAAGCGAAAAGGTCTGCCATGACAAATGCTATACAATTCAGCTAGAATTACATAGGGTAAGGAAAGTACATAGTCACTTGGACTCCAACACTTCCTTCTCTATACCGTCCAATAGGCGGTCTAACTTACAATCCTGTTGGGAATATTTGGCGGCCACCTCTACTTGGTCATAAACTAAACTAACGGGAATTTCTTCCCCATTCGACCCTAGCGGTCCGACCCGAGCCATGTGATTAGGATCAAGCTTGGTATACCGAGTTTTCACCATGGCCCAAGCTTCTCGCGAACCCTCTCGACAGGCCGATATCTTCCATAGTCGGATAGGCCGCCGCGCTCCTTCGAAAAACTCTACAAGCTCCTCCACACTTCCAGGAGAGGAGGAGGATGGCCACAGGGCCTTGGCAACACTACGCATCGCCAGTCGTGCCTGTTCATGCACTTATGATAGCCTTTGCAGTAGATCACTCGATGATCCGGACACCTCCTCTTCAGGATGGCCCGTCAATATACCTGCAATCATAATTATATGAGTTCCATCTATCTCTGAACTACTTTAACAATAGTTCAAACACATATTGAATATGCCGCCACGCAGCTTCTTGTTCTCCTTCACGAAATCGGCTAGCTGGGCCCGCACATCCTTCAGCTCTTCGCCTAGCTGGGTTTTGCAATCCTGGAGCTGGTTTTTCTCTACAATGGCCTGCTTCAGCACACGTTCACCCGCAGCATGTAGCCTCTTGGCTTCTTGTTCATTCGCTTGCGCGACTTACAACGCCTCTTTGAGTTCCTCTGACAATCATGTCATGATATAGGCAGGATTGTTAGCATTAATGGCATATGATTATATTTTCTCGATGGAGGGGAATATTACCAGGCGACACCTTTTTGGACCTTTCCAGTTCGGCGGTAGCAGCATTTAGCTGTGCCCGACATTGTTCCAGCTCTTGGGTTAGCAGGTTGTTCTTTTTTGTAAGAACCTTGTCATACGATGGTCCTTAAATCAGTTGTACCAACTGCTTTCAGTCCCGGGGGCTACTGGCATAACGCCATCCTATTCGGACAAAGAAAACATACCCGCACATCTGTTAAATGCTTCTTTGTGGCTCTACTAAGCCCGTTTCGAGCAGCTTAGATGTACGCATCAGCCGAGCTGAAGGCATTGAATGCCTCTTCCGAGAACTCAGGGTCTCGTAAAATAGGCCTACAACACCGATGATTCATGGCGCTCTCCACTTCCGAGTTGGTAACATACATATTCTCCGAACCCTCGGCCGAAGGACAGTTCGGCATTGTTCCCATATCTGCTCCCGTCTCTCCGATGGGGTTTAAATCCCGGGCGCCGGGAGGACGGCCGATCGGACCCTCAGACATAGTCCGGTGAACCTTTTTCCTGGTACCAGACAAACGTATAAGTTGCAATTGGATGTGACTACTAAAGTATACCTTCAAATCCTTACCTCTTTGACGAGGGACCGGTTGTGTCTTCACCGACCTTCCTTTTAGAGGCCTTGCTCGGCACTGGATTCGCCCTCTTTGGAGCCGCCCCCGGAGTAGCGTGATGCACTGAACGCCTCCCCTGTGGAGCACGATGCAGTGCGATGAGTGAGGCAGTGCGAGGAAGTTCTTTCGAGCAAGACTTTTTCTTGATAACTTACGTGGGAAGCAGGAAGAAGACCAGGGTAATCGGCGATAATGGCCACTTCCGTGCCATCGTAGCTCGCCTGGTAAAACACCCCTTCCGCGAGTACCACGAATATATCTGGGTCTTCTTCAAACCCAGGATCCAACTCCCGGTTGTGGTTCTCAGGCTGTGGGGCGAGGCTGTATAACCCCTCGGTGATTTTTCGCCAATGCTGCTATAAGCGGATTAGAAAATTATCAAAGGTAATCCGGTAAGCGGAGTAAGTAAAGCAGAAGGACTGGGGCTTACCCAATTGGGAGGATTATACATAGAATATCCATCCCTGCGATTGATGCAAAGAAATTCCTCCTCCTCCCCTTTGAACAGCTCAGCCAATATTTTGGCTAGGGCGGCGGGGGTGTCCGGACCTTTTCGACCACAGCGGGAGGCGTCGTCCTCCCGTTGTAGTGCCACATTGGGAGCCCTCTATACTGAAGCGGCTGAACCCCTCGCACTATGGAGGTCGCCATTACCTCCACCATTGTTAACCGGACTGAGCGAGCGTCTTTATCTTGCCCAGGAGCTAACGAACCTCCGCACTGTCGTCCTCTTCAAGGCTCCGGGGACGCCAACTATGGCTTTTCTTTAGCGGAACGCTTGCAAATTCAGGGAGACCCTTTCAAACTGGGTCGGGAAGTGCAACGTCCTTGATGTAGAACCATTCGGAAGGCCACTCTTTTGATGCCTTCCTTGGTGTGCCGGACAGGTATCCGGTATCAGCGATGCGCCACACTTTGGCTCCGCCTACTTCAAAAATTGAACCCTCATGGTTACGCGGGACAAGACAGAACAATTTTCTCCACAGTTCAAGGCTTCAACACCCAGAAATAACTCGCACAGAGCGACGTAACCTGCGATGTGCAGGATAGAGGCGGGAGTGAAGTTGTGCAGCTGGAGGCCATAATATTCCAGAAGCCCTCGAAGGAACAGATGGACTGGAAATACGACGCCTCTTAGCAGATAGGGGACGAAGCACACTCGCTTCCCCCCAGATGGATTGGGGAAGTCCTCTGCCTGAGTCACGCCATTGAAGGAGGCCGACCTTGCTCGAACAGGGACCAGATCCACGGGAAGAAGAAATCCATGCGTTTGCAACTTTGCTAGTTGACTATGAGTCACAGAACACTTCTCCCACTCGCTTCTCTTAGGGCCGGAGCGGGAGGAGGAGCTGGGAATGCTAGCCATGATGGAATGGTTTCTCATGGCAGTCTCCGGGGATTTCCTCGGTGCAGTGTAGCCTGGATCTAAGATCCAGTATCTTTAAATAGGCGCTCTGCCTTGCGTGGACGGGGTGTTATTCGCAAAAATACCCTGACTCTCTGCATTCGCTCGACACGTGGAAGACGAAGTTATTAGCGCATAGAAGCCGAGGAGTGACGTTGGATCAATGGCTGAATATACTACTTGGAGAAGGAACCTGCCTTGTAACGCCGAAGACAATTTGCGCGCTGAACACCTCGTCATTGAAGCCTGGTTCGGGGGCTACTGAGGGAGTCCTGGATTAAGGGGTCCTCGGGCATCCGGCCTGTTATCCAGTGGGCCGGACTGATGGGCTGTGAAGACATGAAGACCGAAGACTATACCCGTGTCCGGATTGGACTCTACTTGGCGCGGAAGGCAAGCTTGGCGACCGAAGATTCCTTCTTATGTAACCGACTCCATGTAAACCCTAGATCCCCTTGGTGTCTATATAAACTGAAGGGGATAGTCCGGAAAGGACAGATGCTCATTACCATATACACATAGGCCAGACTTCTAGGGTTTAGCCATTACGATCTCGTGGTAGATCAACTCTTGTAACACTCATATTCATCAAGATCGATCAACAAGGAAGTAGGGTATTACCTCCATAGAGAGGTCCCGAACCTGGGTAAACATCTTGTCCCCCGTCTCCTGTTACCATCGATCCTAGACGCACAGTTCGGGACCCCTTACCCGAGATCTGCCGGTTTTGACACTGACACCCAGGTCAAACTAACAGCCTGCATAGTTAACTTGTGCAACCTCACGGTCAAACCATTGGAAATTGGCAGGTTCCTCGTGTTTGCCGCCATCACGAAGTGGGAGCAGGGATAGTGGTACTTGCTACTTGTGATAGGCATTGGGATTTCCCCGAAGAGGAAGGATGATGTAATATAGTAGTAGAAAGTATTTCCTTCAATTAAGAACCAAGGTTTATCGAACCAATACGAGACTCACGCAAAAAAGATAAATGGTACATGCACACACAAAAAACAAATACTTGCACCCAACATGGGTGTCGGTGTCAAAACCGGCGCATCTCGGGTAGGGGGTCCCGAACTGTGAGTCTAGGTGGATGGTAACAGGAGACAAGGGACACGATGTTTTACCCAGGTTCGGGCCCTCTCGATGGAGGTAAAACCCTACGTCCTGCTTGATTAATATTGATGATATGGGTAGTACAAGAGTAGATCTACCACGAGATCAAGGAGGCTAAACCCTAGAAGCTAGCCTATGGTATGATTGTTATGTGTTGTCCTATGGACTAAAACCCTCCGGTTTATATAGACACCGGATAGGGTTAGTGAGGGAGTCCTGGATTAGGGGGTGTCTGGATAGCCGGACTATACCTTCAGCCGGACTCCAGGACTACGAAGATACAAGATTGAAGACTTCGTCCCATGTCCGGAAGGGACTTTCCTTGGCGTGGAAGGCAAGCTTGGCAATATGGATATGTAGATCTCCTCCCATTGTAACCGACTCTGTGTAACCCTAGCCCTCTCCGGTGCCTATATAAACCGGAGGGTTTTAGTCCATAGGACGAACAACAATCATACCATAGGCTAGCTTCTAGGGTTTAGCCTCCTTGATCTCGTGGTAGATCTACTCTTGTACTACCCATATCATCAATATTAATCAAGCAGGACGTAGGTTTTACCTCCATCAAGTGGCCCGAACTGGGTAAAACATCGTGCCCCTTGTCTCCTGTTACCATCCGCCTAGACGCATAGTTCGGGACCCCCTACCCGAGATCCGCCGGTTTTGACACCGACATTGGTGCTTTCATTGAGAGTTCCTCTATGCCGTCGCAATCAGGAAGGATGCCTCTCCCCGCCTTTAAAGACGGCACCGTTGCCAAGGGAGCTTTGGCTGTCCGCCAAACTCTCCGGCTAGGTGGTTTTCTTATGACCACCTGTTCGGCTGCTACGCCGACGATGACCTCTCGGGTCATCAAAAGCAATCTTTATGTCAGCTCGGAGCTTGCCGAGCAGTTAGATCCAATGGAGCTCTCTTCCATGAACGAGCTCTTGGATCACATCGCCGCCCTGGGGGTCGCTACGGATTACGACCAGGTTGGGCCTAAACCTGATCTAAGAGAAATTAACTCTCCCCAAGTCACCCATCACGTTGCCGTGGAAGAGGAGCAGTGCGGCGACCCTTCATCTATCTTAAGGACTAACTACGTCCATATTCCCGATCCCTCCAAGCTGGATATCCGCGGAGGGAAGGATATAATTCAAGACCTGAACTTAGAATCAGGCGACGGGCTAGATTCATTGGACAACATCCAAGAGCCTAAACTTCAGAGTTCGGAAACTCCTTGGCCTCTGAGTCTCAGATTGGGTGAGGTTTCAGATTTAATAACACCCGCCCACCCGAACATAAGCGATCTATCCCAAATCAGGCAACAACCCGAAGAAACAGTACATCATTACTGGGCCAGATTCCTCCTGGTTATGAACAGGATAAAGGAGTGCCACGAGGAAGATGCAATCTCAATCTTCTATAATAATTGCACGGACAAGGGAATCCTCAACGCCATAAGTCGTCGTGATATTACACGCTTTGCTGACTTGGCGTCCATAGTACAAAAGTACTGTGCGATGGAAAGCGCCTGGAAAACCGAAATAAAATTTTGGGATAATCCGGCCCTAAATAGAAACCCCGTCTGAAATAAAACGGTGCATCATCGACAGACACCCGGGTTAAACACCAACAAACAAAAACCCTCTACAGGGCATGGAACCGTACTGGAAGGATGGCTTAATGGACCCTGTAAAATTCATAGTACAGAGGGCGCCACGCCAACTCATAGCCTTAGAGCATGTTGGATACTCCGGCAGGTGGCCAAAATTGGCGAAGATCTCCTAATTCCGGAGGCCGCAGAAAGCCACCCAGGGTCACCAGTACAGTCTTAACAGTCTTCGAGACTTTCGCATCAAATAATATGCAAAAAAGATCACTCCACAGCCTCGCCGAAGTCTACCAAGTAGCAACAATAAACCCATGGAGTGACACGACTATTACTTTTAATGCCAATGATGAACCTAAATTCCGAACAGCCCGAGCACCAGCCGCACTGGTCCTCAGTCCAATAGTGGACGGCTTTCGCCTCACCAAGGTACTCATGGATGGAGGCAGCGGATTGAACCTCATTTACGAGGAAACCCTTCAAAAAATGGAAATAGACTGGAACCGGATTGAGCGAAGCAGCACAACCTTTAGAGGAATAATCCCTAGTCGGGAAGCGCGTTGTACAGGAAAAATCACACTAGATGTGGTGTTCGGCACGCCGGATAATTATAGGTCCGAAGAGGTCACGTTTCAGGTGGCCTCGTTCAGTAGCGGATACCACGCTCTGCTAGGGCGCGAAGCGTTTACAATCTTCCAAGCAATACCCCATTACGGGTACATGAAGCTCAGGATGCCCGGGCCGAACGGAATTATCACTCTCGCTAGTGATCCGGACATAGCACTCCGCACCGAAAATAAGACAGCCGCACTGGCCCTTGAGGCACTATCCGAAGCCCTAGCGGCTGAGGAACTGACTGTGTTGCGCTCCACGGTGAATAAGAACGATGTGATACTCGACAAAAGATCCAAGTCCACTTCCTTTAAACCAGCAGACGAAATAGTCAAATTCCAGGTCCATCCAACGGACCCCAACAAGACAGCTTCCATCGGGGCACAATTAAACCCTGATGTAGATGCCGCACTGCGAGAATTCCTACGGGAGAACTGGGACATTTTCGCCTTTCACCCTTCTGACATGCTAGGAATCCCATGCAGGCTGGCCGAACACAGCTTAAATATCCTAAAAGGATTCAAACCTGTCAAACATGCTCTTCGGCGTTTCTCCGAACCTAAGAGACAGGCCATGGGAGAGGAGCTAGCCAAACTATTGGAGGCCGGATTCATCAGAGATATAAAACATCCGGACTGGCTAGCAAACCTGGTGATGGTACCAAAGAAGGATAAATCCTGGCGCCTGTGCGTTGATTTTAAAGACCTTAACAAGGCTTGCCCAAAGGATCCCTTCCCCCTACCCCGCATCGATCAAATTATCGACGCTACCGCTGGAAACGATTCGTTGTGTTTCCTCGACGCATACTCCGGCTATCATCAAATTAAGATGGCAGAGTTAGACCAAGTCGCAACGGCATTCATCACACCATACGGCCCATTCTGCTTCAATGCAATGCCCTTTGGGCTCAAAAACACCGGCGCAACATATCAGCGCATGATTCAGACATGTCTGGCAAACCAGATCGGCAAAACAGTGGAGGCATACGTAGATGATGTGGTCGTAAAAACAAGACATGTCGAAACTCTAGTAGATGACTTGAGGCTCACATTTGATAATCTCCGAGCATATGACATCAAGCTCAACCAGAAAAATGCGTTTTCGGCGTTCCAGCCGGAAAGCTCTTGGGCTTCATTGTATCCGGTAGAGGAATTGAAGCAAATCCAGCCAAGATCCGAGCTCTATCACAATTGGATATCCCAAAGGACCTCAAACAAATACAAAAATTAACAGGATGCGTGGCGGCTCTAAGCCGCTTTATCTCCCGCCTGGGAGAAAAGGCACTACCTCTCTACCGCCTCCTTCAGCGCACCAAACACTTCGAGTGGACGGATGCCGCCACGGCCGAACTCGACGAAATGAAGGCCATATTGGCAACAAACCCGTCCTGGTTGTGCCAAACATTGGCAAACCAATGCTATTGTACATTGCAGCAACCCATCAGGTTGTCAGCGCAGTGCTCGTTGTCGAACGAGAAACGGACGGACACAAATTCCCCCTTCAAAAGTCGGTCTACTATGTGTCGACTGTCCTCACTCCATGAAAATCACGGTACCCGCATTATCAAAAGATTGCATACGCGGTATTCATGGCATCCCGGAAGCTGCGACACTACTTTCAAGAGTGTTCGATAACAATAACCTCCGAAATACCACTCAACGATATTATAAACAACCGCGACGCAACGGGCCGGATTGCAAAATGGGCCATCGAGCTCCTCCCATTTGACATAACTTATAAGCCACGGTGAGCTATTAAGTCACAAGTTTTGGCCGACTTCGTCGCAGAATGGACGGAGGCCGAACTCCCTAAAGAGTACGGCACATATTCAAACTGGATCATGCATTTTGACGGCTCTAAAATGTTGGCCGGTCTAGGGGCTGGCGTCGTTTTGACGTCCCCCACAGGAGACACAGTTCAATACATACTCCAGATTATGTACACAGACTCCAACAATGCAGCCGAATATGAGGCCCTTTTACATGGTCTCCGGATGGCAGTATCCATGGGCATTCAACGCCTAGAGGTGCGAGGGGATTCGAACCTCGCAATATCCCAAATAAATGGAGACTTCGATGCCAAGGATCCAAAAATGGCAGCTTATCGCAACGCCATCCTAAAAATGTCATCTCGGTTCGAAGGGCTCGAATTTCATCATATAGCCCGGGAGAACAATCAGGCGGCAGATGTCCTGGCACGCATCGGCACAAAACACGACGCAGTCCCCCCAACATCTTCTTGGAAATGCTGTTCAAGCCATCCGTAGTATGGGAAGGGGAATCCGGCAATAACATGCCGGACTCAACCGCACTGCCCGATGCCGAACAATCTGACACAATCGGAGGCTCTGCCAATGAAGTCACACCTTCAGCCCACGTAATAATGGCCGCCATCGCCCCGTGGACAGAACCATTCCTAGCCTACCTTACTAGGCAGGAACTCCCAGAGGACCAAAACGAGGCACGCTGCATAGTGCGGAGATCTAAAGCCTATAAAGTCCATGAGGGAGAGCTTTATAAGAAAAGCACTACCGGAGTCCTTCAAAGGTGCATCTCCGAAGAAGAAGGGCGGAACTTGCTGGCTGAAATTCATGCCGGACTCGATGGTCATCACGCTGCAGCTCGGTCCCTTGTAAGCAAGGCTTTCTGTACAGGCTTTTATTGGCCGACGGCCCAGGAAGACGCTCAGGACTTAGTCCAATGATGCGTCAGTTGCCAGCTTTTTGCAAACCAAAGCCATATGCCACCCATCGCCCTCCAAACTATCCCCATAACTTGGCCCTTTGCGGTCTGGGGGCTTGACATGGTGGGACCCCTTAAAGGTGGAACCCACAAGAAAAAATACTTACTGGTCATGGTGGATAAGTTCACCAAATGGATAGAAGCCAAGCCTGTTAAGACGGCCGAATCCGGACCGGTGATGGACTTCATATCTGGGGTTGTACACCGTTATGGCGTCCCCCACAGTATCATCACTGATAACAGCACGAACTTTACGACCGATGAGGTAAAACTTTGGTGCAAAAACATGGGCATCAAGCTCGATTATGCTTCCGTCTATCACCCACAAACCAACGGACAGGTCGAACGTGCAAATGGTCTTATCATGAGCGGCATCAAACCCAGATTAGTGCGGTCCCTTAAGGAATCTAACACACACTGGGTAGAGGAGCTCGACTCCGTACTCTGGGGGCTGTGGACCACGCCGAATCGCACCACCGGATACACACCATTCTTCATGGTGTACGGCGCAGAGGCAGTTTTGCCCTCGACATAATTCACGACTCGCCTCGAGTGCGCATGTACGAAGAAAGAGAAGCCGAGCTCGATCGGCAGGACAGTTTGGACGCCTTGGAGGAGGAGCGC
Organism: Aegilops umbellulata; assembly: GCA_032464435.1. Lineage (NCBI taxonomy): Eukaryota > Viridiplantae > Streptophyta > Magnoliopsida > Poales > Poaceae > Aegilops > Aegilops umbellulata. Next base: position 411,329,598 of record CP136055.1, read on the forward strand.
GACGTGGCAAAAGCCTGTTCCGCATTCTATCAACAGCAGGCACGAAGATATCAAAGCAGAGAAGTACGGGCCAAAAATTACAACATTGGTGAATTAGTTCTACGCCTACCGGACAAGAAAAAGGACAAACACAAGCCCAAGTGGGAAGGTCCCTTCATCATTGACCAAGTCCTGACTGGTGGAGCGTACCGCCTGCGAGACGCATCGAATAACCGACTCAAGCCGAACCCATGGAACGCAGCCCGTCTCCGAAGATTCTATGCCTAGCGCCGGACTCTGTGTTCGTCTCCTTCCTCTGTCCATTTTTTATACTTTTTGTCTTACATTTTTATCCTTCTCCCCTTACTTTCTATTATAGCCGTTATAAGTGACGCGCTACCCGCGCTCATTAAACCTGGGGGCTTCTTTCAACAGAAGCTTATTCATATGGGCTTCATGCCCAACACATGTGTCACACTTCCGCATGTACCTTTATTCACCATTATATGCATCGATATGACTTACGTTTTGGCCAAGCTGGGTTGCCTAGCTCCTGTGCTTACCCCTACGTTCCCGATTGTTCGGCTAGGTGGTAAAGGGAGCACCTCTGCGATTGTTACTGCCGGGTCAGCTGGATGTGTACCTCAAACTGGGTGAACCCGAAAGCTAGCGTTCTTAAGGGAATATTCGGTCGGTGAACTAAAGATGATCTTTTCACTTAATTATTTATGCACCCCCAGATGTTTTTTTTCTGCGTCCCTTTTCGCAGCATGGACATGCACTTTAGGGCGTGCCTCCCAGGGAAAGGAACCCCTAACGGAACTATCCTCCCTAGAAGATGTTTCTTACTAACCATGTAATATAACACAACTAGTTGGGCACTTGTCTGTTCAAGCACTAATGACCCCTACGCCTGGTCTCCATGCATACCCCGGTTCTTACATAACCGTATGGGTATTCGGAGACACTCCGGACCATCAGGTCCCGAGGTTGAAGCTAAAAGGTAGGCCATGACAAATGATCTACAATCCGGCTAGAAGACATTACACATGTCAATTAAAATTACATAGTCATTCTGACTGATTGTATTCCTCTTCAATACCGTCTAACAGGCTGTCTAATTTACAGTCCTGCTGGGAATACTTTGCGGCCAATTCTACTTGGCCGTATACTAAGCTTACAGGGATCTCCTTCCCATCGGGCCCCACAGGTCCGACCTCGGCCATGTGGTTCGGGTCAGCCTTTGTGTATCGCGTCTTTACCATGGCCCAGGCCTCCCTAGCACCTTGACGGCAGGCCGATATCTTCCATAATCGGAAGCGCCGCCGCACTCCCTTAAGCTTCTCTGCAAGCTCTCCAAGGCCTTCGGGCATGGAGACGGAGGGCCACAAGGCCTGGGCAATGCCTTACATCACCCGCCGAACTCGCGCGTGTAGTTGCGAGAGCTTGGGAAGAAGGTCACCCGTAGAACCAGGCATCTCCTCTGCAGGACGACCTGTTAGCATACCTACAAACATTACTCTGTTAGTCGACTTCCTCACCGAACTCCTTTTTCAATGTTCGTTTAAGCACTTACTAAGTATGCCGCGTCGAAGCCGCTGATTCTCCTTAACGGAGTCCGACAGCTGGGCACGAACATCTTTCAGTTCAACACCCAGCTTGGTGTTGGCGTCTTGAAGATCATTCTTCTCCCGCCTCACCTTTGTTAGCATGCTCTCGCCAGCCTTTAGCTGGCGTAGGAGTTGTTGCCTTTCCGGATCTAGTCCGACGCCATCTGCAATTTCATTTGTGAGATTTGCACATATGCCGCACTTCACACTTATCTTTTTCAAGCATATATTACCAGAGGGGGTCTCCTCGGGCCCCCCTGTTGCGGCCAGTGCGGCCTCAAGTTGGGTTTGGCACTCTTTTAACTCCTGGGACAATTGGGTATTCTTCTCTGAAAGAACCTGCATATTACATGATCCTTAAATCAGTTATTCTCACTGCTGCAAGTCTCGGGGGCTACTGGTATATATAACCATTAAAATTTTCTCACCCGTATGTCTTTTACATATTGCTCTGTGGCTCTGGCTAGACCATTTTGAGCGGCACGGAGATATGCATCTCCCGAATTGAAGGCGTCCAACGCCTCTTGGGAGAAACAGGCGTCACGAAGAACTGTCCGGCGACGCCTGTGGTTCATGGCACTCTCCACCTCGGAATGGGTGGCAGACAGCCTGTCCGCGTCCACTGGCGGAGGAGCGTCCGGTGCGCGCCTCGTGTTCGCCTCCGCCTCCGGTCCGGGCTTTGGAGCCTGGCTGGTGGAGGCGCGATTGGCAACCTCTCCGGATATAGTCCGGCGAGGTCTCTTTGTCTTGAATAGAGCACAAGTGTTAATATGCCTTGAAGGAATAACACCTGGGAATAAGAGGGCGCCCTATACCTTTGCACCGGCGCCTCAGTCCGGACTTCACTTCTTTTCATCCCATGGGGCCCGCTGCCCCTTGTTGGCTAGTCGCCGCAGGCTCGGCCTCCCGCCTCGAGAATCTCCCCTGCAAAATACGGTTGTTGTCAGGAAACTGAAAACACGCAAGGATGGATTCCTTTTCGAGGTGCTGGGACTCCGGTCTCAGTTACCTGGGAGGTGGGGAGTAGCCCTGGTTAATCGACCGTAATGGCCACCAGGGCATTGTCCCTGCTCAGCTGATAAAACACCCCATCAATCAGCTCCATGGACAGGTCCGGATCCTCTTCGGAGGCCAGATTGAGGGACCGTTTTGGATCCTTGGGCTGCAGGGGAGGGCTGTTTATTTCCTTTACTTCCTGGCGCAGTTCCTGCGTTGAAATCATCAGACTATATAACTAATGATGGGAATATAAAACGGATGGGAAAGTAAAATTGTCCACTTACCCAACTCGGAGGATTGTACATAGTAAATCCACCCTGAGGGTTGATGCGGAGAAATTCCTCCTCTTCTCCCTTGTACAAAGTGGACAAGATCTTTATTAGAGCGGCAGCCGAGTCCGGCCCCTTGCAGCCGTGACGGGTGGTGTCATCCTCCCCGTTAAAGTCCCACATGGGGTTGCCTCTATACTGAAGCGGTTGCACCCCCCGCATGATGCATACGGCCATGAATCCGATCATGGTTAGTCTAGAATGAGCTAGCAATCTTATCTGGCCCATCAGGTAAAGGACGTCCTTGTCACTTTCTTTCTGAGAGCTCCGTGGACGCCAACTTAGGCGCTTCTTCAGGGGAGCACTGTTGAACTCAGGGAGGCCAATCCGAACAGGATCCGGCAGCGGGACATCCTCTATATAAAACCATTCCGAAGGCCAGACCTCGGACGCCTTCTTTGGGGTTCCGGATAAATATCCGGTCCCGGCGATGCGCCACACTTTAGCTCCGCCCACTTGATATATTGACCCCTCCTGAGAGCGGGGCACCAGGCAGAATAGCCTCTTCCACGGCATGAAGTGAGTCTCAACACCCAAGAACAACTCGCAAAGGGCTAGGAAGCACGCGATATGCAATATGGAGGCAGGCGTGAGGTTGTGCAGCTGGAGGCCATAGAAATCCAGAAGCCCCTGGAGAAACGGATGAATTGGAAATCCGAGTCCTCTTATTAGATATGGGACAAGGCATACCCGCTCTCCTTTGGAGGGATTGGGGGCGCTCTCCGCTTGCTCTCCGCCATTATAGGTGGCAAGTCCGGCTCGAACCGGGACCATATAGGCCGGGGGGAGGAATCCCTTGGTCTGGAGCGACACTAGCTCGCTATGCGGGATGGAGCATCTCTCCCAGTCTCCAGGCTTAGGACTAGAAGGGCGAGAGGAGGAGTTGCGACGACTGGCCATGGTGGAATGGACCTTTGTTCGATGCGCTCTGATGAATACTCGCGGAAGGGAGAAGGTGTGGTTTGGATCTAAATCACCATCCCTTTAAATAGGCGGCTCATTTACGCGGCTAGGGGTGTGAATGTAAAAACACCCAGACTTTTCGTATTTGTTTGACACATGGAAGGCGACCATTATTGGGCATAGAAGCCAAGGAGCGCTACATTCACAAGAAACAGGACATTATTCAACAGGTACACGGAATCTGGAAGAGAACCCGCCTTGCAATGCCGAAGACAATCTGCGCGCCGGACTCGTCGTCATTGAAGCCTGGTTCGGGGGCTACTGAGGGAGTTCTGGATTAGGGGGTGTCCGGATGGCCGGACTATACCTTCAACCGGACTCCAGGACTATGAAGATACAAGATTGAAGACTTCGTCCCGTGTCCGGAAGGGACTTTCCTTGGCGTGGAAGGCAAGCTTGGCAATACGGATATGTAGATCTCCTCCCATTGTAACCAACTCTGTGTAACCCTAGCCCTCTCCGGTGCCTATATAAACCGGAGGGTTTTAGTCCATAGGACGAACAACAATCATACCATAGGCTAGCTTCTAGGGTTTAGCCTCCTTGATCTCGTGGTACATCTACTCTTGTACTACCCATATCATCAATATTAATCAAGCAGGACGTAGGGTTTTACCTCCATCAAGAGAGCCCGAACCTGGGTAAAACATCGTGCCCCTTGTCTCCTGTTACCATCCGCCTAGAAGCACAGTTCGGGACCCCCTACCGAGATCCGCCGGTTTTGACACCGACAGTTAGGGTTACAAAGAGTCGGTTACAATGGTAGGAGATCTACATATCCGTATCACCAAGTTGCCTTCCACGCCAAGGAAAGTCCCTTTCGGACACGGGACGAAGTCTTCAATCTTGTATCTTCATAGTCCAGGAGTCCGGCTGAAGGTATAGTCCGGCTATCCGGACACGCCCTAATCCAGGACTCCCTCAGTAGCCCCTGAACTAGGCTTCAACGACGACGAGTCCGGTGCGCAGATTGTCTTCGGCATTGCAAGGCGGGTTCCTCCTCCAAATACTTCATAGAAGATTTTGAACACTAAGGATAGTGTCCAGCTCTACAAAATAAGTTTCCACATATTGCCATAGAGAGAATAATATTTACACAAATCTAATCTACTGACGTATTCCATAGCGTGACACCACACCACGGCCAAGTCTTTATTCGAATCATTTTTACTCCCCCACCTTAGTGCATTTTGCGAGGCGGTTTCCTTAGCACGTCTTGTCAAAGCAGAGATCGTGTCCCCTTATTTACGTGATTCTCATCAATACGGACGTGGGTAACCCAACCGCGCCATTTATCACGGCGCTTGGGAGATAAGCGAGTTTTATCAGGCTGGTGGGGACGCTTGGCCGCATCCGCCCATATAAGGGGATAAGGATCCACCTTTTTACCTATGCCTTCTTCCTCCTTTGCCTATCCATCTTCCGCGCACTCGAGCTCCAGCGCCCAAGCCCGCACTTCCCACCTCGACCTTCTCCAGCCATGTCCGGAGCGGGAGGCAAGTGGATGGTCTCCTCCGTCACGGAGGGGCACATCAAAAAACTGAGAAAAGCCGGATACTTGTCTGACGACATCGCGCACCGGCTTCCCGAAAAGGGGCAGCTCCTCCCCACCCCAAGGCCCCATGAGAGGGTAGTATTCCTTCCCCATTTCCTCCGCGGACTAGGCTTTCCTTTCCACCCGTTCGTCTGGGGGCTCATGTTCTACTATGGCCTGGATTTCCACGATCTGGCCCCGAACTTCATCCTCAACATCTCGGCGTTTATCGTCGTGTGCGAGGCTTTCCTCTGCATCCGCCCTCATTTCGGCCTATGGCTCAAGACCTTCAACGTCAAGCCAAAGGTGGTGCGCGGCAACCAGGCGGAGTGCGGAGGTGCCATGGCGGGCAAGAAGGCCAACGTCCTATGGCTCGAGGGCTCCTTTGTGGAGACCCTGAAAGGGTGGCAATCGGGGTGGTTTTACATCACCGAGCCGCGCGACCCTGAGTGGGTCGCAGCCCCCGAGTTCCGGTCCGGACCCCCTACGCGGCTCACGTCTTGGAAAGAGACGGGCCTATCGTGGGGCAACAAAGGAGAGGTAACCGGACTGCAAAAATGCATCCAAACCCTGGTGGACAAGCAGCTCAAGCTTGTCAATGTAGTCCAGGTTATGCTCGTCCGCCGGATCCTCCCGTGTCAACAACGGGATTTCAATCTGTGGGAGTTCGACTCGGCGCAGCACCAAACCCTGAGCAGGCTCTTCGACACAACATACGAATACGCCTGGAAGGTGCTATTCAAAGGCGCCGAGGCTGCCGCATCCACTTCTGAGGACCGCGGATTCAGCACGCAGCGTCACGCTAGTGCAGTAAGCTATTTTTACCTTTTACAGGATGTTAGTTTTCCATAGTTTGACTCTATGCGGGATCTAAACTCCCCTTCCCTTGACAGGATTGGCAGGCGAAGTCCAGACAGATCGACTGTCCGGCCCCTTTGCCCGAAGACCCAGCCGATGCTCACCTAGCGAAGCTGCTGGCTCCAGCACCTTATGTGGTGCCGGAGAAGAAGGCCAAGAAGAAGGCCACAGGGACTCGAAAGAGTTCCCGGCGCCTGGAGGTGTCGGATTCATCATCCAACGAATCCGAGACGCGCTCCTCTCGTGAAAACGAGGAGGAGGAAGAAGAACCCTCTCCCCCTCCAGCGGGGGGAGGAAAGAAGAGAAAGGCCGCCCCAATAGGGGAGGCCGAGGGGTCCAGGGAGGGAAGGACCCCTCCTCCGGACTACTCCGCCGACGCCGACGACGACGAAGAGGAGTGGCCACACAGGGCCAAGCGCCCGGCGAGATCGTAAGTTAGTCGGATGCCGGAGTAATTTATAGTACTCTTTTATGGCACAGCCTTTCCTTATGTCGAATATGATCATGCAGTCCGCCCAAGGCCAGGCTCGACGAGTCGTCGAGCGGCTCCCTGGATTCGTCGGATGTGAATTCACTTCCGACGGCTACCTCCCCCCGCCCTACGAACGACGCCGAAGTGTTGTCCCAACAGGTTCCAAGCCAGGAGGAGGTGGTCCTGGAGGCGCCACAAGGCGACCTCCCGGACTCCAGGAATGAAGGGGATAAAACCCCCCAGGGCTCCAAGTCCGGCTTTGAGCCGAACACCGCGCCGGAATCGTCAACGAATCCGGACCGCGGTAGGCGAACTCCTTCCAAGAGGAGCAAGCCTACTGAGCCGGCGGCCGCCGTCCAACCTAAGGCGCCGGACAATCTGCTGGAGGTGCTTAACGATGCCTCCATCGACGAGGAGCACCGCACTATTATGAGTGCGGTGATCCAGAAGGTTCAGTCCGCCAAGAGCAGACTGACTGAAGCTTGTGCCAGCCTTCTAACAGGCTTCGAGGTAAGTACAGAATATGTAAAAATATTACCGCATAGACAGTAGCCCCTGATGCTCTGTTTGGCATTCGGAAAGAAAAACCGAATAGAGGATCTAATAAAATTCGCAGGAGTCTAACAGAAAAAGAGTCAATATGCGTATGCAGGCTTCGCTGCTGGTGACCGCCGCACTGACTGCGGAGGTGGGCACACTGAAGCAGGGCCTCGAGCGGTCCGAGCAAGAGCTCGGCCTTGCCAAGCGGCAGCTCGAGGATAAAGAAGGTAAGAGATATCTTATAGAAAAAACAAAAATATAAAAGCGCAATTACAAAAATATGACAGGATTAACATGGCCATTGTAGGGGCCACAACTGAGGTGGCGACCCTTAAGCAAGCGCTGGCCGAGGCCGAGAAGAGAGTGGTCGCGGAGCGCATCGAGCGGGAGAAATATGAGGCGCAAGTTGGCGAGGTACGACAAGAGCTCCAGGTTCTCATGGAAAAACATGAGAGTTTGGAGCTTGACTCAAACACGCGAGCGTCCGAGCTCGGGGCGGCTATTGAAAGTGCCAAGTCTGCCAAGGCCGAATCCCAGAAGGCCCACCAGGAGTTGGATGCGGTGAAAAAGATAACGGCGGGTAAGGCATTCTTTATGCAAAGCAAACATGTAAAAGTGAGCTTCTTGTTACTTACCCGAATCCGGAGTTCTCCAGGAGCATTCGCAGATCTTCCCCGTAGCGTGTCCGATGCCGCCGCATTCTACCGAGCCGAGGAGGGAAGCTCGATGGAGAAGGTGTTCTGGTCTCAGTATGCTGAGGCCGGACACCCAGTGCCCCTGAGCGACCAGCTGAAGCAGCTGGTCGAGCTCCACAAGGTGGCCGAACAGGCCATGAAGGGCCATATAGTTCGGCTGTGGCCCGGAGAGGCTCTGCCTGGGAGCTACTTCGGGCTGGTGCGGCGGATGGTGGAGGCCTGTCCAAGGCTCGAAGTCATCAAGCACTCCGTCTGCATCGAAGGTGCCCGTAGGGCCCTTGCCTGCGCTAAGGTGCACCGGGGCAAGCTGGATGGTGAGAAGCTTGTGAAGGACGGGCCACCGCCGGGGAAAGAGCATCGCAAGCCCGAGAACTATTATAAGGACGTTCTGAATGGTGCCTGCCTTATGGCGGATGAATGTTCCAGGGATGTAATTTTTGAGTAAACTCGCTCGTATTGTCCTGTGCGCTGAAAACTTGTTCATATGCGCTAAGCAATGCTTTTTGAATTTAAAATATTACTTTCTGTGCGGCTGTTTATCAAAATTGAGAGATGGCCAGTCGTCGGCTTCTGCCCCCGTGCCACTAGTGCTGGGGTGTTCGGGATAAACCTGAGCGCTCTTTTCCCCATGTTTGGGTCCTTCGAGGGAGGCGCTCAGCACAACGAACAAGGCAATCGGACTATAATGCTTGAACACTCTCACTTAGCCATAGAATTCTATAATTTAAATTTCGGCGAAGCCCCTAGTATTCGGAAGACCGAGTTCGGGGCGCTATCCACGCCTTTGGCCGGACAAAGCCGACTCCTCGCTCTAAGTGGCATAAGTCATTAGGGACTCAAAAAACCTCTCGAACTGCGACCAGTCTCTCACTTCATCATGACAGTCAGTTTTAGCTTTCTCTACTGAGGTGCTCCACCCAGCTCAACTGGGGCACAATCGCAGTAGTTCTCCTAGTGCTACCTTAGCCGATACAACGGAACGTAAGGCGCCAAAACATAGGAGCCGGGCAAACCCAACTATTGACCCAAGACATGATTCGGAGCCGATGCATATAATGCTATAAGTTCGGGGTGCCGTACTTGTTAAAGTGTTCGGACTTCTCACACCATATTGGGTGGGTACTGAAGCCCCTGGCGTATTGACCGTACCAAAGTGTACGGGTGCAACATGTCGTTAATGAACATATATTTGTAAAAAACAGTAATGCAAAAGTAGACAAAAGTTATGCATTGTTTATAGAAAGGCTGCGATCGAAGCAGAACGATACAAATAGTGTGATAAGCAAAAGCGGGACTATTTAACATGTCCTTTCCAGGGGCAGGCTGCGGAATAGTATGCAAAACAGGTATACTGCTTGTGATAGACACCACCTGGGAGTTCTCTAATGCGGCGTAGCTTTTTTGCTTCCCTGGTTCTTGCATCGTTTGTGCGGCAGTTGGATTGCCGAACAGGTCTTCCGAAGTATGGAGTCCTGAAAGTAAGATAAAATAAAGAAATCGGCAGCCCCTAGTGTGGTTTAAGCCGTGTTTCGGGCGTGCTGTGATGGTGCCCCTCCCCCTGTGCCCATGGTATTTCGAGAGCGTAGTTATGTACGCGAAGCACTGGTTTCGCTATTTCACGAGGGCTGGGGTTGGGGCCGCGTTACTACGCCTGCTCGGAACGTGCCAGGCGGTCTTGTTGTAGGTTACTCCGGGCGCGCTTGACAGTGTCCGGACGTTTAACGGCCGGACTGGAGAGCTGCCTTGAGAGGCTGCTTTGTACTTCCGCTGCGAGGGCCGCCGTGTGCTCCTCCGTTCGGAGGGAGCGTTCGGTGTTTCCATTGACCGTGATTACTCCTCGAGGGCCTAGCATCTTGAGCTTAAGGTATAGTTGGCATTGAACTTTGCAAATGCGGTTCGCCCGAGCAGTGCGCGATAGCCACTGCGGAACGGGACTATGTCGAAGATTAACTCCTCGCTTCGGAAATTATCCGGAGATCCGAAGACCACTTCAAGTGTGACTGAGCCTGTACAGTTGGCATCTACACCTGGGATGACGCCTTTAAAGGTCGTTGGTGGGCTTAATCCTCGAGGGATCTATGCCCATTTTCCGCACTGTATCCTAGTAAAGCAGGTTCAGGTTGCTGCCGCCGTCCATAAGGACTCTTGTGAGATGAAATCCGTCAATAATTGGGTCTAGAACCAATGCGGGGAATCCGCCATGACGGATGCTAGTGGGGTGGTCCCTTCGATCGAAGGTGATTGGGCAGGAGGACCATGGGTTGAACTTTGGGGCGACTGGCTCCATTGCATATACGTCCCTTAACGCATGCTTCCGCTTCCTCTTGGGGATGTGGGTTGCGTATATCATGTTCACCGTCCGCACTTGTGAGGGAAAACCCTTCTGTCCACTGTTGTTCGGCGGCCGGGGCTCCTCCTCGTCATCGCTACGCAGCCCCTTGTCTCTATTTTTGGGATTTAACTTGCCCGCCTGCTTGAACACCCAACAATCCCTGTTGGTGTGATTGGCTGGCTTTTCAGGGGTGCCATGTATCTGGCACAAGCGGTCGAGTATTCGGTCCAAACTAGACGGGCCTTGAGTATTTCTTTTGAATGGTTTTTTCAGCTGACTGGATTTATAGCCTCTGAATCCGGCATTGACTGTCGTATCCTTGTTGCTGTCGCTGTTAATGCGACGCTTTTGCTTGTTCTGACGCGACCTGCCACTGTTGTCCTTGGTGTCCGAATTACCAAGGTTCTTGGTCAACTTATTGCTACGAGCTAGCCAGCTGTCTTCTCCCACGCAAAAGCGGGTCATGAGCGTCATGAGTGTTGCCAGGGATTTTGGCTTTTCCTGTCCAAGGTGCCGGGCAAGCCACTCGTCGCGGATATTATGCTTGAAGGCTGCTAGGGCTTCAGCGTCCGGACAGTCGACTATTTGGTTTTTCTTTGTTAGGAACCGTGTCCAGAATTGCCTGGCCGATTCCTCTGGCTGCTGAATTATGTGGCTTAGGTCATCGGCGTCTGGTGGTCGCACATAGGTGCCCTGGAAATTGTCGAGGAATGCGGCTTCCAGGTCCTCCCAACAACCGATTGATTCTGCTGGCAAGCTGTTAAGCCAATGCCGAGCTGGTCCCTTAAGTTTGAGTGGGAGGTATTTGATGGCGTGTAGATCGTCGCCGCGGGCCAAGTGGATATGAAGGAGATATTCCTCGATCCATACCACGGGATCTGTTGTGCCATCGTATGATTCGATGTTCACGGGTTTGAAACCCTCAGGGATTTGATGATCCATTACTTCATATGTGAAGCATAGGGGGTGTGCGGCGCCTCTGTATTGGGCTATATCACGACGCAGCTCAAACGAGCTTTGTCTATTGTGTTCGGCCCGACCGGATTTATTATATCCGGTGTGACGATCACCGTCACGTGCCGTGGGGCGCCCGCGCGATCCATAGATCGATCTTGTTTGCTTTGCCTTGTCCTCCAATATGTCTCGCAGGTCTGGCGCATTTTCCCGTGCCTTAGAATGTTTTGAGCGGCACTGGGGTGCGGCTTGAGTGGAGGGCCGAGAGGCCTCTCTGTCGCGGCCGCGAGGTGGCCGATCGGCCGTATCATGCGCTGGTGATGTAGGTTTAGGTGCTTCCTCCTCTAATTGGGGTAGCAGCCTGCGCTTTGGGTAGCTCTTGGAGGGGCGTTCGAGTTCATACTCTTCGGCCGCAAGGACTTCAGTCCATCTGTCGGCTAGCAAATCTTGATCAGCTCTAAGCTGTTGCTATTTTTTCTTGAGGCTGCTTGCTATGGCCATAAGCCTGCGTTTGAAACGCTCTTGTTCGACGGGATCCTCTAGCACGACGAATTCGTCGTCGTCGAGGCTTGCCTCGTCTTCGGAGGGAGGCATATAATTATCATCCTCGACCTCTCTGTCTCCCGCTCTCTCGTGAGGGCTAGCTTCTCCATCCTCCTGTGCTGAATCTTGCTGGAGGGGGTGTTCTTCGGCGCTATCCGGAGTATTATTATCTCCTGTGCCGGAATCACCGTTTTTGCTTTGGCGGGATTTAGAGCGGCGCCGCTGACGCCGGCGCTTAGGCTGTTTCTTGGAGGGGTCATCCCCCGCTGTTCCATCGCCATCTCCTTCTTTTGGGGTATCCATGATGTATATGTGATACGACGAGGTGGCTTTCCAGTGCCCTATAGGTGCTGGTTCTTGATCGTCTCCTGCATCGGCATCCAAACCGTCGATGTCTTCGGAGTCGAAGTCGAGCATGTTGGTCAAATCATCGACAGTGGCTACAAAGTGGGTGGTGGGTGGGCTTTGATTTTCTTCGTCGTCCGTATCCCAACCTTGCTGACCGCAGTCCGGCCAGGGCTCTCCTGATAAAGAGAGAGACTTTAATGACTTCAGAATATCGCCAAAGGGCGAGTGCTGAAAGATGTCCGCGACGGTAAACTCCATGATTGGCGCCCAATCGAATTCGATCGGCAGGGGCGCGGAGGGCTCGGAGTCCGGAAAGGAGTCCGGCCCCATAGAGTCACGGGCCTTGCGGAGTGCGGGGCTGGTGTTTGGCTTGATCGCCGTTGGGATCGCAGCCCCCGAGGCGGCGTCCAACCACTCATCCTCGATCGGCGTAGTTGGTTCCGAATCGAGGGTCGGAACCAATGCGTGTGCGGCCTCCAGGGCACTGTTCGGCGGCAGAGCTAGATCATGCCCATCGTGAGAGTGCGGTGCGCTCGGCCGTGGCTCGAATCCATCGAAGATCAAGTCCCCGCGGACGTCAGCCGTGTAGTTTAAACTTCCAAATCTGACCTGATGGCTAGGGGCGCAGCTTTCGATCTGCTCTAGATGGCCAAGCGAATTTGCCCGCAGTGCGAAGCTGCCGAAGACGAAGGTCTGTCCGGGGAGAAAAGTCTCACCCTGGACTGCATCGCTATTGATGATCAGAGGAGCCATCGGGCCTAAAAGCAACGACACAGAGGAACTCTCAATGAAAGCACCAATGTCGGTGTCAAAATCGGCGGATCTCGGGTAGGGAGTCTTGAACTATGCGTCTAGGCGGATGGTAACAGGAGACAAGGGACACGATGTTTTACCCAGGTTGGGGCCCTCTCGATGGAGATAAAACCCTACGTCCTGCTTGATTAATATCGATGATATGGGTAGTACAAGAGTAGATCTACCACGAGATCAAGGAGGCTAAACCCTAGAAGCTAGCCTATGGTATGATTGTTATGTGTTGTCCTACGGACTAAAACCCTCCGGTTTATATAGACACCGGAGAGGGTTAGGGTTACACAGAGTCGGTTACAATGGTAGGAGATCTACATATCCGTATCGCCAAGCTTGCCTTCCACGCCAAGGAAAGTCCCTTCCGGACACGGGATGAAGTCTTCAATCTTGTATCTTCATAGTCCAGGAGTCCGGCTGAAGGTATAGCCCGGCTATCCGGACACCCCCTAATCCAGGACTCCCTCAATGGGCAATAGGGTTGTCAATCCCCTTGTACTCGTTAATTGCAAGGATTAATTCTGGTAATGGTAGATAGATAAATTGCAAAAAAGATAATAAATTGCAGCAAGGTATTTAGGGTTTTAGTAATATGATGTGGATGGACCCGGGGCCATAACTTTCACTAGAGGCATCTCTCTCACGAGCGTAGTAACGGTGTGTACACAAATACTGTTGGGCAACTGATAAAAGAGTGCATAGTTATGATGTTATTCGTGGCATGATCACAACATAAGCATTACGTCTATGACAAGTAGACAGAAGCAATTTCACATCTACTACTTTTACTCCACCCCTCGACCGCTATCCAGTATGCATCTTATGGTATTAAGTTCATAAAGAACAGAGTAATGCTTAGAGCATGATGACATAATATAGACAAAGTAAGACCAAATAATATGTTTGAACCCCTTCGTTTTACGCTCATTAGCAACAATACAAATACATGCCTCACTACCCCTTCTGTCACTGGGTGAGGACACCACAAGATTGAACCTACCACAAAGCACATCTCCCACTGAAGATAAATCAATCCAATTGGCTAAACTAGACAGATAGATCGAAGAGAAGTACAAACCTATAAAAATCACACATAAGAAAGTTCATAAAATTCTTAATTACTTTCAATGAATAATCTGACCATAAACCAAGAATTCATCGGATCCCAACAAACGCAACGCAAAAGAATTACATTGAGTAAATCCCAAAGAGAATATTGTATTGAAAATCAGAGAGAGAGAGAGAGAGAGAGATCTACTGCTATGGACCCGTATGTCCTGTGAGGAACTACTCACGCATCATCATGGAGGCAACTGAAGGAAATATGCCCTAGAGGCAATAATAAAGTTATTATTTATTTCCTTATTTCATGATGAATGTTTATTATTCATGCTAGAATTGTATTAACTGGAAACATAATACATGTGTGAATATATATAGACAAACAGAGTGTCACTAGTATGCCTCTACATGACTAGCTCGTTGATCAAAGATGGTTAATTGTATTAACCATAGACATGAGTTGTCATCTGATAAACGGGATCACATCATTAGGAGAATGATGTGATTTACTTGACCCATTCTGTTAGCATAGCACTTGATCGTTTTAGTTTACTACTATTGCTTTCTTCATGACTTATACATGTTCCTATGACTATGAGATTATGCAACTCCCGATTACCAGAGAAACACTTTGTGTGCTACCAAACGTCAAAATGTAACTGGGTGATTATAAGGGTGCTCTACAGGTCTCTTCGATGGTACTTGTTGAGTTGGCATAGATCGAGATTAGGATTTGTCACTCCGATTGTCGGAAAGGTATCTCTGGGCCCTTTCGGTAATGCACATCACTATAAGCCTTGCAAACAATGCAACTAATGAGTTAGTTGCGGGATGATGCATTACGGAACGAGTAAAGATAGTTGCCGGTAACGAGATTGAGCTAGGTATTGAGATACCGATGATCAAATCTCGGGCAAGTAACATACCGATGACAAAGGGAACAACGTATGTTGTTATGCGTTTTGACCGATAAAGATCTTCATAGAATATGTAGGAACCAATATGAGCATCCAGGTTCTGGTATTGGTTATTGACTGGAGACGTGTCTCGGTCATGTCTACATAGTTCTCGAACCTGTAGAGTCCGCACGCTTAACATTCGGTGACGATCGTTATTATGAGTTTTAGTGTTTTGATGTACCGAAGGTAGCTCGGAGTCACGGATATGATCACGGACATGACGAGGAGTCTCGAAATGGTCGAGACGTAAAGATCAATATATTGGACGACTATGTTCGGACACCGGAAGTGTTTCGGGAGGTTTCGGACATATACCGGAGTACCGGTGGGTTATCGGAACCCCTCGGGGAGTATATCGGGCCTAATGGGCCCTAGTGGGAGAATAGGAGGGGCGGCCAGGGCAGCCGTGTGCCCCCTCCCCCTCTAGTCCGAATTGGACAAGGAGGGGGGGGGGGGCGGCACCCCCTTTCCTTCTCTCTTTCTCTCCCTTCCTTCTCCTCTCCTACTCCTACATGGAAGGGGGGAGTCCTACTCCCGGTGGGAGTAGGACTCCTCATGGGGCGCGCCATAGGAGGCTGGCCCCTCCCCCTCCTCCACTCCTTTATATACGGGGAGGGGGGCACCCCTTGGAGACACAACAATTGATCATTGATCTCTTAGCTGTGTGCGGTGCCCCCCTCCACCATAATCCACCTCGGCCATATAGTAGCGGTGCTTAGGCGAAGCCCTGTGTCGATAGCATCATCATCACCATCGTACTGAAGAAAATCTCCCTCGAAGCTCTGCTGGATCGGAGTTCATGGGATGTCATAGAGCTGAACGTGTGCTTAACTCGGAGGTGCCATGCGTTCGGTACTTGGATCGGTCAGATCGTGAAGACGTATGACTACATCAACCACGTTGTTCTAACGCTTCCGCTTTCGGTCTATGAGGGTACGTGGACACACTCCCCCCTCTTGTTGCTATGCATCACCATGATCATGCGTGTGCATAAGAATTTTTTTGGAATTACTATGTTCCCCAACAGTGGTATTAGAGCCAGGTTTATGCGTAGATGTTATATGCACGAGTAGAACACAAGTGAGTTGTGGGCGATACAAGTCATACTGCTTACCAGCATGTCATACTTTGGTTCGGCGGTATTGTTGGATGAAGCGGCCCAGACCGACATTACGCGTACGCTTACGCAAGACTGGTTCTACCGACGTGCTTAGCACACAGGTGGCTGGCGGGTGTCAATTTCTCCAACTTTAGTGGAACTGAGTGTGACTACGCCCGGTCCTTGTTGAAGGTTAAAACAACACTAACTTGACGAAATATCGTTATGGTTTTGATGCGTAGGTAAGAACGGTTGTTGCTCAGCCCGTAGCAGCCATGTAAAACTTGCAACAACAAAGTAGAGGACGTCTAACTTGTTTTTGCAGGGCATGTTGTGATGTGATATGGTCAAGACATGATGCTATATTTTATTGTATGAGATGATCATGTTTTGTAACGGACTTATCGGCAACTCGTAGGAGGCATATGGTTGTCGCTTTATTGTATGAAATGCAATCGACATGTAATTGCTTTACTTTATCACTAAGCGGTAGCGATAGTCGTAGAAGCAATAGTGGCGAGACGACAACGATGCTACGATGAAGATCAAGGTGTCGCGTGATACGTCTCCGTCGTATCTACTTTTCCAAACACTTTTGCCCTTGTTTTGGACTCTAACTTGTATGATTAGAATGGAACTAACCCGGACTGACACTGTTTTCAGCAGAATTGTGATGATGTTGTTTTATGTGCATAAAACAAAAGTTCTCAGAATGACCTGAAACTCCACGAGATGTCTTATAAAAATAATAAAAAATCCTTGCCAAAGATGAAGACCAGGGGGCCCACACCCTGTCCACGAGGGTGGGGGCGCGCCCCTACCTCATGGCCCCCCTGGAACCCCTCCGACGCCAACTCCTACTCTATATATTTGCTTTCGGAGAGAAAAAACAGAGAGAAGAAATCATCACGTTTTACGATACGGAGCCGCCGCCAAGCCCTAAAACCTCTCGGGAGGGCTGATCTGGAATCCGCTCAGGGCTCCGGAGAGGGGGATTCGTCGCCGTCGTCATCATCAACCATCCTCCATCACCAATTTCATGATGCTCACCGCCGTGCGTGAGTAATTCCATCGTAGGCTTGCTGGACGGTGATGGGTTGGATGAGATTTATCATGTAATCGAGTTAGTTTTGTTAGGTTTGATCCCTAGTATCCATTATGTTCTGAGATTGATGTTGCTATGACTTTGCTATGCTTAATGCTTGTCACTAGGGCCCGAGTGCCATTATTTCAGATGTGAACCTATTATGTTTTCATGAATATATGTGAGTTCTTGATCCTATCTTGCAAGTCTATAGTCACCTACTGTGTGTTATGATCCGGCAACCCCAAAGTGACAATAATCGGGACCACTCCCGATGATGACCACAGTTTGAGGAGTTCATGTATTCACTATGTGCTAATGCTTTGTTCCGGTTCTCTATTAAAAGGAGGCCTTAATATCCCTTAGTTTCCATTAGGACCCCGCTGCCACGGGAGGGTAGGACAAAAAATGTCATGCAAGTTCTTTTCCATAAGCACGTATGACTATATACGGAATACATGCCTACATTACATTGATGAATTGGAGCTAGTTTTGTGTCACCCTATGTTGTGACTTTTACATGATGAACCGCATCCGGCATAATTATCCATCACTAATCCGGTGCCTACGAGCTTTCCATATACTGGTTCTCGCTTATTTACTTTCCCGCTGCTACTGTTACAATCACTACAAAATACCAAAAACATTACTTTTGTTGTCTTTACTTTTATTGCCATTACCACCGCTATCATATTACTTTGCTACTAAACACTTTGCTGGAGATACTAAGTTTCCAGGTGTGGTTGATTTGACAACTCAGCTGCTAATACTTGAGAATATTCTTTGGCTCCCCTTGTGTCGAATCAACAAATTTGGGTTGAATACTCTACCCTCGAAAGCTGTTGCGATCCCCTATACTTGTGGGTTATCAAGACTAATTTCTGGCGCCGTTGCCGGGGAGCATAGCTCTATTCTTTGAGTCACTTGGAATTTATATCTGCTGGACACTATGAAGAACTTGAAAGACGCTAAAACAACAATTTATCCCTCAACTACGAGGGAACGTAAGTAACTGCCATCTAGCCTTGCACTTGATTCACCTTCTGTTATGAGTAAGCTTGCGACACCTAAACCTGCTTCTGCTATTCATTCCGATATGTGGCATGTTATTGATGATGCCACTTGTACTATGCATGATACTTATGA
The DNA here is from genome assembly GCA_032464435.1 of Aegilops umbellulata. Classification (NCBI taxonomy): domain Eukaryota; kingdom Viridiplantae; phylum Streptophyta; class Magnoliopsida; order Poales; family Poaceae; genus Aegilops; species Aegilops umbellulata. The sequence continues at coordinate 411,347,911 of CP136055.1, forward strand.
TGAAACTGCTTCTATGCCTAATACTACTGTGCCCCTTAGTGAATTTCTTGATGAACACATTGCTAGGGCTAGAGAAAAAGAAATTATTGAATCTGAATACAATGATGAAAGTGATGATGAAAATATGCCTGTTATTCCTGAGGGTTATGTTTTTGATATAGAATCTTCTGCCGCTATTTTAGCTTGCAAAGATAGATATGAGCTCAAGAAGTTACTAGCTAAGTGGAACAAAGAATCACTTAGAGATAAAATGAAACCTGACCCTGCTTTTGCTACTTCGCCTATCTGCGTTCCTGATAAGGATTATGAATTCCCTGTTGATCCTGATATAATTACTTTGGTTGAATCTGATCCTTTTTATGGCTATAAATCTGAAACTGTTGTGGCACATCTTACTAAGTTAAATGATATAGCCGCCCTATTCACTAATGATGAGAGATCGCGTTACTTTTATATACTCAAAATATTTCCGTTCTCGTTAAAGGGTGATGCTAAGATATGGTTTAATTCTCTTGATCCTGGTTGTGTGCGTAGTCCCTAGGATATGATTTATTACTTCTCCGCTAAATATTTCCCTGCTCATAAGAAACAAGCTGTTTTAAGGAAATATACAACTTTGTGCAAATTAAAGAAGAGAGTCTCCCACAAGCTTGGGGGAGGATTCTCAAGTTACTTAATGCTTTGCCTGATCATCCTCTTAAGAAACCTAAAATACTTGATATCTTTTATAATGGACTAACCGATGCTTCCAGAGATCACCTGGATAGTTGTGTTGGTTCTCTTTTCAGGGAAAGAACACCGGATGAAGCTGAAATTCTATTGAATAATATGTTGACAAATGAAAATAATTGGGCACCTCCTGAGCCCGCTCCTGAGCCAGCTCCCGCTCCAATTACTGAGCCTATTCCTAAACCAACTCTGAAGAAGAGAGGTGTTCTATTTCTCAGTCCCAAAGATATGCAAGAGGATTAGAAATCTATGAAAGAAAAATGTATTAAAGCTGAAGATGTTAAGAATTTACCTCCTATTGAAGAAATACATGGTCTTAATTTACCGCCTGTTGAAGAAACATATGATCTTAATCCTTTATTTATTGAAGAACCTCCTGATTCCGATATCCCGACACAGGTAGTAAAGGTAAATTCTCTCTATATGTATGATAAGGCTGAAGTCCCTCCTACTAAAATTGCTAGTCAGTGCTGGGATGAGTTTGATGACTTTATGTTTAAACAAGATGACTTCAATGCTTATTTTGGTAGACAATTAAAACAAAATGCTTATATGATTAGACGCTTGGGTGATTATACGGCTAATATTAAAGGTGAACTTAAACTTGTTAGCAAACATGCTTCTATTGTTACCACTCAAGTAGAACAAGTACTTAAAGCTCAAAAAGAAGTACTTGATGAAATGAATAGTAAGAAAAATGATTATGCTGTTAGAGTGGCTACTAGAACTGGTAGAATGACTCAGGAACCTTTGTATCCTGAAGGCCACCCTACGAGAATCGAGCAAGATTCTCAGAGAAATAATGTTGATGCACGTAGTTCTTCTAAGAAGAAGAAAAAGAAAAATGATAGAACTGTGCAAACTTCTAGTGAACCTATTGCTGAACCACCTGATAATCCAAATGATATCTCTATGTCTGATGCTGAAACACAATCTGGTAATGAACATGAACCTAATGAAAATGTTAATGATGATGTTCATGATGATGCTCAACCTAGTAATGATAATGATCTAGAAACTGAACCTGTTGTTGATCTTGATAACCCACAATCAAAGATTCAACGATATGATAAGAGAGATTTTGTTGTTAGGAAACATGGTAAAGAAAGATAACCTTGGGTTCACAAACCCATGCCTTTTCCTCCCAAGCCATCCAAGAAAAAGGATGATGAGGATTTTGAGCGCTTTGCTGAAATGATTAGACCTATCTTTTTGCGTATGCGATTAACTGATGTACTCAAAACAAATCCTTATGCTAAATATATGAAAGATATCATTACTAATAAAAGAAAGATATCGGAAGCTGAAATTTCCACCATGCTTGTTAATTATACTTTTAAGGGTGGAATACCAAAGAAACTTGGAGATCCCGGAGTACCTACTATACCTTGCTCCATTAAAAGAAATTATATTAAAACTGCTTTATGTGATCTTGGAGCCGGTGTTAGTGTTATGCCTCTCTCTTTATATCGTAGACTTGACTTGAATAAGTCGACACCTACTAAAATATCTTTGCAAATGGCTGATAAATCAACTGCTATACCTGTCGGTATTTGTGAGGATGTGCCTGTTGTGGTTGCAAACGTTACTATTTTAACGGACTTTGTTATTCTTGATATTCCCGAGGATGATAGTATGTCTATTATTCTTGGAAGACCTTTTCTTAATACTGCAGGGGCTGTTATTGATTGCAACAAAGGCAATGTCACTTTTCATGTTAATGGCAATGAGCATACGGTACACTTTTCGAGGAAACAACCTCAAGTTCATAGTATCAACTCTATTGGAAAAATTCCATCGATTATATTTGGAGGTTTCGGATTTCCTCTTCCTACTGTCAAAAAGAAATATGATATACTTATTATCAGGGATGTGCATATCCCCGTTGAGGTAACTTAGTGTTATTCGAAATTTCTTCGGTTTCATGATTATCGGAATGAGTTTGTTATCAAGACTTGATCAACCTTGTTAGTGGATTATTTTTGATGACCATGAGATGGATGAAACTAGAAGCACAATCTTCTGTACCCTCTTTATATTCTCTGGTCTTTAGTAGAAACAAAGTAAAAATAGTATTTTTCTGTCTGTTTCCTGTCTTATCCGTGTAATATAAAAATATCCCGAAGATAAAAGTCCTCAGAATGACATGCCAATTTAATATGATTTTTCGGGAATATTTAAGGATTTACTGTGCAAAAATTACCGCGGGGGGGGGGGAGCTGCCACCTGGCCACGAGGGTGGAGGGCGCGCCCCCTGCCTCGTGGGCCCACGGTGGCCCTCCTCCACTTATCCCAGCACCCATCTTCTTCCTCTGCCTCACAAAAACCTGAAAAACCAACTCAAGCATGAGTTCCAGCCACTTTTGTTGTGATTTTCGATCTCCTTGCTCAAAGCACCTCTCGCAAAACTGCTTGGGGAGATCGTTCCTTTGTATGTGACTCCTCCATTGGTCTAATTAGTTTTTGTTCTAGTGCTCTATTCTTTGCAAATTAGTGCTGCATAGGTGACCATGTTCTTGAGCTTGCATGTCAAATTTATATGGTTCCAAGTAGTGCTAATGCTTGATATAGACTCTAGGCACTTGTAGGAGTAGTTGCTATCAGTTTTATTGAAGTTGGTTCACTTTTGTTTAAAGTTACTAAAAATTTCAGAATTTTTCAGAGAAAAACAATATGCTTAGGAAGATGTTCCAAGGTGGTTCTTCAAGGAAGCAAGGACCTAGGATTGCTATGCGTGATGCTGACGAGGAACCACCAAGAGACGCTCCAGTGCGGCCTTGCGAATGGTCGTCGGAAAATTTTATGGATCGTGCGGGAATCAAAGAAGAATTCAACGCATATTTGCGTAATGCCGGTCTTGAGGATTTTGAGGTAGACAAATGCCCCCAATATCATGATCTCACAAGTTCATTTGTGAGGAGGTTTGAGTATTCATCTTCGCGTAATTCTCCTTCAGTCATGTTTGATCTTTATGACAAATCTTATACCATGGACTTAGAAGATTTTACTTTTGCTTGCAAACTTCCATCATGGGGCAGTGTTAGGGATCCCCCTAAATCTGCATTTAGAAACTTTTTTGCTAGTATAACAGTAGGGGAATCTAGAGATATAACGCAAGCTACCATAGGGAGCATTCACTTTCCCGCTATACATTATTTTGCTCTCTTCATCAGTAGATGCATAAATGCTAAGGATGAAGCATGTCACATGTCTGTCCCTGACCTTAGCATTCTTAGGAGTGCTGTGTTAGGAGACCAATCTTATCATATGGGAGCCATTGTAGCTCATAGGTTGCATCATAATAGATATAATGGAGATTTCTTTGGAGGAATTTATGCAACCCGCTTAGGTAATTTTCTCGAGATAGACATTCGTGAGGGTGATACGGAGTTGCCCCCTGTATATTTAGATTATAACTCTATGGCTTCGCACCAGTTTGTCGAGAGGCCTGAATCATCTCTCTTATATCGTTTAATTTTTAACAAACGACACGTTGTCCGTATTACTCTCCCTGCTCCTGCCTTCTTTGATTCTCAGGCAAAACGAAGATATACTATTACTAGAGAGGAGGCAGATGAGTACGAGAGGAGAGCGGAAGCAGCACGACTTCATGCTGCAGCTCAGCAGGCGATAACTGCTATATCACAGTACGACCCCAGCTAAATCTACGGGTATCCGCCAGGCTATCCCTAGCAATAAACCAACTTAGGCCAAAAGCCTAAGCTTGGGGGAGTACGTATTTCTCACCGACATTACATTTATGTTCACACACACTCATTGCTAGATGTCGGTGCTCATACTCTTTCACTGTAATATCCATGCTAGTTTATTTTCTTTTTCCTGCTTTCTTCTTGTGTGTTTGTTAAACCTTAAGAAAAACCAAAAAAAGTAGTAGTTTACTTTCTTGCTGTAGTAGTAATTAAAAAGAAAACCCAAAAATATTCTCGTTCTTCTTTTGCTTGTTGGGAGCTTTCCCATGTAAATAGTTTTTATTTCTTTCCTTTTCTTTGGGGGTCAGTAGGAGAAGACCCTGATTAAACTGTCGAAGTGGCTCTTATATGCATCATTGTTGATTTAACCAAGAACCCATATTGCCTTGTCTTCTCCTGTTTATTGAATGCTTGCAGATTCCAGCTTAGTCCAATGCACGTCCACTCTTATTATTATTCACACCGTTCGGTCGTGCAAGTGAAAGGCAATTATGATATGATATATGATGGACTGACTGAGATGGGAAAAGCTGGTATGAACTCGACCTCTTTTGTTTTTGTAAATATGATGAGTCCGTCGTTCTTGATTCAGCTTATTATGAATAAACATGTTTGCAATGACAATTAGAGATCATAGTTGCTTGTGCCATGCTTGATTAGCTATGAGTTATAATGATTTACCTTGCGTGCCAACATGCTATTGAAATGGTTATGGTATGGTATGATGGGGTGGTATCCTCCTTTGAATGATTTAAGTGACTTGACTTGGCACATGTTCACGCATGTAGGTCAAACAAATCAACATAGCCTTCACGATATTTATGTTCATGGTGGATTATATCCTACTCATGCTTGCATCCAATGTTTATTAATTTTAATGCATGTACATGGCTGTTGTCGCTCTCTAGTTGGTCGCTTCCCAGTCTTTTGCTAGCCTTCACTTGTACTAAGCGGGAATACTGCTTGTGCATCCAATCCCTTAAACCCCAAAGTTATTCCAGATGAGTCCACTATACCTTCCTATATGCGATATCTACCTGTCGTTCCAAGTAAATTTGTATGTGCCAAACTCTAAACCTTCAAATAAACATTCTGTTTTGTATGCTCGAATAGCTCATGTATCAACCAAGGCTGTCCTTATCTTTTGTGTTAGGCGGGTTATTCTCAAGAGGAGTGGACTCCGCTCCTCACTCACGAGAAAATGGCTGGTCACCGGGATGCTCGGTCCCATGCTTTATGCAAACTAAATCAAAATTAATTGCAAACAAAACTCCCCCTGGGACCTGATGTATGTTGGAGACACTCGTTGTTTCGAGCAAGTCATGGATTGATGCTTGTTGGTGGAGGGTGAGTATAAACTTTACCATTCTGTTTGGGAACTGCCTATAATGTGTTTAGCATGGAAGATATCGCCATCTCTTAGTTGCTATGTTGACAATGAAAGTATACCGCTCAAAATATTATATATCTCTATTTCAAAACCGAGCTCTGGCACCTCTACAAATCCCTGCTTCCCTCTGCGAAGGGCCTATCCATTTACTTTTATGTTGAGTCATCACCCTCTTATTAAAGAGCACTAGCTGGAGAGCACAACTGTCATTTGCATTCATCACTATTAATTTATATTGGGTGTGACTATGATTGGATCTCTTTTACCATGAATTACAATGTCTAGTCAGTCCTTGATCTTTAAAGGTGCTCTGCATTTATGTTTTGCGGTCTTAGAAAGGGCTAGCGAGATACCATCTTGTTATATTATATTATGATTGTTTTGAGAAAGTGTTGTCATCCGAGATTTATTATTATGGCTTGCTAGTTGATTATGCTATTGATATGAGTAATTATGAGACCTGAGAATTATTACAAATGTGGTTAGTTATGATATATGCTGAAAACTTGAATACTGGCTTGACATAGTTACAACAAGAGCAAACAGACTTTGTAAAAGTTTTTCTTTTTCTCTTTCAGTTTGTCAACTGAATTGCTTGAGGACAAGCAAGGGTTTAAGCTTGGGGGAGTTGATACGTTTCCGCCGTATCTACTTTTACAAACACTTTTGCCCTTGTTTTGGACTCTAACTTGTATGATTTGAATGGAACTAACCCGGACTGACGCTATTTTCAGCAGAATTGCCATGATGTTGTTTTATGTGCAGAAAACAAAAGTTCTCGGAATGACCTGAAACTCCACGGGATGTCTTATAAAAAATCTTTGTTGGAAAAGGCAGTGCCTAGGAGGCGCTTAGGCATGCCTACGCGCTAGGCAATGGCCAAACGCCTCGCCTAGGGCATAGATGGAGGTCTAGGCAGGGTAAGCAAAGAATTGCCTACCCAAACAAGAAATCATGCCACATCTGCACTGATACGCCAAATGGGTTATATTCCAATGGCAGTAGATGGTAATTAACTTATTTATAAACTCTAAATTAATATCAACACCCATATAATAATCACAAATACACTACGAGTAAAAACTATATCACCGCCTAGGCCGCGCCTAGGGCGCTTAGGCACCGCCTAGGCACTAGGCGAAGGCCAACCGCCTCGCTTACGCCTACCGCCTTTTCCATCCTTGTAAAAAATAATAAAAAGTCCTCGCCAAAGATGAAAACCAGGGGGCCCACACCCTGTCCACGAGGGTGGGGGGCGCCCCCCCCCCTCGTGGGCGCGCCCCCTACATCGTGGGCCCCCTGGATGCCCTCCGACGCCAACTCCAACTCTACATATCTGCTTTCGGAGAGAAAAAAACCAGATAGAAGAAATCATCGCGTTGTTGGGAGCTTTCCCGTGTAATTAAAAAATAGTAGTAGTTTACTTTCTTGCTGTAGTAGTAATTAAAAAGAAAACCCAAAAATATTTCCGGTTCTTCTTTTGCTTGTTGGGAGCTTTCCCGTGTAAATAGTTTTTATTTCTTTTCTTTTCTTTGGGGGTCAGTAGGAGAAGACCATGATTAAATTGTTGAAATGGCTCTTATATGCTTTATTGTTGAATTAACCAAGAGCCCATATTGCCTTGTCTTCTCCTGTTTATTGAATGCTCGCAGATTCCAGCTTAGTCCGATGCACGTACACTCTTATTATTATTCGCACCGTTCGGTCGTGCAAGTGAAAGGCAATTATGATGATATATGATGGACCTACTGAGATGGGAAAAGCTGGTATGAACTCGACCTCTTTTGTTTTTGTAAATCTGATGAGTCCATCATTCTTGATTCAGCTTATTGTGAATAAACATGTTTGTAATGACAATTAGAGATCATAATTGCTTGTGCCATGCTTGATTAGCTATGAGTTATAATGATTTACCTTGTGTGCCAACATGCTATTGAGATAATTATGATGTGGTATGATGAGGTGGTATCCTCCTTTGAATGATTTAAGTGACTTGACTTGGCACATGTGTTGGGGAACGTAGTAATTTCAAAAAAATTCCTACGCACACGCAAGATCATGGTGATGCATGGCAACGAGAGGGGAGAGTGTTGTCTACATACCCTCGTAGACCGAAGCGGAAGCGTTGACGCAACGTAGAGGAAGTAGTCGTACGTCTTCCCGGTCCAGCCGATCCAAGCACCGTTACTTCGGCACCTCCGAGTTCTTGGCACACGTTCAGCTCGATGACGCTCCTCGGGCTCTGATCCAACAAAGCTTCGGGGAGGAGTTCCGTCAGCACGACGGCGTGGTGACGATCTTGATGTTCAACCGTCGCAGGGCTTCGCCTAAGCACTGCTACAATATGATCGAGGTGTAATATCATGGAGGGGGGCACCGCACACGGCTAAGGAACGATCACGAAGATCAACTTGTGTGTCTATGGGATGCCTCCTGCCCCCGTATATAAAGGAGTGGAGGAGGGGAGGGCCGGCCCTCTCTATGGCGCGCCCTAGGGAGTCCTACTCCCACTGGGAGTAGGATTCCCCCTTTCCTAGTCCAACTAGGAGTCCTACTCCCACTGGGAGTAGGATTCCCCCTTTCCTAGTCCAACTAGGAGTCCTTCCATGTAGTAGGAGTAGGAGACAAGGAAGGGGAAAGGAGAAGGGAAGGAAGGAGGGGGCGCAACCCCTCCCCCTAGTCTAATTCGGACTAGGCCTTGGGGGGGGGGGGCGGCCTGCCCTAGGCAGCCCCTCTCTCTTTCCCGTATGGCCCAATAAGGCCCAATACTTTTCCCCTGTATTCCCGTAACTCCTCGGTACTCCGAAAAATACCCGAACCACTCAGAACCTTTCCGATGTCCGAATATAGTCGTCCAATATATCGATCTTTATGTCTCGACCATTTCGAGACTCCTCGTCATGTCCCCGATCTCATCCGGGACTCCGAACTCCTTCGGTACATCAAAACTCATAAACTCATTATATATCTGTCATCGAAACCTTAAGCGTGCGGACCCTACGGTTCGAGAACAATGTAGACATGACCGAGACACGTCTCCGGTCAATAACCAATAGTGGAACCTGGATGCTCATATTGGCTTCCAATATATCAATCTTCATGTCTCGACCATTTTGAGACTCCTCGTCATGTCCGTGATCACATCCGGGACTCCGAACAACCTTCGGTACATCAAAACACATAAACTCATAATATAACTGTCATCGAAACATTAAGCGTGCGGACCCTACGGGTTCGAGAACTATGTAGACATGACCGAGACACGTCTTCGGTTAATAACCAATAGCGGAACCTGGATGCTCATATTGGCTCCCACATATTCTACAAAGATCTTTATCGGTTAGACCGCATAACAACATACGTTGTTCTCTTTGTCATCGGTATGTTACTTGCCCGAGATTCGATCGTCGGTATCTCAATACCTAGTTCAATCTCGTTACCGGCAAGTCTCTTTACTCGTTCTGTAATACATCATCTCACAACTAACTCATTAGTTGTATTGCTTGCAAGGCTTAAGTGATGTGCATTACCGAGAGGGCCCAGAGATACCTCTCCGACATTCGGAGTGACAAATCCTAATCTCGAAATACGCCAACCCAACAAGTACCTTCGGAGACACCTGTAGAGCACCTTTATAATCACCCAGTTACGTTGTGACGTTTGGTAGCATACAAAGTGTTCCTCCGGTAAACGGGAGTTGCATAATCTCATAGTCATAGGAACATGTATAAGTCATGAAGAAAGCAATAGCAACATACTAAACGATCGGGTGCTAAGCTAACGAATGGGTCATGTCAATCACATCATTCTCCTGATGATGTGATCCCGTTAATCAAATGACAACTCATGTCTATGGCTAGGAAACTTTAACCATCTTTGATCAACGAGCTAGTCAAGTAGAGGCATACTAGTGACACTCTGTTTGTCTATGTATTCACACATGTATTATGTTTCCGGTTAATACAATTCTAGCATGAATAATAAACATTTATCATGAAATAAGGAAATAAATAATAATTTTATTATTGCCTCTAGGGCATATTTCCTTCAACATGTTCATGCATGTAGTTGAAACAAATCAACATAGCCTTCACGATATTTATGTTCATGGTGGATTATATCCTACTCATGCTTGCATCCAATGTTTATTAATTGTAATGCATGTACATGGCTGTTGTCGCTCTCTAGTTGGTCGCTTCCCAGTCTTTTGCTAGCCTTCACCTGTACTAAGCGGGAATACTGCTTGTGCATCCAATCCCTTAAAACCCCAAAGTTATTCCAGATGAGTCCACTATACCTTCATATATGCGGTATCTATCTGCCGTTCCAAGTAAATTTGTATGTGCCAAACTCTAAACCTTCAAATAAACATTCCATTTTGTATGCTCGAATAGCTCATGTATCAACCAAGGCCGCCCTTATCCTCCATGTTAGGCGGGTTATTCTCAAGAGGAGTGGACTCCGCTCCTCACTCACGAGAAAATGGTTGGTCACCGGGATGCCCAGTCCCATGCTTTATGCAAACTAAATCAAAATTAATTGCAAACAAAACTCCCTGAGGGAGTCCTGGATTAGGGGGTGTCCGGATAGCCGGCCTTTGGCAGGACTCTTGGACTATGAAGATACAAGATTGAAGACTTCGTCCCGTGTCCGGATGGGACTTTCCTTGGCGTGGAAGGCAAGCTTGGCAATACGGATATGTGGATCTCCTCCCATTGTAACCGACTTTGTGTAACCCTAGCCCTCTCCGGTGCCTATATAAACCGGAGGGTTTTAGTCCATAGGACGAACAACAATCATACCATAGGCTAGCTTCTAGGGTTTAGCCTCTGTGATCTCGTGGTAGATCCACTCTTGTACTACCCATATCATCAATATTAATCAGGCAGGAGTAGGGTTTTACCTCCATCGAGAGGGCCCGAACCTGGGTAAAAACATTGTGTCCCTTGTCTCCTGTTACCATCCGCCTAGACGCACAGTTCGGGACCCCCTACCCGAGATCCGCCGGTTTTGACACCGACATTGGTGCTTTCATTGAGAGTTCCTCTGTGTCGTCGCCTTTAGGCCCGATGGCTCCTCCGATCATCAACAACGATGTGTTCCAGGGTGAGACCTTCCTCCCCGGACAGATCTTCGTATTCGGCGGCTTCGCACTGCGGGCTAATTCGCTTGGCCATCTGGAGCAGATTGAAAGCTACGCCCCTGGCCATCAGGTTAGATTTGGAAGTTTGAATTGCACGGCCGACATCCGCGGAGACTTGATCTTCGACGAATTCGAGCCACAGTCGGGTGCGCCGCACTATCACGATGGGTATGACCTAGCTCTGCTGCCGAACAGTGCCCTGGAGGCCGCGCCCGCATCAGCTGCGACCCTTAGCTCGGAGACGACTGCGCCGATCGAGGACGGGTGGCTAGACACCGCCTCGGGGGCTGCAGTCTCAACAGCGATCGAGCCGAACACCAGCCTTGTCCTCTGCGAAGCCCGTGACTCTAGAGTCCCGGACTCCGAACCCTCCGCGCCCCTGCCAATCGAATCCGATTGGGTGCCGATCATGGAATTCACCGCCGCGGATATCTTTCAGCACTCGCCCTTCGGCGACATTCTGAATTCACTAAGGTCTCTCTCCTTGTCAGGAGAGCCCTGGCCGGATTATGGCCAACAGGATTGGGATGCGGACGACGAAGAAATTCGACGCCCACCCACCACCCACTTCATAGCCACTATCGATGATTTAACCGACATGCTCGACTTAGACTCCGAAGACATCGACGGTATGGACGACGATGTAGGAGACGAACATGAACCAGCGCCTATAGGGCACTGGACAGCCACCCCATCCTATGATGTATACATTGGTGGACACACCCAATGGAAACGACGAGGAAGAACGTGATGACGCAATGAAGGGTTGTTCCTCTGAAAAGCAGCCACAACGGCGGCGTAAGCACCGCTCCAAGCCCCGCCCCGACAGAGACAGCGGTCATACAGTCCCAGCCACAGAGCAGGGCGAGCCGGCGAACGATGAACATAGCATCGAGCAACCATCCGGACAAGGCAACTTGGATAAACAAACCGCACAACCCGTCCCTGGCAAACATAACAGTCCGGACGACCTCACGTTGGACAAGTTCCTGGAATAGGAAAACCTCCACAAAAGGCTCGCCGCCATGGCGCGCAGCCTGAAAAAGCAGAAGCGGAAGCTCAAAACTGCGGAAGACGCACTCCGAATAAGAAGGAGCAAAGTACTCAACACTGCAGACAAATACGGTGATAGTCGCCACACAAAGAGCTACCCGAAGCGAAAGCTACTGCCCGAATTTGATGATGAGGCCCTAGAGCCCCCAAAATCAAAAAATAAGGAAGCCACCCGGTCGGATAGACGACCCCATGGCCAACAAAGAGCGGCAAATGGCGCCGCGCACAAACCAACACGCGATCCACCCACGGGTTCGCATCAAAAGGATGGCCCAGCCAGGTCTATCTACGGGCCAAGAAAGCAAGCTCTAGTAAGCAATGTAATGCAACAAATATCCGAACAACACGGCACACCCAAATACAGGGGTGCCCCACACCTCCTCTGTTTCACCGATGAGGTGCTGGACAATGAATTTCCAGCGGGATTCAAGCCCGTAAACATAGAGGCGTACGACGGAACAACAGACCCTGGAGTCTGGATTGAGGATTATGCCCTCCACATACACATGGCCAGAGGAGACGACATCCACGCCATAAAATACTTACCCCTCAAGCTCAAAGGGCCATGTAACGCCCTGGATTCGTTGCGCCAGGTGTCCGCCAGTTATTCGCCGTCATTGCCATGTCATTTGCTTCCGTGTCTCTCCTTGCCATGTCATCATCTACATGTCATATCATTTCATCATGTGCATCTCATCTTGCATGCGTGTTCATTTCATGCATCCGAGCATTTCCCCGTTGTCCGTTTTCCAATCCGGCACTCCTATGTTCCCCGGCGCCCCCTTTTGCCTCTTTTCGTGTGCGGGTGTTAAACGGTCTCAGAATGGACCGAGGCTTGCCAAGCGGCCTTGGTATACCACCGGAAGACCGCCTGTCAAGTTTCGTGCCATTTGGACTTCGTTTGATGCTCCAACGGTTAACCGGGCAACCGCAAAGACCTCATTTGTGTGCAACCCAACACCCCTCCAAAGTGGCCCAATAACCCATCGTAACCCCCTCCATCCTCTTGGCCGTTCGATCACGATCGCGTGGCCGAAAACCACACTCCATTTGGAGCCTCCTACCTCCTTCTACCTATAAATATGTGTGCCTCCCCGAAAATCCGCGCAGATGAAACCCTAGCCCTTCTCCACCCTGCCGCCGGACATGTCCAGCCTCCACCTCACTCCAGAGCAGACGACCTGCACCCCCTCGCCGAAACCCTGCCACCGACGTCACCCCGACCCCGCGCCCCGCGCCCGCTGCCCTAGCACCGCCGCCCGGAGCCCCTCTGCGCCTCCCACCGGCAAGCCCGCGGCCCGCCGCTGGCCGGCGCGCCCTCGTCGCGCCTCCTCATCGCCCCGCCGACGTTCTTCCCCACCGGCGCCGCCCCGCGCCCGGATCCGGTGAGCTCCGGCCTCCCCGTCCCTCCTCGCCGGTGCCCCGCCTTCCTACAGCTCCGGCCACCTCGTCCCGCAACTCCGGCGAGTCTCTCCGGCGAGATCCGCGCTGCATCGAAAACCGTGCAACCCTAGTTGGAGTGGTATATTTTCCAAGTCCCCAGATTTTTGCATTATGTTGCTCTATTCATCATGCCATAACTCTCTGCATATAGCTCCGTTTTGCGTGCATGATATATTAAAATGTTCAGCTGGTTATGCTCTTCGCTTTGTTCCATTGTGTCATGTTCATTTGAGTTCACCTTGGTGCCCTAATCATGGTTGCAAGACTGCTATATGATGTTAACTGTTGTCTGTTATCAGAATATGCTCATTTGTTATTTTTGCATCTTTTCGTGTGATTTTCTTTTGAGCATGAAGTCTACATGTGTTTTGTAATATGCCATGCCATCTTTGCTGTGGTTCAACCCATTTGTCATGATATGCCATGTATTGTTTGTTTTAAGCTTGCAAAGCAGCTTACTCAATGTTGCTGATTTCAGAGACTTAGAATTTCACTGTCTGCTGTTATTCTTATGCCATGCATTCATGTTGCTACAGTGAGATCCATGCCTTTTTTGAGTATGTTCAGTAAGGATGTTTTGGACATATGGTTATGCTCTATCCATCCATGCCCCTGGTTGCATTTATGGAGTGCTCTAGCATGTCTTAATCTTGCTCTACTTTTGCTATAAAATGTTCCTGGCAGATTGTTTACATGTTATTCAATTTTGCCAAGGTTGTTGTAGTTGGTCCTTGCATGCTATATTGTTGTTCCTGCCATTTCTAGCTTCTATGCCATCTCTAGTTTCTGGGTGTATGCTTATTTTGTCATGCAATGCCTCGTAGTGAGTGCATCGAGCTCGTAAACATGTCTACTTGTTATCTGTTTTGGCCATGCTCCAGTTTTTCACTAAGTCTGAATCTGTAACCAAACTTGCTAAGTTTACATGGTTGCCATCATATCTTCTGTGCCCTTTTGGCTTATGGTCAGTAAGAGACTTTTGTTAAATGCTTTGTGTAGATTCATACCATGCTCTAGTTTGACATAATATCTTGCTGTAACATGTTGTTTCATAGCTCTAAACATGTCAACCTGATGTTATTTCTGCCATGTCCTGAAATTCTGCCGAGTCTGTGAACCTGATATTATTTGCAATCTTGTCATGTCCTTTTGAGCATGTTCTAGTAGTTTCTGGAGATAGCTCAGTGTTCATGTTTTGTCATGCTTTACCTGTACATCATGTCCATGCCTTTTGTTATCATGTTTTGATCCTGTAGCATGTTGTTTTGATGCTTGCTAGATGCCTACTTGCTGTTTTGGACAGATTGTTGTTATAACTTGTATAGGGTGTATGTGTTGAACCGTTGCTCCGTTTTGAGTGTGCTCTATATGAAACTTGCTTAGAATTGTATGTAGCTTCATATTATCATGTGGCATCCTTGTTTTGATGTGTTTTCCTGATGTTTGTATGCATTTTGCATTAATGCCATGTTTAACTTGTTTTGCTCATATCTCCTAGGCCGTAGCTCCGAATCTAATGAACTTTATATGTAACTTGACTAGAATTCGGTGTAGGTCATGTTGGTGCATCTTAACTTGCTGTTTAACAAACTTGAACATAAGGTTATTCAGATCTGGACCAATTTTGAAATTTGCATATGAGGACTTACCGGAATTGTTATATGTTGTTTCCGGCCTCATTTAAACTTGCTTTGATGTGTTGCTCTTGTATGCATCATCTCTTGCCATGAGTAGCTTCATGTAGCCTTTTCATGCATCATACTTGGTTGAGCATCATGCCTTGTTCATGTGTCGTGTGTTTACCATGTTGTGTGCTTCTTCTCGATAGTTCCCGTTTCGTGGCGATCGTGAGGATTCGTTCGTCTACGCTTGGTTCATCTTCGTGGCTTCATCTTCTTCATGGACTTGTTCTTCTTCCTTGCGGGATTTACGGCAAGATGACCGTCACCTTGGATCTCATTACTATCATTGCTATGCTGGTTGCTTCGTTCTATCGCTATGTTGCGTTACCTACCACTTGCTGCTCAAGCCTCCCAAATTGCCATGAACCTCTGACCTTTGTTACCCTTCCTAGCAAACCGTTGTTTGGCTATGTTACCGCTTTTGCTCAGCCCCTCTTATAGCGTTGCTAGTTGCAGGTGAAGATGAAGATTGCTCCATGTTGGATTATGTTTATGTTTATGTTGGGATATCACAATATCTCTTATATTATTAATGCATCTATATACTTGGTAAAGGGTGGAAGGCTCGGCCTTATGCCTGGTGTTTTGTTCCACTCTTGCCGCCCTAGTTTCCGTCATATCGGTATTATGTTTCCGGATTTTGCGTCCCTAACGCGGTTGGGTGATTTATGGGACCCCCTTGACAGTTCGCTTTGAATAAGACTCCTCCAGCAAGGCCCAACCTTGGTTTTACCATTTGCCTCACCACCACCTATTTTTCCCTTGGGAGTAATTAACCCAAGGGTCATCTTTATTTAGCCCCCCCGGGCCAATGCTTGTCTAAGTGTTGGTCCGAACCGAGCAGCCTGCGGGGCCACCACGGGGAAAATCGAGGCCTGGTTTTACTCATAGCTTGAATTATCCGGTGTTGCCCTGAGAACGAGATATGTGCAGCTCCTATCGGGATGTCGGCGCATCGCGCGGTCTTGCTAGTCTTGTTTTATTACTGTCGAAATGTCTTGTAGCCGGGATTCCGAGACTGATCGGGTCTTCCCGGGGAGAAGGAATATCCTTCGTTGATCGCGAGAGCTTATCATGGGCTAAGTTGGGACACCCCTGCAGGGTTTGAACTTTCGAAAGCCGTGCCCGCGGTTATGGGCAGATGGGAATTTGTTAATGTCCGGTTGTAGTAAACTTAAAGTAAACTCTTCTAAAATACACCAACCGTGTGCGTAACCGTGAGTGTCTCTTTTCGGGGTTGATCGAGAGGAGAATACGGTTTCTGGGTTATGTCTGACGTAAGTAGGAGTTTAGGATCACTTCTTGATCATTACTAGTTGACGACCGCTTGCTTTGCTTCTCTTCTCGCTCTTATTTGCGTATGTTAGCCACCATACATGCTTAGCCGCTGCTGCAACCTCACCACTTTATCCCTTCCTTTCCCATTAAGCTTTGCTAGTCTTGATACCCATGGTAATGGGATTGCTGAGTCCTCGTGGCTCACAGATTACTACACCACCAGTTGCAGGTACAGATTATGCGATGATCATGACGCGAGAGCGATGTTTATTTGTGTTGGAGTTCTTCTTCTGCTTCTTCTTCGATTGAGGGATAGGTTCCTGGTCGGCAGCCTGGGCTAGCAGGGTGGATATTGTTTGAGTTTCTGTTTATGTTTCATCCGTAGTCGGATGTTGATCTTGTATATGGTGTATTGTTGTACTCATGTGACATTGTATGTCTTGGATGTATTCCCACTATTATGTAATGTTGATGTAATGATATCCACCTTGCAAAAGCGTTTCAATATGCGGTTCTATCCTTGGTGGGACCTTCGAGTCTCTTTAGGATAGTATCGCATATTGGGCGTGATAGGCCAGCCCGGCATTGGCTTAAAGGCCTTCCCGAAAACACCATTGGAAGTTGGGAAGAGCTCGAGGATGCTTTTCGGGCAAATTTTCAAGGGACCTATGTCCGACCTCCGGATGTAGACGATTTAAGCCATATAACTCAACAGCCCGGAGAGTCAGCCCGGAAACTCTGGAACAGATTTCTTACTAAAAAGAACCATATAGTCGACTGTGCGGACGCCGAAGCCTTAGCAGCTTTCAAACACAGCGTTCGAGACGAATGGCTCGCCAGACACCTCGGCCAAGAAAAGCCAAGAACAATGGCCGCATTAACAAGCCTCATGACCCGCTTTTTGCGCGGGCGAGGACAGCTGGTTGGCAAGATGCAGCACCAGCGACCCAAGTACATCCGAAGTCAGGGATGGAAACGAGAAACCGCGACACAGCAAGGACCAGCGCCGGAATAAGGGAAACAGCCCGAAGAGCACGGCAGTCAACGCCGGATTCAAAAGCTCTCGGCAGAATCAGAAAAAGCTGCCCCTCAAGGATAACAGGGACTAGCTATCTAACCTAAACAAAATCTTGGACAAGATATGTCAAATCCGCGGCACTCCCGGGAAGCCTGGAAACCATACCCACAGAGAATGTTGGGTCTTCAAGCAATCCGGCAAACTCAACATCGAACACAAGGGGCTCGACACACCAAGTGAGGACGATGACGAACCCCACAAGCAGAGCACCAGGAAACAAATGAATTTCCCACAAGAAGTCAAAACAGTAAACTTACTTCACGTGACAAAAGGGAAAAACAGAATGGCGCCTATAGAGATACGCGCCATACGGCCTATCCCAAAGGAGTCTCGCCACTGGTTGTTAAAACCGACCACCTTCGACCATCAGGATTACTCTAGAAGTATCCGGAACGCAGGCTGGACTGCCTTGGTATTAGATCCGATAATCGACGGACTCCACTTTACACAAGTCCTGATGGACGGCGGCAGTGGTCTAAACCTGCTATATCAGGACACAGTCCGCAAAATGGGGATGGACCCAACAAAAATTCGCCATAGCAACACTTCCTTTCAAGGAGTAACGCCAGATCCGGATGCCCATTGCACGGGTTCTATCCCGCTAGAAGTTATGTTCGGCTCCCCCGATAACTTCCGCCGCGAAAAGCTAACCTTCCACATCGCCCCATTTTCAAGTAGCTATCAAGCACTACTGGGATGCGAAGCTTTCACCCGCTTTAACGCAATACCGCATTATGCATCTCTTACGCTTAAGATGCCCGGTCCACGAGGCATCATCTCACTAAAGGGAAATATCGAATGTTCCTCATGTGCGGAAGAATATGTGGCTGCCTTGACAGCCACACATTAAAACAGCTTCACCAACAAAAGCATCTAAGAGGTCATTAAGACCACGGACACGGCTATGCGAGTCCGGAGAAAACATATAATTGGTAAAGGTTTAGCAGCCGTACACCCCTATACAAGGGGCTCCGCGTATGTAAAATAAGCAACAATAAGGCTCAATTTTACCCGTCTTGAATTATACTTTGTTTATTTAGTACAACGTACATTTCGCACGACTATTCCTTTTTCTTTTCAGCTAAGTTCCTCTCTTTTACAGATGAACACCATGCTACGCCCGTCCAGGACACGGCACAACGGAGACACAGGCGCAGACGTGCAGCAGGGACCCGTCTCCAGGATTCTTTTTACAATAAGACCCTGCGTAAACCTTTTTTACTGTCTCTTGTTGATACACATCCCCCGGATTCTCAGTATAACCGAGGAGGAGGCTGGCTTCTTGGCATGTGGCCACGTCAGAATTCTGCACGTACCTGGAGACCAGGGGCTTATTATCAAGGGCACTGCTCAGCCCGTTTTCATAAAGACCGAACACCTTAGGGAGTGTTCGGTGTCGCGAGTTTGGCCTTATATGCATCAGCTCCGAATCATGTCTTCGGTCAAATGTTGGGTTTGCCCGGCTCCTGTGTTTTGCTGCCTTACGTTTCGCTCTATCGTCTAAGGCGGCACCAGGAGAACTACTGCAGTTGTGCCCCGGTTCAGCCAGGCGAGCACCTTAGTAGAGAAAGCCGAAAACTGACTGTCATGATATAGCGTGAGACTGGTCAACCACCCGATGACCTATCAGAATCTTCGGGATTCCTACGCATTAACGAAGGGCCTTTTCCCGGCCAGGCACACACGCGCCCCGAGTTCGAGCGAGCGCAGCGTTACCAGGGGCTATATAGTAGCCTCACTGTCAAGCTCCTATGGTCAAGTGAAAGTGATAAAGCATTATAGTCCGGTTGCCTAGTTCGCTGCGCTATAACCTCCTTCATGGACCAAGACGTTGGATCACGTGTGAAAATGCGCCTTCTGCGAACACCCCCACATTATATGCGTGGGGCTGAAGCCGACGACTGCCATCTTTCAGGTTATATACACATATACGTTAACGGCCGCACAGGAGGTATTTTAATTCTTGAAGGCACAAGTATAAAAAGCTTTTACATTCCATCAAAATATTGTTTTACGATAATGCATGCTACTCTAACATAGTATCCTTCGAGCACTGTGTCTCTATTAAACGAGCGCCTTGCAGAACTTCTTGAAAATAGTGCTCGGCGGGTACTCGGCTTCCGTCCGAGTCTTGGGATGCAACAACGGTGGCCTCCATCTCCGCCCAGTATGTCTTGACACGGGCAAGGGCCATCCGCGCACCCTCTATGCATGCTGACCTCTTCATCGCATTAATATGCGGCACTACACCAAGGAACTGCTGCACCAAAGCTAAAATAACTGTTCGGCTTTGGCCTTTCCCGCCATAGATGATCCACGACATCCTTCATGGCGAGTTCGGACAACCTATTCAATTCGGCCCATTCAGCCAAACGATCGGTCAATAGAAGTGGATGCTCCGGATTGTTGAACTGTGACTAGAAGAGCTTTTCTACTTTGCTATCTTTCTGATCTCGGAAATGTTCGGCCGCATCAGCGGCACTCGCAGCTAAATCCAGATATGCGTCCGCCGAACTCCACATCCGGTCCAACGGAGCATACTTCGGATCTCCGAACTTCATCCGCAGCTTAAAGGGCTTTCCAGCCGCGATATCTCCGGCCTGACGCTGCTCCTCCTTCATCGCTCTCATTGCAGAACGAGCATCCTTGGCCGCCGTAGTGGCCTTTTCCAGGTCTGTCCGCTCTGCCTGATCTCCTTTTTCAAGAAGCTTGCAGCGGTCAGCAGCGGTCTTCAACTTCGCAGCCATCTCGGCCATTTCCTTCTTGCTTTGGCAATGAGCAGCTTGTTCGGCTTTCAGCCCCTCAACCACCTTTAGGGAAGCCGCATCACTTTTTCTGGCTTGCTCCTTGGCTCGGGCAAGCTCTGCCCGAAGGTCCTACATAGCGGCAGCCCCGTCTGCATCAAATGCACACATTGTAAGATACTGGCGTCAAGCTCCTCTTACCAGGTGTCCCCGGAGAGATTACATACCTTGTGCCTCGTTAAGCCGCTTGTTGACAAGCGCGATGTCGGTCTCCGCCATGTCAAGTTGACGCGATAGCTCGGCAAACTCATCAGTCCGGCTGGCCACCAGACACTTTGCCACCTACATAAGAAGGCGGCAAAATTATATCTGGGACTATGATCCTCTGCGTGTTGCCGTCTTCGGCAACACACACAGTCTCATGGGCTACTATCTACACAGGGCGCATCTTATATATGTGGAACTGTCAAAAGGTACATCACTTCGCGTACCTCAAAACCTGTCAGCAAACTCCTGATGGCCTCATACAACCCGCTTTCCGCGGACGAAATCCTTTCAATTACCGTACCCATCAATGCACGGTGCTCCTCCGATATAGACGCTCGCCCTAGCAGGTCCTTCAGCTCCTCTGACCATGCACCAGGCGGTGCCGGACTCGTTCGGTGGCTTTTCTCAAAGGCCGGACGCGGAGAGATCTGGGGGGCCACAGGACTGTCTTCCGGCCCTGCCGGATTAGGAGAAACCCTCCGCGACGACACCTCAGGGTCGCCCGCCTCGTAAGGTGGAACGGCAGGGGGAGGCGTTCCGCTCTCCATCATCTCCGGAAGAAGGTCCCCCGAAGATGAGTTCTGCTGAGAAGGGCTGAGACCCGAACTACAAGGTAAAACACCAGTTATTTTCCTCAGAGATAAAATAAGGATTCCTCTCATCTTAAAACCTCCCCTCTCTACTTACGGCTCGGTGGAGGGCCGATCCCCTTGGGGGCACAGTACGGCCGAGGTATCCCCCGACGCAGGACCCTCTGGCGAAGATTTCTTCCCCCGCTTTGAGACCATGGTCTCCGGGTCTTCAGAGGCGGTCCTCTTCTTCCCCTGGGTAGAGGAATTTTCGATTCCTCCTTTCCTGACAGCCTCCTTCGCGGAGGCGGTAGCTTCCTTGTCCCCCCTTCGTTTTCTTCTAAAGGCACGATCTCCAGCATCCTGGTTAACACGGGATCCGACGAGGTCTCAGGAAGGGGGGCCGGACACCTGATTAACTTCGCCTTCGCTACCCACTCCTATTTCAAGGATAACTCTTTTAAGGGTGATGTTGTGATAAATGAACGGATGGTGTGTCCGGGCACAGGGCAACTTACTTGAGTATCCGGACGATTGCAGCTCAGACCTGCATCCTCCGTAGGATCCGGACACACTACTTGTGGTCCGAAGAACAATTTGTACATCTCCACGGGCGTCATGCCAAGAAAATGTTGGAGAGCTCGCGGTCCCTCTGGGTTGAACTCCCATAGATGGAGGGGGCGACGTTTGCAGGGCAGGACTCGGTGAATTAACATAACCTGCGTCACCACGGCCAGACTAAGGTCTCTTTCTAGGAGATCTCGTGTAACGCCCCAGATGTAACTTGCCATATTTGTAATCCAACTCTTGCCATTTCCGACTATGTGTTATGATATTCCCTCCGTGGTTGGGTTTTCTCCGTTTTGCTTTTTGGTCATGTCATGCATTTCATATCATGTCATCATGTGCATCGCATTCGCATACGTGTTCGTCTCAAAAATCCGAGCATCTTTCCCGTTGTCCGTTTTGCAATCCGGCGCTCCTATGTCTCTCGGCATCCCCTTTTACATTTCTTCGTGAGCGGGTAGTAAACATTCTCGGAATGGACCGAGGTTTGACATGTGGCCTCGGTATAGCACCGGTAGACCGCCTGTCAAGTTTCGGGTCAATCGGAGTTCGTTTGGTACTCCAACGGTTAACCGGGTAACCGTAAAGGCCTCGTGTGTGTTGCAGCCCAACACCCCTTCAAAACAGCCCAATAACCCATCTAAGTCACTCCCATGTCCTCCGCCGTTCGATGACGATCGCGTGGGCAAAAACCGCACTCCGTTTGGAGCCTCCTAGCTCCTCCTATCTATAAAAACGTCTCCCCCGTCTAAATCTGAGAGAGACTCACCCCGAAACCCTAGCCTCGCCTCGGAATCCGCGCCGACAGCGCCGCCGCCGCCGGCCACCTCATCGCCGCCACTTGGCACCCCCGGATTGGCCAGCCGCCGCCACGCGGGCGCCCCGGGCCAACCGGAGGGCGCTACGTCGCCTCCGCCCGAGCCCCACTTCGCCGCGTCGCCGCGGGCCCGCGCGGCCCAGATCCGGCCCGCGGGGCCCGTCCCTCCGCCGCCGCCCGTGGGATCCGCCGTCCCCGCCACCTCGCCGCGGCGCGCCCGCCCCCGCGCCGGCGACCGCCGCCCGAGCTCGCCGCGCCGCCAACCGCCGTCGTCACCCCGCACCGGCGCACGCCGTCGCCGTCCCCGCCTCCTCTGCGTCGCCCCCGCGCAGATCCGGGCCGGAGCGCCCCGGATCCGGCCTCCCCCGGGCCGCAGCCGCCTCCTCCGGCCAACTCCGGCGCGGATCCGGCGAGCCGCGCCGCCGCCTCGATCCGCGTGCCCGGCAGGGTTGACCTCCCCCGAGTCCAAATATTTCTCCAAGTCCTTTAAATTTTATCATCATCATCGTATCTTCATCATGCCATAACTTTCCATCCGTAACTCCGTTTTGCGCGTATAATATGTCAAATTGTTCGCCTCAAAGATTACATAATTTTGTGCCATTGCATATTTTTCATTTGAAGTTATCTTGATGTCCTAAATGCTGTTAGAAGAGGGCTAGTTGATGTTTATTGCTGGATCTTATCTGAACATGCACTTTTGTCATTTTTGCCATGATTGATGTGTGCATCCTATGAAGTTGAGTCCTACATGAGTTTTGTAATATGCCATGTTACCTTTCCAGAGAATTTTACCATGTAATTTTCGAATCTATGTGGTGACTAGCACAAGCATGCAAACTAGGTCACTTGATGTTGCTGATTCCAGAGACTTAGTGATTTCACGAAGTCCCTGGCTACTGTTATTTTTATGCCATGTGTTCATGTTGTTTCCGAGAGATCTATGCATAATTTGAGCATGATCAGTAAGGGAGTTTTGAACTTGAGTATTTGATCTATCCATCCATGCCTTTGTTTGCAATTATGGAGTGCCATAGCTTGAGTCAATCGAGCTCTACTTTTGCTTCAAAATGTTGCTGGCAGATTGTTTACGTGTTATTCGATTTTGCCAAGCTTGGTGTAGTTGATCCTTGCATGATATGATGTTATTATTGCCATGTTTTGTTACTATGCCATGTCTTATTGATGTATGTATGCTTAGTTAATCATGAAATGCTCTGTAGTGAGTGCATCGAGCTCACGAACATGCCTAGTCGTTATCAGTTTTCTGCCATGTCCAGTTTTCTGCTAAGTCTGAAACCTGTAACGAAACTTGCTTATTTGACATGGGCGTAATCATATTTTCTGGTCCTTTTTGGCTTATGGTCAGTAAGGGACTTTTGTCAAGTGCTTCGAGTAGATTCATGCCATGCCTTACTTTGCTATGTTCTGAACCTGTAGCATGTTGTTTCGTTGCTCTGAACATGCCATCCTGATGTCAGTTTCTGCTTGTTGATATTTTCACCAAGTCTGAGAACCTGTTATCGTTTGCACTTTTGCCATGCTTGTTTGAACCTGTTAGGATGTGAATTAGCCATAGCTCAGTGTTCATATTTTGTCGTGCATCTTGAGTAGATTACTGTCATATGCTTTGTTGCCATGTTTGGGCGCAGTAGCTTAATTATTTGTTGTTTGCTAAGTAGCATCATGCTGTTTACGGCAGATTCATGTCATTTTGTTTTGATTGCCATTTGCAAACCGTGCATCCGATTCCGGTGATCTTTATATCGATTTCAACCGAAATCACCTCATCTATCCAGTGGCATGCTTGGTTTGCCAAGATTATGCCCTGTTCATCCTTGTCCTTCCGGAGCATGCATACGCATTGCATATCACCTCTCGCATATCATGCCATGTTTTGCATCATGTTGCTTGCGCATTGCATCGTGGTTGATATTGGTTCCTTTGCTTGTTCTCTTGTATTGGGTAGAGCCGGGAGACGAGTACGTGAACGAGGAACCTGTTGAGAACGCTTACGAGGACCAAGCTTTCGACAACTCTGAGAACCTTGCAGGCAAGATGACCATACCCTCGAAATCACTTCTATCTTTGCTTGCTAGATTGCTCGCTCTTTTGCTATGCCTATGCTGCGATACCTACCACATGCTATATCATGCCTCCTATATTGCCTTGTCAGCCCCTAACCATCCATGTCCTAGCAAACCGTTGTTTGGCTATGTTACTGCTTTGCTCAGCCCCTCTTATAGCGTTGCTAGTTGCAGGTGAAGACGAAGTCTGTTCCTTGTTGGAACATGGACTTGTTGTTCCTTGTTGGAACATGTTTACTTGTTGGTATATCACAATACCTCTTATTTAATTAATGCATCTATATACTTGGTAAAGGGTGGAAGGCTCGGCCTTATGCCTGGTGTTTTGTTCCACTCTTGCCACCCTAGTTTCCGTCATACCGGTGTTATGTTCCCGGAGTTTGCGTTCCTTACACGGTTGGGTGATTTATGGGACCCCCTTGACAGTTCGCTTTGAATAAGACTTTTCCAGCAAGGCCCAACATTGGTTTTACCATTTGCCACCACCTACCTTTTTCCCCCGGGTTTTCGCGAGCCCGAGGGTCATCTTTATTTTAGCCCCCCCCCCCCCGGACCAGTGCTTCTCTAAGTGCTGGCCCGAACCGAGCAACCTGTGGGGCCACCTCGTGGCAACTCGAGGGCTGGTTTTACTCGTAGCTTGACTTATCCGGATGTGCCCTGAGACCGAGATATGTGCAGCTCCTATCAGGATTTGTCGGCACAATCGGGCGGTTTTGCTGGACTTGTTTTATTACTGCCGAGATGTCTTGTAGTCCGGGATTCCGAGACTGATCGGGTCTTCCCGGTAGAAGGAATATCCTTCGTTGACCGTGAGAGCTTATCATGGGCTAAGTTGGGACACCCCTGCAGGGTATTATCTTTCGAAAGCCGTGCCCGCGGTTATGAGGCAGATGGGAATTTGTTGATGTCCGGTTGTAGAAAACCCGAAGTTGACCTTAACTAAAACACATCAACCGCGTGTGTAACCATGATGGTCTCTTCTCGGCGGGGTCCGGGAAGTGAACACGGTTGTTGGAGTTATGCCTGACGTAGGTTGTTTCAGGATCACTTCTTGATCAATTCTAGCTTCTCGACCGTGCTTTGCCTTCTCTTCTCGCTCTCTTTTGCGCTGTAGCCACCATATGCTAGTCGCTTGCTGCAGCTCCACCTCACTATCCTTTTCCCACCTTTAAGCTTAAATAGTTTTGATCTCGCGGGTGTGAGATTGCTGAGTCCCCGTGGCTCACAGATATTATCACCTCAGTTGCAGGTACCAACGATGTCAGTGCTGATGACGCGACCGAGCTCACTTGGGAGTTCGATGAGGAACGTGGCCGTTACTATGTTTCTTTTCCAGATGATCAGTAGTGGAGCCCAGTTGGGTGATCCGGGGATCTGTTTAGCATTTGGGGTAGTCTTCTTTCATTTTGGTACCGTAGTCGGACCTTGAGTGTAATCTGTATGATGGATGTTATTTATGTACTTGTGTGAAGTGGCGATTGTAAGCCAACTATGTATCTTTCCCCTTTATTTATTACATGGATTGTGCGAAGATTACCTCACTTGCGACATTGCTTTCAATGCGGTTATGCCTCTAAGTCGTGCCTCGACACGTGGGAGATATAGCTGCATCGAGGGCGTTACAAGTGAATTAACATAACCTGCATCGTGGTGCCTGGACTTGGTGAATTAACATAACCTGCGTCACCACGGCCAGACTAAGGTCTCTTTCTAGGAGATCTCGGATGCGGCCCTGTAACAGGGGCACGTCTTTTGCCGGCCCCCAGTCCAGCTTCTTATTGACCCATGACGCTAGTCGGGGCGGGGGACCCGAGCGGAAAACAGGCGGCGCCATCCACTTGGTGCCCCTAGGAGCGGTGATATAAAACCACTCTTGTTGGCATAAGCTGAACTCCTCTTGACAAGAGCTCTCAGGCCATGGAGCGTCAGCATTCTTGCTTATAACAGTGCCTCCGCACTCCACGTGATGTCCCTCGATCATCTTCGGCTCTACTTTAAAGGTTTTAAGCCATAGTCCGAAGTGAGGGGTAATCGGAGGAAGGCTTCGCACACGACGATGAATGATGATATATGGAGGATGGACTCCGGAGCTAAGTCGTGAAATTTCAGCCCATAATAAAACACGAGCCCCCTCACGAAGGGATCCGTCGCGAAGCCTAGCCCTCGGAGGAAGTGAGACACGAACACCACGCTCTCACCAGGCTGGGGAGTAGGAATAACCTGCCCAGGAGCAGGCAGCCTATGCGAGATTTCGCCGGTCAAAAACCTGGCCTCTCTCAGCTTTAGCGCGTCTCCCTCCGTGACGGAGGAAGGCATCCATCAGCCTTGAAGGTCGGAACCGGACATCGCCGAAGGTCCGAAGCGCCTGAAATCTGGGGACTTGGGTGCTGGAACTCGGGGCGAAGGGCGAATTCGATTAAGATCGAAAGAAAGGAGAAAGGCCTTGGTCTCTTTATAAGAGGTTCAATACCAAGAGCCCTCCCCGTGACCGTTCGGTACTCGCCTTTGATCGAGGAGGCGTACCAACGGGCACGACTGGGTTACCCACGTCCGTATTGATGAGGATCTCGTAAATAAAGGGGACAAGATCTCTGCTTCGACAAGACGTGCCAAGGAAACCGCCTTGCAAAACACGCTGAGGTGGGACAGTAAAAACGATTCGAATAAAGGCTTGGCTATTGTCGTGGGTTTGTCACGGCAGATGTCCTAGCGAAAGGACTTAGTCGTGGAGCCATCACAGCGGGTTAACTCGAAGGGGTTAAAGCGGACACAGGGACACGGAAAGTTTATACTAGTTCGGCCCCTTCGATGAAGGTAAAAGCCTACGTCTAGTTTGTGTGGAATTGATGGGGTTTCAATGACTAGGGAGCAAACAAGCTTCGCCTAGGCCTCGAGTTATGGTTGTCTGTCCTGAACCGCTATCGGGTTGTCCCCTTATATACACGGGTGACACCCGTCGGTTCATAGAGTCCCAATCTCCGGTTTATATTCGTATCCGGGTTGGTCTCTCCCTATTCCTAACTTATAATACAAGTTTATATACACGCCGGTTTACAGCTACAGATACTGAACCGACTACGGCCTTGGGCCTTTGTCTAGCCTCTGGGCTTTAGCACTTTAAGACTACTGATGAAGTCAACCCGGCCCATTTAGGTCGGTTTACGCCCAACAGTAATATCCCCAACATTAGGCCCCAGATTGATTTGAACAGGTTCATGTCAATCCTTAGCCAAAATCTTTTTCTTCATCATCTTCCTGTATCTGTTGAACCGTCGTGTCGTCATCTTCTTTGGTTGCTGTAAACCGGCATGACGTCATCCTGAAGCTAGCCTTTATAACGCCTTCTTTGCTTAATAGATCCGCACTAATCGAGGCGACAACTCCGAAAATTGTGGCTCCTGGATTCGCGCGCCTGACACATGTCCTTTGCTTCATAAATAGGGCCGAAGGGTCATTTCTTTTCTCTCCTTCATCCCCTTTCTCTTCGTCTTCTCCGCGCCACCAGCCTCGGAGCTCCACCGCCGCTGCTGATCTCCGCATCATCTTGGGCCGCTGCATCGACCTGATCGTACCAGAAAACCGTGGCGTCCTTCCGCATCTCCCCCAGCTCTGGTAAGATCTCTGTTTTTACCCATCTGGATCCACGCTAGGGTTTCATGTTCTTGCCGTGTTCTTGCTTACTGTTCGTATTCCTGCTCATACCTCTGGATAGATCCCAGGAAACCCTTTTGTGAGTTACCAATGGGTCTTTAGCATGCATCTTGTAGATTCATGTTTCAGTTCATAGATCCAAATAACCTTTCTGCTCTTTGAACCAATATTGTTCCGCCTTAAGCTTTTAAATATTTTCCTTTTTCTGGACTGGCTTTAGATCCATCATTGTAGAGAAGTCTTGTGAAATTTGTTTCTGTTATACACCCTCAATTGCCTTCAATGCTCAGATCCGGCGGTTTAACTTTGGCATAGAAAATGTAAAGGACCAGTATATATCATTAGTCCCCCTGTTTGAACCGCCAGACGTTGCCACCTTGCATAACTCCGGTTTAGATAGGACTACCTTCGGTTTAAATAGATATGCATCCGGTTTAATCAAACATATACTTGAACCGGAATCACTTGTCTTGTAGATTTTCTCATGGCCAAGCAAATATATGAGTGCAACTGGGTTCCTTCCCGTGTTACGGAAACACAATTGAACAACTTAGTTCTCACCGGCGCTTTAAGCAGTAAAAACACCATCCACTGGCGAGTCCCAGGCACAGAATGTCCTCCCACCCCTGAAGAGGGAGAGGTTGTTGTTTTTGCGGATCACCTGGCCCGGGGTTTTAGTCCGCCCGGTTCAAAATCTTATCGGGATGTCTTAGCCAATTTCCAAGTGCGCCCACAAGATATCGGCCCCAACTCTGTTACTAATATATGCCACTTCCAAGTGCTTTGCGAAGTGTACTTCCAAGAGGAACCCACAGTGGAATTGTTCCGAGACTTCTTTCACTTGAACCGTCGCACAGAGTTTATTGATGGCCCTAATATGGAACTGGGTGGTATGGCGATTCAGAAAAGCAAAGAAGTCACTTATCCTCATGCGAAATTGCACAGTCATCCCCAGGAGTGGAATAATTCCTGGTTCTATTGCAAAGACACTTCCCCTGCCGAAGAGAATCCATTGCCTGGTCTCCGTCTGGAACGGCTTAGCAACACTCACCCCTTTCCTCAGAGGTTAACTGGCAAAGAGAGGACTAAGTACGCTCCCCAATTGTCCAAGCTCAGAGCTTTCCTAGCCAACGGTTTAACTGGAGTTGATCTTGCCCGTTGCTGGATATCCTGGAGTATACTGCCCCTCAGCCGACGCTCCGGTTTGATGTGTGAATATACAGGTAGTGTTGACGATCCACTGCGGCATGTAAACATCCAGCTTACTGATGAAGAAGTCACAGAAGCTGTAAAGAAAATCTTGAACGAACCGGAGCACGTCTGCGCTCGTACCGGCCTGCTTCCTTTTTGCACCACAAACAAACCGCCAGCTGTAAGTCTGCATTTTTCCTTTGTACTAGCTTTGATGTTATTGTACTTGTCTATTACTGATGCCGATATCTGTTTGATGCAGGGTAATGATCCGTTTTGGAGAAAGAAAATCACACAAGAGAAAACTGATAAACCGGACAGACCAATCCTTCCTAAGACCAAGGTCATTAAGAAGTCTGCTCATAAAAGGAGAACCACCGCTTCTTCTGATCCGCCGCTGATGACGATGTGGGTAATCCGGACCTTGAGGTAGAACTTGATTCCCTCGGTTTACTTTTTATACACCTTATTGATGATGATATTTGTCAGGATGATGCCGAAGCTAGCCATGCTGACGATGTAGAGGTAATTGTTCTTTCCTCTGACTCAAGCCTTCTGCCTTCACATAAAATCCGTCAGGCAAACCGCAAAGTTAAATTTTCTCATCCTCTTGCTTATTTGGATCCCAACTTTCTTATGAAGACCCACCAGCATGAGGTGCGCCGCACAACTCGACACAGTGGTCAGGTAGTTACCTCCGCCGGTTTACCGAAGAATCCGGTTCGGAGACGTCGTTCAGAGGTCTCTAATTTGCTTGTCAAATTTTGTCCTAAAGCGGGCTGTTTTCGTCAACCGCTTAATCCGTCTGACTTCGATTATCAGGTCACCTCGCACTCATCTTCTGGCGAGTCAACTGGCACCCAGCTGCCTCCACTTAAAACCGTGCTTGGGTAAGCTTGTACTTATCATAACGTTGTTGATTTTTGTAGCTTTCAATATGCACCGTCTTTGATTTTGCTGCTTCTTTTTAGGGCCAAACCGAGGCCAAGTAAGAAAGCTCGTCTGGATAAGGCAGCCGAGGAAGACGCTGCTCCTGAACCGGATGCTACCCCAAATGCTGAAGCGGTCATCTATGAAGATGTGGTTAATGACCCGCTAGTGCAAAATGAAGTTGTTTCTACTGAAGAGGGTTTTGTTAACACCTCCGGTCCTGCTGACCAGCCAGCCAGTCCCATTCGGATTGAGAAATCCACCAGTCCCTCCAAACCTGCCTATAAACCGATTGCGCCAGCTCAAACCGGCGAGTCTAAGGATGATGAAGTCATAGTCACTGGCATTGGTCGTTCTGAACCGGGGAATCCCGTCGCTTTAGCCAAGCATAATGCCAAAGAAGAATTTTCTTCCATGAGCAAAGGCAAATGGGATGTTGATCTGGCAACCTATACTGCTCTCAGCGCCCAAGATATTCATTCTGGTTATTTAAACCGGCTATATACTAGCCGTGATTACGAAGCCAATCTGGTAAAGATGATGAAGGAAATATTTGAGGTAATCTCCATGTACTTGTTCTTGTTTATCACCACTGTGGCCCCCAAGAGCCGGTCCAAGTTTAGTATAATTGAATCGGGTCTTGTCATAAAACTCAATACCTCAAAGTTCGCTGATGTAGCCCCCAAGGGTCGGTTCAACTTAATATGGTTAGAACCGAGACTTTAATCTTCAAACAGTAGCATCTGAAATATCGTCAGAGCAAATGGCCATTAGCCCCCAAGTGCCAAGTTGAATACTTGTTTTGAGCTTGGGACTTTGATAATTAATTGATAGCTATAAAGTAAATAGGCATTAGCCCCCAAGTACAAAGCGCATAACTTGTTATGTGGTTGGTACTTCATTGGTTAAACCGTATAACTGTCGGATTGCAGGCTGAACTGAAGGTCAAAGAGAACCAAGTCGCCGACCTTCAAGAGAACTTGAAGTCCCAGGAAGCTGAAACCTCCAAGGCCAAGGAGGAGTTAACCAGTGCTTTAAGCACCATGGAACAGCTGAAAGAGGGCTTCAAGAAGGAACGGTCTGACTGGGTCACAGAAAAGGCCGCTTTAAACAAGAAGATTGAAGAGGCGGAGGTTGCCCTAAAACCGGTAACTGATGAATTAACCAGCGTAAAGCGACAAGTGCACGCAATGACTGCCGCCATCTTTGGTAAGCTTCTTGTGACTTGTATAATAATCGTGATCCTCTTATGAACAGCCTGGTTTGTAAACTGCTGATCATGTTACAGGCACTCGAATTAACCACTTGGGGTCGGATGTGCGGATGAAACTGAAAGCTGCCTACACCTTAATCGAGCAACTGTACACTGGAGCGCAGCGGATTATCTCAACTGCGTCTCATAACAATCCAGCACCCACTTTGATCCAAGATACACTGAAGAGACTGTCAATGCTCCCTGCTCGGATTGATGAGTTAAAAAAGTCTGCTGCTCGAACCGGAGCCATTAATGCCTTAATCCGGGCTAAAGCAAGGGTGCCCGATTTTGATCCTGTTGAAGCGGCTCAAGGCTATCCCATCTTGAAGGAGGATGGCTCAGAATTCAGTGAAGAAGATTTAAGAGAGATAAACCGGGCGGTGCGCCCTCTGGCCTGCCAACTGGAAGAGGAAGCAAATTTGTCGCATTATCAAGCTCAGTATAATGACCAGAACAAAAGAGTGGCTGCACCAATCCCTGAAGCGGAAAACCTGATTCCTCCAATCCGTAAGCATACTTACACCCCTGACATTGAACCGTCTTCACTGATCCATGAAGAGGCTGTCTTTCAAGCATTAATGGGAATCGACAGGACCACTGTTGACTTCCAGCCGCTGGGTAGAGACGGGGAAGCCGAAGCAGCGCAGGATGATCCAGAACAATCAAACCGGGGTGGCCAGCAGGCGTGAACCGAAGGCAGCTTTAACTAGCTTCCCTGTTATATCTTGTCAAGAAAACAATGATCTCATTTGGGCACCAAGCTGCCTTGTAATAGGCTAGACAATACTTTTTGCTTCTTGAGATGCCTTCGTGCATATGTGCTGATACCTTTATTTGGAAGGTCAATATTGCCAACTTATATCTCCTGCAATCATAAAATCTTAAACTACCAGGGCGGTTGTACCGCCAGCCGGTTTATGAATCCTTATGTAGATACGCACGGAGACTTGCAAATATGATCAAATTTTGTGATACGAAATACCTGCCATTTATTGGGCACGAAGTAGGCGTGTAGCCAATCTTGAAACGGGGGTTTGATAACCCTAAACCGTCATGGGAGAAAACAGCTCCTGTGTATATAACTCCGGCTTACTGTGTAACCCGTGCTTTGATCATAATAGCCTTTTGTTACTCCAAAAAAGGATGTGAACAGGAAAAAAATCAAACCGGGCAAATGATCTTTGGTTTAAAAATGGACCGTGTTCCGCCAATTTGGCTGTTTGAACCGGTACAAAGCACTGTCGGTTTTAGAAAAAACGCAAATAAGATAAAATAGCAACTCCTTAAGAAAGGCTATTTAAAGCAAAAGCAATGATAAAACTTTTTGCAAAAAGAGAGGCTTTACTGAGCCGATCAGATGGTGTTACCAAGGTCAGACGCAACCAAGCTCCCCAAAGGTGTAGCTATGGTGCCAGTCGGCCAGGTCCCCAAATGACTCGTGGCATTACGTCGGCCAAGTGGCATGGCAATGGTTCGGGTTCGACCAAGCCCCCAAGTGACTCTAAGGCCTGTAGGCCGACCAAGAGGCGTGACCGGTTCAGACTTGACCGTGTCCCCAAGTGATCTGATGGCTTTCGCCGATCAAGAGGTGTTGCATTGGTTCGGACACGACCGAGCCCCCAAGTGATCTGGTGGCTTTCGCCTATCAAAAGGTGTTGCATCGGTTTAGACATGACCGAGCCCCCAAGTGATATTGATAATTTTTGCAAGGGGTAAACCAGAGGTCGTTTTAAAACAGAACAACTCCATGTAACCACACATGATAGAAACGAACAGATACCCCACTTTAGCTGAGGATCTGGTATATTATAATATATACATTGTCATAATATGTACATAAGCAGAGCCAATGGCTCAGGTGTAGTAAGGCCGAAGATGAGCTATGTTCCATGGCCTGGTGGTCTCCTCCTCTGACTTACGTGAGTCCTTATGCTCTCGAATATCAATCAGATAGTATGACCCGTTGTGCAGATTTTTGCTGACCACGAACGGTCCTTCCCAAGGTGGAGATAACTTATGCATATCGGTTTGATCTTGAATGAGTCGAAGCACCAAATCTCCTTCTTGAAAGGTTCTGGTTCTGACCCGACGACTGTGATAGCGACGAAGATCTTGTTGATAAATCGCCGAGCGGGCAGCTGCTGTGTCTCGTTCTTCATCCAACCGGTCCAAAGCGTCTTGTCGGGCCGTCTCGTTGTCCGCTTCAACATAAGCCGCAACCCGAGGTGAATCGTGACGGATATCACTAGGGAGAACCGCCTCTGTACCATAAACCATGAAGAACGGCGTGTATCCCGTTGATCTGTTGGGCGTGGTATTGATGCTCCATAACACAGAGGGCAATTCTTCGACCCAACAACCCGGCGTCCTCTACAAGGGAACCATAAGCCGGGGTTTGATGCCTCTCAAGATCTCCTGGTTAGCTCTTTCTGCTTGACCATTGGACTGCGGGTGTGCCACTGATGAAACATCAAGGCGGATGTGCTCTCGTTCGCAGAACTCTCTCATGGCACCCTTAGATAAATTGGTACCATTATCGGTGATGATACTGTGTGGAAAGCCAAACCGGAAAATCACCTTTTTAATGAACTGAACTGCAGTGGCTGCATCACACTTGCTAACGGGCTCTGCCTCCACCCATTTTGTAAATTTATCAACCGCCACCAGGAGGTGGGTCTTCTTGTCTTTGAACCTTTTGAAAGGCCCAACCATATCCAGCCCCCAGGTTGCAAACGGCCAAGTAATTGGAATCATCCTCAATTCTTGAGCCGGAACATGAGCGCGTCTTGAGAACTTTTGGCAACCATCACATCGCTTGACCAGATCCTCCGCATCAGCACGGGCAATCAGCCAATAGAAACCGTGGCGAAACGCCTTAGCCACCAAAGACTTTGAACCAGCATGGTGACCACAATCCCCTTCATGGATCTCATGCAAAATTTCACAGCCTTCCTCAGGAGACACACAACGTTGAAATGCTCCTGATACACTGCAATGATGCAACTCGCCATTGATGATTGTCATGGACTTGGACCGCCGTAGTATTTGTCTGGCCAGAGTCTCATCCTCTGGTAACTCGCCCCGGTTCATGTACGCCAGGTAGGGAAGTGTCCAATCCGGAATGACATGGAGTGCCGCTACCAACTGGGCCTCCGGATCAGGAACAGCCAAATCTGCTTCTCCAGGTAGCTGAACCGATGGGTTGTGTAGTATGTCGAGAAAGACATTGGGCGGGACCGGTTTACAATGTGAGCCTAGCCGGCTCAAAGCGTCCGCTGCTTCATTCTTCCGACGGTCCACGTGGTCCACCTGATAACCCTTGAAATGACCAGCAACAGCATCAACCTCACGACGATATGCAGACATGAGTGGGTCTTTAGAATCCCAAGTACCAGACATCTGTTGAGCTACCAGGTCCGAGTCACCAAAGCACTTAACCCGGCTTAAGTTCATCTCTTTAGCCATCCGGAGACCATGGAGCAAGGCTTCGTACTCAGCTGCATTGTTAGTACAAGGGAACATTAAGCGGAGAACATAACAAAACTTGTCACCTCGTGGGGAAGTTAATACGACTCCAGCCCCCGAGCCCTCCAATTATCGTGATCCGTCAAAATGGATTGTCCAATATGTGTGATCCGGCTTCTCTTCCGGGGCCTGCAGCTCTGTCCAGTCATTGATGAAATCGACAAGTGCTTGGGACTTCATTGCCGTCCGAGGCACGTATTTCAAACCGTGTGGCCCAAGCTCTATGGCCCACTTGGCAATCCGACCTGTTGCTTCACGGTTCTGGATGATATCACCCAAAGGGGCAGAGCTGACCACTGTGATGGGATGCCCTTGGAAATACTGCTTCAGCTTCCGGCTTGCCATGAAAACTCCATATACCAGCTTCTGCCAATGCGGATATCTTTGTTTAGACTCAATAAGCACTTCACTGATATAATATACCGGACGCTGAACCGGGTACTCTTTGCCCGCCTCCTTCCGCTCCACCACTATAGCTACACTGACCGCACGAGCATTAGCAGCGACATACAGCAATAATGGTTCTTTTTCAACGGGGGCGGCAAGTACAGGCGGATTGGCCAATTGCCGCTTTAAATCCTCCAAAGCCTGATCAGCGGCAGAACTCCAGATGAACTGATCTGTTTTCTTCAACATCTGATACAACGGGATCGCTTTCTCACCGAGGCGGCTGATAAACCGGCTCAACACGGCAATCCGGCCAGCCAAATGTTGAACATCATTAATACATTTCGGTTTAGCCAAAGAAGTGATAGCCGTGATCTTCTCCGGATTAGCCTCAATTCCCCTGTTGGACACCAGAAAACCCAATAGCTTGCCTGCTGGTACACCAAAGACACATTTGGCCGGATTGAGCATCATCTTGTACGTCCTTAGGTTATCAAAGGTTTCCTTTAAGTCATCGACCAAAGTCTCCTTCTTCCTTGATTTAACAACGATATCATCCACATAAGCATGCACATTACGGCCAATCTGTTTGTGGAGACAATTTTGCACACACCGTTGATAGGTTGCCTGGGCACTTTTGAGCCCAAAAGGCATAGACACATAGCAGAAGGCTCCAAAAGGAGTTATGAACGCCGTCTTCTCCTGGTCCTTAACTGCCATTTTGATCTGATGATAGCCGGAATACGCATCCAGGAAACATAAGCGCTCGCAACCCGCCATAGCATCAATAATCTGATCAATACGGGGGAGGGCAAAAGGATCCGCGGGACAGGCTTTATTAAGATCAGTATAATCCACACACATGCGCCAGGTGCCATTTTTCTTAAGGACGAGCACCGGATTAGCAAGCCACTCAGGGTGGAAAACTTCGACAATGAAACCAGCTGCTAAGAGCCTGGCCACCTCTTCTCCAATAGCTTTTCGCCTATCCTCGTTGAACCGACGGAGGAACTGTTTCACCAGTTTGTATTTAGGATCCACGTTAAGAGTGTGCTCAGCGAGTCGCCTCGGTACACCAGGCATGTCAGAAGGCTTCCACGCAAAGATGTCCCGATTCTCACGGATGAACTCGATGAGCGCGCTTTCCTATTTCGGATCCAGATTGGCACTGATACTGAATTGCTTGGACGAATCGCCAGGTACGAAGTTAACAAGCTTAGTCTCAGCGGCTGATGTAAATTTCAGGGCCGGATCATGCTCTGTAGTAGGCTTCTTAAGGAGTCATATCCATCGGATCAACATTGTCTTTGTAATACTTGAGTTCCTCGGTACTACAAACCGATTCTGCGTAAGGCGCATCTCCTTCTTCGCTTTCCAAAGCGACCTTGCGGCTTCCGTGAACCGTGATGGTCCCCTTATGACCTGGCATCTTGAGTTGCAAGTATACATAACAGGGCCGTGCCATGAACTTTGCGTAAGCTGGCCTACCGAACAGGGCGTGATACGGGCTTTGGATTTTTACCACCTCAAACGTCAGTGTCTCGGACCGGGAATCGTGATCATCTCCGAAGGCTACTTCCAATGCTATCTTCCCAACGGGGTATGCTGACTTGCCAGGTACCACACCGTGAAATACCGTATTCGAAGGCCGGAGTTCCTTATCTGTCAGCCCCATTCGACGGAAAGTCTCATAGTACAAGATGTTAATGCTGCTACCTCCATCCATGAGTACCTTGGTGAACTTATAACCTCCCACCTGAGGTGCCACCTCTAAAGCCAGCTGACCCAGATTGTCAACCCGGGGAGGGTGATCCTCTCTACTCCATATGATCGGTTGCTCTGACCAGCGCAGATACCGGGGCACGGCCGGTTCAACAGAATTAACTGCCCGCTTCTGGACCTTCCGGTCCCGCTTGTCCAAGCTAGTGGTGAATACATGATACTGCCCACTATTTAGCTGCTTTGGATTGCTCTGGTAACCCGACTGCTGCTGTTGCTGATTGTTACCACCCTGGTTATTCTGATTATGCTGATTGTTATGCCCGCCCGGGTTACCATTAAATCCTGAACCGGAATTTCCTCCACCGTGACTCGGTCCAGATCCAGAACCACCACCCGAGTCGGGGTCATACCGGAAGGCATTAGAGCTCTTGAATTCTTGCATAATATAGCAATCTTTCCAAAGGTGGTTTGCCGGTTCCTCTCTTGTCCCATGCTTTGGACAGGGCTGGTTCAACAGATAGTTCAGGCGTTCCGGATTAGGACTAGGCCCTCCACTGCGGTTTTTGCCCTTACGTCGCTGGCCTCCGTTCTGCATGTTAGTATTGGCCACAAAATCCATGTTGCCATCCGCTTTACGCTTGCCTCTACCACCGTTTCCTGCTGAGTGATGGTGCTGACCCCTGAAATTGCCGTTCTTCTTTCCCTTCCATGTCTTTTCATCATCAGACTCGGGATCCTTGGTACTATCAGAATCAGTGTACTTTACCAAAGCGCCCATGAGGGTTCCCATGTCAGTACAATGGCGTTTCATTCGTCCTAACTTCAGCTTCAAAGGTCCAAACCGGCAATTGTCTTCCAAGGTTATAACTGCGGTGTCTGCATTGATGCGGTCTGAAGAGTGCAGAACTCGCGAGACCCTGCGCACCCAATGAGTTGTTGATTCTCCTTCCTCCTGTACACAGGCAGCTAAATCCACTATTGACATGGGCTGCTTACATGTGTCCTTGAAATTATTGATGAACCGGTCTCGCAGCTGGGCCCATGAACTGATAGAATTGGGCGGTAGGCTTTTTAACCAAGTGCGGGTTGTCCCTTCAAGCATCATGGTAAAATATTTTGCACACGCCGCCTCATCAACATCAAGCATCTCCATGGCCATTTCATAACTCTCCACCCACGTCTCTGGGGGTTGATCCGCCGTGTAGTTCGGCACCTTGCGCGGGCCTTTAAAATCCTTGGGCAGGCGCACATGGCGTAAAGCGGGGACAAGACAAGGTACTCCCAAAGCGCTAGAAGTGAGCCCCGGTTCAACCGAAGTGGTGGGACGAACCGGGGTGAACTGATGAGTCTGATACTACGCTGCTAACTCAGCTTCCCTGCGTGCCCGGGCCCGGTCTACCACCTCCTGGGCATCGGGAGCCGGATTGTTGCCACGGGGTACTTCACGCCGTGCGTTACTTGACACAGCTGGTTCCTCCATACGCCTGCTATAACTCTGGGCCGGACGTGGGGTAGAGTGAATCCGGTCGCGGATGTATGAGTATGCTTCCTGTTGGATCAAGGCCGTCCTGAGGAGCTCCTTAACCCGGCGCGTTTCGATCGCCTGTAATGAATCACCTTCAACTGGAATAGCCTCCAGCCGTGCCGCAGCTGCAATGAGGTTATCCATCGGATTGGAGTCGTGACCCGAAGGTGTAGGAACGGCTTGCGGTACACCAGCATTATGACGAGGCAGATCTATTAAACGGGGCTGAACCGGTGCTCCTGTCGCAGGTGCCTCCGCCCGGTTTACTACCAGCGGATTATTGATTCCCGCTTCAGGGGTGTTGAAAGGGTTTCTTCCTTCAAAAACTGAGGGCAAACGAGATTGGTACTTCCTCCTCATGACTTCATGTGAGGCGTTCTGGTCCAGCATGAGTTTATAAGCTTGGGCATCCAAAGCGGCCCGCTCCGCGGTCATCCTGACCTCTTCTGCTGCCAGATCCGCTTTGGCCTGGGTAATCTGCTCTCTCACCTTTGCGATATCCGTGTTATGAGCATCCTGATCCACCGGATTAGCCTCTGCCATGAGTGCAGCCAATGCGTTGAATAGATCTGATAACACTTGAACCGACGGGCGCACCGAGCCTCCTGCTCCGGCAGCCGTTGCTGCTGCTGAACCGGAAATCATCGCCGCGACTGTCGACGAGTGAGGTGCTGCTTGTGTACCGGCCATGAATATCCCAACCCGGTTGGGCAGATCGGAGGGGTCCGGAATACTGTCGCCATCGGAACAGCCCCCAATCCGGCCATCTTGTAACTGATGCAATGACTCAGTCTCTCCGGTCGATGACTCGTCGCCAGAATAAACGACGGTTTCACCACCAGATCCTGATCCATCCTCATAGCTTCCTCCATGGATGACTCCCACGAAGGCACGCTTCACGGCCGGTTTAACCCGGGCAGGTCGTGCACGCTGAGTTGTCTCGACGAGGTCGGTGCAGATGTCCAGCTCAGGGCCCGGTTCACCGATCTTGCCGATGAAGACATGTATGCCACCAAAGGGGACCCGGTACCCGTACTCAATTGAGCCGGCGTCAGGACCCCAGCCTGCGTCGTCGATGTAGATCTTGACGCGACGACTCTTGGTCATCCAGCCCACGGCGTATCCCTCGAGTCCTTCAAAGCGGCCCTCCAAGAACTTGAAACCATTGCGCGATAGCCCCACGGTGGGCGCCAACTGTCGTGGGTTTGTCACGGCAGATGTCCTAGCGAAAGGACTTAGTCGTGGAGCCATCACAGCGGGTTAACTCGAAGGGGTTAAAGCGGACACAGGGACACAGAGAGTTTATACTAGTTTGGCCCCTTCGATGAAGGTAAAAGCCTACGTCTAGTTTGTGATGGAATTGATGGGGTTTCGATGACTAGGGAGCAAACAAGCTTCGCCTAGGCCTCGAGTTATGGTTGTCTGTCCTGAACCGCTAACGGGTTGTCCCCTTATATACACGGGTGACACCCGTCGGTTCATAGAGTCCCAATCTCCGGTTTATATTTGTATCCGGGTTGGTCTCTCCCTATTCCTAACTTATAATACAAGTTTATATACACGCCGGTTTACAGCTACAGATACTGAACCGACTACGGCCTTGGGCCTTTGTCTAGCCTCTGGGCTTTAGCACTTTAAGACTACTGATGAAGTCAACCCGGCCCATTTAGGCCGGTTTACGCCCAGCAGTAATATCCCCAACAGCTATGGTGTGATGTCACGCTACGGAATACGTCAGCACATTAGATTTGTGTAAATACTATTCTCTCTATGGCAGTATGTGGAACTTATTTTGCAGAGCCGGACACTATCCTTGTGTTCAAAATCTTCTATGAAGTATTCGGAGGAGGAACCCGCCTTGCAATGCCGAAGACGATCTGCCCGCCGGACTCATCGTCATTGAAGCCTGGTTCAGGGGCTACTGAGGGAGTCCTGGATTAGGGGGTGTCCGGATAGCCGGACTATAACCTTTGGCCGGACTCTTGGACTATGAAGATACAAGATCGAAGACTTCGTCCCGTGTCCGGATGGGACTTTCCTTGGCGTGGAAGGCAAGCTTGGCAATACGGATATGTGGATCTCCTCCCATTGTAACTGACTCTGTGTAACCCTAGCCCTCTCCGGTGCCTATATAAACCGGAGGGTTTTAGTCCATAGGACGAACAACAATCATACCATAGGCTAGCTTCTAGGGTTTAGCCTCTCTGATCTCGTGGTAGATCCACCCTTGTACTACCCATATCATCAATATTAATCAAGCAGCAGTAGGGTTTTACCTCCATCGAGAGGGCCCGAACCTGGGTAAAAGCATTGTGTCCCTTATCTCCTGTTACCATCCGCCTAGACGCACAGTTCGGGACCCCCTACCCGAGATCCGCCGGTTTTGAAACCGACACTCCCCCTGGGACCTGATGTATGTTGGAGGCACTCGTTGTTTCGAGCAAGCCATGGATTGATGCTTGTTGGTGGAGGGGGAGTATAAACTTTACCATTCTGTTTGGGAACCGCCTATAATGTGTGTGACATGGAAGATATCGCCATCTCTTAGTTGCTATGTTGACAATCAAAGTATACCGCTCAAAATATAATTTATCTCTATTTCAAAACCGAGCTCTGGCACCTCTACAAATCCCTGCTTCCCTCTGCGAAGGGCCTATCTATTTACTTTTATGCTGAGTCCTCACCCTCTTATTAAAAAGCACTAGCTGGAGAGCACAGATGTCATTTGCATTCATCATTGTTAATTTATATTGGGTATGACTATGATTGGATCTCTTTTACCATGAATTACAATGTCTAGTCGGTCCTTGATCTTTAAAGGTGCTCTGCATTTATGTTTTGCGGTCTCAAAAAGGGCTAGCGAGATACCATCTTGTTATATCATATTATGATTGTTTTGAGAAAGTGTTGTCATCCGAGATTTATTATTATGGCTTGCTAGTTGATTATGCTATTGATATGAGTAATTATGAGACCTGAGAACTATTGCAAATGTGGTTAGTTATGATCTTTGCTGAAAACTTGAATGCTGGATTGACATAGTTACAACAACAGCAAGAGCAAACAGAGTTTGTAAAAGTTTTTCTTTTTCTCTTTCAGTTTGTCAACTGAATTGCTTGAGGACAAGCAAGGGTTTAAGCTTGGGGGAGTTGATACGTCTCCGTCGTATCTACTTTTCCAAACACTTTTGCCCTTGTTTTGGACTCTAACTTGTATGATTTGAATGGAACTAACCCGGACTGATGCTGTTTTCAGCAGAATTGCCATGATGTTGTTTTATGTGCAGAAAACAAAAGTTCTCGGAATGACCTGAAACTCCACGGGATGTCCTATAAAAAATAATAAAAAATCCTTGCCAAAGATGAAGACCAGGGGGCCCACACCCTGTCCACGAGGGTGGGGGCGCCCCCCCTCCTAGGGCGCGCCCCCTACCTCGTGGGCCCCCTGGAAACCCTTCAACGCCAACTCCAACTCTATATATTTGCTTTCGAAGAGAAAAAAATCAGAGAGAAGAAATCATCACGTTTTACGATACAGAGCCGCCGCCAAGCCCTAAAACCTCTCGGGAGGGCTGATCTGGAGTCCGTTCGGGGCTCCGGAAAGGGGGATTCGTCGCCGTCGTCACCATCAACCATCCTCCATCACCAATTTCATGATGCTCACCGCCGTGCGTGAGTAATTCCATCGTAGGCTTGCTGGACGATGATGGGTTGGATAAGATTTATCGTGTAATCAAGTTAGTTTTGTTAGGGTTTGATCCCTAGTATCCATTATGTTCTAAGATTTATGTTGCTATGACTTTGCTATGCTTAATGCTTGTCACTAGGGCCCGAGTGCCATGATTTCAAATCTGAACCTATTATGTTTTCATGAATATATGTGAGTTCTTGATCCTATCTTGCAAGTCTATAGTCACCTACTATGTGTTATGATCCGGCAACCCCGAAGTGACAATAATCAGGACCACTCCCGGTGATGACCATAGTTTGAGGAGTTCATGTATTCACTATGTGCTAATGCTTTGTTCCGGTTCTCTATTAAAAGGAGGCCTTAATATCCCTTAGTTTCCATTAGGACCCCTCTGCCACGGGAGGGTAGGACAAAAGATGTCATGCAAGTTCTTTTCCATAAGCACGTATGACTATATACGGAATACATGCCTACATTACATTGATGAATTGGAGCTAGTTTTGTGTCACCCTATGTTGTGACTGTTACATGATGAACCGCATCCGACATAATTATCCATCACTAATCCGGTGCCTACGAGCTTTCCATATACTGGTTCTCGCTTATTTACTTTCTCGTTGCTACTGTTACAATCACTACAAAATACCAAAAACATTACTTTTGTTGTCTTTACTTTTGTTGCCGTTACCACCGCTATCATATTACTTTGCTACTAAACACTTTGCTGCAGATACTAAGTTTCTAGGTGTGGTTGAATTGACAACTCAGCTGCTAATACTTGAGAATATTATTTGGCTCCCCTTGTGTCGAATCAACAAATTTGGGTTGAATACTCTACCCTCGAAAGCTGTTGCGAACCCCTATACTTGTGGGTTATCATCGCACCGATGACAATGGTGATCATGACGGTGCCTTTGAGATGGAGATCAAAGGCACAAGATGATGATGGCCATATCATATCACTTATATTGATTGCATGTGATGTTTATCCTTTATGAATCTTATTCTGCTTTGATTGA
Source organism: Aegilops umbellulata (assembly GCA_032464435.1). NCBI lineage: Eukaryota > Viridiplantae > Streptophyta > Magnoliopsida > Poales > Poaceae > Aegilops > Aegilops umbellulata. The sequence continues at coordinate 411,391,363 of CP136055.1, forward strand.
CGGTAGCATTATAAGATGACTTCTCACTAAAATTTGAAGGTACAAGTGTTCTCCCTGAGTATGCACTGTTACCAAAGTTCGTCGTGCCGAGACACCACATGATGATCGGGAGTGATAAGCTCAACGTTCTTGCACAATGGGTGCAAGCCAGTTTTGCACATGTAGAATACTTGGGTTAAACTTGACGATCTTAGCATATACAGATATGGCCTCGGAACACTGAGACCGAAAGGTCGAGCGTGAATCATATAGTAGATATGATCAACATAGTGATGTTCACCATTGAAAACTACTCCATTTCACGTGATGATCGGTTATGGTTTAGTTGATTTGGATCACGTGATCACTTAGATGATTAGAGGGATGTCTATCTAAGTGGGAGTTCTTAAGTAATATGATTAATTGAACTTAAATTTATCATGAACTTAGTACCTGATAGTATTTTGCTTGTCTATGTTGTTGTAGATAGATGGCCCGTGCTGTTGTTCCGTTGAATTTTAATGCATTCCTTGAGAAAGCAAAGTTGAAAGATGATGGTAGCAATTATACGGACTGGGTCCGTAACTTGAGGATTATCCTCATTGCTGCACAAAAGAATTACGTCCTGGAAGCACCGCTAGGTGCCAAACCTGCTGTAGGAGTTGAACCAGATGTTATGAACATCTGGCAAAGAAAAGCTGATGACTACTCGATAGTTCAGTGTGCCCTGCTTTACGGCCTAGAACCGGAACTTCAACGATGTTTTGAACGGCATGGAGCATATGAGATGTTCCAGGAGTTGAAGTTAATATTTCAAGCAAATGCCCGGATTGAGAGATATGAAATCTCCAATAAGTTCTACAGCTGTAAGATGGAGGGGAATAGTTCTATCAGTGAACATATACTCAGAATGTCTGGGTATAACAATCACTTGATTCAACTAGGAGTTAATCTTTCGGATAATAGTGTCATTGAGAGAATTCTTCAATCACTGCCACCAAGCTACAAGAGCTTCGTGATGAACTATAATATGCAAGGGATGGATAAGACAATTCCCGAGCTCTTCACAATGCTAAAGGCTGCGAAGGTAGAAATCAAGAAGGAACATCAAGTGTTGATGGTCAACAAGACCACCAGTTTCAAGAAAAAGGGTAAAGGGAAGAAGAAGGGGAACTTCAAAAAGAACAGCAAACAAGTTGCTGCTCAAGAGAAGAAACCCAAGTCTGGACCTAAGCCTGAGACTGAGTGCTTCTACTGCAAACAGACTGGTCACTCGAAGCGGAACTGCCCCAAGTATTTGGCAGATAAGAAGGATGGCAAGGTGAACAAAGGTATATGTGATATACATGTTATTGATGTGTACCTTACTAGAGCTCGCAGTAGCACCTGGGTATTTGATACTGGTTCTGTTGCTAATATTTGCAACTCGAAACAGGGACTACGGATTGAGCGAAGATTGTCTAAGGACGAGGTGACGATGCGCGTGGGAAATGGTTCCAGAGTCAATGTGATCGCCGTCGGCACGCTACCTCTACATCTACCTTCGGGATTAATTTTAGACCTGAATAATTGTTATTTGGTGCCAGCGTTAAGCATGAACACTATATCTGGATCTTGTTTGATGTGAGACGGTTATTCATTAAAATCTAAGAATAATGGTTGTTCTATTTATATGAGTAATATCTTTTATGGTCATGCACCCTTGAAGAGTGGTCTATTTGTGTTGAATCTCGATAGTAGTAATACACATATTCATAATGTTGAAGCCAAAAGATGCAGAGTTGATAATGATAGTGCAACTTATTTGTGGCACTGCCGTTTGGGTCATATTGGTGTAAAGCGCATGAAGAAACTCCATACTGATGGACTTCTGGAATCACTTGATTATGAATCACTTGTTTCTTGCGAACCATGCCTCATGGGCAAGATGACTAAAACGTCGTTCTCCGGAACAATGGAGCGAGCAACAGATTGTTGGAAATCATACATACTGATGTATGTGGTCTAATGAATGTTGAGGCTCGCGGCGGAAATCGTTATTTTCTCACCTTCACAAATGATTTGAGAAGATATGGGTATATCTAATTAATGAAACATAAGTCTGAAACATTTGAACAGTTCAAAGAATTTCAGAGTGAAGTGGAAAATCATCGTAACAAGAAAATAAAGTTTCTACGATCTGATCATGGAGGAGAATATTTGAGTTACGAGTTTGGTCTTCATTTGAAACAATGCGAAATAGTTTCGCAACTCACGCCACCCGGAACACCACAGCGTAATGGTGTGTCCGAACGTCGTAATCGTACTTTACTGGATATGGTGCGATCTATGATGTCTCTTACCGATTTACCGCTATCATTTTGGGGTTATCCTTTAGAGATGGCTACATTCACGTTAAATAGGGCACCATCTAAATCCGTTGAGACGACACCTTATGAATTGTGGTTTGGCAAGAAACCAAAGTTGTCGTTTCTTAAAGTTTGGGGCTGCGATGCTTATGTGAAAAAGCTTCAAACTGATAAGCTCGAACCCAAATCGGAGAAATGTGTCTTCATAGGATACCCAAAGGAAACTATTGGGTACACCTTCTATCACAGATCCAAAGGCAAGACATTTGTTGCTAAGAATGGATCCTTTCTAGAGAAGGAGTTTTTCTCGAAAGAAGTGAGTGGGAGGAAAGTAGAACTTGATGAGTTAACCGTACCTGCTACGTTATTGGAAAGTAGTTCATCACAGATACCGGTTCCTGTGACACCTACACCAATTAGTGAGGAAGCTAATGATGATGATCATGAAACTTTAGATCAAGTTACTACCGAACCTCGTAGGTCAACCAGAATAAGATCCGCACCAGAGTGGTATGGTAATCCTGTGCTGGAGGTCATGTTACTTGACCATGACGAACCTACGAACTATGAGGAAGCGATGATGAGCCCAGATTCTGCAAAATGGCTTGAGGCCATGAAATCTGAGATAGGATCCATGTATGAGAACAAAGTGTGGACTTTGGTTGACTTGCCCGATGAACGGCAAGCCATGAAGAATAAATGGATTTTCAAGAAGAAGACTAACGTTGACGGTAATGTTACTGTCTAACAAAGCTCGACTTGTTGCGAAAGGTTTTCGACAAGTTCAAGGAGTTGACTACGATGAGACCTTCTCACCCGTAGTGATGCTTAAGTCCGTCCGAATCATGTTAGCAATTGCCGCATTTTATGATTATGAAATTTGGCAAATGGATGTGAAGCCTGCATTCCTGAATGGATTTCTGGAAGAAGAGTTGTATATGATGCAACCTGAAGGTTTTATCGATCCAAAGGATGCTAACAAAGTGTGCAAGCTCCAGCGATCCATTTATGGACTAGTGCAAGCATCTCGGAGTTGGAACAAATGTTTTGATAGTGTGATCAAAGCATATGGTTTTATACAGACTTTTGGAGAAGCCTGTATTTACAAGAAAGTGAGTGGGAGCTCTGTAGCATTTCTAATATTATATGTGGATGACATATTGTTGATTGGAAATGATATAGAATTTTTGGATAGCATAAAAGGATACTTGAATAAGAGTTTTTCAATGAAAGAACTCGGTGAAGCTGCTTATATATTGGGCATCAAGATCTATAGAGATAGATCAAGACGCTTAATTGGACTTTCACAAAGCACATACCTTGACAAAGTTTTGAAGAAGTTCAAAATGGATCAGGCAAAGAAAGGGTTCTTACCTGTGTTACAAGGTGTGAAGTTGAGTAAGACTCAATGCCCGACCACTGCAGAAGATAGAGAGAAAATGAAAATTGTTCCCTATGCTTCAGCCCTAGGCTCTATCATGTATGCAATGTTGTGTACCAGACATGATGTTAGCCTTGCTGTTAGTTTAGTAGGGGGGTTACCAAAGTAATCCAGGAGTGGATCACTGGACAGCGGTTAAGAACATCCTGAAATACCTGAAAAGGACTAAGGATATGTTTCTCGTTTATGGAGGTGACAAAGAGCTCGTCGTAAATGGTTACGTCGATGCAAGCTTTGACACTGATCCAGACAATTCTAAATCGCAAACCGGATACGTATTTATATTGAATGGTGGAGCTGTCTGTTGGAGCAGTTCTAAACAAAGCGTCGTGGCGGGATCTATGTGTGAAGCGGAGTACATAGCTGCTTCGGAAGCAACAAATGGAGGAGTCTGGATGAAGGAGTTCATATCCGATCTAGGTGTCATACCTAGTGCATCGGGTCCAATGAAAATCTTTTGTGACAATACTGGTGCAATTGCCTTGGCAAAGGAATCCAAATTTCACAAGAGAACCAAACACATCAAGAGACGCTTCAATTCCATCCGTGATCAAGTCCAAGTGGGAGACATAGAGATTTGCAAGATACATATGGATCTGAATGTTGCAGACCGTTGACTAAGCCTCTCTCACGAGCAAAACATGATCAACACCAAGGCTCCATGGGTGTTAGAATCATTACTATGTAATCTAGATTATTGACTCTAGTGCAAGCGGGAGACTGAAGGAAATATGCCCTAGAGGAAATAATAAAGTTATTATTTATTTCCTTATTTCATGATGAATGTTTATTATTCATGCTAGAATTGTATTAACCAGAAACATAATACATGTGTGAATACATAGACAAACAGAGTGTCACTAGTATGCCTCTGCTTGACTAGCTCGTTGATCAAAGATGGTTAAGTTTCCTAACCATAGACATGAGTTGTCATATCATAAACGGGATCACATCATTAGGAGAATGATGTGATTGACTTGACCCATTCCATTAGCTTAGCACTTGATCGTTTTAGTTTACTGCTATTGCTTTCTTCATGACTTATACATGTTCCTATGACTATGAGATTATGCAACTCCCGATTACCAGAGAAACACTTTGTGTGCTACCAAACGTCACAACATAACTAGGTGATTATAAAGGTGCTCTACATGTGTCTTCGATGGTACTTGTTGAGTTGGCATAGATCAAGATTAGGATTTGTCACTACGATTGTCGAAAAGGTATCTCTGGGCCCTCTCGGTAATGCATATCACTGTAAGCCTTGCAAGCAATGCAACTAATGAGTTAGTTGTGGCATGATGCATGACGGAACGAGTACAGAGACTTGACGATAATGAGATTGAGCTAGGTATTGAGATACCGACGATCGAATCTCGGGCAAGTAACATACCAATGACAAAGGGAACAACCTATGTTGTTATGTGGTTTGACCGATAAAGATCTTCGTAGAATATGTAGGAACCAATATGACCATCCAGGTTCCGCTATTGGTTATTAACCGGAGATGTGTCTCGGTCATGTCTACATAATTCTCGAACCCGTAGGGTCCGCACGCTTAACGTTCGGTGAAGATCGATATTATGAGTTTTAGTGTTTTGATGTACCGAAGGTAGTTTGTAGTCCCGGATATGATTACGGACATGACGAGGAGTCTCGAAATGGTCGATATGTAAAGATCGATATATTGGACGACTATGTTCGGACACCGGGAGTGTTTTGGGAGGTTTCGGACATATATCGGAGTACCGGGGGGTTACCGGAACCCCCCGGGGAGTATATTGGGCCTAATGGGCCCTAGTGGGATAAGAGGAGGGGCGGCCAGGGCAGCCGCGCGCCCCCTCCCCCTCTAGTCCGAATTGGACAACGAGGGGGGCGCCCCCCCTTTCCTTCTCTCTTTCTCTCCCTTCCTTCTCCTCTCCTACTCCTACTTGGAAGGGGGGAGTCCTACTCCTGGTGGGAGTAGGACTCCTCATGGGGTGCGCATAGGAGGCCGGCCCCCTCCCCCTCCTCCACTCCTTTATATACGGGGAGGGGGCACCCCTTGGAGACACAACAATTGATCATTGATCTCTTAGCCGTGTGCGGTGCCCCCTCCACCATAATCCACCTCAGTCATATCGTAGCGGTGCTTAGGCGAAGCCCTGCGTCGGTAGCATCATCATCACCGTCATCACGCCGTTGTGCTGACGGAACTCTCCCTCGAAGCTCTGTTGGATCGGAGTTCGTGGGACGTCATCGAGCTGAACGTGTGCTGAACTCGAGCTCTCTTATAGCCTCGTATTTCTTCTCCAATATTTGGGGTTTGTTTGGCCAACTTGATCTATTTATCTTGCAATGGGAAGAGGTGCTTTGTAGTGGGTTCGATCTTACGGTGCTTGATCCCAGTGACAGAAAGGGAAACGACACGTATGTATCGTTCCTACTAAGGTGGGGTCTATCTCTACATAGATAGATCTTGAATACATCATGTCATCGTTCTTATGGCATTACTCCATTTTCCATGAACTTAATACACTAGATGCATGTTGGATAGCGATCGATGTGTGGAGTAATAGTAGTAGATGCAGGCAGGAGTCAGTCTACTAATCTTGGACGTGATGACTATATAATGATCATTGCCTCAATATCGTCATGATTATTTGAAGTTCTATCAATTGCCCAACAGTAATTTGTTTACCCACCGTTTGCTACTTTTCTCGAGAGAAGCCACTAGTGAAATCTACGGCCCCCGGGTCTTCTTTCTCATATATTTGCTTTGCGGTCTATTTTATTTGCTCTTTTTATTCAGATCTATTAAACCAAAAATACAACAATACTTTGCTGCACTTTATTTTATTTGTGATCTATTTATTCAATCTACTACAATTTATCTCCCGTCAACAGGCAATTTCTAGTGTCGTTACCCGAAAGAGATTGACAACCCCTTTTACACATCAGGTTGCGAGGTGTTGTTATTTGTGTGCAGGGGCTGTTTATGTTGTGTTGCTTGGTTCTCCTACTGGTTCAATAACCTTGGTTTTATATCTGAGGGAAATACCTACATCCGCTGTGCTGCATCATCCCTTCCTTTTAGGGAAATACCGGCGTAGCTTCAAGCGACATCAAAAGGAATTTCTGGCGTCGTTGCCAGGGAGGATCTTCAACATATATCAGGTTCCTAATCACAAATCTCATCTTCTCGCAATTTACATTATTTGCCATTTGTCTCTCGTTTTCTTCTCCCCCACTTCACAAAAATTTGTCATTTTATTCGCCTCTCTTTCCCGTTCGCCGTTTTCTTGTCGGATCTGTTTTTTAGTGCAATCTTGTTGTGTAGTCATCATGACTCAAGAGAACACCAAGTTATGTGATTTCTCAAATACCAACAACAATGATTTTATTGGCACTCTAATTGCTCCTCCCGCCACTAGTGTGGAGTCTTGTGATATTAATACTGCTTTGCTGAATCTTGTTATGAAAGATCAATTTTTCGGCACTCCTAATGAGGATGTCGCGTCCCATCTTAATACCTTCATGGAATTATGCGATATGCAAAATAAAAAAGATGTGGACAATGATGTGGTGAATATGAAATTATTTCCGTTTTCTTTGCGTGATTCTGCAAAAATTGGTTCTCTTCTTTGCCTCGCAATAGTATTGATTCTTGGAATAAGTGCAAAGATAATTTTATCACTAAGTATTTTCCGCCCGCAAAAATTATTTCCCTTAGAACCCAGATCATGAATTTCAAGCAAATTGAACATGAGCATGTTGCACAATCTTGGTAAAGGATGAAAATGATGCTAAGGAATTGCCCAACTCATGGGTTAAATCTTTGGATGATCATACACAATTTTTATGCGGGGTTAAATTTTGTTTCTCGTAATCTTTTAGATTCCGACGTGGGTGGAACTTTTATGGAATTTACTTTGGGTGAAGCCACAAAATTGCTTGATAATATCATGACAAATTATTCACAATGGCATACCGAAAGGGCTCCTACTAGTAAAAAGGTTAATTCGGTTGAAGAAATGTCTTCTTTGAGTGATAAAGTTGATGCTCTTATGAAATTGGTTGCTAGTAAAGGTGCTCCTATTGATTTTAATGATATGCCTTTGTCTACTTTTCTTGAGCAAAATAGTGATGCCATAGATGTGAATTTTATCTCTCGCAATAATTTCAATAACAATGCTTATAGAGGTAATTTTAATCCTAGGACTTTTCCTAGTAATTCCTCTAATAATTATGGTAATTCCTATAGAAATCAATTTTACAATAATAATAGGAAAACCTCTGATCTTGAGAATACCATTAAATAATTTATCAACACGCAAAAGGTTTTCAACACTTCCATAGAAGAAAAGTTGAATAAGATTGATGATCTGTCTAAAAGTGTTGATAGAATTGCTCATGATGTGGAAAATCTCAAGTTGAATTTTTTTGTGCCTAAAGTTGATGAATCAATTAAATCTCTTTATTTTCTATGGATGAAAGTAAGAAAAGAAAAGTTATGCTTAGAACTAAAAGAGATTTTTAGAGAAAGCGTTTTCTAGTGATTACTTTCGCAAAAGTGATGAAGATCTTAAAATGATTGGTGTTTCTTCTATTGATTCCTTGTTTAGTAAAGTTGAGATTGATGAAAAAGGGACTAGAGAAGAGTCAAGTTTAGGTAGAAGGCATCCCAATATTTCGGAGGGTGAAAATCTTGTTGAGAAAATTGATGAAAGTGGGTTTGGAGAGGTCAAAACTTTAGCTAGTGATGCACCCACTCTTTTGGATTACAAAGACTTTAATTATGATAGTTTCTCTTTGATTGATTGTATTTCTTTGCTGCAATCCATGCTAAATTCACCCCATGCTTATGAATAAAACAAAGCTTTTACTAAACATATTGTTGATGCTATGATGAAAGCTTTGGAAGAAAAATTGGAATTAGAAGTATCAATTCCTAGAAAATTGCATGATGAATGGGAACCTACTATCAAATTCAAGATTAAAAATTATGAGTGTTTTGCTTTGTGTGACTTGGATTCTAGTGTTTCTACAATTCTGAAATCTTTATGTGATGTGCTTGGTCTTACCAATCTTGAAGAGTGTTCTTTGAATTTGCACTTAGCGGATTCTACTATTAAAAAGCCTATGGGAAGAATTAATGATGTTCTTATTCTTGCAAATAGAAATTATGTGCCCATAGATTTTATTGTTCTTGATTTGATTGCAATCCGTCTTGTCCAATTATTCTTGGTAGACCGTTTTTACGCACTATTGGTGTCGTGATTCATATGAAAGAAGGCAATATTAAGTTCCAATTTCCTTTGAGGAAGGGTATGGAACACTTTCCTAGGACAAAAATCAGGCCACATTATGAATCAGTCATGAGGGCATCTTATGGATCTCGAGCCAAAGATGACAAAACTTAGATCCTTGCCTTATGCCTAGCTAAGGGCGTAAAACTATAGCGCTTGTTGGGAGGCAACCCAATGAATAAGTTTTATTTTTTGCTTTTTGCTTTTTTGCTTTCTATTCTTGTGTGTTTGCACAATTATGCTACTGGTATGATTGTGTTTTTTGTGTTTTAATTAGTGTTTGTGCCAAGTAAAGCCTTTAGGATCTTCTTGGGTGATAGTTGTTTGATCTTGCTGAAAAACAGAAACTTTGGTGCTCATGAAAATAATTGTTAAAAATCACCAGAACATGATAAAATACCAATTCTTTTTGCAGTAGATCAATATACAAATTACCCTGGTCTTCCTAATTTTTAGAAATTTTGGAGTTACAGAAGTATTCGAAAGTGTCAGATTGCTATAGACTGTTCTGTTTTGACAGATTCTGTTTTCTTTGTGTTGTGTGCTTATTTTGATGGCTCTATGGTTTTCATTGATGAGTTTTTGCCAAAGAAAAGTTGGAATACAGTAGATATAATACAAAAACAAAATATGAATTGGTTTGATATAGCACTTATAGTAGTGGGTTGCCTTCTTATACTAACGGATCTCACGAAGGTTTGTTGAGTTTTGTGTGATTGAAGTTTTCAAGTTTTGGGTTATCTTATGATGGATGAAGGAAGGATAGAAGAGCCTAAGCTTGGGTATGCCCCGGCATCCCAAGCTATAATCCAAATATGAGTAACCAACTAAGCTTCGGGATGCCCCCGAGTGGCATCCCCGCTTTCTTCCAACGACTATTGGTATTTTACTCGAAGCTATATTTTTATTCGTCACATGATATGTGTTTTGCTTGGAGTGTATTGTATAATATGAGTCTTTGCTTTCTTTATTTTGTGTTTTAAGTCATCAATCCTTGTTGGACACACCTATTTGAGAGAGCCAAAATTATACCATGACTTGTTAGAATTGCTCTCTGTGCTTCACTTAAATCTTTTATGAGCTAGGACTTGCTCTAGTGCTTCACTTATATCTTTCTGAGCACGATGTGCTTTAGTATTTTTGAAGAAATGCTCTCTTGATTCACTTAGATTTATTTGAGAGTTAGTAAAATTTTGAAGAAATTCTCTCTTGCTTCACTTAAATTATTTTGAGGGAAAGAATTTTTTCTATGATCATGATCTTCACTTATATTTGTTTGAGCTTATGTAAAGGCAACACATGAAAATTAGTCCCAAAGTGATAGATATCCAAGAAGGATAAATAAAAAATTTATAAAGATCATTGGACAAAATAAACTTGATTCTTAGTAATAGTTTTGAGATATGATGATGTGATATGTGAGTTGTGTTGATGAGTAATTATGCTTTAGTAACAATATTGGTGTTAATGTTTGTGATTCCCTATGCATGCACGAAATTCAATAGTCATGCAATGAAATTATATCCTACTTGTGGTGCATTATTCGGTGTTAATTATGCTTAATGCTTCCTGATGTCTACTACACAACCTTCTTCTTGTAGACGTTATTGGGCCTCCAAGTGCAGAGGTTTGTAGGACAGTAGCAAATTTCCCTCAAGTGGATGACCTAAGGTCTATCAATCCGTGGGAGGCGTAGGTTGAAGATGGTCTCTCTCAAACAACCCTGCAACGAAATAACAAAGAGTATCTTGTGTCCCCAACACACCAAATACAATGGTAAATTGTATAGGTGCACTAGTTCGCGCCAAGAGATGGTGATACAAGTGCAATATGGATGGTAGATATAGGTTTTTGTAATATGAAAATATAAAAATAGCAAGGTAACTAATAATAAAAGTGAGCACGAACGGTATTGCAATGCTAGGAAACAAGGCCTAAGGTTCATACTTTCACTAGTGCAAGTTCTCTCAACAATAATAACATAATTGGATCATATAACTATCCCTCAACATGCAACAAAGAGTCACTCCAAAGTCACTAATAGCGGAGAACAAACGAAGAGATTATGGTAGGGTACGAAACCACCTCAAAGTTATTCTTTCTAATCAATCTATTCAAGAGTCCATAGTAAAATAACACGAAGCTATTCTTTCTGTTCGATCAATCATAGAGTCCGTACTAGAATAACACCTTAAGACACAAATCAACCAAATCCCTAATGTCACCTAGATACTCCAATGTCACCTCAAGTATCCGTGGGTATGATTATACGATATGCATCACACAATCTCAGATTCATCTATTCAAACCAACACAAAGTACTTGAAAGAGTGCCCCAAAGTTTCTACTGAGAGTCAAGACGAAAACGAGTGCCAACCCCTATGCATAAGTTCACGAGGCCACGGAACCCGCAAGTTGATCACCAAAACATGCATCAAGTAGATCACGTGATACCCCATTGTCACCACAGATAAGCACATGCAAGACATACATCAAGTGTTCTCAAATCCTTAAAGACTCAATCCGATAAGATAACTTCAAAGGGAAAACTCAATTCATTACAAGAGAGTAGAGGGGGAGAAACATCATAAGATCCAACTATAATAGCAAAGCTCGCGGTACATCAAGATCGTGCCGAATCAAGAACACGAGAGAGAGAGAGAGATCAAATACATAGCTACTGGTACATACCCTCAGCCCCGAGGGTGAACTACTCCCTCCTCGTCATGGAGAGCGCCGGGATGATGAAGATGGCCACCGGAGAGGGATTCCCCCTCCGGCAGGGTGCCAGAATGGATCTAGATTGGTTTTCGGTGGCTACAGAGGCTTGCGGCGGCGGAACTCCCGATCTAGGTTATGGTTTGGGGGTTTCTGTATATATAAGAGGTTTTGGCGTCGAGAACAAGTAAGGGGGTCTCCGGGCTGTCCACGAGGTAGGGAGGCGCGCCCCCCACACTCGTGGGCAGCCCGGGACTCTTTTGGCCCAACTCTTTTACTCCATGGCCTTCTTCTGGTCCAAAGATAAGTTCCGTGAAGTTTTAGGTCAATTGGACTCCGTTTGGTTTTCCTTTTCTGCGATACTCAAAAACAAGGAAAAAACAGAAACTGGCACTAGGCTCTGGGTTAATAGGTTAGTCCCCAAAATCATATAAATGCATATAAAACATCCTAGATGGATAATATAATAGCATGGAACAAAAAAATTATAGATACGTTGGAGACGTGTCAAGCATCCCCAAGCTTAATTCATGCTCGTCCTTGAGTAGGTAAATGATAAAAACAGATTTTTTTGATATGGAATGCTACCTAACATATTTATCAATGTAATCTTCTTTATTGTGGCAACAATATTCAGATCCATAAGATTCAAGACAAAAGTTTAATATTGACATAAAAATAATAATACTTCAAGCACACTAACTAAGCAATCATGTCTTCTCAAAATAACATGGCCAAAGAAAGTTCATCCCTACAAAATCATATAGTTTGGTCATGCTCCATTTTCGTCACACAAGAATGCTCTCATCATGCACAACCCCGATGACAAGCCAAGCAATTGTTTCATACTTTAGTAATCTCAAACCTTTTCAACTTTCATGCAATACATGAGCGTGAGCCATGGACATAGCACTATGGGTGGAATAGAGTATGATGATGGGGGTTGTGTGTAGAAGACAAAAAAGAGAAAGTCTCACATTTACGCGGCTAATCAACGGGCTAGGGAGATGCCCATCAATTTATGTCAATGCAAGGAGTAGGGATTGCCATGCAACGGATGCACTAGAGATATAAATGTATGAAAGCTCCACAAAAAAAACTAAGTGGGTGTGCATCCAACTTGCTTGCTCACGAAGACCTAGGGTATTTGAGGAAGCCTATTGTTGGAATATACAGGCCAAGTTCTATAATGAAAAATTCCCACTAGTATATGCAAGTGACAAAATAAGAGACTCTCTATCATAAAGATCATGGTGCTACTTTGAAGCACAAGTGTGGAAAAAGGATAGTAGCATTGTCCCTTCTTTTTTTTGGGCCTCCCCCCTTTTTTGGCCTTTCTTTTTTTTCTTTTTTTTGGCCTTTCCTTTTTTTGGCCTTTCCCTTTTTTTCATGGGAAAATGCTCTATTAATGATGATCATCACACTTCTATTCATTTACAACTCAATGATTACAACTCGATACTAGAACAAAATATGACTCTATATGAGTGCCTCCGGCAGTGTACCGGGATGGGCAATGAATCAAGAGTGACATGTATGAAATATTATGCATCGTAGCTTTGCCACAAATACAATATCAACTACATGATCATGCAAGGCAATATGACAATGATGAAATGTGTCATAATAGATGAAACAGTGGAAAGTTGCATGGCAATATATCTCGGAATGGCTATGGAAATGCCATAATAGGTAGGTATGGTGGCTATTTTGAGGAGGATATCAGGAGGTTTATGTGTGATAGAGCATATCATATCACGGGGTTTGGATGCACCGGCGAGGTTTGCACCAACTCTCATGGTGAGAAAGTGCAATGCATGTACCGAAGAGGCTAGCAATGATGGAAGGGTGAGAGTGCGTATAATCCATGGACTCAACATTAGTCATAAAGAACTCACATACTTATTGCAAAAATCTACAAGTCATCAAAAACCAAGCACTACACGCATGCTCCTGGGGGGATAGATTGGTAGGAAAAGACCATCGCTCGTCCCCGACCGCCACTCATAAGGATGACAATCAAAGAACACCTCATGTTTCAAATTTTTCACACAACGGTTACCATACGTGCATGCTACGGGACTTGCAAACCTCAACACAAGTATTTCTCAAATTCACAATTACTCAACTAGCATGACTCTAATATCACCATCTTCATATCTCAAAACAATTATCAAGTGTCAAACTTCTCATAGTATTCAATGCACTCTATATGAAAGTTTTTATTATATCCCTCTTGGATGCCCATCATATTAGGACTAAATTCATAACCAAAAACGTTACCATGATGTTTAGGACTCTCAAAATAATATAAGTGAAGCATGAGAGTTCATCTATTTCTTCAAAATAAAACCACCGTCGTGCTCTAGAAGGATATAAGTGAAGCACTAGAGCAAATGACAAACTACTCCGAAAGATATAAGTGAAGATCAATGAGTAGTTGAATAATTATGCAACTATGTGAAGACTCTCTAACATTTAAGAATTTCATATCTTGGTGTTTTATTCAAAAAGCAAGCAAAACAAAAGAAAATAAAATGACGCTCCAAGCAAAACAGATATCATGTGGTGAATAAAGATATAGCCTCAAGTAAAGTTACCGATGAACGAAGACGAAAGAGGGGATGCCTTCCGAGGCATCCCCAAGCTTAGGCTCTTGGTTGTCCTTGAATATTACGTTGGGGTGCCTTGGGCATCCCCAAGCTTAGGCTCTTTCCACTCCTTATTCCATAGTCCATCGAATCTTTACCCAAAACTTGAAAACTTCACAACACAAAACTCAACAGAAAACTCGTAAGCTCCGTTAGTATAAGAAAATAAAACCACCACTTAGGTACTGTTGTGAACTCATTCTAAATTCATATTGGTGTAATATCTACTGTATTCCAACTTCTCTATGGTTCATACCCTCCGATACTACTCATAGATTCATCAAAATAAGCAAACAACACAATGAAAACAGAATCTGACAAAAACAGAACAGTCTGTAGTAATCTATATCAAACGTATACTTCTGGAACTCCAAACATTCTGAAATAAAATTTTGGACCTGAGGAATTTATCTATTAATAATATTCAAAAAAGAATCAACCTAAAAGCACTCTCCAGTAAAAAATGGCAGCTAATCTCGTGAGCGCAAAAGTTTCTGTTTTTTACAGAAAGATCGCAAAGACTTCGCCCAAGTCTTCCCAAAGGTTCTACTTGGCACAAACACTAACTAAAACGTAAAACCACATCTAAAAATAGGTTAGATGAATTATTTATTACTAAACAGGAGCAAAAAGCAAAGAACAAAAATAAAATTGGGTTGCCTCCCAACAAGCGCTAACGTTGAACGCCCCTAGCTAGGCATGATGATTTTAATGATGCTCACATAAAAGATAAGAATTGAAACATAAAGAGAGCATCATGAAGCTGCATATTACTAACACATTTAAGTCTAACCCACTTCCTATGCATAGGGATTTTGTGAGCAAACAACTTATGGGAACAATAATCAACTAGCATAGGAAGGCAAAACAAGCATAACTTCAAGATTTTCAACACATAGAGAGGAAACTTGATATTATTGGAATTCCTACAAGCATATATTCCTCCCTCATAGTAATTTTCAATAGCATCATGAATGAATTCAACAATATAACCATCACATAAAGCATTCTTTTCATTATGCACAAGCATAGAATTCTTATTACTCTCCACATAAGCAAATTTGTTCTCATGAATAGTAGTGGGAGCAAACTCGGCAAAATAACTATCATGTGAAGCATAATCCAATTTAAAATTAAATCATGATGACAAGTTTCATGGTTATCTTTATTCTTTATATCATACATGTCATCACAATAATCATCATAAATAGGAGGCATGCTTTCATCATAATAAATTTGCTCATCAAAACTTGGGGGACTAAACATATCATCTTCATCAAACATAGCATCCCCAAGCTTGTGGCTTTGCATATCATTAGCATCATGGGTATTCAAAGAATTCATACTAAAAACATTGCAATCAAGATCATCATTCAAATATTTAGTGCCAAACATTCTAATGCATTCTTATTCTAACATTTTGGCATAATTATCGGAATCCTTATTTTCATGAAAGATATTAAAAAGATGAAGCATATGAGGTACCCTCAATTCCATTTTTCATAGTTTTATTTTATAAACTAAACTAATGATAAAACAAGAAACTAAAAGATTCTATTGCAAGATCTAAAGATATACCTTCAAGCACTCACCTCCCCGGCAACGGTGCCAGAAACTGCTTGATGTCTACTACACAACCTTATTCTTGTAGACGTTGTTGGGCCTCCAAGTGCAGAGATTTGTAGGACAGTAGCAAATTTCCCTCAAGTGGATGACCTAAGGTTAATCAATCCATGGGAGGCATAGTTTGAAGATGGTCTCTCTCAAACAACCCTGCAACCAAATAACAAAGAGTCTCTTGTGTCCCCAACACACCCAATACAATGGTAAATTGTATAGGTGTACTAGTTCGGCGAAGAGATGGTGATACAAGTGCAATATGGATGGTAGATATAGGTTTTTGTAATCTGAAAATATAAAAACAGCAAGTTAACTAATAATAAAAGTGAGCACGAACGGTATTGCAATGCTAGGAAACAAGGCCTAAGGTTCATACTTTCACTAGTGCAAGTTCTCTCAACAATAATAACATAATTGGATCATATAACTATCCCTCAACATGCAACAAAGAGTCACTCCAAAGTCACTAATAGCGGAGAACAAACGAAGAGATTATGGTAGGGTACGAAACCACCTCAAAGTTATTCTTTCTGATCAATCTATTCAAGAGTCCATAGTAAAATAACACGAAGCTATTCTTTTCGTTCGATCTATCATAGAGTTCGTACTAGAATAAATCCTTAAGACACAAATCAACCAAAACCCTAATGTCACCTAGATACTCCAATGTCACCTCAAGTATATGTGGGTATGATTATACGATATGCATCACACAATCTCAGATTCATCTATTCAAACCAACACAAAGTACTTGAAAGAGTGCCCCAAAGTTTCTACCTGCGAGTCAAGACGAAAACGAGTGCCAACCCCTATGCATAAGTTCACGAGGTCACGGAACCCGCAAGTTGATCACCAAAACATGCATCAAGTAGATCACGTGATATCCCATTGTCACCACAGATAAGCACATGCAAGACATACATCAAGTGTTGTCAAATCCTTAAAGACTCAAACCGATAAGATAACTTCAAAGGGAAACTCAATCCATTACAAGAGAGTAGAGAGGGAGAAACATCATAAGATCCAACTATAATAGCAAAGCTCGCGGTACATCAAGATCGTGCCGAATGAAGAACACGAGAGAGAGAGAGAGAGAGATTGCAAACACATAGAGTGACGGGTGGCTAATATTTTTAATGCTGGATGTGTTATTCTCACAATGAGTGTATATTCACTTGTCATTGCACGAGAGTAAGGCAAAGGTTTTAGGGATGCCCAGTCCCGAAATGCAAAAAATGAATTTACTTTATGTTGTCAAATAATAAATTACTTGGAAAGTGTTGGTATGGAAGGCAACCATGGATACGGCTAGCCATGGAAAGTGAAAGTATGGTGGAAAAAGTTATAAACTTTTTTTTCTGTTTGGGAACCACCTATGGCATATCTAGAATGGAAAGTGTTAGGAACTCTAAGTCGTTTCCGTTGGTGGGATGGATACACCTCCCAAAATGTTTTTATCTCTAATTTTTCGCTTTGAGCTCTCGCACCTCTACAAATCCCTACTTCCCTCTGCGAAGGGCCATTCTTTAACTTTATGTTATTTTTATTTTGAATTTGAGTCTCCATCGTCTCTTATAAAAGCACCAACTAAGAGGCAATATAATCGTACTTGAGTATTGGGTGTAGCTAATATTCCAGTGTGTTTCATGAATGGATCAATGTTTGAGCATGATGAGCTAGGGATAACTTATTTTAGCGTTCATATTTTGAAAGACATAGTTGCTTGTTGATATGCTTGAGTATCTAAACTATTATGTCAAAACTAGACTATTGCTTTGAATCACATAAAAGTCCAAATGTCCATGCTATAAAGAAAAGAATATGATATGACATGATAGACAGCACTCCACATCAAAAATTCTGTTTTTATCACTTACCTACTCGAGGACTAGCGGGAGTTAAGCTTGGGGATGCTGATACGTCTCCAATGTATCTATAATTTTTTATTGTTCCATGTTGTTTTATTATCAATCTTGGATGTTTTATAATCATTTTATAGTCATTTTATATCATTTTTTGGTACTAACCTATTGACATAGTGCCAAGTGTCAGTTGTATTTTTTGCATGTTTTTTACATTGCAGGAAATCAATATCAGATGGAGTCCAAATGCCACGAAACTTTACGGAGATTTTTTATGGACCACAAGAAGATATTGGGCCCTGGTTGCACCTTGGGGGAGTCTCGAGGAGGGGACAACCCACCAGGGCATGCCAGGAGGCCCAAACGCGCCCTGGTGGGTTGTGCCCACCTCGGGTGCCCCCTGGACCACCTCTTTGCTCTATAAATATCCCAATATTCCAGAAATCATAGGGGAGTCGACGATTGATCCAGCCACCGCAGAGTCCAAAACCACCAGATCCAATCTAGACAACATCTCGGATGGGGTTCACCACCTCCATTGGTGCCTCTTCGATGATGCGTGAGTAGTTCTTTGTAGTCCTACGAGTCCGTAGTCAGTAGTTAGATGGCTTTCTCTCTCTCGCTGAATTCTCAATACAATGGTCTCTTGGAGATCCATATGATGTAACTCTTTTTACGGTGTGTTTGTTGGGATCTGTTGAACTTTGAGTTTATGATCAGGTATATCTTTTTATATCCATGAAAGTTATTTGAGTTTCTTTGATATCTTATATGCATGATCTCTTATAGCCTCGTATTTCTTCTCCGATATTTGGGTTTGTGTGGCAAACTTGATCTATTTATCTTGCAATGGGAAGAGGTGCTTTGTAGTGGGTTCGATCTTACGGTGCTTGATCCCAGTGACAGAAAGGGAAACGACACATATGTATCGTTGCTACTAAGGATAAACGATGGGGTCTATCTCTTCATAGATAGATCTTGTCTACATCATGTCATCGTTCTTATGGCATTACTCCGTTTTTCCATGAACTTAATACACTAGATGCATGCTGGATAGCGATTGACGTGTGGAGTAATAGTAGTAGATGCAGGCAGGAGTCAGTCTACTAATCTTGGACGTGATGCCTATATAATGATCATTGCCTGGATATCGTCATGATTATTTGAAGTTCTATCAATTTCCCAACAGTAATTTGTTTACCGACTGTTTGCTATTTTTCTCGAGAGAAGCCACTAGTGAAATCTACGGGCCCCGGGTCTTCTTTCTCATATATTTGCTTTGCGATCTATTTTATTTGATCTTTTTATTCAGATCTATTAAAACAAAAATACAAAAATACTTTGCTGCACTTTATTTTATTTGCGATCTATTTATTTGATCTACTATAATTTATCTCCCGTCAACACGCAATTCTAGCGCCGTTACCCGAAAGGGATTGACAACCCCTTTTACACGTCGAGTTGTGAGGTGTTGTTATTTGTGTGCAGGGGTTGTTTACGTTGTGCTGCTTGGTTCTCCTACTGGTTCGATAACCTTGGTTTCATATCTGAGGGAAATACCTACCGCCGTTGTGCTGCATCATCCCTTCCTCTTTGGGGATATACCGATGTAGCTTCAAGCGACATCAGATACCAACATAATAATATCCATGAATACCAGAAATATTCTTCAAAATATACGATGCTTAACGAATATTACCCCTACTCATTGAATTATGTAAGCATGGCATAACCCCGTCTTCCTAACATAAGTACAAGTTATGAGCACCCCAGTGCCAAACCAAGCAATTGCATCGTAATTTTTCTCGCTTCAGCATTTTCATCTTCACTCAATATATAAGCGTGAGACATGAACTTAGCACTACGGGCGGAAAAGAGTATGTTGGTAGAGGGAGGACAAAAATTGAGAAACTCTCACCGTTAGGCAATGGAGAGGCCTTACAATCGATATCAATGTGAGGAGTAGGGATTGCCATGCAACGGATGCACTAGAGCTATAAGTGTATGAAATCTCTCTACTGAAACTAAGTGAGTGTGCATCCAACTTGCTTGCTCATGAAGACCTCGGGCATTTGAGGAATCCCATCATCGGAATATACAAGCCAAGTTTTATAATGTAAAAAAATCCCACTAGTATATGAAAGTGACAAATCATGGAGACTCTCTATATGAAGAACATGGTGCTACTTTGAAGCACAAGTGTGGTAAAGGATAGTAGCATTGCCCCTTCTCTCTTTTTCTCTCATTTTTTTTATTTTGTCTTTGTTTAAACAATATCATTAACCTCATCCCCACTTTTTCTAGGACTAATTAGTCTCCATCATTCTTTTCCTCACCGGGACAATGCTCTAATAATGATGATCATCATACTTCCTTTTAATTACAACTTGATATTTGGTAGATTTGACTATATATCAATGCTTGTAGCAGTGTACCGGGATGTGCAATGATCTAGCATAACATGTAGTACAATGATGAACGGTGTATTTGCCACAAATATCATGTCAGCTCTATATGATCATGCAAAGCAATATGATAATGAACACACAAGTCATGTGAATAGTAACCATGGAAGTTGGATGATAATATATCTCGAAATGGCTATGGAAATGCCATAATAGGGTATGGTAGCTGTTTTGAGGAAAGATATATAGGGTTTATGTGTGATAGAGTGTGTCATATCACGGGGTTTGGATGCACTAGCGAAGTTTGCACCAATTTTGGAGGTAAAAATGGGCAATGCACGGTACCGAAGAGGCTAGCAAAATATAGATAGGTGGGAATGTTGTAAATAGTCCATGAAATCACATTAATCATAAAGAACTCATATACTTATTGTGAAGCCTATTAGCGCTCGAAGCAAAGTACTACTAGCATGCTCCTAGGTAGGAGGTTGGGAGGAGTTAACCATCGCACGCCCCGGATCCTGAGAACACAAAGGATTTCAACGAGGAATAACTATGCTCCAACATCCCGGTCATGCCATGACCGACACTTAAATGAGTAGTACAAAACAAGATCTAATGTCGATATCTATACATACTAATAATTATGAACTAATAATCTTTCATATTACAACATCGATATCATTTAAATCACACGCTTCATATTCAGTGATCTACATGAAGTTTTTATTATACCACTCTTGTATACCTATCATTTTTAGACTAAACATATAGCTCATGCAAATTAGTACTTCCTACTTAACTCTCAAAAATATATAAGTGAAGCATGATAGTGCAAATGATTTCTATAAAAATATACCCATCGTCGTGCTGTAAGGATACAAGTGAAGCACGGGAGCAACTGTCTTAGCTCAAAAAAAACGTAAGTGAAGCATAAAAGGCACTCTAACAAATCCTGATGAATGTGTGTTTCTCTCAACAGGTGTGCCCAACAAGCAATAATTGTGGAAACGAGCAAACAAAAAAACTATATCACATGACGCTTCAAGGAAAACACATATCATGTGATGAATAAAAATAGCTCTGAGTAATATAACGATAGATTGGAGACAAAAGAGGGGGTGCCCTTCGGGGCATCCCCAAGCTTAGACTCTTGGGTCTTCCTTGAATATTACTTTGGGGTGCCTTGGGCAGCCCCAAGCTTAGGGTCTTGCTGCTCCTTATTACTTCATCCATCATGATCTCACCCAAAACTTAAAAACTCCAGCACACAAAACTCAACAGAACCTCATGAGATCCATTATTATAATCAGTAAAACCTAAATTTAGATACTATAGTAAACACATTCATAATTTCCCTTGCATAATACCTACTGTATTCTAACTTCTCCATGACTAATACCCCCTATATAATCCATAGCATCAACAAGCACACTATGCAATAAAAATAGAATATGTCTAAAACAGAACAGCCTATAATGATCTGAACTAAAACCATATTTCTTTAACTCTTTTTTAAAAAATGGAAAATGTAGACAATTTGTATCTCAATATTGTATGAATTTAGACCCGGATCACGTTCTAGTAAAAATCGTAAATTAAAATATCGAGCGCAAAAGTTTCTCTTTTTCCACATAATCAATTCAACTATCATCCAAATCATCCCAAAGGCTTTACTTGGAACAAACTCAAAATAAAGATAAAAACACAATTATTACAGTAGGAATAATCATTTTTACACACACAAAAGTAAAGGATAACTATTGGGTTGTCTCCCAATAAGCTCTTTCTTTATAGACATTAAGATAGACCTTGAGATTTTAACAATCCTCACATAAAATATAAGAATTGAAGCACAAAGAGAGCATCATATAACATGTAACAAACACTCTTAAGTCTGACCCTATATGCACAAAGAGAGTCCACTATATCTACCTATATGCGGTATTATTTTTCCTTCTAAGCAAATTTGCATGTGCCATCTCTAATTTTCAAAATAAACTTCAATTTTGTGTATTTGTTTCGCTCGGAACGGTAACGGGTGGCTAATATTTTCCATGCTGGAAGTGTTATTCTCACGATGAGTGTTTATTCACTTGTCATTGCACGAGAGTAAGACAAAGGTTTTAGGGATGCACAGTCCCGAAATGCAAAAATGAATTTACTTTATGTTGTCAAATAATAAATTCCTTAGAAAGTGTTGGTATGGAAGGCACCCGTGGATACGGTTAGCCATGGAAAGTGAAAGTATGGTGGAAAAAGGAATAAACTTTATTTTCTGTTTGGGAACCGCCTATGGCATATCTAGCATAGAAAGTGTTCGGAACTCTAAGTCGTTTTCGTTGGTGGGATGGATACACCTCCCAAAATGTTTGTATCTTTAATTTTTTTCGCTTTGAGCTCTGGCACCTCTACGAATCCCTACTTCCCTCTACGAAGGGCCTTTCTTTTACTTATGCAGTTTTTATTTTTGAACTTTAGTCTCCACCTTCTCTTATAAAAGCACCACCTAAGAGGAAATATGATCATGCTTAAGTATTGGGTGTAGCTAACATTCGAATGTGTTTCATGAATGGATCAATGTTTGAGCATGATGGGCTAGGGATAACTTGTTTTAGCATTGATATTTTAAAAGACATGGTTGCTTGTTGATATGCTTGAGTATATAAATTATTATGTCAAAACTAGACTATTGCTTTGAATCACATAAAAGTCCAAATGTCCATGCTATAAAGAAAAGAATATGATACAACATGATAAACAACACTCCACATCAAACATTCTATTTTTATCACTTACCTACTCGAGGATGAGCAGGAGTTAAGCTTGGGGATGCTGATACGTCTCCAACGTATCTATAATTTTTTATTGTTCCATGTTGTTTTATTATCAATCTTGGATGTTTTATAATCAATTTGTAGTCATTTTATATCATTTTTTGGTACTAACATATTGACATAGTGCCAAGTGCCAGTTGCTATTTTTTCCATGTTCTTTACATCACAGGAAATCAATATCAGACGGAGTCCAAATGCCATGAAACTTTACAATGATTTTTTATGGACCAAAAGGAAGAAGTTGGGCCCCGGTTGCACCTGGGGGGAGTCCTGAGGAGGGGACAACCCACCAGGGCATGCCAGGAGGCCCAAGCACGCCCTGGTGGGTTGTGCCCACCTCGGGTGCCCCCCGGACCGCCTCTTTGCTCTATAAATACCCCCAAGATCCAGAAACCCTAGGGGAGTCGACGAAATATTCATCCAGCTGTCGCAGAGTCCAGAACCACCAGATCCAATCTAGACACCATCTCGGATGGGGTTCACCACCTCCATTGGTGCCTCTCCGATGATGCGTGAGTAGTTCTTTGTGGACCTTCGGGTCCGTAGTTAGTAGCTAGATGGCTTCCTCTCTCTCGCTGAATTCTCAATACAATGGTATCTTGGAGATCCATATGATGTAACTCTTTTTACAGTGTGTTTGTTGGGATCTGATGAACTTTGAGTTTATGATCAGTTATATCTTTTTATATCCATGGAAGTTATTTGAGTTTCTTTGATCTCTTATATGCATGATCTCTTATAGCCTCGTAAATTTTCTCCGATAATTGGGTTTTGTTTGGCCAACTTGATCTATTTATCTTGCAATGGGAAGAGGTGCTTTGTAGTGGGTTTGATCTTATGGTGCACAAATTGCAGCAAGGTATTTATGGTTTTAGTAATATGATGTGAATGGACCAGGGGGCCATAGCTTTAACTAGAGGCATCTCTCTCATGAACGTAGTAATGGTGGGTACACAAATTACTGTTGGGCAATTGACATGATCAATACGTAGGCATTGCATCCGTGGCAAGTAGACTGAAATGATTCTGCATCTACTACTATTACTCCACCACTCGGCCGCTATCCGGTATGCATCTTATGGTATTAAGTTCATAAAGAAAAGTATAATGCTTGGAGCATGATGGCATAATGTAGACAAAGTAAGACCAAATAATATGTTCGAACCCCGTCGTTTTACCCTTAAAGTAGCAACAATACAAATACGTGCCTCGCTACCCCTTCTGTCACAAGATGCATCTTATGTGAGGACACCGCGAGATTGAACCTACCACAAAGCACCTCTCCCACTGAAGATAAATCAATCTAATTGGCCAAACTAGTTGGGTAGATCGGAGATAAATACAAAGTTATAGAAATCACACATAATAAAGTTCATAAACGACTCTGTTACTTTCAATGAATAATCTGATCATAAATTGGATCCCAACAAACGCACCGCAAAAGAATTACATTGAATCAATCTCCAAAGAGAACATTGTATTGAAGATCGAGAGAGAGAGAGAGAGAGAGAGAGAGAGAGAGAGAGAGAGCTACTGCTATGGACCCGTAGGTCCTGTGGGGAACTACTCACACGTCATCATGGAGGCAGCAAGGTTGATGTAGAAGCCCTCCATGACCGATTCCCCCTCCAGCAGAGTGTCGACGGAAGCCTCCAGATGGGATTGCGAAAGAATAGAGGCTTGTTGCGGCAGAATAGTTGTTTCGGGTCTCGCTCTGGTGGTTTCTAAATTTTAGGGAATTTTTAGCATTGGAATTAGGTCAATTGGAGTTACGAGGGCCCCGCAAAGCTCAGGTGGTGTGAGCTTGTGGCTCTCTCGTACATCTTCTGGCTCCCCCCGAAGCTTCTAGGGTCTCTCCTGGTCCAGAAAAAATCATCGTGAAGTTCCATCATAGTTGGACTTTGTTCGTTATGGTTTTCCCGCGAAACAAATAAAATAAGAAAAAACAGGAACTGACACTGGGCACTGAGTTAATAGGATAGTTCCCAAAAATGATATAAAATTGCATATAAAGCATACATGATTGATAATATAATAGTATGAAACAATAAAAAATATAGATACGTTGGAGATGTATCAGGCCTCGGCTCGCGGCGGACTGGTGCACAGTTGTTAGTGGTGGTGGCGGTATAGCGCTAGATGTGGTGATGCGGTGGCGACGAGGAGGTTCACCAGATGAGCACGCGGTGGCGGTTTGGCCCAAACAGATTTGTCTTGGGCGATGATGGGCCTGATCTGGGCCCGATGTGTCGGGCGCTGGGTTCTCTGCTGAGCAGCGGAGTCGCCGGTTGTCCTCTGGTCGGGATGGAAGGAGCAGTAGTCTCTAGTTCTTGTGGTGGGTGCGTCCAGGGCATGGTCCCTAACGTAGTTGCGCATTTCTGCAGATGAAAGTCTCGCTCTTAGCAGGTGATGGCAACACCTGCGGATTTTTCTTCCTTGTTGAAGGCTTCACCGAGGAGTTTTGCACCTATCCCGCACTTGAGTTCTAGTCTCGGTTGAAAACTGAGATCCGCTTATCGGATTGGCGATGGCGGCATTTCTTTGATGGAAGCATCGTTTTGGAGATTTGTCCTCTGGGCAGGAGCACCATGTATGTGGTTGAGTAGTTGACCGGAAGCTTCCGATGGTGAGATGTTTGCGGCCAGTGACTGGAAGCTTCCGGTGGTGAGATGTTTGCGGCCAGTAGTTGGCCGGCGGTGTTGCACGATTGGAGCACTCTGAACATGCGGGCAATGTCAGACAAGTCGGGTGGGTCGTCCTCTTCAGACCAGAGCAGCACATGCCCGCTCCTCTATCGGACATCTCTTCTCGGTGTCGATGAGGTCATCAACATGCTTGTGGCGGTCATAATCGGTACAACGGAATTGTCCTCTTGGTGAAGTTAAAGTTGAGGTCGTAGGGCCATGAGGCCAACTCCAGCGCACGACCCCAAATGTACATCCGTTTGGCCCAGATTTTTTCTGTTTGGGGCCATCAATGGGGTTGTGTCCGGGTCATTTCTGGGATGCGGCCACCGCGGGGACGCATCCTTCGGCCGCATCCTGTCCGCCTCCTTTTCAAACGCCAATTTTCGAATCAACCACGCCCTAGTTCATGCCAGCGGCCCTAGTTCACGCCGACAACACAGCCTGCCTACACGTCCTCGCCGGCAGCACAACCAGCGAACGACAATAGAGCCAGCCTACAAAATGAATAGTTTGTCGCCGGCTACACAGCCAGCCCCCAAAATGAATAGGTTTCTCGCCGGCACACAGCCAGTGAAGGAAATATGCCCTAGAGGCAATAATAAAGTTATTATTTATTTCCTTATATCATGATAAATGTTTATTATTCATGCTAGAATTATATTGACCAGAAACATAATACTTGTGTGAATACATTGACAAAACTAAACGTCACTAGTATGCCTCTACTTGACTAGCTCGTTAATCAAAGATGGTTATGTTTCCTAACCATATACATGTGTTGTCATTTGATTAACGGGATCACGTCATTAGGAGAATGATGTGATTGACGTCACCCATTCCATTAGCTTAGCACCCGATCGTTTAGTATGTTGCTATTGCTTTCTTCATGACTTATACATGTTCCTATGACTATGAGATTATGCAACTCCCATTTGCCGGAGGAACACTTTGTGTGCTACCAAACGTCACAACATAACTGGGTGATTATAAAGGTACTCTACAGGTGTCTCCAAAGGTAAATGTTGGGTTGGCATATTTCAAGATTAGGATTTGTCACTCCGATTGTCGGAGAGGTATCTCTGGGCCCTCTCGGTAATGCACATCACTTAAGCCTTGCAAGCAATGCAACTAATGAGTTAGTTGCAAGATGATGTATTACGGAACGAGTAAAGAGACTTGCCGGTAACGAGATTGAACTAGGTATTAAGATACCGACGATCGAATCTCGGGCAAGTAACATACCGATGACAAAGGGAACAGCGTATGTTGTTATGCGGTCTGACCGATAAAGATCTTCATAGAATATGTGGGAGCCAATATGAGCATCCAGGTTCCGCTATTGGTTATTGACCGGAGACGTGTCTCGGTCATGTCTACATTGTTCTCGAACCCGTACGGTCCGCAGGCTTAACGTTACGATGACGGTTTCATTATGAGTTTATATGTTTTGATGTACCGAAGGTTGTTTGGAGTCCCGGATGTGATCACAAACATGACGAGGAGTCTCGAAATGGTCGAGACATAAAGATTGATATATTGGACGACTATATTCGGACACAGGAAGTGTTCCGGGTGATTTCGGAGAAAACCGGAGTGCCGGAGGGTTACCGGAACCCCCCCCCCCCGGGAGAAGTATGGGTCTAATGGGCCTTAGTGGAGAGAGAGAGAGGGGCGGCCAGGGTGGGCCACGCGCCCCCTCCCCCTCTAGTCCGAATTGGACTAGGAGAGGGGGGGCTGCGCCCCCCTTTCCTTCTCCCTCTCCCCCTTCCTTTCCCCCTCCTAGTAGGAGTAGGAAAGAGGGGAGTCCTACTCCTAGTAGGAGGAGGACTCCTCCTCCCGGCGCGCCCTGCTAGGGCCGGCTGCCCCCCCCCCCCCTTGCTCCTTTATATACGGGGGCAGGGGGCACCTCTAGACACACAAGTTGATCTTCGTGATCGTTCTCTTAGCCGTGTGCGATGCCCCCCTCCACCATAATCCTCGATAATATTGTAGCGGTGCTTAGGCGAAGCCCTGCGATGGTAGAACATCAAGATCGTCACCACGCCTTCGTGCTGACGGAACTCATCCCCGACACTTTGTTGGATCGGAGTCCGGGGATCGTCATCGAGCTGAACGTGTGCTAGAACTCGGAGGTGCCGTAGTTTCGGTGCTTGATCGATCGGGCCATGAAGACGTACGACTACATCAACCGTGTTGTCATAATGCTTCCGCTATCGGTCTACAAGGGTACGTAGACAACACTCTCCCCTCTCGTTGCTATGCATCACCATGATCTTGCGTGTGCGTAGGAATTTTTTTTGAAATTACTATGTTCCCCAACAGCCAACGGCCTAGCAGCCGGCACCCATGCCAGCCTCCAAAAAGAACGGCCGCGGCCGAACAGACCACCTAGTTTAGGCCATCGGCGTCGAACATCTCCTTCTGCTTGGCCTCAAACCAGCTCCTCGCCTTCTCGCTCATCTTGGTCAAGTCCATGCTCATGATCACTAGGTCCACCTCCTTTGCTTTGGTTGCGGCATTGGTGGCCTCAATGTCGAGCTTCCTCTGCCTGGCCGTGACATTGGCGGCCTCGATGTCGAGCTGCCTTTGCCGGGACGCCTCCTCCATGCCGATCTTCCTCTTCTTGGCCTCCTCCTCCATCTCAAGCTTCTTCCTTTGAAGCTCTAGGTATTGCTTCATTTGCTCGTCCTTGCTTTGTCACTTTTTCTCGTCCCTCACATCCTTTTGAGACATGCCGTGCAAATTCTCATGCAAGGCCATGGATGACGCATCACGTATGTCGTCAATCTTGGAGTTGGTCTTGCCCCTCGGCCTCTTCAACGCCTCACCATCTCCACCTCCTACCGACGCGACCGTCTTCTTGCCTCTCTTCCTTTGAAGCTCACGGTATTGATCTTTGAACTTAGGGCAATTGTTGATGAGCATCCAACAATGCGTAAGAGTGAATGGCTTGTCATTGTGTCGGGCCTTGAATGCTTCCAAAGATTGAAATGCCTACACCACACAATCAACAACAATTGAACATGCAAACATATAGAAGGCCGAAGTCTCATGGCCGTAGCAACGAAAGATAAGAGATCGTACCATGTCCCCAATGCCGAGATCACTCACCGGCCGTGCTTCAACACCGGCCGTCGCTGCTGGACCTCAGCGTGACGTTGAGGTCAATGGCGGCCGAGGGACGCGGGGTGGACGGCACGATCACGCCACCGTCGGGCGATCCCGAGAAACGGGTCTGGCCTTCGTGCCTTGGCGGAGGGAAACCAGGCGACAAAGGCATGGTCCGCGACATCGGCGAGGGGCAGTGCGGAGGCCTGGTGACCGACAAGCCTGTGCTCGCCGGGCCGACGGGCGCTGCCGAGAAACCCGCCGGATGGCAAATCCCAAGCATGAGGAGGGCGTGCGTTTTGTTGACAATGTCCTCCTTCTCGTCGACGTCGGCCTTGCGCCGCGCGGCCTCCAACGCATCACGCTCGGCGGCGAACTTGGTCGCGGCATTCTTTCCCTTGGCCTCCGCCCTCCAGTTCCTCCTCTTGGCCGATTCTGTGTCCAGCTTTGCGAGCTCAGCCGGCGTGAGTTCTGACCGGGGCTTCTTCGGACCCTTGGCCGCCTTCTTCTTCTTCACCTTACCGGGCGGGTCGACGGCCTGGCCGCCAGAATTCGGTGGGGCATCGGCCATGGACGGGGAGGGTGGTGGGCGGGACGTGGGAGGGTTTGGGGGGAAATGGCGCGAAATGGGGCGCCGGGGTGGTTCTTTGTGCCACCGACGGGCGGGCCAGCGGAGGACAAATGCGCGCGTCCTGCCCGTCTGCGCGATATCTGTTTCACCTCAAAAGCGGCCCAAACTTGGGCCGGGATGGGTCGAAAGCGAAGATAAAACGGACAAAAGTCCGTTTGCGCCCGTGCGCTGGGCCGTCTGGTTTTGTCTGTTTTGTCCCAAACGGACGCACCCGGACAGGATGGAGTCACGCGCTGGAGTTGGCCTGAGCGCAGATGGCGATGTATGATGACACCAACCTCCTCGGCAATGTTCCTTTCGGTTTGTGTTGTGTTGGCTCGGCCTTTTGACGCCCTTGTATGTCTATGTCTTGTGGTGATTTAGACCTAGTTTAGCTAACAAAGCAGTTTCAGCCATCGGAATTCTTATTCTTCAATGGAATCTTAGCGGCTCTTTTCCTCATAATAATATAACCTAGCAAAAAGCAGTTCGGCTAACCAACCTATGATTGAGATGGTTAGGTGGACAGTGGTGTCCACAACCCACCAGGGTTCAAATCCTGGTGCTCGCATTATTTCTGGATTTATTTCAGGATTTCCGGCGATGCGCTTTCAGTGGGAGAAGACGTTCCCGTCGACGACGAGGTGCCTACGGTGTCTTCGTAAATCTCAAGATGATATGCCGGCTCAATCACTCGAAGGTGCACATAAGGATAGGGTGTGCATATGTGTGTTCATAGGAGTGAGTGTTAGAAGGGAGAGAGGGAGATTGGTGGAATAGTTTGATGGATGTATTATTGAGCCTCGGGGGCGAGTATATATTAAGTACAAGACTTGGAGGGTAAGAAGCCTCTCCTGGAGATAAGGTAGGAGACGGATTACAAATCCTAGACTACCAAATACAAGTATCCCAAATATATCTCTAACATCCCCCCGCAGTCGTAGCGGTAGCGTTGCGAACAATAGGAGCGTCGCAGACGGTTAGACTGGAGAGAATAGCAGTCGACGGACTGACATCCCCCCGCAGTCCTAGCGGGAGCGTCGGGGACGGTGTCGCGGCGCGGACGCGTTGACTGTAGAGGAAGCCGACGAGGTGCTCAAGCGGATGATAGCCCTTTGTGCCGATGTCGATGTAGCCGAGAGCGTAGGGTGGTGTAGCCATGGTCGAGGTAGCCGTGCGAAGAACGCCGCGGTCGATGTCGAGTCAGGTAGCCGGTGTCGAGGGAGTCGCCGTGGAGCCGCAGGCGCAAGGAGGCGCCGAGTTAGTCATGGGCGCAGTGGCGTCGAAGAAGTGATGCGCCAGGAAGGAGAATGGTGTTGATGACGCGTTGCACCGGGGTTGCCAACCCCGGGGACACATCATAGACGAAGGCACGTGCCGGTGTTGCCAGCACCGGACATGCGTAGATGGACGAAGACGAAGTTGACGAAGCACCGACCAAGCTTGTCAGGCCCGGGGACACGTCATGGATGAAAGCACGCATCGGTGTTGCCAGCACCGGGCATGCATAGACGAGGGACCTGCACGAGCTGTACGCCATGTTGGAGAGGTTGGAGAGGCCAGCAGAGAAGAACTCGACGATGATTGCGGCGTCCACCGGCGCGGGGCCAATGTCACCCGCGGTTGTCGGAGTAGATGACACGGTCGGGGTAGTTGACGGCGACGCTGGCGACGAGCTGGTGCTGGACGAAGACGAAGGGGGTGGACGAGCGGCGGCGGCTATGAAGGTAGCGGCGGCGGCGACCAAAGAAGAGTGGCGACGGCGGCGGCGGCTAGGTTAGGAGTGCGGCGGCGGTGCTCGAAGTAGGCGAAGAACCCTGACAGTGTGATGAAGACCGGCGCGGACGGTGGTGTTCCCGCGCCAAGGAAGACGGTGCGGCGCATACCACGGGAGGTCGATGCGCGGTGACGGCGAAGTGGACCGCGCTCCGTGGCGCTGCGGCCCGAAGGGGCGACGCAGCGACGACAGACGGGTCGGGGCGACGGCGGGAAGACCTCGGAGCGGCGGCGGGGACCGCGGGCCGCGACGTTGCGGCCCGAAGGGGCGATGCAACGACGGTTCGCGAGTCAGTGCAACCGCGGGGACGGCCTCGGGACGGCGACGTGGACCGCATGCCACGCTCGCTACAGACCGACGGGGCGACGCAGCGGCGGCACGAGGGTCGATCAGCCACGGGACAGCCTAGAGCGGACGCCCTCGGGGCGGCAGGGGACCACGGGCCGCAGCACTATGGCCCGAAGGGGCGACGCAGCGGTGACGCGGGTCGGTGCAGCCGGGAGAAGAACCACGAGGCGGCGGCGCTGCGGCCCGACGGGGCGATGCAGCGGCAGCCCGATGCTCGATCGGTGGAGAGGCGCGCTGAACTCGGGGACGATCTTCACGGGACCTACGGAGGCGCGCGTAACCACCGAGCCAGGTCGGTCGCACGGCGTAGATGAGGCGGATCGCGGCGGCGGGCGGGTAATCAATCCGATCACGCGCGAGGTCGGGGACGCCGCTCGGTGGAGGCGTTGTGGCGGCGGAGTCCGAGATGAAGCCGGCGGCGGCAGGCGGCAGGGCGGCTATGATTGGCCGCCGCATGGCGCGAGGCCGCCGGGTTGGGGTGATGCAGGAGTCCCGGTCGAAGCAGGGCGGTGACGGTCGACGTAGACCGACGGGCGGGTCGTCGCGCGAACCGCGACAGTGAAGGGCCGCCGCATGACGCGAGGCCGCCAGGTCGGGGCGACCGGCGGGCCGACGCGCGGACGACGTGCGAGGCCGCCGGGTCGGTGAAGAAGCCGGCCGATCGCGCCGGTGTTGGAGTAGAGGCGCACGGGGTCGACGGTGGCGGTGGGCGACGCAAACAGGATCACATAGACCGGAAAACCAAAAAGTAGACGCCGATCAAAGCGACCGGCGAGAGAGAGAAAACCCGGATCAAAGGATCGGGAAAAAGACTCTCTAGGGCAGCCGGCCAACACGGCCGGCGGACGAACCCTAGGTACGGGCGGCGCAGCCCCCGGCGGCGGTCATGGAGGCCGACCGCCCCGGGGGCGGCGCGCGGGAGTGGAAGCGGTGCCTGCTGCCATGAACACCACCTCCGGCGCCCTCGTCACCGCTGCCATGCCGGTCTCCACTTCCTCTGCGATCCAGGTAGCTAGTGTGCGCACGCATGTTCCCGTGACGCTCGACTTGCAGGCATCCAACTTCACCAAGTGGCAGATGCTCGTTCGCATTCTTCTCGGCAAGTACGACTTGCTTCCTCGTGTCAACACCATCACCGCCGCGGCGGACCGCACGCCGGACTGGACTCGCGAGGACTACATCGTCCGGTCATGGCTCTACGGGTCCATCTCCGACGAGATCCTCGACATCATCATGGCCGAGGACCAAACGGCGCAGGAGGCGTGGACGCTTATCACCAACCTCTTTCTTGACAATCAGATGACCCGCGCTGTCTACCTCGAGGCGGAGTTCCGCGGTCTTGTGCAAGGCGATCTCTCCGTCACCGCCTACTGCCATCGCCTCAAGGCTCTCTCAGACGCCCTCGGCGACGTCGGCACCCCCGTCTCCGACCAAACACTCGTCCTCAACTGCCTCCGTGGACTCAACCCACGCTTCGCCGACATCATCACAATTGTCACCATGCAGAACCCCCTGCCATCGTTCACCCAGACGCGCTCCCTTCTCACTTTGAGCGAGACACAGCTCGCGAACTCCTCGGCGGTGGGCAACCAGACCGCACTCTATGGTGGTGGACCATCCCAAGGCGCTGGTGGTTCTAGTGGTTCCCATGGTGCCGGTAACTCCAACTCCTCCGGCCAGTACCGTGGTGATGGCAACAGGAACAACTTCGGCGGTAACCGCAATGGTGGCAATTGGCGCAAGAAGAAGTACGGCAGCAACAACAACATAGGCGGCTCCTCAGGCAGTCAACGCCCCGGCGTCGCTGCATCATCTGTTGGCCCGTGGGTCTGCTTCAACCCTCTCACGGGTCAG
The DNA here is from genome assembly GCA_032464435.1 of Aegilops umbellulata. Taxonomy (NCBI): domain Eukaryota; kingdom Viridiplantae; phylum Streptophyta; class Magnoliopsida; order Poales; family Poaceae; genus Aegilops; species Aegilops umbellulata. The sequence goes on from CP136055.1 coordinate 411,424,896, forward strand.
CAGCTGCAGGCGTCTCCGATTGCTAGGCAGAACACCGGGGCCGGCCTCCTAGGCCCGCGACCCCCGGCACTCCCGCCGGTGCAAGCTTTCACGTCTTTGGCTCCTCTCCATGGACAAGCGTTTGGCACCAACCCGCCACCGATTCCCGGCTATGGAGGCACTCCGTCTTGGGACTGCACCGCGCTGATGGCCGCCCTCAACAACGCCGCCACCACCCCCTCAACTGTTGGTGAGTGGGTCATGGATTCCGGAGCTACCGCACATATGGCCTCCGACCTCGGTATGCTTCAACACCTAGCTCCTTCTAATTATTCTTCTGTCATTACCGTGGGCAATGGCTCCACCATGCCTGTATCACACATTGGTCACACGTCCATACCAACTTCCGCTCGCACACTATTGCTTAACAATGTCCTACTTGTTCCTCACATTGTCAAAAATTTACTCTCTGTTCGTCGTTTCACTATTGACAATCTTTGCTCCATTGAATTTGACCCGTTCGGCTTTTTTGTGAAGGATCTTCGAACCAGGGCCGTGATCCTTCGTTGCAATAGCCAAGGAGATCTCTACATCTTCCCATCATCCGTCGTCAATCACCACGCCCATGGACTCCTCGCCACCACCACCACCGAGCTTTGGCATCGCCGCTTAGGACATCCAGGACGTGACGCCATGTCCCAACTTCATAAACAGTCTTTTATTTCTTGTAATAAGGCAGCTTCATGTGTTTGTCATGCTTGTCAACTTGGCAAGCACGTACGGTTGCCCTTCGCTAGGTCATCTTCAATAAGCGTCGAACCTTTCAAATTGATACATTGTGATCTCTGGACCTCTCCAATTTTGAGTAATTCAGGCTTTAAATATTACCTCGTTATTGTTGATGATTTTTCACATTTTATGTGGACTTTCCCTCTCCGTCAAAATTCTGACACCGCTACCATTCTTCTCAACTTTGTCGCGTATGTTCGCACACAATTTTCTCGTCCCCTCGTTGCCATGCAAGCCGACAATGGCACCGAGTTTATCAACTCTACAGTCACCACCTTCTTCTCCTCTAACGGCATTCGCCTTTGTCTCTCGTGCCCCTACACTTCCGCCCAAAACGGCAAGGCCGAACGCGCCATTCGTACAATCAATGATGTGGTCCGGAGCCTTCTGTTTCAGTCATCCATGCCGCCATCTTATTGGGCAGAGGCCCTTGCAACGGCTACCCACCTTGTCAACATATGCCCTTCCCAAGCCATAGACTTCGCCATACCCTATATTCGCTTATACAACTCTCCACCGGATTACGCAACTCTCCGTGTCTTCGGTTGTCTATGCTACCCCAATCAATCCGCCACGGCCAAGAACAAACTCTCTCCTCGAACTATCACGTGTGTATTTCTTGGCTATCCTAGTCAACACAAGGACTATCGATGTCTCGACCTTACCACCCGACGAGTCATCATTTCTCGTCACGTCACTTTTGACGAACATGTCTTCCCTTTTAGTCGTATCCATGATCACCCAAAAACTACACTCGCCGATCTAGATTTCCTTCTACACCTAGCAGCCACACATCCTGCACCAACCCACACCCAACCCGTTATGCATGCTCAACCCGTTATGCATGCATATCCGTCACCCACCATGCATGATGGGGCTCCACTCAACCCTAAGTCGGCCCGTGCCAACTCTCCAGACCTGCATGCAGCCCCGTCTCCAACCATGCACAATGGCTCTCCGCCTCCCACGGTGTCACCAACGCCTACCAGCCCACCGTTGCACTCGCTCGCCACTTAACCTGGCCCGACGGCCTCCCCTTCTCTCACAATCGACCCGGCCTCCTCTCCTTCCCCCGTGTCTCCCGACTTGTCGCCGCCCATCATCATTCACCGCCCGCCGTCGCCGAGTAACACACACACTATGCTCACACGTGCCAAACGTGGGCTCTTCCAACCTACAGATCGTCTAAACCTCACGGCATCCCACTCCACTCCCTCTCCCATTCCCAAAACATACCGGGGTGCTCTCCATGACCCTCACTGGCGTCGCGCCATGCTCGAGGAATTTGATGCTCTTGTTGCTAACAGAACTTGGTCACTTGTTCCTCGACCATCTCGCGCTCATGTTGTTTCAGGGAAATGGATCTTCAAGCATAAGTTTCATTCTGACGGCAGCCTTGCTCGTTACAAGGCTCGATGGGTGGTCTGTGGCTATTCTCAACAGCCGGGCATTGACTTCAACGAGACATTCAGCCCCGTGGTCAAGCCGGCCACGATACGCATCGTCCTCAGTCTTGCCGTTTCACGGGCGTGGCCGGTCCACCAGCTTGACGTCAAGAACGCCTTTCTTCATGGCAATCTTGATGAGGAGGTTTACTGTCAGCAACCTCCCGGCTTCGTCGACGCTCGCTGCCCCGACTATGTGTGCCGTCTCCACAAATCGCTCTACGGTCTCAAGCAAGCTCCGTGTGCCTGGTACCAGCGTTTTGCTCATTTTGCACACCGATTGGGATTCGTTGCATCCAAGTCGGATGTCTCACTATTCATCTACAAGAGTGGACGTGACCTTGCTTACATTCTTCTATATGTGGATGACATTGTTATCACTGCCTCCACGGATCAGCTCCTTCGTCGTCTTACTCAGCAGCTTCACTCCGAGTTTCCCATGACGGATCTTGGTGCCTTATCATTCTTCCTCGGCATTGCTGTCACACGAACAGCGTCTGGTATGGTGCTCTCACAGCGACAGTATGCGTTGGATCTTCTCCAGCGTGCCGGCATGGTTGATTGTAATCCGTCGACTACTCCCATTGACGCCAAATGCAAGCTCTCGGCGCAAGATGGGTCTCTCCTTACTGATCCCACTGAGTACCGCAGCTATGCTGGAGCTCTACAGTACTTGACACTCACGCGACCCGACATCGCGTACGCTGTTCAGCAGGCTTGTCTCTATATGCATGCACCTCGCGAGCCGCATCTGCACCTGGTCAAGCGTATCCTCCGGTATATGAAGGGCACACTTGACCTTAGTTTGCACATCTCCTGCTCTTCATCGGCCTCTCTCACAGCTTACTCTGACGCTGACTGGGCCGGCTGCCCCGACACCAGACGTTCGACCTCTGGATATTGTGTCTATCTGGGTGACACTTTGGTCTCTTGGTCGTCCAAACGCCAGACCACGGTATCTCGTTCCAGTGCCGAGGCAGAGTACCGTGATGTTGCTCATGTCATAGTCGAGTGTTGTTGGATCAGGCAGCTTCTCGGTGAGCTTCATCATCCCCTATCGACTGCCACCATTGTCTTCTGTGATAATGTCAGCACCGTCTACATGGCATCCAACCCAGTCCAGCATCGTCGTACCAAACACATCGAGATCGACATTCACTTTGTTCGTGAGAAAGTGTCTCTTAGCGAGGTGCGGGTTCTACATGTGCCATCTTCACATCAGTACGCCGACATTATGACAAAAGGACTCTCATCGCAGCTCTTCTCCGAGTTTCGGTCCAGTTTGTGCCTCTTGCCATACGACGCACAAACTGAGGGGGGATGTTAACGCATTCCTTTTGTGTAGATGACTTTGTATAGGCATATGATCACCTACCGGATATGTACTGATTCGGCTAGAGATTCTCTTGATCTTCCTTGATGATCAAGCATTGTAATCTTTATATATATGGATGTCCAGCCACCCTACGAACACCACGCAAGTCGATCCTAAACCCTAGCCGCCGTCGTCACTTCCGCTCCGCGCCGCCCCCGGGGCGGTCGGTCTCCATGATCGCCGCCGGGGGCCGCGTCGCCCGTACCTAGGGTTCATCCACCGGTCGTGTTGACCGACTGCCCTAGAAAGTCTTTTTCCCGATCCTTTGATCTGGGTTTTCTCTCTCTCGCCGGTCGCTTTGATCGGCGTCTACCTTTTGGTTTTCCGGTCTATGTGATCCGGTTTGCGTCGTCCACCGCCGCTATAGACCCCGTGCACCTCTACTCCAACACCGGCGCGATCGGCCAGCTTCTTCACCGACCCGGCGGCCTCGTGCGTCGTCCGCGCGTCTGCTCGCCGGTCGCCCAGACCTGGCGGCCTCGCGCGTCGGCCCGCCGGTCGCCCCGACCCAGCGGCCTCACGTCATGCGGCGGCCCTTCACCGCCGCCGTTCGCGCGCCGGCCCGCCCGTCGATCTACGCCGGCCGTCACCGCCCTGTCCGACCGGGACTCCTGCATCACCCCGACCCGGTGGCCTCACGTCATGCAGCGGCCAATCATAGCCGCCCTACTGACCGCCGCCGCCGGCTTCATCTCGGACTCCGTCGCCACCACGCCTCCACCGAGCGGCGTCCCCGACCTCGCGCGCGATCGGTTTGATCACCTGCTCGCCGCCACGATCTGCCTCATCTACGCCGCGCGACTGACCTGGCCCGTCGGTTACGCGCGCCTTCGCAGGTCCCGTGAAGATCGTCCCCGAGTTCAGCGCGCCTCTCCACCGATCGAGCATCGGGTTGCCGTTGTGTCGCCCCGTCGGGCCGCAGCGCCGCCGCCCCGTGGTTCTTCTCCTGGCTGCACCGACCCGCGTCACCGCTGCGTCGCACCTTCGGGCCGTAGTGCCACTGCCCGCGGTCCCCCGCCTCCCCGAGGGCATCCGCTCTAGGTCGTCCCGTGGCTGCATCGACCCTCGCGCCGCCGCTGCGTCACCCCGTCGGGCCATAGCGAGCGTGGCACGCGGTCCACGCCACCATCCCGAGGCCGTCTCCGCGGTTGCACCGACTCATGAACCGCCGTTGTGTCGCCCCTTTGGGCCGCAGCGTCGCGGCCCGCGGTCCCCGCCGCCGCCCCGAGGTCTTCTCGCCGTTTCCCCGACCCGCCTGCCGCCGCTGCGTCGCCCCTTTGGGTCGTAGCGCCGCGGCCCGCGGCCCACTCTGCCGTCACCGCGCGTCGACCTCCCATGGTATGTGCCGCGCCGTCTCCCTTGGCGCGGGAACACCACCGTCCGTGCTGGTCTTCGTCATGATGTCGGGTTCTTCGCCTACTTCGAGCACCGCAGCCGCGCTTCTAACCTAGCCGCCGCCATCAGGCCGCTGCCACCGCTCTTCTTTGGCCGCCGCCGCCACTACCCACGTAGCCGCCGCCGCCCGTCCACCTCCTTCGTGTTCGTCCAGCACCAGCCCGTCGCCAGCGTCGCCGTCATCTACCCCAACCACTTCGTCTACTCCGACAACCGCAGGCGACATCGGCCCCACGCTGATTGACGCCGCAACCGTCGTCGCGTCCTTCTTTGCTGGCCTCTCTGACTTCTCCGACATGGCGTACAGCTTGTGCAGGTTCTCGTCCATGCATGTCGGTGCTGGCAACACCGATGCGTGCCTTCGTCCACGACGTGTCCCCGGGCCTGGCAAGCCTGGTGCGGCGCTCCGTCAACTTCATCTTCGTCCGTCTACGCATGCCCGGTGCTGGCAACACTGGTGCGTGGCTTCGTCCACGATGTGTCCCCGGGCTTGGCAAACCCGCCGCGACGCGTCGTCAACAACATTTTCTTCCCGGCGCACCCCTACTTCGACACCACTGCGCCCATGCTAACTCGGCGCCCTCTTCCGCCCGCGGCTCCACGGCGACTTCCTCGACACCGGCTACCCCGACTCAACATCGACCACGGAATTCTTCGCACGGCTACCTCGACCACGGCTCAACCACCCACGCTCTCGGCTACATCGACAAACGGCACAAAGGGCTACCGCCTTGCTTGAGCAACCTCGTCGGTTGTCACTCCAGTCACGACTCCGCGATGCGTCGACCGTTACGACTGTGGGGGGGGGTGTCCGTCGGCTTGCCTTCGGATTCTTCTCCAGTCTCACCGTCTGCGTCGCTACCGTTGTGACTGCGAGGGGATGTTGAGTATCGTGATTATTAGGAAAGACGAGATAGACTAGGATTTGTTCTGGCTTGTCTTATACTCTAAGTAGATCATTGTACTTCTATATATATGCCCACGAGGCTCAAGCAATACAATGAAAATTCCACCAATCCCTCTCTCCCTTCTAACCATGTCTGATACCATGTTAGAAGGGAGAGAGGGAGATTGGTGGAATAGTTTGATGGATGTATTACTAAGCCTCGGGGGCGAGTATATATTGAATACAGACTGGGTAAGAAGCGTCTCCTGAAGATAAGGTAGGAGACGGATTACAAATCCTAGACTACCAAATACAAGTATCCCAAATATATCTCTAACAGTGAGTGTATGCACGTGTATATGAGTGCTTGTGTTGTACTGATGTAAAAAAACAAAAAACAGTTCGAGCTCTGGACGGAAAAAACCGTGTCACCAGCCAACAACAAGATGAGCACGGGACGCTTCAGCGGGGACCCTATGCGTGCCTGACCTCCTTGCGGTCCTCCACGCCACGGGAGGAACAGAGAAGTAGGGTATGGGTGCTGGATGGGCTCGTGAGCTCGTCACAGAGGCGGCAGGGCGCACAGTGCCTCGTCCCGCCCCATATGCCCCCATACACCCCGCGCAACACGACACCGGATCAGCATCTCGTGTCTGTCTACGTCCAAGTGCTCCTCCTAGCACGGGCCACGGGTCAGTCACGCGATGTGATCGCCGTCCTTCCTTCCTCCTCCCTCCCTTCCCCTCATCATAACCCCGAATCTCCGCTCCGCGCGGCGCGGGCGTCTCCCTGCTGCTTCCCCTCCCTTGCGTAAAAAAACAGAGAGGCGACCGAAATCCTAAGGCTCGTTTGTTTCGCGTGGGACAGAGGGGTTTTCAGAGGATTAACCCCGCGAGGCCCAGAATCCTCGCAAAACCCCGTCGGTCTGTTTGATAGGCGAGGTTACATGGCCGAACCCCCTCGATTGCCCTTCGATCCCCTTCCTCCCACGCGGTTCACAACCCTCGAGGCCCCCCTCGAGGATTTGGCCGCCCGACTCGTCAAGACGCTGCCGCCCGACTCCTCCTTCAAGACATCACCGTCGACTCCTCCCCAAGACGCCGCCGCTGCCCGACGCCTCGACGCCGGCGATCTCGTCCGGCATACTGGACTTCTCCCCTGTGGTAAGTCCTCGCCTCGTCTCCCCTCTCCTCCCCTCGTCGTCTAGGGTTTTCTATCCGCCCGGCCATGGCTGCTACCTAGTCTCTCCCCGGCGACGCCGTCTCTGAGGTACTTGACCCCCCGCCTCATCCAAATTGCCCGTCACCAAGTTCGCCAAGTTCGCCCCCCTCGCTAGTGCTAGCGCACCCACCCTCGCTCGTCTAGAACAATGTGTGTTCGTGGACAAAGGCACAATGATAACTGGAATGGATTGAGCTGGGTATTATGGCTGAATAAGCAGATTATAAATTGTTGGCGGATTGATTGATTGCACAGTGCACTAGACCCCCAGTTCAAATGCCACCAGTTTTATGTACTAGGTTTGATTGGAAGATGCAGACAATTCTTACTTGAAGAGCAGGAGTAGTATGTGGTCAGGCATAACATCATGGTCTGATGTGGATGTTGGGAATCGTTGGATGGATGATGATTAGTGAGTAGTCGTGGTTGGTTGTACGAGGATGTTTCTCTGGTGCTGCTTGATCTGTTAATGGAACAATATCTGCTACTCTGAATTTGTGACGAATCATATTAAGCGTAGTTATATTTGATTTTTTATGTGTGTTGTGCTTGATGAATTTGGTCTGATGGTGACAACTAAGTGAGCTGAATATATTTCTTTGTTTGCCACTGATCTTATAACAACTAAGTGAGTTGAACATATAATTGATCAGTATATATGTTTGTGCACCTATGTTGGTCAGTATCGATCATTCGTGTTTTACCTTGACACTTGTTTTGGTCCCGACCTGTTTTGCTCTGCTTTTGAAATATTTGCGGCTGATCCGCCCCATGGTCTCTGCTTCATTCTGTGTATAAAGTGGTCTTCTTGATACTTATCAATCGTTATGCCTCATATCACCACTTGTTGAGCTGGAGAATTGATTCGTTATACCGTATCATAGTAAATGATATGCTACTATATAGTACTAACACTTGGATTAGTGAGAGAGAGAGAGAGAAAGCATTTTTGTTTCAGACCTTGTATAACAGCTTGAGATGATGTTGTGTTATGGCTCAGTCTTTCTTCAGTTATTCCTTTCGGTATATCACTGATCACTTTTGGTTCAGCCTGTTTAAAATGCATACCAGTTTAGCTGCCATTGTCTAGCCAGTGATAAGCAAGCTCCCGTATGCTATATTCGGTTAGTAAGATGGCAAGTACAACTAAAATGAAGCACTCTGAAGTGTGGCAGCCATGCATTAGATGTCTACATGCTAGTACATCTGTCCATGCTACATGGATACTCATTCGTCTACCGTTTTTCTCTGTCCATCTTTATTCACTTTTTCAGGCAGTTAGTTTTTATATTTTCACGTGTGTTTCTGCTCTAGACTTACAAAATTAGCGCTGAAGCAAGCCATCAGAGACAATTATTAGTTTGGCACCTGATCATGCTACAAAATTAGTGTGCCACCTGATCATGTTAATCATTATTCAAGTGGCTTGCTAGTTATAGCTATTGAGATGTACCGATTATAGCTACTGAGCTTTTATTTAAGCTTTGTTTCCCCTTGTTCTATGCAAACGAAGTGGAGTTCTCAACTTTGATATGTTCTTATTTTGACAGAGACCTGCCGCGTGGAATCTTGTCAGAGTGAACAAATTACTGCCGTCCTGAGATTTTATACTTTGTAGCAAGTTTTATCTTTGTTGTAAAATTATGTGGTGGCTGTGATGAATTGTTATTGCCGCGAAAGATTATGATGTTATGATAAATTATGATTGCTGGGATTTCCGATTCAAAGTCATGTTATTATGATAAATTATGTTGTTGTTGTGATGAGATATTAATTTCAAGTCATGCAAAATTATGTTGCTTGTGGCAACTTCGTCTCATATTTATTTGGTGACCTTCACAATTCTGTAGAAAGATATAAGGGGAGTTAGTTACATTGTAAAGATTGAATTTTTAAATGTTCTACACCATGTTATGTCAATATGATAAACCCTGCCTACCAAACAGAAATTTTAGACAAAGAGGATTGTGGATGAAGGGGTTTTGTGGATTCAAAGGGTTTTGAGGGGATTGGGTGGATGTGAGGGATTCACCAAATCCTCCCAAATCCCCTCCTCCTAAAACCTCTCAAATACTCCTCTACCAAACAAAGCCTAACGGCCTGCCGCCTCATCCCCTCCAGAGTCCAGACTGCTGCAGTCCACGCCGGGCCGGCCTCCCCGCCGGAGCAGGACATCCGCTACCCTCGCCGCCGTCCCCCCTCTGGAGGTCCGCATGGGCGTCGATTCTTCTTCCGCTGGTGAGGAAGCGCTGGCACTAGCTTGCTGCTATACAATTCTGTTCTGTTTCTTCCCTTCGCAAATCGAATCTGAATCTTCCTCTCTACTAGCAGCTCTCTCCATCATGGTAGTTAGTTGCGGGTTCGTTTCCTACGTGTGCGCCGCTACTAATCCTATCCATCACTCATAGGCGATCTCTCAGATGACCTCGACCCCATAGCAAACAGGGTAGAATTATCCAAGGAGCGGCCCGGCCTTGGCTGTCAGTTATACAGAACTAATACTACTGTCGATAGCAGTTTTATAATCTATAAAAGGAAGCAGAGATTTAGGGGGAAGTCTGAATCCCCAACTCCCTCCGTGGCTAATTGCGCCATTGATTCGAAACTTCAGAACTGAGACCACCATTAGCTGGGTAATTAGTTTCAGATGTCACACGATGCTGCAATCTGTTCTTGGTAATTAATTAATGGCTGGCCGGCTGCTCCTTTTTTCTCAGGCCTGGCAGGCAGGCCACAGCTTTCCCATGATCTCTGGTAAATGCATCATCTAGAAGTGCAAGCTAGGACCCTTTTTGCCGCCCTTGTGTGAAATATTCAAGGCTGGAAATTCTTGCTGCCCTGGTCCACACACTCTGGCTTCTTAAAAAGAACCTTGGACGCAGTAAATGTGAATCAACCTACCAATTCTCTGCCCCTCTCTTGAATTCCGTTGCATCTGGTATGCATCATTTCTGTGCAACCAATCGAACTCATCATCCACATTGTCTCTGTTGACACGAACGGAATTTGGTACTGCACCCCTGCACTTATGTTCTGCAGTTGTGTGACTGCAGATTGTCCGGTAGCCGGCACTTTGTGTTACAATGTTACTGCCATCAAGGACGACAACAATATGCTTATTTTGCTCCCGGGCTTGTCGTTGTCGCTTTAATATTTCCCCTCTATTTTGTGCATACCGCTCCTTTTCCATCCGATTCTTAATCTCATTACGGCCTGAGTAGATGAAGAATAGATCATTATACAGAAATATAACTGGGCCATGTAGGATGAAGTTAATCTTCATTACCTTGTGATACAACCAGCTATGTTTGTGCCCCACTGATCTCGGCAGAGGCAATTTTCTTCTGTTTGTAGGCCTCATGTCGTCTCTTGTTAATCTCATCCTTATTTTGTAGTAGATAGAGTACAGTTTTATGTTCAACTCCATCCCACTGTTTACCATCAAAGCTTTCTTATGGTGCCTCTGCAACCAATTGAATTCATTTTGCACTAATATACCTGGAATAATGCATCATGATGTAGTAGGTTGTAATACTATCCATGTAGGTATATCTCAGGGTGACTTTATTTGCCTTCATATGAATTGGAACTGAGCATTGGACGATCCATATGCAGCTTCATGAGGCATTTAGATGAAGTTTGTACAATGCTCATTTGCCAAGGATTCATGGAACGACGTCAGGTTTAGGTGAGGTACGCACATCAGGGATCATGTTAGCATATGGTCATGGCATAAGTCATCAGTTCCTACATTTTCCTTCTATAATTGCTCTTTTTTTTCATAAATTCAATCAATGCAATTGATGGATCACACGAACAGGTTGACAAATGAGCATGCATCTGCGGAGCAGAGGCGTCTTCTAGCCTAACGAAGTCTTGACGACAGCGGCGTCTAAAAGCCTTACGAACTTCAGATCAGAGAAGACCATGCACCTGTGCCGGTGAAGAGCTCGTCGTCGCTGCCGTGGCAGGGCGCCTGGACGGCTGCACCTGTGTTGGGGAAGAGCTCGTCGTCGCGGCCGTCGCTGGGTGACTCGTGAGCTCGTCGTCGCGGCCGTCGTCGGGTGCCTCGGCGGCTGCGCAAGGCAGCGACGGCGCACCTAAGCTGGACGCCTGGATTGATTCCCTGGATATACTCCCGCTAAGTTAGCACATTTGTTTCTGTATACGACTCTCCGTGTAAATTGGACGTGGTGGGCTGTTTCCTTTGTGCGGGTGTGGGCTCCCCGGTGCGGGCGTTGCCAGAGTTTTCGTCCGCCCTGGAAATCTGCTAAACGCACCTCGGTTGTGGGTTGGTGTAATCGTGACGGCTAGATCTAATTAAGCGATTTGATCGTGTGGCTGCAATTGATTGGGAATGTTATGTGTAGATTAGGCTGGGTGTGTTTAGCGTTGAATATGTTCTCTTGTTTAATAGTAGTAGAGAAAAATAAATAAAATCACGGGAAAGCAATTCGAGCTCTGGACGGACAAAACCCTGTCATCAGCCAACAAGAAGATGAACACGGGAGGACGCTTCAGCGGGGACCCTGTGCCTGACATCTTTGCGGTCCTCCACGCCACGGCAGGAACAGAAAAGTAGGGGACGGGCGATGGATGGGCTCGCAGAGGCGGCAGGGCGCACAGTGCCTCGTCCCGCCCCATATGGCCCATACACCCCGCGCAACGCGACACCGGATCAGCATCTCGTGTCTGTCTACGTCAGGGGCCACCGGTCAGGCACGCGATGCGATCGCCGTCCTTCCTTCCTCCTCCCTCCTTCCCCTCATCATAACCCCGAATCTCCGCTCCGCGCGGCGCGGGCGTCTCCCTGCTGCTTCCCCTCCCTCGCGTAAAAAAAAGAGAGAGGCGACCGAAATCCTAACGGCCTGCCGCCTCATCGCCCTCCAGACTGCAGTCCACGCCGAGCTAGCCTCCCCGCCGAAGCAGGAGCTCCGCTCCGCTCCCCTCGCCGCCGTTCCCCCCCCCCCCCCCCCCCCCCGAGGTCCGCACGGGCGTCGATTCTTCTTCCGCTGGTGAGGAAGCGCTGGCACTAGCTTGCTGCTATACAATTCTGTTCTGTTTCTTCCCTTCGCAATTCGAATCTGAATCTTCCTCTCTACTAGCAGCTCTCTCCATCATGGTAGTTAGTTGCGGGTTCGTTTCCTGCGTGTGCGCCGCTACTAATCCTATCCATCACTCATAGGCGATCTCTCATACGACCTCGACCCCATAGGAAACAGGGTAGGATTATCCAAGGAGCGGCCCGTCCTTGTCTGTCAATTATGCAGAACTATTACTACTGTCGATAGCAGTTTAATCTGTAGAAGGAAACAGAGATTTAGGGGGAGGTCTGAATCCCCAACGCCCTCCGTGGCTAATTGCGCCATTGGCTCGAAACTTCAGAACCGAGGCCACCATTAGCTGGGTAATTAGTTTCAGATGTCACACGGTGCTGCAATCTGTTCTTGGTAATTAATTAATGGCTGGCCGGCTGCTCCTTTTCTCAGGCCTGACAGGCAGGCCACAGCTTTCCCATGATCTCTGGTAAATGCATCGTCTAGAAGTGCAAGCTGGGACCCTTTTTGCCGCCCTTGTGTGAAATATTCAAGGCTGGAAATTCTCCTTGCCATATGGTAGTAGTAGTAGTAGTACTACCTTGCTGCCCTGGTCCACACACTCTGGCTTCTTAAAAAGAACCTTGGACGCAGTAAATGTGAATCAACCTACCAATTATCTGCCTCTCTCTTTTATGGTAACGTAACATGTAGCCAAAAGCGGCCACTTCTCATCGATAGACTCTCAGAGTTTCAGTTCCTGTTTCAGTAACGAGTTGTGGTCGTCTTGAATAGCCAACCCGTTCTCTTGGTTTCAAGTTTCCCGTTCGTAACCAACCCAAGGGACCTGTATCACCTTGCTTCTGAACTTGGGAGCATCCCTGCTCTGAAACTGTGAACCATGGGGTGTCGGTTGAACTGCGCGAAGAACATTACTGAAAAATTAGGACACCCTGAGACTCTGTGTAGTGTCTGACTACTACTGCTTAGACTGTGCATGCATTTTCTCATGTGGAAACGTGGGAGGTTAGCTGTTAGCACACACCCAGTTCTAGAACATACTGATTTAAATCCTGAACAGAACCGGGATTATCCGATCCGTGTTTTATTTAGCCTGGATCCATGTGAAATCTTTATTTTTGGTAGCTGGAACTCAAAACATTTATCATGTTGCATTGTGGGAATTCCATTTTAACTTGCTCTTTTGCGTAAAAAACGAATGTTAAATGACACCTAATTTCTGCATATGGAATAGAATGCTTACTAATTGTATTTTAATTTTCTGCTACAAGTGGTAATATCGTGTACTGTTTGTTATGGTACCGCGAAGATAATTGTTTTTTAACAGCCCATTCCTTTTCAGGCGTTTCACTACATTTAAACACGCAGAATGCCTCGAGGGCGAGGCTCGTCTGTGTCAACACACGAGAAGCCTACTGTTGATGCAGCAGTCGATTCTGATAAAGATAACAGCAGGCATAAGAGGAGCGCTTATTTGTTGCTGGGGTTGTTTATACTTTTCTTTCATGGATCCTGGTCTGTTTACCGTATGCAGTTTGCAAATCTTCCTTTGCCCCTTGGTGCCGAGCAGGCTGGTAAGCGGGGCTTCTCAGAGGCTTCCGCCCTTAAGCATGTGAAGTACTTGACAAGCCTGGGTCCTCATCCAGTTGCTTCAGATGCCCTCGATCTTGCTGTGCAGGTTGTCCTTTCAAGCTTCTTTTCTTTTGCATTTTTAACAGTTTTTACTTACAATTCCAGTCTTCAGACCAATTATAACATTGCTGTTAATGTTATTTTGCATTGATATGTTCGAAACATGGGTGCTCGCTGACACTTTCCAGTTTGGATGGAACTAGCTGTTGGGTGTTGAATGTCGACACTGATTGTAGTGTCCTGTTTAATTAGTAGAGCTCTAGTAGGAAAGAGGCTTCTTAAGTCTGCATTTTATGTTGTCGTGTTACAAAATATATTTCTAAGTCATGATAATTAGTTATGTGGTTGGGGTAAGCTGGAGCACTTACTTTTGGGCTGTATTTTGTATGTTTGTTTATATTTGATCAAACAGTTCTATTTAGTGATAAAAATCTGTGTCGTGTGAATGAATAATTCTACTAAGCTCATATTTCTTTATTATTATAATTAAAAGGGCACCTAGAAACTTCCATGTAAACCAGGAATAAATTGCATGGTGGATCACTGAACATATGCACCGTGCAAGTGGTTCGTTTAGCCACAATCTGTAGAAAAGGCACATCTAGGTAAGCATGGTGGGTCACTGAATTTATGCAGCATGAGAGTGTTTCGTTTAGCCACGGTATGTAGAAAATGCAATTCTAGGTAAGCATGGTGTGTCACTGAACTTGTACACCGTGAGGGTGGTTCGTTAGCCCATGGTACGCAGAAAATACACATTCAGAAAAAATAATCTTGAACACCAGGTCACTTAAGTGCGTTAACGGGGCCATGCCAGGTCGAAGCTAGTGCAGTCAGACACTGCGAATACATTGGACGACAATTCTTGCCAACTCAATACCTGTACCATAACCAAGATGCAAAAGGCAACACCTTCGTTGACTTCTCTCAGGCTCTCAGCCCTTCCACCTTGCAGTCACCAACCTGATCATGGCTGTTAGTTGCTAATCTCGTCCATGCTTCTAGCTGGAAGTCAAGACAAGCTTAGCTGTTACTTTGACCACCAGAAGTGCACTCCCACACCAGCCATGGAGGCACTGGGGGTTGAGAAAAAATTGAGGTCTGGGGTTTGGGCATAAGAACTAGAAAGGGGATTTAGTAGAGAATAATCATTACAGTACAAGTTAAAGTGAGGAGCCACCTAATTATTTCTTCCTCTTATCTTTCACTTTTACTGTTTTTTCAACCTTTTCTCCCATCTGGATGGTGTTATGATACAATCTCAGTTTATCGTGTGCTATTTTTGTTTGGAACTTATCATTTTTCTACAGCTATTTTTAGTTGCACTATCCATCTTGACATGTCCACGCAATAGTATGTGTATGCAGAAGCAGAGAAAATAAAGAAGACAGCTCATTGGGACGTTGATGTTCAAGTGGAGCTGTTCCACACAGATATTGGTGCAAATCGTCTAGCTGGTGGTCTTTTCAAGGGAAAAACACTCTTGTACTCAGACCTTAAGCATGTGATCCTCAGAATTGTTCCCAAGTATTTACCGGAAGCTGAAGAAAATTTGATTCTTGTCTCTTCTCATATTGATACAGTTTCCACAACGTAAGGCTCTGTCTTCTCCCTTATGAGGCAATTTTTCTTCTGCTTTGCATTATGTAATGTAATCAATATGCTTAATCATCAGCATGTTAATTGGTTACATCAGATACAAAGAGTTTCCACATGCCTTTTTGACACTTAGTGGTCCAATTGGTATATTGCTTATTTATTTTTGTTGAATGTAATATGCAATAATAAACTTGAGTACCATGTTATTATTCAACTGAGGAGGGGGTGGGTGCAGAGGGTGGATTAAATGAAATGTATGCGATCTAAGTGAGCTTAAACAAATATATGGCTCAGTCGTGCACGGTTCTTTAACTATAAGCAGGAGATATCGAGATCTAAAATTTGCTAAGGATAGCTTGACAGCACATGAAGGTTGAACGAGAATATAGCTTTTGAGGCATGTTTTTAAGGAACAATTATGTGATGATGAGTTTTATGAGTAATTTAGCAGGTTTTCAGACTGTTCAAGTGTATATCTAGTGTTGATAGGATTTAAATTTATTGACACACTAATGCTTACACATTGCAAATATGTGTACTGTAGCAGACCAACTCTTGTAAAAACTTTCACTTTTTTTTCCTTCCCCGTTGTCAGTTTTTGAGAAAAAAGAACCTCGAACTTCTATTCTTTTTCAGGGAAGGTGCCGGAGATTGCAGTTCATGTGTAGGAGTCATGCTAGAGATGGCACGGGGAGTGGCTCAGTGGGCGCATGGGTTCAAGAGTGGTGTCCTGTTTCTGTTCAACACAGGGGAAGAAGAGGGTCTTGACGGGGCCCACAGTTTTATAACTCAGGTTACTATTTTCATATGTTACACATAAATCATCTTGTAACTGGTACATAGGTCATTGTCGTTATGCTCCATAATGTAATTTACTAATATTTGTGCAGCACCACTGGAGAAATTCAGTACGTTTTGCTGTCGATCTGGAAGCTATGGGTATCAGTGGGAAATCCACCCTTTTTCAGGTCGGGTTCACGATTTATTTACAGAAATTATGCTTGCATTTGCAATTGTAACAATCATGTAGCTGTTCTAAATTTTAGTTTGTTGCTAATGCCTAATGATAGTAAATAAGGTTTCTGAACATTTTAAAACCTGAGTTACTTTGTCGCCGATGCATCAGATTTTTTTCTTTCTGTTTTCTAATTGCTGTACATTGTTCAATTTGTTACAAAAGCATTGATTTTGAACCTTTTCGCGTACCTTTTTTTTTCATATACAGGGTACTCACCAATGGGCTTTGGAGAGCTTTGCTGCTGTAGCGAAATACCCATCTGCTCAGATAGCTACACAGGTAACACATTGTGTTTATTTGATTCTCGGTTTTTGCTGTCCTAGAGAGAACATTTTTCGTTTTTCATAGAGGTTCATTTACCCTGTCAGGTGCAGTCCGCATACATTATTGGCCATGTATAGAAGTTTGAGTGATTTACCTGTTCCAATTATTGTTGGGTAAAAAATAAAATTATATTTTGGCCAGAAGCGGGGAACACTGGATCATAACAAATAACTATAGCAACTTTGTCACGTTTCCAGCAACTCTGAAATCAAGCAGCTCAGAGCAACATGGAGTGAATTGCCCTATTTAATTCACCTTTTTATAAGAAAAATGAGGGACATGATTGTTTCTCATCCACCTTACACCCACTTGTTGATCCTAACACAAAACTTATAGAAGAAGTTTCAACTGATATCCTGTTGCTAGAGTGAATGAAGACAGTTCGACGTGTCACTTTACTCAACCAGCATAGTTCAATCTTAGTTTGTCTTCGTAGGAGGTTGCAAATATGACACGACGTAAACTTGTAATTGCAGGATGTTTTCCGTTCTGGAGCAATAAAATCTGCTACTGATTTCCAAATATATGAGGAGGTTGCTGGTCTTCCTGGCCTTGATTTTGCATATACAGATACGACATCCGTGTATCACACAAAGGTTTGCTTGATGACTTGATCTGTGTATGTATGTACTATTTGTTATGAACATGATAAATAACATATCTATATCATCTACTCGGTGAAAGAGTCTACCGCTCGTACTTGTTTGAAGGGATAGAGATTATGGACCTTGAGATTAAGCCATGTTGCTGTCATTCGCTTTTGATGCAAAAAGGAATATAACGAGTATACATGTTTCCGAACCAAAAGTAGCTTTTTGATAGATTACAAGGTGGAAACATCACACGTGAACTTCACTTTTTGAGGATCCAGCTGATTGTTCCACAGTTCCTCGTAGAGTATGAATGCATCGATTGATGCAGAGGCCGGGGTTTTAACCTCCTTTTCTAGAAAAAAGAGTATGAATGCAAGCTGATTAATTCTTAAATGAATCCAGCCATTTGTTTCCTAGTGAGATTTGATTACAATAATTTCATTGCCATGAGATTGTATTTCTATCTTCCAAACAGAAATTAGAACGAGGTGATAGCTTCCCTAAAAAAGAGAATGAGGTGATAGATTTAGATGTAATGGTATCTGTAACTTTTGTCAATATTTTGAGTGTAGATCGAGGTCAACAGAATATTGTGGTGGCAGCTTCAATCTACTTTTTGGTGCCAAGCATTGTAGTTGCTTGCTCGATATTTCATTGCTGTCTTCTGTGCAGAATGACAAAATGGAGCTCCTACAACCAGGATCCCTTCAGCATAGTGGAGAAAATATGCTTGCCTTCCTACTACATGCTGCTTCATCACCAAAATTTATGAAAGATGCGCACCAGGCAAAGCAAGACAGCACAGAGGAGAAGAAGGCTATTTTTTTCGACATTCTGGTATATCGTGTTAAAATAATTTTGTTATCAAATATTATGACTGTACCATGCAATATCTGATTTTTTTTCATTAAGCTAAGCAAGCACATGTATAGCTTTTGCTTTTCGTAAGTTCCTGTGGGAATTTTTTTATCTCTATAGGTCTTCATATGCTAATTTTTCAGATAATAAAGGACTATAAGAATTTAACCAATTTTATAATTCAAAATTATTTGCATGCAGTAACTCAGGCAACAGTAAGGCCAATGAATGGTGTGTGAATTCCTTATCATCAGCATTTTTTTATGAAACAAAGATGTATTCGTTGAAGAAAAATCTTTGTCTGGATGGTGTGTGTGATGTTTGGGCGAAGTTAAATTTGTCTGGATGGCAAGATATAATGGGGGGTATGGGTATAACTGGGGCAAAGAAGAGAAAATAAATGGCTCATATTTTGTCCTATTAGAAATAACGCTATATTTTACATCATATATTGCTTTGAAGTATGACCCAATTCTTAGATGAGTTGCCTATCTTTGATGGCATGGTATGTTCTTTGATTTTGTTTGCTTAGAGCAATGAAGTTTTTGCATGGCACCCCCCATGCCTTACCTCCTTTTGAGTATCATCTGGAGTGCCATGGTTCTGTCACCAGGTCATACCATGATTCGAACTAAACATCAGAATTAGATTTGAAGCTAGGATTAGATATATTTCTGTGCTCCCGGCACCATATGATTCCTCAAAAAAACTCTAGTGCTTTTGATGATTGGTGTTGATTGGCTTTGCTGGCATAAATTTAGAACAATGGATTCCCTCAAAAGTAAACTTAGACTATGATATGAACTATCTGCAAAAAGAAAAGTGCACCTGGGAAACAGGCAAGATATTTGTTCGTATCTGGAATAGAATGCAGATTTAGGTAGTACGATTTCTTATTCAACTGAATTTTCTTTTGTTTCAGCTTCTCACTTGTATGTTACTACTTTTGCAGGGCAAGTACATGGTGGTCTATCCACAGCGACTAGCAACCATGTTTCACAACTCGATAATATTTCAGTCACTTCTGATATGGGGAACATCACTGCTTATGGGCGGACGTCCTGGTCTTGTGTCCTTTGGAATATCATGTTTGAGCATTATTTTGACGTTGATATTTTCTATCTTCTTACCGGTTGTGGTGGCATTTGCCCTGCCGCGTATTTGTCCCTTTCCTGTTCCATTTGTTGGAAATCCGTGGTTAGTTATTGGCTTATTTGGTTCACCTGCACTGCTTGGCGCATTCATTGGTCAGCATTTTGGATTTATTCTCCTGAAGAGGCACATTCAAGAAGTGCATTCAAGAACAAAGCCAGGTCTAACTGGTAACACAATGGATTACATTGTTGGCCTGGAAGCTGAGAGGTGGATTTTCAAATCTGGTTTTATCCAATGGCTTATAGTTTTGATACTCGGAACCTATTTGAAGGTCGGAGCATCCTATATAGCACTCATCTGGCTTGTTTCGCCTGCTTTTGCATGTAAGTTGGGGTGACTATCTGAGAGTTAATATGTTGATATTCAACTTTGAGTATTAATGGCTGTTGTTTCGTTGCAGATGGTCTTATGGAAGCAACACTAACTCCTGTGAGGTCACCTAAACAGCTTAAGGTCTTTACATTGGTCCTGGCTTTGGCTGTGCCAGTTATGTCATCTGCTGGTTTGTTTATTCGCTTGGTAGATGTGATGGTTGGCAGTATTGTACGTGCTGATAGGTAAATATCTAGAGCCTGCGACGTCCAAACTTGTTCTTATTTTCTCATTTGCTGTGTCAGTTAGGGCCATGATTAGTTTTATACTTAAATGCTGTTAACGGAGAGTATTGTGTCAGTTAATCTATGCTAACCAAACTAATTTCAACCTCGGTGCACACTTATGTATGCAGGAACCCTGGTGGACTACCAGACTGGCTTGGAAATGTAGTAGTTGCTGTTGCCATCGCTATAGTCGTGTCCTTCACGTTTGTGTATCTTCTTTCATATGTCCATATTTCAGGTAAACCATATCATGCTTGATATATCATCACATTTTGCTTCCGTTACATGACTTATCAATTTTTGTTTTCTTGTTTAGATTTTTTTTCTTCGATTTGTGACATATACTGTAAGGGGTGTGTTGGAATGATCACTAAATATTGCCCCTCAAACTGTCATCATGCTTTGTCATTCTGTGTTAAAGTAATGCCAAAATGGTGCTAAATTTAGAGGCCACCAAAGGGTGATCACGAACCCACACTAAGAAAATACTAAAAACCAAAATTACTGAGCAGCTTCAAAGCTAAAATAATGTGAGGAATGATCATAGGTATGTTAGATTGTGGTTTTCCCTGGTCAGAAGAAGGCTCCCCTCCCTCCCTCTCTCTCAAACATCGCTGTACTCAACAGCTATCATTGCATCCAATTTTCGTACTTCTCCAATATGTACATACATCTGCGGCCTTCTGTTTTATACATAACACATCGAAATGAGCTCATATCCCAGATAATGTTTTCTGCAGGTGCGAAAAAAACACTTCTTTCTGTGTTGTGTGCATTCTTTGGTCTTGCCCTTGTACTGGTATCAAGTGGCATTGTTCCAGCATTCACAGAGGATATTGCTCGTTCTGTAAATGTAAGCATTGCTATGAAAACTTTGACCACTGATATTGCTTTAAATATTTAGATTGGGAACTTGGAAGATCATGTGCATAACTTGGTCTCGAGAATTACTTTCAAAATACTACTCCCTCCCGGTCCATATTAATTGTCACTGATTTAGTATAACTTTTGTACTAAATCAGCGACAATTAATATGGATTGGAGGGAGTATAATTTTGTTGGTCGTTATACATATATTGGAATAGAAACTTGTGGTCAAAATTATATTTTGAAGACCGTGTTAATATACAGAACATCACTTTTTCGTGTATGGGAGGGAGTATGAGTTTATCTTGACAAATGGTATCCTAATATTTTGAGTCGGTGTTTAACTGTTTTTACTCATATGATATTGTCACGTGATTTCCATAATTTGTCGTCATTTGCTATCTTTATAACCTGAAAATTATATTTTTTTTATTTTAGAAAACCCAGTATCCTTTTAAGATAATCTCTTATGCATATCATAAAGGAGAAGCCTGTTCTTCAAAGAAATTTGGAAGTAAATGTTTACCCCTTCCAATTGAAATATAAGTTATTGTAGTTTTGTGTCTTAGGATTAAGGAATGCAAGAAATGACTTTTGTGTCCTTCAAACGTTGACAAACACAATGAATTATCTTACACTGCCATTAACCGTGTAGTATCAATTGCCTATGTAGAAATGCCAATTGTTGAGCAAGGGAATAATAGGAAGAAATCAAGAAACAGCTTAAATTGTCTCGGAATTTCAATTTTCATAAGCATAAAACAACTTATATTAGCAAATAATTTCTTGGATGTTCTTGAAAATTTGCTTGCCTGGAATTGTCATAATGTTCCCCATATTTGTATTAAAAAGCTCATACTAGCAATGAATATAACTGATTCACTATTTCCTCAGGTTGTGCATGTTGTTGATACTACAAGAATGAATGATGGAAGCACAGAACCATTATCCTACGTTTCCCTGTTCTCGAACATGCCTGGAAAGTTGACACAGGAATTGATGGACCTAAGAGGGGAAGAGTTTTCTTGCGGAAGGAATATGACAACTGATTTTGTGACATTTACCGTGAAGTATGGCTGCAGGAGTTACAAAGGGAGCAATGCTGGATGGAGCAAATCAGAAGTCCCAGTGCTCCATGTTGAAAGCGATTCTGCTGCCGATGATGCCCGCAGAACAGTAGTGTCAGTTGATACCAAGTCATCTACACGGTGGTCGCTCGCAATCAATATGCAGGAAATCGATGACTTCACTGTTCAAGGTGAGTTACAATCGAATAGGTCGATAAATCTAGGTGAAGTTTGCTATTTGCCATCTAACTGATCTCTCCATGCGTTATTTTACTCAGTGGATTCAGATAAGTTGGTTCAACTGGGTGGCAAGAGCGAGGTCGATGGATGGCACACGATCCAGTTTGCAGGCGGCAAGAACGCACCAACAAAATTCCAGTTAACCCTTTTCTGGTCAAGTAATGCGACACATGCATCTCCAAAGGAAGCTAACGCAGAAGACCCTCCTCTCCTGGTAAAACTAAGAACGGACGTGAATAGGGCCACGCCGATGGTCGAGACGGTTCTCGAGAAGCTTCCACGCTGGTGTGCAGCTTTCGGCAAGTCGACATCCCCTTACACGCTGGCGTTCTTGACCGCTCTTCCTGTCAATATTTAGGCGACGCACATTGTGTGCCCCAACATTGTAGGGTATTAACAGTTTGACATAGTGTTGATCTACGCTGTATCTAGCCATTCGTATTAGATTCAATTGCATTCGTAGCTTCAGAACGTACACCAAAACTGCCGCAGCAGCTTTGAGTTCAAACCTGGAGGGCGGTCCTGTGTCAAAAATGTGTCTGATGAATAAACGGTGGGTCTGTTTGATGTCGAAAAACTTGAGGTTAGAGTTGTGGTTGCAATAAAGACTGGTGTTGTTTGACGTTACATATGGAGACAATTGAATGGGCATGGCCAGATCTGAGACATTCTGCATTGTCGATTTTCTGATTGGTGTGTATAGTGATAGTTTGGTCCCGTGTCTGGATCGTGGACAAAGTTGGCTGTTCCAGTCCAAACTTGAGAAAAGTGTCGGCTCGATCATGGGACGATGAACATGGATACAGTTGGGTGTTACTAAGTGTGTTACTTTCTTGGAGTCCCCACTGGCAGTGCCAGCAGTAGACTATCCAACAATCCAGACAGGTACAGTAGCTCTTCACAAGCTATTAGTGCCTCAAGCATGCAGTGCTCGATCCATGCTTCTGATAGGAGTGCTATACCCGAAGTTCTGAAGAAACAAGAAAGCCAAGAACTATGGACGTATCTACTCAGCGGGTAGAGGTCGAAGATTAAGTAGCAAGCATGAATACGGCTAAAGACAAGGTATAACTACTCTAAAAAAACATAGTATAACTGAGTGGCGCGGAAGCAGTGTGCCGCGTGCTCATAGAGAAGTCTGAAAACCTTCATCTGAAACGACGCCCGATCCATATTACTTGTCTTAGATTTGTTTAGATTAGATACGCTATTTTCACAAAAATTGTGGATGATGCTCCGAGGAAACAACTCAAATCCCAAAAGGACGAATAATACAGTACTAGCAGTACTCCCTCCGTCACGGTTTAGAAGGCGCATTTGAAAATTCTCTAGGACCTAGGTGGTTATCTAATGGTTGTGAGATAGGCTAAAAAAATAGCATTCACACTACGCATGCATATAGAAATAGTATATCGGAGTACTAATTAGCTACTAGAAATAAATGCAATGCGCCCTAAACCTTGTCTGTTGTGAAAACGCACGCAAATTTAACTGTGCCTTCTAAACTGTGACGGAGTGAGTAGTAACAAATTATACGTGTCCATGATCCAGAGATTGACTGAAGCGAGCAGACCACCCATAGAGGGACCCGAGGATACGTTGCCATCATCAACTCGTGGATTGATTAATGCGCGCTGCTCCCGGCGCACAAAAGACGGTGAGGGCAGCAGTACCCGAGGCCGTTCGTGCGCATGGAGTCTTCCATTCCACCCGCGCTCGCGCCCAACCGAGGCCTTGACAAACAAGAACGCACGCTCTCCTCCCCTCCCTTCCACTAGTTTCTTTCTCTTCTCCCCGGGAACACCGCACCGAGCCCCGGCACCGGAGCAACTCCCGCCGGTTTTCCGTGTCCGAAGCTCGTCGTCACGTACTACTGCTACGCGGCCGGTCAAACCAGCATTTTTTACAGAAAAGTTTATCAACAGGGCGCGCGTTGGGGCGTGCGTGCGTGCAGGCGTCGGGATCGGCGAGGCCGTGCATGCAGTGTCGACCGATCCTGCATCGATCGCGATGTTTCCATGTCTCCCTGCTGTTGCTGTGTGGGCGCTGAAAGCAAGGCGTGCTACTACTAGTAGCTGGCTTTTCTATTTGGCTAGGCCAGCTAGATGCGTTGCGGTGCCTGCGGATGGGCTGTGGAGTGGTGCTGGGCTCAAAATTGGCACCCCACGTTATCGTGTTGCGTCCATAGGTTGCATGGTTTAGGATCGCTAGGTATAGGATGCTACGAGGATTGTTGCATGCGCACGCACGCGAGGTGAGGCGAGGGTAGACGCGCTGGAGACAGGGTTGCGTGGAGTGACTTCCTGGGGAGGAGGACAGCGCCACTACTGCACTTAATAGTGCATTTACTATAAGCTTATTAATCATGATCGTCACAAGGACACAAGCACTCTCTTGTGCCCACGGTACTTCAGTTTTCGCGGGAGAAGTACTAGTACTAGGAGTAACCTTGTATAGCTGCACCACCTGGTTCACGTTTGGGTCTAGTAGTATACTTGGTTCAGGTTCGGGTTTACCATATTCTTCTAAGAGGAAAAAAAAATAACCGGCTGGTTTTCTCGGTCCATTACCATATGGCAAACGTACACACACCACCGTCTTCTCTTCCCCCAGAGATAGACTCCATCACCTTCTTGGCACCTCGTCGGTGAGCCGCTGCGGGGTCAACGTGGGGGGACAGGCGTCAGATGGCGCCCCACACGAAGCGGCGGAACATTCGCTCGCCCAGTCTGCCCTGCCTGCCCGCCTGCCGCTCCCGCTCTCGTCACCGCGGCATCACCCACCTGCCATACCCTCGCCGACGGGATGCCAATTAATTAGTGCTCGACGGGAGGCCCGGCATGGTGCAGTGTGCCACGGCGCCCCCACCGCGCCCTCGCCCTCGCTGACTTCTTGACTCTCCCGTGCCTGCTGACTTCTCTCCCGTCATGTGATACAGCAACGGGTTAGCTGTCCGTGCGCTTGTGTTGCTTTGCTCAGCCCGACACGCCGGGCCGCACGCCCCGCGATCGCACCTGCGCACCGCACCCCACCCCACCGACGCTAGCCTTTCTTTATCTCGTACCACTTGCTTGATCTCTCATGTCATCTCACCTCTCGTTCTCGTGCCAACGTTTTCTTGAACATTTTCTCGACATCACGCACGAACGAGAGCTTGTAGAGTTGGTGCTGTGGTAGAAGCCAGCGGATGGACGTGTGCAGATGTGAATTATATGGTTCGACCGACGTCAATTTGCAAGCATCACTCCCTCGTTTCAAGGGAAAGCAACCGGCCGGCAGCAGACAGGAACGGGTGCACGCACCGGCGCCGGCGAGAAATAGATGCTGGAAAGAAACATTACCGTCAGCAGACAGACCGCGACCAACCGGGGCATACGGGCACCAGCAAGCACCGCGGACAAACTCTGTGGTTATTTTTCATCAAGTGACAAGGACCCTTCAACCGTGCAGTAGTTGCTTTGCTTTCGCTTTGCCATTTGCAGCGGTGGCTTGGACGCATCTCTCACCCACGGTGCCGCAACGCAGAGGTGAACGAAAGTTTTCCCAAGGGTTTGTGTACAGAGACGGGAGCTCTCACGTCCCGGCCGGCCTCCGTGTGTGGTTTGGAACGGAGAAGCGTGCGTGCATGGCCTCTCTAGCTCATCGGAAGAGGCTGTTACAGTACTGTATATGATGGTGGTTTGGGTCCGCGTACCATTGACAGGCATACTTTTGCAATCCCGATGGACAAGCCAAGCAGTTAAGTCCACGATTAATTAGTGCGAGCACGTACTACAAGCCCAACACTTGCGGCAGCAAGCGTGGCAACTTGCACCCCAGGTCCTAAACCTGGCTACCAAACCTTGACCCGCCATCATGTCCTCCCCGAAATTGCTCTGCGCACGTTCAAATCTTCCTAGTACTACCTCCGTCCGGTTTTTTTTTCTGTCTTTCGTGTTTTGTGTTAAATTTTCATAGTATATTTATTTAACTAATAACAAAATATTAATGCATGTCACAAAAAGTTGTATCCTGAATTCGTATACATTTTTTAAAACAATGTTGAATTCGTATTTGACCATACTTTCCGATGATATCATTTCTATACGGGATTGCTAAATCTCAGCCGACCGAGATGCTATATTCGTGAGATCTTACATTGGAGATTCATGCATTTAAAAAAATCTTTTCCTTTTTTTGTGTTATGTCACTTGAGTGAGATTTAAGAGCATCTCCAGCTGCGCCCCCAACAGACTCTCCCCAGGCGTTTTTGCCGCGCTGGCGCCGAAAAAACGGCCCAGTCGCTCCCCAGAAGCCCGTTTTTCGCCGGGTCGGGCCAAACTGGTGCCGGCGGACCCAGGCAGAACCCGGCGCCCTGGGGGCGTCTGGGGCGCCGGCACAAGCGAAAAGGGCGCATGGGTCCGCCCTGTCGGCGAGTCGAGCGCCTCTTCCCGCTTTTCCCCACTTCCCTCCCATTTTCTCCATTCCTCCCGCCAATCTCCCTCCCGCTCACCTCCCAGCCGGTCGCCATGCCACCGAAGAAGTACGTCGTCCCCCGCGCCGCGGCAACCGCGACCGCCTTCGTCGCCCAGCCGAAGCAGAGGAAGCCGAGGGCGCCGCCGTCCAAACCCCCGGGCATGACAAACGCCGACTGTTTGTTCCTCCGCGCAGTTGCTGCGCATGTTCGCCCTGTATCGGCAGGGCAACAGCGAAGCCGAATTCAAGTACCTCCACGTTTACAAGCGCATTGACAAGTGGGCGGAAGTCCGGCGCACCCTCGACAAGGCCAAGGAGACCTACAAGCCGGACACGCCGACTCCGGGCGCGTCAGAAGGGCGACTGGACGGCAACAAAGGTGCCAAGAAGTGGAAACACGTCGACGCGGCCACCGCTCAAGTGCAGGAGTCCATCGAGCACTGCCTCGCCGACGCACAGGCCCGGGTCGTCCTTAATGAAGAGAAGACCGACACGCGGTGGTCGGCGTTGATATCGAGCAGCGCCGCCAAGCTCGACCTACTCTGGACCAACATTGCCGCGAAGAAGAGAAACACTGACCTGGCTTTCCCGTTGGGCGGGGCGGACATGCTCCAGAGCAACGACGAGGCGTTCAAGGCGTGGTGCTTGGCGGAGCGTGGCCTCATCCTGAACCAGCTTTCCTCGAGGACGCCGCCCACGCCCACGCCCCCGCCAAGCCCGAGCGATGATGCCGCCGAGACTCCCCGCAGCACAGAAGCCACACCGACGCCGCCAAGCACAGAGACCCCGCCAAGCCCGCGCACGCCGACTCCGCCGACGCCGGAGGCCGACGTCGCCGTCTGATGCGCACGCGCGTCCTTTCTGGTTTTTGTACGCCGAACTTTTCATTCGACCGCCATACTTGTGGCCGCTTGATCGCCGGATTTGTGGTGTCTACTTTGTGCGCGGGAATGACTACGTTTGAATTTGCCGCGGCTGGGGGGCGGCGCCTGGGGGCGTGGCTGGGAGCTAGGTCGCCCCTAGGGGCCAATCTAGCGCCGGTTCGCCCCCAGGCCGCTCTTTTTCAGCGCCCTGGGGGGCTGAACGGCTGGAGATGCTCTAAGTCTGAGACCTAACAACACCTTTTTTTTATGTATAACTTACATTTTATTAGTTAAATCATGATAGAAATATAAACCTAAAATACAAGGGTGACTAAGGGCATCTCCAACGGTGACCCCCAAACAACCTGCATACGTTCGAACCGCGAAAACCATCTAACACGGGCCTGTATCGGTCCATGACACTGTCCGGACGTACTTTCTCCCACAAACCGCACACAAACCGGGGGTGGGCTTTACGTGCGTCCGGACAGCACCCAAGCCCGCTTCTGACCATACTGGCCCACCCAAACCCCCACCTCCTTCGTCGAGCGTGTTCTCGCCCGGTGCCAGCTGCCCATATTCATGCCGCTTTAGAGCGCGCCGCTCCACATTGAAGACGGCTCAGGGCGGACGCGACCTCTCATTGCCTCCGTCATTGAAGCGGCGCGCGCAACCGCTACACGCCTGACTGAACACGCATCCTCGGCGCTTTCAAATGCCCCAATTAAACCCGAAGAAGCCGAGAAACCTACTCCGGCCGCACGTTCGTTCATGAGCGGGCTGGCATTAAATACCATGTGAGGCAAGCTCCTCCCGTCCACCCGTTATTTAAAGGAAGCAGACTCCAGGTAAGAATCGCATCACTCCGATGCTCCCCGTCTCCTCCTTTCACCATTTTCTCCACCCTTTTGGTGGCATCCTACGAGTAGGGTCAGCAGTTCTCCGGCATAAAAGTCAGTTGGGTGGCCAACCGAGCCGGTCGGATACGAGCGAGGCCGCTCGCTGCTCCACCTCCCTCGTCAAGCCCGACGGAGCAAGTTACCGCCCCAAGTCGATGCGTGCTTTAGCAACTCGCCGCTCTAGGCCAGCTCGCGGAGGAATGACGAGTTGTGCCAGGCCGACACAGAGGGGCGCCGCCGTGTCGTATCGCGCTTCCCGTGCCTGTGACCGCACCATCCGTTGTCAACGTGCGCGTAGCCGCGCGCTGCCGACAGAGGAAGAAGCCGGCTGCACGAACATCGATGAGGTGGCGGCCAACACGTCCGTGTCGGTCGCCATCATCAAGGAGAAGTAGAATACGGGAGGCCGTCGTCGCTTGGGTCCCATGAAGGCCATCGCCGAGGCGACGCCGACATACATAGCTGGTGTCTTGCCCTCTTGGCGGCCATCGTCGTCCCCTTACCCAAAAACCAACTTTGGTCTGTGTAGTGTAGGGACCCTTCCCCTCCAGCAGAAGCATCAGGCGGCGGTTCCACTCTGATGAGTGGTGGGGAAGCGAGCCGCCCTTTGCGCTGAAGCATATACCTTCGGGCTCACGGCTGCCAAACATAGGGACCACGTTGGAGATCTGTCGCGGCCGGCAGTAGACTAGTCGAAGGTATCCATGCCGTCGGAATGGATATCCGCCGGCGCCGGCCGTAGACTAGTTTTATCTTAGTCCGATGTCGTTCTTAGTTGAAAATATGTCCAAAATGTAACCCTGTTCATTCGGTTTGTATGAAATTCGTCATGTTTATTGAAATCCGGCCATGTTTGCATGAATTTCATCCGGTTGATTCATAAAGTGTTTGAAATATATTCGGGCAGCGATGGATGGCGGCCTACCTATCCATGTCTACGGACGGATGCGGGAGGAAATTTTGGTGACCCCGTTAAAGATGGCCTAATAGAGCAGCAGGGAGGTAATACCAACACAGAAGCGCGACTGTTCCTATGCAATGTCGTATGCGCATCGTACACAATCATCGTATGTATGTGTAGCAGCACTCTTTACATCCATTTCCCTCGGCGCCATGCTCTCTCCCGTCCCAGCTGATTAAACATTTTTTTAATGAGGTAATAGCACCATGGATCCATAAACTTGCACAAGATGTGATGATTTAGTCCAAAACTCGCAAAATGTTACTAAGGACTCCCACAACTTGACCCCCTATGTGATGTTTTGGTCCACAACGAATCACAGATCGACGAGTGGCAGTCCAGAGGGTGGACCGGTCAGCACTGGCATTTTTGCACAAAGGGTCGTGCGTTTCGTCGATTCAACCCGCACTACGTACCGTTGTTGTTCCCGTTCCCCCACCCCACACGCACGCACACCTACCGTTGTTGCTCCTTTCTCCTTCCCGTTCCCCCTTATCCATCCTCTCGCTCTCCCTCTCCCTCTCCCTATGTCGTCGGCAGCAAGCTCCCTTCCCCCACCCCCTGTCCTTGAACCCTCGAACACGCATTTGCACAACTTCTGGCCATGGTTTCCTGGAGCGATTCTGGCAGCTCGTCCGATGTTGAGTCAGTCAGCAGCGAAGTGCAGGTTAGATCTCTATCTCTGGTAGGGTTAGGGTTTCTTTGGGTGTTCATATAGTTAGCAAATGAAGCTGATTTACTTTTGTTTTAGCTACCTGCCACCATTTTGTGCTTGGAATGGAGCGGCCTGGCCACAGATCTGAGTTCTAGATGTGAGCATGCATGTGTGTGTGAGAAGTTGGTGGCATTTGATTCAGTGGATAGTGGGAGGATATTCCTAGCTTGTGCACTGAAGGTTAGTAGCTAATTTCGTCAGTTTGATTCAGTGTTCAGTTAAGTTTGACAGTTCTGACAGTCAAATGCATATATTACTGTGGTGTTGACTGTTTGATTCACTATTTATGTTGTTGTTTATACTTGTGTCAGTTAACTGAATCTTGTTGTTTGTAGTTCTTTAAATCCACTGGATACTGTGGAGATCTTTCAGTTAACAAAATTTATGCATTTTAAAGTTTTGTAAATCTGAATTTGTGGAAGTTGACTAATTTTGCTCAAGTAAACTATATTTTCTTCATGTAAACTTAACATTTGTAGTGTAGTTGAGCCAGTTTTAGCTTATATTTTCATTGTATTGAATATTTTTCTTTGTTGCAAATTTGTAGAACATACCTAAATGCAGCTATCTGGGGTGGGTTGCCCCTAAGTGGCTTGCCCCTTTGAAGATGGGCCTAGCTAGGATCTGGGTCATGTATGAAGATGAGAACAAGCTTAGACTGAGGGACAATGTAGTTAATGCTGAAGAAAATCTTAGGGTTGTGAGAGAGAAGGAAAAGATGGAAAAAAGACTTGAGGTTTTTTAAGGTTGACTTCGCTCAAATGGTGGCTGAGAAGGAGCAAGCTCTGGCCCAACTAGGCAACACACAACTTGCTCTGTCTGACATGAAGGAAGATCTTGATAAGAAGATGTGTGGCAAATCATTCACAAACATTCATCATGTTGTGAGGGCCTGTTGGGGAACGTAGTAATTTCAAAAAAATTCCTACGCACATGCAAGATCATGGTGATGCATAGCAACGAGAGGGGAGAGTGTTGTCTACGTACCCTCATAGACCGAAGCGGAAGCGTTGACGCAACATAGAGGAAGTAGTCGTACGTCTTCCCGATCCGACCGATCCAAGCACCGTTACTCCGGCACCTCCGAGTTCTTAGCACACGTTCAGCTCGATGACGATCCCCGGGCTCCGATCCAGCAAAGCTTCGGGGAGGAGTTCCGTCAGCACAACGGCGTGATAACGATGATGATGTTCTACCGACGCAGGGCTTCGCCTAAGCACCGCAACGATATGACCGAGGTGGAATATGGTGGAGGGGGGCACCGCACACGGCTAAGGAACGATCACGAAGATCAACTTGTGTGTCCATGGGGTGCCCCCTACCCCCGTATATAAAGGAGCAAGGGAGGAGGGGGCGGCCGGCCTAGGAGGCGCGCGCCAAGGGGAGTCCTACTCCCACCGAGAGTAGGACTCCTTCTTTCCTAGTCCAACTAGGAGAAGGGGGGAAAGGAGGGAAGTGGAGAAGGAAGGGAGAGGGGGGCCGCGCCCCAAACCCCTTGTCCAATTCGGACCGGGCTTGGGAGGGGCGCGCGCCACCTCCTGGCTCCTTCCCACTAAATCCCATTAAGGCCCAATACTCTTCCCCGTATTCCCGTAACTCCCCGGTACTCCGAAAAATATCCGAGCCACTCAGAACCTTTCGGATGTCCGAATATAGTCGTCCAATATATCGATCTTTACGTCTCGACCATTTCGAGACTCATCGTCATGTCCCCGATCTCATCCGGGACTCCGAACTCCTTCGGTACATCAAAACTCATAAACTCATAATATAACTGTCATCGAAACCTTAAGCGTGCGGACCCTACGGTTCGAGAACAATGTAGACATGACCGAGACACGTCTCCGGTCAATAACCAATAGCGGAACCTGGATGCCCATATTGGCTCATACATATTCTACGAAGATCTTTATCGGTCAGACCGCATAACAACATGCGTTGTTCCCTTTGTCATCGGTATGTTACTTGCCCGAGATTCGATCGTCGGTATCTCAATACCTAGTTCAATCTCGTTACCGGCAAGTCTCTTTACTCGTTCCGTAATACATCATCTCGCAACTAACTCATTAGTTGCAATGCTTGCAAGGCTTATGTGATGTGCATTAACGAGAGGGCCCAGAGATACCTCTCCGACAATCGGAGTGACAAATCCTAATCTCGAAATATGCCAACCCAACATCTACCTTTGGAGACACCTGTAGAGCTCCTTTATAATCACCCAGTTACGTTGTGACGTTTGGTAGCACACAAAGTGTTCCTCCGGCAAACGGGAGTTGCATAATCTCATAGTCATAGGAACATGTATAAGTCATGAAGAAAGCAATAGCAACATACTAAACGATCGGGTGCTAAGCTAACGAATGGGTCATGTCAATCACATCATTCTCCTAATGATGTGATCCCGTTAATCAAATGACAACTCATGTCTATGGCTAGGAAACTTAACCATCTTTGATCAACGAGCTAGTCAAGTAGAGGCATACTAGTGACACTCTGTTTGTCTATGTATTCACACATGTATTATGTTTCCGGTTAATACAATTCTAGTATGAATAATAAACATTTATCATGAAATAAGGAAATAAATAATAACTTTATTATTGCCTATAGGGCACATTTCCTTCCGTCTCCCACTTGCACTGGAGTCAATAATCTAGTTCACATCGCCATGTGATTTAACAGCAATAGTTCACATCACCATGTGAATAACACCCATAGTTCACATCGATATGTGACCAACAGCAAAAGGGTTTACTAGAGTCAGTAATCTAGTTCACATCGCTATGTGATTAACACCCAAAGAGTACTAAGGTGTGATCATGTTTTGCTTGTGAGAGAAGCTTAGTCAACGGGTCTGCCAAAATTCAGATCCGTATGTCTTTTGCAAATTACTATGTCTACAATGCTCTGCACGGAGCTACTTTAGCTAATTGCTCCCACTTTCAATATGTATCTAGATTGAGACTTAGAGTCATCTAGATTAGTGTCAAAACTTGCATCGACGTAACCTTTTACGACGAACCTTTTTGTCACGTCCATAATCGAGAAACATATCCTTATTTCACTAAGGATAATTTTGACCGATGTCCAGTGATCTACTTCTAGATCACTATTGTACTCCCTTGCTTAACACAGTGTAGGGTATACAATAGATCTGGTACATAGCATGGCATACTTTATAGAATCTATGGCTGAGGCATAGGGAATGACTTTCATTCTCTTTCTATCATCTGCCGTGGTCGGGCTTTGAGTCTTACTCAATTTCACACCTTGTAACACAGGCAAGAACTCTTTCTTTGACCGTTCCATTTTGAACTACTTCAAAAACTTGTCAAGGTATGTACTTATTGAAAAAACTTATCAAGCATCTTGATTTATCTCTATAGATCTTGATGCTCAATATGTAAGCAGCTTCACCGAGGTCCTTCTTCGAAAAACTTCTTTCAAATACTCCTTTATGCTTCGCAGAATAATTCTACATTATTTCCGATCAACAATATATACTTATCAGAAATGTTGTAGTGCTCCCACTCACTTTCTTGTAAATACAGGCTTTACCGCAAGTCTGTATAAAACTATATGCTTTGATCAACTTATCAAAGCGTGTCTTCCAACTCCGAGATGCTTGCACCAGTCCATAGATGGATCGCTGGAGCTTGCATATTTTGTTAGCACCTTTAGGATTGACAAAACCTTCTGGTTGCATCATATACAACTCTTCTTTAATAAATCCATTAAGGAATGCAGTTTTGTTTATCCATTTGCCGGATTTCATAAAATGCGGCAATTGCTAACATGATTCGGACAGACTTAAGCATAGATACGAGTGAGAAACTCTCATCGTAGTCAACACCTTGAACTTGTCGAAAACCTTTTGCGACAATTCTAGCTTTGTAGATAGTAATACTACTATCAGCGTCCGTCTTCCTCTTGAAGATTCATTTATTTTCTATGGCTTGCCGATCATCGGACAAATCCATCAAAGTCCATACTTTGTTCTCATACATGGATCATATCTCAGATTTCATGGCCTCAAACCATTTCGCGGAATCTGGGCTCATCATCGCTTCCTCATAGTTCGCAAGTTCGTCATGGTCTAGTAACATGACTTCCAGAACAGGATTACCGTACTACTATGGTGCGGATCTCACTCTGGTTTACCTACGAGATTCGGTAGTAACTTGATCTGAAGTTTCATGATCATCATCATTAGCTTCCTCACTAATTGGTGTAGTAGTCACAGGAACAGATTTCTGTGATGAACTAATTTCCAATAAGGGAGAAGGTACAATTACCTTGTCAAGTTCCACTTTCCTCCCACTCACTTCTTTTGAGAGAAACTCCTTCTCTGGAAAGGATCCATTCTTAGCAACGAATGTCTTGCCTTCGGATCTGTGATAGAAGGTGTACCCAACAGTCTCCTTTGGGTATCCTATGAAGACGCATTTCTCCGATTTGGGTTCGAGCTTATCAGGATGAAACTTTTTCATATAAGCATCACAACCCCAAACTTTAAGAAACGACAACTTTGGTTTCTTGCCAAACCACAGTTCAGATAGTGTCATCTCAACGGACTTTAGATGGTGCCCTTTTTAACATGAATGCAGCTGTCTTTTAATGCATAACCCCAAAACGATAGTGGTAGATTGGTAAGAGACATCATAGATCGCACTATATCTAATAAAATACGGTTATGACATTCGGACACACCATTATGTTGTGGTGTTCCAGGTGGCATGAGTAGTGAAACTATTTCACATTGTTTTAACTGAAGACCAAACTCGTAACTCAAATACTCTTCTCTACGATCAGATCGTAGAAACTTTATTTTCTTGTTACAATGATTCTCCACTTCACTTCTGAAATTCTTTGAACTTTTCAAACGTTTCAGACTTATGTTTCATCAAGTAGATATACCCATATCTGCTCAAATCATCTGTGAAGGTCAGAAAATAATGATACTTGTCGCGAGCCTTAATATTCATCGGACAACATACATCAGTATGTATGATTTCCAACAAATCTGTTGCTCGCTCCGCCGTTCCGGAGAACAGAGTTTTAGTCATCTTGCCCATGAGGCATGGTTCGCAAGCATCAAGTGATTCATAATCAAGTGATTCCAAAATTCCATCAGCATGGAGTTTCTTCATGCGCTTTACACCAATATGACCTAAACGGCAGTGCCACAAATAAGTTGCACTATCATTATTAACTTTGCATCTTTTGGCTTCAATATTATGAATATGTGTATCACTACGATCGAGATCCAACGAACTATTTTCATTGGGTGTATGACCATCGAAGGTTCCATTCACGTAAGCAGAACAACAATTGTTCTCTAACTTAAATGAATAACCGTATTGCAATAAACATGATCAAATCATATTTATGCTCAACGCAAATACCAAATAACACTTATTTAGGTTCAACACTAATCCCGAAAGTATAGTGAGTGTGCGATGATGACATATCAATCTTGGAACCACTTCCAACACACATCGTCACTTCACTCTTAACTAGTCTTTGTTCATTCTGCAACTCCCGTTTCGAGTTACTAGTCTTAGCAACTGAACCAGTATCAAATACCGAGGGGTTGCTATGAACACTAGTAAAATACACATCAATAATCTGTATATCAAATATACCTTTGTTCACTTTGCCATCCTTCTTATCCGCCAAATACTTGGGGCAGTTCCGCTTCCAGTGACCAGTCCCTTTGCAGTAAACGCACTCAGTCTCAGGCTTAGGTCCAGACTTGGGCTTCTTCACTTGAGCAGCAACTTGCTTGTTGTTCTTCTTGAAGTTCCCCTTCTTCCTTTTGCCCTTTACTTGAAACTAGTGGCCTTGTCAACCATCAACACTTGATGTTTTTCTTGATTTCTACCTTCGCCGATTTTAGCATCATGAAGAGCTTGGGAATTGTTTCCGTTATCCCTTGCATATTATAGTTCATCACGAAGTTCTACTAACTTGGTGATGGTGACTAGAGAA